>BTHU01000005.1:1785000-3277500 GCA_036184795.1 Tokudaia tokunoshimensis
GAAACTGTGTTCTAGATCTTACATCTTATGCACTTTCTATACTCTCTCTCTCTCTTGATCTTTTTTCTTTATTATTGGATATTTTATTTATTTACATTTCAAATTCTTTCCCTTTTCCTGGTTTCCCCTCCAGAAATCCCCTAACCCATCCTCCCTCCCCCTGCTTCTATGAGGGTACTCTCCCACCCACCCACCCACCCACCCACTCCCTTCTCTCCTCCACTCTGACTTTCCCCTACAATGGGGGCATCAAACCCTCACAGGACCAAGAGCCTCTCCTCTCAATGATGTCCAAAAAAGACCGTCCTCTGCTACATACAGCTTTGAGGGGTCAACCTCTGGTACAAAGTGTTCTGCATTCCAGGATCTTAGGAGCTTTGGAATTACTCAGGGACTTCTGTCTCTGGCCAAGAGCTTCTGTTGCACACATTACTGGCTTTTCAAATCAGTGCATTAGTACAAGCAAGCCATGCTGCATGCAGTTAAGCAGGCTTTACGCCACATCCATGCTTTTGCAGTAAGGTTTCTTGCTCCTTCTCTCCAACTTTTCTTCCCTCCTCTTTCTCTTTCTCTTCTTTTTTAGAAAGGTCTCACTTTGTATTGCAGGCTACTCTTGAATTTATAAAACTCTTCTCCCAAATTCTCAGATTATTGGCATGAACCAAGTCTGGTTCAGGATAAAACTTTAAAAGTTATATATTCTTTCATAATTTCATTGTTCTCCCCCCTTTCTCTTTCTCTCTCTGTCTGTCTCTCTATATGTATCTCTCCATCTCTTTCTCCCTCACCCTCCCACTCTCTTTCTCATATGTATGCATGTGTGTTATGTATGCTTAAAATGTATGTGTTATATGCCTTTCTTCATATTCTTCACCAGCTATTATCTTCTGACTCACATTAAACCACTTCTTCTGAGTAAGTCCTCCTTGCACTTTGAGGGAAATTTCCCTTCTTTTCTTTTTGTAGTCCAGTGAATATAATTATGGTTTCATGAGTGTGAGTAGAGACTATTTATTCAAAGAGGTCAACTCACCAGTGACTACATTACTAGGGAATATGGCCAGTCTTCTAGCAACCATTAACTGCCTATATCTTCTTTGGGAGGAGTTGGGCCTTACGAGTCCCTTTCCCATCTTTGATGCAATGTTGGTGGGCCTAGTCTTAGGTTGGTAGCCACTGCTACTGTGAACTCATAGGTGCAACAGCCACATCATGTCCAGAAGACAGCATTTCACAGCACTTTTGCCATCTTTCTGCCTTTACATTCTTTCTTCCCCTTCTGCCATGATCCTCTCGGAGCCTTTGAAAAGGTGGGATAGATGTATCATTTAGAGCTGAGTAACTGTTTAAGCCTTTAGTGTGTTAGGATTTAAAAGGAACTTTGTAATCTAAGTATAGGGAATGTATGATCTATGATGTCACTCAAGGGTAGATGGTTTGCATGTGCATGTCTTGCCAATCCAAACACATTAAAGTTCCAGGAAATGAGTTCCATGTGCAGGTATTGAGATATCATGGAAGACAAGTTCTAAACTGTGAGAAAGGGAATTTATTTTGAGGAGAGTATAGCAAGGGAATATGTAGATCACTAAGATAAATGTAAAGATAGCATTCTTGTTTCTGTGGTTTCTTGTGTACATGTGTGTATGCATTCGGTTACATAGACTACACTTATTGGAGTCTCCCATCTTATCCTGTGTTGATTATTTAGGACAGTAGCTGCAGTCAGATTTCCTGTGATGGTTCTTTGGATAGAACATTCTTTCACCAACTGATGTGTCTTTTGTAATGGAAAGATGGCAAATAGATTTCCTTACCATTAGGAGGAAGGGTAATGAGAATATGTTGTGTAAATACATTTGTGTCTTGTGGGAATTTTATCAGAGCCAAGAAAATATGGGTCTCTAAAGTATAGTTTTGCATGTATTTTCCAAATCTCGTTTGCATATGCATTTTCTTCTTCTCCGGTTATTTATTTGTATCTCCTGCACTAGTATATGAAATTTTATAGAGTATGTAGCTGTCTGACAGCAGAGTTTTTTGTTGTTTCAGTGGATGTTTTGTTGGTGCATATGGTCTGACATGGATGAGCAACCACGGTGAGATTTTGGAGTCTATTAAAGTGGCTCATTAAAAAGATCAATCTGTTTCTGTAATAACACTGGGAGCCATCAGTCACCAGAAGGGGGAAAAACTGACACCTGAGGAGAAAACACATTTTGGTAATTTGTTCATGACATATCATGAACAAAAGAGCACTCTATATTTTGTTTACAACTTTGGGGGTTTAAATTCTATGATTATTGCCAAGCTAATATGTTTCAGGGATGATCTTTGGCAAGCTTAAGTTTATTCGTATTCTCAAATTTATTTTTACTGGCTATGGGTTTTTGTTGTTGTTGTTGTCGTTGCTATCGTTTTGATTTTTGAACTATCATTGTTATTTTGTGTCACTTGAGATAGTCTCATGTAACTTAGGCCAACCTTGAACTCTCTACGTAGCCAAGGAAGACTTGAACTCCTGATCCTCCTGCCTCTGCTTCACAAGTGTTAGGATTATAGACATACACCACTGAGTGGGGATACTGTGACTGTCATTAGCAGGGAAATGCATTCTCTGTATAAGTTTATGAAATCACTCCTTTGCTTTTTTCTATATGGAAGAGTAAAATGCTTTACCATTTCTTATAAAATTAGCCTATGGGTGAGTCCCTGAACAATTGCACAGAACGTGTAGTTCCATGGAAATGTTGTAGAGCCAAAACCAAAAAAAAAAGCCAAATAATTTTTATTTAAAAATCATGCTTTTTCTCATAATATTAGGGAAAGAGAATTTGATTTGTAGATGTTTATCCTTGTTTATTCTTTTTTGGGGGGTAATTAAACGTAATGAACAAATAGAGGAAAGTTTGTCCCCTGTAAACTAGCTTTGTTGTCTTATGAGGCCTCAGTACCAGCATAGTGAGTGAGAAGGGGAAGAACAGGAGTTACTCCATTTCATGTACTCTGCAAAGATCCTGTGTTTTTGAATGGGCTTCATTGCTTGCTTACTTTCTTGTCACTCACTTCAAATGATTGCTTCTGGGTACCAATTCTCTTACTCTTTATCTTCATTTCAATGACATCATTCCTCTCAGATGTTGATTTCTGAAGCTGTAGAACTGGATTATTATGCACCCCTCTCGATCAATAACTAAACATTTTCAAAACACAATTTGTTTAAATATTAGACCTACATAGTATGTCACTTGGGAGGCATCTTATGAATGGACCACATCAATTGCTTCTCTTCATACTTGAGGAAATCCAGACTTAGAGTTTTTGCCCAAAGTCACAAAGCTTCCCAAAGGAGAATCGGATGTATATTTGTATTGAAATCTTGCAGTTGTACAAAATATGTTTGAAGGTATGGAATTTAAATAAGGAAAGCTCAATTAAGAATTGGGGATTTTTCTTATTCTCTAATTAATTTCATTTTGTAATTACAGAAGTAGGTAAAGTTTATAAGTCTTTTTTAATGATAGAAAATCCATAATGAACCGAGTTACCTAGCCTAATGAGTCAGTTAGTAAATGCTGAAGGTTAGAGATCAAAAGGCTGTCATTTTCAAACTGCATTAGTTGAATATGTAAGGTTTGGCACCAGCTTACACTCCAACTACACTGTGTATGTCCATTTCTCCTTAATAAAATGAATGAGGGTTCAATCTTTTTGATTTTCTAAAAACGAAAATGTGCGAACACTTTAGGGGAAAACTGCATGATTATTTAATTCTACAAATAAGAACTAAATTTGTATGTCCAACTGCATTTAAAATCCCATGGAGAAACTAAGACTTTTTTCTTTTACAATACAGTTATATTTGGCATGCACCTTTACGCATCCCTTGGTTTCAGGAAGTATGCAGTAATCTCTGTGGTAATTATTTTCATATCCACGTAAGTTATGAAGCCTTCTGGTGAAATAGCATTGGCTGAGAAAGAAGATATGGTCGCAGGGATGTTTCTACCATCATGAATTTTAGCTTCAACTTAAGTAGCCTTCCTTCTTGCCACTCCTGTAGGGTACAGCTGTTCCAAATACTCCCCATGCCTACAGTTCTATTGCCATTTATGGTGTCTGCTGTCTTTCCTACATTTTACATGTCAGACTTCCCAACCTGACTCAGTATCTGTTATGTGCAATGAAGGGTTCCCAGTTACAATTCTGTAACAACGACCACTGTTTATTCAGGTCTTAATGTGTCAGGCCCTGTACTAAATAATTCAACCACTAACCTACAGGGTTATGCATGGATTTAGGAAGATTAGATACTATGGCTGAGGTCATATGACTTACAAGAGGGGATCCTAACCCTAGGTTCTCTAACTTCAACAGCTATGTTGGTAAAGCTGTGATTTTCTAGTCTTGTTCCCTAGTTCCATACCTGGAGAACTAAGTGTCCCAATGAATTTGTTGGATATCACATAAGTGTTCCTCATTCTGTCCTCTCATTCTCTCATGAGGTCTAAGATACTCAGTTTCTGTTTTGCAAATGGAAACACTGAATTTCTTAAAAGTGTACGGCTTCTGCGTTCACATAGCTAGAAACAGCATGGCTAAATGCTGGAGTCAACTCTTTGTGACTCAAAAGTCTTTTGAGTGTGCATACATTCTGGAGAAATGCTGTTTCTCCCTGACATATCTTAATAATTAGCCTGCATCTCTGGACCCTTTTGGTACAGAGATTCTGTATGAGAGTATAGAATCTCAGAGATCCAGTTGTATAATTTTTAATTTAGTAAGGAATTTAATAAAGAATTTTACTCCTAGACTGGGAATAATGGTTCATAACTATAGTTTCAGCACTCAGCTCAGACAGGAGGATCTCAAGTTTGAGGCCTGCCTGGACTTCACAGTAGCACTATGTTTCACATTAAGCTTGGTGTATAGCTTAGTAGTAGATGATAGAGCGCTTTGCCAATGTGAACTATTTCTGAGTTCAATCTCCATCAAACTCAGACAGACTGGTGGACACATGGGCACATCCATGCATACACACACACACACATATGCACAGCATATAATTTTAGTGGCAAGTCATAATCTCATGGAGTAACCTTCTGCAGGATCAAGTCTGCAGCAAATGGGAACTAATATAGAGAACCACAGCTAGACAATATACAGAGAGTAAGAGACCATGGAACACTCGGTCCTCAGTGGGATGTCTTTATCAAATCCTCTGCTCCCCCAACCCCCACCTATCTTGAAGCTCAGGGAACTCATGGAAGAGTATGTAGAACGAGGAGTGTAAGAGTCAGAGAGGATGGAGGACACCAGGAGAACAAGGCCTTCTGAATCAACTGAGCAAACTCGTGAACTCACAGAGATGGAACGGGTTTCAGCAAGCACCGAACCTGCAAGGGTCTTCGCCAGATCCTTTGCACATATGTTATAGTTTTCAGTTTGGTGTTTTTGCACGATTCCTCAATGTATGAGTGAGTGGGTCTCTGATTCTTCTGCCTTCTTTGGGTTTCTTTTCCTTCTGTTGGTTTGCCTTGTCCAACTTTGATATGATTGTTTTTTTTTTAATCTTACTATATTTTATTTTGTCAGACTTTGTTATTATCTCTATAAAGCCTGTTATTTTCTTTTTTATAATTTAATTTCATTTTTTTTCTTACTCACTTTATATCCCACTCACTGCTTCCCCTCCTGCTTACCCCCCCAAGCCTTCCTTCCCCACCCCATGTCTTCTAATCCACTCCCCCACCCCCACCCCCGCTATCCCCTATCCTGGCAATTCAAGTCTCTGGAGCTTGGGGACTCTTATTGAAGAATAGGAGGAAGGATTGGAGCCCCCTAATGGGATAAGAACTCCACAGGAAGACCAATAGTCTCAACTCACCTTGACCCTTTGGTCTCTCAGAGTCTGAACCACCATCCAAAGAAGATACATGGGTTGAACCTAGACCTCCTCACACATATGTAGCAGATGTGCAGGTTGGTCTTCCTGTGGGTTCCAAATAACTGGAATTGGGGCTATCCCAAAAGCTATTGCCTATAAGTGAGATATGCTCTTCTTCTAGCTGGGCTGCTTTGTCTGACCTGTTCTTTTCTAATGAGAGAGAGAAGGGGAGGGAGAGAAGGAGAGGTGGATCTGGAAGGATTAGAGGGAGGGGAAACTGTAATCAGGATATATTGCATGAGGAAAGAATCTACTTTTAATGAAAGGGAAAAGAGAGACCAAGTCTCTTCTTTGGATTACCATTAAAGAGTGACCCAGGAACCAAATGTGGAGATTGGCTCAAGGACTAGAAGAAACTGGAGGGCTTTGACTAGAATACGCAGATGACAAGTTGGGACATGAAGCCAGCAAGAGAAAACATGGACTATTTCTGTAGTGACAGAGCTTAGAAGATGCGCAGGGGACAGCCAGTGACACTGTAACTGTTGAACAGATGGTCAGTGTTAGGAAGCATTTGAGGGAAACATTCCTTCCTCCCTCTTGGGGAAAGGATGCTCAGGTGGCTCCCTGAACCTGTATGTTATAATCTCTGAAGGTCCAGGCATCTTTGTCGTGTGTCTTGAGTAGCAGACAACCACCTGCCTCTCATATCTTTCTGAAGACAGTTGTGTTGCCAGACCGTGTCTCTCTTGGGTAGTTGTAGCAATAGAGAGATTAAAGGTGTTTTTCTCCATCTGGCCCAGTAGTGACAGTTCTGTGGCATTCCAATATCTGTTTCTCTGTCCCTCTCCGTCTAAAAATTCCTTTTCCTGAAGACTGGTAGAAAAACACAGAAGTCACCTCAGACTTTTGTGGAGAATTAGCTTTTTCCTTTTAAGCAGACAGGAAGATTTATAATATTTTTGTTTTGTTTCAGATACATATCAAGAAAATGTAAAATTCTTATTTAATGTCATCCATTTCTGAACAATTTATGAAGGGACTTCTTGTGCAGTAATGCTTTGAAAATGATGCTTTTCCACTGTCGAATCAAGGTTCAGTCGTGCTATATGATAGCTTAACAAGCATCACATTTCAGAAGAGGGATCACATGTGTGATGTTGGTTTTCATGCTCTTAGTGTTTTCTTTAATAGAACCTTTTTCTCCTAAAGTTGAGATGTACATACATGAAGCTTAAGAAGAAAATAATGTAAGTAAGTCTTTGTGCTTGACAGAAGGGATTTCAGATCAATGTCTCCTTCCTGCCCATCTTCTCCTCAGAGCCACAGTCCAGCATTGAACATAGCAGTGGAAACAAAGAGCAAGCAAGTTGGGAGAACATCTTTGGCTGTGCTCAGTTGCTTGCTCAGTAGGACAGTGGAAAGACAGGACGAAGCAAAGTGCTCTGAGTAAGAGCAGATGGACCAGAGATATTACAGACCACCAACAGAGTTTGGTTCTACAGAATAAGACATTCTGGAGACAGCATAGGAGGTGGTGAAGGAAGCAAGAGAGGAAGAGAGGGCAGATTGAGTCCACTCTGTTTGAAATGCACGTTTGGCTCAAGTGAATGAGCATTTAAGGCATTTTCTGAAGTTGTGAATCCATTTGTGATGGGACCAAGTTTTAGAATTTTAGCTGCGATTTTTGGTTTGTTTGGCTTATTTATTTATTTATTTATTTAGGGTTTTACTCTGTAGTCTAAGTTGGCAGCTGGTAGAACTGGCAGTCTTCCTATGTCAGCATCCTGGGATTACAAGCATGCACTACCATACCAGGGCGAGTCTTCCCCATTCTAAGGTTTCTTAGACAATGAAGCATTGCATAGCCTCAGAAACATTTTATAGGAGATTTTCTCAATGTTAAATATACATCTAGAGAAAAGGAATAGCTCAGACCCACTCATAGCATTCAGGAGATTGGTCTTGGTTCTCTTTGTCATCTCCTTCTCTTGATGGCTTATTCTATTTGTTTTCCATCTCCTTGAATGATGTAATCTGTTGTATGCTGCAGAGCAATTATCAGTGCATACACTCACTGTCCATCATAGGTTGATACATATTTCTTATAGACTTTTAAAAATATTTACTTTATTATTTTTTTAGTTATGTGTATAGTTCTGCCACATGCCATGTGCCAGAGACATCAGATCTGGAGCTGTACGTAGTTGCAAGCTGCTTGATATAGGTGCCAGTCATCACACTTGCATTTTCTGCAAGAACAGTCTATGCTCTTAAACACTGAGCCATCTCTCCAATCTCTCATGTAAACTTTATTTTTTTCCCCTGTGTCAATTGATAATGTCTATGACTGAGGAACAAGAAACAAAATAGCTTCAGTGTGGTAAAGAGTATATTTAGCCTTTTTAATTGTTTCTCTCAAACTTTTATATGACTTTCCCACTTTACTGAGCAGGCATCTGAGGTTAGAGAGGTAAGGAATCCAAGACCATGCTACATCTCAGTTGGGCTTAGGTCAGGCCTCATGAGTGGTTTGGCCTAAGTGTTGAATAATGAGTGTCCATTCAGATGATAGCTTGTGGTTGGGGGGGACATGGCATCCCGAGGTAGACTTTAAAAGTTAAAAACCATCTTCCACATAGCCCTGAGACATGCTGTGGTGACTTCTTTGTAGATTTGACTTATTTCAAGGGGAAGGCTGTTTTGAGACAATGAAAGGGTATTTAATTTTGCTTAATAGACTTTGAAAAGGGCAACAAATAAAAATGCAAATATGGAATTTACCTAAGCAAATGAGGTATAGATGGTTATAGGCATTTCTAAGACATGGAGACAAATGGCAATTAAGTTGTTTTAGTTACTACTCTGGACACATGTCCTGTGAGTAGGGTGGGACTTATAACTAGACGGCTCAACTTCTTAGCTACTTATGTCTATGTCAGTGATCTGCTGTGATTGATACCCCCAAGGAGGGGTACTTGTCACCAAGTGTCAGAGTAAGAGGACTCAGTGTAGAAAGCAGGGATCTTTAAGAGAGAGGACAAACTCAAGACCTAGTTGTGTCTGTTTCAGGAGTTGAAAATGGGCCTTGTTTCATGTAATTGGGTCACTGAAGTAACAGCTCTTGTAAGAATGGAGATATATAGTAAATCTATCCATTTGAGATCTGGTTGGATTCTTTCACTGTTACATGTTGCTGTTGATGTCATTGAAATAAGGTAAAATGAAACAAGGGCCATAAGCTGTCCTGGTGTGACACAAATGAGTCAACGATGTGTTGATGTATAGAAATGCTGATGCCACTTAAAAATATTTAGAGAATATTTTTATTTCTACACACACACACACACACAAACTGTAAGTAATTCATTCTGTAAAACAAAGAGTAGAAAACCTGACAGGAGATGCTGCATTTCACACTTAAACTTGGCCAGAAAGCCATTATCCCTGGATGCTTTAATCTTTATAGTAATGCCATTGACATTAGACTATTATAACAGAATAATATTAGAATACTATTAATACTTATAATAATAATATCAGACTATCATAACAAAGCATTGGATTATTGGGTTTTCAAACCAGAAGGGACCTCAGCTGTCATCTAGTCCAGTGGTTTTCAAACTTGATTTTTAGCAGCAGACTATTTTTTTTTCTTTAAAAAATGAAATCTTAGGTAGAACCTCGTTTTATAAAACAGGTAAGAATAATCAGTGGGTTTTGCTGGCCCTTTAAATCCTGATTTGGCAGGGCAAACAGTTCTTCATTGCCTACAGAATCCCGTGTGCACAGCAGGTGTCAAAGTTTGAAAACCACTGATCTAGTCCAACCCTTTCATTTTACAGATGAGCAAACTGAGGTCCAAAGAGGTTAAGTGACTTGCCCAAGGTCAAACAGCTAGTCGTGGAAGAGCCAGGACTAGCTCTCAGGTCTCTTGACTTCCAGTCCCGTGCTCTTTCCACTACACCACACTGCCAGTAAGGTAGGTGCTGGGTTAGCATTATGTTCATAGCTCGTCATAGTCTTCACTGCTTTCCGACTGATGTATGCTGGTAATATGTACTGAGTGTCAAACTGTATTATTCAAAATATGTATAGGTTATAAAAGTACACATTACAATCACATAGACAGACTCACAATAAATCAATATCTAAAATGTTTCTTTCTACTTTAAAAATTATTTCGGTAATGTCTGAGCTATACTAGATACTTTAGTCTGATTCCAGTGATCAATATGTATGGAGTCAGTATGTTAAGTGCAGACACATGCTTGACGAGAGCAGCATTGAGATTTCTGGCCGCCATTCCCATGGTGGCCATGCACTGCTGTCATTTCCAATATTGGCCAAGTCTCCCATCTCCTTCTTTAACTTGTAGTGGGCATAGATTCATTTCACATTGAACTCTACAGACTTTCCCTCTGTTCCTTGGGTGCTCGCACTCTCGTCTCCCACCCCTTTATCTTTCCTTGGCTGGTGTGTGTAAATTGTCACTAGGACTCCATACTACAGGAATAAATGGGAGGGTCCTTGTAGAGCCCTCTTGCCAATTTTCTACACCTATGATTCAGTTTTTTCTCTCCATTGATTCCTTTGCTATAATCAAATAAGGACTTCAGGAAAGAAGGAAAGGTGTCTAATGGGTTCTGTAGCTATTTACCAGCTCATGATTGAAAAGGCTTCTGGAACTCTGCAGCCTGTGTGAATTGTAAGATTCTTATGAGGTGACTTCCCTGGGAAAATAGATGTTACCAGTGTTTCACTGGTTTGATGAAGGGAGCCAGCTGCTAAGTCATTAGTGTGCAAGTTCTGCTTCCAGACAAAGTGAGCTGCAATTTGCTTCTTTCTTACTGAGTTTATTGGGTTACTAAGTAGAGATGCATTCAGCAAGAACCTGTTTCTTTAGCCCTACTGATGTCTGCAAATCTAGCAGCAGTGATTAGGTATCTGGTTTCATTTAGGAAGTGTATTTCTCCTGAATGTCAAGTTCACAATGCTATAGAGTACATGGCAAAGGTCATTCACGGTGTTCCTGTCCTGTTGTAAGAACCAACAACTCCAGGCAGGACACATGAACTCTCTAATTTTGAATTGAATAGTTTTAAAATAAAGTAGGTGTAAGGGTCAAGAGCTTAACTCATCGATAGAGAATTCCCATGTTATTCCTTGGGTTCAACCCCCAACACAAGTCTCCTGTCTAAAATAAAAAGAATAAAGTGACCTATATTTTTCTTCTTGTCTCAGCTATCTATACATGACTGTTGACTGATTTCTTTTTCAGTGGCCAAAGATAATGTTGAAGATCTAGACTCGCTGTATGAGTTCAGTTTAGTCACTGCACACCAATAGAATATGGAAACATTTTATGTCTTTGAGATCAAGTTCTATAACTTTTAGTCACTGGTGACCTGAAATGTGGCTGCTGGATTGAGTTTTGAACTTTAATTTGAATTAACTTACATTTCAAACTGTTATTTCCAACTAAAAAGCCATCAGGTGTTCTTGGGGACAAAACTCAGATGCCAGATGGAATTGATTGGTGTATATTCTTTATCTAGATAGTAATTATGGTTTCCTCTAATAAAACAGCATAGAATATAATACAATAGGTCTTTTCTCGGACTTTTTTTGAAACAGGGATTTAATTATGTAGCCCAGGCTGGGATTATAGGTGTGAACCGGCTTTGCAGCAAGTACTAGGGTAGCTTGTTAGAAATTATGTATCTTTTTGCATGAACGTGTCACCTGTAGAAGGAGACTGGGTTTCCTCTTATTTATGACTTATCCACATGGACTATAGCTTCAAAGGTGTTTGCTAGTTCCATGACAAGTATGGCATTTCCTACTCTTAGCCTGATGATCCCTTCAGGCTGAGCATGGATCTTAGTGAATTTGTATAGAGTCTCTGGGAAGCACT
Organism: Tokudaia tokunoshimensis; assembly: GCA_036184795.1. Lineage (NCBI taxonomy): Eukaryota > Metazoa > Chordata > Mammalia > Rodentia > Muridae > Tokudaia > Tokudaia tokunoshimensis. The sequence continues at coordinate 1,796,805 of BTHU01000005.1, forward strand.
AAATTGTATATCACTGGTATACAGTAAAGACATATTCTCTTGAATATTACAAGCTCAAGTTGGAGTATCTGGAATATGGTGAATACTTTATGAAACAAAATTCTTTTCTTCCCTCCTCAGAACCAAAGAAAATGGCTTTGACAGAGAGCCTTTGCACTCAGAGCATCCCAGCAAGCGACCATGCACTATTAGCCCAGGCCAACGGTACAGTCCAAACAATGGCTTACCCTACCAGCCAAACGGCCTGCCTCACCCCGCCCCACCTCCACCTCAGCATTATCGTTTGGATGATATGGCCATTGCCCACCACTACAGGGACTCCTATCGACACCCCAGCCACAGGGACCTCAGGGACAGAAATAGACCTATGGGTAAGACTGAAGGATCTGTTTTCTTCTTTGGGGATTGGATATTTGAAGATTTGTGCTATCTCTTCTTAACTGAATTTGAACATGTAATCTGATAGAAGTAAATATCTCTCTTATGTTATTTCCTTTATGAAGAAAATCTACTAATATGCTGTGTCTCTTCTTTAATCACTTATATTTTAATTAATTAACTAAGTAATTAAAACTTTGAGGCAGTGTCTTGTTATATAAACCAGCCTGCCCTCAAACTTACAATCCCTCTGCCTCCTGAGTATTAGAATTCTATGTATGCACCAATATATGGAAGCTTACATGCTTTAAGAGAACAGATTTACTTTTTGTCTTTAGAGGAGGGCATCAAATATAATAGAAAACCCCCAATTCTAGTTTCAGAAGCAAGATTTATTTTCCTTGAATTCTTTTTCATTATAAAAGATTTCATATGCAATCCTGCCACAGATGTTTTTTTTAAATTTATTTTCTTTCACTGAAATTTGGTGTCAAAGTTGGTTTTGACATTTCCTGTCTCCAAACTATTTCATATTTCCAAAGTATTATATGACATGTTGTCTGTGGCCTAACTTGACAGATATGCCTTCAGAAATACTTTGGTATATTAATACACAAATGCTAGGGATAAGTGTTAGTGTCAGTTTTACATCAAATATCAGAATACAGAAGGAGTGGTTTTGGGCAATATATATTCTATTTGCCTGCATCTATGTCTTCATTTCACAAATTATAGGAAGTGATATTTTTAGGAGACGTTACCTTGTGAAGAACAAGTGTCAGAGGTAGGATTAATGAAACAGGCTGTGACATGTGACTGCAGTCAAGGTGATGACATCACGTGATTAGCAAATGTGCTATTTTTGGCGACCTCCTTCAGTTCCTAATTTTTGCTGAGTCCAGCTTGCAACAGTAATCTACTGCTCTCTTTTTTTGGATCTTGCACATCAGGAGGTGTTCCTCTACCACAAAACTAGTTGTTGCCAAATGTGGCTAACATGGGGAATTTTGAATTTGATGGTTAACACACAAGTCTAGGTTTGAAAACAGAAACTCTGGGAAACAGTCAACCACCTAGCCAGTACTGGAATAATAGTGACAGTTGCTTTTGTTTTCTTCACAGTCTAATGTCTGATATGTAGCAGTTGATAGGATGTTTCTAACTGGAAAAAGCAGGAGTTATCATATTAGGGCTTGTTGCCTCTCTGTACAACCTTCCACATGTTTATAGAGCAGCAAGGGTGGGGGGGGTTGGAATGGGAAGAGAGATCACTGAGGCTTTGGTTGTGAGACGGTTGATTAGTACTTCTGGTTATCTTTAGTAAAAGGCGAAAGATTTATACGATCTGAAGAGAAACCAGAGTATACTTCTGGTTATCGAAAGAGTGATTTCTACAGTTTTATAGCATGTCAGACAAGTGGTGAAGCATATAATTCATGCTTCCTTAGTAGCCAATCTGTCTAATGTTCATGCAGGTAATATTTCTAAAAAGATTTCAGAAGTTGCTATATTATTAGTCTGGAGTGATACTTTAACCTACACATCAGATATGATAGCTTTGCTATTTATGTATGACTTAATGCCTGAAAGCTGTAACAGCTCATTTTTAATTTTATCTTTGTTTTTATTTTGAGTCTGTCTATACAACACTGGTTAGTCTGGAACTAACTATGTAAACCAGACTGGTCTCAAAGTTACAGAAATCCATCTGCCACTGCCCCTCCCAAATTCTAGGATTAAAGGGTACATCATTGTGTCCAGGTATAACTTCTCATTTTTAAACAGCAGTGAGGTCACCTGGCTACTGGTGAACTGGCTCAAGATATTTCCAGTTGTGAGCTTCTTCAAGCTAGCAAGTAGCATTCTCCAGGTCTTCCTTCACGTCCTATCTTGGCTTCCCTGGATGCTGTACTGAATGTATCCTATAAACTAAAATAAACTCTTGCCTCTCCCCCCAAAAAAGAAGTGGCACCTTTCTTAGGCAACAGCTAGCATTTGGTGAAGTACTAGTTACTAGTCATAGGGTAATCAGCACAGAGTAATTATGCTTATATGCAGTGATTATGTTTCTGTGTAGTAATCTGAAATGTCCCCTTATGAATTATGTCTGCAACCACTGGTTTTATGTAATTTTCTCCAGGCAATGTGTCTCACCTTTTAATTATACTAGCTTATTAAAACTAATAGTGCTAATCTCTAGAGATATGTGCAACTATTTAACCCTTTCTAAAGTCTGGCAGAGTTTAGTCTGTGTTAATGTGAAGCAAAATTTAGATGTATAAGAAACAAATTATAGTGCTTCATCAAGCTGCCACTTTGAGGGTATAAAAATTGCCACAAAGGTATGGTGTATTAATGCCTCTTCCATGGAGGGACATATCACTCATGAGAATTCTTGAATAAACTAACCTCGCAATCAGCATTAGTTTATCAATAAGCTTAAAACATGGTCCCATTTATCTAGAATCTTCAGAAACGAAGAACAACTCAAGTCTCAACATTAGTGCCAAGTATCTCACAAATCGGAAACTAAGAACAACTTAAGTCTCAACATTAGTGCCAAGTATCTCACGAATGGGAAGTGTTTGCTTTATTAAGTGTCGTTTACTCATGCCTGTGTCCCCCTTTGTGGCCTTCTCTGTTATCAATATGATCAAAACAATGTGGGGATGAGAACTTAAGTGTGTGAAATCGAGATACTGGTAAATGTAAAGATTCACTTTCTTAATTTTTTCCTGTTATTATTCAGTTAGACCTAACCACAAATCCCAGACTTCAAATGCGTTGAGCCAGTCCTATATTTCTTCACCCAAAACTGAGGATCAAACAAGTTTCTATTATTATTATTATTATTATTATTATTATTATTATTATTAGATGAAGTCCAGGACAGCTGCACAAATGCTGAATTGCCTTTATCTAGAGACATCCTATTACTCATTAACTATCTTGGTTATTAAGCACGTGTATCAGTATTGAGTTAGTATGCTGAAGTTCTGACGCATTTGTGACTTCAATAATTCTTGATCCTCACAGCCCTATTTCTAGATGCCAGTGTCATGAGTGTCCCTGTCACATTTATATTCTTATCATTCTCTAGTTGTTTTATATGATGACTAATTTTAACATTAGTGCTTCTTTTCCCTGAAAACACAGGCAAAAAAATAAGTCAACAAAAATTGCATATTTGCAAACATTTCAACTTGAAATAATCACAACAAACAGAGCAATAACTAAATATTACTTTCCCTCAGAGTCTTTTCCATTATGCAAATCAGTAAACATATTTGTAGTTTTCCCTTTTTACCAATAGGTGGCATTAACAATTTTAACTTTTGAAATGAATCTCTGGATATTTTCTAATTGGACAGAAATAACGCAAAGCATCTTATACTTAGCATATTTTTTTTAGCCTAAGAAAGAACTGTCATGAATTTATTTAATCCAATCCGTCCTAGATGCACGTATATTCATGAATGAATAAAGCCTTGTGATTCATCAGTTTTCTTCCCTCTAAATCATCTCAGAGAAAGATTTCAGACCACTTAAGTGTCACAGTAAGTGGAACACAGTGTCTTGTAAGTCTAGTGGCTTTCAGATCTTGCAGAAGACCCTCCATGTCTAAGAACTGCAGACTTGCCAGCCCTGGTTTTCTGTTAGCATAGGACTGTGAGGAATGGGAGCCAACTATAGGGAATCAGTCATCTAAAGTGGAAAACAATATCATAGGCTAATTGCCTTTCTTTGACTGTAATGATCTTTGTCCTCAGTGATCTGTAAGGTGAGCCCCATCAGACCCTTTGCCCTTTCAGTGAGACATAGGGACTTTGTGTTCTCGTGAGAGCATCTTTGTTCACTTCTCATAGTCATTAATGCTGGTGGTAAGCTGGGAATAGTTCACATCTGTTATTTCACACTTGGTGAGCCGAGTCAGGTGGATTGGCCATGTGTTCTAAGCCAGCCTAGGCTTGGGTGAGACCATTTATTATGGAAAATAAAACTTGATGCCCACTTGGTAAGCATTTCCATGTTGTCTTGTATTGGTGTGTACTCATGTTTGTAGGGTGTAGAGATCAGCATGAGGTATCTTTCTCAATTTCTGTCTTTCGTACTTTTTTTTCATACAGAGACTCTCGGTGAACCTAGAGCTCACTGATATTTTTTAGACTGAACAATGAGGTCTAGAAAAACTACTGTCTCTGCCTTCCTGGAAACTGGGATTAAAAATGTGTCCTGGTTTTTTTATATGGGCACTGAAGATCTAAATTTAGGTTCTCTTGCTTGTATGGCAAGTAGGTTGTTGACTGAACCATTTCCCCAGCCCCTGTGATGCTCTTGTTCATAGGAGCAGTGATACAAAGAGGCTTATTACATGGTGCTTGAATTAGAATTTTCAGTCTCTTGCTTTGAAAATTTACTGATTATTTTATAACTGGCATCTTTCTCTCTCTCTCTCTCTCTCTCTCTCTCTCTCTCTCTCTCTCTCTTTCTATAAAACTTATGGCGTGGTGCTATATATAGTGGTTCAGGCCTAAATTCCCAGTACTTCATAGATTGACACAGAAAGATTGAGAGTTCAAGACTAGCCTAGGCTTCAAAATAAGTTCCATGCCAATCAGCTCTTCATGGTGAGACCTTGTTTCTAAAAACAAACAAACAAAAACAAATGAAACAAATAAAAAGAAAAGAAAGATCTCGTTTCTTCTCACTGTTTATATTTTGATAAGTTGAATGATTGTCTGTGGCTTTCACATCATCTAAGCTTTTGTTCCTGGGCCATGTTAGATCTGTGTAGTAAGATTGTATGCACCTATAACTGTTGAAATGCAAGATTTCTACCATGCTTCTTTTGAAAGGTATAGTCCCACTCATGTAAAATAGATTACACTGTTCTTATTCTTAATGCACTATAGCCAGATTTGATGTTGAATTGATTAATTTGTTGCTAAGAATTGAATCCAGGATTTCATCATACTAAATCCAGTCTCCAACAAAACCTTTCTTGTTGCTTCAAACACAAGAAACTGGAGACCAGATTTCGTTGTGTTTCTAAGAGTTCAGGAATGCTGTGTAGATAACCTGCTCTCAGCTGTGACGTCACCTACCAGAGTCATTGTGTGTTCACATCCTGTAGTTGCTCTGTGCTGATTGCAGATGGACTGTGTGCTGGAGTCTCAGGGGATTAAGTCTTCTTCTCTCCATTTGTAGGGTTACATGGCACACGTCAAGAAGAAATGATTGACCACAGACTAACAGATAGAGAATGGGCAGAAGAGTGGAAACATCTCGATCATGTAAGACATCAGTAATCTTTTGGGCTACATATGTTTTACAAACAAGGGACAGGAGAGTTTCCGAGTGATTTTAATGTATTTTGTTTCCTGTTCTTGGGGGAAGGGGAAACTGAGTTAGAATATTTCATGTAGAACATGGGATCCTATTTATACATTTTTGTGAAAGCTACTTAAGAGAAATATTTGACCTTGGGAGAAGGCAGATCAGTAGATCTGTTTTACTGTGAAAGGGCCACTTAGTTTATAGCATAATGAGCTCTGTAGTGGGAAGGATGAGTTTCCTGCATAACACTGTTAGTTAAGTGTCTACGTGTCGTGACTCCATCTATACCTCCTTTTGTCCCTCCTCATTTCTGTTGAATTTGATCAATTATTGGGTCTGAATTTCAGATCTTTCCATCAAAAGTCTTACAAAGAGAACATTATGCTTCCTTGGCCCTTGCGTTTTGAAAGAGCAAACCTTTGTGTTTCATTACTCATCCAAACTTTAGCTCTATGGCAATTTGTGTAATCATCCCCGCACCCCACCCGCTGTTTCTCACATAGCTGTTAAACTGCATAATGGACATGGTAGAGAAGACAAGGCGATCCCTCACTGTACTAAGACGATGTCAGGAAGCAGACCGGGAGGAACTGAATTACTGGATCCGGCGCTACAGTGATGCTGAGGACTTGAAAAAAGGCGGCAGCGGTAGCAGCAGCCACTCCAGGCAGCAGAGTCCTGTCAATCCAGACCCAGTCGCTTTAGGTACTTTTATTTTGTTTTCTGATTGAGCACCACGAGCACCTAGTTCATATTCTATTCATAATGACTATAGTTTCTTTTATAGAGTGTTTCTGAAAATTCAGGGTGCTGTGGGAATCTAAGGACGGAAAACACTTTCTGTGTTCTTGATATCAAGGAAAGTAGGCAGACTAGTGTATCAAGAAATGGTAATAAAGCCGGGCGGTGGTGGCGCACGCCTTTAATCCCAGCACTTGGGAGGCAGAGGCAGGAGGATTTCTGAGTTCGAGGCCAGCCTGGTCTACAAAGTGAGTTCCAGGACAACCAGGGCTACACAGAGAAACCCTGTCTCAAAAAAACAAAAAAAAAACAAAAACAAAACAAAAACAAAACAAAACAAAAAAAAGAAATGGTAATAAAACTCAAACTTTTTCCAGGTCAATTCGCTGAGCTTGTAGCACAGTTTCATAGCTGAACCAGAGCGTGCCCTCCTTCCTCAGATAGCTGTTAGGATCCTGCCTCAGACCTGCCAACACAAGCTTATCCATGAGCCTGAGGGGCCAACGTTTCCAACAAGGTTTCTAGGAAAATCTTTAAAATAATATACTTTTAGAGGTGTGTGTGTGTGTATGTGTGTGTGTGTGTGTGTGTGTGTGTGTGTGAGAGAGAGAGAGAGAGAGAGAGAGAGAGAGACAGAGAGAGAGAGAGAGAGAGAGAGAGAGTACAGTGTGTGAGTGAGTAGAGTGCCTGTGAAGGCTGGAAGAAAATATGAGTACGTCTAGAACTGGAGTTCTATCTCTTCAGCATCTTTTCTAAGTTTTAGTTAGGACCTAGCCTGGGAGACAGTCCTGTTCTGTTGCTATGTCTCATCAAACAAACAGAAGCCAGCTTTCCCCAGAGTCCCTCTGGATGGGAGACAAGAATGCTATACAGTGTGCTTATGCCATGTGAAAATTAATGATTAAAAAATGTAACTCTCCTACTCTATTTATCTTCTCTGAGATTGTTTACTCTTGATTTTACTACTTTTAATTTATAAAATGGGACAGTGTTATGACCATATAAAACTATATTTAGTGTTGATAGTTGTAGATTGTCAAGATCAAAAATAGAACATAATCTCAAAGATACTAAAAGATAAATTCAACCTGAAAGAATTTCAAGTGGCCTGAGAACTTGTCCTTAAGTGAGTGATGGCTTTTATAATTTCCATTGCTAACCTCTGTGTATGTGTACTATGTGACTCAGCGTAGTTGAGAGAGGAACTTGTATGGTCCCTCATTCTCTCATCTTCTCATATATGTTTAGCTCATATCCCTAAGCCAACTCAGTATTACCTATAGTCTTTTCTGGAAAATGTAATGAATAGCCCATATATAGAATAAGCCTGTAACTTTGAATCATTGATATGATGGCTAAAGACTTGAAAACAAAACTGGAAAAAAAAAGAAACAAAATCAAATATTTATCTGGCTATTGATTTCACATCATCCTTCTTAAAAATAAAATTATTCCACGCTATACAGTTTCCTTTGCACTTAGAGTTGCAGATTTTTGAAAATCCTTGAAGGCTGAGTGCTCATAACCATAATAAATATTAAATAAAGAAGGATTCCCAGCCATGTAATTTACCCAACAGGCATTGTTCTGAAGAGTTTACAGACAAAACAGTATTATTTGTCAGGTTGCATTAAGGCATGTAATGAAAACAGAATTAAGCCTGATTTGAACTGGTTTTGGCCTAAACAAAGCTATGTGGAGCTAAATACAATACACATCTTGTTTTTATTTTCTTATTGTGAACAAAAATTGGTTAATGTGACAGATTTGCTAAGGAAAAGCAGAGGCGATATTTGTAAATGAATGTAGGCAAAAATTGAGAGCTCTAAAGTAGATAAGCCTTCTGGAATAGAACCATACAGTGTACATTGACTCTGAGGCACACATTTGTTGAGTTAGCCCTTAAACTTCATTTGTGTGTATATTTGTGTATATACTATAATGAAGAGTCTTCATTCTGGCCTCAAGGAAGAGAGGGGCAAAGTTCCAAATGAGGGCCCTGACTGGGATCTGCTCTCTAATGCTAAAGGAAGTTTCAGAAACTCACTGGCTTTCCTACTAAAGCAAGATGTTAATTACCCCTCAGGTAGCCTGCTTTGAAGGTCATTATAGGACTCTGAGCAGTTCTGGTGGGCATTCACATCGCCCAGAAAGACAGCCTTGGGTCTCTAATATGAAAACGGAGATAAGAAACTTGACCTACAGAAAGCTGGTCCATAGATATACACAAGTTACTGCTTATAGCAATGTTTGGCGATTTTTTTTTTGATAAAGCTAAGATGTCCCTTTGCTTTAAGCATTTATAGGTTATATTCTTCAAAGGCCTCATAACATTTTGCATTTTGTTGTTTAGACTATTAAAACAATAATGTGCCTTTTGGACACAGATCAATAGACTGCATACTACTATGAAACTTGCACAATTGTTAAGAGCCATGCAATTCCCAGGTTCTAGCATCTAGTAATTATTTTTCTTGTGTGCCTTTGCTACTTGATTTGTGAAGTCTTTGAATGAGAGGATGGGTAGTTTATGATCAGAGACCACTATTATTTACATAAATTGCTTTCTGTCTTCCAGAGTTTAGAACTGAAGGTCTGAATGAGTGTAGTAAAAAGATTGTGAATTATTGGCAAATAAATCCATTTTCTATTCCTGGAAAGTGTTTAATGAGGTTCCTCTGGATAGAGAAAGCTATGATAGGTCTGTGCCTTATATACATGCAGGTGTCATTATACTGAAAGTCGTTTATCTTTTGAAGTTTGAAATGGTTGGTCTCAAATGAGACCTTTAGAATATATTATAGAAGATATATTTGGTTCAAATCCAGCCCTCCTCCCATCCCTAACTTGGAAACAGTGGGGATGTTTAGCCACACACACATTCTCCACATTTGTGAATGGTGTTTAGGGACCACATGGAGGAGGATGTTGCATCTAGGATGGATGTACTATGTTTTTTTGACTCAATCCCAGCATCGCATTTGAAATGTATCCACAGGATTGAGTCAGTGAGGGGAATAGAAAAATAATGCGATTAATCTACCACTAATTGAATTTTAGAAGTTTTCTCCAGATATGAAATAGAGACTCTGTTGTGAATATCGTCTGAATTTTAAACACTGAGAACATACTGATCTCATCATGCTGTCTTCATTCTTTAAATGAAATGCAAGTTGATATCTTAAAGTACTTTTTTTTCCCTTGTAACTCAGTCTAGCCTCCAACTTGCTATGCAGCTGAGCATAACCTTGAACTTTCTCATCATCTTGCCTCTTTCTCAAAAATGCTAGGATTGTGGGCAAGTGCCCAACTCTTGCCTTGAAGGACTTTTCAAAACAAGATTTTTTTTTCATTTTGGGGAGAAAAAGATATTTGTTATTTTTGTTATTCCTCATTTACTGTCCAGAAAAAAAAACTATTCAACTGCTAACAGCCTTAGTAAACTACTCTTAAATCTATTGTTCTTTTTAAAATATGACTCTTTTACCTTTATGTTTTGCTCTCTGATATACTTGACAGACAGGAGAGTCATAGGATGGGAATTGGCAGACTGCACCACTGACACAGAACTGGCTGCCTGGCCCTCGCCCTGTTCCCTGAATATTTGAGTGCCTTTTCTCCCTGTGTACCTTTCCTCCCTGTGTGCCTTTCCTCCCTGTGTGCCTTTCCTCCCTGTGTGCCTTTCCTCCCTGTGTACCTTTCCTCCCTGTGTACCTTTCCTCCCTGTGTGCCTTTCCTCCCTGTGTACCTTTCCTCCCTTTGTACCTTTCTTCCCTGTGTGCCTTTCCTCCCTGTGTGTCTTTCCTCCCTGTGTACCTTTCCTCCCTGTGTGCCTTTCCTCCCTGTGTACCTTTCCTCCCTGTGTACCTTTCCTCCCTGTGTGCCTTTCCTCCCTGTGTGTCTTTCCTCCCTGTGTACCTTTCCTCCCTGTGTACCTTTCTTCCCTGTGTGCCTTTCCTCCCTGTGTACCTTTCCTCCCTGTGTGCCTTTCCTCCCTGTGTACCTTTCTTCCCTGTGTGCCTTTCCTCCCTGTGTACCTTTCCTCCCTGTGTGCCTTTCCTCCCTGTGTACCTTTCCTCCCTGTGTACCTTTCCTCCCTGTGTACCTTTCTTCCCTGTGTGCCTTTCCTCCCTGTGTGCCTTTCCTCCCTGTGTACTTTTTCTCCCTGTGTACCTTTCTTCCCTGTGTGCCTTTCCTCCCTGTGTGCCTTTCCTCCCTGTGTGCCTTTCCTCCCTGTGTGCCTTTCCTCCCTGTGTACCTTTCCTCCCTGTGTACTTTTCCTCCCTGTGTACTTTTCTTCCCTGTGTGCCTTTCCTCCCCTGTGTACCTTTCCTCCCTGTGTACCTTTCTTCCCTGTTTGCCTTTCCTCCCTGTGTGCCTTTCCTCCCTGTGTGCCTTTCCTCCCTGTGTGCCTTTCCTCCCTGTGTGCCTTTCCTCCCTGTGTGCCTTCTCCTTATATTGTGCTGCTTGGATTACGATTTGGATCCTAAGATTTTATTTTCTTTAAGTTACTTTGTTTTTTACTTGCTTGGAAATATTCTATAGTCTTTCTACAGTTCACTGTATACCCCTTTTGTTTTGAAGAACATTTCAAAACTCATTAGAAAAAGTTTTATTAAAAGTTATCTAATGGTAGATTTAAGACTAACATCAGGAAACTAATACATGGAACTCTGAAATCTGATGCATTAATTCCTTGTGGTTTTTGAAAGAATATTGAGACGGCAGGGTAGAGACGTAAAAGTGCCTCTGTGTTTGTTCTGGGAAGATCTTTGACCAGCAATGAGTTTTTGGTTGATTTAAGTGGGAGGAAAAATGAGACTGGTCTTTCATTTAAAGGTCAGTCTTTTAAGGGTGTCTGGGAATGACTTTAAAGTCACTCAGTTGACAAGGTGTGCATTGTCATAGCAGCACTGAATTACTGTGTTCCTTCTGGGCATCTTATCCAGACTGTACTTAAAGTGCAGCTTCTGAGTTGATTCTTCATTTGAGTTCTTGGTTCCTTCTACACTTGGGAGTTCTGTCGCATCACCAATCTCACTGTGCTTCAGTTTCTTCATCTCCAAAACGAATGCACATGTTACAGGCAGTTCTACCAGTGTTAAGTGGCATACAAAGTAGAGTAGGGGGTATCTGACACACATAAATAATAATATTATGATGATCTTCAAAAGTTGGTGGACTTTTTTTGAGGGGGAAGAGGACTTGCCATTCAAGCTTGTAAAGTGATAGCCGAGTCTTAGATACTTTTTGGAGCTACAAAATATATCCAAGCATGGTTTTTATTGGCAGAGACATTTAAAAAGGGATTTTGCCTTAAACATAATGCCACATTTAATTCATAACACGTGACTGTAGAAAAGTAGTTTTCTCTCAACCAAAGAAACATTCATTATTCAGTTTTTCTACTGCCAGAACATAAAAACCATAAACAAATTGTTCAGAACAGAGCTGTGTGTAAAATTTGGAGTTTTATACACTTGTATTGACTCTTTGTAATCACATCATAAAGTTCATCTCATGGCCACATAACAGAGTTCATAGTGCAAATGCCTGTCGTGTCTTAAAAGTCTGCTTTCTTTAATGATAGTATATTTAAAACAATTAAATTAAAGATATCTATGTTCCCAATATTAATAGATGCTTCTTCCCAGAACCTAAGGTGTGCTCATTGATAAAGATGGGTATTGGAAAGCAGCAACTAGCTTTGAGGCTGTAAAAGACAGCATTGAGATCTCTAAATTCATTCCCCTTAACAAACCCCAAAAGTGGCATTTGTGAAGATGAAATCACTTAACCTATTCTTTCTTTCAATGATCTCTGTAATAGATATGATCATGATCACAGCCTCATTCTGCCCACTACAGGATGAAGGCCATGCCTAGGTGCTGCCAAGCTTTGAGCATTGCTGTCCTGGGTCAGATGAGGTCACATTGGTTCTCCAAAGGCTCTCAGCTCATCCCTTCATGTATATTGATGGCGGCCCTTGCTGTATCTAGTATCCAATGGTCTCCATTCTGTCGTAAGTGGAGTGCATCTCCCACCTTCTTCGTACATCATGGACCACTTCCTTTCTTTTCTTTCCCTTTTCTTCTAGCATTTCCTTTCACACGGATGTGGCCCCTTCTCTTGATTAGGTGTCTGTTGTTCTCTGGGGGGATTGCCGCCTCCTCTTCCCTTTACCTCCAAGCAATTTGTACTTCAAAGCAAGCGAACTTAACCTAAAGAAGTGTTTCCATATTGTGTACATGTTTTACATTTGAAATTCAATCTTGATTGATGCTCCTTATCTGTTTCCACTGATGAATTTTAGAAGAACTATCCATTTTTGTAGCAACTATCCATTTTTATATCCATTTTTATATATTTTAAAGATAGTTTACAAAGAAGTTCGGGAAGGGAGGAAACGGGAAAGGGGAAATGATTTAGAATGTAAATAAAAAAACTTAGAAAATAAAGAAAAAAAAAGAAAAAAGTTAGTAGTTTCAAATAAACTTCTTTAGAAGGAGCTATGGAATCTTAGAATTTGTCTCACCAGATTAGCCAGAATTTTAAGTTAAGTCACAGAAGTATTGTCTCTTTTCCCCTATGTATCAGGGCCAGGATTTCTTTTTCTTTCTTTTTATTGTCTCATAAGCTCCTTTTGCCTACATAGCTTCTACTACTCAATTAGATATTGCTTCTTAACCAGAAGATACTTAATCTCGAAATTGTAACTAGTTAATCAAAAGATATGTTAAATGTATTAATTATGTGGTTTCTCTAACCTGTTAAATAATTCCTTTAATATTTAACATGAAAGTAAATAGATTCTGAGTGGTATCCATTTGACTGTTCTGTTCTTCCTGTTGTTAGTCCTGATGTTGAGCAAAAGTGACATGACATAGAACTGGAGATGATGCTGTGAAGTGTGTGTGTGTGTGTGTGTGTGTGTGTGTGTGTGTGTGTGTTTGAGAGTTAGATAGACAGAGACAGAGAGTGTATAAGTTTGACTATTTTGAAGAAATCTCTTTTCGAAATTAAGATTATGACAGCTGCTTTTCACAAGTGGCTTCAGTATTTCTTGGTTAGGACTTGGGTCTCTGTGGATACCAAGGTGTTTAATGTAGAGAAATGTAGTCAAAGTAAGACACAGCACAGTTTTCCAGTGTGGTATAGCAAGATATCCACTGCAAAGCACATGGGTGATGAAAGATTGACTGAGCCCTAAATAATTTGAGTGAAGTATAGGGTATAAATTTTCACAAGGTTTAGGTAACATTCATGAAAATTTCATTTGTGTAACTTAAGTATCTGCCTCCAAGAGGAAGGACAATGAATTGGTACCTATAGGAATGATTTCTATCCAACACACAAAACAATAATCTCACAGTTCAATATTTTGGGGTGCATTTGCATACTGCAAATGTCTCCAGAGCTGCTGCTTTCTTGAAAGCTGCATGCTCTCTGGCTAAGTACTGACAAAACACAATCTCTGCAGTGCTCTGTGCATCCTAATTACTTATGAAGAACATCTTTTTCTCACTGCTGATGATGATAAAGATAAGCAGTCGTAGTTATCCCTTCTTTTGCCTCAGAGTATGGCTCTGTTGCCTCAGTTTACAAGTGGGACAGCTCATATATGGAGAAATCAACTAGCCTGATGCCCCAGAGTGAGTAGTAGCCAAAACTCAAGATTTGTTTCCACTGGTTTCTAGTCTTATCTCTCTTTTCTGTGTGCTGGCTGGAATTAGTAGTTAGTTAGCACCTTTCATGCCTATACTTTGGACAGCAGTGGCACCTTTCCTGCTGTTTATAATAATTCTTGCTTATTTACCAAAAGGCAGTTGTTAAACTATTGAACTTTCTTTAATGTGCTAAATGAAAAGAATGAAAACAAAAAGAACCTACCCCTTGCTACTTTCAGGTATCAGATTTTATTTTTCACTGTAGACCTTACAGATCTGCTGTTAATTAACCAAGTTGTATTAAGCAAAAGCATTTTATCCTGTGATAAAGTCTTTATTGTTTGTTACACGGAAACTGGTTATCACTGTATCCCATGCTGCATGTGAACTTGACTACATTCCATCCCCTATGGAAATAGCTAAGGTGGTGCAGAAAGTAAGTTTGAAGAACTTGCTAGCAGCATCGTATATTCTCTAAATCATATGTACACCAAATAATTTTATCTAGTTTTCTTGAAGAACAAGAACAACAACAAAAATAAAAACCAGTTTTTAAGTAAAAAGGCATTTTGCCATTGCTAGTTACTCTACAAAATGAGCAATTCTCATGGGTATACTTACTTATTATTATCATATAATTATAGATTAGTGTTAATAATATATATTACATATTATTTAAAGACATTACGTAGTTGCAAGATTGTAATGAAAACTTTTTAGAAGAAATCTTTTATGCTTGAAATAATACTGAAAGAAACATTGCAAAGATAGAACAGAGGCTTTTGATATATCCTTCACCAAATTATTAGACTTTTAAAAAATTACCTAGGGAAAATTAGTGTTCTGGCTCACTGATAGTCTGTGTACCATGCAAAGATTGCCATATATTTAAAACAGTCATATCTAATGACTTAGCTAAAGTGACTGTCATTTTTTTTTCCTTTAACTGCATAAAATATAGGAAATTGGACAAAATTTTTCTTTTAAAACTATTATACTAATGTATTTTTTAAAAAGGACAGTTTGTTCTTTGATAGTCTTATAGTCTTATGTATAGATGATACAATTTCAGTTGAAATTTATCACTCGTTGATTATTGTAGTTTAAAAAGTTCAATTGATTTTCTCAACTGATATCTGATGTAGCAGTGCTTGTCTCCAATTCCACCACTCAAGAGGAATAAATAAACCTTGAATACATAGGCTTGCGTTAAAAATCCAGCATGGAGGACTCATTCTGCATAAGTAATATGTAGAGTTTGAATATATAGGCTTACATTGGAAATTCAGTATGGAAGACTTGTGTTGAGTATTTATATTTTAACTAGGGAATATTATGACAAATTTTATTTTCTAGGAGCATAGAAATATTCAGTGTTCATAGTTTTTGTATGCATGTGTTATTTGAAAGTTAGCATTCTTGTGCCAACTTTATTTTCTGAAAAATTTAAAATCTGAAAACATAATAAACACAGAAACAGAGCTTCATTTCCTTTTCAGGACAAAACATGGACCAATTTCTCACTGATCGACTGAATGTTCACAAATCCTCTCTAATACTTTCTGGCACCCATTGTTTTCCATCTCATACTACATAATGTATGATAAAGTTTTAATGCACAATAGGATGTTAAAGAAATAAGTGTGAGAGCTGATTAGCCCCGGAGTAGGACTCACTGGTTGTCTATTTTGGTAGAATCTGCACTCTGTATAAATGATTTTGCCATATGATTCGTTTTTCAACTGCAAATTTCACTTTTGAAAAGAAAGTCACCAACCATTACCTCCTTTATCACCACAAAGTTTGCATATAGAGATCATCACCATGAGAAAGCTCTGGGAAGCCTGTTCCCAGGCATCACACTGTATCATGAAGTGATGCTTGGGGTATGAGTGTGTGATGTATTTGGACCAATGACTTTCTCCTTTCCTTGGGTTCTGATGACTAGCTTTGCAATTTTTGTACATTTTCTTGAAGTGAAGTGTTCAACCTTTTAAAACTGCATTTTTGTAAGGAAGCCAAGAGGCGGAGTTGCTTGCTTGACTCTGCATAAGGCTGTGGCAATGCTCATGGTGTTCTCCTCTTCTCTCCACCGTCTCCTTTCATTTTTGTAGATGCACATCGAGAATTCCTTCACAGGCCTGCGTCTGGATACGTGCCAGAGGAGATCTGGAAGAAAGCTGGTAAGAATTGTTTAAAAACACGAGTTTAGTGTTCTGGCGGCTGTGTGCAGTTGTTAATGCTGTGATGTGAGGAGTGACAAGAGAGGACTTCACTGCGAACAACAACAATAGCAAAAGCAAAGCAAAACAGAGTGAAAACCATAAAACAAAACAAACTAAAAGGAAAAAAAAATCCCCTCATTAATATTCTCAAACCGGGCCTGATTAAAACATGAAATAGTTTTTATTTTCATAACATCTGCTAGTGCCATTATAATTGAAAGGCTGGCATGTTTCCTTTATAACCTTCTCCCCTCCCCCCTTTTTGTAGCATCTGTAATGGTTTCAGAGTGAAATTTTGGCACAGGAGGTCTAGCTTGTATGGAGTTTTTCTTTGCTGAGGAGAGGAAAGAAATCCAGTGTTTTAGGAATTAAATTACATACATCAGCATTTTTCTCTGCGTTCTGAAGTTGGACTTAATCGAGTAGACTCGTTAAGGAACTGTGGAAGGATCATTATTTTTTGGTTACAGTCTAGTATTAAAATCACTCTTTTGTAGTATTTTAATACTAAGTCACCAGAGCAAGTTGAGCAACAGAGTGGTTAGGCCTTTAACTTCCACACACACCACTCAGTCACTATTCCCATTACTATCTGTTGCGTTGCATTTGTGGTAGATTTGAAGCTTCCTGTGACCCACTGACTTAGTATTGGGCTTAAAAGTTAGAGCTGGCAGACTCTCTGTAGAGCACCAGCTAAGCATGAAGCCTTCAAAAATACAACTCAGCAGATCAAAGATAAGCCTGGTTCAAGAGCCTATGATTACTCACAGAACAGATGATGGTTGTGTCTTTGAGTTGCTGAAATTTCAACTGTTAAAACAGCTTCTCTTTGAGAAGGGCCGGGGCCAGTTCCAGCCACGCATCATGTGGGCACATGGCTGGCCAAGCTAAGTCTTGGAAAACGGTCTTTGTTGCTGTTATTACTGTTTTTCGGTGAAAGACTTTTTAGATTTTGGTTGGATTCAGCTCTTTGTGGCTCTTTTCCACTAGGTGAATATTTGGTCATGTGTACTTTATCCACATTTTTATAAAATATCTAAGAAACACTACTCTCTGTGAGGGTGATAACGAGTTTCTCAAGTCTGATAGAATTGTGTTTTGAAGCTCAGATCTAGACCTAGAAAGTGCTCTCCCATGTTCCCTCTACAAACCTATGAGTAGCACTCACCTATGTCATTCATAAGAAATACATTCATCTCCACCCCTCTGTGTGTATATATACCTGCTATATATGCCCAGTTGGACCAATAGTCTCAGGATTCTCCCAAGTTGTTACTAACCTGCCAAATGTCCCCCAAACCCTAGAACTTGCTGTATTGTCCCATTGCTTCTTTTTTTCTTTCAAACCCACTTTGAGCATCCAAGGTCTGCCATTTCAATAAGAGGTACAAAGAATTGTCATTTTGGATAACGAAAGGATGTGTTTCTCTGTTAGGAAAAAAACTATCCTCCTCTGTTCCCTTCGTTACCTATATTTAAGTTAAATTCTTGATTGTTCCTAAAGAAAATTAACCGTGAGGTCTTGTGTAATCCAAAGTCCCTTTGTTGTTATCTTCTAATAAGTAAGATTAGATTTTATTGAATACACCATCTTTCCTTGAAAGTCAGATTGAATAGCTAAGCATAAAAGAATTCCTCCCAGGAGCAGCAAGCAACGGATGGCCAATTCAGAAGCATACTTTGTATTTTCCACAGAATCAGGTTGCGATTTTTTCTTCTTCTTTGTTTTTCTTATTTGACATATGGGAATCTATGGGATCCTCCATTATGTTTCCTTCCCAGTCCACTTTGTGCATTGTGAACCTAGACTTGATGCAGTTTAGGAAGTTGAGGAAGAATAATTTTGTTTCTCTTGTGTCTGTGCAATGCTGCAGATAGAGTGGACCTTGCCCGAAGAGTTTCTGGTTATTTTTAGATGAATCTTTCATCTACATCCTTTGTCATTCTAAGATATTGTTTGGTTATGGTACAGATGTGGTACCCACTCATCACATCAAATAGTCTGGACTAATTTTCTATAAATGAATGCTAAATATTAAGGTGCGGATAGCAGCTTTACCCAGAGAGCTCTATGAAGTGATTGTGGGATTTTCCTGGGCAGACTTCTTAAAAAGCACTTGTGGACTTCCCAGTGAGTGTCAGGATGTCGAGTTCCTAATGAGAGTCCAAGCATCCAGCACATGAGAATACCACAGTCAAACGGGCCATCTCCACTCAGCTTCTTACACTTGGAAAGGATTCTCAAACTTAACTTTGTAAGCAGAAAAACAAAACAAAATCCAGACCTAGGCTTAATAGTTCAAACCTGTAATCCCTATAGTTGAAGAATGAGGCAGAAGGATGGAGCAAGAATGAGGCAACTTGTGCTATAGGACAAGACCCCGTCTCATTAAACCAAACCGAAATGCAATGACGAGAGCTCCCAGTGAATAAACAAACCTGCCTACTCTGTTTTTAAAAGAGAAACCTGTAAAGCGTGCCTTTGCCATGAAAGTGCTACATATCATTTTCATTGCAAAAGAAAACTAAGCCGAGTTTAAAATATTTGAAAAATGCTGAATGGACACAACTCTCATTCAATACAACTTTTATGTAATTCAATCACTGAGTTGTCCTCACTGGAAATTGCAATTATAAAGAATTCACTTTTATTTTTATGTGCATTTGGAGTTTTGCCTGCTTGGATGTCTGTGTAAGGGTGCCAGATTTTGTAGTTATACACAGTTGTGAGCTGCCCTGTTAGCACTGGGAACTGACCCTGGATCCTCTCGAGGAGCAACCAGTGGTCCCAACTGCTGAGCCATCTCCCCAGTCCCAGAAATTATAATTATAAAAGTAAATATTTCTAATCTTGCTTTCCAGTTTTTATGTCATTTTATTTTGAAATGATTGTAAACTTGCATAAAAATTTAGAAAAAATAGTAATCCTTTCTGCTTTCATCCCAACTCTTCATTTTACCATATTTGGATAGAGAATTCATATTCTCCGTCTCATACATTGTGTCTTTCTCTCTGCCTCTCTATTCCGATACACACACATACACAAACACAAATGCACACACAAATACACATGCACATACACAAAAACATACACAAAATACCCATACACACACAAACATACACATGCACACAAACACACAAATATACATACACACCACACATATACACACATACAAATGTGCACACACACATGCATACACACTCCAAAAAAATACACACATTAAAAAGCATACACTCTATACATAGACATACATATACTCACAAATCTACATATGCACAAATGCTCACACAAACACACATGAACATGCACACACACACAAAACATACACAAAAAACCCATATACACAAATATACACATGCACACAAACACACACAAATATATACACACCACACATATACACACACACATATGAAAATAAACACACACATACCACACATACTCAAAATACATAAACACACAAATAGCATATATACTAATATACACTCACAAACACACACACAAATATGTGTACACACACAAGAGAGACCCTATGCAAATTCTGTATATTGTTCCAATGATAGTTTAATGATATTTAATCCACATTTTAGAAAAGATTATGAACCCTTACAAACCATGGTGGCAACATCCATTTTTCTCTAAAAGTTGTATTTTTAAAAGCAAGAGCAAGAACTCAAAAGTTACAAAGGATCCTTACAAAACTGAAGGGGAAAAAACAAATATAAAAGTAGTTTTAAAATTGTGACTGAATGTTTTCTTCAGTATATTTCTTTTCAAAGGATAGGAGAATGTTTGCAGTTGGTAATAAATATTCAAGCACCTTGCAAATGTCCTACCAATTCTCTTTGCTGATCTGTATATGCCTGTGGGATTAGAATAGGGATGCATAATTTAAATATAAATTGCCTGATTTGCATATACAATTAGTCAAGCTACAGCTTTGATCCTAAGCAAAAATTATTGTCCTGTATTACCACTTAGATAGAATTTTAATTCACCTTGAATATTCAAACTAAATTAGACCCTGGCTATATGGTTAGAAGGGTAGTGCTTCCCTGGTGCCCTGAGTCATTTATGATAGGATAATAAAGGCAGCTTTTGCCTCTTGGTGAAGAAGGTTCAGTGAGCTGTGCACAATAAGCTGATTCCATCCAGGTTTGAAGTGCATACCTTGCAGGAGCTAACAGAGGCTTATCATAGTTTAGTTAACATTTCCAATCTGGATCATTCCTTTATAGTATAGTGACTGAGTCTTAACCAGGCTTTGTTTGCAGTGAAGGTTCTCTGGGGATGATGGTGCTAAGTGACAGAGGCTACAGAAAGCAGGATACTGAGACCCAGCAGGGGCTTCTGATGGCCTGGAGGTCACATACTGGAGAATCAGCCACAGGAACTTAAGAAACCCTGAGAGGACTTGTATCTCTTAAACTTTTCATGTACAGTAAAACATTTTTATTAGGAATCTATGTTTTTAATTAAACAGAACATTTAATTAAGGTGCTTTTTAAGTGGGTGAAACAATTAAGTGCAAACACTTGAATAAAACATGTCATAATTAGTTTTAATAGAGTGTTAATTGGTAGTAGGTTTGCCAAGTTAATAATTACTGCTTATTAAATTTTCAATTAATCATTGTCATTTTGCTTTGAATAAAGATGAAAATTAGATAAACTAATTCACGAGGAGGATATTTTCCCTTGTTAATTTGAACAGTTAATTTTTTTTTTAAATGGAACGTACTTGTTTTAGTTGTCAATCTTCTGTTGAACATTGGTTGAATCTTTGCACCTCAATTGCAACCAAAACTGTAAAGCTAATTGGATACCTTGTAGGTTTTCAGTCAGGTCTGATTGTTGTGGATTGAGGTGTGACTCCCTTTTGTTTGTCCAGTGCAACAGTTGGTTGTACCGAGCTACTGTGTGTATTTTTGAAGTAGACACAGAACATTTTAAAATATAGAAATGGCAAGATTCTCTTAAAAAGATCAGTATTATTTGCACTGTAGAAGCACCTATCTGTATTATTCAAGAAATGACAAGAAAAAGTTAAACTTCACCATCTATTCAGTTATTTATTTTATAAAAGGGTCCTACTGTGTATCCCAGGTTGGCCTCAACTCCTGAAATATAGGCATTCACCATATCAGGCTAAAAACTAAGTTCCTTGTGCGTCTGTATGAGGCATACAACTTCCAAGTTCCTTGTGGGCATTCTTGCTCCTTAACGGGGCCCAGAATCATTTCTGGAGGCATTATTGTAGGAGAAAAGTTAAGTAAATATATAAGCATTAAAAATATTCCCAACAAGCCGATGCCAAAAGAATTCTCATTTTTGGTTTCCTAGATGAATTTAAAACATCAGGTTGTTCTTTAGGGAGCCAGAACTTACCAGTCATTTGGATAAGAGCTGGGTTTGTTCTACGAACTTCTGTTAAGGGATGGGTGCTTGTAGTGCTGAGCTAACCCAGACATATTCTGTTCCTTGGTCTGGCTTGGAATCAGAGGAGGCTGTGAATGAGGTGAAGCGACAGGCAATGACAGAGCTGCAGAAAGCCGTGTCTGAGGCAGAGAGGAAAGCCCATGACATGATCACCACAGAGCGAGCCAAGATGGAACGCACGGTGGCTGAAGCAAAGAGGCAGGCAGCAGAGGATGCTCTAGCAGTCATTAACCAGCAGGAAGACTCCAGTGAGGTAAGCACTTCTTATTTTCAAAGAAAAGATAGAACATTTGTTTTTGATTCCAGAAGTTCACAAATGCAAGTGGAGACTGTACTTTAGACAGATCACTGGGGAAAAACTTAGAACAATGTGTCAAAAATCCAGGCATTGGTGGACTGACCTAGGACTGATCTAAGTTTGTTTATTCATTAGCTACTTGGAAGGAAAGTTCTCTCACTGAGGAGTTGCATTGTGATGTGTTTGGTAATTGAAACTTAATGTGAAAGTCTTTTGATCCATGTGTATGGTGTGTGTGTGTGTGTGTGTGTGTGTGTGTAAATGGGTGTGTATGTGTGCCATGGCAAATGTCCTGTAGTCAGAAGATAAACTTAGATGTTGGTCTTTGCCTTTTGTGTTGCTTTCCATAGGGCCTCTTATTCACCTCTGCACATGTGTTGGACAGTGAACTTCTGGGAATTCTATTTCCAGGTTCCATCTCCACAGTGGAATGTTGTGATTATGGATGTGTAAACTGTCCTGTCCAGATCTACATGGGTTCTGGGAGTTCAAGATCAGGTCCTTACTTGTGGGGCAAACATGTTACCAACTGAGCTGTCACCCCAGCTACTAATGTGAAATTCATATTCTCCCATGTCATATTGATGCCTGGCATTAAAATTACTTTAGTAAGGAATCCTAAAGTCCAATGCCAAAGTAATGTCTGCATGATTTAAATATTTCTAAAAGATTTTGTGTATGATCGTTATTTTCGTGTCTTCCATCATAGCCATTATGGTGGTCTTAACATAACATTGCTATCTGAATAACTATTATTATTCCACTACAATGATTTCTACACATCCATACCCACACATATGTGCTCATTCGGGGCCCAATGATTTAAGGAACTGATAAGTAAATAAACTAAAATGTGGCAGAATGCTTTAAAAAAAAGTATGGCCTATATAAAGAGTCAGAATAGCATAGAATTGTTCCATGTTAATTAATATAGCACACAATTTTCAACTCCAGAATAACTCCAGATAAAAGACTGCAATTAGCTAGTCTCACAAATCTGAACTAGCAAAGACGCAGACTGATAAATCAATGGTCTACTACAATACATATCTGTAATTTGTGAGGGAGAGTAAGAATTTAATTTGTAGCAGGCTTTTCTGCAGATGAAAGACCCTGCGGGACTCACTCAATGCCCAGAGTTTCTATTTAATGTGTAGCAGATGAATAACAAGGGGACAAAAGGAATTGATTTTCAACATTTGGAAGTTTCTCAGGAAGAGGGGGACAAAGGGAAGTTTATCTGCCTTTTAATGGCTGACTTTTCCATTGTTGAATTAAACTAGACAGAAATTCAATTTTACTGGCATCTTGCCTCTAAGATTTATACGGACCTTTTTTTTTATTTTTGAAGTTGACTAGTATCTTCTGAAGAGAACTTGTACAACTTGGTAATAGTATGAGTCACATGTACATATACATGTATACATTTTTACTTTCACATGAACATCCTAAGCCTATATTTATATTTAGAGTATTTATAGAGAATTGACTTCTAAGGACAAATACCTAGGGAGGAAATAAGTTAGTATATTTACATTCAGGCAGTGGTGTGCTGGAGTCCTACAGTCTCTGTATACTTAGTATCTTTATGTGTCTTTATTAGAAGATACTATAAAACCATGTCAAAAAAACCCAACAAAACAAAACAAAAAGACAGTATGGTGCTGACAATGTTCTTGGCATTAGTATTATACGGATCTCAAGTTCAGGTCTACAAAACTTACCAGGACTCCTCCCACACAACCCGAAGGGTTCCAGTGTCCTCAGGCTAGGGAAAAGCCCATTCGAACTCTCATGTTGATTGGCCCACCAGGCGGGGAATCTGTCAGAAATGTGAAGCCCCACATTTGATATATATATACAATTCAGAATTCTCTCCTATACTTTTAAGGTTTGTAACTTCCTTAAGCACTAACCATTTGACCACAAATAAGGCTCACATAGTATTTCAGATAGTATTTTAGATAATTTATGATTTTTTTACTTTTAAGAAAAAATAAGTCTAGTTATGGAAGAAACTGGTTGAAAATGTATGCATTATCATTAAATGTAGCAGGTATTGATTTTTATATCTCTTTTTAGAATCATTTCTTAACAGATACATTTGAATGTTTGGTCCCTAGTTGGTGGAAAGGATTAGGTGTGACCCTATTGGAGGATGTCTGTTACTAGGAGAGGGATTTGAGGACATAGTGTTGTTTTCTTTGCTTTATCGATAAGAAAGCTGAGTTTTGGATGTTGTAGGACACTTGTTCCATGGCTCAGATGGTACTTGTGAGCTGGTCCTCAGCCCAGATTGCCATGTAGCCATGTGGCAATGGGATTCTTTTCCCAAGAACAAGTATATATTAATATTTTCTAATTATTGATACACAGTTCTCTAATTTTTTAAACCAATTATATCACAATTAAGGAAATGACAAGGAAATTTGAATAGCAGCCATGATGTAGGAAGGAATAGGAGGTGAGGGGGGAGAAGGAGGGAGGGAGGGAAAAACTACAAGCAGGGCCTGTGGAATCTGGTTGGAGTCATTATGGGAACTAAAGAAAGAGAAATTAAAATAGCATGTCCCAGTCTTAGGACTGTATTCTACCAGTGACTCAGGTAGGTAGCACTAGACTGAGCTTTTGGTTTTAGAGGGAGGTAGACTCCATATAGAACAGAGAGTTTCCAGTCAGGGAGTGTTGCCTGGACAGGCAATAGGCACACAGGAAGCAGGTTTGGGTCATTAATTTGTAGTGACTGTGGAAACTCTATCAGGTAGAGAGAGCTTAGACTGGAGGAGACAGTTCTTTATACCAGTCCCTGTCTTTCAAACACCTCAAGGGAATAAAGCAAACGTTATAATGGAAGAAACAGAATATTAGCATTTTGAAAACCAGAAGTCAGTGGATATTTCACCACAGGGGAATTAAAAAGAAGGAATGGAGGACAATCCCCAGTGGTCAATCTTTAGGGAGTCTGCATGAAGACAGAGAGGATGGAGGAGATGCTACCAGACACTAAGGAAGTTCTTTCCTTATAGCTGTTAATACCTTGGGCGAGGGCACTTGATTGGATGTTGGGCAAGCGTTCAGAATCTTGTGGTACAGAGGCACTGAGTCCAGACCAGGAACTAAACCTTCATCTTGATTCCAGCCAGTGCTAAGGGAAGGAGCCAGGCTGACCACCTGCTGTGTATGCAGGACCTCAGGCTCTACGCTGAGCCCTGGCATAACTCTGAACAATCCTAGAGTTCCTAGTTTTGCTCCAAGAGCTTAAGCTAATTGCCTATGGTTTTAATATCACTCAACAGTGGCACTGAAAATGAAACACAGGCTGCCCTGACTCTGAAGCTTGTGGTTAGCTGCTGTGACATCTTGGTTTTTTTGCTACCTGTGTTTCCTGATCCAACTTATACCCACTGTAGGGGATGGTGCTGTCTTCTAACCAGTGGGGCCACAGTGGGACCCAAGAAAAGATCTGATATTGGTAGAGTGGGGCATTTTGAAAAGGGTGCTTGATTAGCAGTCTGTGAACCAATTAGCCGAGGGCTGGGGAAAAGCTCAACTTTTAAGGTTTCTGGGTCCTGAACTGCAAAATATCCAGCAGTATAATTTTAAAAGGTGAAGTGCAATGCAGGTCTAAGATGAGCTTGAATTCACAGTGTGAGTTCAAGTCAGGGTGTTGCTTCTATAGAGTTTTGTTTTTATAGAACCAGTAGTCGAGCCAGCCCTTAACATTTGTGGAATTTTAGGTAGAACAATTTTACTTAAATGTCTTAAGCATCAGTTACAGATAAGACATAGTAAAATGGACAATAATTCCAGAGAAAACCTTTTGTCTCTCAGAAAAAAAAATTTCAACATTGATGACTAGGAGGGGGTGCATTTTGTTGAAAGGGTGACCAGATTGTTCTGTATATCTAAATAACAAGATAAAGAAGAGAGCTTTCCTGCCCGAGGGACAAAGAGAATTATTGATAAGATAAAAAGGAATAGAATCTTTGCTATGAAACTCTGGCATCCAGAATCTTCCATCCATCCTTGCTGTATCTGTATATAAAGATACATCTAATGTATTTTGCAAAGAGGAACTTTGTATCCAGCCTTAGAATCTTCACCTGCATTCCAGCACAACTTTGCCCAATTTCTGTGCTAAAGCAACATGATCAAAAGTGATTATTGAGGTTTATGGTTTCATGGGCATAAGAGTACACCATGGTGAGAGGCATGGTTGCAAGAGCAGGAAGCTGACAGCTCACATCCTCAACTGCAAGCATGAAGCAGAGAAAGAAAACTGGAAAGAGAGGAAGAATATAAATTCTTCAAGCCCACTCCCAGTGACATATTTTCTCCAGCAAGGCCATACCTCCTATATCTCTCCAAACAGTCCCACCAACTCTAGCAGCTGAGGGTTCAGATGCCCTAAGTAGACAATGGGAGATAACTCTCATTCAAACCACCATATGTGCCTTCCTCTATTTCCAGATGAAATGTTCAGTGTCTATACAACTGGTCAGGCATCAGTTGCCTAGATTTGTACTCACAAACAGGAAATTTAGTAGAGTTATCCAAGAGAAATATGATACAAATGTCCTCTTAAGGTTTCTGATAAGCTTATACAAAGAGAGTCTATTTTGGAGGGTTGGGGGGGTGGTTTTAGTTTGGTTGGTTTGACTTTTGGTTACTTGAGCGTGCACTAAAGTTTCCTACACATTCATTGCAATGTGGTGTTAAGGGCAATAAAAATATGCAACTTTTTAAACATTTTAATCCTTCCAGATCATTCAGTTGTTCTGTTTCACCTTCCTACCCCTGAAGGCTGTTACCCCCCCCATGGTAGGGGGTAGATGGATAGGACCAAAGAACTTTCCAGTAGAGCTGGAGGTAAAACTAACCAGAGCCCTTAACTCTTAGATCAGAACCAGGAAGGGCTAAGATCTCAGCTCTCAGCAGCTCTGCTATCCAAAACATCTGTTTTTGTATTTGGCTCAGGTCCATGTTTTTTTTTTTTTATTCCTAAAATTGTTCCCATCTTTGAAAACACTTTAAAAAATAAAGAAGTCCCCATTCTGTCTCCTCTTTCCCCTCCCCAGCACATGCATTTGTAATTACCTGGTTTAGTCTGTGTGTTTAATCAGTTTAAATTGAGAATGTTGCGTACATCTGATTTCAATCTGAAGGAGCCATTGAGCGCTGGGCAGTTACCACCCTGGAGTCTGCCAAAATGTGCCTCTGCCAAAACACGATAGGACTCACACCAGGGTATTTCCTAAAGACGCCACTTGACTCAGATTAGATGTTTAATTTCCTTAAAATATTGTTTTGGATTTGGGTCTCTGTTCCCTAATTGGGATTTTCTGATGTAATTTAGGAATATCGCTTATTTGCTGACTTTGTTCCAGGACCCAGCTGGCAATCTCCTGAAAGCTAAACCTCACAGAAGGAAACTTCACTCAGTGCATAGTGTTGTACCTCGAGCTTTGAAGGCTGGGCCAGGCCCACATTTACTGACAACATCATGGAAACATCATCCATACAATGCAGTAAAGTTTGGGAGAGGAAGGCTTCCAAATATAGTGATGGTCAGAGTTTGTGCACCTACACGATTTTCTTTTCCTCTTTTGTTCTTTTGAGAATGGGTTTTCAAGATCCCAGTTAAGCAGCCCAGGACTGGCCTTAGCCTCATCTGTGATGGGATTACAGGTGTGAACTACCAAACCTGGCCTCTTGAGACATTCATCTTAAGTTAATTAAACTAGAAAAAAAAACAAGTGGTAGACCTGATTTTCCATTACGGATTTGTTTAACTAACAACATTCACACATCAACTAAGTTTGTGATTTGAGACCACTGGTTCTGTTGTGCTTCTCTTCCTAGCACTGAAATGGTTAAGAGTTAAAATTACAGAGCTGAATATTTTAAAAGAGTGTGTGTGTGTGTGTGTGTGTGTGTGTGTGTGTGTGTGTGTGTATGCTGTGTAGATCAGAGGACAATGTTCAGGAGTATTGTTTCTTCTTCCATCATATTGAGGCAGAATCCATCTCATTTTGGGGGCTATGGTATATTCCGCCAGGTAGCTACCACCTGACCATCTGGACTTACCACAATATCTACCCATGTACATGTATATCTGAATTGAACTCATTCGGCTTACACAGAACATAGTATTATTCACTGAGCTATCTCACTGGTCCTTTTAGAAGGTTTGAAACAGAGTTCTTGAAGTTCTCTGTTTCAGGTCTTTGAAAGACTCCAAAGTCCCCTTATTAGCAGTTAATGTAATTCCTGAAAAGCCCCTATATATTCTATTTATCAGGAGAATGGTCTGACATTCCAGTTGTGTTTTTAATAAACTCATGAGCCCATCTCTAGACATACTTCCACCATAATGAAACCACAATAAACACAGAGAACATAGTAAGGAACCTTGCCAAAATCTCAGTTGTTACTTGAAAATCTGTTTTAATTGTGATGAAATCACAACTGCCAGTCAGTTGGGTTAGTTGGACTCTATCAAAAGATCTGGTTTTGCAAGAAAATAGTTAAAGGCCTTGACAGGAGCTGAGAATGTAGCTGAGTGGGCGAACACTTGCTTGGCAGGTAAAAGGCCCTGGTTCCATGCCTAGTACTGCAAAAACATAAGGCAGTCATAGAAGGTTTAGTGATGTAAGGCTACAGTCGCCTGACACAGCTCCTCACAGCAGAATTAGTCTTTCTGAGGAACTAGAAACATGTTTTACTCCTGACACGAACATTTGGTATGGCTTTTGGCGGTTCCGTCTCTCCTGCGGGAAGCATCCCGCAGAGTATTGTCACAGTTGCTCTCCACCCCTCTGCCCTTGCTTCCATTAGATCCTCCCACACAGGTGTTCTTGCATCTCTGGGACATCTGTGCTCCGATCCATGAGGTGTTGATCTTCGTGTGTAAATCTCAGAGGTAACCTCATTTCTGCTTTTCTCATGTCTTGCAAGATGCCACATGAAGCTGGCAGCTGGTGTTCCGGGACCAGGGTTTCCTTCTCTGGATGCATAGTTAAGCCCCAGTTCTCTCTACCATTCTAACTTCCCTGGGTTGCAAGAGAGCAGCTTTACCAGCTGGGAAACACTATACCCAAATAGAACAGTCATTCACCAAGTCTTAGAATTTCTCATTTTTCAAGACTAAATTAGATATCAGTTGATGTGTTCGCTTCCTTTTTTTTTATTTTTTTTTTTTTAGCATCTTTGCTGAAGTAAAGGATGTTATTCTAAGATTAACCTGGAATTTGGTTGTTAGGGATACTTAATACATAGCATGGAAAGACCTACTATTCTGCTGTATCCTGTCTGGGCTGGGATGGATGGAACAGGGTACCTAACCCTCTATGTTTCTTATGGTTCATTGACTCCAATACTGTGGTCTTGGAGTTCCTTTGTGATTCCTGTTAGTCCAGAAAGAGAAAGCCTCTGTCCCTGAGTAGTATATGCATATGTAGACATTATAGTATTGGTGGTAGAAGGAGAAAAGTTGGGAAATAGAGGTTGTAGTCAGTACAGAGTAGGTGATTAATTATATATGAAGACAGCCAACTCTAGGAAGGAGGGATTTTTCTCACAAACATTGGAAGTATCAGCCATTTTTATCAATGCCATAGTCATTGCTGACAGAAAACTGAGACAATCGAGACTGAATTGAGACATTTCAGTATCTCTGGTAGAGATACAAAAAAATTTGCCATCGCTTGGAAGTCCAGGTTAACATGGGACCATATGGACTACAGAGGCACTGTGTATGAGAAAGTGCTAGGAGGGCATGTGGAGGTGTGGTCACTGTGCTAGCAGTGAAATCTGAACCAGGAGGATGGCTGGGTCCCTCCGGATAGGATAGATAGGTAACAGTATCGTAAACAACGTGATGAACAGCCATCAGCCAAAGGCCCTGGTAGGAGCCGGGTAGCCCACCCAGACCAGAGAGCAGAGCTTTATGTCCCAGCACCCTCTCATCAGGGTGGCTTGCCTGGAGCTGTGACCCTGTGGAGAAGAACACAGCACTGGCTCACACTGCTGTCTTTTGGGGCAGGGAGGGCTGGCAGGGAAACGGGCAGCAGGTTGGAGAGGTAGCTCAAAGGTTAGGTTGTGGTGCAACTGGAAGACAACCTGGGTAACATCCTGACTAAGATCACACCAGGGCCAGTGTCTTCTGAATTTTCTACTTTGTCTCTGTCATTTTTGAAGATGTGGGAACAGTGACGCCTCCCCTGATTTCTAGATTGTTACCGTCATGACCATTCACCTGGCATCTCTCCTTCTCCTTCAGAGTTGCTGGAACTGTGGCCGGAAAGCAAGTGAGACCTGCAGCGGCTGTAACACGGCCCGATACTGTGGCTCTTTTTGCCAGCATAAAGACTGGGAGAAGCATCATCACATCTGTGGACAGACCCTGCAGGCCCCACAGCAGGGAGACACGCCCGCCGTCAGCTCCTCAGTCACACCCAGCAGTGGGGCTGGGAGCCCAATGGACACACCACCAGCAGCCACTCCGAGGTCTACCACCCCGGGAACCCCCTCCACCATAGAGACGACGCCTCGCTAGACCTAAACTCAGACTGTCAGAGGAAAGACACCACAACCAACACGAAAGCAATTCCTCATCCTCAGATGCTCAAAGTCCCTTTTCTGTTTGTTTGTTTATAGATGAACTATCTATCTTATTTCAGTACTTCGGCAAGAGAGAACCTAACTGTATCTTTGAGGCGATAGTAAAACACAGAGGCCAGTAACGGGTCGTAATGACTTACTGTGGATAACAAAGATATCTTTTCTTTAGAGAACTGAAAAGAGAGGAAAGAATATAACATGGAATGCTAGATTTGACCTCCTCCCTGTTATTTTCAAGTAGCTGGGATTTTAAACTAGATGACCTCATTAACCAATGCTTTACCAAACAGCAAACCAAGAGATTGCTAATTGCTGTTGAAAGCAAAAATGCTAATATTAAAAGTCACAGTGTTCTTTATATACAATAATGGAAAAAAAAGAGGCAATTCCTCAAGGGCATGAGCGTTGGATACAGCAGTAGACATTTTAACAAGAAGATGAATGGCGTCTGTGGGTTGCTAACTGAACTTTGAAGACCCGCTGCAAAACGCGCAGATGTGCAGCAGATTGGAAGGAGACACAGATGTTCGTTTTTTTCCTGTTTCTGAAAAAGAAATAATAATATCCAGGTCAACAGAATGAAAAATGAAAGATGATTTCCAGTGGGGTGTATGACTACAGCAGCAAGAAAAAAAATTGCCATAATACAAAGGCTCCTTTTTATATATATAGTCACACACACACACACACACACACACACACACACTCTTAAGAGACTCAGCCTGCAGTTAATTAGCATTCTGGCAGCTTCCAAGTCAGCCAGCTGCCCTAAAATACCCTTCAACATTTCTTCACTTTTGCAAGGTTCCACAGAGTAAGACATTTGGTCTATTCCAGCTCATTCATTTTATATTGAAAACTAATTTAAAAAAAAATGGTGGCTTCAGCTCCAGCCCCTTTCCAAAATTTTTCAACCCCACCCTGTTTGGATTTTTAATTAAAATCTAGTAGTTCTCTTGGTATTAAAACACTTCTGTCCTGTGAGGTTTTCCCAATGGTGTTTTTCTTGTAAATGTGTTGGACAAATGTGAAGATGCGTTGTAGTTTATCCATATGCCCACATTTAGTCTCTTTATTCCTAGTTGGTGAGAAACCTGTATCTTTCTATGCTGCTTTTATATCTGTATGTATTAGTGATATTTCTCTAGTAGTTAAAAAAAAAGGAAAAGAAAAGAAAAAAAAACTTTTTTTGGTTGTCCTCAAGAAAAGAAAAGAAGAAAAGAAAAGAAAAGAAAAAGCTATCTTTTGGAGCTGCTAACTCACTCTCTTATAGGATTTTTTTCCTGGAAACCAGCATGCTTCATGGAATGCTAGCACATGGATGTTTTGTAAGAGGGATGTACATAAATGTATTTTGCACTGTCACAATGACTCCCTAGGCATGCTTTTTTTTCAAACCAACTTTTTAAATATGCTAGAGCCATTTCACCAATTTTAGCTGTAGCATAGAGTAGTAGTGAAATTTTTCTTTCTTTTATCCTTTTTTTAATGAAAAAAAATTATTAGGGACATTTTTTAAAAAAAAATAAAATAAGATATCCTACTTTAAAAAAAAGGACAGTGCATGCATATCGCTGTAAGGTTGTTTAAGTATTTCTAATTTTACAAAAAATGAAAAAAATCATTAGAGCTCCAAATGCTGAGGTGTAGACGGACAGCTTTAACCCTGCTGAGTGCCAGGTTATACAGTATTCTTACGAAAGGGAAGTCAGCCAAAGACTGATCTGATGGACCAAAACCGGAATTTTGAAAAGCACCAGTAATACTTTCCAAATGATCAGCAGGTTAAACATGTTCAGTGTGAATCCATTAACCCTTCGTTGTCCAGGGTCCAGACCAGAACTACTTGTTAGTTTTGAAACACATTAGCCCAGGATGTGGTTGTGTGCTTTAAGAGTCGGCAGTGCTGCAGGCTGTGTAGACAACCAAAGTTGACAAGGCTGGGAAGACACTTCTCCACATACACATACACCAGGCATTTCTTTACAAATTGAGTACAATCCATTAGCTTGTGGGAGGGGGGAGGGCGTGGGTAATGTAGCCCTTGGATACAGTTTTAAGTGGTTGTATTTAAGTTATCTGCATAGAGGCAACCCTCATGGGTTTGCTTTATGTCTCGAAAATCTAAGATTTTCTTAAATCATTTCCCCTGTATTTTCATATACCAGTCAGTTTTGATTTTGTTCGGGTGGTGTTGTGTTCTTTTTTTTTTGTTTTCAATGGCCTTTTAGTTTAGGAAGTTCTGAAGAGCAAATAAATGCATCTATCTATCTGCATGTTGGAAGTCCATCTGCCAGCACACCTGCTTAAAGGCAATGAGAAGCACATAACCAGGCTCCGAATGGGTTCTATTTTACCATGGTGCTCCCAGAATCCTTTGACCTCCTTCTGCTTTCTAGTCTGCTTGTGACACTGGACAGTCCTTTCTTAGAGCTATTATATGTTCTAGGCTACGAAGGGTTAAATAATCCCAAAAATGAGGTATGTCATACCCTCACGTCTCGATCTCAAGAAGCTGTGATGTATGTGGAACAGCACTGTTATTCTGAACACTAGTGTGTAAAGTAAGGATTAGTACAGTATGTCTCATTACTTTTTAATTCAGGGCACCCTGAGTGAAAACCAATACAAAAAAAAAAATCCCTAACTCTGAGCTCTATCTCTAATTCCTCTTCCTCCTTCCCCTCTTCCTCCTCCTCTTCCTCTCCTCCTGTTTTGCTACATTCTCCTCAGTGGCAAAAAGTTTCACTCTACCTCTGACAGCATGTATATTGCACCAGTAGCTAACAAAAACTGGTCTAGTCAAACCAAATGGGCACAAAAGAACCAGGATACCAAAAGTTAAGCTCATACAGCTGCAAACCATATCACTTCTTGGTAACAATGCAGACCTCATAAACCTAAAAAAGAGAAAGAAAAGAAAACTTTTGTTACTTTCCTTTTTTGCTTGTCACTTATATACAGGCTATGTGAGAGTATTAATTTGTAGGTATTACACATTAAAAAAGTTATCTTCATTGGATAGAATTGAATGGTGGTCGCTGATAGGAATAGGGCGTCCTCTATCTCTTATCTCTGTCTCTTTTCTCTTTCTCTTTCTCTGTCATGAGACTGTGTGTGACAGGGCCACCTGTCTTTTTAATTTTTTTCTGAACTTTTTTTTTTTAATGTGTAGGTGCATGTCTTGGGGATTTAAAAATTTCAAGGCTGGTTTACTTATGCAAAGCATGCCTATGTCTGGAATACTTAGGGAAAGAAAGCGACTCCATGTTGTCCGAATTCCTCAAGGGACAGAAAAAAAAAATTGGAGACTGTTGAAATGCAGATTTGAAGTAATTTTATTTTAATTATTTTGGGTTCTGCGACATTATTGTGAAAAATTAAAGTTGTTGTGCAATACTTAATTCAGACACGTGCCACAAGTTAACGGTAGACTAACACTGGGGGGCGGGGGCTAGGCATCACGCTTTTGTCTGCATACTCTTGAGCTTTTAAGTCTACTATGTCTGAACTGTGGTTTCTTGTTTATCCTTTTTTTTTTTCTTAGTTGGACTGTAATGTATGGTCTGTCAACCTGTGAATCTTTAAAGTATGATTCAGGTATTGTTGTACTCTTTACTGTGTAATAAAAATGCTTAAAAAAAAAGGCTGCATTCTGTCTCCCTTATCTTTACTGTGTGCCAAGGCTACCTACCTCTCAGGAACCTTATCCTTGAAGAGTAGTTCTTGATGGAGCATGCCCAGAGTCTACTCAGCTATAGAGTATGTCTCTATAACATCCATCAGTGATGAGGGAGAATGGCAGAGCACAGGGGACATTCCTGAGGTCATAGTAGTCAAATAAAGAAGGATACTCGAAGTCCTCCATAAGAAAGGACAGCTTAGTCTAGGGGTCACCTTCTCCAGAAAGGCCTATTTGCCATCTTTTAAAGCTCTGACTTGCAGAAGGTTGCTCCCATGCATAGGTGCAGGATTTACCCACTAAGGCAGATCTCTTCCTCCATCTGTCTTGGATCCTCACTGCCTTTACTTAGAAGTTGCCAGCATATTCACACTTGGTTTTGTACATTTATAATACACAGTATGGTATATCCAAGTTGTTTCTGAGACCCATGTTGTCCATTTAACATGCGTAAGTATATATTTTTTTCATGCACTAGTATAAAGTATCTTAGAATTTGGGGAAACTATCGCTCTTCTACCCTGGGAACCCAGTCAGTACTTTACACAACACATTTTTTTTTTAAAGGAATGTATACACTACATTGTAGTAGAACTTCCCATTGTAGTAGATTCCCACTATGGCCTAAAAACTAGTTTAAAGGGATCAAGTGAATTGCGAGTCCTGAATCTGGAGAGACAGAGATGTCAGAAATGCTGGGGAGGGGGAGGGTAGCCTAGGGTCTTCAGTTCAGCTTCCTTTGTATGCTAACTAGGCCCCATCCCTGTCCTGAGACCTGGCTTCTCTAACTGGTTTGAGAAATGCAGCTTATTTTACAGAGAGAGAGAGAGAAGAGAGAAGAGAATTTAAAAGCATGGATACTGCATATCTTATCCCTACAAAATAAACAGGCTGAATACAATTTAGTAGTTAATTTTTTCCTGCTCAAAATCCTGACCAGTCTGGCTCATCTTGCTTTCCTTATTTGTACAGATACATTTTCTTTTTCTTTTCAAAGTAGAACAGACCAGAAACCACAAGACATGGAGGATAGAGCTGGGACCCCTTGACGTAGCCCCTTTATAAGCTGTCGTTGAAAAACAGCTCTGTGACATATTTGTATGACTGGATATGCTGGACAAATGAACAATGAGTTTAGTTTAGATGAAGAATGTGAACAAAATCAGCAGCTTCTGGGTGGTGAGCACCCCCTTTTTAAAAGAATGTTATTGATGTATTTGATAATATAAAAATGATGTTCGCCATGAAAGAACATTAAGTTATTTCCCCAAAATGAAAGGGGAAGAAATGATCAAAGAGGCGCTTTTCTGTATGAGTGTTTATATCTTTATTCCAAGGTGAATGAATAAAGTTGTACTTGCCTAAATTGGTCCCTGGTCAATCTCTTCTCAGCCTTACTAGAGAAACTGAGTCAGGCAAAAGCAGGAAACATCTTTTCCACAAACACAGAAAGGGAAATAGGGGCCAGAGTTAATTCTTCTTTACTTCTGGGGCTTTCTCATTTAAATAAACATTACATAAAACATTTTCAAATAGATATATGAGAAATCTATGGGGGACTTATTAAGGCCACGATGCTTGACTTACTGTAATAAATGTAAGAGTTGAATGGGAAGTTGCACTTCAAGTGGGTATAAGAACGAGCATCCACTTTTAGTTCCCAGCGCTAACAGCACAGGGTTGGAGTTCTACATGTCACTTCCAAGGAGTGAGCTTTCTCACTGTATGTCATAAACAAGCTCAATTTCTGTATCAGTGAAAACTTGAAGTTATCCTATAGGAATGTGAGTCAGTGGGAGTACATGGAGCTGCCCAGAACAGAGTACCTGCATAAATCAACAGCAACTGGAGCCCCTTTCAGTCCCCAATACAAGGTCAGGCACCCAATTAACACTCAATAAATATTAATTGTAAATACAACTGTGAGTCTGCAGCTGAGAAAACGTGGTGCCAGTTTCTCAGAAATAAGCCAGTTGGTTATAGAAAGAGGAAATATGAGGGCCATGATTGAATCACCTGAGAAGGAGAACACAAGGAGAAGAGTAAGCCATGTGCAGCTCTGACCTGGACAAAGCAGATGCATGGCCGTTGTTTACAAATACCAGAGTTTATAAAGACCAAAGCAGGCAAGTCTTTACCACAAAACAGTACCTGATTATTGGTGACAAAAACATTTAATTAATTGTCGTGGTTCCTTTTTAATTTATTGTAATTTATGTGTTAATTTATTTACATAAGGCTTAGCTACTAAGACATTAGAAATACGTTTGAGACTCATGTACTTAGCAAGTTCAGAGTGAGAGCAGTGGGCTAGTGGAGATCTCATGGCCTCCATCCGCCACAGAGGGCTTCTTAGCTTTTAATTTTCCCACATTCGGTTCCATCTTTGCCCTGCTGTATTCACTCTGAATACATGAACTCTCTCTAAGTGTCTCATCTCCTCTCCTATATCCATTCTACAGAAAGCAAATCCTTTAATATTTTCCTTTACCTCACCATCTCCTCGGTCATACCTCATGCTTGCCCCTGAAGGTTCTTGTAGGAACCATTTTGAAAGAGAGAGAAAGGAATACCTCTACAGATAAATATTATGTGTTGAGGGCTGAGGTGGAAACATGTATGCAAACGTAACTACTGTGACAATGTTTTGTATAATGTGGTCCAGAAACACAGGAGCAAAGTATAGCTGTTTTCAGTTTCATGGAGATGATACTTTCCCTTGGGACTTTTGGCTTTCCAAAATAATCTGGAGTTGTCCTGTGGTTCAGATTATTCCTGAGAAACCACCACTATTTCCTCTTGATGCTCTGATCTTGGGGGAAAAAGAACTTCTTTCTTTGAAACCTAACAACAAAAGTACTGTGAGTGTAGTTCGGAGCTTTTCTAGCATAGAGAAAGCGCTGGATTTAATCTCCAGCATGTGGGAAAATCCAAACAGCAAATAAGACCTAACTAAACAGTGGCACTTTATGTCCTTAAAGATTATGTGTGTATATTCTTTTATTGAATATATTCTTCATTTACATTTCAAATATTATACCCCTTCCCAGTTTTCCCCCTCCCCAAAAACCCCCAACCCATCCTCACACCTCCTGCTTCCAAGAATATGCTTCTCCACCCAACCCACTCCCATGACCACCACTCGATTCCCCACACTGGGGCCTCTATTGAGCCTTCACAGGACCAAAGACCTCGCCTCCCACTGATGCCTGACAAGGCATTCCTCTTCAATCTTTTGGATGGAACCGTATGTACCCCTTGGTTGATGGCTTAGTCCCTGGGAGCCCTGGGGCATCTGGTTGGCCGACATTGTCGTTCTTCCCATGGGGCTGCAACAACCCCACCCCCAGCTCCTCCAGCTTGCCCTCCAATTTCTCCATAGTGAACTCCACACTCAGACCAATGGTTGGCTGCTAGCATTCACCTCTGTATCTATAAGGCTCTGGCAGGACCCCTCCAAAAGACAACCATAAATGGCTCCTTTCGGTACAGACTTCGTGTCATCTATAGTAGTTTCAGGGTTTGGTGACTGTTTATAGGATGAATCCCCAGGTAGGACAGTCTCTGGGTGGCCTTTCCTTCAGTCTCTCCTCCACTCTTTGTCTCCATAGTTGTTCCTGCGATTATTTTGTTCCCTTTCTCAGAGTAACCAAATCACCCCCACTTTGGTCTACCTTCTTCGTGATCTTCCTGTAGTCTGTGAATTGTAACATGTTTTTTTTGAGCTTTTGGGCTAATATCCACTTCTCAGTGAGTGCATACCGTGTGTGATCTTTTGTGATTGGGTTACTTCACTCAGGATGATACTTTGTAGTTCCATCCATTTGCCTAAGAATTTCATGAATTCATTATTTTTAATAGCTGAATAATACTCCATTGTGCATATATACCACAATTTCTGTATCCATTCCTCTGTTGAAGGACATCTGGGTTCTTTCCAGCTTCTGGCTATTATAAATAAGTTTGCTATGAACATAGTGGAGCATATGTCCTTATTGCATGTTGGAGCATCTTCTGGGTATATGCTCAAGAGGGGTATAGCTGGATCCTCAGGTAGTACTATGTCCAATATTCTGAGGAACCGCCAGACTGCTTTCCAGAGTGGTTGTGCCAGCTTGCAGTCCCACCAGCAGTGGAGAAGTGTTCCTCTTTCTCCACATCCTCTCCAGCATCTGCTGTCCCCTGAGCTTTTCATCTTAGCCATTCTGACTGGTGTGAGGTGGAATCTCAGGGTTGTTTTGATTTGCATTTCCCTAATAACTAAGGATGCTGAACATTTCTTTGGGTGCTTCAGAGCCATTCGAGTTTCCTCAGATGAAAATTCCCTGTTCAGCTCTGCACCCCATTTTTTAATAAGGTTATTTGACACTCTGGAGTCTAACTTCTTGAGTTCTTTGTATACATAGGATATTAGCCCTCTATCAGATGTAGGATTGGTAAAGATCTTTTCCCAATCTGTTGGTTGCCATTTTGTCCTATTGACAGTGTCCTTTGCCTTACAGAAGATTTGTAGTTCTATGAGGTCCCATTTGTCAATTATTGTTCTTAGAGCATAAACCATTGGTGTTCTACTCAGGAAATTTTTTCCCTGTGCCCATGTGTTCAAGGTTCTTCCCCACTTTCTCCTCTATAAGCTTCAGTGTATCTGGTTTTATGTGGAGGTCCTTGATCCACTTGGACTTGAGCTTTGTACAAGGAGATAAGAATGGGTCGATTTGCATTTTTCTGTATGCTGACCTCCAGTTTATCCAGCACAATTTGTTAAAAATGCTGTCTTTTTTACACTGGATGTTTTTAGCTCCTTTGTCAAATATCAAGTGACCGTAGGTGTGTGGGGTCATATCTGGGTCTTCAATTCTATTCCATTGATCTTCCTGCCTGTCTCCATACCAATACCATACAGTTTTTATCACTATTGCTCTGTGGTAGAGCTTGAGGTCAGGGATGGTGATTCCCCCAGTAAATCTTTTGTTTTGGAGAATAGTTTTGGCTATTCTGGGTTTTTTCTTATTCCAAATGAATTTGCAAATTGCTTTTCTAGCTCTATGAAGAATTGATTCGGAATTTTGATGAGGATTGCAGTGAATCTATAGATTGCTTTTGGCAAGATGGTCATTTTTACTATATTTATCCTTTCAGTCCATGAGCATTGGAGATCCTTCCATCTTCTGAGATCTTCTATGATTTCTTTCTTCAGAGACTTGAAGTTCTTGTCATACAGATCTTTCACTTTCTGGGTTAGAGTCACACCAAGGTATGTAATATTATTTGTGACTATTGTAAAGGGTGTAATTTCCCTAATTTCTTTCTCAGCTTGTTTATTATTTGAGTAGAGGAAGGCTACCGATTTGTTTGAGTTAATTTTATATCCAGCCACTTTGTGAAGTTGTTTATCAGCTTTAGGAGTTCTCTGGTAGAATTTTTGGGGTCGCTTAAGTATACGATCATATCATCTGTAAATAGTGATATTTTGACTTCTTCCTTTCCAATTTGTATACCTTTGACCTCCTTTTGTTGTCTAATTGCTCTGGCTTGGACTTCGAGTACTATATTGAATAGATAGGGGGAGAGTGGGCAGCCTTGTTTGGTCCCTAATTTTAGTAGTATTGCTTCAAGTTTCTCTCCATTTAGTTTGATGTTAACTACTGGTTTACAGTATATTGCTTTCACTATGTTTAGGAATTGGCCCTGAATTCCTGATCTCTCCAAGACTTTTATCAAGAAGGGATGCTGAATCCTTTCAAAAGCCTTTTCAGCATGTAATGAAATGACCATGTGGTTTTTTTTTTCTTTGAGTTTTTTAATGTAGTGGATTACATTGATGGATTTCCGTATATTGAACCATCCCTGCATCCCTGGGATGAAGCCTACTTGATCATGGTGAATTATTATTTTGATGCATTATTGGATTTGGTTGGCTAGAATTTTGTTGAGAATTTTTGCATCAATGTCCATAAGGGAAATTGGTCTGAAGTCCTCTTTCCTTGTTTGGTCTTTGTTTGGTTTAGGTATGAGCATTATTGTGGCTTCATAGAATGAATTGGGTAGTGTTCCTTGAGTTTCTGTTTTGTGGAATAGTTTGAAGAGTATTGGTATTAGCTCTTCTTTGAAGATCTGATAGAATTCCCTACTAAACCCATCTGGTCCAGGGCTTTTTTGTTTGTTTGTTTGTTTGTTTTTTGTTGTTGGAAGACTCTTAACAACTGCTTCTATTTCCTCAGGACTTATGGGACTATTTAGATGGTTTATATGATCCTGTTTTAACATTGGCACCTGGTATGTATCTAGAAAATTTTCCATTTTGTCCAGATTTTCCAATTTTGTTGAGGATAAGCTCTTGTAGTAGGTTCTGATTATTTTTTGAATTTCCACAGTTTCTGTTATGAATCCCTTTTCATTTTTGATTTTTCTAATCTGGGTAGTGCCTCTGTGACCTCTGGTTAGTCTGGCTAAGGGTTTATCTATCTTGTTGATTTTCTCAAAGAACCAGCTCCTGGTTTTGTTGATTCTTTTTATGGTTCTTTTTGTTTCTATTTGGTTGATTTCAGCCCTGAGTTTAATTATTTCTTGCTGTTTACTCCTCTTGGGTGCATTTGCTTCTTTTTTTCTAGAGCTTTCAGGAGTGTTGTCAAGCTGCTAGTGTAAGCTCTCTCCAATTTCTTCTTGGAGGCACTTAGAGCTATGAGTGTTCCTCTTAGCAATGCTTTCATTCTGTCCCATAAGTTTTGGTATAATGTGTCCTCATTTTCATTAAATTCTACAAAGTTTTTAATTTCTTTCTTTATTTCTTCCTTGACCAAGCTATCATTGAGAAGAGCATTGTTCAAAGTCCACGTGCATGTGTGTTTTCCATTGTTTTTGTTTGAACTCAAGACCAGCCTTAGGCCATGGTGGTCTGATAGGATGTACGGAATAATTTCAATATTCCTGTATCCGTTGAGGCCTGTTTTGTGACCAATTATATGGTCAATTTTGGAGGTGCTGAGAAGAAGGTCTATTCTTTTGCTTGAGGATGGAATGTTCTATAGATATCTGTTAGGTCCATTTGGTCCATAACTTTAGTTAGTTTCTCTGTGTCTCTGCTTAGTTTCTGTTTCCATGATTTGTCCCTTGTTGAGAGTGGGTTGTTGAAGTCTCCCACTGTAATTGTGTGGGGTGCAATGTGTGTTTTGAGTTTTAGTAAGGTTTCCTTTATGAATGTGGGTGCCCTTGCATTTAGAGCATTGATGTTTAGAATTGAGAGTTTATCTTGGTAGATTTTTTTCTTGGATAAGTATGAAGTGTCCCATCTTATCTTTTTTGACAACTTTTGGTTGAAAGTCTATTTATCCGATATAAGTATAGCTACTCCAGCTTATTTCTTGGGACCATTTGCTTGGAAAACAGTTTTCCAACCTTTGACTCTGAGATAATGAGTGTCTTTGTCATTGAGGTGGGTTTCTTTCACGCAGCAAAATGTTGGGTCCTGCTTATGTATCCAGTCTGTTAGTCTAAGTCTTTTTACTGGGGAATTGAGCCCATTGATGTTAAGAGATATTAAGGAATAGTGATTGTTGCTTCCTGTTATTTTCATTATTAAAGGTGGAATTATGTTTGTGTGACTATCTT
The DNA here is from genome assembly GCA_036184795.1 of Tokudaia tokunoshimensis. Lineage (NCBI taxonomy): Eukaryota > Metazoa > Chordata > Mammalia > Rodentia > Muridae > Tokudaia > Tokudaia tokunoshimensis. The sequence continues at coordinate 1,838,799 of BTHU01000005.1, forward strand.
CTTTTGGGTTTGTTGAAAGAAGATTACTTTATTGCTTTTTCTAGGGTGTAGTTTCCCAACTTGTGTTGGTATTTTCCACCCATTATCCTTTGAAGTGTTTGTTTTGTGGAATGATATTGTGTAAATTTGGTTTTATCATGGAATATCTTGTTTTCTCCATCTGTGGTAATTTAGAGTTTTGATGGGTATAGTAGCCTGGGATGACATTTATGTTCTCTTAATGTCTGTATGATATCTGCCCAGGATCTTCTAGCCTTCATAGTTTCTGGTGAGAGGTCTGGTGTAATTCTGATAGGTTTGCCTTTATATGGTACTTGACCTTTTTCCCCTTACTGCTTTTAATATTCTATCTTTGTTTAATGCATTTGGTGTTTTGATTATTATGTGCTGGGAGGACTTTCTGTTCTGGTTCAGTCTGTTTGGAGTTCTGTAGGCTTCTTGTATGTTTATTGACATCTCTTTCTTTAGGTTAGGGAAGTTTTCTTCTATAATTTTGTTGAAGATATTTACTATCCCTTTAAGTTGTAAATCCTCGCTCTCTTCTATACCTATGATCCTTAGGTTTGGTCTTCTCATTGTGTCCTGGATTTTCTGGAAGTTTTGGGTTACACATTTTTTGCATTTCACATTTTCTTTGACTGTTGAGTCAATGTTTTCTATGGTATCTTCAGCACCTGAGATTCTTTCTTCTATTTCTTTTATTCTGTTGTTGATGCATCTATGACTCCTGCATTCTTTCCAAGGTTTTCTATCTCCAGAGAAGTCTCACTTTGTGATTTCTTTATCGTTTCTACTTCCATTTGTAGATCCTGGATAGTTTTGTTCAGATCCTTCACTTGTTTGTTTGTGTTTTCCTGAAATTCTTTAAGGGATTTTTGTGTTTCCTCTTTAAGGGTTTCTACCTGTTGACCCATTTCTCCTGTGTTTCTTTAAGGGATATTTGTGTTTCCTCTTCTTTTTTTTTTTTTATTATTTTCTAAGTTTTTTTTTAATTTACATTCCAAATCATTTCCCCTTTCCCGTTTCCTCCCTCCCCGAAAGTCCCATTAGCCCCCTTCCCTCCCTCTTTTGCGTTTCCTCTTAAAGGTCTTCTACCTGTTGACCCATGCTCTCCTGTAATTCCCTAAGGGATTTTTGTGTTTCCTCTTTAAGAGCTTCTACCTGTTGACCTATGTTGTCCTGTATTTCTTTAAGGGATTTTTTTGTGATTCCTCTTTAAGGGCTTCTACCTTTTGACCCATCTTCTCTTGTATTTCTTTAAGGGAATTATTTATGTCCTTCATGAAGTCTTCTATAAACATTAGGAGATGTGATTTTAAATCCAGCTCTTGCTTTTCCGGTGTGTTAGGGTATCCATAATTTGCTCTTGTGGGAGAACTGGGTTCTGGTGATGCCATGTTTCCTTGATTTCTGTCGGTATTGATCTTGCATTTGCCTTTGGCCATCTAGTTTTCTCTGGTCTTAGCTGGTCTTGTTGTCTCTGATTTTGTCTTATCTGTCTTGTAAGCCTGTATATATGTACACCTGGGTTTCTCATTCTCTTTGTGCACACAGGTATGTAGGCTCTCTTGAGAGACCAACTCTCCTGTGCTCCCAGGCCTCTCTCTACTCCAAATTCTAAGTGCGGCTAGTTCTCTAGGAAGTATCAGGAGATGGTGTCTTCCCCATGGCAGACCTTGCAAGATTCTGCCCCAGCAGAAAGAGGAAATGTCTTGTGTGTAGCTGGTTCTCTAGGAAGTATCAGGAGAGTTGTCTTCACTGTGGCAGATCTGGCAAGATTCTGCCACAGCAGAAAGGGCAAATGCCCTGAGTGGCTGGTTTGCTAGGAAGTATCAGGAGATGGAATCTCCACTGCAGCAGAGCTGGCAAGGTTCTACCCCAGCAAAAGGGCAGATGGTGGTTTTGTATATTTTTAAATGTATATATTTTTTAAAAGTAGAAGCTAGTTGTGGTGGTTTGAATAGGTTTTGTCCCCATAGACTCATGTGTTTGAATGCTTGGCCCAGAGAATGGCACTATTAGTTGTTGTGGCCTTGTTGGAGGAAGTATGTCACCATAGGGGTGGACTTTGAGGTCTCCTATGCTCAAGCGATGCTCAGTGTAGCACAGTCTCTCCCTGTTGCCTACAGATCAAGATGTAGATCTCTAGGTTCCACCTCCCACAGCATGTAGCCCTGTGTGTTGTCATGCTTCCTGTCATGATAATGGACTAAACCTCTGAAACTATAAATCAGCCCCAATTAAATCTTGTCCTTTATGAGATTTGCTGTGGTCTTAGTATCTCTTCACAGCAATAAAACCCTAACTAAGACAGAAATATTTCAGTTTTCTTCATAAATAAAAAATATTTAGGATAGACATGCTTAACTTGGTATGAAAGTTATGTAATGTATACCTGTGTCAAATCCCACATTTCATATTAATTGAACATCAACAGGTACAGTTTTATGTTTTTGTTTTTTTTTTTTTTTTTTTTGGTTTTTCGAGACAGGGTTTCTCTGTGTAGCTCTGGCTGTCCTGGAACTCACTTTGTAGACCAGGCTGGCCTCGAACTCAGAAATCCTCCTGCCTCTGCCTCCCAAGTGCTGGGATTAAAGGCGTGCGCCACCACCGCCCGGCTCAGTTTTATGTTTTATGTTTCAAAAAAAATAAATTTAATTAAAAATTAATAAAAACTAACAAAACAAATGAATTTCAAGAGCAAAGCATTCTTCTAACACCAAGATTACTCCAGGATTAGAGAGGAGTTTGCTTCTGCTGAGTACCTTCTCAGTGCAGCTCTGCCTCATTGATTTAAGATTATCTGGCTATTGAGAGAAGTATATCAGACTCTTCTGAGAGAAGTTTGTAAATTAGATGAGTTTCTATATTACTGGGGTTTCTGTTCAAAAGTTCGAGAAAGAAAAAAAAAGTGTTATCTAGCAGTTTCCTTCAAAATTAAAACTTTTCACCTTGGAGGGAAGCTCCTTAGTAAAGGGGGCTGATTTGCCTCCTTAATGAAGACACAGGCCTTCATTAAGTGGGCAAATCAGCTTTAGGCTGCAGGGGTGTGATAGGATATAGGAGGTTATTTGAATTTTGTTTTATCTGTTGATTTTTGCTTTGTGACTGAGCATGTGGCCCATTTTGGAGAAGGTTCTGTGAGGTACTGAGAAGAAGGTGTACTCTTTGGTGTTTGGGTGAAATGTTCTATGGATATGTTAGGGCCTTTGAGTCCCAGCATCCGTCAGCTCCAGCATTTCTCTGTTTAGTTTTTGTCTGGACGATAGTGAAGTGTTCAAGGCTCCCACTATTAACATGTTGGGTCTGATGTGTGATTGAAGCTTTATTATTGTTTCTTTTACAAATAGGAATGCCCCTGTATTTGGGGCATAGATGTTTAGAATTGAGACAACATCTTAGAGGATTATTCATTTGAGTATAAAGTGTCACTTCCTATCTCTGACTCTGCCTAGAGGGCCAAGACCCAGAGCCCTAGGATAGAACCAAACATGCTGGAAAAAAAAAAGCATGAAACGATTCCTGTATTAGTCAGGTTTCTCCAGAGTCACAGAATGTATGGGTAGTTTCTATATAGTTAGGGAATTTGTCGATGACTTACAGCTTGTAGTTCAACTCCCCAAAAATAGTCAGCAGTACTTGTGGATGGAAGTCCGAGGATCTAGCTGTTGCTCAGTCCCACAAGGCAGGCCAGGAAAAGCCAGAGTGAATCTTCCTTCTTTCAATGTCCTTATACAGGTCTCCAGCAGAGGGTGTGGCCCAGATTAAAGGTGTGTGCCACCACTTGTTGGCTGTGTGGTATGTTCCAGGCTTCCAGCCATCATCCATGCTGGGGTGGACTTTAATAATTCATCCGAGTTATGTCTGCTTCTGTAACTAATGCCTCAACAATATAAACTCACTGGTTCACTAAGTTAAAATCTTAGTGGTATCATTTGGTCTGTTGTTGGCTCCTTATCTGGGATGAAAAGATATTCAGTATCTCTAAGTACCAACTATAATTTGATAATTCAATAGCACTTGAGGAATACTAAAAGGAAATGGACCAGGATAATTGAATAAGTGATCATAGACTTGAGTGTGGCATTAATTTAACTTGGGTGGTCCACATCAAACCATTCCAAGGAGATGACATTTAAAAAGAAACCTGGACAATCTAGAGCAAAATACATGGACATCTGAGACTAAGGATTTGCTGTAAAAATTGGTTTTATTTCATCAGAGGAAATGATGAGATAAGAGCTGATGAATACAAAGCTTTAGGCTGAGCCCAGAGCATTTCTATCTAACTATTCCTAGGCCTAGGCCTGGAAGCTTGTAGCCTCCATGTAATCTAATCTGTAAGCCTGGACCATGAAAGCTTCAGCTTCCAGCCTCTGTCTGCTAACCTAAGCCTAGAATGCTTCAGCTTCTGAGACTTAATGCTGAATAAGCTCAGCCTTTCTAGTTCTTTCTGAGCTCTGGCAGGCTGGTTCATCTCCACCGTTTTTTGGCTCAAACTTCTCTCCAAGCTGACTGATTCAATCTGACTTCTCTCAGCTTCTCATTAAATTGCTCTACTTGTCTGCAAACTAACTATGACAATTTGTTCTAATCTTCTGGTTCCTTCTTACTCAGTGGTCTCAACTGCCTCTGCTGACCTGCACTGAACTACATGAACTCAGGAGCAAACTCAACACCACTACACTGCACTCATTGCACTGACACCTAACTGACTGACTCTCCCTGCCCTGTTCTTAAATAGCTTCTCCTTCCTGTGCTGTTCTCACAAGAGTTGGCTATATCCTATTTTTGAACTCATTCTGTCAGATATTTCTCTGATCCATCACTTTGTCTGTCCCTCAATCTTATGTCACTTTCAAACATGGCTGCTTCCTTCTGCAAACTAATTTTACCTTAAAGGTATGTACTAAGGATGTGTCTATAGTTCAGTCAGAGGGATTAAAGGTGTGTAGCATGTAATCATTCCAGCCAGATCACAAGGACCTATGTCCTTGTATATGATCCCTTGTCAGAGCAGCCATGTTATTGGATTAAAATTCTTCTAAAATTTGCATGCCACATAGAGGAAGCAAGTATCAAATCTTTGAGGTTAAGGCAGACTGGAAAGCTTGTGGAATGCTTGGTGGTTTATTTAATAAGGATGGTGGTTTATACAGGAGTCAAGCAAACAGGCTATAGGTTCTGCTCACAGGCCATCAGGTCATTTTTCGTCTGCTGTATGAAACATGCAGCTTCATTTAGAGGCCATTGATGGTGACTTTATATCGTTATTGATACTCTTGTGTTTATTTGGGACCTAAAGGTATCTGATTAAAGACATGGGACACATTATGATAATGTGGAGTGAAGGGCAGTGGCTGTCAAGCTTTGCAAATCAGTTCAATGAGTCTCTTATTGACTGGGGACCCAGCACTTGCATCAGGGAGGGCTGGCAGAGGGAGCAACAAAAGGATGAGGAAAAGGAGAGCCTCAGAAGGTGAGAGATAAAGGAGAGACCTTCCTGTGAAGGATGATTTCCAGAAGACAGCACAGATGCCAGAAGCATCATGACTGGCCTGGGGAAAATGAAGCCCTGAACTGACATGAATCAGAAGATAGGGATCTTCTCTAGAGGAAGGGGGGAACTTTACACTAATAACCTTGCTTAGGAGATCCTGGAGGGCTTGACATTCCTCCTGTGTGTTAAAGTAAAGAAAAAAATTGCAGCTCTTCCACCCAGGATAGAAAGTGGGGTCAGGATTATGTTTGAGAAAGAGAAAGCCTTTTGAGTTTCTGACTAAGATGTCAGCAAGTTCATTTTACATGTCATCTTACTGCTACTTAAAACCTGTCTTTTAATGATGTGATAAGGGATGGAGTCTAGAAAGAAACAACTGTCACTGTTGTTCTTTATAAATTGTGTGGTTTGCTGACAAAGTCACAGGGAGTAAAATTAAGACAAGTGCAAACCCCCCTTCTCCATAGCAAGTAATACGTTCTTTTTCCACTGTTTGGAAAGACAGGAAAATGCAATAAAGAGTGTTCTGCTATTTTAGTATTTCATTAATATGCTCTCCATAAAGGAGATGTAACCTGATAATTACCATTAAGATTTATGGGATTGAATTGAATGCAGCATACATACTTACATGTGTACATATATACAGACATAAATATATGTATATTAATATAAATTGTGATCTGCCTACTATCATGAAATTTTCTTATAATGCAATCTAAATTAATTTAAGTAACTCTATTTATGGCTCTGATCCAGAATCGCTAAGTTAAATAGCAATATGCTCAAAAAGGTTTGAGGCTGGTATAGCAAAGCCGGAGTAGAAATTACTCATAAGTGCTGCATCCTAAGCAATAACTGGTATGTAAGTAACTCAGCAGTTTTTAAGCCACACTCACTGGAACTCTGAATTAGAAGTCATTAACAGGCACCCCATGGGGAAAAAATTGAAAAGCACTCAGTGACTAACATATGGATAATGTTATAATTTATATCCTCATAAGGATCTCAAAAGTCTAGCACTAGAATAATCACGTAGTTCCGTGCAGCTGACGTCCCCCGATGTATCTGAGCACAGTCACAGACACTTCTTCATAGATACGTCTACCAAGCACTTCATAGATACGTCTACCAAGCACTTCATAGATACGTCTATCAAGCACTTCCCTCTCTGTTCTTTCTCACTTGTTGTAATTAGAGCCTCACGAAGGACTGAATACTATCAGTCTTCCTTTATAGTGCAGAAGGACTGTCCCGGATCACCCCAAACTTCATTTACCTAACAAGCCAATTTTCCCAAGTTACCATTCCAAAAGGACATTCAAAAACAAACAAACAACAATCAACAAAAACATATCTGGCACCAGCAGCTTAGGTGTCACTTGAGTGATTCAGGCTGTGAGAAAAAAAAGGAAAAACACCTTAGGTGGGTAATTTATGAGCAACAAAAATCTATTGCCCGCAGTTCTGAAAAGTGGTAAGTCTACAACTGAGGGCCAAGTCCAGTGTCTGGTGAGTCCTTACTTGCTGGCAGAGGTGACTTATATATGCCAACACATGACAAAAGGGGCAAACAGCCTGTATTTGTCCTCTATTCTAAGGATACTATATCCACAGAGACCCCACCATCAATACTCTTTTTTTTTTTTTTTTTTTTAATTTAATTTTATTTTATTTTTTTAATTTACATTCCAAATCACTTCCCCTTTCCCGTTTCCTCCCTCCCCGAAGGTCCCATAAGCCCCCTTCCCTCCCTCTTTTCTCCGTTCAACCCCCTCTCATTACTCTGTCCTGGCGTTCCCCTACATCCAGTCTTTCCAGGACCAGGGGTCTCTCCTTCCATCTTTTTAGAAATCTATTGATATGCTGATTGTGTCTAGGGTATTCTGAGATTCTGGGTCAATATCCCCTTATCAGTGACTTCATACCATGTGTGATCTTTTGTGATTGGGTTACCTCACTAAGGATGATATTTTCAAGTTCTGACCATTTGCCTAGGAATTTCGTGAATTCATTGTTTTTAATTGCAGAGTAGTATTCCATTGTGTAAATATACCACATCTTCTGAATCCATTCCTCCGTTGAGGGACATCTGGGTTCTTTCCAGCTTCTGGCTATTATAAATAAGGCTGCTATGAATATAGTGGAGCATGTGTCCTTATTGCATGCAGGTAAAGACTCTGGGTATATGCCCAGGAGTGGTATAGCCGGATCCTCCGGAAGTGTCATGCCCAGTTTTCTGAGGAGCCGCCAGACTGCTTTCCAGAGTGGTTGTACCAGCCTGCAATTCCACCAGCAGTGGAGGAGTGTTCCTCTTTCTCCACATCCTCGCCAACAACTGCTGTCTCCTGTGTTTTTGATCTTAGCCATCCTGACTGGTGTGAGATGGAATCTCAGGGTTGTTTTGATTTGCATTTCCCTAATGACTAAGGATGATGAACATCTCTTTAGGTGCTTCTCAGCCATTAGATATTCTTCAGGTGAGAACTCTTTGTGGAGCTCTGTACCCCATTTTTTAATAGGGTTACTTGCCTCTCTGGAGTTTAACTTCTTGAGTTCTTTGTATATCTTGGATATTAGCCCTCTGTCGGATGTAAGGTTGGTAAAGATCATTTCCCAGTTAGTTGGTTGCCGCTTTGTCTTTTTGACGGTGTCTTTTGCCTTGCAAAAACTTTGTAATTTAATGAGGTCCCATTTGTCTATTCTTGATCTTAGAGTATAAGCTATTGGAGTTCTGTTCAGGAAATTCTCCCCTGTGCCCATATGTTCAAGGTTCTTCCCTAGTTTCCCTTCTATTAGTTTCAGTGTGTCTGGTTTTATGTGGAGATCTTTGATCCACTTAGAATTGAGCTTAGTGCAAGGAGATAAGGATGGGTCAATTTGCATTCTTCTGCATGTTGACCTCCAGCTGAGCCAGCACCATTTGTTGAAAAGGCTATCTTTTTTCCACTGGATGGTTTTAGCTCCTTTGTCAAAGATCAAGTGACCATAGGAGTGTGGATTCATTTCTGGGTCTTCAATTCTGTTCCATTGATCTACATGTCTGTTACTGTACCAATACCATGCAGTTTTTAACACTATTGCTCTGTAGTACAGCTTGAGGTCCGGGATACTGATTCCCCCAGAGGTTCTTTTACTCTTGAGAATAGTTTTAGCTATTCTGGGTTTTCTGTTATTCCAGATGAATTTTTGAATTGCTCTTTCTAACTCTATGAAGAATTGAGTTGGGATTTTGATGGGGATTGCATTGAATCTGTGTATTACTTTTGGTAAGATGCTCATTTTTACTATATTAATCCTGCCAATCCATGAGCATGGCAGATTTTTCCATCTTCCGAGGTCTTCTTCAATTTCTTTCTTCAGAGACTTGAAGTTCTTGTCATACAGATCTTTCACTTGTTTGGTTAGCGTCACGCCAAGATACTTAATATGGTTTGTGGCTATCGTAAAGGGTATTATTTCTCTTACTTCTTTCTCAGCTTGCTTATCCTTTGAGTATAGGAAGGCTTCTGACTTGCTTGAGTTGATTTTATATCCGGCCACTTTGCTGAAGTCGTTTATCAGCTGTAGGAGTTCTCTGGTGGAGTTCTTTGGGTCGCTTATGTATACTATCATATCGTCTGCAAATAGTGATAGTTTGACTTCTTCCTTTCCAATTTGTATCCCTTTGACCTCTTTTTCTTGTCTAATTGCTCTAGCTAGAACTTCAAGTACTATATTGAAAAGATATGGAGAGAGAGGGCAGCCTTGTCTAGTCCCTGATTTTAGTGGGATTGCTTCAAGTTTCTCTCCGTTTAGATTGATGCTGGCTACTGGTTTGCTGTAAATTGCTTTTACTATGTTTAGATATGGGCCTTGAATTCCTGATCTTTCCAAGACCTTTAGCATGAAAGGATGCTGAATTTTGTCAAATGCTTTCTCAGCATCTAATGAGATGACCATGTGGTTTTTTTCTTTGAGATTGTTTATGTAGTGGATTACATTGATGGATTTCCTTATATTGAACCATCCCTGCATCCCTGGGATGAAGCCTACTTGATCGTGGTGAATGATCGTTTTGATGTGTTCTTGGATTCGGTTGGCAAGAATTTTATTGAGTATTTTTGCATCGATATTCATAAGAGAGATTGGCCTGAGATTCTCTTTCTTTGTCGGATCTTTGTGTGCTTTTGGTATTAGTGTAATTGTGGCTTCATAGAACGAGTTGGGTAGTGTTCCTTCTGTTTCTATTTTGTGGAACAGTTTGAAGAGTATTGGTGTTAGGTCTTCTTTGAAGGTCTGATAGAATTCTGCACTAAAACCATCTGGACCTGTGCTTTTTTTGGTTGGAAGACTTCCAATGACAACTTCTATTTCTTCAGGGGTTATAGGACGGTTTAGATGGTCTATTTGATCCTGATTTAATTTTGGTACTTGGTATCTGTCAAGGAAATTGTCCATTTCCTCAAGATTTTCTAGTTGTGTTGAATACAGGTTTTTGTAGTAGGATCTGATGATTTTTTGAATTTCCTCAGTTTCTGTTGTTATCTCTCCCTTTTCGTTTCTGATTTTATTAATTTGGATACTATCTCTGTGCCCTTTGGTTAGTCTGGCTAAGGGCTTATCTATCTTGTTGATTTTCTCAAAGAACCAACTCCTCGTTTTGTTGATTCTTTGTATGGTTTTATTTGTTTCTACTTGATTGATTTCAGCCCTGAGTTTGATGATTTCCTGCCTTCTACTCCTCTTTGGTGTATTTGCTTCTTTTTGTTCCAGGGCTTTCAGGTGTGCCATTAAGCTGTTAGTGTATGCTGTCTCCCGTTTCTTTTTGGCGGCACTCAGGGCTATGAATTTTCCTCTTAGCACTGCTTTCATTGTGTCCCATAAGTTAGGGTATGTTGTGCCTTCATTTTCATTAACTTTCAAAAAGTCTTTGATTTCTTTCTTTATTTCCACCTTGACCAAGTTATCATTGAGTAGAGCATTGTTCAGCCTCCATGTGTACGTGGGTTTTCTTTTGTTTTTGTTGCCATTGAAGACCACCCTTATTCCATAGTGATCTGATAGGAGGCATGGGATTATTTCTATCTTCTTGTATCTGTTGAGGTCTGATTTGTGACCAATTATATGGTCAATTTTGGAGAAGGTACCATGAGGAGCTGAGAAGAAGGTGTATTCTTTAGCTCTAGGATGAAATGTTCTATATATATCAGTTAGTTCCATTTGGTCCAAGGCTTCAATTAGATTCACTGTGTCCCTGTTTAGTTTCTGCTTTCCTGAACGATCCATTTCAGAGAGCGGGGTGTTGAAGTCACCCACTATTATTGTGTGCGGTGCGATGTGTGCTTTGAGTTTTAGTAAAGTTTCTTTTACGAATGAGGGTGCCCTTGCATTTGGAGCATAGATATTCAGGATTGAGAGTTCTTGATGGTGGATTTTTCCCTTGATCAGTATGTAGTGTCCTTCTGTGTCTTTTTTGATGACTTTGGGTTGAAAATCAATTTTATCCGATATTAGGATGGCTACTCCACCTCGTTTCTTGGGGCCATTTGCTTGTAAAATTGTTTTCCAGCCTTTTACTCTGAGGTAGTGTTTGTCTTTGACACTGAGGTGCGTTTCCTGCATGCAGCAAAATGCTGGGTCCTGTTTACGTATCCAGTCTGCTAGTCTATGTCTTTTAATTGGGGAATTGAGACCATTGATATTAAGAGAGATTAAGGCATAGTGATTATTGCCATCTGCCATTCTTGACGCTATCTTTATGTTTGAGTGGTTATCTACTTTTGGGTTTGATTCAAGAAGGTTATTATCTCATTTTTTCCAGGGTGTTGTTTCTCTCCCTGTATTGGAGGTTTCCACCTATTATCCGTTGCAGGGCTGGATTTGTGGAAAGATATTGTGAAAATTTGGTTTTATCATGGAATATCTTGGTCTCTCCATCTATGGTGATTGAGAGTTTTGCTGGGTATAGTAGTCTAGGCTGGCATTTGTGCTGTCTTAGTGTCTGCATGAGATCTGCCCAGGATCTTCTGGCTTTCATAGTCTCTGGTGAGAAGTCTGATGTGATTCGGATAGGTCTTCCTTTGTATGTTACTTGGCCCTTTTCTCTTACTGCATTTAGTATTCTTTCTTTGTTTAGAACATTCGGTGTTTTGATTATTATGTGACGGGAGGTATTTCTGTTCTGGTCCAGTCTGTTTGGAGTTCTGTAGGCTTCTTGTATGTTCATCGGCATCTCTCTCTTTAAGTTAGGGAAGTTTTCCTCCATAATTTTGTTGAAGATGTTTACTGGCCCTTTAAGTTGCAAATCTTCACTCTCATCTATACCAATAATCCTTAGGTTTGGTCTTCTCATTGTGTCCTGGATTTCCTGGATGTTTTGGGTTACGCGTTTTTTGCATTTTGCATTTTCTTTGACTGTTGAGTCGATGCTTTCTATGGAATCTTCAGCACCTGAGATTCTTTCTTCCATCTCTTGTATTCTATTGTTGATGTTTGCATCTATGACTCCTGATTTCTTCCCAAGGTTTTCTATCTCCAAAGTTGTCTCCCTTTGTGATTTCTTAGTTGTTTCTACTTCCTTTTTTAGTTCCTGGATGGATTTGCTGAGATCCTTCACTTGTTTGTTTGTATTTTCCTGTATTTCTTTAAGGTATTTTTGCATTACCTCTTTCAGGATTTCTTCCTGATGACCCACGTTCTCCTGCATTTCTCTGAGCGATTTTTGTGTTTCCTCCTCATGGGATTCCATCTGTTGATCCATCGTCTCCTGCATTTCTTTAAGCAGTTCTCGTGTTTCCTTTGTAAGGGCATCTAACCGTTGATTCATTTCTTTAAGCAATTTTTGTGTTGCCTCCTTATGGGCATCCGTCTGTTGACCCATATTCTTCTGTATTTCTTTATGCAAATTTTGTGATTCCTTTGTGAGTGCATCTACCCGTTGATTCATCTCGTTAAGCGATTTTTGTGTTGTCTCCTTGTGCGCCTCCATCTTTTGATCCATGTTCTCCCGCATTTCTCTAAGCGATTTTTGTGTTTCCTTTGTAAGGGCTTCTAACCGTTGATTCATGGTCTCCTGTAACTCTTTATGAGATTTATTTGTGTCCTTCTTGTGATCCTCTAATAGCATCATGAGAAGTGATTTTAAATCCAGATCTTGTCTTTCGGGTGTGGTGGGGTATCCAGGACTTGCTGCTGTTGGAGAGTTGGGTTCGGATGGTCCCACATTACTTTGATTACTGTTAGTAACATTCCTACGTTTGCCTTTTGCCATCTGGATACCTCTGGTGTTAGTTGGTCCTGCTGCCACTGGCTGTTGGTTGGACCTCCTGTGAGCCTGCAAAGCTATTTCTGCCCCCCCTGGATTACCAGGATTCCCCTGGCACCGATTTCTGGGGCCTGCCTGCTCCTGAGTGACTTTGGAGCCCTAATGTGCTTTGCCCCAAGTGATCTTATATTGGGGAGGCCTTGCACATCTAAAGGCTCAGCCTAGTGGATTCCTGGAGCAGAGGTCGCCAAAGGGAGGCTGGCAGGCTCCTGCCCTGTGCAGGGGTGTGTGATCTCTCCTGGGGGGGGGGAGGGGGCGTCCCTCTGCCAGGCAGAAGTCCCACAGCAGATCTGGCGCGCTGGTCACTGCAGATCAGCCCAGCACCTGGGAGCAGGTTACACACAAGCTGCCTGAACCCGAAGCGATATTATGCCTGTCTGTCTCTGAGCCTGGCGGTCCCAACTACCTGGTCACTGGAGCAAAGATGGCGGAGGGCAGTCTCCATGGCGCCGCTCACCCTGTGGTCACGATGGCCCGCCGATCTGGCACCCAGACGACCACAGCGCCAACCCGCCCTCGGGCACAGACGGAAGCCCCAACAGGCCGTGTCCCAAGTGATGTTATATCGGGGGGGGGGGGGGGGAGAGCCTGGGTACCGGTCTCTCCAGCGCAGTCCGCGGGAACAGAGGTCGCGGAAGGGAAGCTGGCAGGCTCCCTCCCTGCGCGGGGTCCCTCCACCAGGCAGAAGGTCCCGCCGCGGAACTGGCGCGCTGGTCACTGCAGATCAGCCCAGCACCTGGGAGCAGGTTACACACAAGCTGCCTGAGACCGAAGCGATATTATGCCTGTCTGTCTCTGAGCCTGGCGGTCCCAACTACCTGGTCACTGGAGCAACGATGGCGGAGGGCAGTCTCCGTGGCGCCGCTCACCCTGTGGTCACGATGGCCCGCCGATCTGGCACCCAGACGACCACAGCGCCGACCCGCCCTCGGGCACAGACGGAAGCCCCAACAGGCCGTGTCCCAAGTGATGTTATATCGGGGGGAGAGCCTGGGTACCGGTCTCTCCAGCGCAGTCCGCGGGAACAGAGGTCGCGGAAGGGAAGCTGGCAGGCTCCCTCCCTGCGCGGGGTCCCTCCATCAATACTCTTAACTTTGAAGATTAAGGTCCAACACATGAATTTAAGGAAGTCACAGACAATTCACATAGCAGTTGTCTTTAGAATAAAGGTCTCCTATCTTTTTTTTTCCTCCTCAAGAATTGATTATTTGTCTCACATTTCCTTGATAACAATATTTATTTACTTATGGTTTTAACAAATGAGCGTCTCTCTACAATTGCAACCACTAGACTAGTGACTGGAGTCTTCTAGATGGTGCTCTATGGTGGAAAAGACTCCTTCTTGGAGCTTCAGATGAAAGAAAAGAGGGTCCAGAAAAGAAGTCAGCAGAAATCTTGAGATAGAGATCTACACAGAGCATATTTGATGCGCAAGCCCAGAGGGACTTGCCTCTTGCTATGCTTCCTTGCATCCCCGGAGAGGAAGAAGGAAGATGGCATTCTTGAGAGATACTCTGTCACTAAATAGCGCTGCCATGGAAAGGAGAGCATTTGACATTAATGCATTTCCTAACCCCAGAGACAACTCCAACTCCCAGAGCCACATGCTGACAAGGATGTAAGAACCCAGACAACTGTAGCAAAAAAACAGACAAAGGCACTGGTGGTTAGAGAACGCCCAGCAGCTAAGGTCAGCAAAAGCACAGCTACCCTCCTTGCTAGTTTTAGACATTGAAAACAACCTTTGGATATCCAATCAGCTAGAATACCAGAGGGGAGTATGTAGCTGGAGTAAGGAGATGCCAAGTTATATGTGACAACTCAATACTGGGGACTGGGAAACTCCTATGGAGAGACAGATCCTTGGGCAGCAAACTAACCCAGTAGAAAGAAGACATCTGCCTTAAGTTATTTTGAGTTATATATAGTGAAATATCTGTTTTTCCACCTGCATTCAGTTGCAAAGATAGCTTATAGTGTAGGGAAATATATTCATCCTAACCAAAAAATGATGGTAGAATATTTTTATTCTATTTTAGTATTTTAATTTCTTAAAATTTTAACTGTTTCCCATGTTTTAGGTTTTGATCTTGCTTTAGTAGACTTATATAATTGTCTTTTAGGTTTCAACCTCTAGATATCCTTTTTTTTGTACCTTGAACCTTTTTCTGTTCTCATTCATTTAACTCATGTTCTTTCCCTCTTATTCTTTCTTTGGTCCCTCTTTATCCTTTTCCCCCACTCCTGCCTCTTTTACTACTTAATCATTAGAGTCCTTAGTTTTAAAATCCTTTAAACTACGTTTATCCTAATGGTATCTTAGCTCCTCTGTTTCTGAACCTTATCAAGGGTGTTATTAAGTACACACATGCTTTTTGCCATCTGTTAACAACTGGGCTGCATGTGAGAATGGTTTTTGTTGCTTCTGCTTCTTCCTCTAAGTAACAGTAAAGATCATGCACTCAAGGAAAGACTATCATAAACACAAAGAAGACTTTCCTCAAACAAACAAGCAAGCAAACAAACAAACAAGCAAACAGTATGAAGTAGAAAAGAGAAAGACTGAAGGATGCATTTATGCCAATACATATGCAAAGCACAAGAAAGCAGCATAAAAATTATGAAACAGAAGCCACTAGGAGAGCTGCAAAGCTCGGGACAGCCCATAGCTGAAGCCAAAGAGGACAGAATTGCTGCAGTGCCAGAAAGAGGTCAGATTCCCACATCTAACAAGGTCTGATGGCCATGTGCAGGATTCAAACAAGAAGAGGAACACAATAAGGAAATCAGTTTAGTCTTTAGATAAGAAAATACCAAGGTAGATGAGAAGGTCGGCAATATGAATGAAAAGTTCAAAACACAGCAGGAGGATTCAGTGAGCAATAAAAGATTCCGAGGAAGCCACAAACAGGAATGCCGAATCTAACAGAAAAAAAAAAGTTCAAGTAAATGTTAAAAGGAACCTGAAAACAGAATATGAGAGATGAAAGGCAAGGTCACGGTGATCAATAAAAGGAACTAAAATTGAAGAACATGGTCGCAGCTTCCAAGAAATCAGACAGACTTTTTTGTTCTTTATACTTTTATATTAGAACTATTTCATTGTTTTAGCTACTGTCTTGCTTGAATGGGCTTTTATTATCATCCTTTTTTTTTCTATGCTTAAGAATTCATCAAGTAGAAAGAACTAAGATCAAAACTAAAGGCAAAGAAAATCTGTTCAATAGAATAGCTTTGAAATCTAGAGAAAGAAATGGATATACAAACAAAAGAATCATTTAGAACCCCAAACTGATATAACCAGGGAAGAACCTCTCCAGGGCATCAAATTAAGATGTCATAAATACAAAACCAACCAACCAAACAGAACCAAAAATCAACTAAAACAAAACAAAATAAACCAATAACCAAACAAACAAAAAAACCTCCACAGCATTAAAAAGGAAACATTTAAAAAAATAATGGTAACTCACCTACAAAAGCAGATAATCAGAATAATTTATGGTTTCTCACCAGTAACTTTCCACTCCAGGAAAGGATGAACATAGAATGATAGATTTCAAGGTACTAAAGTAAACACAGCAAGCCAAGATTGCTATATTCTACAGAACTCTCTTTTAAAAGTAATGGAGAAATAAGGCCATTTGTAACTACAAGCACAAATTAAAATAGTTTATCACTACCAACCAAGTCATCACTCTAGAACATCCTTGAGGAAACTCTAAACACATAGGAAGAACAAAGATAGTCTCAGTACCAACATTACAGTGAAGAATACGTCTCCTAAGAGCTATAGATGATTTTGAGAGCCAGAAAAAGATGCTTAAAGGGAGAAGGGTGAGGGGAAACAAATGGCTTAATGGGAGAAAGGCAAACACCACATGCTTTCTCTCATACCTACGTTAGTGATAAGTAAGTAGAAAGAAGAAGAAGTGTGGGTTTTGTGAGGACCAGAAGATGGGGGAAGTGAGTAATGGGTGGCGGGGGGGGGTGACAGTGACAATGTAGGCACACTAATCAGTACACATGAAATTCTTACAGTGAAATCCATTACATCGTATTCTGCCCTATATCTTTTTCTGTTGCTATGATAAAATACTCAGACAAAAGCAAATTAAGGGAGAAGGGAATTTACTCAGGCTCCTAGTTTAGATTACAGTTCATTAAATCAGGGAAGTAACAGTTTGTCTGTCACATTGCATTCATAGGAAGCAGAGAATGATGAACGCATGCTGCTGCTTAGGTTCCTCTCTCGAGTTACATTGTTCAGGATCCCAGCCAGAGAATAGTGCCACCCATAGTGGCAGGTCTTCCTGCCTCAAATAATTCAACCAAGATAATCCCACATAGCCACGCCCAAAGAGCAGCTTACTTCCAGATGATTCTAGAGTTAATCAAGCTAACAATTACCACTAAATATATTCATTAAAGTCTCTTTGGATCCACAACCCCATTTCTCAGTTTTTTCATTCAACCCAAAACCAAAAAAGATTGTTTTCATCTTTGAGTTGTTTGCTTTGAGTCTACACTGTTTTTTTCTTATTATGAGGGTGTTAGCAGGTTGGAGGCAACCATAGTTAGGAACAGAATAGGGCAGAAAGAGATTTCATTTTTCAACTTTCCAAAGTGTTCAAACTTGGACAATACAGCTAATCTATCTGTGCCTTATGTCTCCTCTGAACAATGAGAATAGACAATGAATTGAAAGCAGAGTCATGATTAAGGTTTCATGGGGTTGTGCTTTGCCTACCCGTATAAACACTACCATCCATCCTCCAATTGTGCCTGGTATCGAGCCTTGAGATTCAAAGGGCAAATGTCCAGTTATCTCTATTACCACCAAATCAACAAGTTTGTGTGCACCTTCACAGCTAATGAAAAAACTCTCACTACTACCACCTGGATGGCATAAGATGTCTCAAATCCCAGCTATTTTAAAATTCAAAAAAAGATGTAAACAGAAAAAAAAAAAGAAGTATCTCTACATTCATATTATAAAACAAACTCACAGAAACAGAGAGTAGAAGGGAATTTATTAAAGTCTGGAGGGAAGGGGGATGGGTGGGGATGGGGAGAAATTGCTTGATGTATACAGTGGTTCAATTAGATCAGAGGGCTAAGTTTTGGCATGCTGTTGAACATTGCAGAAGCTACTTAAAACTGTGTATATTTCAAAATAGCTTAAAAGAATTTTCCATTCTTTGTTTTGTATTCTTAGGAATCAAACCAAGTGCCTTGTAGGCGAGCTAGCCAAGCATTAAATCTCAGAGCTACAGTTCCCTTCCCCCCTTTTTGAGAAAGAATTCTCACTTAAGTTTCCCAGGCTGTCTTTGACTTGTGCAGCTCAAATACCATGGAGAATAAACATGCAAAGAAAGGGTTTAAATCTTTTCACCACAAAGAAATGAATATGTGAGCTAATTGATATGATGATTTAATGATAATGTACTATGTGCATATATTCAGATATTGCTTTCTCCACAAAATCTTTGTATGGTTGTGCATACCTGTAATTGCAACCATTGGGAAGCTCTGTGTCTCTGACCCTTTCTGTTTCTCTGTCTCTTTGTCTGTCTTTCCTCTGTCTGTCTGTCTGTCTGTCTGTCTGCCTGCCTGCCTGCCTGCCTGCCTGTCTGTCTGCCTCATTCTCATAGTGCCAGCAAGCAGGATAACCCCACATTCTACTGGGGAACTTATTTTTAAATTTTGTTTCTATTACATACTATTTCTTTTTCAGCTGGAGACCTTCCAAATGCATGAGATAAATAGGATCCACAGTGGCCAAAAGACCCAGAGGCAGGAGCAATTTGCACTGGAGGCTTTCTTTAAGAAACATTAAGACCTAGCTGTCTCCCTAGTACTTAAAAGGAAGAAATGTTAAGGTGAATGTCTCATAGTAAGTTTGTCATCCTGCTCTGGCATCAAGAAAGGAAGCTAGCCACCAAGAATCAGAGCCCCCAGTGCACATCTGGCAGCTGTGAGAAGTGTACAGCAGTCAGTCTATCTACACATCTGTTCCCCCAGCTGCCATTTCCACTGTGTGTTTGCCTCTGTATAGTTGCTGAGCTCAAAACATCATGCTTGATAAGAGAGCTGGAAGCCTTTAGTCTTCTTACTAAGTAGAATGCATAATGCTAAGAGTCAGCTCTCGATTCAGCCAGGGTCAACCACAGTTAACCCTGTGAACTCGGACAAGTAAACCTTTCACATAGGTTGTCTTAGTTACTGTCACGGTGGTAATGAAATAACCTGACAAAAACAACTTAAGAGAGAAAGTATTTATTTGGGTTTCTAATTTCAGAGATGTACAACTCATCCCAGTAGGGAACATATGGGACTACGTTGGGGAGGGATGTCAGCATGAATAAGAGCATGCTGGTCCATCACACCTGAACAAGGACAAACAGTAGATGGGGCTTGGCTTTAAAGCCTCAGAGGCACCCATTGGCTGATTTACTGTAGTGAGCTTCCCCTTCCCAAAGATTCTACAACCTTCTCAGCCAGCAGCTGACAATAAGCTTTCAAACTTCTAAACCCCTGGAGGACATTTCACCTTCATACCACAAGGTCTCATGTAGTCCAGAGTGACAGAACTTACTTTGTAGGAGAGGATGATCTTGAATATTTATTAATTTCATTTATTTATTACTTATCATTTATTGTATACTTATTTTGTAACAGGGTCTCACTTTGTAGCCCTGGCTCTCTTGAACCTCACTAGACCAGGCTGGCCTGGAACTCATGTCTTTGTCCTCTGCTCTTGCAAACTTTTTTACCCTTGTTCTGCCATGTTTGCTGAGCCTTAGGTATAGGGGTTGTCCCTATGGTCAGTTGTTCTTTACATCTTAACTAGTTGTGATTTTTCTGCAATGTTCTCAGCCTGAGGGAAAAGAAGCTCCTTTCATTAGTAGAAAGAACAACAGTTATCTGTGGATATAAACATAAGTATTTAGCAATTATGCTGGTTCAGAAATGTAGAGTCCTAGTTTCTCCTCTAGGATCCATACTCTCCAGCCACAATCTTTATATTGAGTGGGCATAAATTCCTTTATATTGAGTGGGCCTTTAGTCTAGTTAAACAGCTGTTGATTACCAGTAATATTGACATACTACTATTACACCCTTGGGCATATTTCATAGGCACTACATCTCTGTAGGACTTTTAATTACTTTTCTCCATGGCCAGCTTGTATATCACCTTAACACACCATGGGAGATAGTACTCAGGGAGGAGACTGCAGGGTCAGTTCCTGCTCAATTTCTCTGTGTCCTATGTATGAAGTGTGTGGTGTCTTCAGCAATAGAACTTACTTTCAAGTTCTATTATGCAAGCAAGAAGCAAGAATAGCAATAGACTCTATTATTTTGGGAGTTTCTTTGATTCCTCTCACCAAAAGCTCAAAGGGAGGCTTCCCATGCCTGACTTTTGTTAAATAGTTTGAAGCTCTTGATGGAAGCATTATCACTACAAGTGGACTAGCTTCATTTATGATATACATACATTATTGTATGACATGCTATTTTTTCTCATCTCCAAGCTCCCAGAATAATGACTCAGAATCCAAATATATTTACAAATACCTAGGTCATATAGCTAGGCTCATTCCCAGACTAGCTAATAATATAAAATAATTCATACAAATGCATATTCTGCCACATGGCTGGCTACCTCTGCTCAACTACCATGTGTCTGTCCTCCTCACATTTTTCCTAGTGACTCCTCCTACATCTGGCTCTAGCCCAGAATTTTTTTTTGCCTCCCAGATGTTCTACTTTCTATTCTTTTCTTAATCAACAGGTGATGCATTCATACAATGAACAGAATAGTCTTTCTACAGTGCACACCCCCACACACATAGTTGTGTTTTTAAATAAACATATTCTAGTTTCTATATGGCTTTTGAAATCATTCTTATGGTTATATCTTTGCTCCCTCAGTCACCATTTGTATTGGCCTCCTCCCTTCTTTATATATATGTGTGTGTGTGTGTGTGTGTGTGTGTGTGTGTGTGTATTCAGAACTAGAATCCACAAATAAGAACAATCATGCAGTGTTAGTATGTGTGAGTCTCAGTTACCTCTCTGTTCAGGGTATTAACTATCTATTGATGGAGAGTTGACAAAGATTTTTATCATTCTGAAGATTTTTTCTTCACTCTGTTGATGTTTCCTCAGCTGTACAGAAGCTCTTTAATTACCTATAATCCCATTCCTAGTGTCATTTCACATAATAATGGAGCTATTGTAAGGAAGGTTTGTTTGTTTGTTTTTACTTCTTTTTCAAGAGTTTCAAAGTTTCAAGTGTTATGTTAAGATCTCTGGTTCATTATAAGTTTATTTTTGTGTAGTGCAGGAATTGAGAATTCATTCTCATTCTTGTCTGTATGGACATGTAGTTTTCCTAACACTGTTTTTTGAAGGTATTGTCTTTTTCCCCAATGTATGTTGTCAATACTTAGGCCAAAAGTTAGGTGGCTGTAGCTGTGTGCTTACTTCTGGGTCCTTCATTCTAGTCTTTGTACTACATGTTTATTTATGTGCTAAGTACCATTCTTTTTAACTTGGCTCTGTAGTATATCTTAGATAATGGACTGTGATATTATCCTTTTTTCTATTTGACTATTTGTGAATGGACTATTTTTTTTAATTTATTTTTCAGCATGTTTATCATTGGAATATAGGAAAGATACTGAGTTTTATGCTGATTTTTATATCATGCTACTTTGCTGAAATTTTAGAGAGGTTTCTGGGTAGAATCTTCAGTCTTTTAAGTATGTGTCTGTAACTGGAGAGATCAGACAGCTAGTTACTCTTTCAATCCCGTTATTACTGCTTTTTTTTAAATCACACTTTACTAGAGTCTAAACACTCTAATGAGTGAGAATGGAGAGAGCAGGCACCCTTGCTTTATTCTAGATTTCAGTGAAAATGTTCCATTTTTACCATTTACTACAGTTTTAGGTATAGGTCCATTGTGTATAGTTCTTATTATGTTTATTCTAATGCTAGTTTGTTACGACGATATTGGCAGAAATTGCATAATCATCTCAATAGACACAGAAAAGCACAGAATTCAGATATCAGTCTGGCATAACTCTTGGTTGGTAGTGCCTTTACTCTATCTAAAACATCTAAAGATAAACACCAGCAGAGAACATAGTCATGAAGCAGGGAAGAAATGCCAACATACATCATTTTTGTCTGCTTCTTTAGAAAGTCATTAACATGACAGAAGTAATGCTTTACATGGCAAAATCTCACTTGCATGTTCTGGGCTTCCAAGTCCCTTCTTTATCCTACAAAGTATCTGCTTCTAGGAAAGTGTGTATACCCATTCCTTAGCACAGATATAATCCTGTGTTAATTTTCTTAGTAATCATCCTAATTTGAAAAATAAGCCAAGCTAAACTATCTATTGGATGCTGGCTCTTCTTTTCACAGTATTTCTGTTGTGGCTGCTTTGTTTGAAATGAGTTGGGAAGAGTGAACCACCTAGACAGGGCTCTGACTATTTGATTATTTACTAGTCTATCAATCTTGACCAACTCTGCTTCTTCTCTCCTTCTACAGAGAGTAATCACACACACACACACACACACACACATACACACACACATGACACACATGCCAAACACATGCATACATGCCCCCCCCATATACACAATTTCACATCCTCATTTAAGAGTTCAGAAAATAAATTCTTTTAAATTATATTTTGCTTATTTGCATGTGAGGGAAGAGTGTCATAGGACATCTTGTGGGAGCTGGTTCTCTTCTTACATCACACAGGTACTGGGTACTGAACTCAGATATCAGTCTGGCATAACTCTTGGTTGGTAGTGCCTTTACTTGTTGACTTGTCTCACCAGACCCAGGAAATAAAATGCTTGAGGTTCATTTAACCACTTATGATGAAGACAAATTATCAGAGGACTTTTGTATGTTGTCTTTTCTCTGACTCTGCTCTTCTGTGATAAAATTGCACCAAATGTAAAACATAAAATAATGAATAGCAAGTGTGGCTAAGCACTTGGCTGCATTATCTCAGCTAAGCCAGAAAGCAAGCCTACGAAGCAGTTATTGTAGTTGTTTTACGTTTTTCTTTCTGTTTAAAATTTGCCTGTAATATTTTGTTATTTAGTTTTTACAACTATCAGCATACAGAAGGAAATGGGGAGGCACACAGCTTTGTTAATTGCCAAGGGTCATAGAGCCAAGGCATGGAAAGACAGGGCTGTAATCCAGACCATCTGAGAACAAAGCCCGTGTTTGTAGCTGCTTTTATACACTGCACACATTAAGGGTTATTCTTGCTCTAAAAAAAGACTCAATGTTGCTAACTCATTTAAATGCTATTCTTTATTTGGGTTTTAAAATGTTTAGTGAAAAAACATGTTATAATTTGGGGGAAAACAGCTGTACACTTCATTTCTCTTTTGTGGCATGGATAACAGAGAGGACTACAGAAATCAAGCTCTTTCTTCTTCCTTCTGAAAAACCGAGCAAGTGGCTCTTTTTTCAAAGCAATGAAGTAAGAGATGTATTATTCTCCGATTGGATGAGACACATGCCATTAGAAGGAATACGATGCCTAATCTATCTCATTCTCTCTCTCTCTCTGGTAAAATATTCTTGTGCCTTAATTAAGGAAGAGAGAGCATGAGAGTTCAATATGAGTCAAAGTTTGTCCTGTTGTGAAGCTGCCTAATGGATTTTCACACCTGATTTCCATCTGCAGATGTAATCAGTCAGAAAGGAAAGAGCACTCTCACAGAGTTCAAGGAGCGACACTCCAACTACCATACTCATAACCGAGGTTTAGAAGAACAAATCGATTTTTCATCTTTTTTTTTAACCTGGAGCATTAATCAATATGATCAATCTGACTACTTAAGAAAGGATGTTTGAACACAAGCATTGGAAAGAGAAAAGGGTTGTGGTGATTATAACTCCTGGGTTAGGAGAAGCAGTGGCCTACACAATGTGATGCATGGGTGCCATGAAATTGTTATGCAGTTTGAGAGACAATTCATGTGTGTGTTGGATAATTAAAACAAATGGAAAATTGATTCTCTAAGCAACCCTTCTCTCAATGACACAGTCAAGTATTCAGTGGTTGCTGGAAATCCATGGTTTGAAAGCTGTTTTCTCTCTAATTATTAAGTAGCTGTTAGGAGAATCTAATTAAGCTAAATAAATAAAATCCATTTATTAATTTTGCACTTTTCAGTTGAAAGGTGAGTAAAAAATACCATTAATGGCTAAGCTCTGCATCAAGGCAGGAGCTATATTGGCCCCTCATAACACATATTTTTCATAAAATTTACAAAATAGGCTGTCTGTGGGCAGAGGTAGGAGTGATAGTAAGTTTGTAGACTGTCCAAGTCTGATCCTTGGAACCACTGTATATGAGCACTCCTTGTGCTATCATTTCTGTACTAATTAGAACCCAAATTCTACTTTTCCCTTTCTTTTGACCTCTTCCATCTCCTTGGAATTCCCTAATATTCCTTACCCTTTCTTCTATTGAAATTATAACTCTGTTACTCTTGAGAATAGTTTTAGCTATCCTGGGTTTTCTGTTATTCCAGATGAATTTTTGAATTGCTCTTTCTTTTTTTTTATTATTTATTTATTTTATTTTATTTTTTTAATTTACATTCCATATCACTTCCCCTTTCCCGTTTCCTCCCTCCCCGAAAGTCCCATAAGCCCCCTTCCCTCCCTCTTTTCTCCATTCAACCCCCTCTCCTTACTCTGTCCTGGCGTTCCCCTACATCCAGTCTTTCCAGGACCAGGGGTCTCTCCTTCCATCTTTTTAGAAATCTATTGATATGCGGATTGTGTCTAGGGTATTCCGAGATTCTGGGTCAATATCCCCTTATCAGTGACTGCATACCATGTGTGTTCTTTTGTGATTGGGTTACCTCACTAAGGATGATATTTTCAAGATCTGACCATTTGCCTAGGAATTTCGTGAATTCATTGTTTTTAATTGCAGAGTAGTATTACATTGTGTAGATATACCACATCTTCTGAATCCATTCCTCCGTTGAGGGACATCTGGGTTCTTTCCAGCTTCTGGCTATTATAAATAAGGCTGCTATGAACATAGTGGAGCATGTGTCCTTATTGCCTGCAGGTAAAGCCTCTGGGTATATGCCCAGGAGTGGTATAGCCGGATCCTCTGGGAGTGTCATGCCCAGTTTTCTGAGGAACCACCAGACTGCTTTCCAGAGTGGTTGTACCAGCCTGCAATTCCACCAGCAGTGGAGGAGTGTTCCTCTTTCTCCACATCCTCGCCAACAACTGCTGTCTCCTGTGTTTTTGATCTTAGCCATCCTGACTGGTGTGAGATGTAATCTCAGGATTGTTTTGATTTGCATTTCCCTAATGACTAAGGATGATGAACATCTCTTTAGGTGCTTCTCAGCCATTAGATATTCTTCAGGTGAGAACTCTTTGTTTAGCTCTGTACCCCATTTTTTAATAGGGTTACTTGCCTCTCTGGAGTTTAACTTCTTGAGTTCTTTGTATATATTGGATATTAGCCCT
Organism: Tokudaia tokunoshimensis; assembly: GCA_036184795.1. NCBI lineage: Eukaryota > Metazoa > Chordata > Mammalia > Rodentia > Muridae > Tokudaia > Tokudaia tokunoshimensis. Next base: position 1,864,160 of record BTHU01000005.1, read on the forward strand.
CTGTCGGATGTAAGGTAGGTAAAGATCATTTCCCAGTTAGTTGGTTGCCGCTTTGTCTTTTTGACAGTGTCTTTTGCCTTGCAAAAACTTTGTAATTTAATGAGGTCCCATTTGTCTATTCTTGATCTTAGAGCATAAGCTATTGGAGTTCTGTTCAGGAAATTCTCCCCTGTGCCCATATGTTCAAGCTTCTTCCCTAGTTTCCCTTCTATTAGTTTCAGTGTGTCTGGTTTTATGTGGAGATCTTTGATCCACTTAGAATTGAACTTAGTGCAAGGAGATAAGAATGGGTCAATTTGCATTCTTCTGCATGTTGACCTCCAGCTGAGCCAGCACCATTTGTTGAAAAGGCTATCTTTTTTCCACTGGATGGTTTTAGCTCCTTTGTCAAAGATCAAGTGACCATAGGAGTGTGGATTCATTTCTAGGTCTTCAATTCTGTTCCATTGATCTACATGTCTGTTACTGTACCAATACCATGCGGTTTTTAACACTATTGCTCTGTAGTACAGCTTGAGGACCGGGATACTGATTCCCCCGGAGGTTCTTTTACTCTTGAGAATAGTTTTAGCTATTCTGGGTTTTCTGTTATTCCAGATGAATTTTTGAATTGCTCTTTCTAACTCTATGAAGAATTGAGTTGGGATTTTGATGGGGATTGCATTGAATCTGTGTATTACTTTTGGTAAGATGCTCATTTTTACTATATTAATCCTGCCAATCCATGAGCATGACAGATTTTTCCATCTTCTGAGGTCTTCTTCAATTTCTTTCTTCAGAGACTTGAAGTTCTTGTCATACAGATCTTTCACTTGTTTGGTTAGAGTCACGCCAAGATACTTAATATGGTTTATGGCTATCGTGAAGGGTATTATTTCTCTTACTTCTTTCTCAGCCTGCTTATCCTTTGAGTATAGGAAGGCTTCTGACTTGCTTGAGTTGATTTTATATCCGGCCACTTTGCTGAAGTCGTTTATCAGCTATAGGAGTTCTCTGGTGGAGTTCTTTGGGTCGCTTAAGTATACTATCATATCGTCTGCAAATAGTGATAGTTTGACTTCTTCCTTTCCAATTTGTATCCCTTTGACCTCTTTTTGTTGTCTAATTGCTCTAGCTAGAACTTCAAGTACTATATTGAAAAGATATGGAGAGAGAGGGCAGCCTTGTCTAGTCCCTGATTTTAGTGGGATTGCTTCAAGTTTCTCTCCATTTAGATTGATGCTGGCTACCGGTTTGCTGTAAATTGCTTTTACTATGTTTAGATATGGGCCTTGAATTCCTGATCTTTCCAAGACCTTTAGCATGAAAGGATGCTGAATTTTGTCAAATGCTTTCTCAGCATCTAATGAGATGACCATGTGGTTTTTTTCTTTGAGATTGTTTATGTAGTGGATTACATTGATGGATTTCCTTATATTGAACCATCCCTGCATCCCTGGGATGAAGCCTACTTGATCTTTGTGAATGATCGTTTTGATGTGTTCTTGGATTTTGGTTGGCAAGAATTTTATTGCGTCGATATTCATAAGAGAGATTGGCCTGAGATTCTCTTTCTTTGTCGGATCTTTGTGTGCTTTTGGTATTAGTGTAATTGTGGCTTCATAGAACGAGTTGGGTAGTGTTCCTTCTGTTTCTATTTTGTGGAACAGTTTGAAGAGTATTGGTGTTAGGTCTTCTTTGAAGGTCTGATAGAATTCTGCACTAAAACCATCTGGACCTGTGCTTTTTTTGGTTGGAAGACTTCCAATGACAACTTCTATTTCTTCAGGGGTTATAGGACGGTTTAGATGGTCTATTTGATCCTGATTTAATTTTGGTATTTGGTATCTGTCAAGGAAATTGTCCATTTCCTCAAGATTTTCTAGTTGTGTTGAATACAGGTTTTTGTAGTAGGATCTGATGATTTTTTGAATTTCCTCAGTTTCTGTTGTTATCTCTCCCTTTTCGTTTCTGATTTTATTAATTTGGATACTATCTCTGTGCCCTCTGGTTAGTCTGGCTAAGGGCTTATCTATCTTGTTGATTTTCTCAAAGAACCAACTCCTCGTTTTGTTGATTCTTTGTATGGTTTTATTTGTTTCTACTTGATTGATTTCAGCCCTGAGTTTGATGATTTCCTGCCTTCTACTCCTCTTTGGTGTATTTGCTTCTTTTTGTTCCAGGGCTTTCAGGTGTGCCATTAAGCTGTTAGTGTATGCTGTCTCCCGTTTCTTTTTGGTGGCACTCAGGGCTATGAATTTTCCTCTTAGCACTGCTTTCATGTGTCCCATAAATTAGGGTATGTTGTGCCTTCATTTTCATTAACTTTCAAAAAGTCTTTGATTTCTTTCTTTATTTCCACCTTGACCAAGTTATCATTGAGTAGAGCATTGTTCAGCCTCCATGTGTACGTGGTTTTCTTTTGTTTTTGTTGCCATTGAAGACCACCCTTATTCCATAGTGATCTGATAGGAGGCATGGGATTATTTCTATCTTCTTGTATCTGTTGAGGTCTGATTTGTGACCAATTGTATGGTCAATTTTGGAGAAGGTACCATGAGGAACTGAGAAGAAGGTGTATTCTTTAGCTCTAGGATGAAATGGTCTATATATATCAGTTAGTTCCATTTGGTCCAAGGCTTCAATTAGATTCGCTGTGTCCCTGTTTAGTTTCTGCTTTCCTGAACGATCCATTTCAGAGAGCGGGGTGTTGAAGTCACCCACTATTATTGTGTGCGGTGCGATGTGTGCTTTGAGTTTTAGTAAAGTTTCTTTTACGAATGAGGGTGCCCTTGCATTTGGAGCATAGATATTCAGAATTGAGAGTTCTTGATGGTGGATTTTTCCCTTGATCAGTATGTAGTGTCCTTCTGTGTCTTTTTTGATGACTTTAGGTTGAAAATCAATTTTATCCGATATTAGGATGGCTACTCCACCTCGTTTCTTGGGGCCATTTGCTTGTAAAATTGTTTTCCAGCCTTTTACTCTGAGGTAGTGTTTGTCTTTGACACTGAGGTGCGTTTCCTGCATGCAGCAAAATGCTGGGTCCTGTTTACGTATCCAGTCTGCTAGTCTATGTCTTTTAATTGGGGAATTGAGACCATTGATATTAAGAGAGATTAAGGCATAGTGATTATTGCCATCTGCCATTCTTGACGCTATCTTTATGTTTGAGTGGTTATCTACTTTTGGGTTTGATTCAAGAAGGTTATTATCTCATTTTTTCCAGGGTGTTGTTTCTCTCCCTGTATTGGAGGTTTCCACCTATTATCCGTTGCAGGGCTGGATTTGTGGAAAGATATTGTGAAAATTTGGTTTTATCATGGAATATCTTGGTCTCTCCATCTATGGTGATTGAGAGTTTTGCTGGGTATAGTAGTCTAGGCTGGCATTTGTGCTGTCTTAGTGTCTGCATGAGATCTGCCCAGGATCTTCTGGCTTTCATAGTCTCTGGTGAGAAGTCTGATGTGATTCGGATAGGTCTTCCTTTGTATGTTACTTGGCCCTTTTCTCTTACTGCTTTTAGTATTCTTTCTTTGTTTAGAACATTTGGTGTTTTGATTATTATGTGACGGGAGGTATTTCTGTTCTGGTCCAGTCTGTTTGGAGTTCTGTAGGCTTCTTGTACATTCTTCGGCATCTCTCTCTTTAAGTTAGGGAAGTTTTCCTCCATAATTTTGTTGAAGATGTTTACTGGCCCTTTAAGTTGCAAATCTTCACTCTCATCTATACCTATAATCCTTAGGTTTGGTCTTCTCATTGTGTCCTGGATTTCCTGGATGTTTTGGGTTACACGTTTTTTGCATTTTGCATTTTCTTTGACTGTTGAGTCGATGCTTTCTATGGAATCTTCAGCACCTGAGAGTCTTTCTTCCATCTCTTGTATTCTATTGTTTATGTTTGCATCTATGACTCCTGATTTCTTCCCAAGGTTTTCTATCTCCAAAGTTGTCTCCCTTTGTGATTTCTTAGTTGTTTCTACTTCCTTTTTTAGTTCCTGGATGGATTCGCTGAGATCCTTCACTTGTTTGTTTGTATTTTCCTGTATTTCTTTAAGGTATTTTTGCATTGCCTCTTTCAGGATTTCTTCCTGATGACCCACGTTCTCCTGCATTTCTCTGAGTGATTTTTGTGTTTCCTCCTTATGGGAATCCATCTGTTGATCCATTGTCTCCTGCATTTTTTTAAACAGTTCTCGTGTTTCCTTTGTAAGGGCATCTAACCGTTGATTCATTTCCTTAAGCAATTTTTGTGTTGCCTCCTTATGGGCATCCCTCTGTTGACCCATATTCTTCTGCATTTCTTTATGCCAATTTTGTGATTCCTTTGTGAGTGCATCTACCTGTTGATTCATCTCGTTAAGCGATTTTTGTGTTGTCTCCTTGTGCGCCTCCATCTTTTGATCCATGTTCTCCCGCATTTCTCTAAGCGATTTTTGTGTTTCCTTTGTAAGGGCTTCTAACCGTTGATTCATGGTCTCCTGTAACTCTTTATGAGATTTATTTGTGTCCTTCTTGTGATCCTCTAATAGCATCATGAGAAGTGATTTTAAATCCAGATCTTGGCTTTCGGGTGTGGTGGGGTATCCAGGATTTGCTGCTGTTGGAGAGTTGGGTTCGGATGGTCCCACATTACTTTGATTTCTGTTAGTAACATTCCTACGTTTGCCTTTTGCCATCTGGATACCTCTGATGTTAGTTGGTCCTGCTGCCACTGGCTGTTGGTTGGACCTCCTGTGAGCCTGCAAAGCTATTTCTGCCCCCCCTGGATTGCCAGGATTCCCCTGGCACCGATTTCTGGGGCCTGCCTGCTCCTGAGTGACTTTGGAGCCCTAATGTGCCTTGCCCCAAGTGATCTTATATTGGGGAGGCCTTGCACATCCAAAGGCTCAGCCTAGTGGATTCCTGGAGCAGAGGTCGCCAAAGGGAGGCTGGTAGGCTCCTGCCCTGTGCAGGGGTGTGTGATCTCTCCTGGGGGGGAAAGGGGGCGTCCCTCTGCCAGGCAGAAGTCCCACAGCAGAGCTAGCACGCTGGTTACTGCAGATCTGCCCAGCACTTGGGAGCTGCACACACACAAGCCGCCCGAGACCCAAGCGATATTAAGCCTGTCTGTCTCAGAACCTGGCTGTCCCAACTTCCCAGTCACTGGAGCAAAGATGGCGGAGGGCAATCTGCACACTCTCCTTGGCGCAGCTCACCCTGCATACGCCTGAATTGCTCTTTCTAACTCTATGAAGAATTGCGTTGGGATTTTGATGGGGATTGCATTGAATCTGTATATTGCTTTTGGCAAGATGGTCATTTTTACTATATTAATCCTGCCAATCCATGAGCATGGAAGATTTTTCCATCTTCTGAGGTCTTCTTCAATTTCTTTCTTCAGAGACTTGAAGTTCTTGTCATACAGATCTTTCACTGGTTTGGTTAGAGTCACACCAAGATACTTTATATGGTTTGTGGCTATCGTGAAGGGTATCATTTCTCTTACTTCTTTCTCAGCCTGCTTATCCTTTGAGTATAGGAAGGCTACTGACTTGCTTGAGTTGATTTTATATCTGGCCACTTTGTTGAAGTTGTTTATCAGCTGTAGGAGTTCTCTGGTGGAGTTCTTTGGGTTGCTTAAGTATACTATCATATCATCTGCAAATAGTGATAGTTTGAACATCTGGGGGAATCAGTATCCCGCACCTCAAGCTGTACTACAGAGCTATAGTGTTAAAAACTGCATGGTATTGGTACAGTGACAGGCATGTAGATCAATGGAACAGAAATGAAGACCCAGAAATGAATCCACACTCCTATGGTCACTTGATCTTTGACAAAGGAGCTAAAACCATCCAGTAGAAAAAAGATAGCCTTTTCAACAAATGGTTCTGGTTCAACTGGAGGTCAACATGCAGAAGAATGCAAATTGATCCATTCTTATCTCCTTGCACTAAGTTCAATTCCAAGTGGATCAAGAATCTCCACATAAAACCAGACACACTGAATCTAATAGAAAGGAAACTAGGGAAGAAGCTTGAACATATGGGCACAGGGGAGAATTTCCTGAACAGAACTCCAATAGCTTATGCTCTAAGATCAAGAATTGACAAATGGGACCTCATAAAATTACAAAGTTTCTGTAAGGCAAAGGACACTGTCAAAAGGACAAAGTGCCAACCAACAAATTGGGAAATGATCTTTACCAACCCTACATCCGACAGAGGGTTAATATCCAATATATACAAAGAACTCAAGAAGTTAGACTCCAGAGAGCCAAATAACCCTATTAAAAAGGGGGGGTACAGAGCTAAACAAAGAGTTCTCACCTGAAGAATATCTAATGGCTGAGAAGCACCTAAAGAGATGTTCATCATCCTTAGTCATTAGGGAAATGCAAATCAAAACAACCCTGAGATTCCATCTCACACCAGTCAGAATGGCTAAGATCAAAAACACAGGAGACAGCAGTTGTTGGCGAAGATGTGGAGAAAGAGGAACACTCCTCCACTGCTGGTGGAATTGCAAGCTGGTACAACCACTCTGGAAAGCAGTCTGGCGGTTCCTCCGAAAACTATGCGTGACACTCCCGGAGGATCCTGCTATACCACTCCTGGACATGTACCCAGAGGCTTCCCCTGCATGCAATCAGGATACATGCTCCAGTATGTTCATAGCACCCTTATTTATAATAGCCAGAAGCTGGAAAGAACCCAGATGTCCCTCAACGGAGGGATGGATTCAGAAGATGTGGTATATTTACACAATGGAATAGTACTGTGCAATTAAAAACAATGAATTCACGAAATTCCTAGGTAAATGGTCAGAACTGGAAAATATCATCCTTAGTGAGGTAACTCAATCACAAAAGAACACACATGGTATGCAGTCATGGCTAAGGGGATATTAACCCAGAATCTCAGAATACCCTAGACTCAATTTGCATATCAATAGATTTCCAAGAAGATGGAAGGAGAGACCCCTGGTCCTGGAAAGACTGGTTGTAGGGGAATGCCAGGACAGAGAAGGGAGAGGGGGTTGAATGGGGAACAGAGGGAGGGAAGGTGGCTTATGGGACTTTCGAGGGGGGAGGAAATGGGAAAGGGGAAATGATTTGGAATGTAAATAAAAAAACTTAGAAAATAAAACAAAAGAAATTATAACTCTGTTAGTCCTACTTTTTGATGTTGATGTCAACATTTTGGGGGTGTTCACTGCTTAACTTGTATGTGCGTGTATTCTTTGGAAACCTGCATAAATTTTATGCTATACCAACAGACATAACCAAATCAGAGCAAAAAAGTAATGTGCCATGCATGCCACCACATTGTGAAGGTCCATCCTGCCTGAGATCACTGCTTTTTCATTTTCTCCAACATTCTTGCTCTTTTCTAAGTGAATTAGCTTGATAAAGAAGATCATTCCTATTTTCCTGGTCTCGACTTTAGTATGACTTTTGTTGCCATTTTCATGAGAGTATGTCGTGTTATGGTCCTTGAGCATCTTTTGAACAAGAGGCTTATGGTGGAAGAGTATCCTACATGGTAAGACCTTGCTACTTACTGTGCAAGCCAGAACCCACTTTTCTGATTGCTAGATGAAGTATAGTCTTTATTAAAGGGAGATACTTCTTTGAGATTTTCTTATTGAAGTGAAAACAACTCTAAGGGCTACGAGCTAATACCATACAGAATTCATCTTCTAAGAAAAGCAGAGTGGAGAAGACTGGGCCACTCCCGAGGCTGTGATAGCATGAGATTTCTGGAAAGTAATGATGTGCACATACAGGGTGCACAAACACCTCTGTTGGTGATGCTCCTAGAACAAACTAGAAGATTGTTCTATACATATCTATATCTATGTCTATATCTAAATCTAGATATCTATATCATCATATCTATATCTATATTATCTCATCTTGCCTATGTCCATCTAAGGGCCCCATATTGTTTAGTTGGGCTGACAGAATAGCTCAGTGGTTAAGGGAGGTTTATGCAGTACTGATGACCAGAGTTCAATTCCTGAAACTCAAATAATAGAAGGAACAAAAAGCACTTCTTGCACACTGTCTTTTCACCTCCACATACAAACAGTATCAAAAATTGTCCCAGAATAAAATACATGCAAAATGTTTTTGTTTGTTCATTTGATTTTTTTAAAAGAAAACAATACCTCTGCTTTTTTTTCTCCATCTCCTAATTTTGTAAGGTTATTGGAGCTCCCTCCATTTAGTTAGGAGACAGAGGAAGAGCAGAATGAATGGTTGTGTGTAGAGGAGAATCTGTACCTTCATTGGCATGTATCATATAGTCCACATTCTACAGAAATTAATTTAGCCTCGTATAGTTGTACAAAGTGCAAGTAAGGCTTGGATATGCTGTATAACCTTATTTCCAAGAAGAAATAGGATATGTGCTGGTAAATATCTAGCTGGTCATTACTACCTTATTTCCTTCTCTTGGTCTCAAAAAATGGAGCAGAGTTCTAAAGATGGGATGGGGAAGAGGTAGGATTTTATAATATGCTATGAAAGATCTAGTGTTTCATTTGGACAATGAGTATTGGCCTTAGCTTACATTAGAAGAATCACTAAATATTTCCCAATTGTGATTTTTTTTTAAAAAAAAATATGGTATATGGATTTGGTTGACACCATATGCTAAAAACAGTTCTTGCTAATGAAGAAAACAACATCTAGGATTTGACAATTTCTCTATAGAAAAATATTTACTAACAGAAGAATAAATCCTTATAATTAGAAGTTGAAACTCTACTCTTAGAGTATACGAGCTGATTCATCCAACAGAAATAACCAGGCTTAAAGAAGAATCTATGCCAGTTTCCTTGGCAGTGATTAGTTTTGGCTTCACTATTTGACTACAAGAAAGGCTATCAATCAATAATAGTTTTTTGTTTTGTTCTTGATTTTTTTAAACTTTTAATTGTATCACTATGTTTTAAAATTTCAATCCACAAAATTTTATTACAAGAAATAAAAAATGATTGAAGAAAATTGTTGGTGGGAAAGGAAAATTAATGAATTACTGCTTAATTTGGAAGGAATAAACATGAATACTCATGACCTCAACAGGAATTATATGAATTATATCTATTAAGTAAAAGGATTAAACATATGATTACATTTCTCATTTAAAAGTTGAAAAATCCACAAAACTAAGAAGTAATTGATGGACCTTATTCATAAATTTTAAAAGGCTAACAAAAATATAGATAGTAAAGTGTTTATTTCACAATATAAAATATCATAAAATTGAAACCACTGACCACTTATCTGGGTTATGTGCTTCAAGATATGATAGATTAATGAAGAATATCTAAGTTTTGAAATTTAGTTTTGAGTATTTATCTTTAGCAGGCATTAAGAGCAGTGTTAAATTTTTAAGAAATGTTGTATGACTTTATGAATAGATAAGTCAAGGGCAAAGTCAATGATTAGAAAGATAAGAGTAAAAATCTCAGGATGATGACTAGGTACATTATTCCTTTGTTTTCCACACAAGGAAAAATGAACAGATCAGCTGTATGGTTTCATTATGAAGAGAGTGATTTCAGAAGAATACTGAATATAGCAAGACAAAGATGGAAACTAGAAGATTCAGCAGTCCGACCCAACAGTGTGGTAAGAGAAAATAGCCTGATTCTTGCTTTCTGATTGTACAGCCAGAAGAGGGGTCAATACTCTGCTCTGCAGGGATAAAGGTAAAAGAAAGTCCCAGAAAACTCTCTTAGCATAGATACTGGTTATTCTACCCATGGGAAAGTTTCAAAACATTCACAAGCTTGTGCCTAATTGGATGAGTAGACAAGGTTCTGGATAATAGCTTAACTTTGGGGAAGGATTTCATAGAATCACCTAATAAAATTCCAGAGTGTTATAGCCTGGAATAACTCTAAAGGAGTTTATTGTCTAAACTTGGATTACTCTGAGGTTCTATTGTTTCAGCTGGGTGGGTTGGGTAGCTGTCTCACAAAGCAAACTTGGCTTAGTAGAGAGATTCTGATTTAAACCTGTGCAGTGATCTATACTAAAGGAGACTACTGTATAATAGAAAGGGTATTGGATAGTGTGATTTCAACACTCAGACCATTCATCTCTGTCCTCATTTTGTTGTTAGAAGAGAAGGCAATCAACCCTTGTGGTTCCTAACATTTCTTCTCCCCGCAGTTAGTACACCAAAGGGAGGGTCATAAAGTTATAAGCACAGAGAAATAAAAGAATTAAACATAATATATCACAACTAGTTTGTCAAATGTTTAGGACAAAGAAATGATTTTAGAATTCACAAAAGAACAGTACCAAATGGCACTTCCACTTAAGCAGAAACAATAGGCCAGATGAATGGAATGATGCATTCCAAATCCTAAAAGAAAAAAAGGTCAACCATGAATATTATACCTAGGAAGACTATTCATCAGAACTGAAGGGGAAATAGTGAGTTTCCATGAATACACGAACTAGGAAAATTCATGATCACCATAATCAATCTTATCAATTTTTTAAGGAGAATACTATTCTCAGAAATAAAAGATAACTGCCACAATAATAGCATGTGGAAGTGTAAATCTTATTAGAAGAGTAATGAAATAACAGAGTAAAAGAAAAGAAACCACTGTTACTATAGAAATGGAACCACTAGAAGAATATATAAAGGAAGGAGCAATGACCATTCTTAATACGTAGGTTAAAACAAGTCTACAAAAGTATCGGCATAAGTCTGCTAAAGACAGTGGTGGTATATGCCTTTAATATCAGCACTCAGGAGGCAGAGGTAGAGACAGAGGCAGGCATATCTCTGTGAGTTAGAGTCCAGCCTGGTCTAGAAAGTGAGTTCCAGGTCAGTCAAGTCTATGCAGAGAAACCCTGTCTCAAAAAGCAAAAAAGAAAGGAAGGAAGGAAAGAAGGAAGGAAAGAAGGAAGGAAGGAAGGAAGGAAGGAAGGAAGGAAGGAAGGAAGGAAGGGAAACAGAAAAAGAAAACATCTCTACTTTTTTGTTGTTGTTTTTTGTTTTGTTTTGCGAGACAGGGTTTCTCTGTGTAGCCCTGGCTGTCCTTGGAACTCGCTCTGTAGACCAGCCTGGCCTCGAACTAAGAAATCCACCTGCCTCTGCCTCCCAAGTGCTAGGATTAAAGGCGTGCGCCACCACTGCCCAGCACCCCTCTACTTTTAACAATAGCATTCCATGTGAATGGACTTAGTTCTCCAATTAAATGATACAGAGCTGATTAATGGGTTTTTTAAAATTCAAAAATATGATGCCTACAAGAAACATGTCATTTGGAAAGACTCATGGTACTGAAAAATAAAAGGATGGAAAATGATATTTTAAGAGAATTGAATTCTAAGGTAAGCAAGAATGGCTTTACTTATATTTGACAAGATAAACTATAAGACAAACCTTTAAACAAAGAATGCCATGACGTAATTACCAAGAGATGAGAAAGGCTCCAATAGAAGAATAGTAGTTAATTTCATAGCTATATTGCCAAAAGCAATCTACAGGATCATATTCAATCCCTATCATGATTCCACATAGAAACAGAGAAAAGAATCCTGAAACTCATATGGAAACATATTCAAGAGTCTGTGATTTGTTGAAGAATGATACCACAGACTCAAATAGTATGTAATAGCAAAGAACATCTATTTTGCAGAAATTACGAGCATGCAGGGATCTCCATCCACCAAAATGGAGATGCTGAGTGTGCTTCCAGGCTCATTTTAAAATCTTGTTAGGAGAATTAGAGGGAAGTGTGGGTAGTCTTTACTTTGATTGGTTGGTTCTATTTCCAGAGGTATAGGTGTCTCCAGGATTGGCTAGGCTTCTGGGGAGTTTTAGGGAGTTTTCCGAACCCTTGCTGATTAACTATTATTTTTGGTTCAAGCTAGGTGGCAGGGCAGCTCCTGATGGACTGCCCAGGATGGGTGGTTTTTTTCTGGAATTGACTTATTTTGGATTTTTTTTATATCTGGGACACAAACTTGGGCCAAATGCCCTGAATTGCCAATTTTCAGTCTGTCATGGAGTTAGCCTGGTTCTGACCAACTCAGTCCTCTCACACAAAGATCCCAATTAGCCAAAAAATCCTGAGAAAAGTGAGCAGAGTTGGAGCATGGCAAACCTTGAGTTCAAATTACATTACGGAAAGGCTTGTGACCCACTGAAAACCTGATGTGTGTCAGACATTCAGAGAGAACTAGAAATACATGCTTGTAGCTATGGCCTCCTGGTGTGTTGACAAAGGTGTTAAAACCTATATTGGGGAAAATGAAACAGTCTCTTTAGCAAATACTTTTGTGAAAAGTACAGAAGAATAAAAGAATTTTTTGCTTTCTGTCTGCAAAGATAAACTTTGAAACCAGAGACTTTGAAACAACGATGGGAAAACAAACAGGGAAAACCTGGAAGAAGCTGAGGAGGAGAGCCGCCCCATGGGAAGACCAGCAGTCTCAACTAACCTGGAACCCCGAGATCCCTCAGATACTGAGTCACCAACCAGGAAACATGCACCAGGTGATATGAGGCCCCTAACACATATACAGCAGAGGACTGCCTGGTCTAGCCTCAGTGAGAGAAGATGCACCTAACCTTCAAGAAACGTGGGGTGGTGTGGAGGGTGGGGACATCCTCTTGGAGATGAGAGGGGTGAGGAGATGGGGAGCTGTCGGTGGGGCAGATCAGGAGGGGGATGAAGTCTGAACTGTAAAAAAGGATTAAGAATAAAAAATAAATTAATTAAAAAAACAAACCAAACAAATAAAAAGAAATGCAAATGGCCAATTGATGCCTGAAAAAATTAAAAATGAAAGCAACATCAACTATTAGAGAATTGCAGATAGAAACTACTGTGAGATTCCATCTCACTGTCATCAAACTAGCTTTGATGTTGAGAGCAAAGTGCAGAAGCTGTTGATGAAGGCATAGAGGAAAAGAAACCACTATATACTGGTGGTAAAAATGCAAATGTGTGCATCCACCCTGAAAATCAGTATGGAGGTTTCTCAGAGAACCAGATAGAGAACTACAGTGTGATCCCATACACTCCTAGTTTACATATCTAAAGATATCAAAGGCAGCATGGAAGAGAGACACCTATACATGCACGTCTACATTTGCAGTGGTTCCTACACCCAACCTATAGAATCAGCCTAGGTACCCAGTAACATGTGAATGGATAGTAAAACTATAACACATAAGCAAAATGGAGTGTAGTCTGTTATAGAGAAGAATATTTCATTTTAAGAAAACTGATGGAATTTGATTATCATATCATACAAAGCAGACTAGATAGATACAGATAGAAAATGTTACGGTTTCTCCTTTACAAAATCCAATTTTAAAAGGAATCATGAGGAATTGTAGAGACAGCTCAGGGGTTAAGAGCACATACCTCTGTTGCAGAAGGAAACTCAAGTATAGTTCCTAACACCCACATCAGGTGGTGCAAAACTGCCTATAACTAGCTTTAGGGGTATCGGATGTCCTTTTCTGACCTCCACAGGCACTACACTAACATGCATGAAAACATGCTCACACATGTACACAAAGAATGATTTTTAAAAGCATGATTCATGAAAGAGGAGAAGGGATTGCTTAGAAGGGATAAAGTGTTTGGAAAGGGGAGGGACTGTTTCATAAGGGGGAGGGTCAGAGAGAGTAGTAAGTCAGAGAGTGGAGAAGGTGATGGACAGAAAGTAATCAAAGTATACCATGAACAAGATCTAATTAAAAAATAATGCAAGGTTGAGCTCTAATATCAACACAAAATAAGATATAATAATTGTTCACACTGTATCTTAGAACTGTACATTTTTGTCACACAATGTAACTTGTTTAAGTATGATGATATGACCTACTTAGATATTTTAGAGCCTCTAGGACAGAGATGTATTACTTCTTTTTTATTTTATCTCTTGGAATGAAATCTTCTTTCTACAAAGGCTCTAATATATCATTTGGATGCATTCAGTTAGGACCAAACAGCACTAGAAAAATTACCTGCAAACTAGAGACTTGTGTCTGTGAAAGTCTTGATAAGAAAAGTGACCAAACTGCATATGCCAATTAGACAAAAACCTTAGTCAACATCTTGTGTTACATCTCCAGTTACAGTGATGCCTATCACATATACTTATAATTCAGTATGTGCATTTAATGATTTCGGTAGTGCATTTTACATAGATTCCAGTAGGCACCATGTTGTCCTTGTAATTTTCCTTCAAAAAGGTTATGAATTATTGTCTTTCTTTTTCTTTCTCCCTCTCTCTCCCATTCCCACCCACTGTCACTGTTAATTAATCCCATCCTTTGATGTTTTGCCCTTGCTGTATTTTATTCTCCAACTTGTATTTTCTATTTGTAAATTTGTATTTATTTTTGTGTACCTATGTGCACACATATGTGAGGGATGTTGGTTCAACTTTTTTATTTAGATTTATTTATTTTATGTATGTAAGTACACTGTTGCTGTCTTCAGATACACCAGAAGAGGGCATCAGATCCCATGACAGATGGTTGTGAACTACCATATGGTTGTCAGGAATTGAACTCAGAACCTCTGGAAGAGCATTTTTTGCTCTTAACCACTGAGCCATCTCTACAGCCACAAGTTTGTTCAATTATTAAAAATATTTCATTGTATACATATGTGTAAAATTCCCACCAAAATAAAGAAAAATATTTTGAATTAATTTTTTTTCATTTTAGGTTTGAGATTACACTTAGTTTTATAACATTTTCCATTCTCTTTCTTCCCTCTAAACCCTTCCAAGATGCTCCCATGTCAAAGGCTCAAGGAACATTGTGGAAGAGAGGGCAGAAAGACTGTAAGAGTCAGAATATCAGGGTCTTTGTTGTGAGACTGTGACTCCTTGTTTCATCAGAAGCTATAACCGTAAAGCCTTCCCAACATGACTGCCTAAACAAGAGCTGAACAAGAAAGTTACCAATTAACATGCCAAACCAAATGGGAGTACTTCTCCATTCACCTTCAAATTGGTTCTCTCTCTCTCATCTCTCTCTTTCTCATTAATTGTTATTATTTCATGCCCTGCTCCCATCTTCACTCAGTTGCCTGTCATTCTTTGTGTGCAGTTGAAGCCTTGTGGGCTCTTCCCTGTCTAGTTTGGCATGTCAGTTGGTGTCCTCCTTGGTTGTGCAGGCATGTTGGTGAGACTTTATGTATATACCTTCAGATGTTACTAGTAGTCACACAGTTTTAGAGCAAAGTTCCTGAATCTTTAGCTATAATAATCTTTCCATGCCCAATTCTGCAATATTCCCTGAGTTTTAGGTAAGTGGGTTGATATTTATTTGTGTCCATTTGGACTCAGCTCCACCACTCTGCTTATTGATTGGCTGTGGTTTCCTTTAATGATCTCTGTTTCAAAGAAAAGATTCCTTGATGAAGCCTGAAGATTGTGTTCAATTTTGTAGGCATGTTTGGAGACCAGTCATTGATAATGGGTATACATATCTACTCTATTGCCTTATTTTCGTGAGATAGGGTCTCTCACTGTCCCAGAATTTGACATTTCTGAAGCACTCATTAGCCAGCAGTTATCCAAGTTCCACTGGCCTCTGCCCTCTACTCTCATACCCATTCCAACCCTAGTCCTGGACTAAAACCTGTGCTACCACAACTAACTTTGATATGGATGCAGATATGTGAATTCGGATACTCATATATATGTGACAAGCACTTTACCATGAAGCCATTTTCTCAGCCCTCTATTTTTTTTAATCTTATTGCTCAGTTATTTTGGATAAGCAGGAGTATTTTTAGTTATGATGATCTTCGGTTAAGTATAGCTTAGATGATACAACCACTGAAATCATTAATCCTCTATTTCCAATTAATCACGAGTCAAGGGTTTTCTATTTTGGTCTAATAAAGATTGAGAAAGAGAATGAAGAGAAATTATACTCAGCAACCTGAAGATGAAATCATACTTTTTCATCACCAGTAATAAAGATATTTGAGAAGAGCCTTTTGAGTGAGATATTGATGGCAGACCCACTATATAAGCAAGAGTTGCGCCATGGAGATGACTTGAATATAAGCTTTACAGAAGAGCCTTCAAATGTGTTCTAAATATAAAATAAGTGATGGAAAAATATGATGTTTGCAAGTATGTTTTTAGGACAACAATTATTACAAAACAACCTGCAGTAAATGTTTTCCTTATTGTGGAGGTGGTTTATATTTCTTTTAAATTAAAAATATTCTGAAACTCCTTCACAGGGGAAATGACCAAAGTAAGTCAGTTTCTAAAATAGTCTTATTTTACACCACTTTCAGTTGTAAGCTAACATGGCTTAATATACTTTAAGACATCAACTGCTTAGGAAGATAAATTTAGTGTCTGAGGCTTGAAAATGAATGTGTTGCTCATCTATTATGGTATAGATAGGAACTAGTTTTCATAAAGCAAAGTAAAACTTGAACTTGGTAGTTTGAAGAACTAGATTTTTTTACATATATACTATATAAAAAAGACAACACACGAATGTAGATCATGACAGTTACATCTACAATGTAAGAAAAACTGGCATTATGGAAGTGTCAACATAATCAGTAAAAATTATTTTTGATGACATGAAGAGGGAAAGTGTTAGCAGAATGAGGAGAATTTTCAACAGCAAATACATAGCAAAGTCCTCTCCTCTTGTCTGCCAAGCTCACCCACACTTGTCATCAGTGAATGCAATTACATTTTTTTTTACAATACTGAAGAAACATTTGGCAGTCAATGGGGGCTAATTTTTTTTTTCTTCACTTCTACACAGACCCTTTTAGCCACTGTGAAACTGTGAGCTGAAGGATGTTCAGAGAGCTCACTTTGTCCCTCAAGTATGCATTTGTGAATAAATTGAGATAAAACTTGGGGAAATTGAAACAGATCACACATTATTCTTTACATATTAATGGATCCCTAGCCAAAAGGTTAAAATACTTAAGGATAAGATAGTTCCTTCTGGTGTTCTTGGGTGCATTTTTTTTTTTGACAAATGAATCTTAATTTTTTAGACAAAGGAAAAAGGGTGAAATAACAAAAATCTCTTTATGGTCTCCTTAGGCAACAAGGTAGCATGAAAATTTAATTACTATAATATATAAAATATAACCAGAGAGAATTACATGACAAGGATTTATACCCCTTTCCAGTATATATTTTTATCTTTTATGTTTCCATGAGTCTCTGATAAGCATGGTGAAAAATTTTAGTTCTGCAAATGTCAAATATAATCGTGGTTTTTGAATTTGTTTTGATCTGTGGTCATTTTAGTGAAGCAAAATATATGATGAATGGAATTCCTCTTAGTCTCATTGTCTACAACACAATGCCACATGTAGCCATGAACACACTCATACTCCTAATGTCTTCCCATCTGATTGTATTGAATAGGAAATAGAACTTTTGGAGCAAGGAGACCAAGAACCAACCAAACTGTTTTCTGCAGTAGCTGATTAATCCATGTAGGAGAAAAATATTGCCGGTAGAAATCTAGGTATAATAACTTATGAACCCATACTTTTTGCAACCCAATGGCTATATATGTTCTAAAGCTGTTAGTATTCTTATAAAATAGAAAATGTTTATTATTTCTTGCCTGAGTTCTAATCTCCTATTTAAATGAACCATTCCTTTATTTCATTCCTCAATTCCTCATTTTTCAAGGTACCCAAATGTCAAATATCTTCATTTTCTTATCTCATATCTATTTTTAAAAACCAAATTAATAGACTGAAAAAATTCTATAGTATTTGTGACTTTTGTTATGGGACAACAAACATGTCAATCAAATTCTTTTTATCTAATTTCCAACCATTATGAAGCACATAGTTAACAGAATGACAACTCCAACTAGAATACTGTATAGCATCTTCTGTTAGGTTCAATGACACTGAATACACATTAGTGACTCAGTCAGGCAGTTTGACACATGCCAGACATCTGCGAACTTACTCTGTGAAGTTCTGATACTGGAGATAATGTCTTAGCATTTGGTCATATTTTGTTACTCAAACTTACTTGCTCCCTTCTGCACAGTCCGGTGGGGCAAACAGAGAGTTGACATGGTCAGCTTTACACAGATGCAAAGATGGTAAGATTGTCTGTCAGAGACAGGCACCTACTCATTTAATATTCTCAGCAGCTTGACTCTGTATTCTTTTCCTTTCATATTCATAGTGTCAATACTAGTTATAAAATAATGACTTAACACAGTTTCTTTCTTTTTGGCATAGTTGGTTGGATGGAATATTGCACATTAAGAACATCAGGTAAATGTCCTCACCAACAGAGATTACCACCATTTATTCTTGCTGATTTTAGTGAGATGATTTCTTTGATTCTCTTTTAAACACAAAGAAATACAAGCAATTGGAAGGAAAGACTAGTCAGTGGTCTTTAGGAGGCAGAACACCGAACAATTCACAGATGAGAGAAGGTAAAGCCTGATGCTCTTCAGGGAGTAAATAATACCAAGAAAACAGAAATGTTAGGCCTATTGTGTTGGCCAGATAAGAATTTCCTTGTGTGTTGTTGGATCTAATCGGTTTACATTTCTAAGAAAGAACTATTAGGAAAGTAAAATAACCACAAATTCTTTCTTTATTGCATATTTATTTCTTTGATATAAGCATGTTGTTTTTGATATAACTTAAATATTTTTCCTATTTATTGAAAATAGATTTTTATCTCCTACAATATATCCTGATTAAGTTCCTCTCCCAATACTCATCCCAGTTCCTTCCCATCCCCTGTCCCATCTGGATCCACTCCTTTTCTGTCTCTCATTAGAAAAGAACAGGCCTCAGAATGATAACAGAAAACCTAACGAAATAAAATATAAGAAGCCAAGCAACAACACAATCATATTGAAGTTGGACAAGGCAAACCAACAGAAGGAAAAGAGCTCTAAGAGAGGCACAAGAATCAGAGTCCCACTCATCACACACTCCAGAGTCCCATAAAAATACGAAACTGAAAGTTCCCCTGCATGCAATAAGGACACATGCTCCACTATGTTCATAGCAGCCTTATTTATAATAGCCAGAAGCTGGAAAGAACCCAGATATCCCTCAACGGAGGAATGGATTCAGAAGATGTGGTATATGTACACAATGGAATACTACTCTGCAATTAAAAACAATGAATTCACGAAATTCCTAGGCAAATGGTCAGAACTTGAAAATATCATCCTTAGTGAGGTAACCTAATCACAAAAGAACACACATGGTATGCAAGCACTGATAAGGGAATATTAACCCAGAATCTCTGAATACCCTAGACACAATTCGCATATCAATAGATTTCCAAGAAGATGGAAGGAGAGACCCCTGGTCCTGGAAAGACTGGATGTAGGGGAATGCCAGGACAGAGAAGCGAGAAGGGGTTGAATGGGGAAAAGAGGGAGGGAAGGGGGCTTATGGGACTTTTGGGGAGGGAGGAAACAGGAAAGGGGAAATGATTTGGAATGTAAACAAAAAAACTTAGAAAATAAAAAAAACTTTAAAAAAACAAAAAAGCAAGAAAGCTACAATATATATGCAGAGGACCTTGTGCAGACATGTGTAGTCCTGTGTTTGGGATTTTAGTTTCTGTGAGTTCATAAGAGCTTTACTTGGCTGATTTAGAGGGACTTGTACTCCTGGTATCTTGTGTCCTTTCTAGCTCTTATAATCTTTCTGCTTTCTGTTCCATGGGGTTTCCTGAGCTCTGAGGGGAGAGATTTCACTTAGAGCTGTGTGTTTTAAGACTCTCTCTCTGTTTAATGTCTGATTGCGAGTCTGTATTTGTCTTCATATGCTTCAGGAGGAAGATAAGGTACATAATTTTTCTCACAAATAAAAGCACATGGGGTTAGGGCAACTCATCAAGATTTTAGGAAAGCAAAGGGTATTGCATTTTTTCTCTATTAGGACTGAGTATACTGAATTAGTCAGTCCTGCATTGCTATAACAAAATGCCTGAGGATTGAGAGATAAAGCTGAAAGGTTTATTTTGACAATGAATCTAAGCACTATAGTCCCGAATCAAGCTGCCTCATCATTTTTGACCTCTGGAAGAGGGATACATCATAGCAGAAGCATATGATAGAGGAACCCTGTTAGATCAAAAGACAAGAAACAGCACACAAAAGGGCTTGGAGAAAGTGAAATAACTGCGATGTGGTAAAGGAATTGAGGAGAGATACAAAGGATAGGCTGGGGGCCCAAAGTCCCTTTTAAGGATGCAACATTTTGAAAAAATATTTCATACAATATATTCTGGATCACATAATGCTTTCCCTTCACCCAACTCCTCCCAGATACTTCCCACATTCCTACCCAACCCACACCATGCCCTTCTTTCTGTCTCTTTAGAAAACATACAAAGCCCATAAAAACACAATCAGAAAACATCATATACAAGTAAAAGACCAGTAAGATAAAAAATAAAAGCCCAAACAAAGCAATATAAGGCAAAAAAGTCTACAAACATACCATTGAGTTAATTTTGTATTTGCCATCTACTAGTGAAAAAGGAGTTTAACTTTGACTATGGATAATATCTCCAGTGAGACTTTCTCTATTGGAGAAAACTAATTTCTCTTTTGCAACTGGATGGGACCCAACCTTTGAAAGACATCTCAATAATTACCCCAACCACCTCTTAAAGGATCTTTGATCTCTCAATATTACCACTCTGGAATCTAAACCATTAGCAGTAATTTCTTGTGGGAAATTACTCATTATTTTAACTATATCAAATATTTCAGCCAAAATGAAAAAATACAGCTGTGTATCTGATCATTGTTCTTTCATTATAAGTTGTGGGCAATATTTTAGCCTTACAGTTCCATAAATATATGTAACGAGTGGTGTTAATAACATTATTTTAGAGAACGTAAATCTTTTAGCCAAGTTAATTTGTTATTCTATTACATGGTCACATTCCTAGATACTATTCTTTTTTTTTCTTGTTCTAGCAATGAGACAGTTGAGAGATTTGCTTTATTGCAATGAGTAAGTGTGCA
Organism: Tokudaia tokunoshimensis; assembly: GCA_036184795.1. NCBI lineage: Eukaryota > Metazoa > Chordata > Mammalia > Rodentia > Muridae > Tokudaia > Tokudaia tokunoshimensis. The sequence goes on from BTHU01000005.1 coordinate 1,885,164, forward strand.
AAATCTGAAGACACCTAAAATCTTATATAAACATGATTATGAATTGATAAATTCAAATATTCACATGCTAATTATTATTTAACTCAAATAGTCATTTACTAAGTCATAATGCCTTTCTTTACTTTTGATGTTACTTATGACATAAACATGAATTCAATGCTTTGAGTTATGTGGTAGTTGAATGAGACTGGCCCTTCAACTGTTTGTATATTTGAGTGCTTAGTCACCATTTAGTGGAACTATTTGGAAAGGATTAGGAGAATTAGGAGGCATGATCTTGTTAGAGGAAGTATGTCACAGGTAGTAGACTTTGAGGTTTCAAAAACCCAAGCCTGAACCAGTTTCTGTGGATTAGGATATAAAGCTCTCAGCTACTGACCCAGCACTATACCTGTTTTCCTTCCTGTAATGATGATCATGGACTAACCCTTTAATACTATAAGAAAGAACCCAATTAAATGTGTTTTTTTTTATAAGAGTTACCCTGGTAGTGGTGTCTCTTCACAGCAATAGAAGAGTTAATAAGAAATCATATAAGAATCACTAGATGAGTTAAATAGGCATACATCATGCCATACTCACTAGGGAAGAATAATTGATTTTGACCTGACTTTGCTTTGGATAGTTTATGATATAGTATTTTCCAATTAACAGGTATAGAAAATCCATTCTAAAAATAGTTGTAAAGAATGGGAACTAAAGTTATTCTTAGCCACCACCTTGCAATAAATAATGCAGACATTCTGGCATAGTTCTTTTTAGTATTTTAAATTCATATTTATAAATTCAAAACTATAATATGGGGCATTTTATTCTTCATTAACATTTAATACATCTGCTATGGTTATATATACAATTTTCCCTGACCTTAATTCACATTCACAAATATGTATTTTTGGTGGTCCATAATTCCAAGAGTGTTTTCAGATCCTAATGCATATTACCTGATTTAATGAAAAACTTACGAATTTCAAATCATCTGGCAGCTACAAAATGCTTCCCTCACAATATTTTCATCAACAAAGGACTAATTCCTTTATAATTCTTGCCAGCTTGATGTGTAGAAAATAGTACTCAAGCATTGATTAAATTTTTTCAGTAACCACACTGTTAAATTATTTTAATTGCCACTAAAATGTATTTGTTCATTTTCTTTACCTACCTGGCTAGAATATAAGCATAATTCTTTTATCTTTTGAAGACACTAAGTCCTAATATCTGTTTCTTTTTTTTATTTTTATTTTTTCTTTTCTTTTTCTTCTTCTTTGTTTTACACTTCAGATTTTATTCCCCTCCCAGTTCACCTTCCCTGTTTCTTTCCTTTTTTTTTTAAAATCTCACTTCTGCTTAAAGTAAATTCAACAGGTATTTTCAAACTTTGTGTAGGATAGGGGCTGGGAAGATGACTCCGGTTAAAAGCACTAGCTGTTCTCCAGTGAGCCCAGGTTCAATACCCAGTACCTACATGGTGGCTTACAGCCATCTCTAACTCCAGTGCCAGGGGATCTGATGTCTTTTTCTGGTACCTACTAGCATCAGGCATGCAAGGGGTAAATATACATTTATACAGAGAAAAGACTCATGTACATAAAATAAACAAACAAAAGAAAAAAATCATTGGTCTTTGTTATTTTCATTTTCCCCATTGCTTTTATATACTTGAGCTGATTATTTGTATTTATTCTTTTAAATATATTTTGTTTGATTTTTAGGATGATTAAAGCATAGCACAAAATATTTACTTTATTGTTGTTGTTTTCATTTATTTGCTTGTCAAATGACCACATAATAGGTTTTCCTTATGCTTTAATAGTTTCACATTGAATGTTGCATGAAATATAATTTTGTTGAGAAATTTTATACAAACATATACAAAGAATCATTTTGTTAATGGATACTGCTTTGGCTAGCTTTTTACATAAACATGATACAAGCTAAAGTCATGTTACAAGACAGAATGTCAGTTGAGAAAATTTTTCCACCAGATTAGCCTGTGGACAAGTCTATAGTGCATTTTCTTGATTGATGATTGATGTTGATAGGTCCATCTCACTCTATAGGTGGGGCTACTCTGCCTGTAGTCCCCCATGATATAAAAAAGCAGACTGAGCAAGTCTTGAGGTACAAGTCAATAAACAGAACTCCTTCATGCCCTCAGCATCAGTTCCTTGAATCCTGCCCTGACTTCAGGGGAAGTGTGGAGAGCTCTTGATGACATTTCAATGATACTGGCAAGAATTGGACATTAGGCTAGGACAAGGAATTTGGCTTGAGATCTTGATTATCTTGATAAGTCTCTGAAAATCATGAGACCTTTCTTTATGCCTTATTTGTTCCTTGACTACTTTATATTTTTTGTTCCTTGAGTATTTTGTTTATTCCTTAGAACTGTCCATATTTTTTGCATGTACTTAAAATTAAGATATAAAAGCAGACTAGAAAAAATTAAACCCACTTCATCACTTTCTGGGGTCATACTCTAGTGTTGTCTAATTGTCTTTTTTTTTAATTATTTAATCCTTTCTCCCCTGCTCAAGACCCTGCTGACTGACTGAGCTGGCTTGGTCAGGTGATGACTCAATGTTGTGTCTCCAGTATGATAAGTTCAGTGAAGGACACCACAGGAAAAGAAAGAGCACACAAAGGAAAATAAAGAAAATTTGGGCCCACAGTTAGTAAACCCTGTAAAAATGGGACAGAGTAATGGTAGAATGCTTTTTGTATGTATGCTTAAAGATATGCTAAAATCAAGAGGAGCAAAGATAAGTAAAAAAAAAAAGAAAGTACTGCTCTAAAAATCAGTTACATAAAAAGGGAGGGTTGAGTTGTATAATCCTTCAGCACAAAATTTTATTTTAAATTTTTGACCTTGGATGCTAAGGAACTGTCTGCTGCTGAGTGTCTATAGAACCCTACAAATTGGCATACTTATGCCTAGGTGAAATGGAAGGGCTCACTTACTGGCATATGGCATGGTCTGATCAGGTATTAACATGGGGAAGAGGGCATGTTTGTGGTTTTTTTGCAGAATGGTGAAGGAGTGTGGTTGTTGCCAGAGGGATTGGTGAGACATGATGATGCTGGGACAGAATATGATGTTGACCGTAAGCTTGCTGAGTTCTGTGACAATGATGGCAGGGAAGCTGTATTGGACATACATTACTGATCTACCACTGATACATCCAGCAGTGTGGTCCACACCAGAGATTCTTGTGGCCAGAAATAATACTCAACTTCTTGGATCTTCTTGGACAAGGGAGACAACTTACAATAAGACTGTGATGTCCAATGCATTTGGTAAAGAGACTCATGTTTGTTTTGTGCAGAATAGTACAAATGATGGGTGAATTTCTATGTTCACTTGAATTTGGAAGATAAGTATTTCATAAACTCTAACCCAAAGCATAGAGACAGACATGCCTAAATATTATGAGGGGTCTGCCCATGATCCTCATGAAATGTGACCTTTTGGATCTGAACCCACAGAAAATGTGTAACTGGCATTTAACAAAATTGTTAAATGGAAAGAATGGTATAATCAACCGCCAATGTAGTTTAATGTTTCCAATAGTATGCAAATTATTGATTGGGCTTCTTACCAGTCAAACATTGGACAAAAGGAGATACCCATAGGCATTTGGCAATTAGATTCAGTTCATATTCAATGGCATATTTTGAAGTTACCTGCAGCTCAGTATGAAGTTACCTTAGCAATACATAAACCTGGGATAGGATCTGGATTTCAAACAAATGTTAGTGCATGTATTAAGGCTCCTAAACTTTTATTAATTGGTCATGTTAAAATTACTTTTGTTTCTTCTACAGTATTTAACGTGAATTTTATTGATTGTACACTGTCTAATTGTATTAGTGTGTTGAAACCTGGCATGTCTGTTATGATGGTCTATCAACCAACTCTCATTTTATTGCCTATGAGTATGACAGAACCTTGATATTCTGAAAAAATCTTATAAATATTGGAAGAAGTTGAACCAGGCTTTAAGCAGAAGCAAGAGAGTAGTAGGTTTGATTATTGCCAGTATAGCAGCTATAATTACATTAATAGCTACTGCCACTGCTTCTGTAATTGCTTTCATGCAAGATGATAAGGTATCCACTTTTGTTAATCATTCAGCAAAAAATAATGTTACTAATATTCTTAGCATTCAAGAAGATTTTTATAGGCATTTAGAACCATGAATTGATGTTCTTTATGATACTATGTAAATTATTGTAGAAGAGGTTCAGAGTTTAAGAGTAAGAAGCTATCTTGAGTGTCACACTAAATACCAATAGATTTGTGTACTTTTAAAATTCACAATGACAGTCACTATAATTGGGAGAAAATTCAAAGATACTTGCAGGGTATTTGGCATAATTCTAACACCTATATGGGTATTTTAACTTTGAATACTGAAATTATGAATTTAAAGAATACCGTTCCACTGATTTTGATTTTGTAGATATTGCTGATAAAACTATTCATGGCTTAAGGTCTGTATTTCCATCTTGTTTAAGCTTAAAAAATGGCATATATAGTTTGATCATGTTGACACTTCTTGTCCTGGGAATACTTTTATTCCTGGCCACGTTGATAAAACTTGCTTTTAACAATGTCACCATGCTGGTGGCCAAAATACATGGCTTGAAACTCAAAATGGATCCCCAGACAGAGGCACTAGTGTAACAGGCAAACTGGCAGTCAATGACAGGTAAGATTCTGTACAGAGCCTAAGACAACCTAAGACAGAAATGCATTGCCTTGAATAACGCATTTTTGATGATGGGTAAAAAAGGCATTCTTGTCAGAATAACCTAAGACAGTTGCAGTCTTATTAATGAAATAAAAAAGGGGAAGATGTAGAGAGCTCTTGGTGTTGCCTCAAGGATATTGGCAAGAAATTGACTTTGGATTAGAACAAGGAAGTAGACTCAAAATCTTAATCATCTTGGTAAGTCCCTGATACCATGGAACCATTGTTTATGCCTTATTTGTTCCTTGACTATGTTGTTTATGCCTTGCTTGTTCTTTGACTACTTTGTTTATACCTTAGAACTATCCATATTCTTTGCATGTACCTAAAATGATATAAAAGCAGACTGAAAAAATTAAACCCTCTTCAGTGTATGTTGAGGTCATACTCTAGTGTTATCTAATTGTCTTTTCTTTCTTTAATCTTTCCTCCCTCCCTCAAGACCCTGTTGACTGACTGAACTGGCTGTAATGTTGTAAGGATGCAAGGATTTCACCTTAGCTTTAAAATAAAATAAACCTTTTTTGCTTCAAGTTGCTTATGGTCATTGTAACATCCATGTCACTAGTACCCAGTAGACATAATGAGACTGATTGTTAATGTAGTTTGCTAGACTCAGAGCTTGATTACACTAATGATTGCTTTTTTCCCCATACATACTATCTTCTAGCACTATGAAAGCTGGCCATAGGAATGAAGATTTCAGGTTAACATCAGCTTGGTTTTTTTCATGTCTTATGACTCTAGTATGTGGTATCATCAGCAATAATGTCTTATTATCAAACTTACCAAGATAACCAAGAGCAATGGCAATAGCCTGTAATATTTGAGGGTCTATGTATGGGACCTGCTAATCAACAACTCCCAGAGATAGACCACTTCTGGCACCTACCAGTGAGGTTCAGCTTCTCACTTAATTTATCTACTGTCTACTGTGATCCTATTATATGTGAGGCACACAGTGCTAACCATAGATAAATGTAGTGAAGAAAGAACACAAAGGGATGTGATACCGTGGGAGGAAGTCTGAGTTCTGTTTGAGCAAGGCTTAACCTCTGGAGACCCAGTAGATACTCTACAAGGTATGCCACTGACCATGCTCCCAGGCACAAGGCTTCTGACATGAGGCCCTCAACTCCATAATCCTGTGGCAATCAGTCACATAGGGCAACACCCCAAGCTCCTAGTGTTCTGTTTGAACTACACCCCCACAGTCACCTGGCAACAGCCAGGTGTGCTCTTCCCCACAGTTACCTGGCAATATCCAGGTAGACCCAGCCCACTCTAAGAGGGGCTGTTTGTCCCCACCTCTCTCTCTTGCCCTCTCTTCCTCTCTTGCTCTTTCTCTTGCCCCCTTGCTCCCCCTCTCTCCACGTGGTCATGGCTAACTTCTACTTCCCTACCTTCTCTCTCTCTCTCTCTCTCTCTCTCTCTCTCTCTCTCTCTCTCTCTCTCTCTCTCTCTCTCTCTCTCTCTCCTTGTCTACAATAAACTCTCTAAAACCATGGACTGCGTCCTCTCATCTGGACCCACTATGCTGGAGCAATGGGACAGGTCTTCTGCCCAAAAGCCGCCTCTAATCTCCCACTTAGGCATCCCAGCGTTCCCAGTCTTGGTCGCCACCATACTGCCATGTCTGTGTTATTCAAGACTGTGAACCTGTTGCCCTTGAACTCTGCCCTGCTGACTCCCTGGTGACTCCAAGTACTGCTCTTTCCCACCCCCAGATCAGGGTTCGGCAGCTTCTCAAATTCAGACGCCCGTCTGGCAGTTCTGTGGGGATGTGTGCAGACCGCCTTGAGCAAACGGCCTGAGCTCTGGGAGGGACATGGGTCCGCCCCACCCCTTAAACCCACAAAGGGCCTAGTCATTAGAATGTTTATAGTATTGTGAGAGTGAAGCAGACTTTTGGCAGGTAATTGAGAAATTGCATATAAGATGGCAAGCCGAAAGGAGATGTAAAATGTTCTACACAAAACTGTGAGCAGAACTCCAGGCTTAAGTCTGGATGCCTAGTAAATTGGAGGAATTGCTGAACAACACATATAGCATGTCATTTGTTCACATTGAAAAGTGATTCTCCCCAAAGCTAATTAATCAACCTATCAGCTCATATATTTATTTCCTTTTTAAATCATTTAAGCTTTAAACAAATTTCAAGTATTTAACACATTGTTACTAGCTATAATTGCCAAAAAAATCCATTAGCTGTCTAGGAATTACTTATTTAATAACTAAATTTCTGTATTCTTTACCCACTTCTCTCATCTTTGCAGACCTTCAGCCCTTGAAAGAAGCATTCTATTGTTTCTATAAATTCAATATTTCACAATTCCACACTTAATTGGTATTGTGCAGTGTTTATACTTTTGTGCCTGGTTTATGTAACTTAACATAGCTTTCCCTCAAAAATCTATGTTGTCACAAATTAGAGGGCTTCCTCTCATATTAAGACAATATTCCAGGCTGGGGCTCAAATCAAAAAGGAAAATACTGAATAATATCTCACTGTGAACACATACCACATTTTCTTTAACCATTTATTGAGGATCATTTGAGTGTTTTACATGTGTCCACCACTTTGGATAATAATAATGGTAATAATAACAACAATAACAATAATTCTGAATTTGAGTCAAAGAAAAGGACTGTTAAAAGTGATTTTCATATGTTCAAAAATGCTGCCAGCAAGTCTCTATTTGCAATTCATCTATAAAAGATCTTATCATTATCCAGATTTGTTTAAGCTTATGAATCAGCCTCACTTCTTGCTAAAAATCCAGTCTTACTCTACAGAAATTTGTAATGATTATGTCTGGACTATGGGATAATGCTTCTTGTGCCAGACAAGGCGGGGAAATTGTTATCTGGTTGCTATTACACTGTAGTACAGCCAATTAACTAAATAGCTTTGCAAATATCTAAAAATAGCAGATGAATTATACTGGTTTTGCATATTAATTTAATATTGGAAAAATTTCCATTTTGAATGAAGCTGTATTGCAATAACCAATTAAAAGGCAATTATTTTTATAATTTAGGTCACTATCACCTACCCCTGACATCCCAAATCCATAATTAGATAATGAATATACATATAAATTGTTTGTTTGTGAATATACATATAAATTGTTTGTATGTGAAAATATAGAATGAAGTTGTCTGCTGAATGAGAATGGGGATAGCTTTATGAGAGGATGTACCTGAGTATCTGGGTATATGTATGTGCTTAGATGAGACCTTTGTGACTGAAACAGAAGATATTTTAAATTCAAATGAGAGGTCTTTTCATGCATTTCTAAGGTGGTGTGAAAAGAAGTAACAATATAGCTTTAACTGTACCCAGAGTCAAAACTCATCAATTACCTCTTTCAATTAGATGTATGTCAACTGTAAGGGATCAAACAGTACTGACAATTATGCTTCCCAAGCCTGCAGATATCTAAACTACAGTAGGTATCAGCAGTTTTACCTTTAAGCCAGATATCTTCATATAGTTGTTTTTCTTCTCAATTGCCAGTGTGTGTGTGTGTGTGTGTGTGTGTGTGTGTGTGTGCATTGCTCTTTAACAATGTAGCTATAGGAGTGTATTTCAACCCCAGAAAAAAAATTTAACAGCCATTTTGTCATCTTTAAGTTTAATTTTCTTTGTAATGTGGTGAGTATGTCAATATAAACTGAATGTGGCTAGACATATGCTTTAGAGAAATTACATGTCCTTCACATGTTACTGTAATTTAGTGGAGGACCTTTTGATAGGCAAAATGTTAATTTAGCTATTTGTAAATAAATATATTAATATGGATGAGTCGATAAACAAAACCTGGAATGGAATGGACTTGGACATTTTATGCATGTAGTTAAGCAGCAAAGCTGTGCTGGTAGCCGGCCAAAATGTTGTTTTTCTATGATTGAGATTGTAGGTCTGAATATTTTAGAACTTTTAAAAAAGATACAGAGCTAATCTGGTTTACTATATTCAAAGCTAAATAAAAGATGTTTATAATTTTGGGGCCAAATAAATAAAACATCAAGTAGTCTAAACAATATGGATTATAGTTCATGAATTCTTGTAAAAAGAAAAATAAGTTGATAACAGAATAAAGCCATGAGCCATATACTTCTTTCTCTTTCTTTTCTTTGAGTTTTCAAATAATGTCAAACATAAGTTTCATAACAAGTTTAATATAACATAAATATTTCCCACTGTTTCACTTAAATTATTATTTTTGAGATTATAAATTAACCACACAATGTATCCCTTCCCTTTTCTCCCCCAAACTGTATCACCCTTGGTCTCTTACAAATTCATGGCCTCTTTTGATACATATTATACATACACACACACACATGCACACACATATTTTATGACAAAATATAAATCAGATAAATAACCTGCTCAGTCCATATAACACTACTTACATGTATATCTTTTCAGGAGGGCTGACCATTTGGTATTGGATAACCAATTGCTGGGCTTTTCCCTGGAAAACTATTTTTCCAGCTGTCAGCATTCCTTAGTGCCTTGTGATTTTGTGTGCACAGTTGAGGCATCCTGAGCTTTATCTCACCTACGCAAGCATATTTGCTGTTATCTTGTTAAGGCCTTGTTTAGATAGCCCTATTGATGAAACTTCATGAATGTAGCTTCTCTGACATTTCTATAATACAATTTTGCTTTCTGTGCCTCTGATTCACATAATACTTCTGCTTCTTCTTTTACAATGATCTCTGAGTCTTAAGTGCAGGAATTGTGTTGTAGGTATAGCACTTGGAACTGGATTGTAGAACTCCCCATTTTGATTGGTTGTGTTTTTCTGTAATGGTCTCTTTCTATTTCAACTATACTTTTCCTTGATGAGAGATGAGGACTACATTTAATTTGTGGCCATAAGGATAACTGTTTAGAATTGAGATAAATGCTATGCTGATTTATTAAATTGATTCTTATAGATTCTCCTTCAAGATCCATGATTTAACTAGCCCTGGGTAGTTGGATAGGTTTCCAGAAATAGGCATGGTCTTTCTCTTGTTGATCAGGTCTTAAATCCAAGTAGAGGGCTTTTGGTTACATCCAACATATATGTACTACTACTGCACACTTAAAATTATTCTGTCATGCTTGTCATTGTGGCTCACAGCACAGGTGTCACAGCTAGGGTAGGATTGTTTGTTCCTTCCCTCCTTTGGAAGCTTGTGTGACATCTTCTGGTATTATGAAAGCTAGTCCTTAGGGAGTATGCTTTCAGGTCAATTCCAGTTCATGGACCTTTGTGTCTTTTGTTTGAAGTGCCTAGTATCTTCAGCAACAGAGACTTACCTTCTGCCTTTGGGAGACAGCCAAGGCATAGAGATAGCCTGTATGTATTGGGGAGCCTCTTTTACAACCCTGACCAACAGAGCAAAAGAGGACTTCTAATGACTGGTGCTGGTGTTTTGTTTGATGATCTACTTTCACCTTTTGGGGAGGAGGCATCATTGTCACCCCAAGTGGGAACAATTCATTTAAACTATGTATGTATGTTTACATATAGACTTACATGTAATATAAGTATTTTCAGGTAAATAGTGTGATTTTTTCACAACTTTTGTTCAGTCTTCCTTACTTGCTTGCCCTCTTCCCTCCTTCTGTATTTTTCTCCTTCTCCCTTTCTGAGCCTTTCTCCCATTTTCCCAGTTTCCCCTTCGGGTCTCATGTACTCTGCTGCCTCTTTCTTTATGTCACAGAGTTCTGGGTAGAGCAACAAGAGCTGTTGAGTGGCATTCAGTTAGTGTTTGAGGTGACATTTTTACTTTTCACATTGCTTTGAGTATCCAAGGGGGTGTCTCCTGAAATTACTTGGACTGATGACATTGTTTCTCTATTGTCATTTTCAGCCTGGGAATTTTTTTGGAATGGATCATAGAAGCCTTAAAAAGGCTGTGCAGGGACATATTTTGGGTTGATGGTTTTGTGGGGGGTTTGTGTCCCCTTCCCAACCCTGGAAGTCCCGCTTGGCTACATGAAAAGGCCACATCAGCCTTTATATCCTGCTGCTAGGTGTCTCAGCTGGCGTCACTTGCATAGACTTGGAGTCTCCTAGATCTTGGATCTTTGACTTGCCCTAGAGATGCTTCCCATAATGATTTCCCTTCTCTTTCCCAACTCTCTTGTCCCCCTTTACCTGATTCCCCACCCGAGTTCTCCCCCCAAACCCCTCTCTAGCCAAGTTCCCTCCCTTGATCCATCTCTGATGTCTATTTTATTTCCTTTTCTGAGTGAGATTTAAGCATCCTCCTTTGGGCTATCCTTCTTTGGGTCTGGGATTGTAGCATGATTATCCTATACTTTATGACTAATACCCACTATTAAGTGAGTACATTATGTTCAGGGATAAAGATGAAACAGTGATGGAGGGAATGACTTCTACATGACTGGCCCTACTTGAGTGCTCATGGGAGAACAAGCCATGGGAGGGTATTGTGGCTTGCTCTGTTGCTATGTATTGCAATGCTAAATACTGGTTACAAGGTCTGATTGACCTCAAGGGTAAAGAAATTCTTGTGTACACTAGGTGATGCTATTTAACCTTGACCCTTAATTAAAAACCATTGGTTGAACAAAGATGCCTACAGGACTATAGCTGGGCAGAAGAGAGAGGTAAGCAGAGTTTTGGTTTCTGGGCTTAGTGTTGGAAATAGGACTATGAAAGAGAAGAGCGAAAAGGTGAAAAGAGGAGAAGATGCCATGGGGTAGATGAATCATGAAAACATGGCCATGAGGACTGCCCAGTTGGAGTAAAAGTGGCCCAGGGATAACATGGTAAGTTGTATTTCAGGGTTTTGGGCAGAGAAATAGATAAAATGGCCATTGAGGGTTGATATCTGCCAAGCTCTATGCTATTTAAGGCTTATTATTATTATTATTATTATTTAATTATTTATTTATAATATTTTCTATATATTTTTATTTACATTTCAAATGATTTCCCCTTTCCCGTTTCCTCCCACCCCGAAAGTCCCATAAGCTCCCTTCCCTCCCTCTGTTCCCCATTCAACCCTCTCTCCCTTCTCTGTCCTGGTATTCCCCTACATCCAGTCTTTCCAGGATCAGGGGTCTCTCCTTCAATCTTCTTGGAAATCTATTGATATGTGAACTGCGTCTTGGGTATTCCAAGATTCTGGGTTAATATCCCCTTATCAGTGACTGCATACCATGTGTGTTCTTTTGTGATTGGGTTACCTCACTAAGGATGATATTTTCCGGTTCTGACCATTTGCCTAGGAATTTCGTGAATTCATTGTTTTTTATTGCAGAGTAGTATTCCATTGTGTACATATACCACATCTTCTGAATCCATTCCTCCGTTGAGGGACATCTGGGTTCCTTCCAGCTTCTGGCTATTATAAATAAGACTGCTATGAACATAGTGGAGCATGTGTCCTTACTGCATGCAGGGAAGCCTCTGGGTATATGCCCAGGAGTGGTATAGCAAGATCCTCAGGGAGTGTCATGCCCAGTTTTCCGAAGTACCACCAGACTGCTTTCCAGAGTGGTTGTACCAGCTTGCAATCCCACCATCAGTGGAGGAGTGTTCCTCTTTCTCCACATCCTCGCCAACAACTGCTGTCTCTTGTGTTTTTGATCTTAGCCATTCTGACTGGTGTGAGATGGAATCTCAGGGTTGTTTTGATTTGCATTTCCCTAATGACTAAGGATGATGAACATCTCTTTAGGTGCTTCTCAGCCATTAGATATTCTTCAGGTGAGAACTCTTTGTTTAGCTCTGTACCCCATTTTTTAATAGGGTTATTTGCCTCTCTGGAGTCTAACTTCTTGAGTTCTTTGTATATATTGGATATTAGTTATTTAAGGCTTATTATAAATATAAAGGTTGTATGTCTTTTATTTCGGAACTTAATGATCAATGGCAGGGTACAAACCCCTGATTGATGATTAAATAGTCTGTGCATGGCTTATTTCATTTATCATATCATTTTCCTGATCTATCTGCCTTGTTGTAAATGATCCAATGACTTCCTGCAAGTGCCTAAGTATTTGATTGTATGTGCATATAAGTCTATCACATTTTCTCTACTAATTTCCTCAATGATAGACTTTTAACTTAATTCCATATTAACTACTCTGACTAATGCTATAATAAGCATAAGGGTTGCAAGTAATTCTACAACACATTGATTTCAAGTCCTTGGGAAAGCCAGACATGAGACTGTTAGACTGTCTTATGATTCTGTTTTTAGTTTATAGAGGAGTCCTCATGTAGTTTTTCAAAATGGCTGTACTACATTTCACCAGCCTCATATAAGGATTCTGCTTCTCTAGGCTGCACCAACATTGTTCTTTCAGTTTTTTTTTTCATAATTTTTACTGTCTGTGTTAATTATGCATAGTACTGTTATATATTTTTATATTTATATTTTATATTATATATTTTATATTTATATAGGCTTTAATATAAGTATAGGATATACATTGAGCTGATTTCCCCCACTTCTTTTCACCCTCCTATTCCCCTCCCTCTCACTCCTGCATTCTTTGCTTCCCTCAACAGTTTCAGTTTTAGTTTCATGTCATATATGCACACATGATTCTATGAATGTATATAAAATCTAGGAACAACATACAAGAGATAATAATGCTTGCCATTCTGAGACTGGATTTATTTGCTTAGTATGGTTATATCCAATTGCATCCACATTTCTTCCAATGACATGACTTTATACCATTGAATTTTATGGTTGAAAAAGCTTCCATGCTTACATATACACCACATTTCAAGAATCTTTCTTTCCTATTGGGCACTTAGGTTTTTGCCATAGCTTTGCCACTGTCAATACTGCTAGCAGAACCACTCAAATGTCTCTGTAATAAGTTCAGTTGAATAATGTAGTTGAGTCATATGGTATATCTGGATTCAGTGTTTTGAGACACCTCCATATTGCTTTCCAGAGAGGCTGAACTAGTTTGTCTTCCTCTGAGCAGTGTGTACATGTTCTCTTTCTTCACATCCTCACTGCACTTATTGATATCTGTTTCCTTAAATACTGCCATTCTGACAGGAGAAAAAATTCCAGTGTTACTTAATGTGCATTTCTTTGATGGTTAGGGAATTTGAACATTTATCTTATGTTTATTGGTCATTTGAATATCAGATTTTAAGAAATGTCTGTTTTAGCTCATTTATTAGTTATGTTGTTTGAATAAATAAAAGTATGTATGTCAATAGATATGTAAGTACAAAGAAGGGAACAAAGGGAACTAACATGAGGGAGCTATGCAGTGTACTAGAATGTTCTCATGTAATAAACTATCATCTACAATGAAGATATACAAAGAAGATTTATAAAAATGAAATAGAATAAAATAAAAGAGAGTGTCAGAGATAATTACATGTTTGAAAGATTGGCACTGTTTGAACCTTATTTCTGCTTATATAGAAACACAAGTGAGCTATTGTGTGCAGTGAGTTGTGATGGGAAGTTGGCTTCTCTTTATTCTATTTATTACTGAGATTTTAAATGTGAGAACAGAAGGCTACCTACTACTCCACTGCTGTTCTTCTACGGAACTTAATGTTACAGGGTAGCTAGGAGACCAATATCCGGCCTCTGGATGACATAACTTAGGAAAGAAAATGAAAAAGAAAGAGAAAGCTTCATGAAGGCTGAAAAAGGCTAACTGACCAGTTCTTTCCTTTCCCATTTTAGTCAATGGCAAGCTGTCTAGACTCCTTAATTAAGCCCTTCTTCTGCCATATTGAGAGAACATAGTCAGTAGCAATTATGACTGCAAGGAAAATATATGTGTGAATCTTATTCTCTTTCTTTCCTTCTTTCTTCCTTTTCTTTCTTTCTTTCTTTTCTTTTTTCTCCTTCCTTCCTTCCTTTCTTTTTCTTTCTTTCTTCCTTCCTTCCTTCCTTCCTTTCTTTCTTTCTTTCTTTCTTTCTTTCTTTCTTTCTTTCTTTCTTTCTTTCTTTCTTTCTTTCTTTCTTTCTTCCATTCTCTTTTCTTTCTTTCTTTCTCTTTTCTTTCTTCTTTCTTTCTTTCTTTCCTTTCTTCTTTCTCCTTCCTTCCTTCTTTCTTCCTCTTTTCTTTCTTTTTTCTTTTTTCTTTCTTTCTTTCTTTCTTCCTTTCTTTCTTTCTTGTGTATATGTGTATATATTTATTTAATTAATCAATTACTTTTACTGGTGTAGGGGCACATGTGTCACGTATGCATTAGAAGATTAGCAGATGATCTGAAGGAGTCATTTCTCTCCTGCCATGTGGATCTTTGTAATGAAATTCAAGATGCAGGATTGGCATCAATCTCTTTTATGTGCTGAGCCATGTAGCCTACATGGATTTTGTTTTAAAGCCTTTTGTTCCCTTGTATGTGCTAGTTGAGCTAGGTGACAGCTGAAGCCCAGAAATCACAAGTCAGTGCAGAGGGGTCCCAGTACCTGACTTTAAACACAGGGGCTAAAATGCCATGCATGTTCCCCATTTTACTTGCCATGGTTGACCTTGGTTGTCAACTTTAGTGGGCTGCGAGATGCCTAGAAAACTTGTATAGCACAGTCCTAGGGGCATCTGTGTAGATGATTCCAGAGATGAATGGCAGGAGGGCTTGAGAAGTGAGGAGGGAGGACACACTTTGAACATTTGTAGGATCATCCAATCATCTGGGAGCCTGGATGGGACTAGAAGCAACACAGGGAGGAAGCTGGTAAATGAGAGATCTTTCATTTTCCTCTCTCTCTCTCTCTCTCTCTCTCTTCTCTCTCTCTCTTTCTTTCTTTCTTTCTTTCTTTCTTTCTTTCTTTCTTTCTTTCTTTCTTTCTTTTTTCCTTCTTTACATTTCAGATTGAGGCTAGTTTTTCCTGGATTTTTGTCCTGCAATCATAGGCAAGTAGAAATAACATGTGAAATTTAAATGGACATGTATGCTAATACCCATACTTAATGAACACAAGTGCCCAAGCAGATCTACTACCCACTGTGTATAATTAGATATAAAATCTAACAAAACTCCATGTGAATAGTGAAGTAACAATCTGTTGTCTTGAAAGCTTCATCTTGTGTACAAACATTTTTGCAACGCTTGTGGATTGGTATATAGAATGAATGGTTTGAAAATGTTAACTTAAGCCAACATGCTATAGGAAGACAACACTCAGAATAAAATCACTGTAGTGGTGGAAATTAAAAAGGGATCCTTGAATGTGTAGGCTATGCTTTTTAATACTTACCCAAATCATCAAATTGTTAAGTTCACTGGGAACTAAACTCCTCAGTAACTATTATTTTATATTTTAGCATGGAAAATTAACTACAGGAGTTGCTTAATGGTTTTCATTCCTTTCCTTCCTTTTTCTTTCTTTCTTTCTTTCTTTCTTTCTTTCTTTCTTTCTTTCTTTCTTTCTTTCTTTTCTTTTCTTTTCATTTGGAATCTTGTTAACATAGGTTTTCTAAGTCCGACTAAATTATTTTAATTAGCTAGTGCATTAATTACACTTGAGATTTTGCCTAAGCTTACAGATTTTACAGGATTAAGAGGCAGCATATTTAATTGGACAATGTCAACTTGTCCCAAGCCTATGATGACATCAATCATGAAGACTCAGTTATATTCACAGAAACAATTCCAAGTATGTGGCATTTGGGTCAAAAGAGAATTAAAAGGGTCTAAAACCAAGATTTTCCTTTGTGTTGCTTAGCATAAATAACACTGGAATCTCTCAGGGTCCTTGGTCAGTAGATAGGGACTGAGGAAGTAAACATGTGTCTTCCTCTGAAATTGTGTGCAAAAGATTGCTGATCAGTCATCATGACTTGATCAATCTTGCAACTTCCAAACAAAGATGAAGTTATCCAAGGGACTGATACCCATGTGTCAGTTAAGCAAATAGTTTTATGCTTATATTGCTCCACTTTGGAGCTCTATTTCTCAGGAGGTGAAGGTTAATATTCATGCAAAGAAAAGTATTTTATCGATTCATATAACTGAAAAACTAAAAAGGACTAAATTCAAGTGCATTTGAATTCAGTAGCTTACATATTGGATATAGTAGCTCGTCTGGGTCTTATGCCCAGCTTGGCCATACTTTCTTCCATGTTTTTGCTTCATTTTTAGGGTCCATGTGGTCACAAGATGGCAGCAGCTGCTCCAGCCTACACCTTAAGTTAAAGCCAAAAGGAAGGGGGTGTTGTTCTTTCTGTTTAAATAGCCCTTTCTGGTTGCTCAAGTAAAAGCCCTAAGATTAACTCTGATTTATTCTGACTGACTTGGCCAGATCTAAATGTCTATTCCTGGATCAAATTCTGCAGCCAGGGGAATTCAGAGTTCCGAGTGTCAAAACTAGGCCTTTTGTTCCAGTCCCTGGAAGTAGTAATTAAGAACTCAAGTACCTGGATTTAAAGTTAGGCAGTGCTATAGTTACTGTAAGAAAGAAGAATTGTATGAAAGAGCATCAAAACTACCAACAATACCCTTATCATTTTTATTATATTCAACACTTAGAAAAATGAATGTACAAACTCTAAGTGTTGAAAGAGAGAAAGAGTTGTGACACTCCCCGTGTCACTTGCTGAGTCTGTGATCCCAGGACAATTATAATTGGTTTGATCTCACTTTCTCCGGCTGCAAAATGCAGATAATATTTTCTTTCTGCCTACCCCTCAGGTGACTATGAAGAACCAAAAGATGCCTGTGATAAAAATCAGAATATGATGTTCAGTGAACAGCTTATGCAGAAACTGCTGTGCAGCCCTTAAGATACGTCTCTGCGGTAGATACTAATACAAAAATTCAGTTTTATGTGGGAGAGTGGATGACTAATTACACAGCGTTAAGTGATTGAGACAACACCAATGTTTGTTCCACTATAAATCTCTTAATGATAGTTACTGTAACCCAAATAGAAAACTGGATTTCATTAATTTTGAGTCACATTTGGCTATATTTTAACATCTTTAAAACTAGCATGAATAGCTCTTGCTCTCTTGCTCTCTTACCCTCTGTCTCTTCTCTCCCCATTCCCCTCCCTCCTCTCTCCCCATTTGTTCATGGCCAGCCTCTCCTCCTCCTCCTCCTCCTCCTTCTTCTTCTTCTTCTCTCTCTCTCTCTCTCTCTCTCTCTCTCTCTCTCTTTCTTTCTTTGTCTTTACTACCCTCTCCACTCTCCTCCCTATCGTCCCATGCTTTAAATAAACCGTATTCCATACTAAAACAAACAAACAAACAAACAAACAACTAGCATAAATCTTAAAACTGATGGTTAGGATCCAGTAATGGTATACAAGTCAGTACCCAACTAGGAATGAATTTGGTCACTGTTGTCTATATTGATGCTATTTCATTTGAGCCAGCTGTGTGTTGAGCTCAAATGCCAAGCAAAATGCTGTGAATATATCTTCCTACTATCCAGAGTTCAAAAGAAAGTTGCCTAACACAAAGACAGAAAAAGCAATGAAGTACATGAAAGAAATGGGAAGCCAATGTTCATCCTTATGAAAATAGATATGACCTTATATATTCTTATTGTTTGAAAATTAATATATTTTTCTACGACAATGACCACATGCTTTATAGTATCTCAAAAAGGAAATGTTCTGAAAATAAATCTATGTTATGTTTGTTACTAAAAATGTAATAAAGGGTTGACAGTCATATGCCATGATTTACGAATGTCATAATAAATTTATATTACTGCTATTTTTGTCTTAGATGTGAGTATGCTGATAAATATTTATGTACAAACAACTCTCCAAGAGCTTTCTAATTAAAAAAATGTTGAACAATACAAGGGCGTGTGCCATAGATTAACTGGCATCAGTTTATTTTATTGTAAACATACAAAATATTTACATTTCTTGTAGCTCATGGTTTTAGATCTTGCAGGAATTGCATGTATTACCTTGCAGTGCTACTGGAATGAAGAAATAAGAAAGCTTTATATTTTATCATTTATCTTTTTTTTTTAAACAGATTCATTCTGAGTCAAAATTTCAGGAATTTTAAATTAAAAGAGAAATCGCCAGTGAGACTTCTAAGAAAATTTAAAAAAATATTAAGTATGTTATTTCTCATTAAAAAAATAATAAGAGAACTTGAGTATAGTGGCACAGGGCTTTAGTCCCAGCATTAGGAAAGCAGAGGTAGGTACCTCTGTGGGTTCTAGACCAACCAGGTCTACTTACTCTACCAGGTCTGTTAGTGAGATCTTAGATTTAAAAAAAAAAGGTTTTGACTTTAAAAATGGAAACAAGAACAGATTTCCTTCAGGCCAAGGAACTACTCAAACTTGCCTTTTCCCAATATTTGGCTTTATTTGGTAAACAACTTTGAGGTAATTTTCAGTTAATCCTTCCTCCTTTCTCTTCCTCCTCTTCCTCCTTTTCCTACTCCTCTATTTTTTTCTCAGACAATACATTCCAACTGCAACCTCTCCTCCCTTCCCTCCTTCCACCCTTCACACCTTCCCTCTCCCTGAGATCCACTGCTTCTCCATTTCCCGTCAGTTAATATCCCTAGGATATTAACTGAACACAGTATAATAACTTACAATAAGGCTAGGCATAACTCTCATATCAAGGCTGGACAAGGCAACCCAGTAAGAGGAAAAGGATTCCCCAAACAGGCAAAAGATTCACTCCCACTCTCACTCCCACTGTTAGAAATCCCACAAAAACCTTGGGCTAAGCAACCACAGCATGTATGCAGAAGACCTAACATAGAGGCATGCAGACTCTGTGATTGCTATTTAAGTCTCTTTGAACCCTTTGTAATTGATTCTGTGGGCTATGTTATCCTGGTGTCCTCGACCTGTTTCTAAAATCATCCCCCCTTCTTCTATGAGGTTCCCTAAGCTCTGCCTAATGTTTGGATGTGGGTCTCTGCATCTTCTCCTATCAGCTGCAGGAGAAAGCATCTCTGATGATGACTGGCCTAGGCACTGATTTAGAAGTATAGCAGATTATCATTAAGAAGCATTTCATTGACTTTTTTTGGCAAGTTGTGTTTGGTTCTACCCTCTGTCTCTAGGTCATCCAGCTACCATTTCCTGGCATGAGAGGAAGCTTATGCACACCACCACCTGGATGATCAATTAACTCTTTGAGGATAAAGATAGAGATAAAGATATCAACTATTAGCCATCTTTATCTTTTTATAAGCTCTAATAGCTTAAAACAGGTAATTTAGGCCGTTGTTATTGTTGATACTTTCAGAAGTTATACTGTCATCTCTAGATAAAAAGTTAACTGGGGAGAGAAGAGATTAGTTGAAATTCCAGGGCTGGTTACCCCCTCTCTCCCCTTAATTCTTTCTTTCTTTCTTTCTTTCTTTCTTTCTTTCTTTCTTTCTTTCTTTCTTTCTTTCTTTCCTCCTTCCTTCCTTCCTTCCTTTCTTCCTCTATCCCCCCTTCTTCTCTTCCCTCCCTCTGTCTTTCTTTCTTTCTTTCTTTCTTTCTTTCTTTCTTTCTTTCTTTCTTCCTTCCTTCCTTCCTTCCTTCCTTCCTTCCTCTCTCTCCCTGCCTCCATCCTTCAATCCCTCTTTCTTTCTTTCTTTCTTTCTTTTTCTTTGATTCTTCCTTCCTTCTTTTCTTCCTCTATCCCTCTCCTCTCCCTCCCTCCCTCTTTCTTTCTTTCTTTTTTTCTTTCTTTCTTTGATTCTTCCTTCCTTTCTTCCTTTATCCCCCCTCCTTCTCTCCCTCCTTCTTTCTTTCTTTCTTTCTTTCTTTCTTTCTTTCTTTCTTTCTTTCTTTCTTTCTTTCTTTCTTTCATTCTTCCTTCCTTTCTTCCTCTCTCTCCCTCCTTCCTTCCCTCCCTCCCTCCTTTTCTCTTTCTTTTTTTTCCTTTCTTCTTTCTTCCTTCCTTTCTTTCTTTCTTTTTATCATTAAGGACTTTTATTCTTCCAACTAATGGAACTTGATCTAATTTACTAATTTTTACCTTACAAAACACACATCCATTCTCAATAGGTATCCATTTCTAAGCACTTACATAAAAAACATACTTGATCAGTATTTCCAGTTCTTAAATTGTCTATACAGTTGATACCATGGGTTAGTACAAATAACCCACTGCCACTGGACCAGCTTGTAGTCACTAAACTGTGGAAGTTCACGGGAGCTCCTTATTCAGAGACTGTGAAGTCACTGAATGAAATAAAGCCAAATTTGGTTGTAGATTACATTAGAAGCTCTCATTAGTAAAGGATGGGTGTTTTGACATAGAAGTGAACATAATTATCACTGTTTATTGATGATTCATTAGACCTCAGAATGTTTGGTAATAGACTCTCTTTACCATCAAAGCATATTAGGAACTACATTTTTTTCTCTAGAAAAATTGTAATGTGTATGATTGCAAATGTTAGTAAATGTGATGTGCTTCCTATTTTTGTATCTTTAGGATCACACAGACAGCCATCCTAGTACCAAAGACCATGAAATGCAAATAAATAATGAATATATTCCAGAAATTATTACTCCTATTACTACAAATATTAATTTCTTCTTCCTATTTTATAATTTGTAGGATTGTTTCATATGTAGTATCTTGTTAACATCTAAACACTGAAGGGAAACTGCTCTCGATTGATTCTTATTTCCATATAACTTACATGGTTCCCTGGTACAAAGGACAATAGGTTTTTTGTTTAGTGAAAGCCCCTAAGGATTATGTATTATGCCTGCCAGAACATTTTGTTAGATAGTCCTGATGGTTAATGCCAGTAATATTAGAAGTGCTTTGGCACATGTGTGAGAGCATAGGTGGAAGCATTCTGTGGCATCCTCAGAAATGAATTAAACTGGAGATTATGGGATATGGAATTGAGTTGACATGGCAGAATCATGGAAACCAAAAGGAATTGATCAGAGTTCACTATATCTCAAAAGTCTTTGTTGCCTCATTTGTTGTTGTTTGAGAGTGTCTTCCTTGCTATATAGGTGAGGTTGGCCCAGAACTCATTAGATACCCAAGGCTAGTTTTGCATTCAAAGCCTCAGTCTTTGGTCCCCAGGGAGCTGTGATTAACGCATATACAATCACACTTAGTTAGCTATCTAGCAGGTTTGCTTTTTTTTTTTTTAAATGAACTTGTTTCAATCTCATGTGCCTAGGCTGGCCTCAAAGTCATAATTCTGCATGAGTCTGTTTCCCCAAGTCTGAAATTATAACTACATGCTGCTATATCCAGGTATGTTATTCTATTATGGAAACACAACATTCCCTAAATCCATGATTTGAGCTTTGGGATCTTTAATTTGAAACTCTCTTTATATTCATTAAAGGAAAAAAAATCTTAAAAATGCAGACTTGCAGAAGAAAAGCATTTTTATTTTGAATAAAAATTTCTTTATTTGCTTTACTGTAGTACATGTCCATGTGTATTTTTTTTTTCTTTTAAAAGACAGGACATGAATGTAAATAAAAAAAAACTTAGAAAAACAAAATTAAAAAATAGAAAAAGAAAAAAAAAAGACAGGACATGTCATTTAAATTAGAATTCTGGAGGTGGACTTGCACATTCCTGCTGATGAAGGGCGCATTTCCATCAGGGTCTCTAGCAGATTTCAATAAGCTGAGAACCCCCTGCATGAGCCAGCAGGAGGAAAAGATAGGTGGAGAGGCAGTCAGCACGAGCTTGCATTTGCACATGTTTATTTTCAATAATTAGGCACAGTGTTAATAGAAACATCCATTTTAAGCAAAGCCTGCTTGTTTGCACCAACAGTGGAAATATGTGGTAGTGTAGTTTTTCTATGAACTCAAAATACTAACCCAGCAATGAAGGATCAATGCAACGTACATTTATAATTATATTTTCAAAGGAGAAATTTGGGGCTACTGTACTAGGGTTACCATGAACATGTATATTCAAGTTCTTTCATGAACATGTATGTTTTCTCATGAGTATACATGTAGGAGTGTAATCACCTGTTTTATGAGCTGAAAACTCTTTTCTGAAGATTCTTATAATTTCTTCTGAGGTCTGAAAGTTGTTAATTTTGATGATACCCTCTTAATATAATTTTTCTTTCTGATTTTTTTTTCTGCTACATCTAAGAAACTATTGCTTGGTTCAAAGTCACAAAAACACCTAAATTTTTCTAAGATTTTAATACAAGTTTAACCTCTCATACTTAAGTCTTTGATATATTTTGAAATGATTTTTGTAGATAAAATAAACCAAGTCGAATTTCTCTCTTTATATGTGCATAAGAGAGTACTCACAACCAATAATACTTAAGACTTTGTGTTCATAGGTATTGTTTCCCTTGACTATACACATAGGAATACAATTGTTGACTGTGTGATATGGTAACACTATGTTTAACTTGTTTCCATTAATTAACCTGTTTATATTCTTGTCACAGCTTCTCTCTCTCCTCTCCTCCCAGCCCCTCTCCTCATCTCCTCTTCCTCCATCCCCACACCTTTCTCCTCAGAGAAAGGGAGGCCTCCCATGGATTTAAACAATCCCTGGCCTAGCAAATTACAGTAGGATTAGGCACATCTTCTATTGTGTCTAGATTATGCAGCCCAGTTAGGAAAAAGGGATCCGAAGACTGGCAACAGAGTCAGAGACTGCCCTTGCTCCTGCTTTAGGAGTCTTATATGAAGACCAAGCTGCACATCTGTTCCACATGTGTCTAGGTCTATCCCGTGCATGCTTTCTGGTTGGCGGTTCAGTCTCTGTTGACCTACAACTTTTCCTGCCTACAAGATATGCAAGGATAAAAATGGAACAGAAATTGAGGAAATGGCCAATGAGGGACTGACCCAAGTTGAGACCCATGGCATGAGAGAAAGCTCATCCCTGACACTCTGAGTGATATTCTGAGAGAAAGCTCATCCCTGACACTCTGAGTGATATTCTGAGAGAAAGCTCATCCCTGACACTCTGAGTGATATTCTGAGAGAAAGCTCATCCCTGACACTGTGAGTGATATTCTGAGAGAAAGCTCATCCCTGACACTGTGAGTGATATTCTGAGAGAAAGCTCATCCCTGACACTATGAATGATATTCTGCTCTACTTGCATGCAAGAGTCCAGTGTAGCTGTCATCTGAGAGGCTTCTCCCAGCAACTGATGGAAATAGATGCAGAGACCCACAGCCAAGCAGTGGGTGGAGCTTGGGGAATCTTTGGAAAAGGGGAAGGTCAGATTAAAGAAGCCAGAGAGCTCAAGAAATCCATAAGAAAGCTTATAGAATCAACTATCCTGGGCCCATAGAATCTCAAAGGGACTGTGTTTACCTTTTAAAGAAAATGCTAATGTGTTTCCCAGCGTGAATCTGAACTACTCTATTCTGTCCAGTGATATGAAAGTTAAAAAATATATATTCTCCACTGTACTTATTCTCCCTGCATGTATATGTGTCCCCTGTGTGTGTGCGTGTGCTTGTACATGTGTGTGGTGTGTATGTGTGTGTGTGTGTGTGTGTGTGTGTGTGTGCATGTGTTATTTGTAGCTATCTTAGTGGCTATAATGTGGGGCTTTCTCTTCAGGTTAATGATACTGGGCAGCTCTTCATGCACTTAGAGAGATATTAGTGTGTCTACTTCAGAAACTATCCATTTGAATCTCTTATCCATCTTTAATTGGGTTGTTTCCTTTCGTATTATACTGAATTTGGATACTTCTGTATATGTTATAAACACTAGCTTTCTCTTACATTTTATTAATTCTTTGAGAGTTTCAAAGAGTGTATTTTGACCCTGGAACTGGAGTTACTAATGATTGTGATTCACCACATGGCTGGGGACCATGCCCTCAATTCTGAGGCATGTCTCCAGCCCTTATTAGTCTACATTTAACAATAGTCTTTCAATACTAAAGCTTTGCAGGTTAAAACACATGCTCCTAATATTTTTATTAGGATTAACTGTAGCTTGAGTTACGGCAAAACTGTAGAAAAAAAGGTAAACCATAGTCATATTTCTTTTAGGTAAATTCACACTGAAAAGCAATACAATCTGGTTTTTGGTAGTAACATTATCATCTTGCATATTGTTGAGGTTTACTAGTAGGGATCTGAATTTAAGAATATCATGAAGCAGTACACAAGATTCTTTGAGGGATTCTTTATTAAAGTGATGACCAAGATCATCAGTTGCCAGCACAGTGTGGGAAAGCATTGGCTGTTCATGAGCCCTGGTCAGTAGCAACTGAATCATAACCTCTAGATGAAGATCTGCAATCTTTTTCAACAACAGTTGGTTCAGGTGTATGCTAAATGTTTCAAGTCACTGATGGGAGGCACCAGTCGGAAAGGCCTTATATCAGAATCATCTCAAAGAACTTCACAGGGAAATGATTTTTATTTTGCATGTCAGACACAATGAATCAAAGTTTCTAGGGTGAGGGACTACAGAGAGCCTCTATGTTTAGAGAGCATTACCAGTGCTTTGGTGAGCTTTTAAAATCATTGTGACCATGTGCCTGATAACTTATAGAGGACGTTATTTTTGGCTCAGTTTCAGAGAGCTCCATTGGCCATATTTGTTTTCTGGACTCATTACCTAGCAGAACATCATGGTGATGGGTAGAAAATTCTCAACTCACAGTAGCCAAGGAAGTAGAGAAAAGATCACATGAGCAGACGCTAGGGAAAGACACAGTCGCAAGGACAGACCCTAAGAACTAGCTTCATCCACCCAGGCCTGCTGCCTACCTTTCTGCACCTTCTAATGCTATCAAAGAATGAATCAATCAAGCGATTGGTCAGTTCATTACAGTTGTGCCCTCGTGATCTAATCACTTCTGGAAATACCATGTCATCCACACTCAGAAATATGATTTATTTCAATTAGGGGTTACCAAACTTTCAATAAAGCTCTAAATATTTAAAGCTTTTACTTTATATATAGAATTCCAGGTTATTTTTAAAAAGGATAGCTGAAAGTGGATTTGGAGAGATGCTTCAGCAGGAGCATACTGTTCTTTATTATTATTATTACCATTATTATCAGCATTATCATTATTATTATTATTATCCATTTGTTTACATCTCAAATGATATCCCACTTCCCAGTTACCCCTCCATCACCACCCCATCCCACATCTACCCTCCCCTTTGCCTGTATGAGGGTGCTGCCCCACCCACCCACCCTCTCCTGCCCCACTGTCCCAGCATACCCCTATGCTTGGGGCATCAAATTTCCCCAGGACCAAGGGCCTCCCCTCTCATTGCTGTAAGGTAAGACCATCCTCTGCTACATATGTATCTGGAGCCATGAATCCCTCCATATACACTCCTTGGTTGGTGGTCTAGACTCTGGGAGAACTGGGTGGTCAGGCCAACCTATGTTGCACGCTGTTCTTATATTTGCATATCCAGAGTTCAGTGTCTATTTTCAAAAACTATGTGTGTGTGTGTGTGTGTGTGTGTGTGTGTGTGTGTGTGTATATATATATATATATATATGTATCTATAATTTTTGAGAGAGGATTTTGTGTATTCCAGGGTAGGCACAGAGTTTATTATGTAACCCAGGGTGACCCAGCACTCTGGTTCTTTCTTCCTGTATTAATTGGAGTCTGGGAATATAGGTATCTACCATCTAATCCCTGTGTCAAGTAGCAACCAGGTTTGTCTTTGAGAACTGTCCTTTTTGACGAGTTCGGCGCTGATACTTAATTAGTCCTAAACTGAACTTAGTTATAAGGAAAATCCTCTTCATTTGATTTTAATGTGCTAACACACTCATTTCTAGGGCTGTGAAGCTCTCAGAGCCTCAAGTGGAAGCTTGTTATAATCTTAGCCTCAGACATCATTCAGGTATAGGGCTTTAAATAGACAGCAGGATCAGGATTTACCTCCTAGGACAGCCTAAAGATGTGGTCCAGTGCTCTTGGCCCAGTGCCTGTGTGGCCCTGCAGAGGTCTTGCAGGCTAATTTCTGCTGCCGGGGAAACAGCCTTTCTGTGCACTGACTTTCAATGACCTTCCAGCCGTGATTCCCTCCTGGCCTTTACCTGCAGATGTCTGCCTGCCTGTTCTCACCGGCTGGCTTGGCAGAATTGCTCACACCATCTGTGCTGAGCTGTCTGGGCCAAAAAGGCTTAAAAGAGGATGGACTTTCCCCTGCAGTCAAAGGGCTGTCTCTCCACCCTGCCTCAGATGAAAGATTTCCTAGCTAGCTTCAATCACTGTAGCAACTTTCCCACATATACCTTAGAAAAGGTTTCTACTTACAGGAGAGCCCTCTATTCTTGGTTAATGTACCCCTTTCACCACAAAAAAGCAAGTAAAAACCAAATATAAAGAAGTATATTTGCATACAATGGGGCATATTAATCTTACTTAAGGAATAGAACTATTATTTATTTTACCCTCATTTCACTAACCACTTTATTGACTAATAAGAACTAGTTTAGTACCAAGGACTTAAAAATGCTAATAAATTAAAACCATCTCTGACACGGAGAACCTTTCTAATCTGAAGCATTCCTCCTGGTTCTCTCTGCAAGATCTATAAACACCATATGTTGAGTGGACAGAACTGGAGTGTTCTGACTTAAACTCCAGTCTGTTTTCCTTTCTGTCGCTTTAAAAAAAGACAAATTCCCTTGAGACTGACCTAATTGAATCAAAAGACAAAAGACCAAAGACATGATAAGAAAAGCAGGAGCCCAGTGCTAAGGGTTCGTGGGTCCATGTGCATATGGAATTACTTACTTAATCATCCCAGAATATTCACTTCACAATATGATCTCATTGTTTGGTTAAAGAGTCTGTGTCTTACACTTTTAACTTTGATAGTCATGGAGTAAGACCAATATATAAAAAGTTCTCTTACTCTGGGCAAATGATAGTTACCTCTACATGAGGAATGGGTTTTGCTGCTGAGACTGTTAAGAAAAAGATGCTAATATCCAATTTCTGAAGAACATTGACTCCTTTGCTCTAGGATTTAGACACTGGTGATTTAGGAACTTCAGTGAGAGAAAAGTTTTTCATACAGTTGATTTCTTCTGAAACTTAGCTTCACACAAGTCTCTGCATCCCTCTTTCTTCTGCATTTACCCCTATTTATACATGCAGCAGTATAGACTGAGACAGACTTTACAGGCAGCCAGACTTGTTATTCAAGAGGTCCTTGGGTGATGAGTGGAAAGGCTAACATTTGTGTAAAATGTTCCTTATGTTGATACAACTGAATCTCTGTGTTCAATGGCTTAATATGCTAGAATTTAAAGAACCATGCCTTTGACCATATGTATTTTTTAAAGAAATAAATATTGATGACAGTGAACATATGCTTTACTCAACTGATAAGACACAGTGCCGCATTGTCTCTTCTCAGGACTGGCCCATGTGTTTGTGCCTCAAACACTACTCATTTATAGATTATTGTGCCTTTAGTTGTAATACTCAATAAGACATCATCCAGTAAAATCACCTTTGCCAAATGCTGAGCCCCAGATGACTTCTCCTCAGCATGGAGACCACACCCGCAGTGCTTGTGAATAAAGATGAAAGTCCATGTAAGATCTTTTAAAAACAGATTGGCACGTAAAGCTCTTTGCAACATCACTCAGGAAAATGCATGCACCTGCAACCATTTGGTTTCACAGCTTGCAAGGAACTGCATACTGTATTGTAGGGTGGGGACATTGTTAGGTAGGTGAGCCATGATGTGAGCAAGCCTCCTATGTATCTCTTCTCAACCAACCACCTCTAAAACAAGTGCAAGCATTTCCTTTCCCTTTTCAGCTGAACTGTATGTAAGTGAATGAGGTTGAGGCACAGCCATATGGACCAGCCCTGAGCAGGGACAAGACTGTATCATGCCCTTGTTTAATAAAGCATATGTTTGTTGTTGGCAAGTAGCTTTAGACAAGATGGAAATCTAGAAGGAAAAGGGACGAAGGAAGGGAATTTCTTTGGCTTTCATGATGGGAGCAAGGCAGGCAAACAACTGAACATAAGTGCGTCTTTTATCAACCTTTGATGCTTTCCATGAACAGTTTTAGAAACTCTACTAATAATAATATTAATGTTCTATTTTACTATAATGTTATATAATAGCATTTTGAGCACTAATTTAGGCATACCTCTACTTTAAAGTTATCTGATACAGTCCACAAACATACAGTGCTGCATTTATTTACAGTCTCTGCATTTCCAGAGAGGAAATCAAAGTTTGAAGAAGATAAGGTTCAGGGTGGCACGTGCCATGGTGGTGCATGTGTGTAACCTCAGGAGTTGTACAAGCAAGAGAACCAGAATCAGTAGTTCAAGGTCATCTTTGGCCTCATAGTGAGTTTGAACACAGCTTAGACTATGTTAGACTCTGCTTCAAAACAACAACAACAATAGGAGCAGCAGCAGCAGCAGCAGCAGCAGCAACAGCAGCAGCATAACCCAACCTGACACATCAGATAATTTTACAGACAAGTGGCAGAGATAACATGGTATCTTAGCTATTCTCAGGTCAGACATTATTAGCCATTATTCCATAAGGCCATCTTTAAGTAAGAACTCAGACTTATTACCTTAGGTCATAACCTCAACTATTTTATACTATTGTTTTACCTATCTTACATCTGATGCTGTTGGGATTTTGAGAAGTTAAATGCTTTCTTGAGTAGACATGATTCTTAAGCTTATGGGACTGGCATTTATAACCATACAGCTTAGCCTTCCTGAAATGAGAACAGTGTATGCAATATTCCAGGCCAGCAGAAACTACATCTATGACCTTCCTCCCCTGCTCATTTCACCACTATCTCCACATCTCCAAGCGTGAGCTCAGGTGACCACACACTGACAGCATGAAGTTCATTTTTATCGTCCTTAGACCGCAGATTGGGAGAGGCAGCAATTATAAACTACATACTCATTATAGTTCAGGATTGAAAAAAAAACCTGTTAGAATTCTACTTATGTTTTATATCAAGCAAGGATATATGTGAACAAATGCACATCTGCATGTAAGAATATGCCTTAAAATATTGTTGAATACTTATATTTTCAATATGACAAGGTGCATTTAGAAAGTAAGATATCTTTTTCAGTTCAATATACATTTTCTCTAAAGAAGCAAAGCTAGAATATATTTTCCCCAGAGTCTATAAAAGTCACATACCTTGCAATAAAATATCACGGATTTACTTAGACATTTCAGATATTGAACCACATATATCAAATATAAAATACGTTCAGGTATCTTTAACTTGCACATGTTTATTGTAGCTGGACCCCGTGGAATGTGGAATCTCTCTTCTCATTATTTAATGGCTGTAAATGCCTGAGAAGCAGTGAGAGAATAAACATTCTTGCAATATTTCCAAATGATAAAAGATAGGTATCTTTTTCCCCCAATGAGTACTATGGTTAAAACAACTATTTAAAGGATATGTAAAAAGAAAGCACAGAGCAAAGTACAATTGAATAAAACCAGACCTCAAGTGTCTTTGGCTGAGAGAATCCAGACACAGCACAGATGGATCCAGAAAGTGGCCAGCACCATTAGACTTCCAGAATTAGTCGCATCATTTTGGATAGGGGTGGAAGGGAAAAGTCTTCTTGGCTGCTGTCCACTTTACAAATCTTTATCAGGAAATAGTATGTGCTTCCTTTTCTGATTAGTCTCTCCATGGATTTAGTGTCTATATTTTTGGAGTCTCTCTGCTTTCTCTTGCCAGCTACCAGTGCTTACAAGAACTCTCAGGTTCTTGATGTCTATGGAAATTCAAGTGTAAGCCTCTGGGTGTGAGTGTTTCAGACATCGAAAGGCACTTTTTCCATTAGTCAGACTTGAAAGTCCATGTTTATCTTTTTATATGTCTCTGGATTACATCAAACAATATTTCAATGGAAAAATTTCAAGTGAGTGAAAAGGATCGGGGTAGAGACAGAAATCTACATTTCCATGGTTTTTGACATTGCATCAGATGGGAGAATTACAGATTTGTCCTGTGGTCAAAGGACTAAAGCAGCAACTGTTGTTCTAAAAACTAGAGACCTCTGGTCCAAAAGGCATCATGGAATAGTGGCAATATTAAGCAGTGAGTAAGAAATTTTGGAATTTTACTTTCCAACAAAGCTACTTAACTATCTTGAATCTCAGATTTTATCTAAAGCAGTGGAGGAGTCTCTTTCATCCCACAAGATCTTATACAATTATTAATACCAATATCTGTCATTATTCCCATTATACTGTATGTCATCTTGGAAAAAAATGAGGTCATGGCTTAAGGAGATGGTCAGCAGGTAAAGACACCACAAAAGCTGATATTTGAGTTCAATCTCAGATGCATGGTGCAAAGAGTATAATCACATATATATGTGTTAGACTTAAATGTACACAAATAATAAGAAAAAACAAAAATATAATAATTTACTACTGGTAGTATTAATTAGAGCTATGTCTTATAGGAGAGGTAAAGTAATTAAGCTGTAATTATACTGTATTGTAGGGTGGGGACATTGTTAGGTAGGTGAGCCATGATGTGAGCAAGCCTCCTATGTATCTCTCCTCAACCAACCACCTCTAAAACAAGTGCAAGCATTTCCTTTCCCTTTTCAGCTGAACTGTATGTAAGTGAATGAGGTTGAGGCACAGCCATATGGACCAGCCCTGAGCAGGGACAAGACTGTATCATGCCCTTGTTTAATAAAGCATATGTTTGTTGTTGGCAAATAGCTTTAGACAAGATGGAAATCTAGAAGGAAAAGGGACGAAGGAAGGGAATTTCTTTGACTTTTTCATGATGGGAGCAAGGCAGGCAAACAACTGAACATAAGTGCATAAGACTACTGCCACATCCTGGATACCACATTTAGGAGATCTAAAGTACTGTCTTCAGGAAGCCCAAGATTTTGTTCAGAAAAATTCTAGGTTCTCTTAATCTTTTATGCTCGTGAATAGCTAGGGTCTAAAATCTGTAATTCTATGAACTACAACCAGAATGATATATTCACACATTTTCATTTGGAAGGTTTTCAAATAAAGATGCCAGTTGTCTATGGTAGTTGTTAGACCGCTTCAGTGAGATACACAGAGGCTATGTTAAGCCAACCTAGACAGCGATTATTGAGAATAACATAACTCCAGATATAAGAATGACTTAATTTTATACAGTGACATGGAACTTGCCACACATCAAAAGTTATTTGTCTTTACAAATTTGATTTGACTCCCACTTTAAAAAACACATTTTAATACGATGTTTTCTACTTTATTAATCTGTAAACACATAGAATGTTTTATGAACTGTCATGTAGCTATAAGAATGAAAAGGTTATATCATCAAGTTGATTATATCAATCTTGTGATCACTTGATTACTCATCTAAGAACAGTAAGATAGAAGAGAAAGTCTCCCCATAGCATACAGCATCAAGGTGTCATGGATCTTCCTTTTCACGAACTACCTTCCAGAGTCAGCTACAACAGGGCTTTAGGATATTCCATCATTTACATATCCCATCATTTGGTATAGGACACCACCCATATGGTAAAAATAGCCAAACTGTGTGTGTATCTCATGTGTTCTGACTGTACTACAATTTCCTAAACTGTGAGTATTCATACTTTTGAGTGACCCATAGAGATAGTAGGTCTATCCATTTTCAGTATGGTACTTATGATACCTAGACTCACTATTTACAACCAAAGAAGCTATGGGGAAATTACATATGGTGTCCAGTTTGAAATGAAACCAGCACTGCATAACAGATTGATATTCAGAGATCAATCCTCAGGAGAGAACTACTTACTAAGAGGCAAAGGCATTTGCTATCTACACTCACAGATGCCAGTGTAGGAATACAAGAAATACAAAGATAAATAAGAATGTAAGAATTATGAAAGACAAATTGATACTTCCAAAAGATCAAACTCCAGAAAATGTGAAATGGATTCAATTCCTGATGAGAATTAAAACTTCTAAAAAAAAATTCATTGAAATTTAATAAAAATATAGATAACTGAATCAAATTAGAAAGATCATGTAGGATATTGAGTGAGAAGTTCAAAAAAGAGAAAAAAATCAAACAGAAAACTTGGAAATAAAGATCTCAATAAGTCAAAGAAAAATTCAGTAGAAGGCCTTAGCCACAGACCGACCAAAGGGAAGGAAGGCTATGTGAGGTAAAAAACAGTCTTTTGAAAATTCCACTCAAACAGAATACAAGAAAAATGAATTATTTGAAGATATTTGAGAATTTAGTATCATTGGAGTATCTTATGTTGAAATAAATGATAAAGTCACACAAGCCAATTCCATGAAAATGATACTAGTCATGGGTAAGATAGGAACATTTGTGTAAAGTGGGCATAGAAAACTCCATGCAGGCATAATGGGTAAAGGTATTTATTATGACATATAATAATCAGCATGCTGAAAAGCACAGGACAAAGAACAATTCGAAAATCTGCAAAGCAACCACCAAGTCAGATGTATAAGCAACCTTACTATACTAACAGCTTTCCAGCAGAAACACTACAGGTCAGGAATGAATACAACTATAGAGTCTGAATTTAGGAAAGAAACCATCCCTTCTTGCTGGGCTTGCTCTAGTCAGGAAGCTTATACTTCAGAAGTAAAGACCTGGCAAGATAAAACTGAGAAATGAATCATCTCCAGACCAGACACAAAATAAAGAACTTCTATCATGACAACAAGTGAAAGTGAAATTAGAAGAGTAAATGCACACACAAACACACACACACACACACACACACACACACACACGCACATGCACACACAGGCATACAATCTCACACACATGCACTAGTACATATACACATGCACATACACTAACACATACATATACATACACACACACACACGTGAAATTAGAAGAAATCAGACATCATTACTATAGCAAACCATCAAATAGCAAAGAGAGAAACACCAGAGCAAATAATTTACAAAATGATACTAGAAAATCAGTAAAATTACAGGGGTAAGATAGTACTTTTCAAAAATGAGCTTGGAAGCTGGGCAGTGGTGGCGCACACCTCCTTTAATTCCAATACTTGGGAGGCAGAGACGGGCGAATTTCTGAGTTCGAGGCCAGCCTGGTCTACAGAGTGAGTTCCAGGACAGCCAGGGCTACACAGAGAAACCCTGCCTCAAAAAACCAAAAAAAAAAAGAAAAAAAAAAAACCAAAAAAACCCAAAAACAAAAAACAAAACAAAACAAAAAAACCAAAAAAAAAAAAACTTGGAGACATGTAAATGAAATTTTCTAATGAAATGATAAAGACTAACTGAATGCATTTTTGAAAGACAAGACTTAGCAATATGCTTCTTACAAAAAACAGACTTCACTATTAAAAAAAAAGACTGAAAGGTTAGAAAATGATATTTATATTCCAAGCAAATGAAACTCTAATACTACCATGAGTATCTATGCTTAACATCTCATGAACAGAATGTAAAACTGTAAGAAGAGGCAAGCAGGTTACTACATAATAACTTGCGAATAAATTTACAAAGACATAATCCTTGTAAATCTTATTGAGTCTAATATCAGAGATCCCAGCTGTACAGAAAAACCAGTGTAAGATTAAAGGGAGAGATAAGCTCAAATACAAGACTACTGGGGAGGGAGGGACTTGAATATCCTACAATCATCAAAAGTAACAGTACCTTAATACAAAAGCCACATAGAAACATCAGAAAGAGACTATACTATAGAACAAATGGAATTAACAAGTATTTGTAGAACATTATATCCAATAGCTGCAGACAGCTACAGAATACATACTCTTTTTCTCAGCATGTGGAGTTTTCTCTAGACTAGACTGTATATTAGATATTAAATCAATTCTTAACAAATTCAAAAACATTAAAATATATTGCATTAGCTTTTTCCAGGGAGACATGAATGACTGTCTGCTGCCCACAGTTAAGATACCACCTATAGACCTAGGAGTCTATTTTACTTACTAATAGGAGCTTGTGTAGGGGCTTGCTTGTGGCAGTGTGTGTGAAATCCAAGCAAACATGACCAAAAGTTCTCATCTCCTCATGGATAATAGTCTCCCCTTAGTTGCATAGATGGAGTTTGTCACTTCAGTTAATCATTGGTATAGACTCAATTGCCTTAATAGACCCCTAAGACCAAGAGATCACAGGCAGCTGGTGTGATTATATATAGCTGCGAAGGAGGTGTAGGAAGATGTGGTTGGAATCTCAGGTGATGATTTAACAGCACCCTTCTTTCCTCTATGAAGGAACATCAATTGATCTGTTCTTGAAGAGCACTTGTAGTTGCCACAGTTGCTCTGATTAAGATGATAATGACTGTTATGTTCAGAGGACTGAGTTCTACAATGATGCTATATCCTAAATAATATATATTCTAGATTCTGGAATGAATCTAGAAGTAAGAACAAGAGAATTTTAGAAATTATATGAAAACTTAGGAAGTCAAAAATATACTTTTAATGAAGAGTGGATCATTGAAGAAATGAAAGGGATGTTAAAATAAAAATGAAAATGCATCGTAAGGAACCTGTATGATGCAAAAACCTAAGCACTAAGAATGATATTAGTAGCAATGGGTGCATGCATTGAAAAGAAGGAGGAGGAGGAGGAGGAAGGAAGGAAGGAAGGAAGGAAGGAAGGAAGGAAGGAAGGAAGGAAGGAAGGAAGAAGAAGAAGAAGAAGAAGAAGAAGAAGAAGAAGAAGAAGAAGAAGAAGAAGAAGAAGAAGAAGAAGAAGAAGACTGAAGAGGTAACTCAGTTGTTAAAAGCACTAGTTGCTCTTCCAGAGGTCCAGAGTTCAATTCCCACAAATACATGGTGGCTCTTAACCATCTGTAGTGGAATCCGATGCCCTTTTCCAGTGTGCAAGTATATGTACAAATAGTGTAGTCATATACATAAAACACACAAATAAATAAATAAATACATAAATAAATAATCTTTAAAAAATAGAATAGTTTCAAGCAAGTGGTCTAACCATTTCTCTCAAGGACTTAGAAAAACAAGCCAAAATAATAAAAAACACAAATTGATAAAGCCACAAAGAATAGGTGTTTTAAATAAATGAAGTAAATGATTAAGAAGAGCCATTGACCAGGATATTTTATATATTTATTTGACTAATGAAACAGGCTACTGAGGTGCCCATGGATTCTGCTGTTTTGTTTTGTGTCCACCCCATCCCCCCTCCCCCCAATTAAAAGAAGAGGGAAAGACTGGAGAGGTGGGAAGGTGTCTCAGCTCCTCTCATTCTAGTGTGCTCTTTTCCCCCACTGAAATGCAAGAAGGAAAGAAGGAGCTGAATGGGACAAGTGGTTTTGTGGAGGGGCCAATAGTGCTTGTGACAGGGTCACAGGAGCTGCTGCATCTATGCACCTGAGCTCGTTCCCCTAAACTCAGGAGCAGATGTGGCTCCTCTGCTCCTCGGCTTCATTCTTGCCTTCCAGCCAGAGTTATCCTTTTCTTGTCACCCCCAAATCACATCTCCCACTTTACATTTGTGCCCTTGTTAAGCCAAAAAAAATGATGCATATTATTTGACATTGATAATGGTGACTGGGGGGAGTTGCCATTAATCAGGGTCACCATTAGAACTTATTAAATGCCTGAGACAGCTGGTTCCCTTGTTTGTGAGGACACATAGTGTCTGCTCTGGGTACGTACTGCAGCTCCGTTTTGGCTCTCTGGACTTTTATCTCTAGACACATTTACAGTTCAGGTTGTACACATTAGTTCTACATTAGTGGTCTTATTTAGTGTTGCTTGTGTAACTTATGTTAGTATTGTGTCCTCAGCCCCAGGTGGCAAGTATTGATGAACTTGGATATGAAACTGTAGGGGAGAAAACAGGCCAGATGGATCAAGACATCATAGTCATGATTGTGACTATATGAAAGAGCCGCATCCTTTGTAATTCAAATGAATTGCAATTTCTTCAGTTCTGGCATGGAACTCAAGGACTCTTGCATACTATGCAGTGTTCTAACAAGGAGCCACCCTCACGGCTACCCTTCTTTTCAGAACATATGCCTAGGGAGTGCTTCCACTTCTAGGCAAAGGCCTCAGGGCTATTAATATCTCCAACAAAAGAGTGGTCCTCTACTGATGTTTATCTGAAATGTGCATAGCATTCAAGTCCCATATGAAGTCCTTCAGTCAAAGCAAGAACTCTAAAATTGCTACAAATGGTACTGTCCTAGGGATATTCAAGAGACAAGGGAAGCCTACTTTGGATTCTTGAAGACACATCTGAAAGGATTTTCCCATTGTTCAGCACACAATCATGTGACTGTGTTCCACCCTTTACGACACTGTATGTGTTTTTCATTCTGAAGTGGGTGAAAAATCTATATGTAGGTTTTAAAACTTATTGCTATGTTTGCACTTTGTATATTTGATGAAACAATTATCACACACACACATATATGCTATATATATATATTTATATACATATACACACATGCACACACATATATGCTATGTTTATGTATATATATATATAATACATATATACATAATGTATACACACACACTATTTTTACAGACAATCAATGGTTTCTGCATTTGGGAGAAGGCCTCTGAGTTATCTCTTCTCTGTGTTCAATGATTACTTGTGTGAGGTAGACTGTGAGAGCACAGTTTAGGGACAAGGGTGCTAACTGTGGTTTATTTTTTTTTTTTAGTTTAATAAGTATTTTATTATCTTTTTTTCCTTGAATATAATCTTCATTTACATTTCAAACTGAGTCCTTTTGGCAGGAATGGGCACTGCTTTTTAAGATACCACATAAGCAGTTTTATAGCCTGAATGTCTTAATGTGATTCATTAAATTATTAAATGAAATAACAACAAATTCAGAACTAACCAATAACAAGTGAATGGGGTTAAATTAGTAATTAAACTTTGCCAAGGAAGAGTACCAGATGGTATCACTGTTGAATTTTACTAAACTTTAAGATAATTAACACCAATTCTTCAAACTGTTCTGTAACATTGAAAGGGAAAGAACATTCTCAAATGTTCATAATATCCACAGTGATCCTCATTATTAAACTCCATCAAAATACTGACACAAAGCTATAAAAAAACTTTATAAAATTATTATGGAAGCAGAAAATAATCTACATAGCTAACACAACCTATATATAAATATATATTTATTTATATATTATATTTATATTATATATATTATATATAAATATTTATATATTATTATATTTATATTATATATATTTGCCAAAGAAAAAGTTTGTATTACAGTACCTGATTTTAAGACATATTGCTCTTTAAGAGGACAAAACTTCTGTTCCCAGAACTCATGTCAGGTGGCTTATAAGTCTCTCCAGGAGGCTCGAGTCTCCCAAGCTCTAGGAGATCAAACATACTTTTCTGGATTCTGTGGACATCTCCACTCCCATGCACATACCCATACAGACATACACATAAGCACACATACATATACACATACACAAACCGATACATGCACACATACATATACATGTACACATACATAAATACATATAAAAGTACATATAAATAAATACATTCATAATTATATACTGAAAATGAAAGAACACTCTCAAATGTTCATAATATCCACAGTCAACCTCAAATTAAAATCCATCAAAATACTGACACAAAACTATAAAAGACTTATAAAATTAATATGGATGCAGAAAATAATTTGTATCTTATATATACATATATATATATATATATATATATATATATATATATATATTGTACATATACAGTTAAAAGTAAAATGAACCCAGTAAACCTAGGACTACTATTTGCAGTGATGTCTGCTTGCCGATGTTTATTGCAGCAGTACTCACCCTAGCTAAGGTACGGCATTAGCCTAGGTGCTCCTCAACAGATGAGCAGATCATTTTGGAGTGGTGTGTATGTGTGTGTGTGTGTGTGTGTGTGTGTGTGTGTGTGTGTGTGTGTGTTTGTGTGTGTGTAAAACTAAGTGTACTCATCTATAAAGAAAAATGCAATCTTATAACATGTTGCAATGTTGGTAGAACTGCAGTATACCATGTTAAGTAAAATAAGCCACACACCAAAAGGCAGGTAACATATGTAGAAACTAAAAAGTCAATCTGGAAGTAGAATTGTATATGGTCAGTGTGCTCTAGCTGCATGTATGGAAGAACTGCCTTGCTTAGCTGAAGAAATATTTATTATTAATATGTGGCAACATTTTTTAAAACTAATTTCTTAGTGACTGTACCATTCAGAATTAATAGTAAAGCTTTTTATGTCTTAGCATCTTATTCTTTGTTAAAATTTAATGCAGTTTCTTTAAACAATGTAAACACAGCCGTAGACATTGACCAAATATATCTAAGTTAAATCCTGTGTGTTATCTCTTTTGCATTGTGGGCAGCATTAGGTTTCTGGATTTCTAAGTGCCATCTACTTCTGTTCAAGCTGTGACTATAACCACTTTACAACAATTTCCAAGCACAACATGGATGGGAACTGGTTTCTTATTTCCCATGGTACTGCATGAGCTCTGCACACACAATTAATCTTCATTTTCACGAGAAGCACTTTACTTGATTTGCTCTGAAAGGGAACTGCAGTTATTATAAAAATTTTCAGTGAATTGATAGTCATCCAGAGATGTTTCAGAGAAAAATCACCTTGTGATAAGAAGGTTGGGTGTCTGTTGGCAACTGTTTGGCAAAGCTCTCACGTTCTGAGTCTCCACAGACAGCCTCAGAAGATAAACATGTCTTGTCCATGATTTGTCTTAAGGGATACAGGAGGCTGACTTTGATCAGGCCAAAAACTCCTGAGGAAAAATGGCTTTAAACTGTGTCACAAGATACCTCAGGAAAAGAGAAATGGCACAGATGACAATCTCTAATCTGTCTGTTCAGGGCAGTACTTACTGTACTTTCCATATGGTAAATGAAAGAACACATTAGAGTACTGATTAATATATTTCATAGACTTTTCTCTGCTCAGTTCTTCTGGAGGATGTTTTCACTAAAAGTTTCTGATGAAATAGAAACTGCACAATTACAGAAACTGCACGTCAGTTGGTCACGGATGCCACATTTCCAGATAGTTCTGTAGAATGGGAAGATTACCTGGTGCCTTTTCATGCACCTTCCTTCCAAAAGCACTTGGCTTTTTGTCAGCTGTCAGGGACTGAGTCTACAGAGATCTATCTGGAAATGTAAACTCTTACCTTGAGAAGCGAGAGAGGGTTGAATGGGGAAAAGAGGGAGGGCAGGGGGCTTATGGGACTTTAGGGGAGGGAGGAAACGGGAAAGGGGAAATGATTTTGAATGTAAATAAAAAACTTAGAAAAAAAGTCACTATCACATCTACAACTCTGAAGATTTTTTTTGTTTTTCTTTTATTTAGTGTATGTGTGCATGCGTCTGTGCATGCCTGTGTGTGCGTGTATCTCTCTCTCTCTCACTCTCTCTCTCTCTCTCTCTGTGTGTGTGTGTGTGTGTGTGTGTGTGTGTGAACA
The DNA here is from genome assembly GCA_036184795.1 of Tokudaia tokunoshimensis. Classification (NCBI taxonomy): domain Eukaryota; kingdom Metazoa; phylum Chordata; class Mammalia; order Rodentia; family Muridae; genus Tokudaia; species Tokudaia tokunoshimensis. The sequence goes on from BTHU01000005.1 coordinate 1,925,356, forward strand.
TGCATATGCCTGTGCACATGTGGATACATGAGGAGGACTGTCTTACTCTATAATCCCCTCCCCCATCAACCACAGATTTTTTAAAAAGAATTATTTATTTATTTATTTTATGTATAATAAGAGTACACTGTAACTGACTTCAAACACTCCAGAAGATGGCATCAGATCTCATTACAGAGCCCCATATGGTTGCTGGGAATTGAACTCAGGACCTCTGGAAGAACAGTCAGTGCTCTTAACCACTGAGCCATCTCTCCAACTCCACAGTTTTTCTTTAAGACAGAGTTACTCTCTGAACTTGGAGCCAGGCTGCAGTGATCCTTCTACATCTATACCCCAAACACTGGGATTACAGGTGCACATAGCTCTGGCCTTTTTACCTGGATGCTGGGGTTTTGGACAACAAATGGACCCCCTCATGTTTGTTCAGCACCTACTGTTACCTTTTCAGTCTTCTTCTCAGGCTCCTACCCTGAAGATCTTAAACCACAAAGTAGCAATGTTTAACAAGCCTTCTGCCTCCCAGACTCTTTAGTGTTTGCCTAAGTACAAGGCTGTTATAAATTCATTTCAGAGACCTCCAGTCATTTGAGAACCTCTTGTATCTCCCTATTGGTTGCCCATTTCATCCTCTAATGGTCGTGATGGTATGACCATACTAATATTGCCTTTGGTCAGGGTCAGCATTAGATGCCTTCTGTCTTTCTCTTACTTGCTTTACAAACTCTCAAGTATGCATCATTAAACTCATCTGATCGTCTCTTCTCATTCCCTCCCTTCTCCCTCCCCTCCTCCTTCCCACTCCTCTCTACTTCCTCTTCTCCTTAGAGATATGTTTCATTAGGTATTGCTATCTAGCATGAAACTCACTATGCAGCCTCCATTTAAAGTAACCCCGCTTCTTCTGTTTCCATGCCTCTATTTTAAACAAATCACCATACTGTTTGTTATACTGAAACAAATCACTGAGTCACAGGTATTCCATTTTAGAAGCTCCAATCCAACAATATGAAAAATTAACAACAAAAATAATGTTCTATTTTTCTTGTTCCTGGGTGAGCTTCTGGCTCCGGTGGCAGGAATCCTGATATGAATAACTGGAGGTGGAAGCTCACTTTATCTCCTGATCTCAGTTCACCGTGGTAGAGGGGGTTTGACAAAGTAGAACAGCTCTTGTTCATGGCATCCAAGAATCAGAAAGAGAGAGTGCCTCTAGAGAGAATTACATTTAATCTCCACATGTGGACTGAGAGCATATTAAGTGCTAATTTCATTGATATGTGTGGAGAATATAATGATGAATGATAGGGTCTTATCTTGGGGAAAGCCACATTTGTTGAGGGAGCTCTAGCAGCCGACACATGGGTTTAAAGATAATAATTCTTCAAAGAGGTTTATTTTCTCTTCCTTCAGCAAAAGAATAACTATTTGTAAATGTGTTACGAAACTGTACCCAGTAGAATTCAGGCCAGTTAGCATATTTTAATTAGCCTCTCCACATACTAAGGTTGATGCTTAGTTATAAGACATGTTTTCAGTTCACAAAAAATCAAATGCTTAAAAATACACTCTTCCAGATATGTGGGACACTGGTATGATAATTTAAATGCTCTTTGTTTAAGCTAATAAAAATCAATACAAATCCAATGAGATTGGTCATCTGCACTGCCAGTTGTGGTACAGAATCTCATAAACCTGGTGTGCGAAAGGAGTTTTTAACATGAGGTTTATCAAAAGGTCCAGTGTGAGGATGAGGAGCTAGTTCAGGAGACAATGTGTTTGCAGAACAAGCATGAAGATCTGAGTTAGTGAAGGAAATTTCAATAGGAAAGGAGAAGAGAGCCAGGCTTGGTGGCAAACACTTGCAATCCCAGTCTACGGGGGTATAGACAAGAAGATCCTGGAGTTCACTGGCTAAGGTACATAACCTAACCTCCCCAGGTCCCAACGACAAATCCTGTCACAATAAATAAAAAAGATGTTTCCAGAGGATTTACAGAGAATAGGTTGAACTCTATTTCACACACACACACGCACACACAAGTACACTATATACACTTGCATACACACAAATACATACCTTCTCAAACAGAAGGTTTAATGTACCATATTCACTCATGACAACTCATCCTTCTCCTGGAAACACTACTGGGTTCTTGATAGAAAGTTGTCATCTTTGCAATAAATGAGTCTGAGATAACTTGCAAAATAATGGATGGATAATGTGTGATGCCAAGCATCAAAGGAGAAAAAGCAAATTTTTTATTCATTTTGAGAACAGCTCAAGATAGGACTGCTCTGGGGTTCTCAAAAGTCATGTCCTCTCCAAAGGTTTAAAAATAATTATTTTGTAACTTTGAAACTCAAGCTTCTTCAAAACACAACCTTTTGATTGCCAATTATTTTGAATGAAAAAATTCACACCTTACTTATTGTTATTTGTCATGGTGAAAACACAGGCACAGTCAAAATCCCGTATAAAATTAGCTTCAGTTTGTAAATAAAAGGTTTATATGATGTCTTTGTTTTTAATAGCTGAGAATTATTTCATTGTATGAATGAACTACATTTTCTTTTTATTTATTTATTTATTTATAATTTATTTACATTTCAAGTGTTATCCCTTTATTCTGGTTTCCCCCCTCCCAGAAACACCCTATTCCAACCCCCTCTCCCTACTTCTATGGGGTGTTCCTCCACCCACCCACCCACTCCTGTCTCCCTACCCTCAAAGTCGCTACACTGGGTCATCTACCAAGCCTTCACAGGACCAAGGACTTCTCTTCCCATTGATGCCTGACAAGGCCGTCCTCTGCTACATATGCAGCCAGAGCCATGTGTACTCCTTGGTTGGTGGCTTAGTGTCTGGGAGCTCTGGGGGGTCTGGTTGGTTGATATTGTTGTTCTTCCTATAGGGTTGCAAACCCCCTCGGCTTCTTCAGTCCTTTCTCTAACCCATCCACTGGGGACCACACACTCAGTGCAATGATTGGCTGAGAGCATCCAACTCTGTATTTGTAAGGCTCTGGCAGGGCCTCTCTGGAAACAGCTATATCAGGCTCATTTCAGCAAACCTTTCTTAGCATTCACAATAGTGTCAGAGTTTGGTAATTGTATCTGAGATAAATCCCCAGGTGGAACAGTCTCTGGATGGCCATTCCTTCAGTCTCTGTTCTACACTTTGTCCCCATATTTGCTCCTGTGAGTATTTTGTTCCCCTTTCTAAGAAGGACTAAAGCACCCAACTTTGGTCTTCCTTCTTCAACTTCATGTGATCTGTGAGTTGTGTCTTGGGTAGTTGGAGTTTTTGGGCTAGTATCAGTGAGTACATACCAAGTATGTTCTTTTGTGATTGGGTTACCACACTCAGGATTTTCTAGGTCCATCATTTGCCTAAGAATTTCATATATTCATTGTTTTAATAGCTGATTAGAATTTTCTGTATTCATTCCACTGTTGAAGGACATCTGGGTTCTTTCCAGCTTCTGGCTATTATAAATAAGACTGCTATGAACATAGTGGAGTAGGTGTCCTTGTTACATGTTGGAGAATCTTTGGGTACATACCCATGAGTGGTAGAGTTGAGTCTTCAAGTAATGCTATGTCCAATTTTCTGAGGAACCTCCAGACTGATTTCCAGAGTGATTGTACTAGCTTGCAATCCCTCCAACAAGGAAGGAGTGATCCTCTTTCTCCACATCCTTGCCAGCATCTGCTGTCATCTGTTTTTCATCTTAGCCATTCTGACTGGTGTGAGGTGGAATCTCAGGGTTGTTTTGATTTGCATTTCTTGAGGACTAAGGATGTTGAACATTTCTTTAGGTGCCTCTCAGCCATTCCATATTCCTTAGCTAAGAATTCTCTGTTTAGCTCTGTTCCCCATCTGTTCTCCATATTTTAAAATAGGGTTATTTGGTTCTCTGGTCTCTAACTTCTTGAGCTCTTTGTATATATTGGATATTAGCCCTCTATCCCATGCAGGATTGGTAAAGATCTTTTCTCAGTCTATTGGTTGCCATTTTGTCCTATTGAGAATATCCTTTGCCTTACAGAAGCTTTGCAATTTTATGAGGTCCCATTTGTCAATTCTTGATCTTAGAGCATAAGCCATTGGTGTTCTGTTCAGGAAATTTTCCCCTGTGCCCATGTGCTTAAGGCTCTTCACCATTTCTTTTCTATTAGTTTCAGTGTGTGTAGTTTTATGTGGAGGTCCTTGATCCACTTGGACTTGAGCTTTGTACAAGGAGATGAGAATGGATTAATTTGCATTCTTCTGTATGATGACCACCAGTTGAACCACCACTATTTGTTGAAAGTGCTTTTTTCCACTGGTTGATTTTTAGTTCCTTTGTCAAAGATCAAGTAACTATAGGTGTGTGGGTTCATTTTTGAGTCTTCAATTCTATTCCATCGATCTACCTGCCTGACACTGTACCAATACCATGCAGTTTTTAACACTATTGTTCTGTAGTACATCTTGAGGACAGGGATGCTGATTCCCCCAGAAGTTTTTTATTCTTGAGAATAGATTTCATTATCCTGTTTTTTTGTTGTTGTTGTCTTTTTTTTTGTTATTCCAAATGGGTTTGAGAATTGCTTTTTCTAACTCTATCAAGAATTAAGTTGGAATTTTGGTGGGGATTGCATTGAATCTATAGCTTGCTTTCAGCAAGATGGCCATTTTTACTATATTAATCCTGCCAATCCACAAGCATGGGAGATCTTTCTATCTTCTGAGGTCTTTGATTTCTTTCTTCAGAGACTTGAAGTTCTTGTCATACAGATCTTTCACTTGTTTGGTTAGAGTCACACCAAGATTCTTTATATTATTTATGACTATTGTGAAGGGTATCATTTCCTTAATTTCTTTCTCAGCCTGTTTATCCTTTGACTATAGGAAGGCTGCTAATTTGTTTGAGTTAATTTTATATCTGGCCACTTTGCTGAAGTTGTTTATCAGGTTTAGGAGTTCTCTGATGGAGGTTTTGGAGTCACTTAAGTATACTATCATATCATCTGCAAATAGTGATATTTTGACTTCTTCCTTTCCAATTTGTATCCCTTTGACCTCCTTTAGTTGTCAAATTACTATAGCTAGAACTTCAAGTGCTATATTGAATAGATATGGAGAGAGAGGGCAGCCTTGTCTGGTAATTTTAGTGGGATTGCTTCAAGTTCCTCTCCACTTAGTTTGATGTTGGCTACTGCTTGCTGAATATTGCTTTTACTGTGTTTAGGTATGGGCCTTGAATTCCTGATCTTCCCAAGACTTTTAACATGAAGGGATGTTCAATTTTGTCAAATGCTTTTTCAGCATCTAATGGAATGATCATGTGTTTTTCTTTTTGAGTTTGTTTATGTAGTGGATTACATTGATGGATTTCCATATATTGAACCATGTCTGCATCCCTGGGATGAAGCCTATTTGATCATGGCAAATGTTCATTTTGATGAGTTCTTGGATTCGGTTTGCAAGTATTTTATTGAGTATTTTTGCATTGATGTTCATAAGGGAAATTGATTTGAAGTTCCCTTTCTTTGTTGGCTCTTTGTGAGGTTTTGGTATCAGCAGAACTATGGCTTCATAGAACAAATTGGGTAGTGTTCCTTCTGTTTCTATTTTGTGGAATAGTTTGAACAGTATTTGTATTCTTTGAAGGTCTTCTTTGAAGGTCTGATAGAATTCTGAACTAAACCTATCTGGTTCTAGGCTTTTTGTTTTTTGTTTTTTTGTTTTGGTTGGGAGACTATTAATGACTGCTTCTATTACTTTAGGGGTTATGTGACAGTTTAGATTGTTTATCTGATTCTGATTTATCTTTGGTATTTGGTATCTGTCTAGAAAATTGTCCATTTCATCCAGATTTTTCACTTGTGGTGAGTATAGCCTTTTGTAGTAGGATCTGATTTTTTTTTTAATTTTCCCAGTTTCTGTTGTTATATCTCCCTTTTGATTTCTGATTTTGATAATTTAGATACTGTCTCTGTGCCCTGTCATTAGTCTGTCTAAGAGTTTATCTCTCATGTTGATTTTCTCAAAGAACAAGCTCCTGGTTTTGTTGATTCTTTGTATAGTTCTTTTTCTTTCTACTTGGTTGATTTCTGCATAGAGTTTGATTATTTCCTGCCTTCTACTCCTCTTCAGTGCATTTGCTTCTTTTTGTTTTAGAGCTTTCAGGTATGCTTTCAAGCTGCTAGTGTATGGTCTCTCCAGTTTCTTTTTGGAGACACTTAGAGCTATGAGTTTTCCTCTTAGCACTGTTTTCATTGTGTCCTATAATTTTGGGGAAGTTGTACCTTCATTTTCATTAAATTCTAAAAAGTCTTTAATTTCTTTATTTAGTTCTTCCTTGATCAAATGAACATTGAGTAGAGCATTGATCATCTTCCATGTGTATGTGGGTTTTCTATTGGTTTTATTGCTATTAAAGACTAGCCTTAATCTGTAGTGATCTGTTAGGCGGCATTGTATTATTTATCTGTTGTGTTCTGATTTGTGACTAATTATATGTATAGAGAGTCATATTGAGGTGCTTTATCACATGGCAGCTATCATTCAGCTCCAGATGCCAGTGAGCTACACCTCCTGGAGCTGGCAGAGCTCCAGGAACAAGCCTTTTGTCACACCTCAGCCTCCCGCAGAGCAACAGACCCTATGGGGTCAACTTCCTCCATGAAGAGTGGAGCCAAGGCCCTGCTGAGAAGTACTGAGAAGACTCTGCAACCCTGGGAGGGAGGGTCACACCCACAGTGCATATATTGCCACGCTTACCCCCCAAGTAAAGAGAGATTTTGTACAGCCATGCACTAATGTCTCTGTGTGTTCTCTTTCTCTCGAGCCCCATCGTTTCATTTCCCAGCTCTTCGTCCACGGAAAACCCGCTCATGTGCAATTCCCAGGAAACTTCATATAGGGTCAGTTTTGGAGAAGGTACCATGAGGTGCTGAGAAGAAGGTATATTCTTTTAATTTAGAATGAAATGTTCTATAGATATCTGTAAAATCCCTTTGGTCCATAACTTCTGTTAGTTTCATTGTATCTCTGTTTAGTTTGTGTTTCCATGATCCTTCCATTGGTGAGAGTGGGGTGTTGAAGTCTCCCACTATTGTTGTGCGAGGTGCAATGTATGCTTTGACTTTTAGTAAAGTTTCTTTTATGAATGTGGGTGCCCTTGTATTTGGAGCACAGATGTTCAGAATTGAGAGTTCTTGGCAGATTTTTCCTTTGATGCATATGAAGTGTATTTCTGTGTCTTTTTTGATGACTTTTGGTTGAAAGTCGATTTTATCCAATATTAGAATAGCTACTTCAGCATGTTTTCTGGGACCATTTGCTTGGAAAATTATTTTCCAGTCTTTTACTTTGAGGTAGTGTTTGTCTTTGACACTGAGATGCATTTCCTGTACACAGCAAAATGCTGGGTCCTGTTTATGTATCCAGACTGCTAATCTATGTTTTTTTTAATTGGGGATTGATTTCATTGATATTAAGAGATATTAAGAAACAGTGATTGTTGCTTCCTGTTATTTTTGATGTTATTTTTATGTTTGTGTGGCTATCTTCTTTTGGGTTTGTTGAAAGAAGACTACTTTCTTGCTTTTTCTAAGGTATAGTTTCCCTCCTTGAGTTGGTGTTTTGCATCTATTATCCTTTGTATGAATGGATTTGTGAAAAGATATTGTCTAAATTTGATTTTGTCATGGAGTATCTTGGTTTCTCCATCTATGTTAAATGAGAGTTTTGCTGGGTATGGTAGTCTGGGATAGCTTTTTTGTTCTCTGATGGTCTGTATGAGATCTGCCCATGAGCTTTCATAATATCTGGTGAGGAGTCTGGTGTAATTCTGATAGGTCTACCTTTATATGGTACATGACCTTTTCCCCTTATTGCTTTTAATATTCCTTCTTTGTTTTGTGCATGTGGTGTTTGATTATTATGTGACTGGAGGAATTTCTTTTGTGGTCCAATTTCTTTGGAGTTTAGTAGGTTTCTTGTTATGTTTATCTCTTTCTTTAGGTTAGGGAAGTTTTCTTCTAAAATTTTGTTGAAGATATTTACTGGCACTTTAAGGTGGAAATCTTCATTCTCTTCTATACCTATAATCCTTAGGTTTAGTCTTCTCATTGTGTCCTGCATTTCCTGGAAGTTTTGGGTTACACTCTCTTCTATATGTATTATCCTTAGCTTTGGTCTTCTCATTGAGTCCTGTATTTCCTGGATGTTTTGGGTTAGGAGTTTTTTGCATTTTTCATTTTTTTGACTGTTGTGTCAATGTTTTCTATAGTATCTTCTGTACCTGAGATTCTCTCTTCTGTCTCTTGTATTTTGTTGTTGATGCTTGCATCTATGACTCCTGATATCTTTCCTAGGTTTTCTATCTCCAGGCTTGTCTCCTTTTGTGATTTATTGTTTCTATTTCCATTTTTTACATCCTGAATAGTTTTCTTCAATTTCCTCACCTGTTTGGTTGTGTTTTCTTGTAATTCATTAAAGGATTTTTCTGTTTCCTTTTTGAGGGCTTCTTCCTGTTTACTTATGTTCTCATGTATTTCTTTAAGGGAGTTATTTATACCCTTCTTAAAGTTCTCTATCATCTTCATGAGATGTGATTTTAAATAAGAGTCTTGCTTTTCAGTGTGTTGGGATATTCAGGGTTCACTATGGTGGGAGAACTGGGTTATGATGATGCAATGCAGCACTGGTTTCTGTTCCTTATGTTCTTGCCCTTGTCTTTTGCCATCTGGTTATCTCTGGTGTTAGCTGTTCTTGTTGTCTCTGACTGTGGCTTGTCCCTCCTGCAAGCCTCTATGTCAGTACTCCTTGGAGACCAGTTCTCTCTGTTAGGAATTTGGGTATGGAAATGTGTGGTACAGGGTCAGCACTTGGGTGCAGAGAGAAACCAGAAGGATCCTGTCCCCAGCTGTTCCTTGTTACCTGTGTCCTGATGGCTCTGGTAGGGTCCCTCTTGAGCCTGGAATTTGAAAAGAAGTGGTGGTCTTACCTGTGCTCACAGGAATGTGAGCTCTTCTGGGAGACCAACTCTCTCATGCTAGCATTTGTGTATGTAGCCCTGTGACATAGGATCAGCTCCGAGTGCAGATGGAAACTGGAGGACTCTTGTCCTAGGCAGCTCCTAGGTTCCTGTGTCCTGAGGATTCAGGTTGGGTCTCTCTGAGCAGCAGTGGTAGTTTTACCTATGCTCACAGGCTTGTCTTCACTCCTTTCTGGCACTATTTGTGTATGGAGCCCTGTGTCAGAGGATCAGCTCTGGCTACATTTTCTTTATTCATTTTTCAGGTGAGTAACATCTAGGTTGTTTCTACTTTCTGACTATTATGAATAAAGCTGCTATGAACATAGTGGAACACGTGTCCTTGTGGTATAATGGAACATCTTGTGGATATTTTTATATTTTAATAGATAATCCTATTTTTCTGAGAAACTGCCAAATTGAATTTTCAAAGTGGTTTGTAAGTTTTCCCTCCCATCAGCAATAGAGGAGTGTTCCCCTTCCTCCACATGTTGGACAGCATGAGCTGTCCCTTGAAGCTTTTTGTTAGTTTGTTTGTTTGTTTGGTTGGTTGCTATTGTTGTTGCTTTGCTTTATCTTAGCCATTCTGATAAGTGTAATGTGAAATCTCAGAGCTGTTTGGTTTTCATTTCTGTGATGATGGACATTGAACGTTTCTTTATGTGCTTCTCAGCCATTAGAGATCCCTCTGTTTTTCCCCCAGGACTCTCCCTCCCTCCCACCTCTTGGGTAGAAAGGGGGACGGGGAGGAGAAGAAGGAAACATGATCAGGTATTGGGTGGAAGAAAAGGACTGAAACCCTGAGGTCCAACAGAAAGAATGGAAATAGGTAACCTCAGGAGGTAGGAGGTTGGGTGTATCCTCCAGAATATACCAGAGATCTGGGAGGTTAGAGACTCTCAGGACTCAAAGGGAGGAACCTTAGATGAAATGCCCTACAGTGGGGAGAGGGAACTTGTGAGTTCACCGCCAGCAGGTAATGGATGTGGTTACCATCCCACAGTCAAAAACTCTGACCCATGATTATTCCTATCTGAAAGAACTACAAGGATAAAAATGGAGAAGAGCTTGAGGAAAAAGATGTCCAGTGACAGGCCCAATGTGGGATCCAGCTCAAGGGGAGTCCCCAAGGCCTGACACTACCACTGAAGCTATCTATGGAGTTCTCACAAAAAGGGGCCTATCATGACTGCCCTCTGAAAGACCCAACAAGCACCTGAAAGAGTCAGATGCAGATATTTGCACCCAACCAATGGACAGAAGCTGCTGATCCCTGTGGTTGAATTAGGGGAAAGCTGGAAGAAAATGAGTAGGAGGGTGACCCTGTAGGAAGACTAGCAGTCTCAATTAACCCAGACCCCTGAGATCTCTCAGACACTGGACCACCAACCAGGCAGCATACACCAGCTGATATGAGGCCCCCAAGACATATGCAGCAGAGGACTGCTGGGTCTGGGTTCAATCAGAGAAGATGCACCTAACCCACCAGAGTCTGGGACCTCAGGGAGTAAGAAGGTCTGGTGGTGTGGGGGATGGGGGTTGGGAACATACTCATTGAGACAGGGAGCAGGGGGAGGAGGTATGGGATGTGGAACAGTCAGAGGGTGGACCAGGAGGGAGATAAAATATAGAGTTTAATAAAAAATGATTAAATAAAATTAAAAAAAAATAGATCCCTCTGTTGAGAATTCTATGTTTAGCTTTGTTTGCCACTTTATTAAAAAGTGGGCTATTTGGTTTGTTGGTATCTAACTTCTTGAGTTCTTTCTATGTTGTGGATATTAACCCTCTGTCGGATGTAGGATTAGTGAAGATCGTTTCCCAATCTGTAGGCTGTTATTTTGTTCTATTGATGGTGCCCTTTGCCTTACAGAAGATTTTCAGCTTAATGAGCTCCCACATATTAATTGTTGATCTTAGTACCTAAGCTATTGGTGCTCTATTCAGGAAGCTGTCTTCTGTACCAATAAGTTCAAGGCTATATCCCAATTTCTCTTCTACTAGATTTAGTGTATCCAATTTTATATTGTTGATCCACTTGTACTTGCTGCAGTCCACAGACCCCCAAAAATCTAAATAACAATGAAGGCCCAAGGTAGGATGCTTGAATCTCACTCAGAAGTAGAAGTAAAATAATCATTGGAGGTGAATGGAGGAAGGAAACAGGGTGGGAGAGAGCATGGGCAGGTGAACAAGGAAAGTGAAGATCATGTGTAGAGAGAACCAGAGAGAGAGAGAAGGCCAAGAAAATATTTTCAGTGGGAGCAGGCATCTTTAGGATTCTAGCTGAGACTCCTAGCAGTAGAGAATATGGAGCCTGAAGTAGCCACTTGCTATAGTCATGTAGGATTCCCAGTGCAGGGATAAGGATACCAACCAAACCACAAAATTATTCACCCCAAAATTGTGCTGCCTACAAGAATTGCAGGGACAAAGTTGGAGCAGAGACTGAGGGAATGGCTTGCCAATGCCTGGCCTAACTTGAATCCACACTGTGGGCAAGAAAAATAATCTTTGATATTATTAATGATAGTCTCTTATGCTTGCAGACAGGAACCTTGCACTGTTCTCTGAGAGGCTTCACCCAGCAGCTGACCTAAATAGATGCAGAGATCTACAGCCAAACATGCATGGATCTCCAGAAGTCTTTTGGGAAAGTTGGAGGAAAGATTGAGGAATATTGAATGGGCAGAAACTCCACAAAGAAGACCAACAGAGTCAACTACCCTGAGCCCTAAGATCTCTCAGAGACTAAACCAACAACCAAAAGCAAGCATGGACTGGACCTAGCTTTCCCTCCACCAGCCCCTGAACGTATGTAGCAGATGTTTGGCTTGGTATTCATGCAGTTCCCTCAACAACTGGAGTGGGGACTGTTGCTGACTCTGTTGACTGTCTGTGGATCTTGTTCCCCTAACTGGGCTGTCATATCTGGCCTCAGTGGGAGATGATGTACCTATCTCTGTAGTGACTTGGATTCCAGGCGGGTTGGTAACTGTGGGGGGATCCCCTTTTGCAGAGGTGAGATGGGGAGGGGCTGAGTGAGGAAGACTAGGAGAGGGTTGCAATCAGAATGTGAAGTCAACAAATAAATTAATGGGAAGAAAAGTATATACAAAACACATAAATTTCAAAGTCAACCTTGAGTCTCATCCCCAAGGTACTTTGTTATGTATAAACAGGTGTGTCAAACTCTGAAAAATATTTGCAATCTGAAACCTTTCCATTCTCAAGAACTTTAGAGGTACTCAGTCTGAAGTACTAACTGCCAGAGAAGATATGCCCCAGAGCACAGTGTGTACAAGCAGCCAACACTATTCTTGGCTGTGTGTATTCTCACTGTGAATTGGTGAATACCATTGCGAATTATGAATAATATTGTGACTTGTGAATATACTTGATGATCTTGACATATTACTACTGTGTAGTGTTATAGAAAGGTTTTCATATCCTTTCTGGCCATCTGACATTAGTTTCTGTTATTAAATATTTCAAATGCCCAGTTTCTTCATCTAAAAATCACAGATAAGATTTGCGTGGCTATGGAGATCAAATTAACACTCCATTAAAAGTACTTTCCACAGTGACTAGCTAGCAGTTAAGTACAGCCCTACTGGAAGGTTCATCTTCAGAACCAAAGACCAATTGTAGCATTGCCACTCACTTTGGGTAATTTTCTGAAACCTCCTCAGCTATAAGCAATTCTCTCTCTCTCTCTCTCTCTCTTTCTCTCTCTCTCTCTCTCTCTCTCTCTCTCTCTCTCTCTCTCTCTCTCTCTCTCTCTCTCCTGGTTCTTTGATTTGTTTGGTACAATACCAAAGAACAAAGCAAACAACTAAACAACAAACAACAAAAAACAAACAACCAAAAAAAAAAACCAAGTGTGTATGTGTGTGCACTTACAAAAATAAACAAGTGTGTCTATATGACATCATAGAAATAAATGAGTTTGTTTGGAAATGATACCGTTGACAATTGGTTCTATTGTTTTATATGTACATGTATGCTGAATAAATAAAATAACTTTAACTACCATCCGTGCTCTTCTGTAGGTTTTAGTGTTTCCAGGGTTCAAAGGAAATTCCACAAAGTAAAAATCTCCTTTATTTATTGCCCATCAAGCATTTTGGAGGGGGGAGGGGTCACTGGTCAAAAAGAAAAACCTTGGCTTATGCCTTCAAGCTCAGAATTTCCACTCCAAGTTTTTCCCTAAGAACCAGACTTTTATAAACATTGACCAAATAATTAAATAAATAAATGATTTAATTAATTAATTAATTTAAAAAGCTGAAAATATGAAGACATCTGTTGATTGTCATTGATCCTGGTTTTTATAACCTAGCCAGGTGGGTAATGAATAAACTGCAAACAATCATCATTCAGGGATTGCATAGACCAGGCCAGTACAAGCCCTGGAGTAACTCTCAGGAGCAGTCTCTCTACTTCCTGTCCTATAATCTTGAGTTAGATACTTTAGCTTCCTGGGCAGAGATAATGGTGACAGTTACTGCTTTGTAGAGAGGGGAAAAGGAGTTCCAAGAAGAAGGACAGAGGGTTGCCAGATTGAGGGGCTAGCCTAGGAATTTTAAAAACAGTAATCAGAGAAAGCCTTGCTGAGCAGAGGATAAAGGAGATAAGGAGAACCAAGGGAGGTCTTAGGAAAGAAGAAAAAAGGCAAAGGAAACAAGTCCATTATGAAGGGAGGGTGGCACTGAGAGATCTAAAGAAGAGTAACTCAGGTACAGCCTGTTGTGTGTAAGCTCACTAGTAAGTATGATTGACTTTGGCCACTGATGAAGTTTGTATAATAAAATGGACATGGCGCTGCATGCCTGTAATCCCAGTCCTTGGAGGAATAGTGTAGGGGATCACAAATCCCTATGTGAAATTAAACTGCATAGGAATTGTGAGGCCAGCCAGGGCTACATACTGAGACTTTGTTTCAAAAGAACACAGACAGAAACACAACACCAAACTAAACAACTGAGCTAAGCTAAACCGAATGGGTGGAATCATGCCTTGTATCTCTCTCAAAGATATCCCTTTTTGCAAATATTTGGACATTCAGTCTTTGAAGGTCTAATCAAGTTTAGATGAGGTTGTAGACCTTAGTTTAGAAGTTTAGAAGAAGACAGGAATTTGGACAGAGATGCAGAAATGAGTTAGGGAAGAGACCAAAGAGATGCAGTCACAGGGCAAGGGTGCAAAGGAGGGCTGGTAAACTAGAAAGGGATAAGGATGCCTCTCTCTTAAGGCCCTCAGCGGGTCTTAACTGTTCACTCTCTGACTTCAAGTCTAGCTCCAGAAGCACAGAAAGCTGTTGCTTTAATACATTCAGTTGGTAGAATTTTGTTACAGCAGCTTTTGGAGAGGACCAATACAGAAGGTTTAAAGTCCACAAGCCTGATCTCTTGGTGGAGGTGGGTCAGTTAGGAGGAATTAAAAAAAGACAGTACTGCCTGGAAGCATAGTGGCAGTTACAACGGTCAAAACGGTTAGATTCTGGGTATGATCAGAAGGTAGAATGGGCTGGGGGTTATAGGCACGCACCACCATATCCAGCTTACTATGTAAACTTTAACAGTGGCATTATTCTCATTAGAAGTCACATTAGTGAGCTCACACCCTGCATGCTCTGTCTTAATTACCCATCTTTAGACCACTCACTGCCATTTGCCATACCTATTTTAGGTCTTAGGGTCTTAGTGGAACACTTGTTTCTTTTGTTATTTGTTGCTTTAGTTTCTTCTAGTCCTCTTGTAATGGACATTGGGCTCCTTTCCTGTTTTCCTACATTTGGTACTTGTGTCCTGTAGGTACTCAACACATAGTTGAAAGAATGGTTATCTATTGTAGATAGCTTCTAGGTTAAAGATGGGAGCTTGAGTCCCTCCCCTTTGAAAATCAGGACCACATCTGGCTTAGGCTTGTTTTGGTCATGCTGCTTGCTGCTGCCACAGTCTCTGTGAGTTCTCTTGCATCTCGAGAGCATCTTTCTGCACTTCTTAGCCTGCCTCTCTCTCTCTCTCTCTCTCTCTCTCTCTCTCTCTCTCTCTGTGTGTGTGTGTGTGTGTGCGTGCGCGCGTGTGCATGTGCGTGCGCGCGCGTGTGTGTGTGTGTGTGTGTGTGTGTGTGTGTGTGTGTGTGTGTGTGTGTGCTGTGTTATTCTGGTTTCTTCATTTGTTTTTGTTTATTTTTAGATTATTTGTTTTCTAATGAGAAAGAAAGAAAGGGTGTGTGGGGAGATGGGAAAGCTCTGGAAAGAATTGGGGGGGGCTATGTATGAAAGTATACACTTTCAATTAAAAATGTATGCCTCAAAGTTTAACCTATTTCCCAGGTGTGACTGTAATAAAAAATTGTCGACATCATTCTGTTTTTGTATTCATCTATTATAAAAATGGTTTATGGTAAAGAAGAGTGAGTGGGTCTCGATGTGGAGAGTAGTCAATAACAGAGTATGTTGTGCATTCCAGATAGTTTTTATGCATGCCACAAAGCACCCAAGGCTGACTGTCACGTCACAACCTTTCAGAACTGTAGTTTGCCTGGTTCTTATGGTCACTGTTTATTTGGAGTCTCACAGATTTCAGACAGATGGTGACTGTGGCTGGAGTCATCAGACAGGTTGGAATATGAACTATACTTCTAATATTGGTGGTTTCCATATATATATAGATTGGAAAGAAACAGACATAAATTCATTTACAGTATATTTTATTAATTTCAGAAAAATGAAATTCATTTTAGGAAAGTGACAGGAATTCTCCTCCAGTCTGTTCTTATTCTCACCTGGGCCACCATAATAGCTATTCCTTTCTTCCAATGCTTGCACCCAAAAGTCTATTTTCCATACAGAAAATGAATAGATATATTATGTTATGTCAATTCTGTACTTACCTGAGTTTCAGTTTGTGTTCACTAGCCTCTTACAGGTAATGGCTAAACACCAGGAGGCAATTGTCTATTCTTTTTTTTTTATTTTATTTTTTCTTTAATTTACATTCCAAATCATTTTCCCTTTCCCGTTTCCTCCCTCCCCGAAAGTCCCATAAGCCCCCTTCCCTCCCTCTTTCTCCATTCAATCCCCTCTCGTTACTCTGTCCTGGCGTTCCCCTACATCCAGTCTTTCCAGGACCAGGGGTCTCTCCTTCCATCATCTTAGAAATCTATTGATATGCGGATTGTGTCTAGGGTATTCCGAGATTCTGGGTCAATATCCCCTTATCAGTGACTGCATACCATGTGTGTTCTTTTGTGATTGGGTTACCTCACTAAGGATGATATTTTCAAGATCTGACCATTTGCCTAGGAATTTCGTGAATTCATTGTGTTTAATTGCAGAGTAGTATTCCATTGTGTAGATATACCACATCTTCTGAATCCATTCCTCCGTTGAGGGACATCTGGGTTCTTTCCAGCTTCTGGCTATTATAAATAAGGCTGCTATGAACATAGTGGAGCATGTGTCCTTACTGCATGCAGGTAAAGCCTCTGGGTACATGCCCAGGAGTGGTATAGCCGGATCCTCCGGGAGTGTCATGCCCAGTTTTCGGAGGAACTGCCAGACTGCTTTCCAGAGTGGTTGTACCAGCTTGCAATTCCACCAGCAGTGGAGGAGTGTTCCTCTTTCTCCACATCCTCGCCAACAACTGCTGTCTCCTGTGTTTTTGATCTTAGCCATCCTGACTGGTGTGAGATGGAATCTCAGGGTTGTTTTGATTTGCATTTCCCTAATGACTAAGGATGATGAACATCTCTTTAGGTGCTTCTCAGCCATTAGATATTCTTCAGGTGAGAACTCTTTGTGTAGCTCTGTACCCCATTTTTTAATAGGGTTACTTGCCTCTCTGGAGTTTAACTTCTTGAGTTCTTTGTATATATTGGATATTAGCCCTCTGTCGGATGTAAGGTTGGTAAAGATCATTTCCCAGTAAGTTGGTTGCCGCTTTTTCTTTTTGACAGTGTCTTTTGCCATTGCAAAAACTTTGTAATTTAATGAGGTCCCATTGGTCAATTCTTGATCTTAGAGCATAAGCTATTGGAGTTCTGTTCAGGAAATTCTCCCCTGTGCCCATATGTTCACGGTTCTTCCCTAGTTTCCTTTCTATTAGTTTCAGTGTGTCTGGTTTTATGTGGAGGTCCTTGATCCCCTTGGAATTGAGCTTAGTGCAAGGAGATAAGAATGGGTCAATTTGCATTCTTCTGCATGGTGACCTCCAGCTGAGCCAGCGCCATTTGTTGAAAAGGCTATCTTTTTTCCACTGGATGGTTTTAGCTCCTTTGTCAAAGATCAAGTGACCATAGGAGTGTGGATTCATTTCTGGGTCTTCAATTCTGTTCCATTGATCTACATGCCTGTCCTGTACCAATACCATGCGGTTTTTAACACTATTGCTCTGGCCAATCTCTCTTATGAATATTGATGCAAAAATACTCAATAAAATTCTTGCCAACCAAATCCAAGAACACATCAAAATGATCATTCACCACGATCAAGTAGGCTTCATCCCAGGGATGCAGGGATGGTTCAATATAAGGAAATCCATCAAATGTAATCCACTACATAAACAATCTCAAAGAAAAAAAACACATGGTCATCTCATTAGATGCTGAGAAAGCATTTGACAAAATTCAGCATCCTTTCATGCTAAAGGTCTTGGAAAGATCAGGAATTCAAGGCCCATATCTAAGCATAGTAAAAGCAATTTACAGCAAACCGGTAGCCAGCATTAATCTAAATGGAGAGAAACTTGAAGCAATCCCTCTAAAATCAGGGACTAGACAAGGCTGCCCTCTCTCTCCATATCTTTTCAATATAGTACTTGAAGTTCTAGCTAGAGCAATTAGACAACAAAAAGAGGTCAAAGGGATACAAATTGGAAACGAAGAAGTCAAACTATCACTATTTGCAGACGATATGATAGTATACTTAAGCGACCCAAAGAACTCCACCAGAGAACTCCTACAGCTGATAAACGACTTCAGCAAAGTGGCTGGATATAAAATCAACTCAAGCAAGTCAGAAGCCTTCCTATACTCAAAGGATAAGCAGGCTGAGAAAGAAGTAAGAGAAATAATACCCTTCACAATAGCCACAAACCATATTAAGTATCTTGGCGTGACTCTAACCAAACAAGTGAAAGATCTGTATGACAAGAACTTCAAGTCCCTGAAGAAAGAAATTGAAGAAGACCTCAGAAGATGGAAAAATCTGCCATGCTCATGGATTGGCAGGATTAATATAGTAAAAATGAGCATCTTACCAAAAGTAATACACAGATTCAATGCAATCCCCATCAAAATCCCAACTCAATTCTTCATAGAGTTAGAAAGAGCAATTCAAAAATTCATCTGGAATAACAGAAAACCCAGAATAGCTAAAACTATTCTCAAGAGTAAAAGAACCTCTGGGGGAATCAGTATCCCGGACCTCAAGCTGTACTACAGAGCAATAGTGTTAAAAACCGCATGGCATTGGTACAGTGACAGACATGTAGATCAATGGAACAGAATTGAAGACCCAGAAATGAATCCACACTCCTATGGTCACTTGATCTTTGACAAAGGAGCTAAAACCATCCAGTGGAAAAAAGATAGCCTTTTCAACAAATGGTGCTGGCTCAGCTGGAGGTCAACATGCAGAAGAATGCAAATTGACCCATTCTTATCTCCTTGCACTAAGCTCAATTCTAAGTGGATCAAAGATCTCCACATAAAACCAGACACACTGAAACTAATAGAAGGGAAACTAGGGAAGAACCGTGAACATATGGGCACAGGGGAGAATTTCCTGAACAGAACTCCAATAGCTTATGCTCTAAGATCAAGAATAGACAAATGGGACCTCATTAAATTACAAAGTTTTTGCAAGGCAAAAGACACTGTCAAAAAAGCAACTGTCTATTCTTGACAATGCTGTTTTAATTAGAATTCCCTACATCAAGGATGCTGCCTTTTACCACTGAAAGGCATTTACTGTGGTTTATGTATGATATCAAATAAAGAGTATTTAACACTTTAAAAAAACCCTTCATGTGTTTCTACCATAACTGAGGAAGAACAATATTTCAAATCCTTATAAGATTTACAAAACTTGGGTATGAGATGTTTTTCTTTACTCTCTCTCCCTCCTCCTGCCCTGATGCCTATCTCAAGGAATGAAAAAAAGTGGCTGTCTCCAGCCTTCTACTGCTTCGAATCTGTTTAGGGCTGAGAAGAATAACTTCTGGGGCAGAAGGAAAATGTGGTCAGTGGCCATTTTCTATCTCTCTTTTGTGGTTTGTACTGATATTGTAATTTTCTAGATAAATCACTTCATTCATATTGCAGGTGAAACAAAATGCTAGATGCAAGACTGTAATAAATGGGAAAATGTGTGAACAATTGGAACCAGAAGACTTGAGAACAGTAGACAGCTTTACCCTTGTGCTCTCTGTCCCAATTTCAAATTAGTACATATACTTGGTTCATTGTGAGCTTGCTATTGTTATTCATGCATATAATTTAATTATCCAACAAAACCATTTTGACCCTTGAAAAAGTAGTTTGAAATTGCAGTAACCTTTATGCATCTGTCGTCAACACAGCGAGCTTTGATATAAACAACCCTCTGCTTGGCGCCCACAGAGAGTTGAAGCAAACATTTGTTTCTTGTCCAACAGACTCTATGGAACCCAGGTAGTATCTGTAATTTACCAGATATCCTAATTTCAAATTTACTGAAATCATTTGTAGCTGTTCTTAAATATATTTTATATAGCCAAACAGATCTACCTTAAGTAAGGGGATGTTTTTCTGATTCCAAAACTTCCAGGACCAGAAATTCTATGTATATTGTCAGATATGTAAAGGTGGGATGAGGGAATATATGTTGTGAACAGTTTCAACCTATTCTGAGACAATAACACTGAAATTGATTAATGTCTCCTAGTTCTCCCTTCTCCCCTAGCCTTTACCTTTGGGGTTCCTGTTAAGATAAAATGGCTTCATCTCTCTCCCTTTTAAGTTTTGATTTCCAGATATGCTCAGCCATGGTTTAACACTGGAAAAAAACAGTTATTTCATTGTGCATTCAGTTCATAGGGCTTCACTTTTCTGAAATGCTAAGTTGCAGAGTAATTATCTTTGTCCAGTGGACTTTTCAGAGAGATTTCTCAGCACTATTTAAATCTTTCTTGTTATCCTTCTGTAATCAAGAACACTTCATAGGAAAAAAATGTGTGTATTATATATGCATAGAGCTTTGTGTTAAGCCTTCTAATCAAGGGACAAAAGTATAGAGGCTGAAGATAAGTGATGCTGAAAAAATGGCATTCGTTTTATTCATTCAGGGTTGAGCACCACATATAAAACCTTATGGAATCAGAAGTTTAGTAATCAATATTCATGTGATTGAAATATTGTTAGAAAAGAAGACATTTGATTATCCTTAATCCATTCATCTTGCAGAATACCACCACTTAGCTGACTCCTTAGGATTACTGCAAATGTCTCTGTCTTCTCTCTGACCATCATGGAAAAATCTTCTCACAGTCTTCAATTAGGGGAATGAGTCTAGTTGCTTGGTAACCTCTGTACTTACTGTACATCCTGGCTATAGATTATATTGGCCACATCTACTAAGGCATTTTGCATCCTTTTTCTCCTCTCTGGTTTCTGATGTAGAAACTCTATTGCTTCTAACTTACCTGTCAGATGTGACCTGAATCATCTCTTTAGTCTATAGGATGTTCTTTCTTCTGACCTAGGATTTCCTAACTTGGGATATTACTACCAACTACTAGGAAATCAGTTCTCATGAGGTTACTCTTGACTAAAAGAGGGAAGAAGAAAATGTACCACCCTGGCATCCTTTGTGTAGGGATCTTTGAAATACTTTTATGGTTTCTTTACATATGGTTCATTGTACTAGCTAACCTGATAGAAAATTTTGTTATCTTTCCCTGTTTTCTTGTCCTCACTTCGCAAATATCTTACCTATTCACAAACTGTAGGCTTAGGTTTTTCAAAACCTACATTAACAAGGGTTCTTTTTTTTTAATTATTTATTTTATTTTATTTTATTTTTTTAATTTACATTCCAAATCATTTCCCCTTTCCTGTTTCCTCCCTCCCCGAAAGTCCCATAAGCCCCCTTCCCTAACTCTTTTCTCCATTCAACCCCCTCTCGTTACTCTGTCCTGGCGTTCCCCTACATCCAGTCTTTCCAGGACCAGGGGTCTCTCCTTCCATCTTCTTAGAAATCTATTGATATGCGGATTGTGTCTAGGGTATTCCGAGATTCTGGGTCAATATCCCCTTATCAGTGACTGCATACCATGTGTGTTCTTTTGTGATTGGGTTACCTCACTAAGGATGATATTTTCAAGATCTGACCATTTGCCTAGGAATTTCGTGAATTCATTGTTTTTAATTGCAGAGTAGTATTCCATTGTGTAGATATACCACATCTTCTGAATCCATTCCTCCGTTGAGGGACATCTGGGTTCTTTGCAGCTTCTGGCTATTATAAATAAGGCTGCTATGAACATAGTGGAGCATGTGTCCTTACTGCATGCAGGTAAAGCCTCTGGGTACATGCCCAGGAGTGGTATAGCTGGATCCTCCGGGAGTGTCATGCCCAGTTTTCTGAGGAACCGCCAGGCTGCTTTCCAGAGTGGTTGTACCAGCTTGCAATTCCACCAGCAGTGGAGGAGTGTTCCTCTTTCTCCACATCCTCGCCAACAACTGCTGTCTCCTGTGTTTTTGATCTTAGCCATCCTGACTGGTGTGAGATGGAATCTCAGGGTTGTTTTGATTTGCATTTCCCTAATGACTAAGGATGATGAACATCTCTTTAGGTGCTTCTCAGCCATTAGATATTCTTCAGGTGAGAACACTTTGTTTAGCTCTGTACCCCATTTTTTAATAGGGTTACTTGCCTCTCTGGAGTTTAACTTCTTGAGTTCTTTGTATATATTGGATATTAGCCCTCTGTCGGATGTAAGGTTGGTAAAGATCAGTTCCCAGTTAGTTGGTTGCCGCTTTGTCTTTTTGATATTGTCTTTTGCCTTGCAAAAACTTTGTAATTTAATGAGGTACCATTTGTCTATTCTTGATCTTAGAGCATAAGCTATTGGAGTTCTGTTCAGGAAATTCTCCCCTGTGCCCATATGTTCACGGTTCTTCCCTAGTTTCCCTTCTATTAGTTTCAGTGTGTCTGGTTTTATGTGGAGATCTTTGATCCACTTAGAATTGAGCTTAGTGCAAGGAGATAAGAATGGGTCAATTTGCATTCTTCTGCATGTTGACCTCCAGCTGAGCCAGCACCATTTGTTGAAAAGGCTACTTTTTTCCACTGGATGGTTTTAGCTCCTTTGTCAAAGATCAAGTGACCATAGGAGTGTGGATTCATTTCTGGGTCTTCAATTCTGTTCCATTGATCTACATGTCTGTCACTGTACCAATGCCATGCAGTTTTTAACACTATTGCCCTGTAGTACAGCTTGAGGTCCGGGATACTGATTCCCCCAGAGGTTCTTTTACTCTTGAGAATAGTTTTAGCTATTCTGGGTTTTCTGTTATTCCAGATGAATTTTTGAATTGCTCTTTCTAACTCTATGAAGAATTGAGTTGGGATTTTGATGGGGATTGCATTGAATCTGTGTATTACTTTTGGTAAGATGCTCATTTTTACTATATTAATCCTGCCAATCCATGAGCATGGCAGATTTTTCCATCTTCTGAGGTCTTCTTCAATTTCTCTCTTCAGAGACTTGAAGTTCTTGTCATACAGATCTTTCACTTGTTTGGTTAGAGTCACACCAAGATACTTAATATGGTTTGTGGCTATTGTGAAGGGTATTATTTCTCTTACTTCTTTCTCAGCCTGCTTATCCTTTGAGTATAGGAAGGCTTCTGACTTGCTTGAGTTGATTTTATATCCGGCCACTTTGCTGAAGTCGTTTATCAGCTGTAGGAGTTCTCTGGTGGAGTTCTTTGGGTCGCTTAAGTATACTATCATATCGTCTGCAAATAGTGATAGTTTGACTTCTTCGTTTCCAATTTGTATCCCTTTGACCTCTTTTTGTTGTCTAATTGCTCTAGCTAGAACTTCAAGTACTATATTGAAAAGATATGGAGAGAGAGGGCAGCCTTGTCTAGTCCCTGATTTTAGAGGGATTGCTTCAAGTTTCTCTCCATTTAGATTAATGCTGGCTACCGGTTTGCTGTAAATTGCTTTTACTATGCTTAGATATGGGCCTTGAATTCCTGATCTTTCCAAGACCTTTAGCATGAAAGGATGCTGAATTTTGTCAAATGCTTTCTTAGCATCTAATGAGATGACCATGTGGTTTTTTTCTTTGAGATTGTTTATGTAGTGGATTACATTGATGGATTTCCTTATATTGAACCATCCCTGCATCCCTGGGATGAAGCCTACTTGATCATTGTGAATGATCGTTTTGATGTGTTCTTGGATTTTGGTTGGCAAGAATTTTATTGCATCGATATTCATAAGAGAGATTGGCCTGAGATTCTCTTTCTTTGTCGGATCTTTGTGTGCTTTTGGTATTAGTGTAATTGTGGCTTCATAGAACGAGTTGGGTAGTGTTCCTTCTGTTTCTATTTTGTGGAACAGTTTGAAGAGTATTGGTGTTAGGTCTTCTTTGAAGGTCTGATAGAATTCTGCACTAAAACCATCTGGACCTGTGCTTTTTTTGGTTGGAAGACTTCCAATGACAACTTCTATTTCTTCAGGGCTTATAGGACGGTTTAGATGGTCTATTTGATCCTGATTTAATTTTGGTACTTGGTATCTGTCAAGGAAATTGTCCATTTCCTCAAGATTTTCTAGTTGTGTTGAATACAGGTGCTTCAACCTCCTTTTCAGCCAACCATCCAAAGGCAGGTGAGAAAAGATGGTAAATAAGATAAAGGGATGTCCTTCTGTTTAGAAGTAATTCTTTGTGGTGATTCCAATACCCATTTGTTAGAATACCAACAGTCCAGTTCAGTAGAGTAAGGATACCAAACACTCCCATTCGAAAGTTTCACCAATCACAAACCAGCAACTGCAGCACAATCCGGCAGAAACTGCCAAGCCTCCACCAAATCAGTACAAGTGATTGGGAGTAACCAGGACCAGCCACAATGCCAGGAGTTCTCCACCATTTCTCTTTCAACAAAGTGAAGATCAGTGAAGATAGGAAACCAACCCAGCATTTTGCAGCTAGCTATGCAAGCACAGTGTCTCTGTCAGTTGAGTGGCACTTATACTCTATTATAACATCACATGTCCTCCCACAGGTCTTGCCTCAGCAAAACACCACTTGAGTTTATATCACATCACACAACCAGAAACTTCTACTTTAATAAACCTTTATCTTGTGATCAAATTACAGAAGAAACTAGACTAAGCACATAGTTCTCAGCCATCATCAGAGAAGCTTCCTCTTGCAGTAGATGGGAAATAATACAGACACTCACAGCTGGATAGTGTTAATGAGAGACCTTGGAACAATTATTCCTAAATTGAATGTCTCCATCAAATCCCTCACATCAGCCTCAGAAAATTATATGGAGGAGGATGAAGAAAGAATGTAAGACCCAAATGGGATGCATGACATCAAGGAAACATTCTTCCAGACACAGCAGGACTGATATACATATGAACTCACAGAGACTGTGGCCACATGCATAGGGTTTGCACAGGTTCCAGGTAGACAGGGATCCTGAACTGAGAGGGGAAAGTGGGTATGAGCTCCTATCCCTAACCAAGAAGCTACCTACAGTTGGAAAACACCAGCAAAGATTTTTTTTTTACATTGGAATTGCACTGGGTATATAAACCACACATAAAAGTAGGTCCCAGGTTCATTAGTAAATGGCTAACAGAAAATTAGCTAAATAGTATTTTTTGCAGACTTTTTACTTTACTGCTTTAATTGTGGAATATTTATGTTGCTGGTCTTTTGTTGTACATTATAAATTGTGATTTTTGTGTTTGTATGAATTGTGTGTGTTGTTTCTTGTGCTTATTATTTGCTTTTCTTTTATTCTGGTTTATTTTCTAAAGAGAGGGAGAGAGAGAGAGAGAGAGAGAGAGAGAGAGAGAGAGAGAGAGAGAGAGAGAGAGAGAGAGAGAGAGACTTCACTAGGTGGGAAGGATCTAGAAGGAGATGGGAAAAGGGAAACTATGATCAGAATGTACTTTATAAAATTATTTTCAAATAAAAAATAGCGATATGTTCCATGATTGTAGGAAGAAAACTGTATTATTTTTAGTCCTTCAATTATCCCATGAGCCTAGTAGTGTTATTGTTTATTAAATGAATAACAACTTATTTTTCTATTGCTTTTAGCCAAAAGATATTTTATGAGCAGAACAATATGTATTAATCTCAGTGAATACTTTTCTATGAGGATTTCTGTCACCCCCTTGTTATTAGCTTGTGATCTTCCCTGTGGCTTCATGGCCTAGAGATGCCAGAAAGAATGAAAGGCAATCTGAGATTTACATTTTGATTTTTCCCAAAGTAATATTTTTTATTGATTATTTGGGAATTTCATATCATGCACCCCAATCACACTCTCTTACCAGTCTTCCCATGTCTGCCCTTCTCCATTGTGATATCTCTCTCCTCAAAAAACCCAGAACACTCAAGAACAGTTTATGTTGCCCGCATACTCACTGGAACATGGTTGAACTCCCAGTGGCCAGCCCCTTAAAGAAAGCTACATGGACAGGGATGGAGCAGGGATCCATCTTATGGGTGGGAACCTGTCCCTGACACTATTGATGATGCTCTGTTGTGCTTGCAGACAGGAGCCTACCATGCCTGTCCTCTGGGAAGCTCCACACAGAGGCTGACTGAGTTAGAAGCAGAGACCCACATTGAATGAAACTTGAGAAGTTTGTGGAAGAGCTGTGGGGAGTATTGGGGAACCAGGAGAATACAGGGACGCCATAGGAGGAACAACGGAGTCAATTAACTTGGACACAAGTTAATTGGATGGGGCTTCCCAGAGACTGAACCACCAACCAAAGACCTAGAGCACCCACCCAACTCTGCCCCGCACATGTGCTACGCATGTGCAACTTGGTCTTCATGTGGGTCCCCAAACATCTGGGGCTGGGGCTTTGGATCCTGTTCTGCTTTCTGGGCTGCCTTGTCTACCCTCAGTGGGAGAGGGCATGTCTAGTCCTGCAGTGACTAGAGGTGCCATGGTGGGTTATTACCCAGCAGGGACTCCCCTTCTGTGGAGAGAGGGAAGAGGTGGGGGAGGAGCTGTGGGGCGACTCAGAGGAGGTGGACTGCATTGCAATGTATAATGAATAAGTGGATACGTTGGTAGAGAAAGGAAAAAAGACAACCAAGTCTTTCTTAACCCTCATCCCCGCTAGAAGCCATTGACTGTGGAGAACTACACTTCAGTATCCTTACCACAGCCAACCAATGGGCTGAACATAGGGTTCCCAATGGAGGAGCTAGAGAAAGAACCCAAGAAGCTGAAGAGTTTTGCAGCCCCATAGAAGGAATAATAATATGCCCTAATCAGTACCCCCAGAGCTCCCAGGGACTAAACCACCAACAAAAGAATACACATGGAGGGACCCATGGCTCCAGCTACATATATAGCAGAGGATGGCCTTTTCAGACATCAGTGAGAGGAGAGGCCATTGGTCATGTGAAGGCTCGATGCTTCAGTGTAGGGAATGCCAGATCAGTAAAGTGGGAGGGGGGTTGGTGAGCAGGGGGAGGGGGGATGGGATAGGGGGTTTTTGGAGGGGAAAGGAGGAAAGGGGATAACATTTGAAATGTAAATAAAGCAAATATCTAATAAAAATTTTTTTATAAAGGGTTCTTTTAGATGGCTTCCTGTCTAAGCTATTACTTGGGGTAGGGTTGGGGTATGGGGTTATCACAGAAGCCTTCTTTGTCCATTTTCCTCAACTGTGATTAAGTCACCGATAGAGATAAATACTACTGCAAAGGTAGCTTTCTTGCTCTTTATAGTTCATGTGAGGCAAGGACCATGGACTTCCATATGGTTTCTGGTGACAACATGGACCATGAACAGCCACAAAATGCCCTCATTGGTAACATGGACCAAGGGCAACAACACAGACCCTGGTTGCCGCTGAATCACTGACCCAGACATGGCTCTCAGGGGCAGCATGGCCCACAGACATCTATATGGCTTCAAGCAGCAGCGCAGATCATAGACATCCGCTCTGCCCTCAGTCACAGGTATCAACACATTCCTGGCTGCATGTGCTGAGGAGTCTGAATCTGGGCATCAATTTGGTGAGGTATTTAATATCTTTGCATCTTGGATTTCCCATTTCTCAACCAAAAATATCCTGATTCTCACCTTCCAAAGACTCGGAAAAAATTAGATGAACTAGTTATTTTATATTTTTTCTTAATACTAAATGCCCAATCATGCCTCGTAAATCAAATGTCAGTTCATTCAGGTTTCTTAAGTGGCTCCTGATACTAACTTTATTCTGTCTGGCTCTTTACTTGTGTTCCTATCTTTTACACAGTAAGATTATCAGGACAAACATTGACACATTTTCACCCAATTACACTGTCTCCCCATCTGTAACCACACAGCAAGTCTGTTTCCTTGCTTCAGATATGGTCACCATGTGTCTGAGTCATGGTCAACAGCATCTGGGAAGAAAGGATACACACCATCTTCAGTCAGGGCCTGAGGATACCACCCATGAGATCCCTAGTTTCTGCTTCTATATCAGTCTGCTTTCTGCAGGGGAAACTGAGGGGGTTTTTGTACCTCGTGGAGAGAGGGAAGAGTTAAAGAAGAGTCCTTATATAAATGATAGCATTACTGCAACAACATTCCACTTATTGAACAGAAATAATCGCTTAGATTCTATGGAGAAATAAAACTGTATAGATTCAATTTCTGGGACTTCAGGATTTATTTTTCACACCGTTGTGTTGGCTGATATTTCTTTTTTTTTTAACTTTTTTTCTTATTTTCTATATTTTTTAATGTTTACATTCCGAATGATTTCCCCTTTCCTGTTTCCTCCCTCCCTGAAAGTCTCATAAGCCCTCTTCCCTCCCCCTGTTCCCCATTCAACACCCTCTTGCTTCTCTGTCCTGGTATTTCCCTACTGCCAGTCTTTCTAGGACCAGGGGTCTCTCCTCCATCTTCTTGGAAATCTATTGATATGTGAATTGTGTCTTGGGTATTCCGAGCTTATGGGTTAATATCCCCTTATCAGTGACTGCATACCATGTGTGTTTTTTGTGATTGGGTTACCTCACTAAGGATGATATTTTCCAGTTCTGACCATTTGCCCAAGAATTTCGTGAATTCATTGTTTTTAATTGTAGAGTAGTATTCCATTGTGTAAATATACCACATCTTCTGAATCCATTCCTCTGTTGAGGGACATCTGGGTTCTTTCCAGCTTCTGGCTATTATAAATAAGGCTGCTATGAACATAGTGGAGCATGTGTCCTTATTGCATGCAGGGGAAGCCTCTGGGTATATGCCCAGGAGAGGATCCTCTGGGAGTGTCATGCCCAGTTTTCTGAGGAACCACCAAACTGCTTTCCAGAGTGGTTGTAACAGTTTGCAATTCCACCAGCAGTGGAGGAATGTTCTTCTTTCTCCACATCCTCGCCAACAACTGCTGTCTCCTGTGTTTTTGATTTTAGCCATTCTGACTGGTGTGAGATGGAATCTCAGGGTTGTTTTGATTTGCATTTCCCTAATGACTAAGGATGATGAACATTTCTTAAGGTGCTTCTCAGCCATTAGATATTCTTCAGGTGGGAACTCTATGTTTAGCTCGGTACCCCATTTTTAATAGTGCTATTCGGTTCTCTGGAGTCTAACTTCTTGAGTTCTTTGTATATATTGGATATTAACCCTCTTTCTGATGTAGGTTTGGTAAAGATCTTTTCCCAGTGTGTTGGTTGCTGCTTTGTCCTTTTGACAGTATCCTTTGCCTTACAAAAATGTTGTAATTTTATGAGGTCCCATTTGTCAATTCTTGATCTTAGAGCATAAGCTATTGGTGTTCTGTTCAGGAAATTTTCCCCTGTGCCCATATGTTCAAGGTTCTTCCCTAGTTTCCTATCTATTAGTTTCGGTGTATCTGGTTTTATGTGGAAGTCTTTGATCCACTTGGACTTGAGCTTAGTACAAGGAGATAAGAATGGATCGATTTGCATTCTTCTGCATGTTGACCTCCAGTTGAACCAGCACCATTTGTTGAAAGGGTTATCTTTTTTTTCCACTTGAGGGTTTTAGCTCCTTTGTCAAAGATCAAGTGACCATAGGAGTGTGGATTCATTTGCAGGTCTTCAATTCTGTTCCATGATCTACAAGCCTGTCACTGTACCAAAACCATGCAGTTTTTCACACAGTTGCACTGTAGTACAGCTTGAGGTCTGGGATACTGATTCCCCCAGAAGTTCTTAGTTTTAGAATAGTTTTAGCTATCCTAGGTTTTCTGTTATTCCAGACAAATGTTTGAATTGCTCTTTCTAACTCTATGAAGAATTGTGTTGGGATTTAATGGGGATTGCATTGAATCTGTATATTGCTTTTGGCAAGATGATCATTTTTACTATATTAATCCTGACAATCCATGAGCATGGAAGATTTTTCCATCTTCTGAGGTCCTCTTCAATTTCTTTCTTCAGAGACTTGAAGTTCTTGTCATACAGATCTTTCACTTGTTTCGTTAGAGTCACACCAAGATACTTTATATTGATTGTGGCTATCGTGCGGGGTATCATTTCTCTTACTTCTTTCTCAGCCTGCTTATCCTTTGAGTATAGGAAGGCTACTGACTTGCTTGAGTTGATTTTATATCCTGCCACTTTGCTGAAGTTGTTTATCAGCTGTAGGAGTTCTCTGGTGGAGTTCTTTGGGTCGCTTAAGTATACTATCATATCGTCTGCAAATAGTGATAGTTTGACTTCTTCCTTTCCAATTTGTATACCTTTTACCTCCTTTTGTTGTCTAATTGCTCTAGCTAGAACTTCAAGTACTATATTGAAAAGATATGGAGAGAGAGAGAGTAGCCTTGTCTAGTCCCTGATTTTAGTGGGATTGCTTCAAGTTTCTCTCCATTTAGATTGATGTTGTCTACCGGTTTGCTGTAAGTTGCTTTTACTATGTTTAGATATGGGCTTTGAATTCCTGATCTTTCCAAGACCTTTAACATGAAAGCATGCTGAATTTTGTCAAATGCTTTTTCAGCATCTAATTAAATGACCATGTAGTTTTTTTCTTTGAGATTGTTCATGTTGTGGATTACATTGATGGATTTCCTTATATTGAACCATTCCTGCGTCCCTGGGATGAAGCCTACTTGATCGTGGTGAATGATCGTTTTAACTTGTTCTTGGATTTGGTTGGCAAGAATTTTATTGAGTATTTTTGCATCGATATTCATAAAAGAAATTGGCCCGAGATTCTCTTTCTTTGTCAGATCTTTATGTGATTTTGGTATCAGCATAATTGTGGCTTCATAGAACGAGTTGGGTAGTGTTCCTTCTGTTTCTATTTTGTGGAATAGTTTGAATATTGGTGTTAGGTCTTCTTTGAAGGTCTGAGAGAATTCTGCACTAAAACCATCTGGACCTGTGATTTTTTTTGTTTGGAAGACTTCCAATGACCACTTCTATTTCTTCAGGGTTATAGGACGGATTAGATGGTCTATTTGATCCTGATTTAATTTTGGTATTTGGTATCTGTCTAGGAAATTGTCCATTTCCTCCAGATTTTCTTTTTTTTTATTATTTATTTTATTTTATTTTTTTTAATTTACATTCCAAATCATTTCCCCTTTCCCGTTTCCTCCCTCCCCGAAAGTCCCATAAGCCCCCTTCCCTCCCTCTTTTCTCCATTCAACCCCCTCTCGTTACTCTGTCCTGGCGTTCCCCTACATCCAGTCTTTCCAGGACCAGGGGTCTCTCCTTCCATCTTCTTAGAAATCTATTGATATGTGGATTGTGTCTAGGGTATTCCGAGATTCTGGGTCAATATCCCCTTATCAGTGACTGCATACCATGTGTGTTCTTTTGTGATTGGGTTACCTCACTAAGGATGATATTTTCAAGATCTGACCATTTGCCTAGGAATTTCGTGAATTCATTGTTTTTAATTGCAGAGTAGTATTCCATTGTGTAGATATACCACATCTTCTGAATCCATTCCTCTGTTGAGGGACATCTGGGTTCTTTCCAGCTTCTGGCTATTATAAATAAGGCTGCTATGAACATAGTGGAGCATGTGTCCTTACTGCATGCAGGTAAAGCCTCTGGGTATATGCCCAGGATTGGTATAGCCGGATCCTCCGGGAGTGTCATGCCCAGTTTTCTGAGGAACTGCCAGACTGCTTTCCAGAGTGGTTGTACCAGCTTGCAATTCCACCAGCAGTGGAGGAGTGTTCCTCTTTCTCCACATCCTCGCCAACAACTGCTGTCTCCTGTGTTTTTGATCTTAGCCATCCTGACTGGTGTGAGATGGAATCTCAGGGTTGTTTTGATTTGCATTTCCCTAATGACTAAGGATGATGAACATCTCTTTAGGTGCTTCTCAGCCATTAGATATTCTTCAGGTGAGAACACTTTGTTTAGCTCTGTACCCCATTTTTTAATAGGGTTACTTGCCTCTCTGGAGTTTAACTTCTTGAGTTCTTTGTATATATTGGATATTAGCCCTCTGTCGGATGTAAGGTTGGTAAAGATCATTTCCCAGTTAGTTGGTTGCCGCTTTGTCTTTTTGACAGTGTCTTTTGCCTTGCAAAAACTTTGTAATTTAATGAGGTCCCATTTGTCTATTCTTGGTCTTAGAGCATAAGCTATTGGAGTTCTGTTCAGGAAATTCTCCCCTGTCCCCATATGTTCAAGGTTCTTCCCTAGTTTCCCTTCTAATAGTTTCAGTGTGTCTGGTTTTATGTGGAGATCTTTGATCCACTTAGAATTGAGCTTAGTGCAAGGAGATAAGAATGGGTCAATTTGCATTCTTCTGCATGTTGACCTCCAGCTCAGCCAGCACCATTTGCTGAAAAGGCTATCTTTTTTCCACTGGATGGTTTTAGCTCCTTTGTCAAAGATCAAGTGACCGTAGGAGTGTGGATTCACTTTTGGGTCTTCAATTCTGTTCCATTGATCTACATGCCTGTCACTGATGATTTTTTTAATTTCCTCAGTTTCTGTTGTTATCTCTCCCTTTTTGTTTCTGATTTTGTTAATTTGGATACTGTCTCTGTGCCCTCTGGCTAGTCTGGCTAAGGGCTTATCTATCTTGCTGATATTCTCAAAGAACCAACTCCTAGTTTTGTTGATTCTTTGTATGGTTTTATTTGTTTCTACTTGATTGATTCAGCCCTGAGTTTGATGATTTTCTGCCTTCTACTCCTCTTTGGTGTATTTGCTTATTTTTGTTCCAGGGCTTTCAGGTGTGCCATTAAGCTGCTAGTATATGCTGTCTCCCGTTTCTTTTTTTGCAGCACTCAGGGCTATGAATTTTCCTCTTAGCACTGCTTTTATTGTGTCCCATAAATTAGGGTATGTTGTGCCTTCATTTTCATTAAATTTTAAAAAGTCTTTGATTTCTTTCTTTATTTCCTCCTTGTCCAAGTTATCATTGAGTAGAGCATTGTTCAGGGTCCATGTGTATGTGGGTTTTCTTTTGTTTTTGTTGCCATTGAAGACCACCCTTATTCCATAGTGATCTGATAGGAGGCATGGGATTAGTTCGATCTCCTATATCTGTTAAGGTCTGTTTTGTGACCAATTATATCGTCGATTTTTGAGACGGTACCATGAGGTGCTGAGAAGAAGGTATATTCTTTTGCTTTAGGAAGAAATGTTCTTTATATATCTGCTAGTTCCATTTGGTCCAAGGCTTCAATTAGATTCACTGTGTCCCTGTTTAGTTTCTGCTTTCCTGAACGATCCATTTCAGAGAGTGGGGTGTTGAAGTCACACACTATTATTGTGTGAGGTGCTATGTGTGCTTTGAGCTTTAGTAAAGTTTCTTTTACGAATGAGGGTGCCCTTGCATTTGGAGCATAGATATTCAGAATTGAGAGTTCTTCTTGGTTGATTTTTCCTTTGATCAGTGTGTAGTGTCTGTCTGTTTCTTTTTTGATGACTTTAGGTTGAAAGTCAATTTTATCTGATATTAGGATGGCTACTCTGGCTTGTTTCCTGGGACCATTTGCTTGTAAAATTGTTTTCCAGGCTTTTACTCTGAGATAATGTTTGTCTTTGACACTGAGGTGCATTTCCTACATGCAGCAAAATGCTGGGTCCTGTTTACTTATCCAGTCTGTTAGTCTATGTCTTTTTATTGGGAAATCGAGACCATTGTTATTAAGAGAGATTAAGGAATAGTGATAATTGCCACCTGCTATTCTTGACACTATCTTTATATTTGAATGGTTCTCTACTTTTGGGCTTGATCAAAGAAGGTTACTATTTCGTCTTTTCCAGGGTGTAGTTTCTCTCCTTGTATTGGCGGTTTCTACCAATTATCCTTTGCAGGGCTGGGTTTGTGGAAAGATATTGTGTAAATTTGGTTTTATCATGGAATATCTTGATCTCTCCATCTATAGTGATTGAGAGTTTTGCTAGGTATTGTAGTCTAGGCTGGCATTTGTTTTCTCTTAGGTTCTTCATGAGATCTGTCCAGGATCTTCTGGCTATCATAGTCTCTTGTGAGAAGTCTGATGTGATTCGGATAGGTCTTCCTTTGTATGTTGCTTGGCCTTTTTCTCTTACTGCTTTTTAATATTCTTTCTTTGTTTAGTACATTTGGTATTTTGATTATTATGTGACAGGAGGTATTTCTGTTCTGGTCCAGTCTGATTGGAATTCTGTAGGCTTCTTGTACATTCATTGGCATCTCTCTCTTTAGGTTAGGGAAGTTTTCCTCCTTAATTTTGTTGAAGATATTTAATGGCCCTTTAATTTGCAAATCTTCACTCTCATCTATACCTATAATCCTTAGGTTTGGTCTTTTCATTGTGTCCTGGATTTCCTGGATGTTTTGGGTTACACATTTTTTGCATTTTGCATTTTCTTTGACTGTTGAGTCAATGCTTTCTATGGTATCTCAGCACCTGAGATCCTTTCTTCCATCTCTTGTATTTTATTGTTGATGTTTGCATCTATGACCCCTGACTTCTTCCCAAGGTTTTCTATCTCCAAAGTTGTCTCCCATTGTGATTTCTTAGTTGTTTCTACTTTCTTTTTTAGATCCTGGATAGATTTGCTCAGATCCTTCACTTGTTTGTTTGTATTTTCCTGTATTTCTTTAAGATATTTTTGTGTTTCCTGTTTCAGGATCTTTGCCTGTTGACCCAAGTTCTCCTGTATTTCTTTCAGCGATTTTTGTGTTTCCTTCTTATGGGCTTCCATCTGTTGATCCATATTCTCCTGCATTTCTTTAAGCGATTTTTGTGTTTCCTTTGTAAGGGCATCTACCCATTGATTCATGTTCTCCTGTATTTCTTTTAGAGATTTTTGTGTTGCCTCCTTATGGACCTCCATCTATTGACCCATATTCTCCTGCTCTTCTTTAAGCGAGTTTTGTGTTTCCTTTGTAAGGGCTTCTACCCATTGATTCATGTTCTCTTGTATTTCTTTATGAGATTTATTTAAATCCTTCTTGAAATCCTCTAATAGCATCATGAGAAGTGATTTTAAATCCAGATCTTGTCTTTCGTGTGTGATGGGGTATCCAGGACTTGCTGCTGTTGGAGAGTTGGGTTCGGATGGTGCCATATTGCCTTGATTTCTGTTAGTAATGTTCCTATGTTTGCCTTTCGCCATCTGTTTTTTTCTGGTGTTAGTTGGTCCTGCTGTCACTGTCTGTTGCTTGGACTTCCTGTGAACCTGCAAGGCTATTTCTGCCCCCCTGGATGACCGGGTTTCCCCTGGCACTGATTGCTGAGGTGCTGCCCTACTCCTGAGTGACTTTGGAGCCCTGATGTGCCTTGCCCCAAGTGATGTTATACTTGGAAATCCCTGTGTACCTAGAGACTCAGAGTAGTCAATCCCAGGAGCAGAGGTGGCTAAGGGGAGGCTGGTGTGCTCTCTCCCGGTGTGCTCTCTCCAGGTGCGAGGTCCTCTGCAGGGCAGATGTCCCACAGCAGAGCTGGTGTGTAGATGGCCACAGAACTGCCCAGCTCTTGGGTGCAGGGAGTACACAATCTGGCTGAGTCCCAAGCGATGTTATGCTCAGTTATCCCTGTGCGGGGAGGTCCCAACTGCTCTGTTCTGGTTGATATTTCCTACATAACAGAGCTGGTGCCCGGCATGGGTCAGAAACCTATATACAATATCAGTTGATAAGTGTGCATGGAAAACTCCTGCCCCCTATTTCTCTCCAGCATTATTAGAAGATAGCCTTTCCTCTGTAAATTAATGGGAATGAGGTGGTAGAAAATAATAATATCCCTGCCAAATAGCACATTCAAGTCTTTAAAGTACCCATCTTCTAGGACCGACTCTTGTCCAATTTTAATATACCTACAAACTATTCACATTTGTGAAAATGAAAATTCTAATATAGCAGGTCTGAGTGGTGCTGAAGTTCTGCATTTCTGTGTCTATGTATTTATTTCTCATTAGCATAACAAATAATGGATTTTACCGTGATGTTTTCATATATATATATATATGAAAACATATAAAATATATATATTCTTGTACTCTGCTCATAATCATTTATACGTTTTGTTCTCTTGTCTGCTCACTTCTACTGGACCCTTCTTCTCACTCAACAGTTTCTTTATATTTTCTTATCAATATATGTATAAAATTCATAGTAATATAAAATATATATCTTTTAAATATAGAATCTGTATGCAAGAGAAAAGATGAAATATTTGCTTCTCTTAGTTTGGCTTATTTTGCTTCACATGATTTAACTTCAACCACATTTATATAATGTTATATTTTGCCTTATTTTAGAGCTGACCGATTCTATTATGTATACATAATATTTTTCCTTATCCACTTATCTATTGATTGCTATATTGGGTATTTTGAATAGTGCAATCAGTAGTGAGACTCAAATATCTGTGGTAGACTTACTTAGAATCCTTAAAGTATAAAACTTGAGTGATATGTTTGAATTATATGCTAATTCTATCTTGAAACTTTTTTTTGAGGGGGGGAAGTGACTTCCATACTGGTTTTTGGAGTAATTACACAATTTACTTTCCTACCTGAAATTCATAAAAATTATTTCCCCCCACATTCTTATCAGCATTTGGTGTCACTTTTTTTTCCTTGAGGATAAGGACTCAGATTGAGGTTGAGATAGAATATTGTCGTAATCTTCTTTTTTTTATTTTGGTTTTTCGAGACAGGGTTTCTCTGTATAGCCCTGGCTGTCCTGGAACTCACTTTGTAGACCAGACTGGCCTCGAACTCAGAAATGCGCCTGCCTCTGCCTCCCAAGTGCTGGGATTAAAGGCGTGTGCCACCACTGCCTGGCAGTGTAATCTTTTTTAAATTACAATTTAAATTTAACATGTGAAGTAGTGGATTTTGTAAAAGCATTTTCATGAACTAGTCTAATTTTCTCAAATGCTTTTTCTCCCATTTAATATAGTGTATATATATATATTTCTTGTATAATGTATTTTAATATAATTTGTATTCATGAGGCCAAAAGATAATGCACCTTTTAAATGTATGTATTGACTATTCGTATTTCTCCTATTGAGAATTATTCATTTTATTTGCTTATGTATTCATCAACTGTTTTGTTGTCAAGCACTCAATATTTCTGAGATCTTTATATGGTTTAGATATGGTTCTGTCATTGGATGTAATTGGAAAAACCTTCCACTCTGAGGTGTCTCTCCCTTTGCTGATGCTTTCCTTTGCTTTCACAAAATTTCATATACTCTCCATTGTTATTTCTTGGGATTATATCTGTGTTATTAGAGTTTTTTTCAGAAACTTCTTATCTGTCCTTTAAGGTTGAAATGTTTGGCTTTTATTTTCCTCAGGCAGTTTCAGAATTTCAGGCTATACCTTAGAGTTTGTATTCAATTACACGCATATTTTTGTAAGTATATGATAGTGATAAAAGTTCATTGCAGGTGTATGTCCATTTTACCTGGCTCCATGTGTTGAAGAATGAATCTTTTCTCTATTGCATATTCTGACACCTTTGCCAGAAAGTCGGTGTATTTTAGCTGCATTTACCTCTAGGTCCTTAATACCACTCCAGTGCTCTTTGTGTCTGTTTTGTGCCAATACGATGACTCTGTAGTATAAACTGAAATCAGATATTTTGATATCTCCTGTGTTGCTTTCTCTTCTTAAGAAACTTTAGCCATTTGGTGTTGTTTCCTTTCATGTGCATTTTAGGACTTGGTTTTCTTTTCTTTTCATTTTTTTTGTTATTATTATTTTCTATATTTTTTTTATTTACATTCCAAATGATTTCCCCTTTCCTGGTTCCTCCTTCCCCAAAAGTCCCGTAAGCACCCTTCCCTCTCTCTGTTCCCCATTTAACACCCTCTCGCTTCTCTGTCCTGGTATTCCCTTACATCCAGTCTTTCCAGGACCAGGGGTCTTTCCTTCCATCTTCTTGGAAATCTATTGATATGTGAATTGCGTCTTAGGTATTCCAAGTTTCTGGGTTAATATTCCCTTATCAGTGACTACATACCATGTGTGTTCTTTTGTGATTGGGTTACCTCACTAAGGATGATATTTTCCAGTTCTGACCATTTGCCTAAGAATTTCGTGAATTCATTGTTTTTAATTGCAGAGTAGTATTCCATTGTGTAAATATACCACATCTTCTGAATCCATTCCTCTGTTGAGGGACATCTGGGTTCTTTCCAGCTTCTGGCTATTATAAATAAGGCTGCTATGAACATAGTGGAGCATGTGTACTTATTGCACACAGGGGAAGCCTCTGGGTATATGCCCAGGAGTGGTATAGCTGGATCCTCCAGGAGTGTCATGCCCAGTTTTCTGAGGAACCGCCAGACTGCTTTCCAGAGTGGTTGTACCAGCTTGCAATCCCACCATCAGTGGAGGAGTGTTCCTCTTTCTCCACATCCTCGACAAAATTCAGCATCCTTTCATATTAAAAGTCTTGGAAAGATCAGGAATTCGAAGCCCATATCTAAACATAGTAAAAGCAATTTACAGCAAACCGGTAGACAACATCAATCTAAATGGAGAGAAACTTGAAGCAATCCCACTAAAATCAGGGACTAGACAAGGCTGCCCTCTCTCTACATTTCTTATCAATATAGTACTTGAAGTTCTAGCTAGAGCAATTAGACAACAAAAGGAGGTAAAAGGCATACAAATTGGAAAGGAAGAAGTCAAACTATCACTATTTGCAGACGATATGATAGTATACTTAAGCGACCCAAAGAACTCCACCAGAGAACTCCTACAGCTGATAAACAACTTCAGCAAAGTGGCCGGATATAAAATCAATTCAAGCAAGTCAGTAGCCTTCCTATACTCAGAGGATAAGCAGGCTGAGAAAGAAGTAAGAGAAATGATACCCTGCATGATAGCTACAATCAATATAAAATATCTTGGTTTGACTCTAACGAAACAAGTGAAAGATCTGTATGACAAGAACTTCAAGTCTCTGAAGAAAGAAATTGAAGAAGACCTCAGAAGATGGAAAAATCTGCCATGCTCATGGATTGTCAGGATTAATATAGTAAAAATGATCATCTTGTCAGAAGCAATACACAGATTCAATGCAATCCCCATCAAAATCCCAATGCAATTTTTCATAGAGTTAGAAAGAGCAATTCAACATTCGTCTGGAATAACAGAAAACCCAGGATAGCTAAAACTATTCTCAACAGTAAAAGAACTTCTGGGGGAATCAGTATTCCAGACCTCAAGCTGTACAACAGAGCAACTTTGTGAAAAACTGCATGGTATTGGTACAGTGACAGGCATGTAGATCAATGGAACAGAATTGAAGACCCAAAAATGAATCCACACTCCTATGGTCACTTGATCTTTGACAAAGGAGCTAAAACCATCCAGTGGAAAAAAGATAGCCTTTTCAGCAAATGGCACTGGTTGAACTGGAGGTCAACATGCAGAAGAGTGCAAATTGATCCACTCTTATCTTCTTGCACTAAGCTCAATTCCAAGTGGATCAAGGACCTCCACATAAAACCAGACACACTGAAACTAATTGAAAGGAAACTAGGGAAGAACCTTGAACATATGGGCACAGGGGAAAATTTCCTGAACAGAACACCAATAGCTTATGTTCTAAGATCAAGAATTGACAAATGGCACCTCATAAAATTATGAAGTTTCTGTAAGGCAAAGGACACTGTCAAAAGGACAAAACGGCAACCAACAAACTGGGAAATGATCTTTACCAAACCTACATCAGTCAGAGGGCTAATATCCAATATATACAAAGAACTCAAGACGTTAGACTCCAGAGAGCCAAATAGCACTATTAAAAATGGGGTACAGAGCTAAGAAAGAGTTCTCACCTGAAGAATATCTAATGGCTGAGAAGCACCTAAAGAAATGTTCAACATCCGTAGCCATTAGGGAAATGCAAATCAAAACAACCCTGAGATTCCACCTCTCACCAGTCAGAATGGCTAAGATCAAAACCACAAGACTTGGTTTTCTAATTCTCCGAAGAATGGCATGGGAATTTGATGGGATTGCATTGAAGTTGTAAATTGTTTTTGGTAATATAGCCATCTGTGGAAAATTAATTTTGTTGATTTTTGAGCTTGGAAGTTTTTCCCATCTACTAGCACCTTCTTCATATTATTTCTTCAGTGCTTTAATTTTTAATCAATGTGTGTGTGTGTGTGTGTGTGTGTAGGGGCATACATGTCTATGAAGATATACTTACTCTCGGAGAGCAAGCTCGTAAGCAGTATTCTTCTATGGCTTAATATCCATACCTCTCGGTTCCTGCATGAATTTCTGCTCGTGCTTCCTTCAATAATGGAATATGGTCAAGATACCTAAGCAAAATAAGCCCTCTACTTTCCCTGTTATTTTGGACATTTTTTAAGATAGCAATAAATAGCAAACTAAGACAACACCTGTCTTTACCTCCCCTCCCCCTTTTTCTGTGTTTACAAATATGGCTGTAGTCACACCCATAAGCAAGCCCTTCATCCTCAGAGCCATCTCCTTATCTAAGATACTGATTTCTGGTCATTGATTTTAATATCCTTCTACTTTGCTGACAAACTTTTCCAAGTCTGGGAGAGGATCCGCATTTCTAATAATATTCAAAAAGTTGCTGATATGATGCATCTGATCCTGAGGCCACACTTCCTTGCATGGCTTTGGCCAAGAAGTTATTAAAGCTTATCAAGACTTCCTGGGACAGTTATTGAAATTTAACTTCCTGAATTTCCACATTCCTCTTATAAGTCTAATCAGTAGTTCTGCTATTGGGCCCAACGGTTTGCATTTACTAAGCCTGACGAAGATTCAGATATAGATTGGAGCTCACACTATATAAAAAAACCCAACCCTCCTCTATATCTTTGTTTCATCAATTACCACTTCTTTGTCTGTGTTTTGACTTGTGTTTCCTAAGGGACTTCCTCTAGGACACATGTCCCTTATTTGTTTATAAACACTTATGTAGCACTTTCAGTGTGTTTGGCACTGTCCTGCATGCTTCAAAGTTTTATTCATCATCCAAATCTCATTCTTGTAGCTAGTGCATACAGAGTCCAGTCACCCATCCGCAGTTCTGAGCAGTAGCTAGTGGAGTTGTAATTTAAATACAGACAATATGGCTCTAGAATTCCTGCAACAAATTACCAGCCTATGCTCCATTTCACCCCAGGTAACTTCATGTCTCTTTAAAGGAGAGTGCAGGTAAGTGAGTTTTTTTCAGTCCCCCCACCCTGCTGTGTGTGCACACATCTGCAGATGTGCGTGTGTAGTCTTGTGTATATCAGTGTTCATGTGGAGGCAGGTAGGGGAAGAAAGAAGCCAAAGGTGACATTAGATATAATTTTCAGTTGTTGTCCACATTGTTGTTGTTGTTAGTGTTTGTTATTTTTAGTATTAGTATTGTGAGATAGGGTCTCTCACTGAACTTGAAACTTATTAATTTAGCTAGACCTATTAGGGAGACAGCTACAGGTTTCCCTGCTCCTGCTTTCTCTGTGAGTAGGGTTATAGATGCATATTGCCTTGTCCATGTTTTCCATGGGTGCTGTGGATCAAATTCACACCCATGTGCCTACACGGCAAGCAAGTTAGAAACGAAGCCATTTTTCCAGGCCCCCTTCTTTCTTTTGATACCTAGATAGATTTTCTTGGCTCCTTTGGCAATGATCATTTGGTTTTTGGTCCTGTTACTTTTAAGTATGATTAGTTTGGAGTCAGTGTTAATATAAATTAATAAAATTAATTTAATAGTGATAAAAACATATTTGACTTACTGATATGCTTACTTAATGTCAAATAAGTGATTTGAATTCAGCAAGTCTTCTAGCTAGTTCCTGTGATAGGGCTTGCGTGCTTTGAGGTGGAAAAAAGCACAAAATGATTTAAGACAGTATCTTTGATTTTAAGACCCTGGTAACACAACACTGTTTCAAACACACGCACACACACACACACACAACTATATATATGCATATATATGTATATGTTTTCTTATTACGTTACGTACTTTAGTCTTATTTAAGATATCAGATGATGCTACAAAGACAAGGAAAAGCAGCAAAGATGGGTATAAAGAAGATGAAGTGACTGTATTAGGGTGGGTAGACAGCCAAGATATCCGATATATGTAGAGCAAAGGACAGTTTTTGAGGAAGAAAAAGTCTGTGGGCTTATGGTTGAGGAGGCCTGTGGTTTGGAATCAGATGTGAGAATGTTTATCTGATGGTCGAGGCAGAAATCATTATGTAGGCAATGGATGAACCATGTCATTAAAGAAAGTTCAGGCCTGAGGATGAAGCTCATTTGATAGAGTGCTTGCTAGCATGCTTGAGTTTGGGTGTATTCTCTGGCATGACATAAACCAGGTGTAATGGCTGACATCTGTAGTTCTTGAAATGTGGAGGCAGGAGGACAAGGCCGTTCTTACTGGTTACCCAGTGAGTTCATGAATAACCCATGGAACACCAGACTGTCTCAAAAAACAAGTAACAAACAAGAAACCGTTTATCATCTGACACAGTGAGAAGTATATAAGGAGCCCATTATGGAAGGCAGCATCCATGCTGTGGAGCATTTGTGTTGCTTCAGATGTTTTCCCATGATGTGTAATTTATTAAATTATATAAATCAATTATTAAATATGTGTTATTTTTCATTACACATTGTCACACTACCTCAGTGTGGTAAGAACTAATATTGCCGTATTACAGACGATGTTACTTAGTCAACAAAATATCAGTAGTAGAGCCTGGATTCAAATCTGGTTTTGAATCTGTATTTTTTTTTTTGTAATTTTTTTAAGACATCTGTTGAAAGAATATTAGTCAAACAAAGGAAGAAAATCTTCTAAGTGCAGACCTTAATCCTGTTGATGGAAAACAAACAGCATGACCCAAAAAATACTTCAAATTATTTACAGGGTTTATGTAAGTGAGTCAAGATGCGAACAGCTTTTTTTTTCTTTCCTGTGACTTTAGTAATTTAAACAATTATTTGAGTAAGCAATACTGAATATTTACTGATTCCAGATGACAGTTCTTTGGTGGTGAAGTTTCAGGTATCTTCAAACCTTTGCTTGGATATGTAACTGCTTATAAAGTCAATGTCATTCTCCACATGAAACCACTGTGTGGGTTTTATTATCTTGTTCTGCACAGAATATTATAAAAACGTGAATGTTTTCTTCCCAATGAAATGAATATGGCAGGTCCTTTCAAAACCATTATTTATTCACAGGATTAGTGTAAGACTTATTTGCATCTCTCAGAACTCAGATTGTGCTGTTTCCATTACCTTTTAATATTATCTTATGGAAAATGGATGGCAGATAAGATATGGCGTCAGGAGCCCTGATATAAAATGCTGTCTGTATGTCTTATTATATTTTTTATTACTAACAATTTTTGAGCTAACCCTCCTCACCAGAAAGGAGGGAAGTGGTGGAAATAAACTTTCCTCCTAATCATATTGAGAACAACTTCAGAAAGGACACGTATCTATCTCATCTCATTGTCTCTAATGTCCGTCATGGAGCAGGGCACACAACTGAATGAGCAGAGTCACTGACTATCTGTTGGTTACAGAATAAATCCTCAAGTCCTCACATAGCAGTAGAAATTTCCATATCCAGAGATGTAAGAAATGAGAAGCACAGATCAAAGCCTAGCTGTTGAGTTTCACACTTCCCTTTCTACCTATTCTGCTAGTGGTTTAGGTTTACCTATTAAGTCATTCACAGGAGGTGTTACCACTGCGTGCCTTTATTGGAACAAATTTTCTGCTAGCTACTAGGAGGACATAACCATGAGGGCCTGAAAAAAAATGATAGTGATGGAAATGGGTGTACAATTGAAATGCAATGGGGTTATGATAGAGTTAAAAATAATCACTAATACTTTATAAAACATTTAGAGGAATTCTCTGCCTGTCCATCTTTGATGCACAGGGGTTATCAAATGGCAATCATCTGACTGTTAGACATCTAGTGTACCACTTTATGGGGTCCAGGTGAGAGGGTTACACTCTTTCCTGTGTCTGACATGTTCAATAACTTGACTTGGCTTCTCTGATGTGATTTTAATACACATGTGCCCCTATTATATCAGTTCACCTTGATAAATGTGTAGTGCAGCATTCTTCCTACTTCCAAGAATAAGTCATTTTTCAGTGTGTGTGTGGCATGGTTGAAGCAGGGTAGATGTTGCAGTTTCAGGTCCACTCTGGAGCCCAGTCACCCTCCACTTTCAAAATGGAATAAGAAATTTGTTGTAAAAACAAGAGTTTTTCAAAGTAATGCATATCCTGATAAAACACTGCTTTATATGATTTGGAGTAGTGCAAGGAAGGGTGTAGACTTATCTGAAAAGGATTCAAAACATATGATCTAGGTCATACCTAAGGGTATTCAGTAAGTAAATTTGAATGTGAAGTTGATTCTAAAGCATTAATAATAACAAAATAAATATTACTAATAACACAATAAGTAAATCACCAATAAAAGAAAAGGAAGCTCAAAACTTCAGAGCT
The DNA here is from genome assembly GCA_036184795.1 of Tokudaia tokunoshimensis. NCBI lineage: Eukaryota > Metazoa > Chordata > Mammalia > Rodentia > Muridae > Tokudaia > Tokudaia tokunoshimensis. The sequence continues at coordinate 1,969,589 of BTHU01000005.1, forward strand.
GAGTGCACACTGACAGTACAACTAGCCATAGCTTGACTAAAATATTAATTTTAATATTTTATACAAATATTATAGTTATTAATATAAAATATCAAATTTTAATATATATTAAAATATATGTTAATTATAATGAATAATTGCTTCTTTGAATTAGGTTAAAATCACCAAAACAAATTTATTTTTGATACTGTAGATGACCTAAAATGGTGTTTCTGTTAAATGTGTGTAAACTGTAAATAAACACAATAAATATTAAAAAATTACTTAACACTTTATAAGATATTTATTGTTTAAAGCAGTGGCAAAACGATCTTTAGTTTAAAATTCCAAAGACACCTAACAGACAGATTCTTATTTGTGTTTTACAAACATGAAATGTTATCAAGTCTTTACTGACTCTAGTAATCAGGATAGCTGACTACAGAGCCAATACGTTTGCTTGGTTAATGCAGATATGAGACGTGGAACAGTGTCTGTTAGCATCTGCATTGTCCAGGCAGTGGAGTATAGATGCACGAAAAGCAAGGTTCCCAAATGCTGCATTCAGAATCACATTTAAAAAGTTTTAATCGTAAATAATAACTCTATGGGTAAGTTGGACATTTGTTGTTTTAAATTGTTCTAGGCAATTCCAATTTGAAGATGAAGGGACCACTGCTATAAATTATAAAGTGCTGGGCCATTTTGAGAGTTCTTTTCATCTCATTTCCCCCATTCTGTTCCTGAAAGTTCAGAGTCAGAAGACATGAAGATATCTAACTTCAGCCATCTTCAAGTCTCTATGCTTCACACACATTTGCTGGGAACATAGCATTGCACTAATCATTGGTTAAACAGGCAGTTAGGTGGTTATAATTATTAGTCAAAGGGTAGGCCATTCACAACCTGCTTAGAAACTAGTTCTGGGTTCTTAGAACCCAGGGCCTCAAAGGAAAGGGAAATTTATTCCTGTATGTGAAGCCTGGGTACAGATCACATGGCCATGGCTGTACTATCTGCAGCTAGTGTCAGAAAACTTTGAAGAAATGGGTTTGACTGCTCAACTACAAAATAAAGTAAAAACTCAATCCAGTAGTAAATCTAAAAGCTAGCTGGAGAACTGATTTAGAGCTAAAATTACAGTTCCTGGTTTGGAAGTTGGGTTTATAGGTTCATATTAATGCAGCCTCATTTTATAACAAATTCATTAATAATGTGTGAAAACAGTGATAGATGAGCTGGCTTAGTCATATGTATGGTTTAAGATAGTTATGATTGATTGCTGACATTGCTGTGACTGTCATTCTTAGACTAAAACAATGTTATGATTCTCCCAGTCTTCTGCTACCTTGCCAGGCTGGGGTTCTGTGCTTAGCACAAAGAGGTGTGAGACTGGGAGAGGAGTTTCACTGATTCTTTTGTTCTTGCAACGCAAATTCAGAGTGGGTCAGCCTCTGTCTTGATTTGCCTGGTGGAATGTACAAGAGAGCATGGGAGGAGGAAGCATGGGAAGGCCCCCAAACCCAAGCCACTCAAGGCTGATGGAAGAGAGACCAGGAAAGAAAGAAAATGAAAATGGGTGTCTTGGTAACCTTCAACAAAAATGAGACCCCAGGAATTCTCAGGGAACAGAAGTTAGAGCCACATGAAAAAGCAAAGTGAAAGATGACTAGCTAAGTGTTTGAGCTCAGTCTTGTGGTTTGACATTTTCACTGGAGAAACCCTGGCCTCAGCAGACTTACTGCCTACGTCACACGGTTGCCACCAAAGTCTGAAACAGTCTCTTTTACTGAAAGGACATTCTATTACAAAGTCATGAATAAAAGCCCTAGCCCCACAGGAATATCAACTAGAAAGCATTATTGTTCAGATCTACATGGATTGGCAACAAAAATCTTGTGAGGAACGAAGAACTTCAAGTCCTTAGATTCCTAGCTGGGGTCATGAAGGTGGGTCTTAGGCGTTGTTCTGTACATCCACGGGTACCAGAGACAGGGCTGGCTCCCCTGCTTTGTAAGCTGTGTGACGTCGTTATCTTTCACTCATCTATCCTGTATCGTATCCTTTAGCGTCCTTTGAGGTTCCTACAGCTCGTCCTGTTTCAGCTTTATGTGTAAAGGCTGAGCACTGGGTCTTAGCAATGACTGACTGATTTGGGAAATTGAGAGAAATGACTGATGCATCTCAGTTGTTTAAACCAGGCTCTTGGGAATAAGCCAGAAATTATGGGATTTCTTTAATGCAGGCTTTGTGGGTCTTCTTGTGATTGGCTGCCATTGGATCAAATGTTTATTTCTGGCCCAGAAAGTTGCATTAAAGGGAAACAAATTATCAAATTGTAGTGCTACTTGACCACCACAGTCTTTGGCATGGTGCAGCATGTTTTTGAAGATAATGTGTATGGAAAAAAGAGTTATTATGGCTGAGAGTTATTAAATAATAGGAGTTATTATTTAAGACAAATCCATGCTGTTAAAATTAGAAGTTGATCTGGATTCTGAGGCCCCTAGTTTAATTAAACACAAGAGTATGGGAGTCTATTCACAGATATTTCTGAAGTAAAAAAGTAGAGTTATTCTTTGTCCTTGAAGTCATTTATTCCCTGTCCCTTACTCCTCCAAGAGCTTTCACACTTAAACACACAACACATGATGCCGTGTTCGCATCATTTCATATACTGCCCCTAAATTATTCTGAGAGTTCTCCATCCCATGGCTTGGTAGAGCTACATAGATCTGCAGTGTAAAGACTCTGAAACTTTATTCTCAAGATCAAAACTTAGGTTTGAGAAGCTGTTCTTTGACAAATGGAGACGATGAGAATCCAACAGCATGTCTCTGAGGTTTCTCTGAAGAACACCCTTTTTGGTTTGTTGCTCTGAATTTTTGTAGCTATCATACAAACTTAAAAAATCAAACAATCACTTGTGGAGATTTAACCATTAAGTCTGTGGCAGCTCTAGGCAGCACGTAACTGCCATGTCTGTCCCTAACACTTGATTGACCTATAAGGATGGCCACTGCTGTCTTCTTTGCATGTACCCCTAGCTCCCACTCCTCTTTCTTAGAAATGAAAAGACAACAAGATGAAATCTTTTCCTTTTGATTCCCATGGTGATTATTACACATAATTTAGTTTTAACTCCAATTTAGTAACTAAGAAGTGTGGAAAGAGACAGTAATAGTTGAGAGAAATGGGAGTTCAGGCCTGGAGAATCTGAGCTGGATAAAGCTTGCTATTCCTCAAAAGAGAGACATCTTTCAGAGTTTATGAGAAATCCAATAGTTTTTGGAAAATCCTTGGCAAACCCCTCAAAATATGCTTCCAATGTTTTCAACTCAAACAAATTAAAAACATATTTTTTTCCTGGCACTTTCCTCCTCCATTTTAAAGGATATGTGTGTGTATTTTTTCAGGGAAATTTCAGGCACGTGGTTCTAATTTTCACTTAACTCATCATGATATTATTTTATAAGAGCTATTCAATGACTAAGAACCCTCTTGCATCCTTTAAAAAATACATTAGTCCTTTAAAAGAATCTTATTTCTTAGAAATAGGAAGTCAGAGAAACCGGCAGGGAGCACAAGACAAGGAAGTGTTTCAGGGCTTCTCTGGCAGGGCCCATTTTCTTTAAATGAACCCAATTCCTTGAAGTCAGGTCCTTCTCTGGAAAAACCGTCCCAGAATGAGTCAACTCCCTTGTGTGTGATATGATTCCAGTTAGAGAGAGACCTCCTTTGCTATGCAGCATGATGGAAGACTGTGGAAAAGCTTCAAACTTTCTCATCATTCCCTCAGATCTCTATTCTTCAGAGGAAGACCCTACATTATCTTCTGATAACTCTGCAAGATGAGCACGTAGGCTTTCTCAGGCAACAATCTGACTTAAAATGTTAACCATATGAGCCTTTTCCCTCAGGTTGTTATGATTAAACAACTCCCCATTTCCTTTAACAAGTCCATTTAAATTGTTTTATTTTTGAAATTATACTGTAATTACATCATTTCCCCTTCCCTTCCTACATCTTCTACCATGTATCCACCCTACTAGTCTCTTTCAAATTCATGGGCTCTGACCTCTTTAATTGTTGTTAAATGTTGTGAGTGGGGGAAAAAAAGTCTTCCCCAGGGATGAGTCTCTCAGTTAATTATCTAATACCAAGTAGTCAGCTATGAAATCATGCACATAAAAGTAACATTATAAGGACCAAACAGATTGTAGTTACATGTTTATGAACAAATTAATTTTAATATACTGTTATAATAAGCCCCCATCCCCTCAGAATACTTTGAAATGAAAAGGTTTTACAGTGTCACAAGACAGAAATGTACACATACTATAATACACACATGTGTATACTATACACACATACAGACATACACAAATATATGTGTATACTTCAGTATGAATATATATATACAAACACATATCTAATTTCCTAATTTATTAAATATTTCAACCATATTTATTGATAACTGAAATAGTTCAGGACTTTCTAAGATATCAAGGGTACAAGTTGGAATAAGTAAAAATTGTAACCTCAAGAAACTCAAAGAATATAGGTTAAAAAATAATTGTAAAGTCTATTAAAGTGCAATCATTGAAGTACGTTAGAGGTGAAACGAGGACAGGGAAGCAGACTGGCAGTGAGGGATGACTGCTAAGAGCAGGAAGGAGTCTGAGTCTTACAACTAACCTGACTGCTCATCACCCCCACGCACACAGGGGAAGGTCAGCCTGGCTGATGGAGTTGGGTAAACAAAACAGAGGTTAAAAATTAAAAAAAATTAAAATTAATAAAAATTAAAAAAAAATTAAAATTAATAAAAATTAAAAAAAATTAAAAAAAAATTAAAAACTCCTTTTGGAGCATGGCCAGGCTTTGGGCATTAGTTGTTCATGCTATGAAAGAAAGATGGCTCTAGAGAAGCCCAGTGATGAACATTGTTAAGAGTGGTACAGGTTCAGGTTTTATCACAAAGCAAATGAGGATGGTCCCATTTGCGATTTCATAAAAATTTTCTCCGAGGCCTTATAGCCAGCTGAGTGGGACATGAGGTGTGCAAAGAGAGAGACAGACAGGAACAGAGAGGAAGAAGTTCAGGGAATGCGATGGTCATAAATGCTTACTTGGTGTGAGAGAATGAGGAAGAGGGAGGAAGTATTTCAGGATTGTGCTAAGGACAAACATATAGACTCTTGGTGAGGATAATGAATTCTGTTTAAGGAAGGGAAGTTGCAGGTCCCTATGGGATGTTCATGTGCACAAATTGTAAGCAGGCCTGACTGTATCTGTAGGCTCCCTGTCATAATTTTAGAAAAATAACACTGGAAAGCAGACTTATTAACCACATCATTCCCTTTGACATAACTTTAATAGGAAGGCCTCTGCTTCCTTGTTCCTGGAACTTAGGTGAAAACCTCTCGAATACTTAGTCCACTCTTCCCTGTCCTTACCTATTGCTTACCCTTGCAATATTAGGTGATTGTGCATATGAGATGTGACCATCATTACATTTACCCCTTGAAGCATTGATTTCTGCAAGAGATTTCTACCATTTATTATTTATCTTTTGTTCTTTGGGACATACACTTTGTTCTAGCCTTTTCTTTTTTAAACCCTTGCCTTTGAACTCTTTGTCTGTTTGTTGTTTGGTAATACTGGAGAACAACTATGGGCCCTACCACTAAGACACAGCTTCTAAGTTTTATGTATTTGGTAACAAATACTTGTAGTAATCTCTGGAGTAAGACAATGCACTCTGTAATACTAATATATCAGTAAATCATGAGAACCAGTGCTGCTGTAGTAATTGTTAAAATTTATTTTCAACAGTCACAGTAATGGTAATTTCAACTCTCTCCTACATTATTTTCAAATACATTGTTACACATTGAAAGACATTGGAACACATTCTCTCCATCATACATTGAGAAATGAATTTGTCCTGTCTTGTCATATGTATCATCTGTCATTTTACTGTCATTTAACACACATTATTACTATTTATATTGGTGCTTGAGTCTCTTAAAACAGGGTTTTGTATGGTTTTTTTTTAAATCACCAATATGTCAAGTTTAGAAACAGAAAAGTTAAGAACTCAATACTTGTTAAATTAATAGATAAATATTATTCTTCTCCTTTACTTGGGAAGATGTAATGCAGATATTTGAATTGGATAGATCTGGATTAAAATTTTCACTCAACTATTTAGTCTTCCTGTGTTATTTAGCTTTCTTGAGCTTCAATTCTCCATGTGTAAAATGGAGATCCTAAAGATGACATCAATACCAAGAGGAATTCACATCATATACTGAAGTACCCTAAGGACCTGTTATTCTAGCACAATTTATTATCTTTAAAACTCTTATATAAATGCACATTAAATTTATATAAGCCAATTCATCCTCATAAAAATCACAAGTTAGATACTGCTATTACACAGTTTTAGATAAGTAAATAGAGTTATAGAGTAAAACAATGGACTCAATAAAAGTTTCTTCATAGGTTTAGCATAAGGACTTAATATGTCCATATAAGCAAAGGACCAAGCACAATGTTAACACACTGGACATAAGTGCTCAATGTATGTTATTACCACCTCATTTATTGTTGATATACTTCACTTGCAAGAGGGTCTGTTTCATAATTTATTTCATTAAATAATGCATATAAATTAAGATGGTAATTATTATTCATCCATTAGATGTCAAACATGAACTTCTTAGCCAGGAAGCTCCAGTTTTATACTAGCCAAGGAAAGCATGCAAATTGCATTTAGTAAATCATGACTTAGTCATTATGCTTAAGAGTTAGATTAGAAATTAAAAGGACCTGCTAGATATGCTTGGTATGATGATGTTGAAAAAGGTTAAGGCTTTTAGTCCTCATGACCTTAAATTTCTGAGGGGAAAAAAAATCAAACAAAAGTTACAGAGATTAATCATGAAACATTCATATAGTTTCCCATCCCCACCCCCAAGTTATGATAAAATTTAAAGAAGACAAATCCACGAGTTAGAGAGATAGAGTCTACAGGCGGCCATCTTTAATAGTACTTCTGCACACTTCAGACTTATGAGCAAATTCATAATTGCCCCGTGTTTCAGCTCGCTTTAAGTCTCATCATCTGTATGTTGTAAAGCAACTTTGAAGTAAACTCATATTTTATCTTTGTCTTTCCATGTGTGTTTCATTTCCTTTAACCACTAGTTTTGAAATCCCTTTGCCTAGAGCTTTCACATTTGTCTGGAGAGAGCTTCCCCCCACTGCCCCCTCCCCCACCACACTGACTTGCAGGGAAGCGCTCCCTTTGTCTTGAACAGAGACTAGTGACTCATGAATGACAACAGAATTATCTTATCAGCAGCCAGGCCTTTGTTACCGCACATCTCTCCTTCCTTGCAGGGTGGGTTTTAGGAATTATGCCTCTCACTTCAGGACCTTACCTCTTTCCTACCTTAGTCTTTCCAGAAATTGTGGGAGATATTTTTAATGATTCCATGAAAGTACAAGAAAGGCATAAAGAGGCAAGAAGAAACAGAAAAATGGTGGAAGGGAAAGAATGTGTAAATACTGAAGGCCCTGAGTCTAATTTTCATAACTGGGTAAACCTTTCACTGTTGCCAAGAAATTTGGAGAGACAAACAAACACTAATGAGTCAATACATAGACCAAAAAAGTTGGAATATTTAGAGATACTTTTAAATATTCAAAAATGCAGTGACCTCTGAGGATCAATATTTGTTTTGCAAGCATTTTTAGTTTCTATTTTAAAATGCTTATTCCTCAAGGGCAGGAGCCTTGGCTGACATTTCTTTATAACACTGAAGCTCATTGCATAGTATGTTTTCAGTAAATGCTTGCTTATTCAATAAATGAATGAAGTTTCAATTCCCACATGAAAAGCTATTGACAATTATCATAGAAAAAGCAACCAATATCTAGGAAGGAAACGCCCTGTCCAAGGGCTTTAAACAGAGAAACCTTATACCACTGATGAACATGCACAAAGAATCAGGTATCGATTTTCTTCTATTTGCATCAAAGGAAAAATATGAATCTTGGCTATGTTAAAGAAGTAATATTGGAAGTAAAATAATTGCTCAAAGTTAAAGCAAAGAGAAAAGAGAAATTACATATGCAGAAAATTCAAGCTAGAAGAAATTAATTGCTAGAGAAATATTTTTATACAACACATCTATTAAATAATCATAAATCATCTCGTGAGTCCTAAAATGCACATACATTTTCGCTACATGTACATGGAGGAGAATCTGCTACATGAGGTTCCTTGAAAATGCCCCATTCTTTCTTATGGCCCAGGGAAGGTTCTTTTTCTTTTCTTTCATTGCTTTTGGTCTGTTACTGCTCAGCCTCAAGCCAGAGTGTTCAAAATTTTGTTTTCATCTTCCTTTCCTCAAGTAGAAAAGAATGTCCTTGAACTCTTGAGAGCAGGGGACAAAGAACACAGAAGACCTTCAGGGTCCAATCACAGATTAAACTGCTCAAAGATAATCTTTTTATTGTTAAATTGGCTTCAGAGCATAACTCTGAGATATTCTGTTTTAAGAAGTCCATGTTGTTTCGTTGTCTTACAAAGCACTCCCATCTATTGTCTTTGTGTGGTATGAGTTATAGCTCAGAAAGGAAGTGGTGCTGGGAAGAACGCTTTTACTATAGAACAACACACCATGGAATCACAGTTTTCTCTATCCTCTGCCCATACACACCGTTTTCTCCTGCATTCAATTTCCAGGAAATGGTTTTATACCAATGTCACTTCCTATGACCACTCCGTTCTTTTGGAAAATCATTGGTTTACTCTATAAGGAACCTCAAAAAAATGCTCTACTATTTACAGAAAGTTTATATCAAACAATGATGATGAACATTGCATTCCCAGTAATCATGAGAATAAACACTTCAGGTGCTAACCTAAGCCATTATACATTCTAACTTGCCTAAACCTCACAACTACTTCAAGATGTGGGCACTTTATTCCCATTTTATTATTCCCATTTTAGAGATGAGATAACAGAAACAGAGAGGTTAAAAAATTCACCAGTGTCACAGAGCAAGAGTAGAGTAGGTGAGTAGTAGCTGTGAATCCAAATCTTACAACAATTACAATTTTAAACTAATATCATGGCAGTCTATCATGCCATGAGTGCTGTGTAACACAGTGGTAAAGTATGACATTCTGTTTTGCCGATCATTTTGATATAAACTATGCTCTCCTCTCTGTTGCTCATTGGTTATAGGGTATATACTCAATAATATATGTAGCTTTTTCTAGATTTCAGAGAAAACTCAGGGAGAGGAAACACCAGTCTTTCTTGCAAATCACTAAGGCTTAGCGATTTCATCATTTCCATTGGCTTCAAGAAGCCAGGCAACATCTCAGCACTGGAAAGTACTGTCTGCTCCATTCACTGTGATGGAAGCCATTTGCCATCCAAAGTTTAAATTATTAATGTACAAGTATTTAAAAATATATCCATTAAGGCTGGTAAAGTTAAGCCTGATTAACAGGCTTTTCATAAATGCACTGACACAAACTTTTTTTTTTAAAAAAAAAATTAATTCAGCCTGCAAATGAACATCATCCATTTTGCTATCATATTTTATCAGTCTGTAAAGTGCATTCTCACTTCAGCTTTCAGCTATGAATGCAGAGCACTGTGAAAAATGACAGAATTTTAATGAGGAAGTGAACAACATGCCATCAACACTCTTTTGCCAGTAAAAATGGCACAACATCAAAGTTTTAAATCATGTTCCCTCCACACCTTTGGACATCTGTGATTCTGTCTGAGTCCTCAAAATCTGCTACATCCATCACCAGGTGCAGCCTTTAAACATGGAGGCACTGTCTACTTCACTGGTTGGCATGGCAACAGTTGTCAAATCATCCCTTGATAATGCTCTTTAATTGATTGTATAAATTATTCTGAGCTATGTGATTGCAAAATGATGTACTGAGGCTCTTAAGTGAGCCGGTCGGCTGCATTCCAAGGTGCACCACATTCCCTGCCTTTGCCCATGAAAACGACCTCTTTAAATTGCCAAAACACTCCGGATAAGGCATAAATAGTGAGTGTTAAGGAATACATTAAGGCAGAGGCATAGGCAGTTGCCTCTTCAAGTGTATGTTAACTTTCCAAAAACCAACAGGCTGAGATCGATGTGTACTGTAAAGCCACTTCTGAAGAATCACATACAGAGACTAGTTTATTCAAAGGTATATTGATTATATAAGAATTCAGTAGTTGCTTGCACTATTGGAGATGTTATAGGTTGTCTGTTATAGATGTGATACATTTCCAACCCTCAGTGTTATCTTTATTCATTAACATGCCCTGGGCTTTTCACTCTTGTGATTTATTTTTTTTATCATACACTCAGCAAAGAGGGTGTTGCCATAGAATAGGCTCTCCTGTTGCTTTCATCCTTGGCTGAATGGCCTACTGAGACTCTGGCATCTCTGCTCAGCTGTGAGAAGCATGGAAATGCTTGGAAACTATGCCTAAAGCAGCCTGATATTTTCATTTCAATTCGATTTCCCTCAGCAAAAATACTCCTTCTAGTATTCTACCTCCTGCAAATGTGAAGAAGTTGAGCATGCTAGCATTTATATAAATTTATCAGTGAGTGGCTTTTATCATGTAGCTCTCTGTTCCTCAGCTAACAGAGTACTTGGGACCTCATCTGACCTGCTGGCTTAGTGAGCACTCCCAGATATTCTGATGTAGTTCATATTTGTGTGAGCCTCACATAGAAAGGTGTGGAAAACTTTAATACTATCAGATCACAGAGCATGTTCCTCCAAAGACATAGATTAAGCTGGCCTGAGGTATCCTGTACTTTCCTGGAACTTAAGAAATAGAAATTCCCATATGTACCCCATGAGCAGAGAAACCTGTAGAACTCTGCATAGGATCAACAATTTTGACTGTAAGATGTCCTCACAAGTTGTTATGTCATTGTTATTTATTTATTTGTTGTCACCATTTCACATTTATTCTTTTAGTCACACTTCTAGCATTTACTTATATATTCATGTCATATATTACATCCAGCTTTGGAGACGTAACAAAAAGCAGACATATATTAGACTACTTTAATAGTTATGACAAGGTGTCCGAGACTGGCTCATTATAAAGGATTTGGTTTGTATTTGAGTATAGTTGTTCAAGGTTGAGAAGTTCAGGATCTGCTGAGAAAATTGGTTGGGAGCATAATTCTAGCATAGCAAGAACAGAAGAGCAAGCAGGTTTTGGCAGAAAGTCACATGGCAATGGAGGGAAAATTAATCTCACTTCATATTCACCTCCTCTCATAGCAACTAATCCTAACCTGTGTTATGGAGCATACTCCAAGAACAATGTAAAGCCTAGTTAATGACCGAAATACCTCTTGAAGTCTCTAGGACCTCTTCAACCTGCAACACGGAGACCAAAGGTCAACATGAGTTCTGGCAACAAAAAACCTTTTTCAAAGCAAAGACAAACAAACTTCACATTGTGACTTGTTGTAATACTTAATCAGGAAGCATATATATATATATATATATGTAAATACAATTTATGACAAAAATGAAGGCATTTAGCTATGAGAAAGGATCCAGCAGATTCGTTTTATGGAGAGAAACAAAAAACTAAAGAACAATTGCGTCCAAGTCTGTGTTGAGACAGAGCTCAGTGGAAGGGTTCATTTATGTGATTGGAAATGCCTGGAATATTTTGCACAGAAATAGTCACCTGTACACACCATATTGAAGGATAAGACTTTCCAGGAGGTGGAAGAAGGCAACCATGGCTTTCTGCTTCCTGATTTCTATACAGTGTAAGCATCAGCTCCAATTTCCCACTGTCAGAGGTATCGTTGCCATGCCTCTTCAGTAACCAATTGATGAACTGTGCCCTCAAACCATGTTCCCAAAGAAATTCTTCCTCCCTCAAGCTGCTTCTTGTCAGGTATTTCCTCATGATAATGAAAAGAGTAATAGATCTGGAAAATTAGTACTGAGAAGTAGGATAGATTTTTAGTGATCAAGTTGTCTTTAGGCCTTTGGAGCTAGATTAAGGGAAGAATACAAAAGATTTGGGTGGTATTAGCCAATGAAACCCTAGAGTATTATAAATAGAATAGGCTACCTTGGCGAGAATTCTAAAGACAAGAATGCTGATGGTAATATAGACAATAATGGCCAGGGAGTTGAGTATTGGGAATTGAGCTAGAGATCATTTATGATACATTCTGGTAAATAACTGGGCTAAATTTTGCCCATGTCCTGAAAATTTGAGGGAAAATGAATTTAAAATCATTGAACTAATTTGTTTCAAAGATGAAAGAGTACAGACAATCCAGAGAATGGAGCCAACTCATGTTCCAAGCCACTCCTGATTCCATACATTTCCCACCAAAATGAACTGTAATTTCAGATTGTGAACCAAAATGAGAGAGAGAGAGAGAGAGAGAGAGAGAGAGAGAGAGAGAGAGAGAGAGAGAGAGAGCACACAGAAGATGAAGGAAAGGGAGGGGGAGAGGGAGAGGGAGAGGGAGAGGGAGAGACATCCAGGTCAGTTTGGAGAGAAGAGGTTAGGATTTGGGATATGATGCTCTGAGGTATAGTGAAGAGGACAAAATATTGTATGAAGAGATAAAGTAAGTAGATAGAGTCAGATGGTTTCAGATGGGGTCTTTGTAACTAATAACTTGTTGTTGGACATCTAACTGCTTAAATGGGTTGCTGTCTCTTTAATTCAGTATTCTGACTCCATGGGGAATTCTTGGCCTTGAATTGTTAGAGCATCCTATAATGGTCCTCTATCTGAGATAACAAAATTCCATCCTGACCTTTAAATGTAGAGTGACAATGAAGGTCTTGAATATGGATAGATTCTAGGAGCTTTTCTTTCCTTCATTTACTGGCAGCACTGCATGATGTAACAGTCATTTTCACAAGTAAGTTTCATGATAAAAGAGTGGTCATGCATTCCTCCTGAAGGGCGCATGGAGGGTTTTCTGTGCTTTTGTTTCTTTTATGTTGTTCTTTAAATGCATTTGTTAAATGTTTAATATCACTCATAGATGCTTTTGGCAAGCCAATTTTTATAAACTTTGTCCACCCTGACTATTATTGCCACATGTTACTTCTGACTTTGAATTTTAGTGTCTTATAAACATTGACATTCATTTGGAACTAGTTCCAAGGCTCTTCCAGCCAAGCTATGTAGCAAAAGACACTTTACACAACACAATGATTAAGTGTTCATTTGCAATCGAAGAGGTCCAACATTTCAAATAATCAAATTAGATCATATCAGCAAAAAAATAAAGGTTAAGATAAACTTTGTAAATGACCATGCAACAGAAAATACAATTTTGAAGGGCCTCTGCACTCAATATATGTTTAAATTATTCAAGAAGAGTAGTCCAGTGATTAGTGGAAGAGGCTTTTTAGTTTTTATTTTCATGTGTAGAAACAGTGAGGGCAGTGGGCAAGTTGCAATGGAGCCTGGAAACTTACTTTGTCATGCTTCATGTAGCTAAAGCAACACTAATGATTTCCACTCTCTCCAGCACCTTACTTTCCAAAAGGGACTCTAAACAATCACACATACACACACACACACACACACACACACACACACACACACACACACACACCACACATACCGCACACATGCACACAAACACGCACACTCACATGCACACTTTCTCTCTCACACACATACAAGCACATATACACTCATTAGCACAAACACACATATCACACACACATGCACACTCACATGCACACTCTTTCACACACAAGCACATACACACTCATAAGCACATTTACACACATATACACACACTCACACACATACATACTCACATACACACCACACACACACATACCACACATACACACATACACACACATCACACACACACGCACATGCACACTCATAAACACACAATCACATACTTTCTCAAATATCAGAGTACAGTTTCATCCCATTATTCAGAGGACAGCAGAAGTTCTTAAGTAAAGCCTGAGGAAAGTACTGGAGTCAGAGGCAAGAAATAGCTAGTGACTGGGAGAGAGGGCACTCTTTTATATCTTGTCCCACTTCAGAGACTTGTTTTAATGGTAATATTAAGATGGTGACTTCAGCTATTCTTAACTGGTTATGAACAAAATGCTAAAACCTGACATCTCCCATAATTTTCCTTTGGGAAATATCACTCCTCTGTGAAAAACAACTTTGAAAAGTTGCATATATATCTTTATATATATGCAGAAAAATAACATTTTCTTCATCTAAAATTGCATTTATTGACAAGCATATCATAAGAAAAAAGAACAGCATTTTGTGTAGACATCTGGAATGGAACGCAGGAATTACCTTTTATATTCTACAAAATAATGTACCAATTTATCTCCATTCACTCTCCACTTTCAGACTGCACTCAACGGGCACATTGTACATGGAGTACCAACAGTTAGAGAAAAACTGTGGAGAAAGAAAGCCTGGAGTTGACATATGTGTAGAAGCAGAGCATGCTGTCTGGCCCATCATGGCACAATGCACACTGGGTATGTTTTTGTAGTGATGTTTTTATTGGAATCATTAAGTGTAACATTGTGAGCTCTTAGGGAGAGCAGGACTTCTAAAAGAAGCATGTATAGGAATTTCTCCCAAAGGGAGAAAAAAACATTCATTTAATGAACAGTTTCTGAGTGATTACTAGTTGTCAAACACTAGGACTACAGAAAGCTTATTGTACACTTGGGACTATAGATAGTGAAATGACTATAACATAGTATAGCAACAGCTAACATTTATTTGTTGTGTGTTTCCATGATAAATGTTTTTTTTAATCTTATTTAATTTCACAGAACCTAGCAGGTTTTTATAGAATTTTCTGTTTTTATTACAGTATCTATTATATCATTCCATATTATAGATGAAGAAACTGAGATCCAAGCACTCGAAATGTCACCGAGCTCATGCAGCTGGTAAATGGAAGAGGAGCAATTCTCATCTAAGGAAGAACTTGATTGATTTTTTTCTTTAAATAAAAACTGGTTTCTGAAAAATGGAGTGGTGCTTTAGTTCATAGAATTTATTTTTGTACAACATTGATAAAAGCATGTACTACATAAATATTCAATACATTTTCAAAGGTTGTTGTAACATCCAGAGGTTGTGCATCATGGGGCATATCTATAACTCCAGTACTTGGGAGATTATGAGTTTGAAATCAGCCTGGATTGCACAGAGAGAGTCTGTTTCCTACCTGCTGCTTCTTAAACAGCAATAGATATTGCTCTTTAGAGAAGATGATGAAAATTACCTTACTTTAGAATCTTCCATCCCAACGCAACAATTCTTCATCAGAAGTAGAATGCTGAGACAGCTGTGGCTAGTGGAGTACAGAGACTAGAGACGAGGCAAGCTTAAACCCAATTCTCAGATTTCATGAATTAGCCTGGCGCTTGATTAAAGGAGTTCCTGGATTCCAGTGATATATTTGTTTGTTGACTGTTGAACAAGCATTTTAGCAACATTATTTATTATTCCTCTTTGGGTAAATGAAAAAAATATTATTATAATTAAAGGAAAAATTTTATGGCACAATTTAGTGTAGAGTAAGGAACTAAATGGTAGTTGTTGTGACTATTGCTATAAATTTAATGAGGATTGGGGAAAAGAAGATTGGCTTTGAGTCTATTTTCCCACTATCTCTCAAGATTTATTGCAGTAGCTTAGCAGGTACATATTATGTATAACACACACACACACACACACACACACACACACACACACACACACGTGGAAAGGAGGAAAGAGGATAACATTTGATAACACATACGTATGTGTGTATGTGTGTGTGTATGTGTGTGTGTGTGTGTGTGTTTGTGTGTGTGTGTGTGTGTGTGTGTATGAGAGAGAGAGAGAGAGAGAGAGAGAGAGAGAGAGAGAGAGAGAGAGAGAGAGAGAGAGATTAAAGTAGATAAAATTGTGTGAAAAAGCCAAGGAATGGAAGCCCATCAGATAGATCTTTGCTTTTATGGTTTGGTTTTTTCTTTCTTTTTTTCTGGTGTAGTAGTTAGGGGTCCATGCAGCTGATGACACATTTAAATGGCTCTAGAGTCTAATTTATTTTCTTCTTTTGGTAGCATAACAGAGAGATGTCTCAGCTGATTGAAAAGAGATAGGAAGGCATTAAGCTGGTGTCAGTTTTCAAGAGGAACCAGCTCACAGTCAACCAAAGGACTGAGCACTGTGTCCCCACTGGAGGAGCCAGAGAAAGGACTCAAGGAACTGAAGTGGTCTGAAGCCCCATAGGAGGAACAACAATATGAGCCAACCAGTACCCCCAGAGCTCCCAGGAACTAAACCACCAACCAAAGAGTACACATGGAGGGACCCATGGCTCCAATTGCATGTGTAGCAGAGAATGGCCATCAATGAGAGAAGAGGCCCTTGGTCCTGTGAAGGCTCGATGCCCCAGTGTAGGGGAATGCCAGGACAGGGAAGCAGGAGTGGGTGGGTTGGTGAACAGGGTGAAGGGGGGATGTGAAAGGGGGTTTTCAGAGGAGAAAGGAGCAAAGGGGATAACATTTGAAATGTAAATAAAGAAAATATCTAATAAAATAAAAGGAACCAGCTCAGAACTTGGTTTTAACTACAGCAATCATTATAAGCACCCTTCCTTGTCCACCAGAAAGGCATACTATTTATTTCTTTAAGGCATATGCCAGCAATATTCCGTTTATAATCCTCTGGAAAATCTTGACTAGGTGCATACATTGTAAATGTTCTCACGGATTGTTAAATTCAGGAGGCAAATCAGTGGGGAATTCCACTTCTTTGATTTTTTTTTTCTAGTTGACTTTATTTACACAGCTAAATATCCTTCCCAGAACTACAAGACAACTGATGGTTGCTAAGTCATTACAAAGTCTTTCTTTAGGTCTTAACACCATTGTGTATTGTTTAGCTAATAACTATGTACTTAATCCCTTGCTGCTCAAACCCTCCTCCAGCTATCCCCATACCCCAGCACTTCATTTTTGCATCTCTTCATGGTAAAAATTTATCTTCTGTATTGCCTGTATTTGGGACTTTAGTGAGCCCACAAGATTACCACTTTCCTTAGGGTTCAAGGCAACTGATTAGACAAATCAGTATCTTGTAGTAATTTAATGACCCCACTGAATGGAAGCTGTTCTTGCAAATTGAACAGTTGGTATTAAATGGGACTCAGTCTAAACCCCAGTCTTTTGACTCACCCCTGGATACCCATTCATCACACTCAGTCTGTTACTGTTTATCATTTTTCCTGTTTGTATTCCTCTCACCCATTTCCCATTTGGGTGCAGGCTTTTGTGAGCCAGTCAATTTTACTTCAGTCTTAAAGCAAGATTTCACAGTTTCAATAAATATTTTTCTAATGTGCAAATATACAGTGCCTACTACAAGATTTCCTTAGTGCACTAATTATGTAACAAAACTGAAAGGAAATCAATCAATCAAGCTCCCCTGGCTATTAGAACTCCATGCTGTTGTGCTTTTTATTGCTTATTCCATGTTCTCTGGATTTCACAGAAACAGATTTCTTTTTAACTATACTTCTGTTTTGACAAGTAAACCTTTATCATGTCTCCTCTCCCTCCCCCAGAAAACCAAAGTAGGCTTACATTTTTCTTTTTCTTTGTCTTATCTCAGTCATGGCTGACTTTAAAGTGATATTTAACATGGGATATTTTTTCTGACAAAAAAATATTTTCATTCAAATTATTAGTTATTTATAATACAAGAAGATCTCAGGTTAACCTAATCCATAAAATATGTTTTTGAAGTTCCTTTGGAAAGGATGCTTTGTGTGATGAAAGTGAATCACAGTTTTAGATTTTGGGGTTTATTGGTCTCTTTATGAAGAAAAGTTAAAAAGTTGTCCAACTTATTAGTCATTTTAGCTCCTGGAAGATGTAACCACAAATCTTGTGGTTTAATGCCATGACTTTTTAATGCTCTATAAAAGCCTCTGTGAGATATCTGTAGTGAATCTCACTGTCTGGCTGTTGTTTCTGGAATTAGCAAGCATTCTTGACGTATGGCTTGTGGCTCTGCCACTGTACTCTGTCCCTTTTTACCAGAGGGCAGTTCATTTGTCTTCTCTGCATCCTCTTGTCTGTCAAACCCTCTGCCTTTTCATGTAAATAAACTGACTAGCCACTGGGTTTAGAAACTATCCTCACTTAGCATAAACTAATCTAAGTGTGATTATATCTATATACTTTTTTTTTTTGGTCTGAGTAGGGTCATATTCCCAGGTAGCAAAAATTTGGTATCTATCAATTTGTATTTTGGAAGATAAGGTGTTGCTAATTACAGGCAAACCCTCTAGATTCCTATTCTTTATCTATATACTTTGAAAATATACCAAGAGAAGGGTATTATTTTGTGGTTCTGGCTTGTTTTACTACCCAAGAGACCCTAGGTTATTTTAAGTAAAGACTTATTTTTTTAAATTTTTTTCTACTTTGAAGAACTCTCATTCTATAAGATACCAAGAACCAAAATCTAAAAGGCAATATAACCTTCAGGTAGTAATTGCAGAGGCAAAAGAAAGAAATATACTCCTCAAAACGGAACTATACACTGAACCACAATTTTTAAACTCTTCTTCTCCCTTGAAAGTACTTAAGAGAAGGAGGAGGAGGAGAAGAGAAGAGAAGAGAAGAGAAGAGAAGAGAAGAGAAGAGAAGAGAAGAGAAGAGAAGAGAAGAGGACAAGAGTGGAGGGGAGGGGAGGGGAGAGGAGAGGAATACCCATCCCTACTCTGGCTAATTGTGACTGGATTTCTGACAGAGTGGTTAGATAGATGGAAGACATGAGCTCTGTGAAGAATTATGAATTTTTCAAATGAACCTCAGAGGCAACAATTCAGTTTTAACCATTGTGTAACTTGCAATAAGAGTTACAGAATCAGAACTGTGTTGGTAAGATTAACTATATTAAACAAAATTAGCCGTAATGAAAAGTGTTTGATAATTTGCATTTTGTAACACAAATGGTTGAGCTACTGGTTTAGGAATCCATGCCAATTTCAGAATTGACTTTTGTGAGCCAGGATGAGTTTATTCTAGCACATCATTCAATCCTTTAACAAGTTTTCTTTATGCTGGTATAGATGAACCTGGGTATTATATAGAAGATAGATAATAATTTGGTTATATTATAGGTTAGAATATGGAAGATACACAGAAGAAAACATTTGCTATCACAAAATTCGATTTTTATTTTAAAATCTAAAATTCAAAGGCCATAGCAGGGCTGAATTCAAACCATTAGCAGTCATGTAAGAGTTTGCACATGGGTACATGCTTGCTTGTAACCACAGCATTGGGTGGAGGTAGAGATCGTGGTAACTGGGGCTTGAAAGCTGCCTGCCTAGCTCCAGATTCTGTGAGAGGCACTCTCTCAAGGGCAAAAGTGAATAGAGAAGGACACTCAAAACTTTCCCCTGACCTCAACATGCCAGCACATAGACACATAAATTGTCACCTATTCACATATGCGTTCACAAACCCACAGGTTAGCAAACAAAATTATTTGCTAGTCCAAAAATTACACTTGCTGATATTGATGAAGAGTATGCATACTCATATGTATACTTTGTGGTCCTTACATGAATGAAAAGAAAAATCAATAACTTTTACCGGAATATCTGAAATGTTTATTTTTGTTTCAGATTGTAATTATTTTATGCCTTTTAAGGTGAGATTAAGTTTTCTGGTTAAAAAAAATACACCAAGCTTCAACATCAACAAACATCCAAGTATGGAAGGGAGAAGCTCCAAACTTCTACCCCCTAGATAAAGAGCTACAGAAAATTAATGGCTTCTAAGAGAGGGAAAATAAATCTCCAAGGATAAGCCACCTGATAGATTGGTCATATAATTCAAGTGCTCACCCTTAAAAAATATACATATGTGCAACACTAAATAGGCTGAATGGATTCATATATTTATATTATATATGTGAATTTATATATACAATATATGTAATATATATTATTTGATATATATTATATATATAATATATATATCAAATATGTGTGTGAAGAGCGAGAGAGAGAGAGAGAGAGAGAGAGAGAGAGAGAAAGAGAGAGAAATTGAGGCTTTCCGGGAATTGCTCATGAGCGGGTTCTATGTGGAGGGAGAGCTGAAGAGTGAAACTACGGGGGTCGAGAGAAAAGAACACACAGAGACATTAGAGCATGGCTGTACAAAATCTTTCTATATTCTTTGGGGATAAGAGCGACAATATATGTGCTTTGGGAGTGACCCTCCCTCTCAAAGCTGCGAGTCTTCTCAGCAGGTCTCCGGCAGGCTGAGAGATGTTGCCATAACAGATCTCAGGAAGATCACAGGGTCTGCTACTCTGCAGGAGATGGCGACTGACCCCTTTTCGCAGGAAAGGGGGCTCCTTTGAAGTGCCAGAGGGGCTCTGACTTCTCTGTCAGGTGGGAGGAGGTGTAGCTGGAATTTCTCAGCTCCGTGTAGGTGAAATGCAGGCAGCTGAATTCTGCCTAGAGGCTATATGGCATTACAACGGCTCTCTACATCTCCTCCTTCCTTATTAGTTTAAATAAATGGATAGTAAATCCGTCCATGACTGCGGACTATTGACCAGGAGCGGGAGCAGAGGTCTAATTCCTCTTGTGGAGAACAAACAATTGTTTCTAACTTTTATACGGCTCTTGGTGTCTTTTGGAGGGGAGGGGCAGAACCTTAGATTAGTGGGACATCCCCACAGAGTGTATGGTGGTCAGAAGACCGACACCAACCCCTTTGCAAATCAGACTTGCTCCCCAGAGACTCAGAACCAGATACTTAAATCCTCTCTGTGCAATGCTTCGCTGTGCACCCCCTGATGCCCATGTCAGCTCATAAGCAGACACATAGATCTGAGTTCTATGTGGCTCTATGAAGGAGATCCACTTATATAGGTTTTGATGTCAGAGTCATGTAATTGCCAAATGCCTTACTAGTCTTTAACAGACAGCCTGTTTTCAATTCAGGTGAGCCTGGATGGAGACAATCTGCTTAAAATACAAGACAAAGAGTTAAGAAAGACACAATGTTCAGTTGCAAATTAGCTTGTCGTTGGAAGGTACCAGGTATACAATTGTAATTGAGTAGCTCTTAAAACACAACTTAACTTAAAACAGCTAAACTTCCCAGTGTGAAGGGAAATGGCTTTGAGAGTTAACAGAGACCTGTTACTTCTTAGAAAGAATGGAGACTATATTTGAAATTAACTCAGCTGGCTGATAATTATTATTAGCCATCTTCATAATTGGAATCTCTAATATTGGATTGATTACTAGACCACTTCATAATCTAGTAAACTGATCACATTAAAGGAAGGAGAAGAGTCATTATAACTCTTCTTTTAGATTAATTTTTTTAAGTCAGTTTTAACAGTCTCCACTGTTCTCTGTCCCACAAGATCTAAAGCTTACAGCAAGGCAGTGTATTTAATCTGGGACATAGGCAAGTAAAGTCACCATTGTCAGGGCACTCAGCAAGTTCACAGGTCAGCATTATTTTTAGCATGTCACACTCATCACTATAGCAGCTAGAATGCTTCTGTAGCATTCTGTGGAAAAACATAAACATGCCTTCTTCTCTATATTAAATAACTGAACAGGATCATGCCATATGACAATAAGTTGATCCTTTCATCTCACCTAGACATGAGTATGCCTAGTTGTTGGATGCTATACATTCAGCAAGGAGTTCCTTGGCATCCAAATTTATAAAATTTTCTTAAAAATATAAAGTATAATTTAAACAGTATGCACAGGGATACAATTTCCCTCCTTTTTTGTTTTTTATTTAGAAGATATTGTTTAAAAGTTACACAATATCTAGTCCTTGAGAATTATATTACATTAAATTGTTAAAATCATCTCAAATATTTGATGACTGTAATAAATATCTAGTTCTATTATTTGTTTTAATCTTAATTGGAACACTAAGAATAGATAATAATATAGGCAATGACTATGTAAGCATAGAAAATAAATGTAGCATTTTTAGTTGCTTTTCTAATTAGAGCAGTAGCAACTAGAAAGCCTGAAAATGTATCATTAGTCACATGCACATATTTTAATTTTCTAAAATCAGAATTATGAGTACCATTCATTTGTAATAATTGATTAATTCCTCTAGAAGTAACACCATTATGTGGTACAGGAGAAGTTGAGGACACCAAGAACAAGCCTCTACAATTTGATGTGCACAATTTCTAAAAATATAAAATTATTTTTAAGCCATTACTATTTTGATGATGCAAAGAATATGATTGTATGGCCAATTGTTCTTATGCAAGGCCTATAGTCTGCCTGGGATACAAATCCCTCCTGCCCTGGGATGAACTCTTAAATGTCCAGAGGACAGTCATTTGAAGGAACAGTATCTTCTCTTGACTTGAGTTGTATTTGTATAAATCATTGCAAAATTTAAGAATTAGCAGTATCTAAAAAAGGAACAATTTCAAGCAATTATAAGCCATGAGCTATATATATTTATTGGCTATCAGTATATAAATTAAAGGCTTGATTGTTAACATTTTAAAAATAGTGGCTACAACACCCAAGTCAATTATCTGTGCTGAAGCAGGAGGGAAACTCAAAAAGAATAAACACGTAATCTAATTGCATGAGCTTTACTCCCATAGTAGATGCATTCTTTATAGGATGCATGTTAATAACTTGTCTTTTGGATAACAATTATCAATTTTGCCTAAAAGGCTTGCCATGTAGTAGACAAACTATCAATACTCTGCAATGACCAATTTGATTGCTGTTTGAAACAAGGAACAAATGTTTCATCAGGTTCTTAAAACATTCCTTTTAAAACCACTTAACACACCAATATCTTTATCGGAGGATGTTAGAACTTTATTTGGAGATTAAAAAAAAAAGGTGATTCTACATTAACGTTCCCTTTGCCAGGAATGGCAGTGAATACATAATATAAATTGTTGGCAAATGATTACAGTAGGTTCCTCCAAGTTTTTTTTTTCATCAGTTAATTTGCATCTACCTTGAGAACACAGAAGCTTAAGTCCTCCTGTAGTGAGCTTAAGGTGAGGTTAATATATAAGATAAGGCCAATTAATATATCCTAACAACGTTTGAAAATCATTTAGAATAAGCAAATCATCTTTATTTGAATCTTCAGTGTCAATTAACCTAGGATACAATTTATACATTACCTTTGAATCTTTTTAGGAGCAACAACTACTTAAAAAATTTTTAAAACCCATTGTTAAGAGAAAAGGCCTATAATAAAATTCTATGAATATACACTGAAAGATTTAAAATCCTAACTTCTTGTACTGAAGCAGAGACAAAACATTTTTTCTCACATAAGGTAAGGTTATCAGCCATTTCTTGAGGAAAAACCTTCTGCAAATGCTTTTACAATTATCAGGATTCCTAAAGCAAAAAAACCTTTTAAATCTATAATAATTTTGTAGGCCAAATTTTAATATCTTCATAATTTCTACATAGCCTCATTGATCTTTCATAGATCTTAAATTTGAACTATATTTTAAACCACACCTGGATAAATCTCTAGGGTAAATGCCTTCTATTCTGAGCCTATTGTCTAAAGCCAGGTCCACACCCGCCTGTGTAGGACCTTAGCTTGCAGCCAGCCAATATGGTAATTTGAGGGCTCCCATAAAGACTTTACTAAAATCGCACTGAAATCTCCTTTTTAATCTTGAGAAAAAAAATTTACCTTTACAACTGTATCTAATAAACTTGTGAAAAAGTAGCAACAGGCCTATACTGGCCACAGCTGTTTTTAAACTTTATCACTCTAGAAGTTATCTTTGAGAATCATGAGCCTTTAATTAGACTGAAAACTGCAGTTTTTAAACAATTAACTTTCTTTGTAATATTATAAAATACCTACAACTTTGAAAAGTAAAGCCCAATTTTAAACCATCTATTTCCTTTAAAATCAATGGTAAACACATTACTTGTACACTTTAAAGTTTGTCTGCCAGCTTTCATGTTTGAATGCATGACAGTGTAACTTATAATATCTCATTAAGAAAACATTATTTTAAATCTTATCTCTTATAAGACTAATCTCTTAGGATCAGATCCACATAAAACATTACGCCAATCTGGACGTATCTAGAGGCCTGTATTTCTTGGGTTGGGTCATGCCATGTGTTGCTTAAGATGGCTCCAACCCTGAATTACCAGTTTTAAACTAATTTTTTGTTACCGACATTACATCCTTTAAAAAACTTATGAGCCAATATTCTATAGTCAAAACATTTAAGCATACTTATATCTTTAACATCAATTAGAAACAAGAATAAAGTAACTACGCAAGTCTTATAAATTTAAATCAAACACATTTTTTCTTTTCTCTAGCTGTAATTTTAAAAGAAAAAGCACTTTGGACCTAATAACTACAATTATATAGCTTTTTCTAGGATAAATAACCATAAACTGAGACTGCATTAAGAGATGGACCACCAGCAGATGAAGTTTTTACCATTTTTTCTTTTCAACATGAAACATAGAACAGCCATTCAAACAACAAGAAACAAATTGACACGTGGACATATTGGTGCACCAAGGACGAACAAAGGACATATACCAAGGACATGTAAATCGAGGGAAACGCGCCTTCTATTTCTCTTTGTGTCTAGGAGACTTCTAAAATCTATTTTCCTTCTGTCTTTCTCATGTTTCTAAAATCTACTTTTCTCTTTTTGTTTTTTGTTTTTTTGTTTTTTATACTTTTTATTTTATTTTATTTTATTTTATGCCCTAATTTTCTCTCGCCTAGAGTACGGATCTAGACCACAGCCAACTAGCCTGATTAAAATTCCCGGTTTCACATCACTGTCACCCCTAGTTGATCTCAGCGTCGGGCTACGCTGATTCACCTATTGCCGTATCCCTTCTTTCTGCCCCTTGCAACCATAGCCTTTAAAACTCAACATTCTTAGCGCTAAAATTAATACTCTATGTTGCTTACTGGGCCCTGGATACTTAACCTTTATTTCTTTTCCGTGGAGCTCCACCAACAGACAGTATTCCTCAGTAGTTCTCTCCTTTTCCACGCCTCACGTTGGGCGCCATCTGAGGCTTCCCGGGAATTGCTCACGAGCGGGTTCTACGTGGAGGGAGAGCTGAAGAGTGAAACTAAGGGGGTCGAGAGAAAAGAACACACAGAGACATTAGTGCATGGCTGTACAAAATCTTTCTATATTCTTTGGTGATAAGAGCTACAATATATGTGCTTTGGGCGTGACCCTCCCTCCCAAAGCTGCGAGTCTTCTCAGCAGGTCTCCAGCAGGCTGAGAGATGTTGCCATAACAGATCTCAGGAAGATCACAGGGTCTGCTACTCTGCAGGAGATGGCGACTGACCCCTTTTGCAGGAAAGGGGGCTCCTTTGAAGTGCCAGAGGGGCTCTGACTTTTCTGTCAGGTGGGAGGAGGTGTGGCTGAAATTTCTCAGCTCTGTGTAGGTGAAATGCAGGCAGCTGAATTCTGCCTAGAGGCTATATGGCATTACAACGGCTCTCTACAAGAAATTGAGAGGGTGAAGACTGAACATGCAAGGATCTGGAGGGGAAAATGTGGAATATAAAATGATATAAAATAGCATTCATATAGGAAATTCTCAAATAATGTAATAAAACATATTAACCTCTTATGGCCTTCTACATTCTCTTTTTCCTTTCCTTCTCTAAACCCTCTTCTATAAATTTCCCATACAGGATTTTGCACTGTTTTACATAGTAGAGCTTCCTCTGTACTTGACTTTGAGTTGATTTTCCCTCTAATATTTCTCACTCTTGCCCACTGCCTCATTTAAGTCAAGTCTTCTTAGATGTAGTCCTCCCTCAGGGCCTTCTCTGATGACCTTACCCAGAGCAACATTGATTCCATCCCTCTCAATTCACTCACCCTACATTATTTTTTCTTCACCATCTATCATTACACAACATTTTATATTATTATTAATTTGCTCCTTTCTATTGATGTATAACATTGACCTAACAGAGATTCTAATTGTCTTTGTCACTGTGGCACTACTATACCTAGAAAAGTGTTGATGCAGGTACTCAATAGATATTTATTGTAACTATAAACAAATGAATAAATGAATATATTAACACATCCTGAAATAGCTTTGCTGATTTACAACTACTGTCATGATTTAGTCTCTTCAAGGTCTGCTTATTACTAAGTGGATATACACAATTAATTTAATGAGTCCATTAATAAAGAGTGTATAAGCAACTTGGAGTGTCTCCTCTTATATATATAGCATAAGTTTACATACACATCTTTAAATGTCCACTTATCCCTAGATTAACTATATGAAACCTAAATTTCTAGGCCATTGGATATACACATAACTTATTAATGGGTATTTCTGAATTATTTATGGATTTTTTACGGATTATAATTTTTTTTTCAAAAAAAAAATCTTCCTTCCATTTTTTAAAAGAAAATGTATTAACAAACTAGTCTTGATAGACGTTTTGGAATTTTATGAAATTATGAATAATTTGAACCTAAAGCTAGTCTTATGGCTGATAACAAATACTAGAATTTCCATCTTTATTAAGAACAAGACACTCAGTGAAGATGATTGAACTGAATGATGCAAGACTCCAGAGAAGGTTGATGATGCCTAAACTCAGGACCATCCCACACATGGATGTGCAGTTGTATGCTTCACAATATATACGAAAGATCACACACATCTAATTATCTTTTTTGAGATAAATATAAAAAATAGACAAATTATCTAGATAAATAGAATTTGTATGTATGAAAGATCACACAATAGACATCAAATTGTGTATTCAATACGAAGATGTTTCAAAGGTTGCAGAGGAATATGCTATTCTAACAAAATCAAGGTATTACTAATCTCTGATATACAAAACTAGAAAACAAAAGTTCTTTCAGAGATGTGTGTCTTATTCTGATTTGCTCAGAAGTACAATATGGGCAAGTACTAAATGCAAAACTATTTAAGAATAGTGAAATTCATGCTTTCTACTGATGGGGACCAAATAGACCCAAGGACACAAACAGACCATTGATGGCCATTGGTCTCCATATGTATTTTAGACTAATGAGTCATAAGGACAGCATCCTCTGTATAGTCTGATAGGACTATCCAGTGACAACTGCCTATCAATTGACAGCTGAATGTCTTGTGTTAGAAGTGGGGCTTTCCCAGACTTTGATAATGTTGAGAGTTAGCTCTTCATCTCCCCAGAGAATGAACTAGTCTCTTTGATAGAGCATGGGATCCTTGACATGAGACAGATTGTGTGTAGGAAGAAATCCTCTCCATGTCTGTTGCTAGATAAAATAGAATGGTTGTGTGGCATACATTTTTTTTTGGTAAAAATCAAGCAGTAATAAATGCATGGTGTTTTAAAATATACATGACTCTGTATGTATATGGAAATGTACACTGGATATAAAAGTCTCTAGATCAAATTTAGGCTCTTAAAGAGAACAGAATAATTTGCTAGAAATGAACAAGATCAAAATAACTGTGTGATGGCCACAAGAAAAGAAAATTGATTCAGATAGAAACAAAAATGAGCAGTTATAGCAGTATATAAATATCTAACTTTAAAAGAAAAATGGCCTTTATTGTCCCAAACTCCAAGCTTCTCTTGTTTGTCAGTTTTCTGTACATGAAAATGATGGGTCCATGGCGTATTGGGTTAGGAGCTCTCTTGTCACTTTTGTCACCATAAAAGGGAAGTGTTAGAGAAATCTGAAACTTCAGATATTTGGAGCAAATCCCAAGAAGCAAATATCTTATTTTTATTTTTTTCTAGAATATATTGATATTCTTGTTGTGTTCTTTGGAATGTACTTCCTTCTTAAACATCTTTATAAATTATTCTAGCATTTTGAATACAAAAAGCCAGGCATGGGTTACCTTTTTAGGAGTTATTAGTTATGGAGGTCCCAGAAGCATATCAAGTGAGATAGGATATTATGCCATTGTTCTTGAGTATCCACCATAACATGTTGTGAAGCATCTGTTGCTGAAGACTTACAGACTTTAGATTCGGTTCATAGGTAAGCCAATGTAAAAGTAACCAGGAACTTCTCTCCCATCTGGATAGCTTTCATAGTACTGGAAGGTGCTATGCAGGCTGCTGGAGGTAGAGCAGAAGACATCAATGTTCAAAGTCAGTCCCGGACCTATGTAGTATCATTCTGATGTTCTAGGTATGATATGTCCCATGGTGAAATAGTGCCTTGACTGTTATGGGGGTGACCAATTGCTTTCTAATTGAATTTGAGACTTTTTGAATAGAAAATTCATACTTAACACTGTCAATCTAGTAAAGGAATGACAACAGTTGAGAGGGAAGACAGCTGTTCTAGGTGTGTCAAAATGTTGGCCTATGGTTACTGTTTTTTAGATTTGTCATGTTGTCAAATTAATTTCTAAATATTTATGTTTACATTCATATGTTTTCATGGCTCTCAACTTTAGTTAGAGCAACTTCCTATTGTAGAGAGTCATAACTCTTCAAAGTAACAAGAACCATGAGTTCAAGTGACCATGAGTTGAGTGCTCAGACATAGACAAGGCTCAAATGACCATGAGTTGAGTGCTCAGACGTAGACAAGGCTCAGGAAGCACTGCAGAGGAGGATGGAGAAATAGTGCAGAGCCAAGGATTGGACAGGAAAGTGGTGAAATGCTACTTTCTGGACATGACATGACATGCTTGTTGTACACATCAATTTATCTGTGGTTAGCTAACCCAAACCTATACAAGATTTGGCATCTTAAAATTCTAGCATGATCAGCTAGAGGCTTCCAAGGCTCATGCCCAGCTGAGAAGGTATTGGAAGTTAATTATTGGTAGGAAACAGAGTCAGATTTCTTTGGGTGGATAGTCCCTTATTTAGAGGATCCCCATGTCCCATGTCCCAGTGGTTTGTCTTACCTACCTGCATATGTACAATATTAATTGAACTCAGTAGGTTCTTCAAAAAAATGGTATGAATTTGGGAAAGGCGTATCCTGGGGGAATTGTATGTTTGTGATGTATTTTGTATACATATAAATTTTTCAAAGAACAAATTAAAATATTATTTAAAACACACTATTTATACACATGAAATTTTATTCTCAGAGTTCTCATTTAATGTTAAAAATATTGTAATATTTTTATGTGTTTGTTAAGACATGGTCTCATTTTGTAATACTTACTTAGGAGTCTTGATCCTCTTGCCAAAGAGTCCCAAATTCTGGGATTGCAGTTGCAAGCCAACATGTACAGCTGAAACACTGTAGTTTCAAATAATAATCATCACAAACTCAAAGGAAAAAAAATGTGATCATTTCATTCGATGCTGAGAAAGCATTCGACAAAATCCAACATCCCTTCATGATAAAAGTCTTCGAAAGATCAGGAACTCAAGGCCTATACCTAAATATAGTAAAAGAAGTATACCAGTAGCCAAAATCAAATGAAATGGAGAAAAACTTGAAGCAGTAGACAAGGCTGCCCACTCTCTCCATACCTATTCAATATAGTATCCGAAATCCTAGCCAGAGCAATTAGACAACAAAAGGAGGTCAAAGAGATACAAATTGGAAAGGAAGAAGTCAAAATATCACTATTTGCAGTTGATATTATAGTGTACTTAACTGATTCAAATTATGTTCATCAATTAAAATTAAGCATAAAAAAATAAAAAATAAAATTAAGCATAAAATACTGTGAATTGTGGGAATAGAAGTCAAATGTTGAAAAAATATGTTTTTGATCATATATTCAACAAATACTAGGCATCTCATGTGAAGTATTTTGTGGCTCTTATAAGAGGTGAGAAAGAAATGTGAACTACTGAGCAGTCTATTTATTTGCTTCTCGTAGCTTATAGAAATAGCATAGGCTTGCATCGACATAACTAGGATGTGAACACCGAATAAGAAAGAACAAATATAGGATCTGGATTACAGTGAGTAGTAGAGTCTATAAGTAATATGAACAAAATTAATACTCCATATAGAGATGATTTTTTTGTTATTGGCTATATTGTTTATTTACATTTCAAATGTTATCCCCTTTCCCAGTTCCCCCGCTCCTGGATTGCCTCATCCCATCCTCCCTTCCCTTACGTCTATGAGGGTCTTCCTCCACCCACCCTACTCCCACCTCCCCCCCTCGAAGTCCCTACATTTGGGCATCTATTGAGCCTTCATAGGACCAAGGACCTCTCCTCCCATTGATGCCTGACAAGGCAATCCTCTGCTACATATGCAGCTGGAGCTATGTGTACTCCTTGGTTGATGGATTAGTCCCTAGGAGTTCTGGGTTGTCTAAATGGTTGATATTGTTGTTCTTCCTATGAGGTTGCAAACCCCTTCAGCTCTTATTGTCCTTTCTCTAACTTTTCCACTGGGGATCCCATGCTCAGTCCAATGGTTGACTGTGAGCATCTACCTCTGTATTTGTAAGACTCTGGCAGGGCCTCTCAGGAGACAGCCATATAAGGCTCCTTTCAGCAAGCATTTCTTGACATCCATTATAGTGTTCTTAAATAGTAGGTTTGAACTGTACTTTACAAGGGATGGAATTCTTCAGCTCCTAAGATGGCACAGACTTGTAGAATGGAGCACAGCATAAACTCCATTTTTCTAATAACCAACTCAAATAGAGCCAATGATCTGAATGGTATAGGGAGTTTGAGTGCAGGGTGGGAAAAGGAAGAGAAAACCCTGGTGATGTCAGATAGGATGCTATAGACATGAACTTATATATTGTCTGTAACTTTCTAAACAATGGGAAATTGTTGTCAGTTGTTGTATTAGCAAGGGTATTGCAGAGAAATAGAACCAATCCAAAAGATTTACAGCAAAAAAAAAATTGTGCCAAGTGATGATGGAGGCCGAGAACCCCCATGATCTACCACTGGCAGGCTGGGGAACTCAGGAAAGACTGGTGCATATGCTAAAGTCTAAGTCTGAGGGGCTTATTAGCAGGGCTGCCAATGATGTAAGTCTCCTTAAAGGATGGTAGAAGTCCAATGGCATGTGGCAAAGAGTAAGCCAGAGTTAATTCATTCTCTGTCTTTGTATTGTGTTCAGACTTGAACAAACTAGATAATGTCTGTCCACACGGGGGAAGGCAAACTGCTTTCCTCAGCCTGCCAATTCAAATGCTATCTTTTTCTAGAGAAATGTTCCACGGACACCACAGAAATACCTTTTATCAGATTTATGGGCATCCCGTAGCCAAGTAACATGAACACATATTGCTAACCATCACAGCCTCTGAATATGAATATGAGCCAATCAATGTAACATAACTTTTTGTAAGGACATTTTAATTTGCATAATAGGTTAGGTATTTAGGGTTAAGGAAGATAAAAGGTATAAAACATGATGATATGCCCACTTAGAAATAGAGGTGTAAAGTAATAAAGTTTGGGTTGCAGTAATGGTAGATAGAAGAAAAGTCAAGGAAATAACTTGTAGGAAGGATCTCAAAGTATTTGACGATTAAATGCAAATGATTAATTGATTCATGTTTTGTCAATGAACAACACACTGGCAGAATGAGAATTCTGCAGAAAGATATAGTTATAGGGGAAGATGATCTGATTGTATTCACCACCAAAATCTCATCTATTCAAGAATAGATTTAATATATATTTTATATATGTAGATAAAATATAATACTTAGATTTTGGATCATAACCATGTAATAGAAGAAGACATAAAGCTTATTTGGCTTCTTAAGCTACCAAAAGCTATATAAATTATAATAAATGAACAGTCATTTTTAATATGTGTTATATGCTAATAACAATATAAGTAATAATTATATAACATTATATTATAATTAATAATTATGTATTACAAAACATACACACACATATATATGTACATATATATACATAAAATAAAGTTATAATCTAAGTAACTGTAAGTTGAAATCATTGTAAGGCAAAAGAGAATTACTTATTCTTAACCTCTACCACACTTCAGTTTGCAGCACAGTGCTGCAAAACACAAAAATTCTTTTCCCCTCATCTTAGTATAGCTGACTTCTAACTTGAGCTTGATGCCACATTTCAGCATCACCAGACAGGATGGGATTATACATTGCTAATTCAGGAAGATTTGTGATGACTTGAATATGCTTGGCCCAGAGAATGGCACTATAAGGAGCTGTGGACTTATTGTAGAAAGTATGTCACTCTCAGGTGGTCTTCAAGACATCTTCCTCCTAGCTCCCTGGAAATCAGTCTTCTACTGTTTGCCTTTGGAACAAGATGTAGAACTCTCAGCTCTTCCAGTTCCATGTCTGCCTGGATGCTGCCATGCTTCCTTCCTTGATGATAATGGACTGAACCTCCGAACCCTTAAATCAGACCCAATTCAATATTGTCCTTTATAAGAGTTGCCTTGGTCATGGTGTCCCTTCACAGCAGTGGAAACCCTAACTAAGACAAAATTCAAATTCAGAGTGTATTGAACCAGCCATTGTAAAGTTGAGTAAAAATATGATTTGAGTCATCATATGTTATGAACTATATGAAAGAAATATAAATAAAGTTTTCATGGACTTTATAGTTTTCAGATACCAGAGTGCATGATGGTATTGAGAATAAAAGAAAGATGAACTCAAGAAGAAGAGGAAGTTAGTGCCCTAGGAAGACCAGATATTAGGCAAATGTTACTGGATGCAGTAGTATGTGGGTGATAGGCTGGATTCTCTGGTCAGTTGTTGGATGGAGAGCTACTGAGGGGGCAAAGAGAAAGAGCACATAGACCTGAGATGAAGGAGAAAGATTTTCAAACTTCTTCAAGTTTCTTATCACTTACATAATAAAAAGAAATTAAAGATAGAAATAAGAAAACCAGAAAGGAGCATGCAGAGAGGTGCTTGATGTTGAGTGTTTAGAATCCTGGCTGCCATCACTGGTGGTATCTGCAGAGTGTAAACCAGGCAGTGCTCAGCGCTCTGCACTTCTTCCTCAGACATTTTAGTTGACATTTGCATTCTAGTTCTTTCCCTAAATTTGGCTTCTTGAAGACTGGGAACATGCTTCTCTCTGATCTTTCATGTGGAAAATGAGTTAGTGTTTAGCTGTGCTAGGTCTTTAATCCTGTCTATGGCACTGAAGGGAGCAAAGGAAGTAATATTGATTTAAGATTTGAGTATTCTAGGCCAGAATACTCTAAAAACTCACGGCGATATTTTCTAGCTTAAATTTTAGAGAGCGTGATCTTCTTTTATTCAATAAACAAAGTAGATTTGAATCAGGAAACATCTCTATAAGGACATTCAAAGTTTTCGTCTCTTACAGGAAGGCAGAGCTGCAAGACAAAGCCTGTTTCTCCATCATAGAGCAGCTGGTAGTGACTAACATTCCATCTCCTCAATATCCTGTATTAACATCTACCTTGAAAAGAGAAATTGTGGATGTGGCTCTCTCAACATCGTGCTGTTATTCCATCTTTTTGTGATGGGATATTGAAAGCAGAGGATTATACATCTCCTCCATTCTTAAACTTTGAAAAAAGTACAAGAAGCTCCTGTGGTGGACAGTTACTCACCAAGACTCCTGGCTCTGCCTTAGAGCATAGGCTGTCCTTGACACTAGGTGTGGCCATGTGACTTGTTTTGACCAGTAACTGTGAGTGGGAAGGATGTTGATCCTTTCGGGATTGAGTATTCATCATTACCACAGTATTCGCTGCCATGGTCCTCTGTCTGTTTTGGTGAACCCCAAAGCATTGTGTAGGAAGTGTGACATCATAGAAGAACAGAACATTGTTCTTTTAATGTCCCTAACAAATATGGCTACCCACCCTTTTCAGTCCAGTAACTGGGAAGTAAATGCTTTCAAGCACTGAAACTATTTTGTGGGTGCTTATCACCCAATGCAAAAACAGCTTTCATAACTGATAAGACACTTCTAGTAAAAAAAGGAGACATGTCCCCTGTAATTCTGATTGATAGAGAAAATTTATTATATATCTGTTATTGTCTTCATAAAAATAAAACTAAAATTTACACAGAGATTTCCTTTGCTGCTACAGAACTGAAGCTGCATTTCATGTTTGCTTTTGTGTTTTCTACTCCATTGACATCAGTGTCTCTTGTAGTTTAGTATGCCTGGGGGAAATTATTGATAGTTCTGCTTTAACTATTTTATGTCTTTTTAAAAAGGTGATTTGCTCTTATTTTCTATTTATTTGCATTAGATTTAATGGCAAGAAAAAGATAAACTAACCCATGACCTTCAAATAAAGGAAGTTTTACTTTCTTGCAACACAGATGTAAAAGGCCAATTAAATTTATGTTCATTTGTTACGAAAGACTGAAGTCAAGAAAAAAAGTACAGAAAACAGTTCATGTTGTATACAGATTATTCTTTATTTCCCCCAAATCTTGTTTTAAATTTTCCTTTTGCATGTAAATACATAATGCTTCTACACACAGAGACACACACACACTCACACTCACACACATGGGAATCCCTTGTGAGCTATCAGCTTGGGAGAACAGCTCTTTAAGATTCTGCTGTCTCTATTCATTGCATATACTATAGCTTTATACATGTTTATTTTGCTAGTTATATGTGTTCGGCAGGAATTCAAATATGTGATTCTCATTCTAGCTTTCCAAGGAATTCTCCTGAGGGGAGAAAAACAATGTACATGTTTCATTTCTTATTTGACAAAACCAAAACCAATCCTGGATTTAGACCCTTACAAGGAAATATGTTCCATAGCAGTCTAAGCAAAGGACTGTCTTTGTTTCTCTTCTAAGGTTTGCATCTGACCTGTTTTTATTAAGAGAAAATATAGACAGTGTAGCATTAACTCTAAAACCAAGAGGTCTGTTCTTTCCTGTTCCCTTGCCAAGCAGGAAGGAAAGAGCACTTAAGAGACAAGTCTTATTTCTTAGCAGAGGAATGACAAAGCTCTGGTCAAAGATTTTTTTCCTTCCCTGAGAATCACTGATAAAATATTTTCATGTTGGGACTCAGGTAAGAAAGGCATTTGTGTCCTTGAGAGTAGGAAATGCTTAAGATATTTAAAGACAGAAACAGAAGTTAAAACCTAGTTTAGGGGAAATAATGTAAGTACAAGAGAAATTGTCTCCTTAAAGTCAGATTAAAAATGGTTCCTGAACCCAGAAGTGCATAACATTCATAAAAATGTCCTCACTGGCCAATTATGATTATTCTCTGCCTTAATTACTTTTCAACTGATGTGGAACTCCAGATCTTATCAGTGTCTGCTCTACTGAAGTAGAGAGTTGAGCCACATAACATTATGGAAGAAACTGAAGAACCACAAGAAGCCCAGAATGATGGCTAGAGAACTCTGCTTACAAAGATTTAATTTTTTTAAGATTTATTTATTTGTTTTATGTATATGAGTACACTGTAGCTGTACAGATGGTTGTGAACCATCATATGGTTGCTGGGAAATGAACTCAGGACCTTTGGAAGAGCAGTCAGTGCTCTTAACTGCTGAGCCATCTCTCCAGCCCCTAAATTTTTTTTTTTTGGATAGTCTTTGTTGGACATTTCCTCTCTTTATCACCTTGTATTTTACTTTTGAGTTGATAACTCCCAGGCTGGGTTGAAACACAGGGATGTTTCTGCCATTCTCTTCAGAGTTCATTGTGTATGTGTGTGTGTGTGTGTGTGTGTGTGTGTGTGTGTGTGTGTGTGTTTTAAATCAGTGACAGGAATAGAGGGAAAACTGAATTAAACAGGAGCCATGGAACATGCATGTGCGATAACAATACAAATGGATTTTCTCTAACAGAGAAAAACAGCTGTCTCCATTATTTGAATGCTTCACCTTTCTCCATTCCATTAATTGGGTCTTTGATCACAAGCTGAGGTGGAGAGGCCCTGATAAGGAATAGGTTATTAGTAAAGTAGCCTAAAGGAATGAATTGGACCTGGCACTTGCTGCAGAAGATGAGATAAATTCATAATGCCTGTGTATGTGAGTGGTGGCAAGCGATAGGGCTTCCGACTGCCCTGAACTGCTTGCAGAGGGAGAAGACTAATACTCCAGTGCTATGATAGCTAATGCAGGATATAAATTTAGCTCCCGGGAATGGAATAGGATAAAAATTCCATAAAGAGTTTTCTGTAAATGGCTTACACTTTTACATCAAACTGTGACAAAGTACTTGCTAAAAATAAAATAAAATAATAAAATAAAATAAAACAGTTCCTTGATCTCACTATATGTTGAACACAACTGGAGACTTTTGTATAAGAAGGGGGAAATGACTGTTAAATTTGTTCACCAAGACATTAATAAGAGCGCCCTTTGAAGTGCAGTAAAGCTAAATTGGAGGAATTAAATTTGATTGAATCTAAGCCTGTTTATTTTTCATTTCTACAGATCGGGTGTTGAGTGATTTGTAATACTTCACTGGAAATCTTCAGGAACTTGCTATCATGTAATCCATTTTTTTTTCTGAAGACTATGACCGCAGGGGACAAGGCCATATTGGTTTGTTGTTAATGTACTGGAAAGAGGTACTATGGAGAAAACAGTTAATATTAAATTACGAACACAAGGTTATCTTTCTGCCGCACATGCTCCACTGCCCTAGGCAGGGGTAATCTGTTAATAGCATTCAGCCAAAATGACACCATTAGGGAGCTGAAGCTACACATCTTTTGCAAGCTGAATGATGTATAAAGCTGGTTTTCTATCATCCTAGATGCAATAAATTATCCATGCTGCTAAAAATTGATACAAGACAGAAGTTTGATAAAAAGAGCACCCAGACATAAATGGAAGACCAGACTGGGAAGAAAGCATGTGAAGGCAGGGATGCCTCTACCAGGGGATTTTCATTTGTGGATTTCTATTGACCCTCGAACTCTGAGATTTTAGGATTTTGGTCTACTATGGTAGAGAGGGAGGAGTGGCTGAGTGAGAGAGAAAATGAATAACACATACAATTATGCAGATGGAGACTTCTGAAAGGTTTGGGTGTTAGAGCTACTTTGAGAGCTACTTGAGAGCTTTAGTTTCTCATTGGCAATGCCTACACAGGACATGAAGGGCATTACAAAGGGCTTGTCTTATAGAGAGAGTCATTAGTATTATTTCCTGTCATAGTTTCACTTCTTCTAACTAATACATTTAATATACTTGAGAAACATGGAGTCTCTATTACCCTAGCCCTTCCCTCACACAGGAAATGTCTTCTTTCTGGATTGTAGCAGTAACGACAGGTATTTTATCCAAGTAAATACGAAACCAGCATAGTGTGTCTCTACCATATTATTTGATATAGGATATGCAGGAAAAAGAAGTTATTATCCTTAAGATTGTATAACAAATAAAATATTAGAGAATCAGCCAATTGAAATGAGACATTATAATGATGGAAGTTTGTACAATTCAAAATGAACTTAGAGGAAAGACAACCTATGTCTGTTGGTGTAGTCAGAACTGGCTTCAAATAGGCAATGGCCAACATCAAAACACCGATGAAAGAAACTCAACTAATATACCAATCAAGGTATCATCATATTTCATTGGTCTGGAATTAGCTAAATGTAACTGTATAAGCAGATAACTAGAATTAAAACAGAGTTTGCTCACATGCCAAACAGACAAAATGCTCACTGACCTGGGGTAATCCAAATGAGTTCCAAGGTATCATAGTTTTGTTCCCAATCATTGTGTATAACAGTAAACTCCTCAGCTTAAGTATCTGCTTCAGTCTTAAGAACTTAAGTGTTTAAACTGTGAGCCTGGACGTGTATCACTGCCATGCCTGTTTTCTCAAATCTCTGCCTCAGTTTTTTTACTTCTCTAAAAGGGGACTACAGTGATCTTTCTGAACACTGAACTGTCATGCCTCAACTTGAATCCTTTTTGTCTATGACTGACTTTAAGTCAAAGACCACACGCCCTGATCTGAATTCTGAAGTTTGATGTGTGTTGACCTGGCCCCAACTTCAATCACACTCCCTACACATGGTATCAAATCAAAAGAAATACCTCTTAATGACCTCTCTAGGTTTGCCAGTCTCTGGAGTTTCAATTTTGCTTACGTCTATGTCCAGTACAGCATATGCCTCCTCCTTCTTCTTCTTCTTCTTCTTCTTCTTCTTCTTCTTCTTCTTCTTCTTCTTCTTCTTCTTCTTCTTCTTCTTCTTCTTCTTCTTCTTCTTCTTCTTCTTCTTCTTCTCCTTCCTCCTCCTCCTCCTCCTCTTCCTCCTCCTCCTCCCCTCCTCTTCCCCTCCTCCTCCTTCTCTCCTCCCCCCTCCTCCTCCCTCTCTCATTAATTTAAAGTTTTTATTCAGGTTCTAGAACATTCCCTGACAACTGTCTGTGAGGCTAGATGATGTTGTTGCTCTTATAGCACCCTGTTCTCTCTAGTGTTGGTCGCTATGCCTCTCCTGCATAGTGTCAGTCCTGTGAGGGTAGGGTCTGTGGTAGCTCTGTTCTCTGTATTCATCCAGTTCTCAACACAGGGCCAGGAACACCCAGTGGAGAGCATCTGATGAGCATCAGAAACAGGTTAATAATACACAGAAAAACTGAAGGGAAGAAATCATCAGGAATTATCATGACATCATTTGGAATACAGGAAAATGTGGTTACAAAATTTTCTCTCTTTACCTTCTTCCCTCCAAACCCTCCCATATAAACCCTTGAACTCGTTCAAATTCATGTATTTTTCCCCTTTGTTGTAACATGAATATGATATATGTGTGTATGTATTCCTAAATATATAAATAGAATCTTTTCAATCCGTATACACGTTTTCTGAATTTGGGCTATACTTGTTCATGTGTCAGAGTCTTGAGAGGAGTGAAATGAAGAAAGGGAGATGGACCCAAGCACTCAGCTGTCTCTACTCCTTCCCTCTAGTAGGTACAATGTGGCCAGATGCTTCATGCACACTCTTGCGACCTCGATTTTCCTGCCAACTGGAAAAAAGAAACAAAATGAACCTTCTTTCTTCAAGATGTTTTTGTCAGATATTTCATTTATATTATATTGTTATATTAATTATATATTAAAATTGTATACTATATTTCACCACAATGACAAGTAAAGTAAAATACTTTTACTGAAATCTCACTGAAGTAAAAGAAAATTTTGCGGAATTCTTATTAATTATATTCTGTGAATAAAACCTCATTAGAGATAAGCATATTGGATTTCTAAAACAAATTTAGTGCTACATTAAGCTCATATGTATCTATGGTCTACATAGCAGTTGTGAGAGATGAAGTGTGCTCCTATATGGAAAAACAAAAACACATGAAAGAACTTTAAAAACACAAAAGGCTTTATATGATCTGTCAATGATATTGCATGAAGCAAAAGTTTCTAAGGCACACGAAAGAAATTTAAAAACACAAAAGGCTTTATATAATCTGTAAATGATATTACATGAAATAAAAGTTACTAAGGAATTTTTTAAGGGGACATCCATGTTTTCTATTGATTTGATCAAGAAGAAATTCCCAGGGAGTTTTTCCTTGTGCGAGACTGACCTCTACTGTGTCTGGTCCACCATGGAAGGCTTCATACCTCAGTGGTACTGTATGCACTGTGTACCCTCTCTGCAGCCCCTGGGCATGCTTCTTCTAATACACAGTTTGGCTTCAAGTCTTGAGGAAAAACACTTATTCAGTAAAATAAGTATTGGTAGGCATTTGAGGTCTGTATTGTGATCTTTCGATCATTACTTCTAAAAGATTTCTGGTAGACATAATGCCAATGAATTCATAAGTATTTTGCATATTGTATAAACAGTGGACTTATTCTAGAACTTTCTTGTCTTTTTACTTAGGCTTTAGTTTGTACCTTCTGGGATCCTTTGCACTTTTGTTCTTGAATAATCCTCAAAGGACTGCCCTAAAGTTCAGAACTCAGCTAGTCTCTACTGGACTACTAATCTATCCTTGTGCAGTTCCTTTGTTCTCATCTCCCAAACTCACCTCACATTGCAAGTAAATTATCACAGCATTTCAATTCTTACTCTCTCTTGACTTAATGAAGTACATTGCATTATACTCATGGTATAAAAATCATGATGAATATACATAGTAACAGATGTGACTTGGCAAATACTGCTCCTGAGACTTTTGGAACACACTGGAAGTCTCCCAAGGAACTGTTTGATAAATTCTGCTGCTCCAAAAGAATGAGATTATTGCTGATATATTCAAATAAAACCAAATGAAAAAGAAATATCAGTTGACAATAGGAAGAAAGATGAAAGAAAATAAAAAAAAAGAATTTTAAGACAGTCCTACAAAGTCTATAGGCAATCTTTGTCTGGATCTGGACAACCTGTATAACAGTAAAACTCTATTCTCCACAGTCAGGTTCCAATGACTAAACTATGGAAGTCATGACTTTTCACATGACTTCCACACTTTTGGTGAGTGGACCAAAGTGAGTACCTAGGGAAGGTATAAATATCTCTCTTTCCTCTTCCTAAAGATCTTAGTAAACAGTGAAAACAAACAGAGCTTTTAACTTGTTTTTAGAGAAACTCTATTTTGGGGGAAGTTTGGCTAGGGTTATTCTTCTAGCTGAATAACATATTTGACAATCAAATTTTGATTACAGGGGTTTTGTTTTCTCCATCCATCAATCCTTTTCATTGGTGTGTTTACCCTTATGCAGAAAAACATAGAGGCATTTGAATGGATTGAGAATTACTGAATAAAATCATCCTTCAGATTCTGTAATTTCAATGAGAAAAAATGCAGTCATAGTGCCTCTGTACTACTAGTATTTCAGAAATTTAACACTCAAGGATAAGTGAACACCCACTTGGGCATGAGTAACCTACAAGTGCCTTCCCCCAAGTGATATTACTTACTCTAGTACCTATCAATTGCCAATAGCTCCTCAGTTATGCATGGCACCTCAGGAGGAGCTCCTCTCTTGATACTGGAAGTATTATTATTATTATTATTATTATTATTATTAAGTTATTTTATTTATCTGCATTCCAAAAGTTGCTCCCCTTCCTGGCCCTCCTCCCCTGAATTCTTCACCCCATTCCCCTCACCTCTGAAAAGGCGCTCCTCTACCTGTCCACCTACTCCCACCTTACCCCCACCAGCATCCCTTTTCCCTGGGGCATTAAGTTTCCACAGGATTAAACAGATCCTCTCTCACTGAGGCCAGACAAGGCAGTCCTCTACGGCACATGTTCCTGGGGCCATGGACCAGCCAATGTATGTCCCTTGGTTTTTTGGACCCTCAGAGGGGTCAGGGTTATTTAACACTGTTCCTTTTCCTGCGGAGCCTTCAGCTCCTTCAGACTTTCCTCTAACTCTTCCTTATTCATTGACCTCCAATGTCCAATGGTTGGCTGAAAGTATCTGTGTTTGTCTCAATCAGTTGCTGGTAGAGCCGCTCAGAGGACAGTCATATCAGGTTCCTGTCTGCATGCATAATATGACCTCAGTAATAGTGTCAGGATTTGGTGTGCGCACATGGGATAGATCCCAAGTTGGGCTGCTCATTGGGTGGCCTTTGGGTCAGTCTCTGCTACATTTTTATCCTTGCATTTCCCTTAGACAGAAACAATTCTAGGTTAAGAATTTTGAAGATGGGTGAGTGGCCCCCTGCCTCAACTGGTGGCCCATGTCTATCTACTGTAGGTGGTCTCTTTATGTCCTATCTCCCCACTGTTGGGGAAGTTTTAACTGGCTTGATCTTGTGTAGACAAGCATAGCTGCTGAGAGTTCATCTGTAAAACAGTCAGATCATATCCACAGGACTGTACATCAAAGCTCTCCTCCCCACTCTCTGGCTTCTGCATTCTTTCTACCTCCTTTTTCATGAAATTTTCTGGGTGTATGTGGGGAGAGTGGTTGCAGTGTTGTAAGATATACAGACACCTTTTTTTTTTAAAAAAAAGGAAATGATCTATTTCATCTCCTATGTAAAGAAATCTAAAACAGGAAGCAAAGAAAGTCCACCTGGTCAAACACTCTTCATTCCCACTGCACTTAGCTCTAGCTCAAAGACAAACTCTGTTCTTAATGGAGAAGGGAGATGACTGAGA
The DNA here is from genome assembly GCA_036184795.1 of Tokudaia tokunoshimensis. NCBI lineage: Eukaryota > Metazoa > Chordata > Mammalia > Rodentia > Muridae > Tokudaia > Tokudaia tokunoshimensis. The sequence continues at coordinate 2,011,747 of BTHU01000005.1, forward strand.
AAAGTGCCTAGAATATCTGCAGGAAGATACATATATCAAGCCAGTCAGGAGCATCTTAAAGGGAGAAGGCACAGTCCATGTGGATATATACATAATACCTTATCCACAGCAGGAAGGCAGGTTATATGAGCTTCTGTTCTGTTTGGAGAAGTTGATGTTGGAATGAAAACTATTTCATTTTTGCAGAAAAGCTGCAAAGTGAAGAGGAAATGTTTGTGCTGCTTGACAATCCACGTTTGCTAGGAAGGTAGAAAAAAGAAAATCAATTCACTGACATGCACAACCTTTCACTGGAAGAAATCTCAGTGTGCCAAGAGATATTTCTGTTGTTTTGGAGCTCTGCTCTTTTCCTACACAGATCACTCCCAAATTGCTGTGCTAAGGAGAACAATTGTCACTTAAGAATTAAATAAAGCAGATAAGGTGTGAGAGCTATGCACAAATGCTACAGATGGAAAGAAAGGAATGGAGAAAGGGAACAGCTGGGAAAGATTTGCTAGAAAAATATTACAAAGCACCACAGAACAATCTGATGGTGAATTGTCTTTAAAAGCACAAGTCATTTTCAAGTTCAGAGTAGAAATTAAGGAATACAGAAGCTATATGATGACAACTGAAGAAGATACCCAACATAGAAGCCATTGTAAGTCACTAATGAAGACAGTAATAAAAATTAACCATTCTAGTTGGAAACATAGATAACAAGGGAGGTTCATTATCTTAGAAAATGTCCTAAGGTATGTAGGAACAGACTGAGAAATGTCCATGATTAAATGAAGAGCGGTGGTTCTATGAGCAAAGGAAATGGAGAAATACTTTAAAATCTCTTTCTCCTCTCTTTCCCTCTCCCTCTCCCTCGCCACATCCTTCCCTCTCTCTTGTTTTTTCCTCTCTCCATCTCTACTCTTTCTCTATCTTTCTGGTCTAGCCCATGGAGTCCAGGCTGTTCTCTAACTCACTGTGTAGCTGAGAATAACTAAATTCCTGATCCATTTGCTTCAACTATCCATGTGCTTGGATTACAGGTAGGTACCATCATATCCAGCACAAAACTTACCCATTTTATTGTCTTAAAAAATCCACACATTTTTATTTTATTTTATTTTCTAAGGTTTTTTTATTTACATTCAAAATCATTTCCCCTTTCCCATTTTCTCCCTCCCCGAAAGTCCCATAAGCCCCCTTCCCTCCCTCGTTTACCCATTCAACCCCCTTTCGCTTCTCTGTCCTGGCATTCCCCTACATCCAGTCTTTCCAGGACCAGGGGTCTCTCCTTCCATCTTCTTGGAAATCTATTGATATGCGAATTGTGTCTAGGGTATTCCGAGATTCTGGGTTAATACCCCCTTATCCGTGACTGCATACCATGTGTGTTCTTTTGTGATTGAGTTACCTCACTAAGGATGATATTTTCAAGTTATGACGATTTGCCTAGGAATTTCATGAATTCATAGTTTTTAATTCCAGAGTTGTATTCCATTGTGTAGATATACCACATCTTCTGAATCCATTCCTCCGTTGAGGGACATCTGGGTTCTTTCCAGCTTCTGGCTATTATAAATAAGGCTGCTATGAACATAGTGGAGCATGTGTCCTTATTGTATGCAGGTAAAGCCTCTGGGTACATGCCCAGGAGTGGTATAGCCGGATCCTCTGGGAGTGTCATGCCCAGTTTTCTGAGGAACCACATTTTATTAGCTTAAAACAACATTCAATTATCACTTGATAAACTATGAAGCCTGGAAATTCAGAACAACTCAACTGGGTCCTCTAGGAGTGGTTCCGAAGGGCCGAAATGAAGGAGTTGACCATTGCCTCATTCATCGGAGAAAGAATTACTTTCAGGTTATTCTTATTGTTGTAAAAACCTCTGTTTTTGCTATTCCAGATATGAGGATTTTTCTTCCTGGCTGTTAGGTGTAGGGCACACTCAACTTTTAGAGATTTCTCACAGATAGATTTTACTACCATTCAAATTCTTCTTGGTTCTAATCTCTCTGACTTCTGCATTTAACCTCTGAAGACTGGGATCAAAATGGTTGATATAGTTGCATTTGGTCCATCTATATAACTTTTTAATGCAAACTGTGCCTTGTATAAAGTTTATTATTCCAGGAGAGACATCTTGCTGTAATGGAAGATTATGGAGTTTAGCATGTAAAATATTTGCATTGGTTTTAAATTACTGTCTACTGTACAAATATTACTATAATATTCCTTGAAAGTAAAAAGAGAATTAAATCTATAGTTTAAAGCATCTTCAAAATAACAAAAATTGGGTATATGATAAAATTTTTACTTGACTTTAGAATGCAGACTTTGTTTATAAATGAAATGTCAATACACCTATAAAACATAAATATTTAGAGTTATCCAGACTTCTCTATACTGACAATTTAAGTCTACCCTCCCTTCAAAAATACCAGCTTAGTGTTGCCTGCAAAATTCTCAGGGAATGAAAGTATGTACAAAATTATATTTTTGTTTGTTTATGCACATAATATATATATGAACTATACTATATAAAACTATTATCTAAATGTAAAAGTCACAAATAAGCATTTAATAATGTTCTAGAAAACAAATATCATAGTTTCAATTAAGCTTTCTCAAACAAATAATTAGTCAAAAGACTTCAGCTAATCAGATACTCAAAAAGATACAGAGATTCTCAAAAACAGGTCTTGCCTTTACATGTTAACTGCTTCAGCAAACATTCCCCAGATATAAGTGAATTAACACAGACTATTTATGCACATGATGTTGCTCAGGATGTAGATATAGAGACAACTTGATATACAGACAGCTCCTCCCATGGTTAGTACTGGCTAACAAGGAAAGGTGGGGGAGGGGAAAAACTCAGGTGCTGCTATGGTTTGAATTTTAAATATATCTCCAAAGTTGTCTATTAAAGGCATTATTGCCAAAAAATTGGCATTAATTGGAATATAGTAAAACCATGAGGAGCCTGGTGGGAGAAGTCAGGCCAATGGAAGGCATGCTTAAAGAGAAACTAGGGTTCTAGCCTTACGTCTCATCTCTCTATTTGCTTTCTGGATACCATAAAGTAAGAAGATTCTGTATGATGTGATTTGCTCCATACCGAGTATGATGGGCTAAAATTGTTAAATTATGAAAATTCATAAACTATCAACCAAATGTGTTATTTTCCTATTAAGTTATTCATCTCAGAAGGTTTGGCACAGTGATGGAAAACTAACCAGCATGAATTCATATACCTAAAATGGGTAGAATTGTTTGAGAAGGACTTAGAAGTGTGAACTTGTTAAAGAAGGGCAGGCTTTGAGATTTCAGAAGTCCATACTATTACCTGTTTTCTCTCTTTGGTTTGTGCTTGTGTATCAAGATGTAAGCCTCAGCTACTACCCAAGTGCTAAACCTGTCTGCCTATTTCTGTGCTCCGCACCATGATGGTCATAAACTCTTAACCTTCTAAAATTATAAGCCCCCCAAAACTTGTTCTTTTATAAGTTGTCTCTCATAGTGTTTTATCACAGCAATAGGAAGAAGCTAAGGCAGAATTTGGTACCAGGGTGAAGGTTATTTTTGTGATAGGACAGACCATATTTGTTTGTTTGGTTGGTTGGTTTTTGTTTGTTTGTTTTTGACTGGGGGAAATGATTTAATATTATAAGTGAGTTTAAATGAGCTATTCTAATAGAAATGCTGAAGACTAGCGTTTCAGGAGTAATGTAGATCACAGAGGCCCAGTTTAAGACATTTCAGAGAGGAACAATATTAGCACCTGGGATACAGACATTTCTTGAAATATTTTGGCAAAGAAACAAAGAATGTAGTTATCCTTTGTGCTTGTCCTAAGAATTTGCCTGAGGCTAAATTGAAAAATATTAAATTCATTTCCTTGACTGAGGAGATTTCAAGACAAACTAATATTGACTCTGTTGCATGGTCATTAGTAATCACTCTTAAGCAGAACTACAATTAAAAAGATCATACAAGGTAAAAAGGAATATAAAATGTAGAATTTGAGAAGAAAATAGGCACTAGAAAATTTAATTTTAGATCCAAGGCTTTTGTTGAAGGAGAAAACCTATGCAAATCATTCCACCTAGTTCAAACAATGTGAATAAACAACGTTCTTATTAGATTTTTCTCACCAGTACAGTGATAGCAGGGACATCATGGGAGTAACCAAATATTTGGGTTATTATTTATTGGATTTAAGTCCTGCTCACAAGAGGAGATCCATACTTGATATAATTGGTAGACCAAGGACTTGTGATTATATAAGTCATAGGTCATGAGGAAGAACCTACTAGTGTTATTCTGCACAATGGACATACTATCAAATTTAAACGATTCAGATTAATACATTTCTCAACCCTCATCAGAAAAGCCTCTATTCTCAGAAGATGTTGACTAACATATGGGTTCACAGCTGGTCAAAATATATAGAATGAGAAATAGTAGGATACTCAACCATAAAAACATCGATATCACAGTCCATTCTTCTAAGACTCAAGGATTATTGCAGAAAAGAAGACAGAGCATAAAATATAGAGCTATTAGATTACCACAGTGCCTTCCAGACTCAACAGAGGAGCTGCATGCTTGAGCTCACAGCAACTGTGACAATGTTCGTAAGACTTGTGCAAGCTCAAGACAAATCAATCTCCAACATGGAAAAGGCAGGTAATCATGCAGTTCCATGTTTCATACAACATCAGAGATAATCATGAAAGTAGAAAGAGGGCTTAGAGATGAAGGAGAGGAAACTGGAATGTAGATAAGGACATGGTAATAGGGGAATGAAGATAATAATCAACAATATTACATGCACATATGAAATATCATAATTAAACTCATTATCTTGTGCAATTAATAAATGCTAATCAAAACTGAAAACTTAAAGACTAAATAGAATAAACTAAGACAATAAACTCATTGACTGTGAAATGACAGTTACTCTTGTATCCTGAGTACTGCTCAGCTTACTAAACTAGAAGACAGGCTGTGTGCAGCACCAATGCATTGTGCAAAGTAGATAGTGAACCTGGAACTGACCCCAGGCAAGTGTTCAGAGCACACACAGTCACAGACACAGCTATGCCAGAATGTCACAGCACAGAGATTTGCTATGTCTATGACAATCATATTTATGCTGTTTTCATGTAGTACAACTTCTTGAGGAAATCAGGCATCCAGTAGTAGTAAGTCTATGATAGTTGCTTCCCTCTAACCTGAAAGTATGACCTAGTCCCTCAAAAATACCAGTCAGCCTTTCAGTGACAGATCAATAATTCTACCCAGAAGCCTTCTACCCTGGAGAGGCAGTAATACATTTGAGATTTTGCCTTGTTGATCATGCCACTTCAATTACCATGACTATCTGAGGATATACAGAAAGTTTTGTTGTCCTAGGATTATACAGAATACTCTCTTAGACATTGAGATCTGATTTATAGTAAAGAACATTTAACAAGAGCCTCATAGACCTTAAGACTTTAACCTGATAGAACAACAAACAAGTCTATTGAGGACTCACGTAAGGTATCTGTTTGACTATGGCACCATATGATTAGGATTCTGTCACACACATACACATGTAAGTGTACACACAGGTGCACATGAAAACACATACACATACATCAAAACTCTCATATTCTTTGGTTATTTTTGATAGTTGGACTATATAGACTGGGACACACAGTGTAAAAGAAAGATATTTGCCTCTATTCAATGGCTTTTGTGGTAACTAGTTATTTTTATATTGCTTCAATTTTATTGTCTAATGGAGTAGACTCCAAACATGAAAGCTGGAGTATTTGGGGGGGGGATTGAGTGAGTGGGGTTTCCTCTGTCAGAGACGAAGCAAGGATTTCAGTATATGTGGTTAGAAATGTCATCTGGCCATTTTTTGGACCATGTACCAATAGTATAGTAATGAGAGAAAGGACTCTCATTTTCCGAAAGAAATAATGTTGCCCTTAATAACAATGACAAGGTAAAGAAAGTTAGAAAGTGAGCGGGCAAATCTCTCAGTTTTTGCATGTTTGATAATGGCATAAGTGGGTAATGTCAGCAATCGTAAACTGTTATAGGCTCATCATTGAGGAGCCCAGAGTTCTAGTCTACTAGATTAAGTAAGTACTCAAGGTCAGAAGAAGTACAGGCTGAGGGAGAAAGAACATAAGGCCTGTGACTACAAGCATAAAGTTCAACACACTGATATCTCAGTTTTTATTCTTCCTTTTTGTTTTGGCTTTGCTTTAAAATAGTTATAAGCTGCCAGCAGACAATCAGGTACATGTCCAGACTGTGACGAAGTGTCACACTTGACTGACATCAAGTGGACCCACTATTTTGTGTGCATCAAATAGCTTCTAATCACTAGAATCTCCATTCTTGTCTAAGGGCTTTCCAGGCCCATCATAGAGCTAGAAAACAATATTCTGTTTTTCCATGCAACTTGCTGGAATCAGGGATATTCAGCTTTCAGCTCTCCAGCCATATTTGCATCTGATAGCTACAGTTGTAGCTCAATGCAAAATCATGAATTCCTTAAAACATTGGCTGATTTTTGTGTACTGTTAAAAAAGTCCACAACACAGTTCTCCAGTGTGAACTTACCAGATAAAAAAAGAGTGTCATCATTCCCATATCAAAAGGTTGGGCATACCTACTGGTGGTTTTCAGTGCTATATGGTCACTTGGCATTATTTTGACCAGAGATGAGGGGTACCCAATGTACTTAATCATTTTTGTGTTATATAATAAAATTAACCTTCTTCACAGAAGTGAGACTTCTATGTTTGTGTGCATGTGTTTGTGTGTGGGGCAGCTGACTTTACGAATTGCTCAATATGAGTGAAAGAAGCAGCAAATGTGAATATATGAGACAGGCCAGCATGTTGGATATGCAGGTAACCATCACCACTGTAGTTTTTAGTCGATACCTGCAGGACAGTTCACACAGCTTGGAAACTCTGGCAGGACTCTTATAGTCTTAAGGCAAAGTTCCTTTAGGGGGAGAATCAGTCTTTATCATTAAGGCCTTTAAAGTGCTGGACAGTGCTCGTCCACATGTGAAGGGTAACACGCGGTAAGGTGTACAGTCAGTGCACATTCGTTAAATCTAAAAAATACCTTCACAGCAACCTCTAGTCTAGTGTTTGGCAGACAACTGGGAAGCACAGAAGTGCCAAGTTGACATACAAAATTAGCTGCCAGTCCAGGCTTGTATCTCACACTGCTTCACAGCCCTTCTCCCTCAGGAGTTAGCTTTAGTGTTTTTTACTGGCATGTTAAATTTTGTTCTTTTTCCTTTGTTTCTACACTACTCTAACAATAGTGGGTTTAGTGCTTCTGAAGGAAGCTGTGCATTTGCATATTTGAAGAATTATTAATTTTTACAGCTTGAAATATTTATTTGTCTGATGTTTCCCACAGACTATCATAATTTCTAAATACAAATATCCTTTTGCAGCCAGTGTGGGTCCAGCAACTGGGGAATGTGGGAATGGAGAGGCTAACCCAATTTCCAAGACAGGCAAGGCAAAAGCAAGAGTGGGAGGTAGGAGACCACACATCTGATGCTCCCTCACGAGCCTTGGGAGGAAGTACAGAAACTGCCAGAAACTTTGAGTAGCTTCTGCAAAAGCATAGGCAGCAAATTGGCGCCAGTACAGTGGCACTCGCAGCAATTCCCTGGCATCGCAGGGCAGTGCTGACAGCGCTGCTTCGGGCTGTGTGGAGGCTGTTTTGAGATGAACAAGTCCTCCATTTGTCTTGTTCCCCTGGCAAGAGAAGGCAGGCTGGTGAAGCACCACTTCATTTCAATTTTCTTTTGTTTTATATTGAAAAACAGAGGACTGAGTGTGGACATCAGAGAGAGACTGTGAATGGATGTAGGATATAAGCCAAGCAACAAGTTACAATTGTTTTTAGACTAATTGTTTTATACCTAATTGCATGAATACACAAAAGACAATTTAGGTCCTGTGAAAGTCAGGTAAATGGGTAAAGAGATTAATGGCATGAAGTTTTTTGAGTTTCCTTTTCCAATTTGATGGCCTTAGTTTGGAGACTTCAAACTAATGGATTGTTTCCATATAGCCATTTACGTGCCCAGGAATAGAAAAATAACACACACATTTAATTCTAATGAAGCCCCTTCATTGTTTTAAAAATTCTTATAGGTACTCACTCAGTTGAGTCTCTTAGTATGTCTATGATATACGCAATAATGTATGGTCATTTTTCAGGCAAAGAAAATTAATGAGACTAGTTAATGCATTGCACAAAGATCATACAGCCTGTGACTGGAATATCTGGGTTTGAACTCAGGCTGTCCTTCAAATTTCTAAACTCTTCCTGGCATTGTGCATAGATGAATCAGAACATTACCATGGTACTTGATATGTGGACTAGGCTATCCTTGAATTCACAGAGATCTACTATGCCTCTGCCCTCCAAGTGCTGGGATTAAAGGCATGTTGCCACCAGGCCCAACTAGCTACTGGTACTTGCTTAAGATAAATAATAAACTGTCCAATAGGAATAGTTTCTTAGTAGGGTATAACTTAAGCTTATTGTTAATGCTTAGGATATTAGAATTGTCCTCTGATAGAACAACCATAATAAATCTACTATTCAAAATTTTAACATTTTAGAGCAAAGACATTTCATGCAGAATAGTAAACATTTTCAGTGGCATCATTATTCTTTGTGATATTTGCATGTGTCTAAAAGTTCATCCACCTGCAGTTATTGTGGTATAAGGAATAATTTGGGAGAAAGGGATGAGGAAGTTGAAATACTTTCTCTTGACAGTACACAGTGAGTCATTTTACCACAGTTTGGTAACAGCCACATGCAGTAAATAATGAACAACCTACTCTGTTCATGATTACTACTCTATGGTTATGCAATGTCTGTCAATTACTGTAGACTGGATGCATTTTACTGTCACATGAATATATATTTTTTATTATAAAATCAGAGCATTAAATAGCCTTATTTAAGTATACTGACACACAAGAACATTGTCCTTCCTATTTTCTTGGTTACCTGTGTATCTCTGGCTATTAAGATTTGAATTTTAAGTGTTTCTCAATGTTACAGGTGTTAAAGCTTGATGCCCAGCTGATGTTGCTGTTGGAAGGTTGTCAAATTTTCAGAAGGAGTAGCCCAGGAGCAGGAAGTTTGGTCACTGGTGGAGTGCCCTCGAAGGGACTATTCTTACTTAGGCTCAGGCCTCTTGGTTTCTAGCAGCTTTGCTGGATCCCATACCCCCTTCTGTGAAGATCTACTATTCTGCTTAAGGACCAAAAACATGGAGTCAGTCAATAGTGGTTTGAGACCATCTCTGTTACAAGATACCTTTTTACTCTATAGATTTATTAGCATCTGGTACTTTGTCATAACTATGGAAAGCTAGGGCTAATATTTAGGCAATTGTTGGAAGCTTGGTTCATCCAGTATTTTAAGACAGTGACTACAGAAGATGTGGGTGCAAATGTCAGTTTGTTAATGATTTTGCTTCAGCCTTCATAAAAAGATGTCTTTGTAGATCTAATTACTGTCAACCATTTATTCTGTATATAGTTACAATGTAATATTTCTCAATATTAAATTTCTTTTGTGGTGCATGACTTACTATAATGGTACAAGGAAATTGTTGTATATTCAATAATAAATAGAAATGAACAGAAAAATAAATGGTTGCTAGGACAAAGTGCTGTTGCAATCTGATGTTATTCTCATTCATAATAAAGGAAAGTCATAAGAGAATCTAGGGATCACATAGCATTTCCAAAAATTCATAAAGCAGCTTTGTATTTAACCAGTATAACTAGTGTTTAATAATTTACAACATTCTAAAGTTGCAGAAAATTTAGAATAATATGAAAATTTTCTAAATGCCATTTCTCAAATTCTGTTATTAATATTCTGCTATTCTTTTTTTGTTTCTGTCTCTATCCATCACCCATTATCTTGCATGTATGTATATGTATGTATGTATGCCCTGTTCATGTGTATGTGTAAGCATGAATGATGGTCAATATGCATGTCTGTTTGTATGTGCCTGATATATGTGTATTTGCTATTTCAGTTGAGAAAAAGTTGTGAGTGTTGCGCTCTTTTACTCTTAAAGATGTCAGGATGTATTTCTCTGAAAAACTGATAGTTACAGCACATTGTTCCAAATGAGGAACGTTAGTTATTACTTTGATGCAATTATCTAGACCTTAGTAAAAAGTATTCAATTGTCATATGTTTTATAACAATTTTACTTTTATTATTTTATACTATTTTGGTTTAGACTCAATCCCCATGGTGCATGTTGCATTTAGCTTGTGGATTATCTTTTGTGACAATGGTTAGGGCATGCCATTTATTGTATGGACTGTTGCTGTTTGCATTGGGTCGATGCTCCTCCATGAGTAACCTCAGGATATGCCCTTCAGGCAAGAACAACCCATGGATAAGCCATGTTTTCATCACATTGCTAATACTTTGTCCTGGGATTTATCATGTTTTTCAGCCATAAGTTTGCCGGTTCTACTATTTCTTTTGCTTTGTAAACAAAATTAAACTTTTAAATAAAAAAATACATATTCCACTTTAGAGGTCGTTTCTATGATAGAATAAGGCAACAACTGGATCCTCTGCGCTTTGGGATGAATAATGTAAAGCGTTATCTATTTTTGTTGTTTGTTTGGTTTGGTTTGTTCCAATAGAGATGAGGTAAGTGAACATTTATTTTTCTATACAGTAGGAAGTTGGGTGGACTGTCAGTGACTATAATGTTTCCTTGCTTCCCCATTTTGGTAACTCATCGTATGTCTGCTTTATAGCACTTGGGAAGTCAAAGGGAAGAATTGGTGGGCACCAGTGAAAGAACAGGGTAGCGCCATTTCTGCCTCTCATTCATGCCACTTCATTGAAACCGACATATGAAAACATTTAATAATATAAATCTCTGTCCTTCTGTTATGGAATTGCACCATGAGAACACATTCAACTGAGAATCACCTTTAGAATTCCTATAGCAAAATTTCTATAAAGCAATTGGCTCAAGTATTGGGATCTAGAATGGTGACTTTCTGTTTCAATGGTTAATATCATTTGGCATCTTCAGAATGATTATGGCTAAATTCTTCTAGTAAACTTGCAAAACACCAACTATCACATCCAGTGAGAATAGAAAGGAGCAGGTGTTTGATGTTGATCAGAATCTATGAGATTTTTATATGATTTGGCTGCCATATATTTCCTATAGGACTTCACTGTCTGGCTTGCTGTGGTCAAAAACAGAAACAACAACAACAGCCAAACAAACAAAACAAAAAACCACCACCACTAACAATGAAAACATGTGTTTTTATATGTGACAACTTCCTACCACCTGGAAGAAGAGTCACTTGAATTCTTGGAGAATACATCATAGCATTCCTATACTCAGGTTTTTCTGATGGTGGCACTACTTAAGAAGACAATGTTCATTGGCATGCCATATCTTGCCATAAGGTGTTTTGCATTGTCTCTTGAAATTTTGAAGGAAATGTGTAATTATGCAATGAAATGTTACATGATAGTTGCAAACAGCCAAAGAAAATGAAGGGAAAAAAAGACACAGGATATCTGTGGAAGTACAAGAGGAAAATGAAGAGTTGGGTTAACCTCAAACTAAAGCAGAACTATTATTACTGTTCTATGTTACAAGGGTGATGTGTGTGTGTGTGTGTGTGTGTGTGTGTGTGTATGTGTGTGTGTGTGTGTGTGTGCAAGTGTATGTATGTGTGTTCTGTATGTGTGATTGGGTTTGTATGAATGTGTTCGAAAAAGAGAAGGAAAAGATGAGCTGGCAAGAGAGGAAGAGAGAGAAAGAGAATGAAAGAGATGGAGGGGGAAAATAGAGAGGGAAGAAGAGACAAGGATCTTGCAGAATTATTTTTTTCATCTAAAACATTACAATCAGTTTTGGCTTTTTTGGTAGTACACTATCACATTTATTATAATTTTTAGTGGTTGTTTCAATGGGCCTTAAGAAAAACTGCATAACAAATGACATCCACATATATTAATAAAATATATGAGGGCATGATCTTCTTGTGGGCTCTATGTAAGGTGGCACTTTCTTGGAACAGTTGGAACATGTAGATCAAGGAGCATCTGCTTTGGGAATGTGGAATTGCTCACCCTATCCCATTAAAGCTTCCAGCACAGCCAGCAGCATCAGGGTTCAGTGCATCGAAGCAGCAGAACATCCAGTGACAGCAATAATTACCAAGCTTTGCTACTGATGAGGCAGGAAGGCAGGGTCCATGGTATTTAGCATAAGCAATTATAGAATATTCACATTTCGATTTTGTTACTTTGTAAAAGGAGTAAAAACTGAAGAACAGCATTAAACATTCAGATTCTCTCCTGTATTCAAAGCAATATTTAAACTCCATTTTTTTATTTGTAACATTGTATTCAAATTACCACAGTTTCCCAACACTGACGGCTTACTCTTAGTAAATATTTTTTTTTTAATTTCTATCCCTTCTACCTTAGACTTTTAAGTGAATCTTTGGTTTTGATAGTAAGGTTTTTAAATGAAATTGCATCATGTTCTGCATTTGCTCAAATATTTAGAATGCTTTTATCATAAAACTAAACGTTCATGGGCAATATATTCTCTCTTGAGAGGCACATTAGTATGATGACTACTGAGATGATCCCAAAGATAATTGGTATATCTTGACTCTCTTAACATTGCTGAGGGAGTCTCAAATTTGGGGAGGTGAGGAGCTTCCAAAAATACTTACACGTGCACTTCCCACTACTGGTCACATATTTAAAGGAAAGGATGTCAGTGTGTTGAAGAAATAACTGTCCTTCCATATGTATTGTTGCTTTCCCCAATAGTCACCACATGAAATCAATTTTGATGCCCATTAACTGATGAATTGATTTTTTAAAAAAGAATGTATATACACAGTTGAGTATCCTGCCATAAAAAAATGAGGAAATCTTGTTCTTTGTAGTAATATAAATGAGCCTGGAAGACTTAATCTCAATTGAAAAAAACCTGGACACAGAAGAACACAGTTTATGTTCCCATGTTCATGGGACCTGATTTATTGCTTAAATATAGAGTATAGAAGTGCCTTCCAGGGCCTGGAAAGAATATTCTGGAGAATGACTATGGTTTGAATAAAAATGGCCTCCATAGGATCATATATTTGAATCCTTAGTCCTCAATTGATGGGACTATCTAGGCAGGATTAAGAAGTGTGATCTTATTGGAAGAGGAGTCACTGAGGCAGGCTTTGAAGTTTGAAAGCCCACATCATTACAAATACCTGGCTCTCTGCCCTCTTTCTGTGTTCTACTTGTAAATCAAACGCAAGCTCCTAGCTACTGCTCTAGCACCATGCCTGCCTTCCTGTTGCTGTACTCCACACCACAATGTTGATGGACTAACCCTCTGGAACTGTAAGCTCCAGTAAACTCTTTCTTCTATAAGTTGTCTTGGTCATGGTGTCTCATCATAACAAAGAAAAGCAGCTAAGACAATGGGTAAGGGCTTTAAAGACTTGATTAGAATAGAGAAATAACTTCCAAGGTTCTGTAGTGTAATGGGCTCACTATGATTTACAGCAATAAGTTATATACATTAAACTGATAGAGGATTGGCATGTTAGATCTGGAAGCCTCCTCCTCATTGAGGACTCACTCTCATAGTTTCAGAGGGAGCCATGAAAGCTACTAGTGGAGGAGGGTAATTGAAAAGTCCTATCAAAGCTGGGCGGTGGTGGCGCACGCCTTTAATCCCAGCACTTGGGAGGCAGAGGCAGGAGGATTTCTGAGTTCGAGGCCAGCCTGGTCTACAAAGTGAGTTCCAGGACAGCAGGGCTACACAGAGAAACCCTGTCTTGAAAAACCAAAAAAAAAAAAAAAAAAAAAGTCCTATCAAGATGTTATCACAATGAACGACAACAATGACCAGCATGGGAAGATATTTCAAATATATATGCATACATGCATATCTAAGGGATAAACAACAGTCAACAATTTGGATGTAAGTCTTGCCTGTTACTCTAAGTTTAACCAACTACTCTTGGCTGACCAGACTCTGGAACCTAGAGAAGAACCTACTGGTGCCACTTTTCCAAGCCAGCCTAATTTCTAACTGCATTCTCATCCTTTATTTTGTCTTATCTCCCACCCCCTTTTTTCTCTTATAAGAGACTATCTCTCAGCAACTGGTTCTCTGGTTCTTACAATATTTCTGCCTCTTCTTCTGTGATATTTCCTGAGCCTTAGGGGTAAGATTTGTGTTATAAATGTATTAAGTGTAGGTGAGTATCACATGGTCAGAAATTGATGACTGTTGGTAGAGGGAAAATTAATTTTCTTTAAGGTTGTAACCCTTCTGGTAGGTGGGTCATTCCCATCCATCGATTCAAGTGACAGAAGCTCGTCAGGCATGGTGACATAGGTCTGTAATCGCCGAGAAGGGATGCTGGGGCAAAATGATTTGATTGGGAAACAAAAGCAATGATAACAACAAAGCCCACAAACTTACAAGCAAACAAAAAAAAATAACACACATACTTTGTATCTCATTGATATTTTGGTGCATATGTACATATGTATGTTGTGTGTGTGTGTGTGTGTGTGTGTTGCTTGTATGTGGTATCTAATGTAGATGTATATGCGGTGTGTGTGGTCTGTGTGTTTGTGTGTGTGTGTGTTATGGTATGGTATATATTGTGTGAGCTTTTGTGTATGTGGTATATAGGGAGTGTTTGTATGTTGTATATTTATATATGTTGTATGTATATGATATGGTATAGTATATGTGGAATGTGTGTGTGTGTATGTGTGTGTGTGTGTGTGGTGTGTTCACATAATAATCAGCGTCTTCATCCCTATCACCCTCTGCCTTCCTTATTTCCCATAAAGTGGTGACATTCAATCAATCTGGAAATAGGCTGACAAGCAGCAAGCTGTCTCATTCTTCTCGCTTCTCTCCCAGTGCTGGGTGACCAGCATGCAGAGAGCCACACTCAGCTTTTTTCTTCGGTGCTGGGAATTTGAACCCAGGTCCTCAGGTTTGTGTAGCAAGTGTTTGACCCCCCATGAGCATTCTCTCAACTCCAACCTTATTGATTTTGAGCTTTCTACAGAAAACGGAATGATAATTGCTAAGCATGCCATCACACATGTTTACTCTTGCTGATTTAATTCAAACATTGCCTCTGGAAGACCCATGATCACACAAGCAAACTTGCCAACTCCTTCATTATGCTCCTGGGATGCTTTAATGGTTTCTCTCTTTCTGCTCTTGGCACACCATATTTCCCTCTGCTTGTTTCTGTCATAGTCATTAGCTATGAAGTTCTTGAATGTAGATATTGTGTTCTATTTTTGAAGTCTGTACAGTCAAACACAATACCTTCCAAACAGTAAGCCCTGAATACAGTAAGCCCTGAGTGAGTTCAGCAATTAAATCAATGTGTACGTTTTCCTTTAACTTTAAAGATTTGTTTTTATATTCTGCAAATGAAAGAAAAATGTTGTGCTGATTATTTCAGGGTCAGTTAAGAGGTTCAAAGCAACTGACACAGATAAGAATTATCAGAAATCTCTGTACCCCTTTTTTTCTCCTAAAACACATTAGTCTCAAATGACAAAGCTGCTTTCACATTAGCGCTCATTTGCATATAGCACTGCCTGTGTTATCAAGGCCACTTTCAGCTAGCTAGAGTCACTTATGTCATTGCAGCTTATGTTCACAGGGAATTTTCAATCTTTGTATCCATTTGGCTGGAGTAGCTTTTCATGTTGGAGAACTACAGAGGAGGAACAGCAAGAACAGGAATAATGGCTCTAGGTTCACTTTAAGGAATGGCTAGAGAGACAGGTGAATAAAGCCTTTTGAAAGATGAGAGAAAGATGAGAGCAAAAGAGTAAAGAGCAATGGTATTTAATCAGTACGTAAGTATGTGTGTATGTGTTTAAAGGAATGTTTATATGTGTGTGTCTGTTTGTAGGTGTGTGCATGTGTGTTTATATAAGTGTATATATGTGTGTGTTTCTGTGTGTATATGTATGTTTACATATGTGCATGTGTGTATGTGCTTAGAGGTATGATTATATTTGTGTATATATTTGTAGGTGTGTTTATGTATGTGTATGTGTGTATGTGCATATGTTTATGTGTGTTTATGTGTGTATGTGTTTATAGGAATGATTATATATATGTGTATATATGTTTGTATGTGAGTTTATGTGTGTGTGTTTATGTATGTGTATGTGTATGTGCTTGTAGGTGTGTTTATGCAAGTTTATGTGTGCTGAAGTATGTATGTATATGTGTGTATGTATGTGTGTGTTTGAGTTCTAAATAGCAACAAAAATACAAGCATATGATAGAATTAGTGATGATATCTGTCTAGAGTTGGGGATGATATTATTGATTGCATTGCCCATCATTGTTTCAACAACAAATAGATGACACACTCAAAATGGCTATTTCAGTAAATTTCTTTACTGTAGACTGTCTTCATGGATGTGAATGTAGAATTTCTACAAGGAAGAATCCAATTTCTGCAGACAGATGGAAAATTTGTATGTCTAAAGAAATGAAGGAGGAAAAAAAATCCATTTCCAGAACCTAAAATACAGAAACTTTTAGTTAAGGGCAAAGCCAAGACTAGGAATGCTTGCAGGATGAGAAGAAAGAAAGAAAGCACTCAAACTCTGTGCCTGCCTGGTTATCTAATAGGGCTTTCTGTGAGCACTTTCAGACAGAAACCAAAAGTCACAGGAACTTAAGAGATCTGTTTTTTTCCAGGTTACTCTTAGGTGAGAACAGGGGGGCAGGCTGGGAAACAGGCCTGGAAAGGAAAGTGGAAAACAGCAAGCACAGGGGTAGACGTGAAAGATAACTTTTATCATGTCTGACAAATTATTAACTTGAGATGCAGATTTAACATTGTACTATTGTGCCTGTCTACAAAGTACACCTTCCTCCGCAGAAGCTCTGTTCTGCAAAGTTAGAGAAGTCATTCAGTTAACGAAACTCTGAGCAGACAATTAATTTCATTAAGACTTAATAACAGATCCTCCAGTCCCCCCAGATTAAGTATTTGGTGGGTGAGCTTTATGTTTTCCCTCTGCTGTGGATGCCCTGTTCAGGATGCTGGATGCTGTGTGCTGAATAGCAGCTTCCGAACGTGAGACATTCTGATGAATTTACCCTGAATAAGCCTTGATTCAGGGTATCATGAGAGACATAACTGTGAGCAATACGTAGTTGCTGTCCTCCAGGAGCTACGATTGTGCCAACTTGGCAGTTGTTGCTTAGTGCTGTGGCTCTGTTACAGAGCTTTCAGTGCAGCCGTTGGCTCTGATGGAGACATCATTGAAGAAAATCCTAAAGCATTCCCCTGCGGATGCACATTAGGTTGGTTGACATGGGAAAGATTTACTAATTTGCTGATTGCTATTGGACATTAGCCAGTTGCCAGACATAACTGCCATGTTTTTCTTTCTCTTTTCACCCTTAAGACCTTCAAAAAAATCACTTCATTTCTAAATATACCTACCCAATTCATTATTTCAAACAGAAATACTCTTGTAATTTTGGGTAGCATAGTTCTCATGGGATTGTTTTGATTAAATATGTTCGTGTATGGAATGTTGTAAGCATATTGTCTAAGATGTAGCTATTCTTTTGCCTATTGCTTTGTTATTTCAATTGCTGGTTTTAGCTAAATACTATTCTCCACTGTATGGTTTCTCCTAATTTGTATGTGTGAACGTTTAACTCATAAACTAGAAGTCAGGCAGCCTAAGAACTGGTTCCTGATGCATATGGACGAGGATATCGTGCAGCCATAGACCAGAATGTACTTACCAGTGATCCAGAGACTCAAAAGTGATGGAGTTAAAATAAGAAATGCCAGCTTTATGACAACAGAAGGCAGAGGTAAGCTAATACAAGTGCTTGGGCATTTCTTGAGTTGCTGACTATCCTAAGGACAACTAGCTTCAGTTCATAGCTTTGGGAGAAATGAAGGAAGGTGGAGTATAAACCCATTAGACACTATTCTCCTAACTATAGTTTGCTTATTATTTAAGATTTGAATAACCCAAACTTCTCAACCCATTAGATTCTGTTTACTTAAGGAAAATTAAAACAAACCCTGATATCAAACACAAAGCAATTTTCTTCAATTTGTGCTGGCCACATACTCTTAGGTATGTAGCCATCCTGCTACACAGATTATATTGAGGGTTTTAAAATTATGATAATGTTCTTCTTTTTCTTAAAAATACATAGAATATACTTATTTCTTTTAACTTTTGAAAATATAAAAATAAATTTTATTTTAAAAAGAAATATGTGGTTTTACTGAGGAATGATTCACATTTTAGTTTCTATGTTTTGAAAGTAATTCCTGATGGCTAAGAATATTGAACATTTCTTTAAATGCATCTCAGACATTTGAGATTCCTCTGTTTATATATTTGCCCCATTTTAATTGGATTATTTGGTTTGTTTATTTCTAGTTTCTTGAGTTATTTATATATTTTTGATATTAGTCCTCTGTTAGCCGTGAAGTCATTGAAATCTTTTTCCATTCTGTAGACTACCATTTTGCCCTATTGACAGTGTCCTTTGCCTTACAGAAGGACTCAAAGAGGTATGTATGAGTCTCTCTGGAAAGAGGAAATAGAATAGATATGGAAGGGCATGGGAGTATGGGTGGATGGGAACAGGAACATGAGAGATCAGGTTAGGGGAGAACAGAGGGAAAGAACACTTGGAGAGACAACTTGGGCCATCTTGAAGCAGAAATTTAGTGCAATGCAAACTCCCAGGAATCTACAAGGGTGAGTCTATATAAAACTCCTAATAATGGGGGATATGAAGCCTGAACCAAACATCTCCTATAACCAGGCAAGACTTCTAGTGGGGGGATTGGGAGACCAGTGCAGCCACAAAAGCTTCAACCTACAATTTGCCCTGCCTCCAACATGTGCTGGGGTAAAGATATCACAGGTATTATGGGAGTGGCCAACCAATGACTGGTCCAGCTTAAGACCCATGCCATGAGAGGGAGCCCATGCCTCGAACTACCTAGAGGGCAGGAAACCAGACACTATATAGCTCAGAGACCCAGGCTGGAACAAAACAGAACTACCAAAAAATAAGTCAATAAAATGATCCCTATGGTATTCTGCTATACTCATAGACAGGAACCTAGCATAACTGTCATCAGAGAAGCTTCATCTAGTAACTGATAGAAAGAGATGCAAAAATCTACAGTAAAATAGTAGGCAGAGATGGGGAATCCTGTGAAAGAGAGGGGGGTGTAGGAGGAACAGCAGGCTTCACTGACAAAGCGGTGGCCACCTCCGCATGAACGACGGGGGCACACAGCTAAGGAAGCTTTTGAATGAGGACCTAATTGAAGACTGGCTGAGAGCCTAAAGATTGGTAGTGCAGATAATAACAGACAACTGGGCACTGCCACTTGGAAGATATGCTTGCTTGGGACCAATGGAACGGGTGTAGGTTATAAAGGGTGTTCCCTGAGAACCAATAAACATAAGCATTTTGTGGTGCTCTCACCTGATCCTGGAGTCTGTTGGTTCCATGTCACTTTATTCTCAGCCCTGAAGGGCAAGAGTTCAGTAGTGCAATGACAGTTCAGGGTATAAAGTAACAGTCAAGGAAGGATTACAGGAACAAGGCGGGTCAAAACTCCAAAGAAAACTCACAGAACCAACTAATCTAGGTTCATAGGGCCTTAACAGAGACTGAACCAACAATCAAAGGAGCCTGCATGGGTCTGACCAAGGGCATCTGCATATATATTCTGATTGTGTAGCTTGGTCTTCTTTTGGGACTCTGGACAGTGGGAGCAGGGGCTGTCTCTGACTCTTGCCCATTTTGGGGACCCCTTTCCTCCTAGTGGGTTGCCTTGTCCAGCCTTAATACAAGGAGTGGTGCAGAGTTCTACTGAATAAATGAATAGGGGTGAGGGAAGGTAAACTGCACTTAGGATGTAATATATGAGAGAAGAAATTTTTAAAAATAATTCATTGATTGTGATGACTCAGTCAGTAAAGTGCTTGGCATGCAAACAAGAGGACCTGAATTCAGGTTTACAGAAGGAAAAAAAAACTTAGCAGTATAACTACAATATCAGTGTTCAGGAGACAGAGAGAGGGAGATCACTGGGGTCTGCCTGCCATGCCAGCCAAATTGCTGAGTTCCAAGTTCAGGGAGAGATCTCTTCTCAAGGAATATCATGGAGAGTGATAGATAGATGAAGATATTCAGCATCAATCCCTAGCTACCATATACACATACATGCACTCACACCCAAAATACACACATACATACAAACATATGCACATAATAACTCATGATTTTGACAATTTAGCCAAGAATATCCATATGAAATTTATGTAGATTATGATAGTTTTGAAGGATAACGTTTGGTATACATTACTGAGAAATCAGCATGGTTGACTAATTAACAAAGAGGAAATCTCAAAGAACTTTATATTCTGGGCAACAAATTTGCTGTCATCTGCTGCAGCTGCCAGGAAGGCTCCTTGGTCTATTCTCTCTTGACTTCTTGCTTATAAAAATAAAAAGTGTGGTTTCGAAACAGGAAATGATTTATTCGTGGTCACAGAGCAGGCCAGCCTCTGTTCAAACTTTGCCAGTTTCAGATTAGTGTCTCCTCCCTGTGACTATATCAGTCAAAATCTTATGTGGTTTTCATAAAAAAATTAAAATCAGGATAAATGAATGAAAATCTGGCATGACTTGGGATTTTCATTAATGTCTCCAGTGATAATTGAAAACAGATTCATTTACTGACAACTTAAGAGAAAGGACCAATTGTGGTTGGTCTGAAGAGATATCTCTTCTTTAGGTGGGAATGATATATCTGTGGCTAGGTCATAATTTCTTGTAAGAAATAAGTATTTTATGCTACTTGGTATCTGTCTAAACACCCAGAAGTATTCTGTACACATTGGGGGGGGAGTCAACAAATATTTGATTGATGATCAGGGAGAACTGAGAAGAGCTAATGTCAGTGTGCTTTATCCAGTAAACAGTTCACAGTCTCCTATAATCTCTTTTAAATCTTGTCTATCTGAAGCCGAACAGTATTCCCAAATGCCACAGTGTGTGTGTGTGTGTGTGTGTGTGTGTGTGTGTGTGTGTGAGTGCATGTGCACGTATGTGCATGTGTATGTGCATGTGTGTGTGTATGTGTGAAACTTACATTTATTGAGAGTTTATAAGGTTTTTTAATTGGCTATCGGATATTGGTTATACATACTGTTTAGTACAGTGATATGAAACAACTTCTAAAACATAATAAAAAACAATGTAACAAAAGCAAGACAAAGAACAGCATGCATCACTATATTCACAAAGATCAATTATACCAACATGGGCACGGCTGGCAACATTAGAAACACCAACGAAAGGCATTCAGTAATGATCCTAGCACAAGTTGTCCAGTTGCAATGCAATGAGTCATTTTAAACTGTTCAGAACCTTTGAAACTCTTCTTAAATACAAATTGAACCTAGCCAGATGAGATTGCAGACATCTGTAATACCAGCATTTGGGATGCTGAGATTGGAGTACTGAATTTGAGGACAGACTAGGCTACCCACTGAGTTCCAGTCAAGCCTGGACTATATACATCAAGACCTTATCTCAAAATACAAAATAAGTTCTTTTTGCTCATTTTATGGTGCTGAGGTGCTAGCCCAGGGTCTTGCACATGCTAGGCAAGCATTGTATGACTAGTCTTTAGTCTTGACCCTAATTATGTGATTTAAGAAAATACATGGTACTGAAGATCATTGTTTTAAGGGGAGTACATAAGCACAGAAAACAAGCTATTTAGAAAGAGAAAGGGGCTAGAAGGGTGAGAGACAGAAAAAAAACGGGAAATGAGGGGGAATATGAAAAGTATATAATTTATGTGTATGAAAACAACAAAATGAAATCCATTGTTTTATACAAAAAAATACTAATTATAAAAAGATTATATAAGGGCTGGAGAGATGGCTCAGTGGTTAAGAGCACTGACTGCTCTTCTGAAGGTCCTGAGTTCAAATCCCAGCAACCACATGATGGCTCACAACCATCTGTAATGAGATCTGACTCCCTCTTCTGGTGTGTCTGAAGTTAGCTACAGTGTACTTACATATAACAACAAATAGATCTTTTAAAAAAAAAGATTATATAAATGGCACCATACAGCACATAACATTTTGCGTTTGCTTTTTATGTAGTGTTCTCAAGATTTATTTAAATAATTGTGTATATTAACAGTTTGATGATTGCTAAGAATACCAACAATGACGAAAATCCTCCACAAAAGAAGAAAAATCCAGCAAAGTTATACATGGGGGAGGTAGGAGGTAGGGGGCACTCTAGAAAGTACCAGAGACCTGGGAGGTGAGAGCCGCTTAGGACTCAGAGGGAGGGACCTTAGATGAAATACTATCAGTGGGGAGAGGGAACTTTTAGAGTCCACCTCCACTAGAAAGACAGAGCAACAAGTGGAGGGTTGGGGTTGCCATCCCACAGTCAAAAACTCTGACCCAGAATTAAAAAGAGTTGCAGGGACAAAAATGGAGGAGATACTGAGGGAAAGGAGGTTCAGTGACCATCCTAAATTGGGATCCAGTTCAAGGAGGCTCCTAGACCTGACGCTGTTGTTGATGCTGTGGTATGCTTGCAGAAGGTAGCCTGGTATGGTTACCCTCCAGGAGGCCCAGTGGACAGCAGAAAGAGTCAGATGCAGATACTTACACCCAACCAATGGATGGAGGCTGGGGACCCCTGCAGTTGAATTGGGGAGGAACTGGAGGAAGCTGAGGATCTCTTGTATTATTGCACTGAGGAAAATATGTGCAATTTTCTTTAAATGTCATCAAACTGGAAGCTAGCCATCTGTCTTGTAGACTTCCCCATCACTCATTTTTGGAGTCAATGGAGAATAATTAAAATGGCTATCATAGTATTTATGCTGTGGAACGTGGAGCCTTTGTATCTAGTGAATCCTTTATTAGACTGCCCTACATCCTCAATCTCCTGATTCACAGGTTTCCAGATTGATGAGGGTGGGGCATTCTGCTGTTGATCTCCTCCTGGGTTTCCCACCTATGCCCCCTTTTTTTATGCATCACCAAAAAGATTCATATTGAAACTGCAGGGAAAACACTTTGTATCTCTCTCTCTCTCTCTCTCTCTCTCTCTCTCTCTCTCTCTCTCTCTCTCTCTCACACACACACACACACACACACACACACACAAACACACACACACACACACACACACACACAAATACAGCGTTCCTTCTAGTCTGCATTAAACTCACTCATTGTCACATGGATCAGAGCCCTGGGGACTTAACTGGCCTGGTGCTAGCCAACATTTGTACAGTGTTACCACCAAGCTGGCATCTGCTCTAGGAGCATAATGGATTGACTATCTACCCACATGGCTATGCATCCAAAACCACCTTGTTCAACTGTAGATGTCAGTGAGCACTACTCCAAGTCTTTCTACTAGATGCACTTAAATGATAGTGTCCTGTATTCCTGAGTTCTGTGTTAATAACTAAGACTGTATAACCCCCTTGAGTAGGCATATTTTGTAAATTTTTGTATTGATCCATGAGAGATTGGATATTCAGCAGTGGATCCATTTCATTACTTTGCCTGTATTTGTAGCTTCCTTAATTTGTCTCTGCAGCACGATAAAAATTGCTGTAATTTAATTTTGTAATTATTTCTTAGTTATGTGTGTGTGTGTGTGTGTGTGTGTGTGTGTGTGTGTGTGTGTGCTGTATGCATGTGTATACAAGTGTGTGTGCAGGTGCACTCACCTATGCCAACATGTATGGAGACTAAGCGTTAATGTTAGATATCTTCCTTAAACACTAATTCATGTTAGTTTCTGAGACATAGTCCTTTACTAAACTTGACAGTAGTTGTTTGAACTAAGTTGATGGCCAGGGAGACACCATGATTCACTTGTCTCTACCTCAAGCAACTCTACGCTCAACCATTGTGAGGGTCCTACAACTCAAACATAGACCTTCATGCTTGAACAGCAAGTTCAGTGCCTACTGAGCCATCCCCCAACCTAACTAATTTTCTTTAGTATAAATTAAAAACATTCATACCTTGGATATTAGCCCTCTATCAGATGTAGGATTGGTAAAGATCTTTTCCCAATTTGTTGGTTGCCTTTTTGTCCTACTGACCGTGTCCTTTGCCTTACAGAAGCTTTGCAGCTTCATGAGGTCCCATTTGTAGATTCTTGTTCTTAGGGCGTAAGCCATTGGTGTTCTGTCCAAGAACTTTCCCCCTGTGCCCATGTGTTCAAGATTCTTCCCCACTTTCTCCTCTATAAGCTTCAGTGTGTCTGGTTTTATGTGTAGGTCCTTGATCCACTTGGACTTGAGCTTTGTACTAGGAGATAAGAATGGGTCAATTTGCATTTTTCTGCATGCTGACTGCCAGTTGATCCAGCACCATTTCTTAAGTGAAGGCTAAATAGATTCCCCAACAAGGTAAAATTGAGGGGGGGAGGGAGGTGGGAGTGGGTTGGGTGGAGGGGCATATATTTGGAGGCAGGGAGTGGGAGGAGGGGTTGGGGGTTTTGGGGAGGGGGAAACTGGGAAAGGTTTTACCACTTGAAATGTAAATGAAGATTATATTCAACAAAATTAAGCACATGCAAAGGAAGCAATATCACAATCCACATATGAAATTTTAAGATGACTGTTCTAATGCATCTACTTGTTGAATCATGAGCTTACAAATTATATCATTTACTAAATTTATTAATTCTTGTTTAATCCAATTCCAGGTGTGATAATTCACATCATTTGATAGTGTCTTAATCAGAATTCCTTCTTGACATCAGAGCTTCTCTGCAATGAAGTCATGACTATTCCATGTGCTGCATCGTGTTATTAAATCTGAGTGATTTCTCACTTTCACGTGCCAGTGGGAAAAATGTGGGAGAGAGTAACTTGCTCATACTTTTGAGAAGTCCAGGATCTTCTTAAATTACAGTACTGGAACTTTCTTTGTTTATCACAGTATCTTATAATTAGACAGTATTATTAAAAATGTCTTGTTCATTTCATCTTTGAGAACACTAAACTGAATCGATGAAAGGCCTAGATGGGTTCATCATTTTTTTCTTCTCTCTTAAAGTCCTAACTTCCACAATGCCATGTGTGAGGCACACTACAAGGCTACGGGTACTCCTGAAAAAATGTTTTCAGTACTATTTCTCCACTAGGGATAAATAAGGCTTCAATCTTAACAACTGTCAATTCAGAATATATGCACACTCAATTTAACAAAACAATCAAGAACATATTTAAAAATAGTCTTGAAGAGTTCACTGTTTATTCTCTAAGCATGCTTTTCAAGTTAGAAATTAACATTTAAAAGAAAGCAGAGGGTTGTGGCAAAGTAGGGCTAAAAAATCAACATTAGCACAGGCCACGTGAATTTTTTTCTCAGGAAAAGCTTTCCTGATCCCAGAGGTCCTCAGTGGTAAAACAACAGAATTCACAATTGCTTTCTAGTTTGGAAAAATATACACAAAATTCATGTGCTTCCCTGTTTCCTCCAAAGAATGAATATTGCTTTAACATGAGGTTTTCTAGGTGGGTAGTTCTAAAGACTATGTATTATGATAAACATTGCATTGAAAAAGGACACAAAGGTATTTAATTTTAATGTTAGAACTATAAGTACTAGCCCCGATACCTTAGTTTCCACAAAAATATAATGGGACAATAAACAACAAGTTTTCCACCTTCAGAGGCTTTCTGTGAGATAGTATATGAAAGCTTATAACATGCAAATTATTCAGTGGTGGTCCTGTTGGACGAATATCCTTAGAAACATCCAATCCTTGATGTTTGTCTGGATTTTTCAAAACTAGAAAGCAGTTGTGAATTCTGTTGTTATTAAGACACAGGAGGTAATATAATTTTGCTAAGCTTGGAAAGTAAACAACAAGCAAGTCTCAGAAAGTTCCTAGAACTAAAGAGATTCACAAAATGCTCATTTCCATGTGTGGTGGTTTAAATGAGAATTCATCCTCTTAGTTTATATGTTTGAACACACGGTCCTCAGTCAGGGAACTGTTCAGGAAATATTCACAGAAGGTTTTGGAGATGAGTCACTGATGGTGGGCTTTGATGTTTCAAAAGACTTGTGCTGTTCCCATCTCTGCTTCCTGTTTGCAGTCAATTTATGAGCTTTCAGGTGTTCCTGGTGCCATGCCTTTGTTCTGCCATCATATATTATAAACCCTTGGATCCAAAAGACCAAATAAATGCTTTATTTTATAAGTTGCCTTGGTTATAGTTTTACTACAGCAATAGAAAAGTAGCTAATACACCAAGGTTTTGGTAAACATTAACAGCTGCTGGGAGCAAAGACTCTTTGACCTGTCCAGCTGCTTATAAGCTGTGCAAGGGGGCTCCAATGATGCAGCTCTAGTGAGTCATACACTATCCTGAGGTGTTCTTTTGATATTGCAGCTGCTTTTGAATCATCCATGCTCCTGTAAATAACCTCTTACCCTGGGAGGATCCCCGATAAATTCATTGGTTCATCAAGGTAGAGTTTGGTGGAGTTGTTGCTTTGTTAGATGTTGGCTCCCTATCTTGTGTGATTAGATACTTGTTCATGCCTCCCTAGGAAAAGTCACATCATAGTGGGTCACATCTGTAATCCCAATATTTGGGATGTAATGGAAGGAGTATGATGATGAAACTAGCCATTCTCAGCTATATAGGGGATTCTAGGCCAGTATAATTTATTGAATGAGATCCTGAAGAAAGAGGTGGGTGGGGAGAGTGGAAGACACACACACACACATGCACACACACACACACACACACACACACACACACACAGAGAGAGAGAGAGAGAGAGAGAGACAGAGACAGAGAGAGACAGACAGAGACAGAGACATAGAGGCAGAGAGATAGACAGAGAAACAGAGACAGAGACACTCAGAGAGGCAGAGAGAGACAGAGAGACAGAGACAAAGACAGAGAGTTTTTTCAAAAGATTCTTCTGGGAATAGTAGTTCGTACCCATAATCTCAATATACTGAAGGCTAAGGCATGAACCTCATAAGAACCAGAATGAAGTACATGTTGATTCTCCAGACTAGCTTGACCTATAAAGCTAGACTCTTTCTCCAACAAGAAACAAAATAAAACAAAAGTCAAACAAGAAATAACAAAAACGTTGTAAACTATTGAAAGGAAATAGAACAAGGGTAATGAGGAATGTCAAATATGGCCAAAGTATGTTATACATATGTCATAATGTATATACATGTAGAAGTATCATAGTGAAACCCATAATTTTATACAATGAATATGTGCTGATTAATTTTTCAAAGGCATATCAAAACTGGGGCCACAAAACTTGCTTAGCAGTTAAGAGTATGTTTTGTTTGGCAGAGGACCAAGGTCAGTTCCAATCACACACAGAACAGGTCACAAATATCTGTAACTCCAGTTCTATGGGATATGACATCCTCCTCTGACCTTCATGGACACCAAGGATGCATGCGATGCATATAAATACATACAAAATACATATACACACAAATTAAATCATTAAAAGAGTATATACATTACTTTGTTATTTTATCCAATTACTTTCCTCAGACAGTCATTACTTTAAATATTATTGTTAATATTAAGAGTGAAGAATTTTTCATGGTATGCTTGGAAACCTTCTCTTAGAGGAAAAAGCTCTGATTTGTGGAGTCTGCTGATAACTGTAGTATAAATTCATACCATGTCCAGTTTTTAAGCCGGTGGTGAATTGGTTCTGGCATAGAGCACATTACAGGAATATGAAAGAATATTTAACTGGAATAGAGGAAGCTTTGAGAAAAAACAACTTTGAGGTCTCAACCTTCTCTTTGTGTTCTCTGTAATCATTTTAGATTCTTGCTCTTTCCTTCAAACCTCTTTCTCTAATCTCTCTTATCTACTAAATCAACTCTGACTGCCTCCGGCTGTTATGAAAATTGAAACTGGCTGAGTATTTATTTGTTTTGTGACAAATACTCAAATACTATAATATAAATATCAAATACTGTGACAGTTACTCTAACAATATGAAAAACCTCATTTCATAAACTACACTAGAGATTAAATAAAACAACTTTTAAAAGATGGCTAAAATATATACTGGTGAAGAAAGAAAACAAACACACAGTGTCTCCACTCTCCAACAGTCTCAGGAAGTAGAAAGCAGATATATATATATATATAATGGAATTTGTCACCAGCTCTGGGTTCAGGTCTTAGTGTGACCACTGGGGATGTCTGACCATGAGTGGTTCTCCTTGTCAATTCTAGACTCAGTTTTAGATCCTGGTAGGTAGAGACCACAGAAATACTCGCCTTCTTATATACACCCTCTCTTATGAAATGGGAGAAAATATGTGACAGAATTGTATAAACAGTGACTTATTTAAAAAAGGTCAATGACTTTTGAGGGTAGCTTATTGGTAACATATTCATCCAACTTATTTGAGACTATAGGTTTAGTTTCCAGCACAACAAAAGAGCCACCTCATCAAATGCATGCTTGTTATTAATCAAAAGTATGACTACATAATTCAAGAAGAGGATAATTCATGTTATCAGAGAATAAGGTAGACTGGAAGTCAGATTGCTTTCCCCTGGTATAATGATGATGGCTTGAACTGTTTTAGTTGCTTTGCTCCTTCCATGACAAAACATCTGGGAAAACACTTAATAAAGGAATGGCTTATTTTGACTCATAGTTTAATGGTCTAGACGATTGTGGAAGAGAAGTCTTGGCAGAAGGATCATGAGGTATATTGTTCCATTGCATCCATTGTTGGGAACCAGAAAGTGATGAATGTTGTATTCAGCTAACTTTCTCCTTTTTACTCAGTCTGGGAAGACACTTTAATGATGGTGTCACCCACATTCAGGTTAAACCTTTGTGAAACACTCTCACAAACACATCCAAAGGTGTGTTTTCATGAGGATTTAAGTCCCAGTCAAATTGACAATGCAGATTAGACATCATACTGAGTTCTAGCTTGTCTGAAGGGAAGATGTGAGTTGGATGAGGAAAGTTATGTAGGTTTTTGAGGCACCTAGAAGAGCATATAAGGGATCATCTGAAGAAGTGGTTCTTAATCTTCCTTATGCTGTGACCTTTTAATGCAGCTCCTCACATTGTGGTAACCCACCCACCATAAAACTATTTCATTGCTACTTCATAACTATAATTTTGCTATTGTTATGAATCGTAATGTTAATATCCAATATACAGGATATCCGATATGAAACCCCTGTGGAAGGATTGTTCAATCCCCATAGGGGTTGAGACCCATAGGTTGAGAATTGCTACTATAAAGGAAATAAAGGCACAATTGACTCCCAGGACAGGGAATAACAGAAGCCTGCTTTCCTGCCATTATCATTAACTACACACATTCACGAGCAGAGGTAATTGAAATATATCTTCTGTTTTGAGATAACCATGAGAAACTCAAACTGTTATCCCTTCTTGCTCTACCCTCCAACCTCTCCTGTGTCCTCTTCTTCCAATCTTTTCCATATCTTCTCTCTCTCTCTCTCTCTCTCTGCTCTCTCTGTCTCTCTCTCCGTCTCTTTCTGTCTCTATCTTTGTCTCTCCTCTTTTCCTTTGATGATTACTTTTTCAGATGGCATATGGTATATAGTTAAATATCTCCTTGTGAGTATACATAGAAGATACATAGGCAGGTTGGCAGCAAAGTGAACTATATAGCCTGTCACCATTTGAAAAAACAGTACACAAATCAGGAGAAAAGCCTACATTCTAACACATCTGGGGGAGTTTCTGAGGCTCTACAAGTTCATAGAGACTCCAAAGTCACTCAGTGAGAAAGACTTGGGATACTGGAAAGCAGATGTCTATTCCCAGTCATTCTGGAAACATTTGGAAACCAAGATTTAATAAGAATCAGTGGCAGTGTTTGGGAACTAAGTCCCAACTGAGTATAAATGAGGCTGCATAGAAGGTAGGCTACTGAGACACAGCTTTCATCTTGTCGTGTGGAGGAGCCAGGCTTTCATTACACTTCTTTTAGCTGTCATTCTGAGATATAAGAGATCTGGATAAACTCTCCACTTCTTTCACTATCACCCTATGCAGGCACTTCCACAGTAGCTGTTCTGGAATTTATAACAGATGACATGGTAGGTAAATGGTACTTTATATTATTAAGTGAATATTTAGCTCTACGTCTATGATGTTTTTCTTCAGTAATCAACCGAATTAATCTTTATGACTTACTTTGAAAATTAGAAAATCTTGTTGAACATGTTTTCTTTTTCCTCTTTCATAAGTAAGAAAGTTTCTTACAATGAAGGATGTTAAAGGGCATCTGTTTTAAGACCTAGATCTGACTTTGCTTTAGTTTGCTTTTCTCCTTTTTTTTCTCTGAACTAAAATATAGGTCTTTTCATGCTTTGAAGATTTCAGTGCAAGAAAGCAGCACCTTTAAGAACCTAGTTATTCAATATGCTCCCCAGAGATGGAGAAGAAAAGAAAGCCAGTCAAGAGAAGAATCCAGAACAGAGGATGACATCTCACAGGGTCTTTGCACAGGAATATTGTTTGGTCTCCCAAAGGTGGCAGCTATACTTTCAACCCTAGTTTTTTTTTTTTTTTTTAATTTTATTTTATTTTTTTAATTTACATTCCAAATCACTTCCCCTTTCCCGTTTCCTCCCTCCCCGAAAGTCCCATAAGCCCCCTTCCCTCCCTCTTTTCTCCGTTCAACCCCCTCTCATTACTCTGTCCTGGCGTTCCCCTACATCCAGTCTTTCCAGGACCAGGGGTCTCTCCTTCCATCTTTTTAGAAATCTATTGATATGCTGATTGTGTCTAGGGTATTCTGAGATTCTGGGTCAATATCCCCTTATCAGTGACTTCATACCATGTGTGATCTTTTGTGATTGGGTTACCTCACTAAGGATATTTTCAAGTTCTGACCATTTGCCTAGGAATTTCGTGAATTCATTGTTTTTAATTGCAGAGTAGTATTCCATTGTGTAAATATACCACATCTTCTGAATCCATTCCTCCGTTGAGGGACATCTGGGTTCTTTCCAGCTTCTGGCTATTATAAATAAGGCTGCTATGAATATAGTGGAGCATGTGTCCTTATTGCATGCAGGTAAAGTCTCTGGGTATATGCCCAGGAGTGGTATAGCCGGATCCTCCGGAAGTGTCATGCCCAGTTTTCTGAGGAGCCGCCAGACTGCTTTCCAGAGTGGTTGTACCAGCCTGCAATTCCACCAGCAGTGGAGGAGTGTTCCTCTTTCTCCACATCCTCGCCAACAACTGCTGTCTCCTGTGTTTTTGATCTTAGCCATCCTGACTGGTGTGAGATGGAATCTCAGGGTTGTTTTGATTTGCAGATGGTTTTAGTGCAGAATTCTATCAGACCTTCAAAGAAGACCTAACACCAATACTCTTCAAACTGTTCCACAAAATAGAAACAGAAGGAACACTACCCAACTCGTTCTATGAAGCCACAATTACACTAATACCAAAAGCACACAAAGATCCGACAAAGAAAGAGAATCTCAGGCCAATCTCTCTTATGAATATCGATGCAAAAATACTCAATAAAATTCTTGCCAACCGAATCCAAGAACACATCAAAACGATCATTCACCACGATCAAGTAGGCTTCATCCCAGGGATGCAGGGATGGTTCAATATAAGGAAATCCATCAATGTAATCCACTACATAAACAATCTCAAAGAAAAAAACCACATGGTCATCTCATTAGATGCTGAGAAAGCATTTGACAAAATTCAGCATCCTTTCATGCTAAAGGTCTTGGAAAGATCAGGAATTCAAGGCCCATATCTAAACATAGTAAAAGCAATTTACAGCAAACCAGTAGCCAGCATCAATCTAAACGGAGAGAAACTTCAACCCTAGTTTTACAAGATTGTTTATGTAGAGAAAAAATGATAAAAGGCCAAAGGATTATGAAATGACAATATTCTTTCTATTTCTTCTTATAATTGTTTAAGCCTTCCACTAAAAGCAATACTTTAAGACTGTCTCATTGTGAAAGACCTGCTAACATTCCATTCAGTCCTTGGTCATCATGATGGCTAATTGCCATTGACAAGTTGATTGGATTGAGAACAACTAGGTTAGTGTAACCCACCACCTGGTGTGTCTATGATGTGTTTTTAGTGGTCATTAACTAAGAAGGGGAAGACATACCTTTGAATGTGGATGGCATCATTTATAAGACTGGTGTTTATTGCTCTAGTTGGCATGATTTGAAATAGTGGAGCCTACAAAATGAGGTAGTCTAAAGTCTTGTGCAAGAACCAATGTTATTCAGAGTATCAGAAAATGTATACTCTGAAGATTAAGATGAGTCACATGAGAAAAGTGTACAATCACAAGTGTCAGAAACATGTTTTTCTGTAGAAGCATATAAATAAACAACAATGGTCAATTGTAGTGAATAATCTTAAGGAAACTCACTCCTATCTCCTGCATCTCAGAGAAGCACAAAAACGCATTCTGAGAACCAGTCCATGCTTTGAGGAAACCAGGAGAACCCGGTTCCCCAGAATCAACTGAGGACTCACAGAGACTGAAGTAGCTACCATAGAGATTGTGTGGATCTGCACTAGGTCCTCTGCATATATACTGTGGGTATTAGCTTGGTGTTTTTGTGGGACTCAGAACACTGGGGGTGGGGTTGTCTCTGACTTTCTCTGAGCTTGGGACTCTTTTCCTCCTACTGGGTTGCCTTGTCTCATCCTGATATGATGGTTTGTGCCTCATATCTTATTCAGTCTTATTGTAGCTTGTTATGCTGTGTTAGGTTGATATTTCTTGGAGACCTGCTCTTTTCTGAAGGGAAACAAAGGAGGAATGGATCTGGAGGAGAAGGGAGTTATGTTGGAGGAACTAGAGAAGTGGAGGAAGGGCAACTGGGCACAGGGTGTATTATATAAGAAAAGAAATAAAACAACAAATAAATAACAAAGGGGAAACTGCAGGCAGGATATATTGTATGAGAGAAGAAATAGTAAATAAATAAACAAAAAAATAAATAAAAACAACTGAAGTCACATGATTCTTGTCTTGTTTCCCTGGAGTCTTCTCACAAGCACTTAGGATTCCCATCGCAGAACTCCATTCTTGGACAGTGTTCCAACAGGCTGGGGCTCCAGATGGGCTAAAAGGGAAGGAACGATTAAGCCTTCTGGAATGGGCATACTTGTCTTTGCTTCAGAGGCTATGAGGGGAACAGTTTTTGTGAACCACATCATTTCTCCATAATGTTTCTGTTCTGGCATGGACCTAAAACAATGAGACCAGCTGACCATAAAGATCCAAAATAAATCTTCCTTCCTTTAAATTGTGACTCTAAGTATTTTTCACAGGGACAAAATGTCTGAGTGATATATTCATTGCAACTTCTGAAGTGAGGATTTATGCAGATGGCAGAAGACTTAGTGAACATGACTCATTGCACTTATTTTAAATAAAGATGAAAAGCTATGAATTTACCATAGTCCTTTCTTCCTATATAGTCAACATATGGGAAAAGTACTTATGGTATTTTTAATGTCAACTAGGAAAATAGCACCTATTTGAACCTGCAAAATTATAAGAATTTGTATGCTAAAGTAAAAGTATAGAGTCATTGACTACAGGTCATTTGAATAGCTATTAATATGATTTGTAATATTTGGCAGTAGGCAAATGTGGATCACCAGCTATTTCACCATTTTAGTAAGAAAGGATTGCCAGGAATGAATCTCTGTGTTTTAATACTATGTTTAAAATTTGAAAATTTAAAAGACTTTCATGAGAAAGGAATAGTCAAGGAAAGGAGAGAAAGGTAGAAAAATGAAATATTAGAGTAAAACTGTCTATGTTATATAAATGTACCCTATGCCCTCTATGTGCCAAATGCAGATATTTTCATTTTAATATATATGAATATTTTTCATATTCTGTAATTATAACTTGTAGGTCACTGGGTGTTTGATAGGTAATAATCCCAACTGGTTGAGTAACCTCACAGAAGAACTGAGGTTTGAAAACTGTGGCCCACACAGGACAAAAGAAAATAACTTGCCCTACTGTGAAGCCCCACTCTCTGCTCCACAGGAATAAAAAAGGGCAGAAACACAAGGTCCTCCTCAGGTTAGCCATTTTCATTGGGTTGATTCACATTTTAAGTTCACTATGGAACATGCCATCATTCTATAAATGTTTTTGTCTCTCCCCCTCCGGAGGAAGTGTGGGGGCCACAGGCACACACATATGCTAAGACTGAGGAGAGGCTCTCTGGTCCATCTGTGCTGCTTTGGCCATGAATGATTTCCCACGGGTGAGATGTGGTTCAATGGATCCTGCCTCTGAGCAGACTGAAGCGACATTCTGCAAGACAGATCCTAGGCATTTATTTTGGTTGTTATATGGGGCCAGCTGCGTCTATAATAGTTCCCCCTTGAGAAGTTTCTGCTCCCCTCAGTCCTCTTACCCCATTTTATGCCTCTTCTCGTCCCTGATTCTGTTACTTACCACATAGCTCTTAACTGTTATGCCTACTCACTAGTAATGCTAATGAAATAGAATGCAGTTATTTGCTGCATACCCGACACAAAGGAACAAATGGGCAGAAGCAGGTATTTTTGGCACACAGTGCACTAGGATACAGTGTGTCATGAAGGGAAGGTATGGCGGTTACAGAAGCTCTTGGCTGTGGTAGGTATGGTTCTCATCCAGATAGTGAAGGAAGGAGAGGGGAATTCACACGGCATTCACGCGGCTTTCCTCTTTCCCCCACTTTGTTCAGTATGGACCCTCCATAGGGTCCAAAGGAGATGGGACTCCTTCATTTACCATGTGCCTTCCCTCCTCATTTAAACCCAGAAACCATCCTTGCAGACATGACCAAAAATGCGTTTCCCACGTGATTCCAAATCCAGGAGAGTCGACAATGATGATTAAACACAGAGAGAAGGATAATGGCAAGGAGCATCAGAATGTCCCAGATCATTCACGCTGGTATCACAGAAAATTTCACAATCTCAGTGGTTAATCCACAACAAACAAAGGTGTTTCAGTTGTGGAGGGTAGGGAGATCAAATCAAGACTGAGAGTCTTCAGTACGAGATGAGGGCAAAGTGTGGGGTTTCTCTGGTGATTTTCATGCAAAGGCCTGACTAAAGAGAATTCTGGTGTCTTTATTCTTTTATAAGGATTCTTAATCTCATACACTGTACTTCTCCCACTGTATGCTGGCCACCTTCCAAAGTCTCCACCAATGCCATCACAGGTTTCAGCCTGAACTTAAGTGAATAAACTTTCTGTGTGTAATAGACAATGCGGTTGCTTTCCTCTTAGTGACTGGAAACTCTCTAAAAACAAACACTCTCTAAGCACAGAACAGTAGACTTCTGCAACAACAGCATCCTGGTTGGATGCATTCAGCTAGAGGGAGCAGTGCCAGCTTGCGGCTAAGGTCTGTTGACTATAGTGGATGGGAAATGTACAGGATGGGGATGACCTATCACATCAAGAGGTGATGAAAGGTTAAATGTCTCAGCAGGACTGAAGTGAGACAGGAGAGAACCTAGTCACTAAGCCTCTCCGGTTTGTTGAGCATATGGGCGTCTATGCTTTGTGCCAGCTCTTAACCAGTACTCTCTTTCTGACTCCTCTGTTTTCAAGCAAGGGTTAATGTGGGTTTCCTCCTGCCGCTGTTAATTTACTGTTCAGTGCTGGTGGAGGCTGGGAGAGAGTGGATCGTAGGGAAGAAAAAGAAAAGAAAAAGGTCTCGTCTGCCTTTGTGCTTCTAGTCCTGGAGAAAAAGCAGAGCAGACTAGCTAGAAGCAGAAGAGGTGAACCTGGGGACAAAGAACAGATGGAGTGTGAGGAGGGAACAGGGAAGCAGACTCGCTGGAAACACAGGGGGATGGAGCAAATACAATGTCAGAATGTTAAGGAAATGGTATACTACATTGAGAAATGGGGGGAGAGAGGGAGAGGGAGAAAGGGAGAGAGAGAGATAGATAGATAGGTAGATAGATAGATAGATAGATAGATAGATAGATAGATAGATAGATAGATAGATAGATAGATAGAGACAGAGACAAAGAGAGAATCTAACAAAGAAATTAGATAAAATCAGAAAGAAATAATGGAAAACCAAAATAGAATACAAAGCAAAAGAACCATAAACAGTTTTTTTGTGTAGTCCTTTGCTTTCTCTGAGGATTTTTTTTTCTTGAGTAGTGAGAAAAACAAGAAGAGCATGTGGATTGATGCACTAAGGTGACCTTCAAAATACATACTTGCATGTTAGCCCAGAGGTGCATGCTCTCTTGCAGGAGTGCCTGATTCCCTGTAGAACTGGGTCATTGCTTCTGCTTTGTCAAGACACCAAGAACTTCCTTCCTTTCCTTTATTGGTTCTTTGTGAATTTCCCATCATGCACTCCAAGTCCACTCATCTCCCCTTACCCTTGTACCTGTTCTCCACCCCTGCAACTTTCTCCACAACAGAGGGGTAGAAATCCCATTGTGGAAACTAGTGTGCCATAGTGTCTTCCACACTATACACTTTTGCCTATACTTCTCTGCTTGCAACTGTTTGATGTAATGATTTGTTGGTCTAGTACAAGGCCCCTGTCTTCTCCTACACTACCAACACTGGAATCTCACTGGGACTTCTCTCGGGGATACCCTATTGTTTGTTGTCCTATGTCATGGAGACCCTGTAGTTTAGGATCTGCAGGACTGGCCCCTTCAAGCACTCGAGCAGTTCACAGATGAGATGGGCTAATTCAAAGCAGCTCTCCTGCACCCACACCATCAGGGCAAGCTCTCCTGCCCCAGCTGGCTTATTCAATGTCACCACCAGCAAGTGGCAGTTCATCTACACCATGTCATCAGGGTCCACTGCTGATGCCAGGCTGCTGTAGCAGACAAGGTACAGGGCCAGTTCTAACATTCTCATGACCCCAGAGCTAGCTCTTCTGCCTGCCATAGGTGGTGAGGGACTAGAGAAGGGAGGAGGGCATCTTTCCTATACTCACACCTTCTGGGTGGGTTCACCTACAAACCTCACATGCATGGGCAGCTCTACTGTGCTACCCTGGTAATGTGCAGGGCCAGCTTTCCTTCTCTCATTAAGCCAGGGCCAACTCTCCTACCTTCTCTAGGTGGTGAGGGTAAAGTGAGGCAACCATACAGCAGACAAGAGGCAGGGACTGCTCTCTTGCTGTGATGACCTGGGGCTAGCTCTCCTGTTCAGACCTTATGACAGCAGACTAATGGTTGTCTCAGGCTTGCTCCTCTTGCAGGACCCCCAGGTATAGTCCCATGCTTGTGTGTGAGTGTGTGTGTGTGTGTGTGTGTGGCAGGGATCATTTGTCTCAGACTCACTCCTGCCTGGGGCCTGAGGTTCCAGGCTGGGTTCTTCCAGTCTCTGGCTTGCTCTGGCCAGGCAAGGTTTGTCTGACTTCTTGGATACTCTCAGTCTGGGAGGACATCCAGCCGTGCGTAGTGCTAGACTGGTGGTCCTCTCAGGATAGCTCCCTGTCCTGACCCCCTGACCCCTGACTGGTGGTCTTCTTGGGCTTTCTTTTGTTTCAGGGGGTGTTAGGGTGCTAATGATTCAGATGTTTATAGATCAGAACACTGAGCACAGACACAGCATCTCTGCTTTTTGCCACCTACTGATGCACACGGGACACAGCAGCCACACGTGTAACACCTCTAGGGGCAGGGAATAAAGATTTCTTAATCTCCATTTATTCTCAGACTAAAATGCATACATACATTTTGATGCTAGTGACTGGGTTGTACTCATTTCTATCAACAAACAGCAATTTTTTTAAAAAAATGTATTTGTTATTATGTTTTCAATAATGAGACTTACTGGCTTGTTTAAATGTGATGGGTTATTCATCACAAAGAAACTCAGGTAAGTGTGCTTTCCTGTAGTTCGTAGCTTTCACTACCTTTTCATGAAGCAAATAAAACCAAGGTAAGCCTCTTTCCTTAGCCTGAAAAGTGGCAGTAGATAACAGGAGAGCAGCTGTGGCCATCAACAGAAATGAGAATTCTGATGGAAGCATCCTAGCTCAAGGAGTCATCGGTTTGAAATTCCGAGATTTCTGTTGTCTTCCTTGTCTCCATCATTCATCAATGGCATCTTGTTAAATGTCTTATCTCTTCCCTTTGTTCTTTACTCTTTGTATTTCATGTCAGATTCTCTGACACATGGACCTGTGCTAAAACCCATCAATGTCCTTGCTGTGCTATATTTATAGGCACAGAGGTGTTGTCATCTGTTACTATGCAAGTGATTGCTCTCCATGTCTCATCATGCCCCTCCCATCACTTATGTGTGGTTCAATGTGGAAAGCTTTTATTGTTCCTTGTCCTACGGAAACCTTCTCTTCAGCTCATTAGTAAAATATATCGGCAAATATTAAGAACTTTATGGGGCATACAGAGTGGTTTTTAGAGTTAGATCTTTTCATGAATATTGACAACTTTTGAATCTTCAAGTAAAGTAGATAAAAACTTGTCTAAGTTTTCTGACTTAAAGCACAGTACAAATAAAACTAATTAATCCTAGTGGGGGAAAGAACTTGTTTTTGTACATAGCACACAAAATATCTTGGCTGTCAGTTTGAGGCTAAATGTAAACCTTGAGTCAGAGGTTTAAATTCATTTACTCTTGGCAAAATATGACTTCCTGCTTCTAAGAATAAAGGCTTGAAAATTCTTATTAAAGGAAGGCTCCAAAAAGACTTCTTAACTTCAAACAGGTCTTACAAAACAATGTTCTGATGAGTTAAGTGCACATGAATTAGAAGCATATGTATTAAATTTCCCTTAAAATACACATGGGTTTAAAAATTAAGGCTGGAAGGGAGTTTTGGCAAAAATCTATTTTAAGTTTGCCTAAATCCAAACCATTCGGAAACTAATGCTAGGAAATGGGACAAAAGAATGATTAAAATTCTTAAACAGTTTGGAGAATCAAGGATGTTTTATTTTATTTTATTTTTAATGATTTAGCTTGGTTCAGTAAGAAATCTGAAATTATTCAAAGGAAAAAAAGTTTTTCTAAAATGAAGGGAAAACTGCCTGGGAGCAAGATGAGTTTTCTGAAAACTACAGATCCTTGAGAAAAAGTTGGGAGATCTTGACAGTCTTAAATAAGGCCAGAGAGACTGGAGAAACGAAGTTCAATTCATGGGCGCTGTGACTTTGAACCTGCTCCACTGCTAGTGTTCAACCCAGAAAGACAATGGACAACAGCAAAATCCCCACAACTTCACTGTTTCTCTTAGTCTCACCCACAGATGATCTCATTTGTGCAAACACACACACATATGCGTGCGCACACACACACACACACACACACACACACGAGAGAGAGAGAGAGAGAGAGAGAGAGAGAGAGAGAGAGAGAGAGAGAGAGAGGGAGAGAGAGAGAGAGAGAGAGAGAGAGAGAGAGAGAGAGAGAGAGAGAGAGAGAGAGAGAGAGAGAAACTGAGTACTCATTGGATAGATAACGTGTGTCCAGCATGTATATATGGAGGGAAAACATTTGATGTTAAATGTACCAGATCTATGTACTCACTAAAACACAGAAAGGCGATAAATAAAACATAGAAAGTGCCTGATTTGTTTGATATAAACCTGAAACTCAAAATAAAATAACAAAACAACAAACAAAAACCTCCAAAAACAAAAAACAAAATTCAGATTAAAATTTCAGTAAATCCTATTCTTGAGAAGCTGATAATTATAGTTCCCCAATCTACTCATAATAAATACCAAAGTCCTGAAATTGTCATTAAAATGCTCGCCACACTGAGCTCTGAGCCAGTCATAGAATCCCAGTGAACTATGGAATAGTCAGTCACTCAGCATAGTGACAGTTATAATGAGACATTAAAAAAAATTCTACAAAGTGAAATGGAAAGCCATTTCAAAGGATGCTTCAAATCAGAATGTTCATAAATAAAAAAACTGTCATTTTCACGCAATTTGTTTCATCTTGTTTTGGTGAATGAGTAGGCAAGAAGAACAAAGACAAACCAGAAACAGGTATCTGGAAAGAGGTACCGTGTTAAATACTTTAGTTCAGCAAGTACTTGCTTGCATACCTTGGTTATACTAAGGGTTATGATAAGGACATGGTTAAAAAGATAAATGAACTGTTTAGCTCATGTTACTGTAGGTCCAATTTTTAGGTCTGAGAACTTAACACTTAAGCTTTGACTCAGTGCTAATCTTAGCGATTAATACATGTCCTAGAGTTCAAATATAGCATCCATAAATGTTAGTGCTAGTATAAACTTGAACAATTTACATAATTTCTTTAATCCACAATTTGTATGTTGATAAAATGAGGTTGTTATTAATTTCCTCTGCAGATTTGATGTGAATTGGTATAGGATCTAAAAATTAGTACAAAGGATTGTGGTTTCTTTCATTACTATTGAGATTTAATGTTTTGGAAGAAGGCACAGTATAGGGTTGTTCTTCAGTAGAGCAGAAGGAAAGAGTGTTTTACTCTTTAGCATACTACCCAAAATATAATAGTTTGAAATAATGACTATATAATACATATTATTCATCTGTACATTGACTCTTGTGAACTTAATTATCTGTGGATGGATGGTTTAGAAAGAGCTCAGTCATATCTGGAGCCTCAGTTGAACAGCTGAGAGAGTCAGCATACTCAACTCTATCTTGAGTAAAATAGAATGAATCAGTGCAACTGAAGGACAATCTTCTAAAGCAGATTGTTAAAGGTGGACATTCCTGGTGAAATTGATACTTATTCCAAGTCATTTTAATGTAGCTGCTTCGCATCATCCCCATTCCTACACGTCCGAAGAAGCCCTGTCTTACAAAAGATGGGTTGAGTTGTCTGGGTGAGAAAGGGCAGGCCTGTCCCATGGCTGAAGCAAAGTACAACAAAAACAGATATGAACATGACTCCTGGAATATGGAAGGAGAAAGGAAGACAGAAGAGAAAAAGATAAAGGAGAAGAGAGGAATGCGAAGAAGTTTTGGAAGACGCTGGGTGATGTGAGCTGAATGGAAGCTCTACACACTGACCATGATTTTTGAGACTTATGATTGAGATAGAACATGAGGTTGTAAAATTAATGCTACAAATAAGAATAGTCATAAATATCGGGTTTATTGCATAACAGCCTTTCCACATTAATTCAATACACAGCACTTGCTGAGCTCTTGGGTGAGTTAGGAGCTCAGATGCCTGAGCGCTACTGGAAATCATGCATTGAAGGCCTTCTACTTATTCACGTGGATAAGCCCCAGGGTCTAATAAATGCTCTCAATCACTAAGAAACCAATCATGTTTTGTTGTGACTTGGACAGGAATAGATCAATAGCCCTCTAACATGTTCATTATGTTTAATATTTTATGTACATGTAAGATGACTGATCATCTAAACTGCTTGGATGTGATTACTCATCTCAAGTTCTGCTCATGGCCTGCTTGTTTGCAAAAGGGCTTTGTTATTAAGAAGTGTAATGAAGTACTCTAGGTTTATTTTCAGCCATAAAGAGAAGATCCATCCAATTCTCAAGAGTTTTGAAGATGCTGAAGGTGGTAAATATCTCTGCTGGCTACAATTACTAAATGTCTATACCTGAGATTTTCCAATACAGTAATTATGGTACATTCCAATGCTATGTGTTCACCTGCAAGTCTCTGAAAGACCAACTCAACAGAGAAAGGAATTTGAACAAACACTGTGGAATTTAACGATATTTTACTCAATGGAGTTTGGTGACATATCTCACTGGGGTGAGTCTGTGTTACTCAT
The DNA here is from genome assembly GCA_036184795.1 of Tokudaia tokunoshimensis. NCBI lineage: Eukaryota > Metazoa > Chordata > Mammalia > Rodentia > Muridae > Tokudaia > Tokudaia tokunoshimensis. The sequence continues at coordinate 2,053,767 of BTHU01000005.1, forward strand.
GCTGAAGTTTCATTCTCCACCTCTGACCCACCTCATACCCTGAGAATTACAGCACTCTTCACTGTTTGGAAAGCAATCAAATGCCATTTCCAAAACATTAGGTTGTTATTTCTTCTAATCTAGACCTAGTTCCTCATTTTCTTCCATTTTTCTGACCTCTTTCCTATTTACTTTGGTCACCTTTGTTGCTGAAGATTTCATTCACCTCTTCCTCATCATCTTCCTCTCTCACAGGTTCCAGGCTCTGGGGCTTTCAGCCTCTGCCCCACACAGGCACTTAGCATTTGCATTCAATTCTCCTGTCATCAGTACAGTTCCAATTCTTTTTCCTCTCTGTTCAAAAACTGCAATTTTAAAACTTCTCCTTGCTGGTCCCATTACATCCTGTTTTTCATCTAATCTCATCACTTTAACTAAAAAAATGTGCTATATTCCAGCACTGTTCCGCACACAGTGAATAGAACTGTGAACAACTGAGACATAAACCAGTGCCTTCTTGGAGCTGGCATTCTGTGTGAGAAGGCAGAAAAAAGCGAAGATAAGGACAAGCCGTACATGGTTTGTGTACATGATAAACAACAACAGGCTTGAAGGAGGATTTGAAGTGTTAGACGGGTTGACGAAAATTTCAGATAGAGTAATGGAAAATATCTCCTCAGGAGATGACTTGAGGAAAAGCAGATGGAATCAGAACTCTAACTGGAATGTAGCAAGGGCAAAAATAATTGTTATGGAGTATCTATCATCCAAATACATTGGTTTAATTTTTAAAAATTTGTGCTCATTCATGTTCTAGTTGAGTATTTTCTATTTGTTGATTAGGATGCTGGCTTTGTATGGAGTTGACCCAATACTGAAGTTAGTCTAAGCTCCACAGTTCAGAGATGAGTCCTCACTTGAAACACAAGTTGAATCTACAGATTTGTGGGTTCCCAAGCATGCTCACCTCTGATAATCTGACTCAGCATTCAGGCCTTCACAGTATCTTCTCAGGTTTGGTGACGTGGTAGAGCAATCCACAGGACTTAGAAAGGTTTTATATTTACTATTGGAGGTTTAGCAAAGAAAAGGGTAAAACTATGAACCAGTGAAAGGATGAAAAGGCATTTTGATTTGTTCTAATCTGTCTTAGTTTCCACGATCTCATTTCTTTTCTTCACGAGCTCAGAGTTCTTGCTTCTTTGCATATGAAGAAATATTTGGTTTAATACAAGACATGATCAATTTCATTCTGTTGGGTGTGCTGGGTATTTTGTATTCTTGAAAATACTCCTAAAATTTGATCTAAGAAACAATTAAGTTACTTAATCAGGTTTAGTTTTCCAGGCCTGTATTTTATGATTTCTTGAGTAAGGTAATAGTTACATTTTTTCCCTAGGATTAATTCATTAATCACCTCTGTGATAGGGCCCTTTAGTATACTTTCTTCACTGGCTAGTCAGTTGCATTCTGGCCCCTTGCCTAATCTTAGGTACATGAGCAGATCTTGCCCCAGGGGTCTGTACTATGGAAACTGTTCTGCTTGGAGTCCCTGAATACTCAGCTCTGACTACACAGGCTCCTTATTTTCTCAGGTCATATGTGTGCCTCCTGCTGTCTTCTAGGGCAATTAGAGGACTGAATATCACTATAGATAATTCCCTTTCATTGAGTGTTCAGGACCTTTAAAATAATTATTTTATATTTTGTCTTTTGAGAAAAATAATTGTAGGTAGAAAGAATCTATTTCATATTAGCATATTTTGCACAAGTTTAGGTTGACTCATGCATCTTACAGATGTCAACAAATTCAACTTGTTCTGTAGCCATTTGAAGTTATGTTACATAATTTTGATAAACTTTTCTAAGTTCTTAGCTTGCTAACATACTTCTCTATTCCAGTGTTGTTTAGTTTTAAAGAACTAACCAAATTAACTCATCTTAACTAGAAGTGGATATAAAAGTGTATGTATATATGTAAGTACATATATATATGTATATTAATATAATGATATATTGGTATGTATTATTTTGACATTTTATTCATTGTTTTAAAAAGAAATCACACTCAGGCTCTATTAGCTTTCTGTTACAATGAAAAACTAATTGAGAAAAGCAAAAGGTTTATTTTAGCTTACATTTTTGAAAATTTCACTGCATGTTTAGGCAGATCCAGTGTTTTTAGACCTCCTGTAGAGTACTGCATGACAATGTCAGGAACTGAAGGAGAATAAAAGGAATAGGTATCATCCCACTAGCCTTTTTGACTCTCTGTCTCCAGTGACTTTGCAGTCCTCTTTGTGAAAGTTGTGCCATTTTCCAATAGCCTCAAGCTAGGGACTGACCCTTTGACATATGGATCTTTAGAGGACACTCAAGATCTAAACTATATCAAGCAGTAATTTTAATAAGCATTTCCTGAAAGGTAAGAGTGCTTAGACTAAAGCGTAATAGTGAATTATAAAGTTTTCACTGGGGTTGAGAATTGCCTGTACTCTAAAGGAATTAATTATTTAGAGAATGTTAATCACTCCATTATGTTTTATCTTATTTGGTATATTAGTAAGTGAATTTCTAAACCTACTTTTAGTTTTGCTAGCTTAATATATTAAAATAAACCTTTATTTGTTTGAATCACAGCTAGCCTATTATGTTCTATTTTTTAAATATGGATACTTTATTAGCTTAAAAATGGTACATAGTGGCTTTAATACTTTCCCTTTGAAAAATACTTTCAGACATTCATCTATAATACTACTTTGCTGGGTAAAAAAAATCAAGAGAGCAAGACAAAAAAAAAAGCAATTTAACTTGCTTCAGTGAAGCAACCATGCACTTCCCAGGGAAATGGAATTCCTGGCTGCTGCCTGGAAAAGGTCGCCTTGTGAAAGTGTTTAGGTAAGCAGCTTGTTACTTTGATGAAGGCCATGAGAGGGTGATGCTATCTGCTTATGTGCTTATAAAGGTTAGGGAAAAGAGAACTCAGTCTTTGGTACCTCCTCCAACTTTTCAGTGTTCTCAGCCTCCTTCCAGGACTACTGCATGAGTGAACTTATTCAGGAAAAACCATAACCCTTGCTCCACCAGTCACCTGTCCTGAAGGTTCACAGGCATTTAGTCTAAGCCTATTCGTCATCTGGGAAGGGGGCTAAACAGTACAAAGTTAGGATGAGATCAAATTTCATTGGAAAAGGAGCAACCGCATAGAAATGGAATGAGAAAGATAAAAGTTGGCCCCAAGCCCCAGTGAACAACTTAGTACTTGAAGTGGGTCTTGAACCCTGATCAGGGAGACTTCAACCTTCCTTAATCCCAGTCCCCAAGAGAGGCTGGGGACAGGGATGCCTGGGGTGCACCCCTCCAGTGAGGGGTTGAGAGTGAGTCCACAATTGCCTTTCTTGAGGAACATGATCCATGTGGAGTCTAGCGCAGCACAAAGCTCAAGGTTCCTGGGGAGGCTTTCCTCACCTCAGCAAGGGTTCATTTGTCACATTTTTGTTTTTGACTATTTACTACCACACTGCAGAAGTGTTTGAGATCTTTTCCTTCTCAATCTCTCCCTCATTTCCATTCAACACTCTACAGTTTGCCTTTCCCCCAGTGCATACAATTATCACTTTTCCATTCTAATTAGCTTCCCAGCTGCCTATATTGTCACCCCCACTTTTATGATCCTGTCTTCATATATTTTGATCTCCTAATTGGCTTTGATGCATCCATTTTGAGAACTGTTGCCAAGAATTTTTCTCCTTTTTAATATCTTTCCAGAGTTACTTTACACTATATAATTTTTCTTTCTTTCTTTCTATTTTTTCTCTATGTCCCATTTCAATTCTGGTTTCCCACTCAACATAACTCAAATCTGCTCTGCTGGCAATATAAGAAGTTTTCAAGAGACACTTTGTACTGAGTTATTTTCTAGAGTGGCAGTGGTTCACAATCTACTGTCAGGTCAATTTGTAAAAGGACTTGCTACTTTTTCACTCCGCCCTCCTGGATGCTGTCAGGGATGGCAATCACCTCATGAGGAAGCTAGGAAACTTCTCCCTTGCAAATCACATTTCTGATAGTTTGTAATGCCTTGAAGACCGTAGGAGGTAGACATCTGAAAAGTGCGATTTCTTGACAGACTGTTTATGTACTAATGTGTAAAATTTCCCAAAAATCTGCTCTGCCATTTCTGTTGCCCGTGGGGTTCAGAAACCCATCAGCTCCTTCTGTTGGTGATTGCTTAATCACGTTGCTTTCCTCATCTGCTCTCATTGACTGTCACTCAGCAAAATAGTCCATCAAAGTTTCTAAAAATGTGGAAAGTTTTTTTTCCTTTATGATTTTTATAATGTTTTAAAGTTGAATTACTTCTGCTGGTTCATTGCACATAGCAAAGATTTATATTGACACGTCTCAGTGTTTAAATAAAAAGTAAATATAGTAGTTAACTGTGAGAAATAAATATGAAAATATAAACCACTTAAAGCTTTACAAACATGGTAAAAGTCATTGCTGTCTTCAGTGTGTTATAGGTTCTATTTTGCTCCTAACTTCCCCCAATTCTGAGCTTAAGGGGCCTCATTAAAATTAAATGAGTGATTTGGGTTTAAGGTGCTATTAGAAGAAATTGCTTTTAACTCACTTAGAGAGAAGCTAAAGAAATCTATGTGAACCATTTGAAGATTGGGATGTTTTGAGTAAATAATAAACAGGTAGCTTTTCTATTTAAGGAGCTAGGTCAGTCAGGCTCATTCAGTGTTCCATATTTTACTCACTCATCTTGCCTATAATATGGAGATAGTGCTGATACTTAGATCACATGACTATAACAGAGACTGCAAAATGGCACGTGCAATCATGGCTGTCACACAGAGAATGCCCAATAAATGCTACTTTTAATTACTAGTAGACTGACTGGACTAAGAAAGAGCACTGTTTTTATGACCTTGGAGAAAGGTCTACAATAAATGTTTCCTTTGAAATGCTGACTTTTTAATATTTGTACACTTCTGTGCATAAGTGGCTCATGTTAGATGAGAGGAATGGAGTCTGGTGTTCTACTGAGATGCAACATTTCCTGGAAGCTCTATTGTTCTATTATAATATCCAAGTCTTATACCTATTGGGGCTGATTTTGTACCTGAGTTGGTGTCTCATGATAAGTCATTTTCTAGTGGGTCAAGTAACTCAATAGTCATCAGTGTATAATTTCCATAATCCTCCTCATGAAGCTATAAGTCATTTCTAGGGTGAAATTTGTGTGTATGATCCCAGTGGCCTCTGGAAAGATATGCATATATAGCTGATCATGAAGAGGTGTTACCATTTTTAGATGCCTGAGTAATGAATTGGTATGGTAGCTGTCTTAGAAACTCCCCACAAGTTCAGTTTAAATTAGCAGACTTAGTACTTTTTTGTTCTGAAAGACCCAAACAGTCTTACCTTACCGGACCCCTCTGAGTGGACTACGTGGAAATGGAATTGATGCAAAATGCATGAGGAATTTTTATTAAAAATCTAGCATGCTAGGGCTGCACTGCATATGAAGAGAGAGCGACCCAGCATCTTGTACTGCACAGGATCTTATACCCTCCTCAGGGCCGCCACCATTAAGCACAATGTGATTGGCAGAACAGTGTTACATTCAGACTAATTGGTTGTTAGATGATAAGGTATGAAACCAACAGTCAGTTCTTCGGAATGTGTCCCTACCCTTAGGTCAGCCTCCTCCTCCCCCTCATGGTCTGAGGAAGGCAACCCAGCCTCTGACCTTTTTAAGGTTCCTGAGTTAACTCTTTCAGTTCATTTCAGAAAAGTGCAGACTGAAATAAAGGAGGAAACATCATTGCTGTGTGGAGGGCTTCGTAGCCTCACAGGTAATCAAGAAAAACCCAAACACAAAATGAGCAGAAACAAGCACCTCTTTGAAGGACACAACCATAATTCTTTGGTCACTGTAGACTATGACTAATTTCAAGAATATGGGATGAATGAGGTCCCTAAGACAGGCACTAATAGAAGCCATGTTGGAAGGCATGTGGGAAAGAATAGGAGATTGGGATCAGCATAGAGAACACTATCATAGAGTCCCCGGCACCTGAGAAGAACCTGCTCTGCTTCATTGTTAAAAATAAAAAACAGAGCAGGTAACACCCACTCTCAGCACCATCACAAATAAATAGCCTGGGAGACCAGAGAGGGTACTCAGGAAGGCTATTTAGGATGCGAGGAGGGTACTGATTTTCTTCCTTTTTATGTTGTGGTAGTAACCTCCAAGACATTTAGTCATTTAAATCACACACACACACACACACACACACACACACACAGAGAGAGAGAGAGAGAGAGAGAGAGAGAGAGAGAGAGAGAGAGAGAGAGAGAGAGAGAGAGAGAGCTATGTCATTCAGTTCCTCTAGAGGGCATGGCAGAGCAGAGACAGAGAGGGTGAGTTCAGAACAGGGTAAACACATGAAAGCACATGCCCAGCAACCCACTTTCCTTCCTTCAGCTAGACTCTATCTGCTGATGCTTCTAAGTCCCACCCCCAGTAGCACCATAGGCTGTTACTAAATTCTCAGATCATCAATGCCGCAGAGCCTTCCTCTGCCTGCCTTTCCAGATCATCCCCTGCCTCACCATCTCAGCTGTCTCAGAGCTGTTCTCTGCTCTGTGCTCCCATTAGGCCATCTCCTGGCCTTGAGAGTCGCCCTCTGCGCACTCTACTGTGGATGACCACATTTCATCTTTCTTGATGACAAATTCATAGGATTCCTGCTGTTACTTGTCCTTTTTGTTGAACCGAACCAGCACAAAGTTTTGACGTGGAGACCTTTTGCTGCTTCGAATTTGATGAAAGAGAATCCTCTTCTGGGCCTCACTGCTGCTGGTCTCTTTCTTTGTTCCCGTTGAATTTTGCAACCTGACATTTGGACATTTGCGTGCTGCCTCTGTGTCTGTTTCTGCTTTCTGTGTCTTTGCACTTAAATCACAACTACAACCTGATTGACCTGGATTAGGCTGTCTTCTTTTCATTCTTCAGCTGAAGGAGCATGCTGGGTTGGTGATTTTGTCTGCTAAACATCATTTTAATCATTGGATATTGTGCTGCCTGGTGGGAGCTCCTTTTTTGACTACCACCATCCCTAGCCTGTATTTATGTGGGCTTTATTAACGCAAATTTTAGCCCATAATCTAGAAATAACTGATTTATAGTTTTCAATTGGAATTCTGACTGCAATGAATTTCATAGACTCCCAGAATAATAAGCAACCAAATTCCTTTAGGGATACAACTACATAAGAACTCTTAGTGTGGATGGTACTAATTTCTTTGTGGTCATTTTATCTTCTTCACAACTCTAAAATCAGCTACCATTGCATTCATTTCACAAATGAGAAAACTGTGGCTCAGAGTGAGTTAAAGTATCATGGCAGCTGAGTGAGGAGGCAAATCATCTTCTCAAAAATAAATAATTTATAATTAATACAGCTAACAAAAAAAGTGCTTTACTTTTATGCTGTTCTCTTGCAGCTTTGGAGTTTCCTCGGCTTCTTTTAGATCTTTTTGTTAACAGAAGGCACTGCATGAGTCTGCAAAAACAAATGGGCTTAGTCCAAGTGAAACAAAGCTTTCCTGTTTATAGCCCTTCACTTATTTTTTTAAAAATAAACAATACTTAGTGTACAAATCAGCACTCCACCTAGAACCTACAAGTGTTTGTTGGTGCCATTATTCATCCTCAGCTTCCATCCTACAATCTCTCAATTGAAATCCTTTCTTTTCTAAGGGAGGTCTCAGTCAGGAGAGATTTGCACTCAGAAGTGCTGAATGATCTTGGAACCTTTCTTCTATTCTTCTTCCCACCCTTTTTATTGCCTTTGCATTTTTGATTTAAATTGATTACTTTCCAGGTTCATCCTCAGACCTGCTGAGTGAACAAGTTTACAATTATCCCTGCCCTCCTCAGGTTGACTAGTTATACTTTTTTCTAAATGGAATCTAATTTTCCTCTTTTCTCCCTGTATTTGTAATCTCGTTAGATCCATTTGTATTAATTCTTAGTCTCCTGGTGTGTGCAACAGCTTTCAAATTTGTAACATCTGCAAATTTTATTAGCATGCTGTGTGCTCTGCCTTTCAGATCATTAATGTTAACCATCAATAATCCAGATGTTAGAGAAGACAAGAACTTCATGCCAACCCCTGTGGCCCCCCATAAAAGGTTACTCCACACCCCGCATGTCTTCATTTATCATCACCTATTATTTATGACCCTTCTGTAAAGCCCACGTTTAGATGATCACTTTTTTTTTTTTACATCAAATCAACTGGTCAACTGAAAGCAAAATTTCAAAATCAGTAATATAGCTTTAATTCAGTCTTGTCTTTTATGTGAAAATTATAATTTACAATGATCTTTAAAAAATTCACATAAAGAAATTATTGATCACCATTTTCTGATTTTTATCCCTTTAAACTTTCTGGTTATTAAAACTCATTTTTATAATTACCCACTGATATGGAAAGAGTGATATATATATATCACTATATATATATAATTAAGAATATATATACATATATTATATATGTATATATAATATATAATATATATTATATATCAATATATATTATATAATATAATTAAGCATATATAATATAATTAAGAATATATATACATATATTCTTAATTTTGAAAAGGAAATTAATACTTATACTATATAGGAAAAGTGCCTTTTTAAATATCTTGTTCTGCTCTATGTTTCTCTGCCTACTTACCACTCTTTCCAACTTTTCCACTTAATCGTATTTTTAATTGATTTTCCAAGTCTAATTTTGCTTGATTCTTCTGTCTAAAGAAGCCGACTGATTGCATTCATATTCATAAAAAGTAAGTCCCATGTTCTGAAGGAGATTTACTCATAATTCATTAAAATTTTTCATAATGTTGTTCATATTGGAAGAGCATTTATCAAATTTAAATTAGCAGGCAGTAATCAGAACAAACTATTAATGCATTACTAATGATTGTATTTTATATGCAAATAGTTCCATTCTTCAAGTATAACTTCACATATTTTTAACTCATTTTCATATGAGCCCTTGGGGTAGACCAACTACATGAGTGACTAATGTCATTGTAATGAGGAGAAAATTGAATAAAATAATTCAGATTGTTTGTCCAAAGTTTTACCGACATGATATTTAAGTGAAAACATGAGTATACAGTCACGCATACTTACAAAGAAAGGGATTAGGTAAAATTTATTTAACAGATGTTATTTTATAAGTCTATAAATTTCGTTTTTGAAAATTTTTAAATTTTTAATTTTTTTTTAAAAAAGTTTATTCTTTACATATGTTACAGTTCCACCACACTTTCTCAGACTCCATTCCTCTCAGTTACCTGCCCCATCCTGATCCCCACCTTCCCACTCTTCCATAGTGTTCTCTTTAAAACACAAAAAGATGGGTGGAGAGACTTCCAGGGAAATCAACCAAACATGGCATAAAAAATTACAATAAGGCTAGGCACAAACCCTCACATCAAGGCTGGACAGAGGAGGCAACTCAGTAGAAGGAAAAGGGTCCCAAGCACAAACCAAAGCGTCCGAGACACCCTCACTCCGGCTGTTAGGAGTCTCACAAGAACACGAAGCTATAAAACCATAATGTCTATTCAGAGAACCTAGCTTAAACCCATACAGGGTCTGTGATTGTCACTGTTTAGGCCCCGATGATTCTGTGGGGCTAGTTCTCATGGTGTCCTTGATCCCTCTGATTCCTACAATTCTCCTTCCTCTTCTATGGAGTTCCCCTGGCTCTGCCTAGTGTTTGGCTGTGGGTCTGCATCTGCTCCCATCAGTTGCACAACTCTCTGATGACAGCTGGACTAGGCACCCATCTATGAATATAGCAGAATATCATCAGGAATCATTTTGCTGACTATTTATTTGTATTTTTTGCTAGTCATATTTGGTTCTATTCTGGATCTCTGGGCCTCCCAGCCAATAGAGACTATTTTTGAGTGAGTCTTTCTACCTTATACAATAAATAAAGTTATCAAGGTAAGACCAGGATCAAGACCTCTGTAATAATAAGAAGAATGTAATATAAACATTACTAATTGGTTATTTTAAGTGAAGTTGGAACTTCCTTTTTTAACAAATCATCAATTCCAAGTTCAGCATCGTGGTACATGCCTATATTCCCAGCATTTGGGAGACTAAAACAAGAGGACCATGAGTTGTAAATAAGTTTAGGTTACTTGGAGAGATCATGTTAGGAAGGAAAGAAAAAAGAAAGGGAGAGAGGGAGAGGGAAGGAGGGAGTACCAGGTTCCTGTTTCTAATCAAATAAAAGTTCTATCCAAGTTCCCTCTGTTCTTACTGCCATCTATTGAGAAAGTTTGAAGATCTAACATGGACAGTCAGAGAACTGATATCACATTGGAAATTCCTATGAAATTTCATTCTAGTTAGAAAGACAATGAAATGGTCAATATGTGAAAGAAGAAAAGATGTGGTTGTCATTTGCCATCAAAAACCGGTGGTACCCAAAAGACATCTATTTATAGCTCCCAAGCTACAAAAGAGTCTAATGCTATGACTATTTTAAAGAGGAAGGATGGACTGAAATATGCCTCAGGCAAATGGCATGCCTGTAATGCATGCCCACTTCATGACCTGTGCCCCAAGGACTATAGAAAGCATACTACATCAGTAGCTTCAGTCAGAAGACAACCACGGAGCTGTACCTTCTAATTTATGCAGAATGCCTCTATCTGGAAGGGGAAAAATGTGCTTATAATCCCCTGGAGAATTAAGAATGATTTAGGAGCAAAGAGGACTTGGAACTAAATCCTGCTCTGTCATTTAGTAGCTCTGAGGTCTTGAGCAAATCCGCTCACCTCAGTGAGCCCTTGTTTGACTATCTCTAAATTACAATAGAGATAATTCTTGTCTTAAAGGACTATTTGGGGATTAAAGGTCTTTAAAGAGTTTGGTATCAAGTAACAGCTCAATATATGGTAAGAAGTGATGCAATGATTTAGCGGCCACCATGCCAGAAGCCAGGCAAAAAGACAGTCTCTGATGGAATGGAGAAGTAAGAGGACCCAAGAATGACTCAATAGTGGAAGTCTAACCTGAATTGAAGGCTTTTTACAGGGAGGGAGATTGCTTTGCATTCATAGCAATGATGACTTTAAGAACCCTTAAGAAGATAAAAAGCCAATAGCTTGAGGACTTTGAAAGACAGGCTCTCAAATGATAAGCATACATTGCCAGGCTTGTCCGGCCAGAGATATTTGGACTGAATGAGGTGAGACTCATGGGATTCTTAAAGACCTACAGCAGAAAATCATAAAGAGTTTATTAAGAAAGCAAGCCCATGTGAAGAATGACTTGCAATGCAAACCTGTTTCTTTATAGATCTTAACTATGTTATTTTAATGAGTTAGTATCACAGTATAAGGATAAAAAAAAAAGAAAAGAAAATTGAGATATATTTACTTCCTGAAGCTCCCTAAGAAAATAAGATGCATAACAGCTCCTATAGGAATTGATCTGCAAAAGAAATAGAATCTCTTTGGACTTTTAGATAGGTTGGGGCATGGCCTCTGCCCACCTGTCAGCTATCCTATTAGATTGCTAGGCAATTAAGGACTAGAACTGGATTGTATTTGAATCTCTGGAGCAAAATAGAATGATAAATAAAACTGATCAGTATTCCAATCAAATCAAGCTAAGAATCCTCTAAATAAGGCTTCCTACTGAGTCTCTGGCATTACACAGCTTGACTTCATGACTTTTATGCTACTAGCCTCAGTGACTATGTCATAGTGTGCTTTGCAGATCCACTCAAAATTAAGAACCTCCAATTTTTTCCTGTCTCACCAATCCCAGAGTTCCCTGCAAACTGGCCTTCTTATTCTAACTACTGTCAATTATTCTTATGTTTTCTTTGTGTGGGAATATATAATTATGGAGCTGTAGTCAGCCTGACTACAGTCTGTGATGGAAAATGACTATTTCTCATTTTCTATGCCTGGCTTCACTCATCCATTCATTTGCTGTATTAGCACTGAATGGGTAATTGGTAATTCCCTGAAAAAAAATAAATGAAGAAATCCATCATAACCTTTTCAAGGGCAAAGCCAAGATCTCTGGGCAATATGAGATACCTGGACCTGAAGGTATGCTGCACTCGATTGTTTTGGACTGACTGTCATCATTAGTTGAGAGACAGGATGCTAAAGAGCAGCAGAGAGGACTGCAGAGAGAGAGAGAGAGAGAGAGAGAGAGAGAGAGAGAGAGAGAGAGAGAGAGAGAGAGAGAGGACTAAACACTTTCACACTTGCTACTCACTTCTAAACTTCTTTTGACACCATATCTTGAAAGTCAAAAGCCTTAAGACTCCTTCTAATCTCATCTGAGAATCATTAGCATGCATGTCTCAAGTAACAATAATTGGCTCCAGGTTTTTCATAAGAGTTAGGATTTATCCTAATTTGACTTTAGAGGAAAGAGAACAAAAACTATTGGAATTTTATCTAACTGACGATGGCAATGGAAAACTCTTAATATTGCCGTGTGTTTTCTCTTACTTCTGAGCAATGTACATGGCTGGCATTTATTTGTAGAGTGGTTTCAAGGGATGACACAATTTAAATTTTCATGCAACTTCTAGCAAACCAGAAAAGCTGAAATTGGCATAGTTGGAAACACATGGAATTCATCATAGGGTCTAAGTACATATAACAGATGAATTTCTTTGAAATTGGGGTTTCAATGTTTTGTTGTTTGCAATGTGAAATGTAGAAACTACTATATGTGGCATTTCAAACAAACTACAAGATAACATAAAGTTGTCTAACATGGTGATTTAATACAGGATTTGATTTAAGCTCTAAATTTCAAACCTGGAAATCACAACAAACAACTCATTGAGAAATGGATAAAATATGCATAAAAGATAAGTACATTTGCATAGAAGCACAGTGAGAGTGAAATACTTTGAGAGTAAGTGCACTTAATTTTTTCTTCATGATTCATAATTCTGAAAAGTTAAGACAAATATGCTCACTGGTCTGATGTCTTTTGAAGGCCCATTCTCCGGGTTTGTAATGATTTGCTCTTCTTGAATCTGAACATAGTCATCTGGAGAAGAGGGCTCTCTAGGTTATTTTATATGTTGCATACATGTTCAAGTGTGTGAGTACATACACAAGTGTGTGCCTTGAATACAAGAATGTGTGTGTGTGTGCGTGTGTGTGTGTGTGTGTGTGCTTATACAACCTCAGGGGCTATCTTTAAGTAATTCACTAATTAGGATATAGTTGCTCCTTCTGACTCTGCTTCCTCCAGCATTGTGATTACTGGTGTGTACCTAAGTAGTCTTAAACATTTTTATCAATTTTTTAGTTAACACACAAAGTGATGACTTTAATTATGCCACACACACACACACACATACACACACACACACACACTTTTGCTTTATTGTTATTTGCTCCTCAGTTCTCCTCTTTTGCTTTGGTCCTGGATCCAATATTGAGTAGGCAGGAGTGTGTGAGTACATGAAGATTATTATAAAAAAAAAAGTGGAATAGTTTGTCAAGCTAAGTATGGAGTCTGAAAAAGAGATGCATTTGGAGTCTACAGTGAACAACAAGACAGGAAGTGGCTATAATGTTTACTTTTAAGAAGTATTTGGAGAACAGAAATAATGTCATTAGCAAGGATGCTTCTATGAGACTAGAATGTGAATTTCATTCCCTGCCTAAGGGCTGATATATAACGTTCAATAAATGCTTTAGAAACGAGTCTTGCAATTTAATGTTATTTTGAAAGCTTATCGAGTCTATTTTATTGAGGCCAGTTTACATGAAATATACACAAACATATAATAATAAATGATAACAGAAAAATGAGCTAAGTGATAATTCTGAATAAATTGAATTTTATATATTGAATCATGACTTACAAGTTGTAGAGAGCATTTTTTTAATCTAAAAAGTTCACTTAATAGATATATTTACAACTGTCTTTACACAGTTTTAGATATCCAATTCTTCAAAATGTACACATATAAATAGCTATCAGATTGCCATGTGACTGAAATTGCTCCCTATTTTGGTTTTGAGCTACTTTTGTGACCATGTCAGGATTAATTTTGTTTTTAAATTTGAGAATAGCCAGTCCTTGGTATTGTGCTGTTTAGGGTATAATCTTCCCCAGTTACTGTTACATCCCTTATGCATCAGGAATTGTTCCTGGATTCTCTAACCTAAAGTCAAACAGCTCTGTTTGTATTTGAGACACGACTTTGTAAAAATAGTTTTATGGCTTCAAGTAACACCCATTTATCCCAGTCTCTTCTTATTAAAATCCAAAACAAAAATGTTTAATAACAGTTACGATACTCTTCCAGCAGTGCTTTAATAAGTTTTTGTTTTCTTTTTTCATTCATGAAACAAACTGACCTCTAAGCTGTCTGTTTCAGAATTCCTATATTCTCACCAACACTCTTCAGCTGCTCTGAGGATATGCATTTCTTGTGACGGTGTATCAGGCCATTTCAGTGTCATTAGTGACCAAATTGTTTTCCTTTTTATTTTTGCTACTTTGTAAATTAGGGACCATATTAGCTCACATACTTTTGTGCAGATTCACAAACAAAACATAAATGCCAGCTTTAACTGTGATTATTTTTCATCATGGATATTCCTCCTAGTTTGAGTTAGGCATGAACAACCTTGGGCAAAACTGGTTCTAGCTAAATATATTTTTTAAAACAACTGCCAAATTGACAAAAACAATGACAAAAATTTAAGAGAAATAGATATTCTACATTACCAGAACATTACTTTATATATTTACATTGACACAAAATAAGATATAATGGCCTTATAAGGCATCATCTCACCCATTCAGAATCACAAGGGACAAGAAACTTGGACAAGAACAGAGGCCATTTTTTCTGCTTTGTTTTCTTTTCATAGGACTTTCTCTTTACTTTTTAAGGTTCTAGTCTACTTATCTCCCTCTTTACTTCTTTACACAGAATGAATTTACAAAAGTTTCTTTGTCCTTGAATCATGTTAAAGGTGTTATCTAAACAGCCATTTCTTTCCTTGTAAAAATAAAGAGAAACCAAAGCATTGCTATTGAGCAGCAACAGTAAAAATAGCAGGAAGAAGTTTTTATCTAAAATGGTCAGTCCATTTACTTCTGGGAGGACAGCTAGATTTTCCATTCTTTTGTCATATTAATTTTGTAGCTCTAGCTTATACGTCTCTAAAATCCCTAACCTAACATTATTTATGTTAAAAATGTATTTTAAAGAGAAAGAGGGTCTTCATCAATTGTCATATATCAAGAGGTCAAATTAAGAAATTAAGCCGAGGCTGCTGGTTTTTCTACAGAATGGGACCTCTAGATATTCCCCATTTTTTACATAAATAGGTTATTATGCCTAAGGATCTTTCCTTCTTGGAGCTCTGGTACCAGTCACATTCTGGCTTTGGGTATATCCAGGATCTCTGGGTAACAGTGAAGTGTTTGAAGACTGAGTATGTTGGAAGCTTCCAATGGATGCTTTGATTGTCTGGACCTCTGTCTATGCTTTATATCTCTCTCTATCTGCTGTGTGTCTCAAATTTCCCCATCTCTAGCTCTGTGGTAATAAGTTCTATACTCATTTTGGTTGGCTGTCTGTGTACCTAGCACAAATGAATTTAGCACCAGGTGTGACATATTTTCTTATGGTAAATCTCTTTTTAAATCGTATTTTATTACTCTTGAACTCATATCTCTGTGTGCCTGTCTCTGAGTAAGATGAACTTGCTTGAATTTTCAGGGTTCTCAGTTTTGCACAATAAACCTTTCTACATAATTCCCCAGTTTCATGTAGGGCATTTTCCAAAGCAATGGGACAATATGAGGACATAGTTTTCTTCTGCTGGTTATGAATGGATTGAAAATTCCTTACTCTTGAGTCTCAATCTGTGTTCCAGAAATTTCCATATAGTCTATTGCAAACTTGACTTTATACTAATATACAGCAATGTTGAAATTTTTATTCTGGCACAATCTCTGTTTCATGTGGCACCTGTTTTATCAAAGTTCAACAGGCATGCTGCTGTCTGGCAATGTCTTGTTGAGAACCTGTTAAGCACCCTGAAAAGTTGGGATGAAGAACTGGCTGAGGCCCATAAGTTTGACAAAGTGAAGGCGTACATTTTAATATGCTGAGAGCTATGGACAAAGAAGAAGCCATTTGTCCCTCAAACAAGAATATACTACTACTTTGTCTCTTGTGCTCTTTGCCTGTTTCTTTCTGGCAGCTCTGCTAAGTTAATAACACTGTAATGAATCCCAGGTCTGTAACTGTGATAATATTACTACAATGAAATCTCAGATCAGTAACTAGGATAGCAATATATACGCAACAACATTGATTTCACTAAAACACATTTTTTAAGAGAGATGTTTTCTTTTTTTTTTTTGGTTTTTCGAGACAGGGTTTCTCTGTGTAGCCCTGGCTGGCCTGGAACTCACTTTGTAGACCAGGCTGGCCTCGAACTCAGAAATCCTCCTGCCTCTGCCTCCCAAGTGCTGGGATTAAAGGTGTGCGCCACCATCGCCCTAAAACACATTTTTTTAAAGTAAAGAAATTAATTCAGAAGGACGTTGTCTATCTCCTCCAGAGTAACAGAAGCCAGACAGTGAGGACATACATCCTTGTCTCCCCAACATTGTCTGGCCACTTGCTCTACAAACTTTCACAAAGAAGCCAGTAAAAAAAAATTTTTTTTCCACAAGGTGGAGTTTCCTTCAGGATGGAAGTTATAGTCTCACTTCAATAATTTTTAAGTTCTTTCTATTTCCCTTACCAGAAAGCATGAATCAGGTAAAAAGAAGAATGGTTTCCACATCTTTACTAAGAAATGCGTATCAACAATTTGAAAAAATAATAGTAAACTCTTGATTTAAAAATTTTAAATGATTTTCAAATCATTTTTCTTTTTTTTAAAATAAAATTAGAGGGAAAGTTTATAATATTTTGTGCTTCCAAATGCATTTTAGGATTTATTTGTTTTGTTTTTCTAAGTTTTTTTTGTATTTACATTCAAAATCATTTCCCCTTTCCTGTTTCCTCCCTCCCCGAAAGTCCCATAAGCCCCCTTCCCTCCCTCTTTTCCCCATTCAACCCCCTCTCGCTTCTCTGTCCTGGCATTCCCCTACATCCAGTCTTTCCAGGACCAGGGGTCTCTCCTTCCATCTTCTTGGAAATCTATTGATATGCGGATTGTGTCTAGGGTATTCCAAGATTCTGGGTTAATATCCTCTTATCAGTGACTGCATACCATGTGTGTTCTTTTGTGATTGGGTTACCTCACTAAGGATGATATTTTCAAGTTCTGACCATTTGCCTAGGAATTTCGTAAATTCATTGTATTTAATTGCAGAGTAGTATTCCATTGTGTAAATATACCACATCTTCTGAATCTACTCCTCCGTTGAGGGACATCTGGGTTCTTTCCAGCTTCTAGCTATTATAAATAAGGCTGCTATGAACATCATTTTTCTAAAATGCCATTATTATGTTTCACTTGAGAAATTCCAAGCCTTGATTCTTTAACCAGCAGTGGTAGTGGCAATAAGGGATAATACTTACTATGTGCCAGGCTTTCTTGAGCACTTTAGAAAAACCAAATGATGTCTTCCTTACAGAAACACTAAGATCTAATGTTTTATTAGTAGTGTTATTAACTTTGCTTTATATATGAGAAAAGAGAAACATATATGAGGTAGTAGCTACTAAGCCCCCAAAATCACTCTGCTCTGAGAATTTGACTTTTTGTCTCTTAAGATTCATTGACATGAAGGAAGGGGGCATCTCTCTTCTGATTTTGGAAATATTTTTCTCTGGAGTCATTTGGCAGCCAATTGTCACATTCTTGTGAGACTGGTTATTATGTGAATTTAAAAATAATTAGCCTTAGGACTACTATAATTTCTCAAGTGAGACATAATAATGGCATTTTAGAAAAATGATGTTCATAGCAGCCTTATTTATAATAGCTAGAAGCTGGAAAGAACCCAGATGTCCCTCAACGGAGGAGTGGATTCAGAAGATGTGGTATATCTACACAATGGAATACTACTCTGCAATTAAAAACAATGAATTCACGAAATTCTTGGCAAATGGTCAGAACTTGAAAATATCATCCTTAGTGAGGTAACCCAATCACAAAAGAACACACATGGTATGCAGTCACTGATAAGGGGATATTAAGCCAGAATCTCGGAATACCCTAGACACAATTCGCATATCAATAGATTTCTAAGAAGATGGAAGGAGAGACCCCTGGTCCTGGAAAGACTGGATGTAGGGGAACGCCAGGACAGAGAAATGAGAGGGGGTTGAATGGAGAAAAGAGGGAGGGAAGGGGGCTTATGGGACTTTCGGGGAGGGAGGAAACGGGAAAGGGGAAATGATTTGGAATGTAAATAAAAAAAACTTAGAAAATAAAAAAAAAAGTAATCAGCCTTAGAACTATGCAATTGCATATACTAATTTACCTCTCTTGATAGACTCTGGCGTGACATAACACACAAGTCTGTCTGATATACAGAAGTAGAAAACCAGTCACTTCTGTCTGTGTCTGTTCCTTTGGCGCTGACCTTTCACCCATCTTCTTCTCCTTTTATTCCCATTTCCTGAATGAGTCATCCCTGCCCCCTCTGTGAAGACCATTCCTGGTGTCCAGCAGACCATATGAATTATCTTCAGCTGGACAGATTTATTCCTCAGGTCCATTAATACTTTGAGTATTGGCTAATATGTTTGTCTGATCTTGCATTTGAATGCATTTTTTCTAATATTGAGCTCCCAAATTGTTTTAAATTCTCCATTAGGATCATTTGGGATGTTTAAAAATGCATGAATCTTTGATGCCTCTTGATGTGAACCTGTCAGTCACTGTCAATGGCTGCAGTCAGAGACCCTGTTGAGGAAAGTCTGAGTTGTTTCTGGACTTAAGTGGAGCACTATAGAGTCTTTAGTGACCCGAGTGATATCTTAACATGTCTCTAATTTAATGCTTTTATCAGCTACTTCAGTTTCTTATGTGCATGGTATTATTTCTCTTCAATGTGGACTGTTGAGATAAATATGGCAGCAGAGTAAGACAAAACATCTCTGAGATAACTGTTTACTTCTGAAATGTGCAGTAAAAAGTAACTTGAATTCCGAAATGAATCCTTTTCAAATGGTATTTGAAAAAAAAGATTAAAGAAATTCTGGAGCCAAATTTTTGAAAACATTACTTTTCTTCAAAATAAATCCTGAGTACAGGCAACTTTCATAAAATATCCACCACTATTTGACAAAAACAGAGGTGGGTGGTAGAGAAGAGTTCAGAAGTCTATTTTGAAACCTCAATGATGAACCGTGCTGGGCTGAGAGCTACTTCACTCTTATTTTAAATTACAGCCACAGAGAACCAGCCTGGACCAATCCAACAAACTGTGACATTTGTAAAAAATTCTATAAAGTGAAAAGAAAAAAGATCTAAGCCTTTCATTCTACTGTAATACGAGACCAGAATCTTTCAGAGCCATTTACTACCCACAAAATAAAGCAAGCTTGTTGGTAGCAACTGGGTTCTCTCACTTGCTAAGATAAGTTTACTGAGGCAGAGTGTTTGGATTATACTAAAGTTTGAGGTATTTGTGTGGGAAAAAATGAATTCAGAAAATGTTCTGAGTCAGAGATTTCAACAAATGTGGGCCAAGTGACTACTGGTGGTCACTGTTCGACAATCACACACTTCTGCTTCTAAAGTTACTGTACATCAGTAATAACTCAGCAATTACATTGTAGTTTGATATTTCTATTTTTTCAGGCTGGCTTCAGCAACTATTAGTTTCATAGCACATTTAGAAATATCTGTCTGGTAATATTATTTTGAAGCTTAGAAACTATCCGCTTTTGTATTTTTCTCATGTGAATATAGTAATTTGAATTTCTTTTAAAATGTCAGATGGTAATTTGGAATTATTAAAGCACAGCAAAAAATAATGAGCATAGGATGACTTTTTACATTATTGTTTTGTCACCCTTAAGTATTAGTTCCCGACATTATGTTCCTGATGGGAGAACGAAGGAGAGGCTGACTCAGAGCTCAGAGGAATTCCATGAGGTTATGCAGGCAGACATCTCCCTCTTTTTGATCCTATGCTGATGCTCTGACCAGTCAAGGATGCCCCTCCCTATTTCTCTCATTCTGAACAGGGGCACTTCAGTGGGCACAATACAGCTCTCAGCCATGGGTTCAGGGTATTATACTCCACAGCAGGACTCCTTTTCATCCTGCAGGGAAATAGGCTTCCATTATAACCCTCAACTCCCTGTAAGAACACAGTTAAAGACTGAATTAAGCTATTGCCCACAATTGCAAAAAATTGGATGCAGCGTCTTCTCGTTCCTTTTAAAGATATAATGACAACACGGAAGGCTTACTTGAAGTGGAACAAATGTATTCAGCAGGCTGATGGAAGCCTAAATCTGCCAGTGACAATGGTGATACAGTACACAAGCTACTGGTTGTTAATCAAAAGTTTAAGTCTTAGGCTGGATAACCAAATTCTGTTAAATTTTGGTTTTGGATGACCAAATGCTCCCATTCTCCGACAGAACTGACACCATCCATCTCCTGTCTTCTGCTCTCTTCTCTTGTTTGCTCATCTTTAATGGAAATGTGCCTTATGGATTGTTGAACTTTCTTGGGACTCCTGCTGTGTTGATTAATTGCTAATGAATGCTAATGAAGGAGTGAGGTGAATCTACACTATGATGTATTTAAGGGATGATTGATTAGATTTAGCCCTGTGTGTTGGGAGAGTACTTACCACAAGAACAACAAGTCCATAAATATGTACAGAGTGGCAGTAGTCGCCCTTGGTGACTATCTTTGGTCTTTCCAGTCAGGTTCCCATTCTCATTTCATCAGAGTAGAGACTGAAATCTTTAGCATTTGTAACTAAAATACATTTTCTTGTTAAAAGATTTGGTAATTTTGCTAATGGGTTTTAATGAAAAATTGATAATCAGTCGTGTGTAATTGTTAAAGTATTTGACAGATTTTTTAAAAAGACAATTTAATTCCTAGTAAAAATAGGAAATTGGTATGGAACTAATGTATTCAAATGGCAAATATCTTTCTTTACAATCAGGTATGTATACTGTACTTTAGGAAATTATTATATATTGGGCTCCTTCAGATAAGTACTGATACTCTAAAATTAAATTCTGTGATTTAGCTGTGCAAGTGCAATTGAATCTCCTTCCTTTTTAGTGATTCTTGCTTGGATCAAGTTGACATAAAATTTCCCAACACAGACCAGGTAATTATTTTTTGAGTATTGAATGGATTCTCCTTTCTTTGTGTTCTTAAAATAAGAACATATAAATGTCACTATGTGCATGTGTGTGTTTTCTTGTCCCATATACCACGCTTTTCCTAGAGTACATCTAGTGTAGTTCTGGTCTATAACTCTGTGGATCTTTATCTGTGGTACTAACTTCCCCTTCTAAGTCATTGTGAATTTTTTCACAAATTATGGATAACTTCAACACCATTGGATTTTATTCTGTCCTTCACACACATTTTGAAAAACGATTGCACACTATACACACTACAAATTTTCATAATAGTTTCTAATAGAAAATGCTTACAACTTTGTTTTACTTTTGTTGAAATTAATCATTAAAGGCAGAGGAGGTGAATTAGTACATCATGCTAGTCATTATATGTCATCTGCAGGTGAGGGTTCTCTTGTGCTTCTCCTTAGCAAGCATCTCTCCTGTCCATGAGGAAGGAGTCAACATTTATAGTAAGTTAGTTCTTTGATGATTTCATCCATCTATAAGGCATTTTTGTTACCAACTTTGCTCCTTCTCATCTCTTGTCCTACTCGATAATCTATCCCCTCCTTCCCTACTTACTTGGCCCTTTTCCAGATTCATGACTTGGTTTTGCTGTGTGACCCATTGCCATCTAAGTGATCATGGTGTTGAGATTCTCTATCAGAGCTCGGTGGAGTCTAGCTGGCACACATGTGAAGGCACCAGTTTCCTGTTCCTAGAAACTGTCTCTGCGAAACAGTTCAGCAGTGAGGGGAAAGGCATCCTGAGGATACCCAGCTTTTCCTGACAGTTTTGGTGTCACTATTGTGCATGCATAGTGCAGGTATCTTCACTTATTCTGATTTCATGATTGTAAGCATTGTATGTTGTAAGCATTTAGAAGCCCTTTCCCTAGCTTCTGACTCTAAAAATCTTTCTGTCTCATCTCGCTAAGTGTTCCCCAAGACTTTGAGGGAAAGACATAAATATTTTATTTAGGGCTGAGCACTGAATAATCATTTATTCTTAGCACCTTGTGCAATCATACATCTCTGTCTTCATCAAAGTTTGTGAAGTAGAACGTTCTCTGACTATGTGTGAGTGTTAAGTTTCTAGTGTCTGAGACTGGTCAGCACAAGCTAGACACCTGCAGTGTTCAGGATTGACAGAGGCTCCTTCCTGGACATTCTTAGGAATGGCCTAAGACATATGTTCACTGACCTGATATTATAGTGGAATCCAATGAAAAATGTTTGTATCCCTTTATCTCTTTGATTCATGCAGGTCTAAATGGTCCCTTTGTTTGGACCTTAGGATCTCCAATATTCCTAAGTCTACAATTAAACATATAGAACACACTTTAAAGTGATGGATAACACTCTATCCTGTAAATTATGTTCTTGTGATGTGTAACAGTCTTAGCTTAATTGTCACCATAAGACAATGCTGTGTCCCTAATAATTTTAGAGTTAAATATACCTGCCAACTTAAATATTAAGTAATTGCATAGAGAAAGAAAGAACAAATTCAGGCAATAGATATCTTTCCTTAGGTGAGAAATTTAAACGAAGTGGGCTAGAAAGATTTTTGATGTTAGAAGCTGATTGGAAAATCCTAATAAGAATTGAAAGATGGCACTTAGTTTTATATTGCAGAATATGGCAAGGGGTATATTTCATGAAAGATGGTTTGATAGAAAAGGAACAGAAGAACAGAAACCAACTTATTACTCTGTGTATAACATCATAATTGCAAATTCTGGCATGCCTTGCAATGCCCAGAACAAGAGCCGCAGCTTAAATATGCCCCTTGTCCACTGCTTAATAGACCCATTTACATAGGTGGCAGAGCTTTTGAAACCATGTCCTAGGAATTACTAGTGGACTATCTTTTCAAGGGCATGTAATTAATTGGAAGCTTAACAAGAAGAAGCAGTAGAAATGATAAAAAGACTATATGTATTACAAAACCATGTCCCTCTGCCCAGTCCTAGAATGGATTAAGTCTTTAGTTGATCAATCTAATGGCTTCCTCAGTTGGTACAGAGACAAAGAACTTATTTTTCTTCTGTTTTTGTGGGGGATTTTCATTTTTTTTTGTTGTTTTGTTTTGTTCTTGTTTGTTTGTTTGTTGGCCAAAGAAAAAATTCACTTTGGTTGATTACAACTTAACAGAATCATTTTTCTGGCAAGTTAGAGTAATTCATGAAGGATTCTAATTTTGTTCAGTTTTTGGATAAATCTGAGAATGTTCTTACAATGTTATTTGACCTCTTCTTTACTTTAGTACAATATACATAATCTACAACTTAAGATTTCAGCCACTTTGAGTGTACATTTCTGGTTTTTAAAGATTTATTTTTTAGAAATCTTTATTTGTAATTGTGTGAGCTTTTCTCTCTCTACATATATACAGACATATGTGTATATACACACATATACATATATACAATATATATATCATACACACATGTATGCGTGTGTGTGTGTGTGTGCATGTATATGTGTGTGTCCAAGGAAGCCAGAAAACTGCATTGGATTCTCTGCAGCTACATTTACAGGCAGTTGTGAACCTCCCAAAATGAGTGCTAACAACTGTAACCTGGTCCTCCGGAAGACCAGCCTGCTATCTTAATCACTTATGAACTTCTCCATCCCTAAATGTGCATCTAATTCCCTTAAATTCACATTAATACACAATCATTATCACCATTCTTTTCTAGAACTTTTATAACCCCTAGTCCAAACTTCATATCCTCTAAACAATACATCATTTCTTTCTCTCTCTAGCCCCTGATATCCACTACTACATTTTCTATCCCTATAGACTTGACAACTTTAGTTCCCAAAATATCAATTCTATCACACTTCTCTCTGTTTAGCCATTCATCAGTTCACCTGTATACAGTTTTGACATTTCAATAGTTGTGGACACTACTGCTCTGAATATGAGTCTACATGTTCCTTCCCCAGACTTTTGCTCTGTCAAAATATCCACCTCTCCAATAAAGACATTTTCAATGTATGCTTCATTTGCTTTCTTCTCTTGTATAATCATGTTTAAATATTTCCTGGTGAGCAATCATCTACCCTTTTGTCCTGACTCTCCAGCTTTCCTCCTTTCTTACCCATGCCTCTCAAAAGCCCCTGGCATCCCCAGAATTTATATGCAGAGAAGGGCATATGACACATATACAAGACAGAAATTCATTAGCAGTGCAGCCTGGATAACAAGTTATTTGCTCATTATCCTGCATGTCACATTCTTGGGTGTTATTGTCCCAGGCTCCTCATTAGCACCTCAGTATTATGCTCCTCCATAGATAGTGTTTGTGTCTTAGTTTCTCTGAAAAGCCCTGCTAACAAAATGTCACTGTGTACATTTCCAAGACCTTCTCTTGCTGTATCTCTGGAAAAGCATGTGAGACCTCTTGCAAAATGAATATTTCAGCAATTAGGGGCCTGGACTGCCAGGTAGAACAAATAAACTAGAGTTAAGGAAAAATGACCAGTGAATCCACATTAAATTTTTTTTTTCTGTCTTGGCTGCTTGTTAATCCCTAATTGCTAGCAGACAGGTAGGAGGATAAATTTTCCAGCAATCGTCCTTGTAGAATATAATTTGAATGCCCAATTAATTGCCAGTCTGTTGTTATGGTTGATTTAGATAAAGTAGCTCTTTAGGAAAACTGTGCTTTTTAGACAGTCAAAAAATGCTGGTCCAAAAATTAGAGTCAAGTCTGTGGAACCAAGGTCTAATTCAGTTCCGCTCCTCCTGGAACTGTTGCTCAACTTCTCCACAGCTGTAGATCCAAATATCTGGAGGTCACTTATAGCCTCCATCTTGGTAGAGGAAGATAGGGAAGACTGAATGGTGAACTACCTCATAGGTTTCTTCCAACTATCTCTACATGAGGCATGACACAGGGGAAATAACTGCGGAGCCAACGCTTGCGGAGTCTTCTAGAAACAATGGTAGATTTAGAAAGAGGGCTTATTTTATAATTTCTGATCATCTTCATTGTTCTGAAACAGACACAATATTTCAGTTAAAATTGTCCATGTCCCAAGATACATCAGACTCACACACTACAGATGGCTTTTCTCACTAGTCTCTTCCTGAAGTAAACGGGGAGGAAAGGCCATTGTGGTGCTTCCTCTTCTGCAGCCTTGCTGGCCAGGTGGTAGAAGAGCTTTTTAGTAAACAAGCCAATTGATTTTTGACAGAACATTATCAAGATTGAATTGACAGATGGCTTATTCCATCACCTTTGTCTCTGTGGAAGTCTTGTGATTTGAAGCCATTCATTAAGGTCTTACCCCCAAGTGATGCAACTAACTGCTAGAGAGACTTGGAGTCAAATGAGAGATAAACCATGAGATGGTACCCTGGTCTACAGCTCTGGTGTTCATGCAAGTCACTACATGTATGTAGAAGCCTGTTCTCATCCATGTACTTTTTTCCCTCAGGTTCCAGTCCCACTGGATCAGTGATAACCCAGGAGAAATCAATTTCCATCCTGAAAGCTAGAGAAAAGCGTTTTGCTTTACGCCTATCAAGGTGTTTCAATACCTCTCATCAGTTGCTAACTACAGGAATAAATCTGAAATATTCTCAGTTACTTTGCTAAAAAAAATGGTGAGAAGGATGACTACAATTTCATTTTGTTTTCTTTGCACATTTTGATCAAGTTATAATTTATTATTGTTTATAGTGACAATTAATGAAATGAATGAATAACTACTATTGATCCTTCACCCTATTCAAGTGTTGATGAGACCATCAACAGTAAGCATCTACATGGGTTTGAGTAGCTCAAACCACAGGAAAGTCTGGGAAGCTGCAGAAGACTAGAGTTCAAAACCTGTCCAGTTCACCAAAGTAAAGTGTCAGTAGAAGTTGATGCTCATGCTTTCATCCCAGCTCCCAATACTGACTCTCACATTTATTGTTGATTAATAGCATAGAATCTCCCATTCAGTCAGGCCAAATGCAGTGGTGATTTCTTTAATGAAAGTATCAAAAATTCAATCTTCCGATGTGTCATATATTTCCTTTCCCTTTTTTTTATGTGTCACCTAAGAAAAGATCCAAAGAAATCAAAGCTTTTACTTTTCTTTCATCCCTACCTCCTTTTTATTCTTCTTCCCTTCCTTCTTTTTTCATCTCATATTCAATGACTTTCATATGATACACAGAATGTATTAGATTTTTATTTATAGAATTTGAAGTAGTATTTCAGAAAGAATAAATTGTCAACTTTAGAAAACCCATTATAACTTTATTCTATTCGAATTTAATCCATTTTGTAAAAACAATTCTGCTCTGTTCAGTAAACTTGAATTAATATATTATTTTCTGAAATAAAACAAATGTTTCAGAATGTCTCTATTCCCTCATTTATGAAATATCAGAGAAAGAACATAATTCATATTTCAGGGTAATAAAATGCCTACTCATTTTAAATATGAACAGAGATGCCTAGGAGTTTGTGTGTTTCAAATGATAAAATCATGGCTGTAGACATGGGCATCATAAACTATTTGATGTGTCTGGCTTGCAGTCCTGTTTCCATTTGTTTGGCTTCAACTAATCGATACTGGGTTTATTATAAAATCACGTTTCTATCCTTCCTAAACAAGTAATAAATTTTGTCCTATAAATCTACATTCCTGTAAATGCCTGGTTCTGACAACTTGTCATGCTTTTAGAGTACAATGTAGAAATAAGTTAGATCTAGGAGGGTGAGACTGTGGGCATGCACTGGAACCAATATCAGCCATTATGTGTGGCACCCTTGTACCCAGAAGTGCTCTGAGATGACAGTCTAATGCAATGTTCAGATCCTGTGCTCTCCAGGAGCTCTCAGACCACATGACTGGTGTGTTTGTATTAGAGCTTTGAAGACTTGGCTAATCCAAACAGCCATATTTCTTAGTGACCTTATGAATTTCATGTTTATTTTGATCCAGGCCTTTCTGTCCTGCTTAAAAATTAAGGTGTCATCTGGTCTTCTAAAGATCTCAATAGATGTTAGAATTTTGATTTTATTCCACCCAATTCCACCCATCTTTTGCAAAGTAGCATAGAGAAGAAAACTATAGTGAATAAGCAAATCCTAAGATATTTGAGCAATATTGTGATTTTTATGTCATATCTTCCCAGTTTTTTGATATTATATGAGCCAGTAAGTGTTTTCTGTTGTTTTAAATATTTTACTTGTTCACTTGCTTAATTTTTTAGATTTTGTGTGTGCCTCTGTGTGTACCTATGTCTGTGCACATGTTCCTGTATGAGTAAATTCTTATTTCCAGGGTACCGGTTCTCCATACCTGGGTGTGTGCATGTATTTGAACTTTAGAGGTCACCCTCGGGTGTTATTCTTCAGCCATCACCCTTGTTAGTTGAGACAGGGTCTCTTCCTGGGTCCTGGGACTCAAGGTAAGATAAAACTAGTTGGGCAGTGAGTTCTAATGATCTTCATGTTCATACCAGCTAGTAGAGGAATTGCACATACACTACTGAAATACTTTTAAAAGGGATTCGGTGAGATTAAAATAAACCCATGCTGGGGTAGCAAGCATCTTAAGGACAAAATTTATCTCCCTAAGCACTGCAAAATTTATTTGTGATAAATCTCAAGTATAATTTTTACCCAATCAATTTCACACAGTCTAAATATCTGTCTCAATCCAGACAAGCACAGGCATATGCTTGTGTGTCCACCACTAGCTGCAAGCATGGACACATAGTTAGTCTTGTTCCTTTGTGTCTTTATGTAGTTGACCCTCAATGTATTTATTTCTTTGAAATTATTGATATTACTGATCTGAGTTCTATCATTATGGCATTCATTTCTCTCTAACATAATTAGATGTGGATCACATGGAATAGAATGTGTATATGACGGCTTCTGCTTGACGTGATTTTGTTACTTATTCTTGCTGTGTTTATCAGGCACAAACATCTTTGATTTTCTGAATAATTGTTATGATACTATTATAAATCAAGTGGCCTACTAATTTTTCTATTGATACATAGTTATTTTCAATATTTAGTTAATACAGAGTATCTACAGACATTTGGATATAGACTCCATGTAAAACACTGATTCCTTTGTGTGATATGCATTTTCATTTCTCTTAGATGTATATTTGAAAGTGAGTTTATGGTTATGTAACAGGTATTACCAAGTCTTTTTCAAATTGTTTTCCAGAATTGTCCAGATATTTTTCACAATCAGCATGGGTACATTAGTGTTCCTTTCCTGTCAGACTATTTTATAATTTGAAAACATTCCAGTGAGCATGTGATGCTTTTCATTTTCATTTCCATAATAAATTATGTTGACTGTCTCACGATACGCTCTTGTTTATTTATAAGCCTTCCATTTGAAATGCCTATTCAAACATTTTGCCCATATTTATATTATCTTACTATTGACCTTTATTTCTTCGTTTAAATAAAATCAATCATCGTACAGATTCTTATTTTTTTTAATTTTTTTCACATTTTCTTTTTTTTATTATTTTCTAAGTTTTTTTTATTTACATTCTAAATGATTTCCCCTTTCCATTTCCTCTCTCCCCGAAAGTCCCATAAACCCCTTTCCCTCCCTCTGCTCAACATTCAACCCCCTCTCACTTCTCTGTCCTGGTATTCCCCTACATCCAGTCTTTCTAGGACCACGGGTCTCTCCTTCCATCTTCTTGGAAATCTACTGATATGTGAATTGTGTCTTGGGTATTCTGAGATTCTGGGTTAATATCTACTTATCAGTGACTGCATACCATGTGTGTTCTTTTGTGATTGGGTTACCTCACTAAGGATGATATTTTCCAGTTCTGACCATTTGCCTAAGAATTTCGTGAATTCATTGTTTTTAATTGCAGAGTAGTATTCCCTTGTGTAAATATACCACATCTTCTGAATCCATTCCTCCGTTGAGGGACATCTGGGTTCCTTCCAGCTTCTGGCTATTATAAATAAGGCTGCTATGAACATAGTGGAGCATGTGTCCTTATTGCATGCAGGGGAAGCCTCTGGGTATATGCCCAGGAGTGGTATAGCCGGATCCTCTGGGAGTGTCATGCCCAGGTTTCTGAGGAACCGCCAGACTGCTTTCCAGAGTGGTTGTACCAGCTTGCAATCCCACCAGCAGTGGAGGAGTGTTCCTCTTTCTCCACATCCTCACCAACACCTGCTGTCTCCTGGGTTTTTGATCTTAGCCATTCTGACTGGTGTGAGGTGGAATCTCAGGGTTGTTTTGATTTGCATTTCCCTAATGACTAAGGATGATGAACATTTCTTTAGGTGCTTCTCAGCCATTAGATATTCTTCAGGTGAAAACTCTTTGTTTAGCTCAGTACCCCATTTTTTAAT
Organism: Tokudaia tokunoshimensis; assembly: GCA_036184795.1. NCBI lineage: Eukaryota > Metazoa > Chordata > Mammalia > Rodentia > Muridae > Tokudaia > Tokudaia tokunoshimensis. The sequence goes on from BTHU01000005.1 coordinate 2,083,532, forward strand.
AGGGTTATTTGGCTCTCTGAAGTCTAAATTTGATAACTTATGCTCTAAGATCAAGAATTGACAAATGGGACTTCATAAAATTACAAAGTTTCTATAAGTCAAAGGACACTGTCAAAAGCACAAAGCGGCAACCAACAAACTGGGAAATGATCTTTACCAACCCTACATCGGACAGAAGGCTAATATCCAATATATACAGATTCTTTTTATACAACATTTTCTGTAACTATTGGGGTAAGATGTATCTTGTTTATTAGTTATAGCTTTAGTGTTTTTTGTTCAGGTGACCTAAATTCCTCTGAATAACACATGATGTTATAGTTATTGTTTGGACTTAACTTTGTGATATTTTGTAAAATGTCTTTACACCTTCATGAGGAATTTGTTCATATCTGAAGCAAAATAAATAAGACTGGCAAATTTTGCACGTTTTGCCAAAAAGAGTATGAAGAAGGAGGGAGACCTTGGAGGGAGAGAATATGCTTAAAGTATATGATACATGGGAGCAAAAGTGTCATTATGAAACTCATCACTTCATACAATGAGTCTGAGCTAATGCATTTTTAATAGTTTCCTTTTACTGGGACACTTTGGGTGGGTTTTGTACTGAGGTAAAGCTGATCTTACATGACAGGTATCCTTCCTCCTCTATTCTCTGGAAGAGTTTATATGGTGCTTTTGTTTTTCTTTTGAATTGTCTGGCAGAACTCAGTTATCATGTTCTCTGGATAGACTTTTCTCCTTGGGAAAGGTTTCAACTACACATTCAGTTTGCTTAATAGATAGCAGCATTCCATCCTGGATCCATTCTCCTCATCATTATCTATTCCTTTTCCCTCCCTCCCTTCCTGCTTCTCCTCCTCTTTTTCTTCTTTTTAAAAGAGACTAGCTTTATTTAGAACACTCCAAGGGGCAGTAGGCTGGGCACTAACAGAAATGCACCAAGCAGGCTATATATTTCTTTCCAAATTACACCTGTATCATTTAACAATTTGCTTTCAAAGTTGGGCAGTGGTGGCGCACACCTTTAATCCCAGCACTTGGGAGGCAGAGGCAGGTAGTTTTCTGAGTTTAAGGCCAGCCTGGTCTACAGACTGAGTTCTAGGACAGCCAGGGCTACACAGAGAAACCCTGTCTCAAAAAAAAAAAAAAACCCAAGCAAACAAAAAACAAACAACAACAACAACAAAAAAAGGTTTCATAATGGATTTTTATAACATTGTTATTTTTTTTCATTATTTTAGTCTTTGAGGTGATATCTTCCTTTCATTTCCCTTTATAATGATATCCTCTCTTTCTCTTTTTCTTTATCATTCTGAACCTTGAGTAGTTTTAGTCTGAGGCTTGAGTAGTCCAGTCACAGCATTGCTTTTCGATTTCATAGTTTCATATGGTTAATTTTCAATATCTTAGAGCCCTCCTCTTGTCTTTAGTATTTTGTTGCTTTTGTTTTTTTTCCAGCTTCTCTTTTTTTCTAGTTCCTTGGGTAGCAATAGACTATTGTTTTGAAACTTTTAATTCTTAACAGCAAAACTTATCTCTAAAACCAGTGATATATGTATATCACAAAAAATTTTTTTCTATAAACTTTATCAGTCCTTACTAATTTTCACTGTTGGACTCACAGGTTATTTAGAAATATGTTATTTCATTTGCAAATGTATAGGAAGTACCCAGAGTTTTTGTTGTTAGTCTTTAAGCTAATGATGCTGTTGTTACTGAACATACTTTCCATAACATCAACTCTTTGCAATTAAAACGTCTCTAGAATGGCAGCTAGGTCACTCTAGTTAATAGTGCTGTTGAGGCTTTTTATGTCTCTATTGATTTTTCTGTCTTCCTGTTATAGTAATTACTGATAAAAGGACATTAATGCACCAACTATACTTGCATATTTGTCTGTTTCTGACTTCAATTTTACAGGTTTTATTTCAGGTACCTTGAAACTCACCTGGTAGAAACATGAATGTTTAAAATTATTGTTTCTTCTCGAGGAATAGAAACTTTTCTAATTATGTAGTAAGACTAGGCCTGGTAATATTTCCTGTTCCAGTTCTACTCTGTCTGACACTGATTTTGCCATTCCAGTTTCTTTTGTTTAGTGCATGTGTAATGCACTATGTTTTATGTATGTAATGGAAGGTGTTTCTTCTGGTGGAGTGTTTTGACATCAAAATGGTATTTGATAGTATGAAAATAAAATTTGAATTTGTATATGTCTATAATATTTATGATTGCTTCATTTAACCCGTGTGTCTCTGATATTCCACTTGATTTCATATTTTAAATTTTATTACATAGGCTTATATAAGGTGAATTTCTTACAAGTAAACAAGGCACTTGGGGCACATTCCTCAGTACCCTGGATCTTCTCCCTTCCATTCCTGTCTCTCGATAGTATCCCCCTATTACCTACTACATGGTTTTATTTCTCTTTTGATATATTTTATGTATCTATGAAGACAAGAATCATTAGATGAAAGTAAACATAATTGCTTTTCAAAATTGAACAAATTTGCTTGGTAAAATGATTTTGAGTTGTATCTCTTCTCCAGCAAATGATATAACTCCATTCATCTTTATGGCTGAAAAAAATTCATTGTTTCTATAAACTCCATCATTTTCTTTACCAATTCCTGTGCTGATGGACACCACAGCAGTTAATTTGGTTGTCAGTTTAGTCACCATGGAAACTAATCTCTGGGCATTTTTGAAGGAGTTGGTTGATTGATATGGGAAAACACACACTAACTGCTGGTGGCACTGTAACTTGGGTTGAGGCATTGGATTGTATAAAAAGAAAATGAGCTGAGCATCAGCATTTATCTATCTCTGCTTCCTGACTGTGGACATGATGTACGCGACTGCAATGTTCCTATCCCCATGTCTTCTCTGCTACGATGGATCGTACCATTCAGTTCTGAGCCAAAATAAACCCCTCCTTCAGTAAGTTGCTTTGTCAGGCACTTTGTCATATTCATGATAAACTAAGAGTGGTGCCTAGTCTGGTTTTATAACTTACCAATTATGAGCATTGTGCTCATGATACACAGACACACAGACACACACGCAGACACACACGCAGACACACACACACACACATGAATGTGTGACTATTTCTGTTACATTGACTGGACTTATTTAATTGTAATTATTTAAGATGTAGTGGCAATGATTTCTGTCAGTGCCAGAGTCTAGCCCCAGCAGGGTTCGGAACCCAAAGGAGGATGTATGGAAGAGGACAAAGAAGACTTGGACCAGAAAGTGCAGCTTATACACTTTGTTACTGAGACAACTCAGGCCACTTTTATTTATACAGCTATATTTCACAGCTGAAAAGGTTTTACATTCTTTTTTCATTCAATTTTCTCACATATAGTCTTTTTTGAGAACTTCCTACATTTAACAATATGTTCACACTGTACTTTTTCTCTTCTCCTCCTCAATGCCTGTCATTTTCTGCTAACTCATGAATTGTATCAAGAAAGAGGTTAATATCTAACTCAGCACACTGTTACATAACCAAGTGCCCCTGCCTGGTATCAGTTGCAGTTACAGTATAGAGATGTCATGGACTACATACCAAAGATAATCTGATTTAATTATTTATTTCTTTTTTTTTAATTGAATATATTGTTTATTTACATTTTAAATGTTATACCCCTTCTGGTTTCCTTCCCTCCCCGAAACCCCCAACCCATCCTCCCACTTCCTGCCTCCAAGAATATGCTCTTCCACCCAACCCTCTCCCATGACCCCTACTTGATTTCCCACACTGGGCCCTTTATTGAGCCTTCACAGGACAAAAGACCTCTCCTCCCACTGATACCGACAAGGCATTCCTCTGCCAATCTTTTGGCAGGAACCACATGTACCCCTTGGTTGATGGCTTAGACCCTGGGAACCCTAGAGTGTCCGGTTGACTGACATTGTCATTCTTCCCATGGGGCTGCAAGACCCCCTCCAGCTCCTCCAGCTTGCCCTCCAATTCCTCCATAGTGAACTCCACCCTCAGACCAATGGTTGGCTGCTAGTATTCACCTCTGTATCTGTAAGGCTCTGGCAGGGCCCCTCCAAAAGACAACCATAAATGGCTCCTTTCGGTACACACTTCTTGTCATCCATAGTAGTTTCTGGGTTTGGTGACTGTTTATAGGATGAATCCCCAGGTAGGACAGTTTCTGGGTGGCCTTTCCTTCAGTCTCTGCTCCACTCTTTGTCTCCATAGTTGTTCCTGAGATTATTTTGTTCCCTTTCTCAGAGGAACCAAATCACCCCCACTTTGGTCTACGTTCTTTGTGATCTTCCTGTGGTCTGTGAATTGTAACATGTTTATTTTGAACTTTGGGGCTAATATCCACTTCTCAGTGAGTGCATACCGTGTGTGATCTTTTGTGATTGGGTTACTTCACTCAGGATGATACTTTCTTGTTCCATCCATTTGCCTAAGAATTTCATGAATTCATTATTTTTAATAGCTGAATAGTACTCCATTATGTATATATACCACAATTTCTGTATCCATACCTCTGTTGAAAGACATCTGAGTTCTTTCCAGCTTCTGGCTAATATAAATAAGGCTGCTATGAACATAGTGGAGCATATGTCCTTATTGCATGTTGGAGCATCTTCTGGGTATATGCCCAGGAGTGGTATAGCTGGATCCTCAGGTAGCACTATGTCCAATTTTCTGAGGAAACACCATACTTATTTCCAGAGCAGTTTTACTAGCTTGCAATCCCACCAGCAATGGAGAAGTGTTCCTCATTCTCCACATCCTCTCCAGCATCTGCTGTCCCCTGAGCTTTTCATCTTAGCCATTCTGACTGATATGAGGTAGAATCTCAGGGTTGTTTTGATTTGCATTTTCCTAATAACTAAGGATGCTGAAAATTACTTTAGGTGCTTCAGAGTCATTAGAGTTTCCTCAGATGAAAATTCCCTGTTCAGCTCTGTACACCATTTTTAAATAGGATTATTTGACATTCTGGAGTCTAACTTCTTTGAGTTATTTGTATACCTTGGATATTAGCCCTCTATCGGATGTAGGATTGGTAAAGATCTTTTCCCAATCTGTTGGTTGTGTTTTGTCCTATTGACAGTGTCCTTTGTCTTACAGAAGCTTTGCAGTTTTATGAGGTCCTATTTGTCGATTCTTGTTCTTAGTGCATAAGCCATTGGTGTTCTATTCAGGAAATTTTTCCCTGCCCCTGTGTTCAAGCTTCTTTCCCCACTTTCTCCTCTATTAGCTTCAGTGTATCTGGTTTTATGTGGAGGTCCTTGATCTACTTGGACTTGAGCTTTGTACAAGGAGATGAGAATGGGTTGATTTGCATTTTTCTGCATGCTGACCTCCAGTTTATCAAGCACCATTTGTTAAAAATGCTGTCTTTTTTTCCACTGGATGTTTTTAGCTCCTTTGTCAAATATCAAGTGACCGTAGGTATGTGGGTTCATATCTGGGTCTTCAGTTCTATTCCATTGATCTTCCTGCCTGTCTCCATACCAATACCATTCAGTTTTTATCACTATTGCTCTGTAGTAGAGCTTGAGGTCAGGGATTGTGATTCTCCCAATAGATCTTTTGTTTTGGAGATTAGTTTTTGCTATCCTGGGCTTTTTGTTATTCCAAATGAATTTGCAGATTGCTCTTTCTAGCTCTATGAAGAACTGATTCGGAATTTTGATGGGGATTGCATTGAATCTGTAGATTGTTTTAGGCAAGATGGTCATTTTTGCTATATTAATCTCTCCAATCCCTGAGCGTGGGTGATCCTTCCAACTTCTGAGATCTTCTATGATTTCTTTCTTCAGAGGATTGAAGTTCTTCTCATACAGATCTTTCACTTGCTTTGTTAGAGTCACACCAGTAATATTATTTGTGACTATTGTAAAGGGTGTTATTTCCCTAATTTCTTTCTCAGCTTGTTTATCCTTTGAGTAGAGGAAGGCTACTGATTTGTTTGAGTTAATTTTATATCCAGGCACAATGCTGAAGTTGTTTATCAGCTTTAGGAGTTTTCTGGTGGAATTATTGGGGTCGCTTAAGTATATGATCATATCATCTGCAAATAGTGATACTTTGACTTCTTCCCTTCCAATTTGTATACCTTTGACCTCCTTTTGTTGTCTAACTGTTGGCTAGGACTTCCAGTACTATATTGAATAGATAGGGAGAGAGTGGGCAGCCTTGTCTGGTCCCCGATTTTAGTGGGATTGCTTCAACATTCTCTCTATTTAGTTTGATGTTAGCTACTGGTTTACAGTATATTGCTTTCACTATGTTTAGGTATGGGCCCTGAATTTCTGATCTCTCCAAGACTTTTATCATGAAGTGATGCTGAATTTTGTCAAAAGCCTTTTCAGCATCTAATGAAATGACCATGTGTTTTTTTTCTTTGAGTTTGTTAATGTAGTGAATTATAGTGATGAATTTCCGTATATTGAACCATCCCTGCATGCCTGGGATGAAGCCTACTTGATTGTGATGAATTATGGTTTTGATGGTTCTTTTTGTTTCTATTTGGTTGATTTTGGCCCTGAGTTTAATTATTTCTTGCCATCTACTCCTCTTGGGTGCATTTGCTTCTTTTTGTTCTAGAACTTTCAGGTATGCTGTTAATCTGCTAGTGTAAGCCCTCTCCAATTTCTTTTTGGAGGCACTAAGAGCTATGAGTTTTTCTCTTAGCACTGCTTTTAGTGTGTCCCATAAGTTTTGGTATGATGTGTCCTCATTTTCATTGAATTCTAAAAAGTCTTTAATTTCTTCCTTTATTTCTTCCTTGACCAAGATATCATTGAGAAGAGCATTGTTCAAAGTCCACGTGCATTTGTGTTTTCCATTTTTTTTTTTGTTTGAGCTCAAGACCAGCCTTAGGTCATGGTGATCTGATAGGGTACATGGAATAATTTCAATATTCCTGTATCTGTTTAGGCCTGTTTTGTGACCAATTATATGGTCAATTTAGAGAAGGTACTATGAGGTGCAGAGAAGAAGGTGTATTATTTTGCTTGAGTATGGATTGTTCTATAAATATCTCTTAGGTCCATTTGGTCAATAACTTTAGTTAGTTTCTCTGTATCCCTGCTTAGTTTCTGTTTCCATGATTTGTCCATTGTTGAGACTGAGGTGTTGAAGTCTCCCACTATAATTGTGTGGTGTGCAATGTGTGCTTTGAGTTTTAGTAAGGTTTCCTTTATGAATGTGGGTGCCCTTGCATTTGGAGCATAGATGTTCAGAATTGAGAGTTCATTTTGGTAGATTTTTTTCCTTGGATAAGTATGAAGTGTCCTGTCTTATCTTTTTTTGACAACTTTTGGTTGAAAGTTGATTTTATCCTATATAAGTATGGCCACTCCGGCTTGTTTCTTGGGACCATTTACTTGGAAAATAGTTTTCCAACCTTTGACTCTGAGGTAATGAGTACCTTTGTCACTGAGGGGTTTCTTGTATGCAGCAAAATGTTGGGTCCTGTTTATGTATCCAGTCTGTTAGTCTATTTCTTTTTATTGGGAAATTGAGTCCGTTGATGTTAAGAGATATTAAAGAATAGTGATTTGTTGCTTACTGTTATTTTCATTGTTTCATTTTAATTGTGAAATTATGTTTGTGTGGTTATCTTCTTTTGGGTTTGTTGAAAGAAGATTACTTTATTGGTTTTTGTAGGGTGTAGTTTCCCAACTTGTTTTGTTATTTTCCACCCATTATCCTTTGAGGCGTTTGTTTTGTGGAAAGATATTGTGCAAATTTGATTCTGTCATGGAATATCTTGTTTTCTCCATCTATGGTAATTGAGAGTTTTGGTAGATATAGTAGCCTGGGCTGACATTTATGTTCTCTTAGGGTCTGTATGAGATCTGCCCAGTATCTTCTAGCCTTCATAGTTTCTGCTGAGAGGTCCAGTGTAATTCTGATAGGTTTGCCTTTATATGTTACTTGACCCTTTTCCCTTACTGCTTTTAATATTCTTTATTTGTTTAATGCATTTGGTGTTTTAATTATTATGTGACGGGAGGAATTTCTGTTCTGGTTCTGTCTTTTTGGAGTTCTGTAGGCTTCTCATATGTTCATGGGCATCTCTTTCTTTAGGTTAGGGAAGTTTTCTTCTATAATTTTGTTGAAGATATTTCCTGGCCATTTATGTTGTAAATCCTTGCTCTCTTCTTTACCTATGATCCTTAGGTTTGGTCTTCTCATTGTGTCCTAGATTTCCTGGATGTTTTGGGTTACAAGTTTTTTTGCATTTCACATTTTCTTTGACTGTTGAGTCAATGTTTTCTATGGTATCTTCAGCACCTGATATCCTTTCTTCTATCTCTTTTATTCTTTTGTTGATGCTTGCATCTATGATTCCTGAATTCTTTCCAAGGTTTTCTATCTCCAGAGATGTCTCACTTTGTGATTTCTTTATTGTTTCTACTTCCATTTTTAGATCCTGGATAGTTTTGTTCAGATCCTTCATTTGTTTGTGTTTTCCTGAAATTCTTTAAGTGATTTTTGTGTTTCCTTTTTAAGGGCTTCTACTTGTTGACTCATGTTCTCTTGCTTTTCTTTAAGTGATTTTTATGTTTCCTCTTTAAGGGTTTCTACCTGTTGACCCATGTTCTCCTGCATTTCTTTAAGTGTTTTTTGTGTTTCCTCTTTAAGCTCTTCTACCTGTTGACCTATGTTCTTCCATAATTCCCTAAGGGATCTTTGAGTTTCTTCTTTAAGAGCTTCTACCTGTTGACCCATGTTGACCGGTATTTCTTTAAGAGATTTTTGTGATTCCTCTTTAAGGGCTTTTACCTTTTGACCCACGTTCTCTTGTATTTCTTTAAGGAAGTTATTTATATCCTTTTTGAAGTCTTCTATAAACATCATGAGATGTGATTTTAAATCCAGCTCTTGCTTTTCCGATGTGTTAGGGAATCCAGGTTTTCTGATTTATTGACACTTAGCATTTCCCCATTTCTTAATCAGGAGATCTAATTCCTCGAATGCATAGTGTTCTAGTAAATTAGAAACCAGTGTCAGTTCCTTGCTTGACTCACCTCTGAATGTTCCTGTTAGGTCTTGGAACCAATGATCCAGCAAGATCTTTCTAATTTTCTGATAATCAACCAACTATTGTTTGGTAGAGATTGGGGGACAAATTGTTGTCAGAACTTAGTTCCCATCCCATTGGAAGAGAACATCCGGATATTAGCTAATGTACCCAGACCAGGACCTTGTGTTGACTCAACCATATCACCATCATTAACAAACAGAGTAATTGTTATCTATTTCACTTCCATGATTCTCAGAGACAAACAAGAATGGATCACAGTCTGAGCTTTCTTTTTTTGGTTCTGGGGAAATTTTTTCACAATGTGAAGGTAAAGTATTGGGAATTCTCCAATAGCAAAACCAAGAATGCAAACCCAGGCAAAAGCAAAACAAGTATTCACACAGGAAAGAGTAGGAGATTTTATACAAACCCAACAGGTCCTTGCCATGAGTGGACTCAACTCCTCAGGCTTTGCTCTAAAGAAAGCTGTCTGCATTACACTCATGCACCTTTCCCAGCAGAGGCTTGGTCACTTCCAGGTCAGCTTTTCTTTTTTTTTTTAATTTTATTTTATTTTATTTTTTTTTAATTTACATTCCAAATCACTTCCCCTTTCCCGTTTCCTCCCTCCCCGAAAGTCCCATAAGCCCCCTTCCCTCCCTCTTTTCTCCATTCAACCCCCTCTCGTTACTCTGTCCTGGCGTTCCCCTACATCCAGTCTTTCCAGGACCAGGGGTCTCTCCTTCCATCTTTTTAGAAATCTATTGATATGCGGATTCTGTCTAGGGTATTCCGAGATTCTGGGTCAATATCCCCTTATCAGTGACTGCATACCATGTGTGTTCTTTTGTGATTGGGTTACCTCACTAAGGATGATATTTTCAAGATCTGACCATTTGCCTAGGAATTTCGTGAATTCATTGTTTTTAATTGCAGAGTAGTATTCCATTGTGTAGATATACCACATCTTCTGAATCCATTCCTCCGTTAAGGGACATCTGGGTTCTTTCCAGCTTCTGGCTATTATAAATAAGGCTGCTATGAACATAGTGGAGCATGTGTCCTTATTGCATGCAGGTAAAGTCTCTGGGTATATGCCCAGGAGTGGTATAGCCGGATCCTCCGGGAGTGTCATGCCCAGTTTTCTAAGGAACCGCCAGACTGTTTTCCAGAGTGGTTGTACCAGCCTGCAATTCCACCAGCAGTGGAGGAGTCTTCCTCTTTCTCCACATCCTCGCCAACAACTGCTGTCTCCTGTGTTTTTGATCTTAGCCATCCTGACTGGTGTGAGATGGAATCTCAGGGTTGTTTTGGTTTGCATTTCCCTAATGACTAAGGATGATGAACATCTCTTTAGGTGCTTCTCAGCCATTAGATATTCTTCAGGTGAGAACTCTTTGTGTAGCTCTGTACCCCATTTTTTAATAGGGTTACTTGCCTCTCTGGAGTTTAACTTCTTGAGTTCTTTGTATATCTTGGATATTAGCCCTCTGTCGGATGTAAGGTTGGTAAATATCATTTCCCAGTTAGTTGGTTGCCGCTTTGTCTTTTTGACAGTGTCTTTTGCCTTGCAAAAACTTTGTAATTTAATGAGGTCCCATTTGTCTATTCTTGATCTTAGAGCATAAGCTATTGGAGTTCTGTTCAGGAAATTCTCCCCTGTGCCCATATGTTCAAGGTTCTTCCCTAGTTTCCCTTCTATTAGTTTCAGTGTGTCTGGTTTTATGTGGAGATCTTTGATCCACTTAGAATTGAGCTTAGTGCAAGGAGATAAGGATGGGTCAATTTGCATTCTTCTGCATGTTGACCTCCAGCTGAGCCAGCACCATTTGTTGAAAAGGCTATCTTTTTTCCACTGGATGGTTTTAGCTCCTTTGTCAAAGATCAAGTGACCATAGGAGTGTGGATTCATTTCTGGGTCTTCAATTCTGTTCCATTGATCTACATGTCTGTTACTGTACCAATACCATGCAGTTTTTAACACTATTGCTCTGTAGTACAGCTTGAGGTCCGGGATACTGATTCCCCCAGAGGTTCTTTTACTCTTGAGAATAGTTTTAGCTATTCTGGGTTTTCTGTTATTCCAGATGAATTTTTGAATTGCTCTTTCTAACTCTATGAAGAATTGAGTTGGGATTTTGATGGGGATTGCATTGAATCTGTGTATTACTTTTGGTAAGATGCTCCTTTTTACTATATTAATCCTGCCAATCCATGAGCATGGCAGATTTTTCCATCTTCTGAGGTCTTCTTCAATTTCTTTCTTCAGAGACTTGAAGTTCTTGTCATACAGATCTTCAACTTGTTTGGTTAGAGTCATGCCAAGATACTTAATATGGTTTGTGGCTATCGTGAAGGGTATTATTTCTCTTACTTCTTTCTCAGCCTGCTTATCCTTTGAGTATAGGAAGGCTTCTGATTTGCTTGAGTTGATTTTATATCTGGCCACTTTGCTGAAGTCGTTTATCAGCTGTAGGAGTTCTCTGGTGGAGTTCTTTGGGTCGCTTAAGTATACTATCATATCGTCTGCAAATAGTGATAGTTTGACTTCTTCCTTTCCAATTTGTATCCCTTTGACCTCTTTTTGTTGTCTAATTGCTCTAGCTAGAACTTCAAGTACTATATTGAAAAGATATGGAGAGAGAGGGCAGCCTTGTCTAGTCCCTGATTTTAGTGGGATTGCTTCAAGTTTCTCTCCATTTAGATTGATGCTGGCTACCGGTTTGCTGTAAATTGCTTTTACTATGTTTAGATATGGGCCTTGAATTCCTGATCTTTCCAAGACCTTTAGCATGAAAGGATGCTGAATTTTGTCAAATGCTTTCTCAGCATCTAATGAGATGACCATGTGGTTTTTTTCTTTGAGATTGTTTATGTAGTGGATTACATTGATAGATTTCCTTATATTGAACCATCCCTGCATCCCTGGGATGAAGCCTACTTGATCGTGGTGAATGATCATTTTGATGTGTTCTTGGATTCGGTTGGCAAGAATTTTATTGAGTATTTTTGCATCGATATTCATAAGAGAGATTGGCCTGGGATTCTCTTTCTTTGTCGGATCTTTGTGTGCTTTTGGTATTAGTGTAATTGTGGCTTCATAGAACGAGTTGGGTAGTGTTCCTTCTGTTTCTATTTTGTGGAACAGTTTGAAGAGTATTGGTGTTAGGTCTTCTTTGAAGGTCTGATAGAATTCTGCACTAAAACCATCTGGACCTGTGCTTTTTTTGGTTGGAAGACTTCCAATGACAACTTCTATTTCTTCAGGGGTTATAGGACGGTTTAGATGGTCTATTTGATCCTGATTTAATTTTGGTACTTGATAACTGTCAAGGAAATTGTCCATTTCCTCAAGATTTTCTAGTTGTGTTGAATACAGGTTTTTGTAGTAGGATCTGATGATTTTTTGAATTTCCTCAGTTTCTTTTGTTATCTCTCCCTTTCCATTTCTGATTTTATTAATTTGGATACTATCTCTATGCTCTCTGGTTAGTCTGGCTAAGGGCTTATCTATCTTGTTGATTTTTCTCAAAGAACCAACTCCTCGTTTTGTTGATTCTTTGTATGGTTTTATTTGTTTCTACTTGATTGATTTCAGCCCTGAGTTTGATGATTTCCTGCCTTCTACTCCTCTTTGGTGTATTTGCTTCTTTTTGTTCCAGGGCTTTCAGGTGTGCCATTAACCTGTTAGTGTATGCTGTCTCCCGTTTCTTTTTGGCGGCACTCAGGGCTCTGAATTTTCCTCTTAGCACTGCTTTCATTGTGTCCCATAAATTAGGGTATGTTGTGCCTTCATTTTCATTAACTTTCAAAAAGTCTTTGATTTCTTTCTTTATTTCCACCTTGACCAAGTTATCATTGAGTAGAGCATTGTTCAGCCTCCATGTGTACGTGGGTTTTCTTTTGTTTTTGTTGCCATTGAAGACCACCTTTATTCCATAGTGATCTGATAGGAGGCATGGGATTATTTCTATCTTCTTGTATCTGTTGAGGTCTGATTTGTGACCAATTATAGGGTCAATTTTGGAGAAGGTACCATGAGGAGCTGAGAAAAAGGTGTATTCTTTAGCTCTAGGATGAAATGTTCTATATATATCAGTTAGTTCCATTTGGTCCAAGGCTTCAATTAGATTCACTGTGTCCCTGTTTAGTTTCTGCTTTCCTGAACGATCCATTTCAGAGAGCGGGGTGTTGAAGTCACCCACTATTATTGTGTGCGGTGCGATGTGTGCTTTGAGTTTTAGTAAAGTTTCTTTTACGAATGAGGATGCCCTTGCATTTGGAGCATAGATATTCAGAATTGAGAGTTCTTGATGGTGGATTTTTCCCTTGATCAGTATGTAGTGTCCTTCTGTGTCTTTTTTGATGAATTTAGGTTGAAAATCAATTTTATCTGATATTAGGATGGCTACTCCACCTCGTTTCTTGGGGCCATTTGCTTGTAAAATTGTTTTCCAGCCTTTTACTCTGAGGTGGTGTTTGTCTTTGACACTGAGGTGCATTTCCTGCATGCAGCAAAATGCTGGGTCCTGTTTACGTATCCAGTCTGCTAGTCTATGTCTTTTAATTGGGGAATTGAGACCATTGATATTAAGAGAGATTAAGGCATAGTGATTATTGCCATCTGCCATTCTTGACGCTATCTTTATGTTTGAGTGGTTATCTACTTTTGGGTTTGATTCAAGAAGGTTATTATCTCATTTTTTCCAGGGTGTTGTTTCTCTCCCTGTATTGGAGGTTTCCACCTATTATCCATTGCAGGGCTGGATTTGTGGAAAGATATTGTGAAAATTTGGTTTTATCATGGAATATCTTGGTCTCTCCGTCTATGGTGATTGAGAGTTTAGCTGGGTATATTAGTCTAGGCTGGCATTTGTGCTGTCTTAGTGTCTGCATGAGATCTGCCCAGGATCGTCTGGCTTTCATAGTCTCTGGTGAGAAGTCTGATGTGATTCGGATAGGTCTTCCTTTGTATGTTACTTGGCCCTTTTCTCTTACTGCTTTTAGTATTCTTTCTTTGTTTAGAACATTTGGTGTTTTGATTATTATGTGACGGGAGGTATTTCTGTTCTGGTCCAGTCGGTTTGGAGTTCTGTAGGCTTCTTGTACGTTCATCGGCATCTCTCTCTTTAAGTTAGGGAAGTTTTCCTCCATAATTTTGTTGAAGATGTTTACTGGCCCTTTAAGTTGCAAATCTTCACTCTCATCTATACCTATAATCCTTAGATTTGGTCTTCTCATTGTGTCCTGGATTTCCTGGATGTTTTGGGTTACACGTTTTTTGCATTTTGCATTTTCTTTGACTGTTGAGTCGATGCTTTCTATGGAATCTTCAGCACCTGAGATTCTTTCTTCCATCTCTTGTATTCTATTGTTGATGTTTGCATCTATGACTCCTGATTTCTTCCCAAGGTTTTCTATCTCCAAAGTTGTCTCCCTTTGTGATTTCTTAGTTGTTTCTACTTCCTTTTTTAGTTCCTGGATGGATTTGCTGAGACCCTTCACTTGTTTGTTTGTATTTTCCTGTATTTCTTTAAGGTATTTTTGCATTGCCTCTTTCAGGATTTCTTCCTGATGACCCACGTTCTCCTGCATTTCTCTGAGTGATTTTTGTGTTTCCTCCTCATGGGAATCCATCTGTTGATCCATTGTCTCCTGCATTTCTTTAAGCAGTTCTCGTGTTTCCTTTGTAAGGGCATCTAACCGTTGATTCATTTCTTTAAGCAATTTTTGTGTTGCCTCCTTATGGGCATCCGTCTGTTGACCCATATTCTTCTGCATTTCTTTATGCCAATTTTGTGATTCTTTTGTGAGTGCATCTACCCGTTGATTCATCTCGTTAAGCGATTTTTGTGTTGTCTCCTTGTGCGCCTCCATCTTTTGATCCATGTTCTCCCGCATTTCTCTAAGCGATTTTTGTGTTTCCTTTGTAAGGGCTTCTAACCGTTGATTCATGGTCTCCTGTAACTCTTTATGAGATTTATTTGTGTCCTTCTTGTGATCCTCTAATAGCATCATGAGAAGTGATTTTAAATCCAGATCTTGTCTTTCGGGTGTGGTGGGGTATCCAGGATTTGCTGCTGTTGGAGAGTTGGGTTCGGATGGTCCCATATTACTTTGATTTCTGTTAGTAACATTTGCCTTTTGCCATCTGGATACCTCTGATGTTAGTTAGTCCTGCTGCCACTGGCTGTTGGTTGGACCTCCTGTGAGCCTGCAAAGCTATTTCTGCCCCCCCTGGATTGCCAGGATTCCCCTGGCACCGATTTCTGGGGCCTGCCTGCTCCTGAGTGACTTTGGAGCCCTAATGTGCCTTGCCCCAAGTGATCTTATATTGGGGAGGCCTTGCACATCCAAAGGCTCAGCCTAGTGGATTCCTGGAGCAGAGGTCGCCAAAGGGAGACTGGTAGGCTCCTGCTCTGTGCAGGGGTGAGTGATCTCTCCTGGGGGGGGAGGGGGCGTCCCTCTGCCAGGCAGAAGTCCCACAGCAGAGCTAGCCGCTAGTTACTGCAGATCTGCCCAGCACTTGGGAGCTGCACACACACAAGCCGCCCGAGACCCAAGCGATATTAAGCCTGTCTGTCTCAGAACCTGGCTGTCCCAACTTCCCAGTCACTGGAGCAAAGGTGGCGGAGTGCAATCTGCACACTCTCCGTTGCGCCGCTCACCCTGCAGATGAGATGGCCTGCCGATCTGGTACCCAGACGACCACAGCGCTGACCCGTTCTCGGGCACAGAAGGAAACCCCAACAGGCCGTGTCCCAAGTGATGTTATATTGGGGATAGAGAGCTTGGGGTACCTGTCTCTTCAGTGCAGTCTGTGGGAACAGAGGTCGCGGAAGGAAAGCTGGTAGGCTCCCGCCCAGTGCGGGGTCCCTCTGCCAGGCAGAAGTCCCACAGCAGAGCTGGCGCGCTGCTTACTGCAGATCAGCCCCGCACTTGGGAGCCGCATACACACAAGCCGCCCAAGACCCAAGCGATATTATGCCTGTCTGTCTCAGAACCTGGCTGTCCCAACTTCCCAGTCACTGGAGCAAAGATGGCGGAGGGCACTCTGCACACTCTCCGTGGCGCCGCTCACCCTGCAGACGTGATGACCGCCAGGTCAGCTTTTCTGTTCTTGTTTTATTTGTCAATTTGTTTTTGTCTGGTTATACATAATTTTGGAAAAAAAAATCAGAAAAGACTTTCAAAATATGAGTGAGGAACGGAAGTGGCCAAGGTCATTGTTTCTTTTAGAACTGAAGACCTTGACTTGTTATGGATAGCCAGGATTTGAAGCCTGTTGTCATTCCTATAAGTATTTCCCTTTTTATAATGCCTCATCTAGCCGCTCTAAGGTTTTGTGTACATCATAATTTGTGATATACTTTTTTGTAACTGATCTTTTGTTTCCTATTTACTCAAAATTTTTTCTGTCCAACTCATTATGCAACTTTCATTACTAAGTATTAGGGCACTTGATATTATGTCATGTATCATTTTCATTCTGTTTATCTCATTTATTTAAAGACTTGTGTCCGTAAATTAATTAATCTTTTATCTCTTTTATTTGTTATGTAACATCAGTTTTCTCTGTAGCTCTCTGTAAGGCTTCCTTTTGGGT
Source organism: Tokudaia tokunoshimensis (assembly GCA_036184795.1). Taxonomy (NCBI): domain Eukaryota; kingdom Metazoa; phylum Chordata; class Mammalia; order Rodentia; family Muridae; genus Tokudaia; species Tokudaia tokunoshimensis. The sequence continues at coordinate 2,100,167 of BTHU01000005.1, forward strand.
TGTTTTCAGACTCTTCACTTATTGCATTACATCCACACTTTAACTCTCTTAGCATATTTGTAACAGTAACTCTCTCCTAATTCACTTGTCTTAAATTCTTAGTCTCAGTTTATGTTGTGGCTTGATCTTTAGGTTGTAAATTTGTTTTGTTGTAACAGTATGTTTCAAAAATTAATGTTCTATTTTTGGAACTTGTGTACTTTTAGTTTTATTATAACACATAATATTGATAAACTCATTAATTGCTTGTAGTAACATTTTAAAGGTTACATTGGGGTTTTCTTTCTGAATGAAAGTATCATATGCAATTACTTTTTTTTTATTTTTTACTTTCTTTTGCAGTATTTTTTCCTTAATTCCATTTCCAGAACTTGCAGTATATTGTCGAATCAAGTAACTGGCAGGGACTTCCTTGCTTTGTTTTAAATCTTAGCTAAAAGTGCTTAACATTTCATAGTTACATAGAGAAGTACTTTTATTTTAAAAGATTTGTATAATTACATCATTTTCTCCCTCTTTCCTACCCCTCTAAAGAAGATTCACCAAATCAAATGCTTCTCGGCTTAGATAATTTTTCTTTCATATATGAATCAACATATAAAAATGACCTGCTAAATTTGTTCAATGTTGCCTGCAACATATGTTTCTAGGTCTGACCACTGAATATTAGACAAGCAATCAGAGAAAATCAATTTATCCCTTTTCAGCAGCTGTTAATTTCCTATAGATTTTCATTTAGTATGAAGTTCTGGAAGATTTCTCTGATCTACATTGAGATGTCAACTGAGTGTGGAATTTTTCAGTTATTGTTTAAACAACCAGATCACTATGGAATAAGGGTGGTCTTCAATAGCAACAAAAATAGCAGGAAGCACACATACAGTGGAAGCTGAGCAATGCTCTACTCAATGATACCTTGGTCAAGGAAGGAAATAAAGAAAGAAATCAAAGACTTTTTAAAATTTAATGAAAATGAAGGCACAACATACCCTAATTTATGGGACACAATGAAAACGGTGCTAAAGGAAAATTCATAGCCCTGAGGGCCTCCAAAAAGAAACGGGAGAGAGCATACACTAGCAGCTTAATGGCATGCCTAAAAGCCCTGGAATAAAAAGAATCAAAAATACCCAATAATTCTGGAATAACAGAAAACCCAGGATAGCTAAAATTATTCTCAAAAGTAAGAGAACTTCTGGCGGAATCAGTATCCCGAAGTTGTACTACAGAGCAATAGCGATAAAAACAGCATGGTATTGGTACAATGACAGGCATGTAGATCAATGGAACAGAATTGAAGACCCAGAAATGAATCCATACTCCTATAATCACTTGATCTTTGACAAAGGAGCTAAAACCATCCAGTGGAAAAAAGATAGCCTTTTCAACAAATGGTGCTGGTTCAACTGGAGGTCAACATGCAGAAGAATGCAAATGGATCCATTCTTATCTCCTTGCACTAAGCTCAATTCCAAGTGGATCAAGGACCTCCACATAAAACCAGACACACTGAAACTAATAGAAAAGAAACTAGGGAAGAGCCTTGAACATATGGGCACAGGAGAAAATTTCCTGAACAGAACACCAATAGCTTATGCTCTAAGATCAAAAATTGACAAATGGGACCTCATTAAATTATAAAGTTTCTGCAAGGCAAAAGACACTGTCAAAAAGACAAAGCGGCAACCAACTCACTGGGAAATGATCTTTACCAACCTTACATCCGACAGAGGGCTAATATCCAATATATACAAAGAACTCAAGAAGTTAAACTCCAGAGAGGCAAGTAACCCTATTAAAAAATGGAGTACAGAGCTACACAAAGAGTTCTCACCTGAAGAATATCTAATGGCTGAGAAGCACCTAAAGAGATGTTCAACATCCTTAGCCATTAGGGAAATGTAAATCAAAACAACCCTGAGATTCCACCTCACACCAGTCAGAATGGCTAAGATCAAAAACACAGGAGACAGCAGGTGTTGGCAAGAATGTGGAGAAAGAGGAAAACTCCTCCACTGCTGGTAGGATTGCAAGCTGGTACAACTACTCTGGAAAGCTGTCTGGTGGTTCCTCAGAAAACTGCATGACACTCCCAGAGGATCCTGTTATACCACTCCTGGACATATACCCAGAGGCTTCCCCAGCATGCAATAAGGACACATGCTCCACTATGTTCATAGCAGCCTTATTTATAATAGCCAGAAGCTGGAAAGAACCCAGATGTCCCTCAACGGAGGAATGGATTCAGAAGATGTGGTATATTTACACAAGGGAATACTACTCTGCAATTAAAAACAATGAATTCATGAAATACTTAGGCAAATGGTCAGAACTGGAAAATATCATCCTTAGTGAGGTAACCCAATCACAAAAGAACACACACGGTATGCAGCCACTGATAAGGGGATATTAACCCAGAATCTCGGAATACCCAAGACACAATTCACATATCAATTGATTTCCAAGAAGATGTAAGGACAGACCCCTGGTCCTGGAAAGACTGGATGTAGGGGAATACCAGAACAGAGAAGCGAGAGGGGGTTGAATGGAGAACAGGGGGAGGGAAGAGGGCTTATGGGACTTTTGGGGAGGGAGGAACCAGGAAAGGAGAAATCATTGGGAATGTAAATAAAAAAATATAGAAAATAAATAAAAAACAAACAGAGTTTTATGGGATAATAATATAGTATCTGTAGTATGATATGATATAAAATAATATTACAAAAATTATCACACTGGAATAGTGTGCTAAATAGTGGAATAAACAAATGAACAGAAGGAAAAGAGCCTAAGAAACTATATAAGATACAGAGACCCAGTTGTTCACACACTCAAAAATTCAATAAAATACTAAACTGGAAACCATGACACAAAAGATCTGAAGGATAAAACAGAGAGAATAAAAAATTTATATGATAAAACTAAGAAGATATTTTTTCAAAAAAAGGAGAAAGAGATTTGATAAAAATATGAGACAAAGAACCTCCAAAGATACTATTGAGTTTATTATCTATTGGCCATCTACTGTTGAGCATACCTACCCTTAAGAGTATTTTTTTCCCCCTGTGATACTACCTAGGAGGAAACTAAATTTTCATTTGCAAGTAGTAATTCATTGGTGATTGTTTTTGGCTAGGGATGGGGGATGTGTTTATTTCTCCCTTCAGCTCTAGGTCCCCACCTGATGTAGCCCTGTACATACTGCCTCAGTCTCTGAGTTTATATTTGTGCATCAAAATGTTTACTTAGAGTGCTTTGTTTTCATGTTTTCTTTCACTTCCTCTGGCTCTTACATTCTTTCCACTTCCTTTCCTCGTGAACCCTGAAGGGAAAGATTTGAAGGACATATATTGAGTATTGAGTTTCTAAGGTTTGTCAATATCTTGCTGTGGGCCTCTATATCCATTCCCATCTGCTGTAGGAGGAAACTTTTCTGATGATGTTTGAACAAGGCACTGATTTATGGATATGACAGAATAGTCTTTTTATTGCTCCATATTTGCTGTTTTGCTTCATTTTAAGAAAGGTAGTATTTGCTTTTCCCCTAGGTCTCTGGGCTATCTAGTCGTAGGTTCTTAGTCTCCCAAGCAGTGTCTGGTATAGACTTAAGGCTTGTGGAATGAGCCTTAAGTCAAATGAGATATTGGTTGGTTACTCCAACAAACTTTGGCCACATTTGCACTAACATATCTTGCAATCAGGATACAAGCTATCGATCAAAGGGTTTGTGGCTGGGTTGATACTTATATTTCTCTTCTGGTAGTTCAACTTCTTCAAGTTCAAAGATATGGGCAGGTGTTGTCTTCAGCAATGGAAACTTGCTACCAGACTTTAGAGCACAGCCTACAGTTTGTCAAAAGTCTCTTGTGGGATGTTGTTGACAAACAAGTCAATTGGAAGTAACCCATTCCCTGTTTCATTTGGTGTCACGAAATATCCAGTTCACATTCTATATCTCTAATTATTTGGAGATTTCATTTAGATCACTTTCATCTATTTATATATGAAGAAGCTTCTATTTTGTTAGGTTTCCATAACACTCCTCAACTGGTCTTTTATTTTAGCTCTCAGCCTCTTCCTTTCCCCCTTATCCACTTGATCCTACTTTCCAGGGCCCTCACATTTATACATCACTATTCTGTATCCCTTTCTTAGAGGACCTATCTTCACTTATGCCAGCTCCTTACTCTATATCAAACCTCTGTTGTTTTGTCAATTATAGTTGACTTCTCATTAACTCAAGAGCGAATGTCCACATATAAGCAAATGCACACAAATATTTTTCTTTCTGAGTCTAGGTTACCTCACCCAGGAATTTTTCTAGCTCCACTTACTTACCTATGAATTTCATGATTTCATTCTTTTTTATATATATGTAATGTTTTTTAATTTTTCTTAGATATATTCTCTATTTACATTTCTTTTTTCGTAAGAGTAAAATTACTTTTTTACTTTAATATTTTAAATTTTATTTTCTATATTCTTTATTTATATTCCAAATGATTTCCCCTTTCCAAGTTCCCCCCTCCCTGAAAGTACCATAAGCCATCTACCCTACTCCTGTTCCTCATTTGCCTAAGAATTTCATGAATTCAATGTTTTTAATTGCTGAGCAGTATAACATTGTGTAAATATACATGGAAAATATCTCTAATAAAATTGAAGAAATATATAAAAAAACACGTTAAGATTGACTATTTCATGGGAAAATTATACAGATAAAATGGTAGGCATAAAAATATTCCTAAGTTGATTGAAAGTGGAATTATAAACATTTTCTGATTAAATTGAAAAGCTACAAGGAAAATATTTCTGATAAAACTCAAGATATATATAGAAAAACACGTTAAAACTATTTCATGAAAAATTGTACAGATAAGATAGTAGGCATAAATGCTCATAGATTGGCAGGATTAATATACTAAAAATGACCATCTTGCCAAAAGCAATATACAGATTCAGTGCAATCCCCATCAAAATCTCAACTCAATTCTACATAGAGTTAGAAAGAGCAATTCAAAAATTCATCTGGAATAACAGAAAACCCAGGATAGTTAAAACTATTCTCAACAGTAAGAGAACTTCTCGGGGAATCAGTATCCTGGACCTCAAGCTCTACTACGGAGTAACTGTGTGAAAAACTGCATGGTTTTTGTACAGTGACAGGCATGTAGATCAATGGAACAGAATTGAAGACCCAGAAATGAATCCACACTCCTAAGGTCACTTGATCTTTGACAAAGGAGCTAAAACCATACAGTGGAAAAAAGATAGCATTTTCAGCAAATGGTGCTGATTCAACTGGAGGTCAACATGCAGAAGAATGCAAATTGACCCATTCTTGTCTCCTTGCACTAAGCTCAAATCCAAGTGGATCAAGGACCTCCAAAAAAACCAGACACACTGAAACTAATAGAAGGGAAACTAGGGAAGAACCTTGAACATATGGGCACAGGGGAGAATTTCCTGAATAGAACTCCAATAGCTTATGCTCTAAGATCAAAAATTGACAAATGGGACCTCATTAAATTACAAAGTTTCTGCAAGGCAAAAGACACTGTCAAAAAGACAAAGCGGCAACCAACTAACTGGGAAATGATCTTTATCAACCGGACAGAGGGCTAATATCCAATGTATACAAAGAACTCAAGAAGTTAAACCCCAGAGAGCCGAATAACCCTATTAAAAATGGGGTACAGAGCTAAACAAAGAGTTCTCACCTGAAGAATATCTAATGGCTGAGAAGCACCTAAAGAGATGTTCAACATCCTTAGCCATTAGGGAAATGCAAATCAAAACAACCCTGAGATTCCACCTCACACCAGTCAGAATGGCTAAGATCAAAAACACAGGATACAGCAGGTGTTGGCAAGAATGTGGAGAAAGACGAAAACTCCTCCACTGCTGGTGGCATTGCAAGCTGGTACAACCACTCTGGAAAGCAGTCTGGCGGTTCCTCAGAAAACTGGGCATGACACTCCCACAGGATCCGGCTATACCACTCCTGGGCATATACCCAGAGGCTTTACCTGCATGCAATAAGGATACATGCTCCACTATGTTCATAGCAGCCTTATTTATAATAGCCAGAAGCTGGAAAGAACCCAGATGTCCCTCAATGGAGGAATGGATTCAGAAGATGTGGTATATCTACACAATGGAATACTACACTGCAATTAAAAAAAATGAATTCACGAAATTCCTAGGGAAATGATCAGAACTGGAAAATATCATCCTCAGTGAGGTAACCCAATCACAAAAGAACACACACGATATGCAGTCACTGATTAGGGGATATTAACCCAGAATCTCAGAATACCCTAGACACAATTCGCATATCAATAGATTTCCAAGAAGATGGAAGGAGAGACCCATGGTCCTGGAAAGACTCGATGTAGTGGAATGCCAGGACAGAGAAGCGAGAGGGGGTTGAATGGGGAAAAGAGGGAGGGAAGGGGGCTTATGGGACTTTCGGGGAGGGAGGAATCAGGAAAGGGGAAATGATTTGGAATGTTAATAAAAAAACTTAGAAAATAATAATAAAAACATTTTCTGATAAAATTGAAGATTTACATGGAAAATATCTCTGATAAGTTGAAGAAATTTATACAGATAAATTGGTAGGAATTAAAATATTCCTAAGTTTATTGAAAGAATTATAAACATTTTTTGATAAAATTAAAAATTTACATGGAAAATATTGATTTTCTTCTTCTTTTTAATTATTATTTATTTTATTTTATTTTTGTAATTTACATTCCAAATCATTTCCCCTTTCCCGTTTCCTCCCTCCCCGAAAGTCCCATAAGCCCCCTTCCCTCCCTCTTTTCTCCATTCAACCCCCTCTCGTTACTCTGTCCTGGCGTTCCCCTATATCCAGTCTTTCCAGGACCAGGGGTCTCTCCTTCCATCTTCTTAGAAATCTATTGATATGTGGATTGTGTCTGGGGTATTCCGAGATTCTGGGTCAATATCCCCTTATCAGTGACTGCATACCATGTGTGTTCTTTTGTGATTGGGTTACCTCACTAAGGATGATATTTTCAAGATCTGACCATTTGCCTAGGAATTTCGTGAATTCATTGTTTTTAATTGCAGAGTAGTATTCCATTGTGTAGATATACCACATCTTCTGAATCCATTCCTCCATTGAGGGACATCTGGGTTCTTTCCAGCTTCTGGCTATTATAAATAAGGCTGCTATGAACATAGTGGAGCATGTGTCCTTATTGCATGCAGGTAAAGCCTCTGGGTATATGTCCAGGAGTGGTATAGCCGGATCTTCCGGGAGTGTCATGCCCAGTTTTCTGAGGAACCGCCAGACTGCTTTCCAGAGTGGTTGTACCAGCTTGCAATCCCACCAGCAGTGGAGGAGTGTTCCTCTTTCTCCACATCCTCGCCAACAACTGCTGTCTCCTGTGTTTTTGATCTTAGCCATCCTGACTGGTGTGAGATGGAATCTCAGGTTTGTTTTGATTTGCATTTCCCTAATGACTAAGGATGATGAACATCTCTTTAGGTGCTTCTCAGCCATTAGATATTCTTCAGGTGAAAACTATTTGTTTAGCTCTGTACCCCATTTTTTAATAGGGTTACTTGCCTCTCTGGAGTTTAACATCTTGAGTTCTTTGTATATATTGGATATTAGCCCTCTGTCGGATGTAAGGTTGGTAAAGATCATTTCCCAGTTAATTGGTTGCCGCTTTGTCTTTTTGACAGTGTCTTTTGCCTTGCAAAAACTTTGTAATTTAATGAGGTCCCACTTGTCTATTCTTGATCTTAGAGCATAAGCTATTGGTGTTCTGTTCAGGAAATTCTCCCCTGTGCCCATATGTTCAAGGTTCTTCCCTAGTTTCCCTTCTATTAGTTTCAGTGTGTCTGGTTTTATGTGGAGATCCTTGATCCACTTAGAATTGAGCTTAGTGCAAGAAGATAAGAATGGGTCAATTTGCATTCTTCTGCATGACCTCCAGCTGAGCCAGCACCATTTGTTGAAAAGGCTATCTTTTTTCCACTGGATGGTTTTAGCTCCTTTGTCAAAGATCAAGTGACCATAGGAGTGTGGATTCATTTCTGGGTCTTCAATTCTGTTCCATTGATCTACATGTCTGTTACTGTACCAATACCATGCAGTTTTTAACACTATTGTTCTGTAGTACAGCTTGAGGTCCGGGATACTGATTCCCCCAGAGGTTCTTTTACTCTTGAGAATAGTTTTAGCTATTCTGGGTTTTCTGTTATTCCAGATGAATTTTTGAATTGCTCTTTCTAACTCTATGAAGAATTGAGTTGGGCTTTTGATGGGGATTGCATTGAATCTGTGTATTACTTTTGGTAAGATGCTCATTTTTACTATATTAATCCTGCCAATCCATGAGCATGGCAGATTTTTCCATCTTCTGAGGTCTTCTTCAATTTCTTTCTTCAGAGACTTGAAGTTCTTGTCATACAGATCTTTCACTTGTTTGGGTAGAGTCACGCCAAGATACTTAATATGGTTTGTGGCTATCGTGAAGGGTATTATTTCTCTTACTTCTTTCTCAGCCTGCTTATCCTTTGAGTATAGGAAGGCTTCTGACTTGCTTGAGTTGATTTTATATCCGGCCACTTTGCTGAAGTCGTTTATCAGCTGTAGGAGTTCTCTGGTGGAGTTCTTTGGGTCGCTTAAGTATGCTATCATATCGTCTGCAAATGATTTTCTTCTTTTTAATTGCTGACTAATACTTCGTTGTGGAAGTGTATCACATTTGTAAATCTATTTGGATATTGTTGATGAAGGAGATCTAAGATGTTTCCAATTTACAGCTATTATAGATAGAGCAGTAATGAAGATGTTTGAGCAAGTTTCTTTATGGTAAGATGAAATGTCCTGTGCTATATTCCTTAGAATAATATATCTGGGTCTTACGGTAGATCAGTTCCTATTTCCCTGATGAATCTTCACATTGATTTCCAAAGTAGCTTTATTATATGTAATCCAACAAAAATGGATAAGTGTTCTCCTTGTTCCACATCATTGTCAGCATGGCCTGTCACTTGTTTTATTAGTTTAAGCCTTCTAATGAGTGTAAGATGAAATATTGAAGATGTTTTGATTGACATTTCTGTGAAGATTACAGATGTTGAACATTTCTTTAAATGTTTCTCACCCATTTCAATTTGCTCTTTTGAGAATTCTTTTTTTTATTTTATTTTTTTTTAATTTACATTCCAAATCATTTCCTCTTTCCCGTTTCCTCCCTCCCCGAAAGTCCCATAAGCCCCCTTCCCTCCCTCTTTTCCCCATTCAACCCCCTCTCATTTCTCTGTCCTGGCGTTCCCCTACATCCAGTCTTTCCAGGACCGGGGGTCTCTCCTTCCATCTTCTTAGAAATCTATTGATAAGCGAAATGTGTCTAAGGTAGAGATTCTGGGTTAATATCCCCTTATCAGTAACTGCATACCATGTGTGTTCTTTTGTGATTGGGTTACCTCACTAAGGATGATATTTTCAAGTTCTGATCATTTGCCTAGGAATTTCATGAATTCATTGTTTTTAATTGCAGAGCAGTATTCCATTGTGTAAATATACCAAATCTTCTGAATCCAATCATCCGTTGAGGGACCTCTGGGTTCTTTCCAGCTTCTGCCTATTATAAATAAGGCTGCTATGAACATAGTGAAGCATGTGTCCTTATTGCATGCAGGTAAAGCCTCTGGGCATATGCCCAGGAGTGGTATAGCCAGATCCTCCGGGAGTGTCATGCCCAGTTTTCTGAGGAACCGCCAGACTGCTTTCCAGAGTGGTTGTACCAGCTTGCAATTCCACCAGCAGTGGAGGAGTGTTCCTCTTTCTCCACATCCTTGCCAACAACTGCTGTCTCCTGTGTTTTTGACCTTAGCCATTCTGACTGGTGTGAGATGGAATCTCAGGGTTGTTTTGATTTGCATTTCCCTAATGACTAAGGATGATGAACATCTCTTTAGGTGCTTCTCAGCCATTAGATATTCTTCAGGTGAGAACTATTTGTTTAGCTCTGTACCCCATTTTTTAATAGGGTTACTTGCCTCTCTGGAGTTTAACTTCTTGAGTTCTTTGTATATATTGAATATAAGCCCTCTGTTGGATGTAGGGTTGGGAAAGATCATTTCCCAGTTAGTTGGTTGCCGCTTTGTCTTTTTACAGTGTCTTTTGCCTTGCAAAAACTTTGTAATTTAATGAGGTCCCACTTGTCTATTCTTGATCTTAGAGCATAAGCTATTGGAGTTCTGTTCAGGAAATTCTCCCCTGTGCCCATATTTTCAAGGTTCTTCCCTAGTTTCCCTTCTATTAGTTTCAGTGTGTCTGGTTTTATGTGGAGGTCCTTGATCCACTTGGAATTGAGCTTAGTGCAAGGAGATAAGAATGGGTCAATTTGCATTCTTCTGCATGTTGACCTCCAGTTGAACCAGCACCATTTGTTGAAAAGGCTATCTTTTTTCCACTGGATGGTTTTAGCTCCTTTGTCAAAGATCAAGTGACCACAGGAGTGTGGATTCATTTCTGGGTCTTCAATTCTGTTCCATTGATCTACATGCCTGTCCTGTACCAATATCATGCGGTTTTTAACACTATTGCTCTGGCCAATCTCTCTTATGAATATTGATGCAAAAATACTCAATAAAATTCTAACCAACCGAATCCAAGAACACATCAAAACGATCATTCAGTACGATCAAGTAGGCTTCATCCCAGGGATGCAGGGATGGTTCAATATAAGGAAATCCATCAATGTAATCCACTATATAAACAATCTCAAAGAAAAAAACCATATGGTCATCTCATTAGATGCTGAGAAAGCATTTGACAAAATTCAGCATTCTTTCATGCTAAAGGTCGTGGAAAGATCAGGAATTCAAGGCCCATATCTAAACATACTAAAAGCAATTTACAGCAAACCAGTAGCCAGCATCAATCTAAATGGAGAGAAACTTGAAGCAATCCCACTAAAATCAGGGACTAGACAAGGCTGCCCTCTCTCTCCATATCTTTTCAATGTAGTACTTGAAGTTCTAGCTAGAGCAATTAGACAACAAAAAGAGGTCAAAGGGATACAAATTGGAAAGGAAGAAGTCAAACTATCACTATATGCAGACGATATGATAGTATACTTAAGCGACCCAAAGAACTCCACCAGAGAACTCCTACAGCTGATAAACGACTTCAGCAAAGTGGCCGGATATAAAATCAACTCAAGCAAGTCAGTAGCCTTCCTATACTCAAATGATAAACAGGCTGAGAAAGAAGTAAGAGAAATTATACCCTTCACGATAGCCACAAACCATATTAAGTATCTTGGAGTGATTCTAAGCAAAGAAGTGAAAGATCTGTATGACAAGAACTTCAAGTCTCTGAAGAAAGAAATTGAAGAAGATCTCAGAAGATGGAAAAATCTGCCATGCTCATGGATTGGCAGGATTAACATAGTAAAAATGACCATCTTACCCAAAGTAATATACAGATTCAATGCAATCCCCATCAAAATCCCAACTCAATTCTTCAAATAGTTAGAAAGAGCAACTCAAAATTTCATCTGGAATAACAGAAAACCCAGAATAGCTAAAACTATTCTCAAGAGTAAAAGAACCTCTGGGGGAATCAATATCCCAGGCCTCAAGCTGTACTACAAAGCTGCCACACTGTATAATTGGTGGTGTCCTTTGCCATGCAGAATCTTTTCAGTTCTATGCAGTTACATTGCTTAGTTGTTATTGTTGAAATCAATGTTGATATTTATGCCAGTGCTAACTCTGTTGTGCTGAGAAAATGTTTTCCTGTGCTAATGAGTTCAAGGGTATTCCTTAGTTTCTCTTCTATCAGGTTGAGTGTATCTGGTTTTATGTTCCAGTCTTTGAACAAATTGGTGTTGCATTTTATGCAATGTGATAAGTGTGGATCGATTTGAGTTCTTCTTCATGTAGTTGTACAGTATAATCGGCACCATTTGTTGAAAATCCTTTATTTTGTCTAAGTTTATAATTTTAACTTCTTCCACAAAAAAACAGGTGTCCATAAATGTATGAATTTATGTCTGGTCTTCAGTTAAACACAATTGATAGATGTGTACTTCTATTGCTCTAGTTTTGTAGTTCAGTTTGAAACCATGCATAGATACTGTCAGAAGTTTAATTATTCAAGATTTTTTTTATGTATCCTGGTTTCTTGTGTTTCCATATGAAGCTGAAAATTGTCCTTTAATGATCTGTGAAGAATTGTGTTGGAATTTAATTGTAATTGCATTGAATCTGTAGATCACTTTTGATGGAATAGTCATATTTCCTATGTTAATCCTACCAATCTATAATCATGGAAGAATTTTTCATATTCTGATACCTTCATCAACTTTGTTTCAGTGTTTTTATCATACAATTCTGTCACTGGTGGAGTTACCCCAAGATATTTTATATTTTTTGAGAATATTTGTGAAAGTTGTGATTTCTCTGATTTCTTTCTCAGCCTATTTGTCATCTGTATACAGGAGGGCTACTTTATTTAAAATGAATTTTGTATCCAGATACATTGGAGAAAGTGTTTTTTTCAGTGTAGGAGAATACCAATATAATTTTAGGGTCAGTTATGTATATTATCATATTATCTGAAAATAATGAAACTTTGACTTCTTCCTTTCAAATTTGTATCCCTTTAATCTCTTTCAGTTGCCTTTTTTTTTAATTTAGTATTTTTTATTTTTTATTAGATATTTGCTTTATTTACATTTCAAATAATATCCCCTTTCCATGTTACCCCTCCGCAAAACCCCTTTCCCATCCCCTCTGCCCCTGCTCAACCCCCCCCCCAGTTTCATGACTTGCATTTCCCTATTGTGGGGAATCAAGCCTTCACAGGACCAATGGCCTCTCCTCTCATTGATGTCTGAAATGGTCATCTTCTGCTACATTTGTAGCTGGAGTCATGGGTCCCTCCATGTGTACTCTTTGGTCGGTGGTTTAGTCCCTGGGAGATCTGGGGGTAATGGTTGGTATATTTTATTGTTCCTCCTGCAGGGCTGCATAAATCTTCAGCTCTTTTATCCTTTCTCTAGCTGCTCCATTGGGGACTCTATGTTCATTCTATTGGTTGGCTGTGAGCCATTGGTATTTTGATCCACTTTCCAATAAGGATCAAAGTATCCACATTTCGATCTTCCTTCTTCTTGAGGTTCATGTGGTCTGTGAGTTGTATCTTGAGTATTCTGAACTATTGGGCTAATATCGACTTATCAGCAAGTGCATACTGTATTAGTCAGGGTTCTCTAGTGTCACAGAATGTATGGGTAGTCTCTATATAGTTAGGGAATTTGTCGATGACTTACAGCTTGTAGTCAAACTCCCCAACAGTAGTCAGCAGTACTTGTGGATGGAAGTCCAAGGATCTAGCAGTTGCTCAGTCCCACGAGGCAGGCCAAGAAAAGCTAGAGTGAATCTTCCTTCTTCCAATGTCCTTATATAGGTCTCCAGCAGAGGGTGTGGCCCAGATTAAAGGCGTGAGCCACCGAGCCTTCCAATTCTTGATTAGTTCATTCCAGATTTAGTCAAGTTGACAACCAGGAATAGCCACTATAATCCACCCCTTGTCATCTTGACACAAATAATATCTCATGTCCCCATGAAGCAATAACAAGGTCATGAATACACCTAACATGATATAACTACTCCTTGTACAATCACAAATGCATTTGTAAATTTACAATGGGGTAATGTCCTTTGAAATCATTCTTTAAGTGTCTTAATACCAATTGATGTTAAAGAAATTGGAAGAAAGACAAATGTATCCTTAACAAAATAAGACAGAAGAAATCATATTACTTATAATCCTCATTTCTACAGCTGGTTACGTGGTCTTAGCTGGTATTTATAACTACCTTCCTCTGCTACCCATTCTGTATTTCCTTCACCTTCAGCAAGCACCTCAGCAGGTCTTGGCTCTTTTCCTTCAGGATTGACCCATACCTTCATTCCTGATGGATCTGTGTCCTTTGTCATCCTGCCTGGATTAGGCTGTTGTAGTTTTCCATTGACTTTAATCACAGGACATGGTAGTGCCAAGAGACACCCTAAGGGAACTCCTGCACTCCAGACATAATCCTGCTTACCTCCATTGTGGAGAGGCAATCCAATTTTGCCATGGTAATCTTGATCTATCACCCCTCCTAACACTGTTATTCCTTTCTTAGCCTGTTGGTTTAAAGGCATTAGAAGCCCAAAATGGCCAGGGGGAAGTCTGAGATTCCAGTTCAATGGAATGTTTGTTGTGGCTCCTGGTAGGAGTACTCCCCTCTCTGGAACCAAAACTTCTATGCCAGCAGAACCTAAAGTTGTGGGGACAGGAAGCAAAAATTTTCCTAGAGGGTCACTAGGAGTGATAGTAAGTGGAACTATTCCCTTTTCCACCCCTTGATTCCTGGACCCATGGATCCTGGCTATGGGAGAAACTGTACCGTATATTGAATGCTGATTCAAAGCATATACTGCCTTCTGAAGAACTCTGCCCCAGCCCTCCATACCGTTGCTACCTAATTGACACTGTAACTGTGTCTTCAAAAGGCCATTCCATCTTTCTATCAGACCACTGCTTCAGGATGATGGGGAACATGGTAAGACCAGTGAATTCCATGATCATGGGCCCATTGTCGCACTTCTCTGGCTGTGAAATGAGTTCCTTGGTCAGAAGCAATACTGTGTGGAATACCATGACAATTGATAAGGCATTCTGTGAGTCCACGGATGGTGGTTTTGGCAGAAACATTAAGTGCGAGAAAGGTAAAGCTATAACCAGAATAAGTATCTACTCCAGTAAGGACAAAATGTTGTCCTTTCCATGGAAGAAATGGTCCAATGTAGTCAACCTGCCACCAGGTTGCTGGCTGATCACCTCGAGGAATGGTGCCATATCTGGGGCTCAGTGTTGGTTTCTGCTGTTGGCAGATCTGGCATTCTGCAGCTGCTGAAGCCAGGTCAGCCTTGGTGAATGGAAGTCTGTGTTGCTGAGCCCAAGCATAACCTCCATCTCAGCCACCATGGCCACTTTGTTTATGTGCCCATTGGGCAATGACTGGGATGGCTGGGGAAAGAGGCTGACTCTCCACAGAATGAGTCATCTTATCTACTTGATTGTTGAACTCCTCCTCAGCTGAAGTCACCTTTTGGTGAGCATTTACGTGGGACACAAATATCTTCCTTTGCCCATTTGGAGAGATCTATCCACATACTTCTTCCCCAGATGGCTTTCTCACCAATTTTCCAATTGTGATCTTTCCACGTCCCTGACCATCCAGCCAATCCATTGGCTATGGCCCA
This sequence comes from Tokudaia tokunoshimensis, assembly GCA_036184795.1. Taxonomy (NCBI): domain Eukaryota; kingdom Metazoa; phylum Chordata; class Mammalia; order Rodentia; family Muridae; genus Tokudaia; species Tokudaia tokunoshimensis. The sequence continues at coordinate 2,115,482 of BTHU01000005.1, forward strand.
TGAGTCAGTGAACAATCGTACATATGGCCATTTCTTCTTCCAAACAAACTGTAATACCATGTGTACTGCCCAAAGCTCTGCCCACTGTGAAGATTTTCCTTCACCTGTATCTTTCAGGGTTGCCCCAGAAAGGGGTTGTAATGCTGCAGCTGTCCACTTCTGGGTGGTGCCTATATAACGTGCAGAGCCATCAGTAAACCAGGTCTTACTCTTCTCTTCTTCAGTCAGCCGGTTATAGGGAACACCCCATGAGGCTATAGATGCATGCTTGGCAGCAGATGGCATTGTAACAGGAGTAGAAACCATAGGCATCTGAGCAACTTCTTCATGTAACTTGCTTGTTCCTTCAGGACCTGCTCGGGCCCGATCACATATATACCACTTCCATTTGATAATAGACTGCTTCTGTGCATGTCCTACTTTATGACTTGAAGGGTCTGATAACACCCAGCTCATGATGGGCAATTCAGGTCGCATAGTAACTTGGTGTCCTATTGTCAAACGTTCAGTTTCCACTAAGGCCCAATAGCAAACCAAGAGCTGTTTTTCAAAGGGAGAGTAGTTGTCTGCAGATGATGGTAGAGCTTTGCTCCAAAATTCCAAAGGTCTCTTTTGTGATTCACCTATAGGGGCCTGCCAGAGGTTCCAAACAGCATCTCTGCCTGCCACTGACACCTCAAGTACCATTGAGTCTGCTGGATCATACGGTCCAAGTGGTAGTGCAGCCTGCACAGCAGCCTGGACCTGTTGAAGAGCCTTCTCTTGTTCCAGGCCCCACACAAAGCTAGCAGCTTTCTGAGTCACTTGATAAATAGGCCTGAGCAACACACCTAAGTGAGGAATGTGCTGCAAACTGACTCAAGTCTGGAAATTGATTCACTGGCCGAGAATGCCTTTTGCCATGATCCAATGTAGCCTTTCTTTCATTTGTTTGAGAATTTTTCTGCTTATACAGATCAAACAGATATGCTGTAGGTTTCCTATCTATTTCATGCCTGGAAACACTATGATTGACTAGCCACTGCCAAAGGTCCAAACAAGTCATGCCATTATAAATTCCACCTCTCTTGTACTGACCATTACGGGGTATGTCATTATAAATATTGCTTTGTCTACCCTGTCCATTATAATAACTATGCTCACCTTGTCTCTGGCGATTCAGTGCTGCCACCTGTCCCTTGTTACCTCGAGGCCCAGTTAAACCCAATGAATTTAATTCATCTAACTGAGCAGCAGCATCTCCAACCCTAAGGTCTGGCACAAGGAAAAGGACAAGAACAAAACTCTTTAAATGTGCTTGCTGGTGCCCCTCTCACCAGTTTGCATCTTATAGGACTGGTGAAGGGCATATCTTCTGAACCTTCCCATTGTGGATCGTTAGGTTTTACACAACGTATCCACTCTAGCATTGCAATTTCCCTAAGTCTTAAAACCCCTTCATCAACACTAAGCCAAGGGATATCAGGCATCTCCAACTCCTTTTCAGTAGGCCATCTTTTGATAAACACTTCAGCCAACACTCAAACAAACTCCTGACACCTTTTTTAACTGTGTGAGCTTCCATATTAAACCTAGAATCTCCACTCAGAGGGCTCATGCCAATAAATCCAGCCTGCTCTAGTTTTATGTTCCTTCCACTGTTATCCCACACCCTTAAAATCCATTCCCATGCATATTCCCCAGACTTCTGCTTGAATAAATTAGCAAACTCATTAAGCTCCTTAGTAGTATAGTGTATTTCCTTATGGACTACACTTTCTACCTCCCCTCTAGGGGCCTGTTTTGCCTTGAGTCTGGTTATAGGTCTAGAAGAAACTATTGGTGGACCTTGAGAAACATCAGTATTGTCTTGTCTGGCATTTTCTTCATCAAAAGTCACTGCTGGTTTATCAGGCTCTGAGGGATTAATTTCATTATATGAAGAAGGCATTATTTCAAGGGGTGGGGATGAGGGTACTTCTTCCTCAGGTGGGGCAAATCCTTGAAAATCTGAAGATTCAAAATTCTCAATTTCAACAGGGTCTTCCCATACATCCCCATCCCAAGTTATAGGATCCCATTCTTCGCCAATTAATGCTCTTACTTTAACTGCTGACACCCTCTGAGGCTGAGACTGGAATTTTCACTGTAATTCTGCAACTTGAGCTCTATGGCTGCTAGAGAGAAGATTCTCTTCAAGGGCACTCTTAGCAACTTTTAGATTGTTTACTTGCATCTGGAGCTGTTCGATTTTATCACACAACTTCTTCCTTTCCTTCATTATTTTTTCCTGAGATGCTAAGAGCAACCAGCCAGCAACATCATTTTTTGATTTTTTTCCCCCAACTTGTAGAAAGTATTGTACACCACTGAATCATCTAATTCATCAAGATACTCAAAGACATTAGCTTCTTTAAACTTGAAATATGGTTTCAACCACGGATCTTCAATATTCTCTGAACTCCCAGGAGGAAGAGAGTCTGGAGAGGTTTCAGTAGTTGAAGGTGCTGATGAATTACCAAACCAACTCCAGATTTTTTAAAATATCCATCCTTGTACTTCTGCTCCTCTAGAACCACTCCTGGTACCAACTTCTGTATTAGTCAGGGTTCTCTAGAGTCACAAAATGTATGGGTAGTCTCTATATAGTTACAGAATTTGTCGATGACTTACCGCTTGTAGTTCAACTCCCCAACAATAGTCATCAGTACTTGTGGATGGAAGTCCAAGGATCTAGCAATTGCTCAGTCACACGAGGCAGGCCAGGAAAAGCCAGAGTGAATCTTTCTTCTTCCAATGTCCTTATATAGGTCTCTAGCAGAGGGTGTGGCCCAGATTAAAGGCGTGTGCCACTGAGGCTCCCAATTCTTGATTAGTTCATTCCAGATTTAGTCAAGTTGACAACCAGGAATAGCCACTACACATACCATGTGTGTTCTTTTGTGATTGGGTTACCTCACTCAGGATGATGTTTTCTAGTTCTTTCCAGTTGCCAAAGAATTCCATGAATTCATTTTATTTATTTTAATAGCTGAGTAGTGCTCCATTGTGTAAATGTACCACATTTTCTGTATCCTTCCTCTGATGAGGGACATTTGGGTTCTTTTCAGCTTCAAGCTATTATAAATAAGGCTGCTATGAACATAGTGGAACATGTGTCCTTATTGCATGTTAGAGCATCTTCTGGGTATATGCCCAGGAGTGGTGTAGCTGGGTCCTCAGGTAGTTCTATGTCCAATTTTCTGAGGAACTGCCAAACTGATTTCCAGAGTGGTTTTATGAGCTTGCAATCCCACCAGCAATGGAGAAGTGTTTCTATTTCTCCACATCCTCTCCAGCATTTGCTGTCCCCTGAGTTTTTAATCTTGGCCATTCTGACTGGTGTGAGGTAGAATCTCAGGGTTGCTTTGATTTGCATTTTCCTGATGATTAAGGATGTTAAACATTTCTTTCGGCATTTGTAAGCCATCGGGTATTCCTCAGTTGAGAATTCTTTGTTTAGCTCTGTGCCCCATTTTTTGATCGCATTATTTGGTTCTCTGGAGTCTAACTCCCTGAGTTCGTTGTATATATTGGATATTAGCCCTCTGTTGGATGTAGGGTTGGTAAAGATCTTTTCCCAATTTGTTGGTTGCTGTTTTGTCCTATTGACAGTGTCCCTTGTCTTACAAAAGCTTTGCAATTTTATGAGGTTCCATTTGTCAATTCTTGATCTTAGAGAATAAGCTATTGATGTCCTATTCAGGAAATATTCCCCTGTTTACATGTGCTCTAGGTTCTTCCCCACTTTTTCCTCTATTAGATTCAGTGTATCTAGTTTTATGTGAAGGTCCTTGATCCACTTGGACTTGAGATTTGTACAGGGAGATAAGAATATATAAATTTGCATCCTTCTACATGTTGACTGCCAGTTGATTCAGCACCATTTGTTGAAAATGCTGTCTTTTTTTTTGCACTGGATAGTTTCAGCTCCTTTGTCAAAGATCAAGTGACCATAGGTGTGAGAGTTCATTTCTGGGTCTTTAAATCTACTCCATTGATCTAACTGCCTGTCACTGTACTAATACCAAGCAATTTTTATCACTATTGCTCTGTAGTATAGCTTGAGGTCACAGATGGTGATTCAGCCAGAAGTTCTTTTTATTGTTGAGAATAGTTTTTGCTATCCTGGCTTTTTTGTTATTCCAGATAAATTGGGAAATTGCTCTTTCTAACTCTGTGAAGAACTGAACTAGAATTTTGATGAGGATTGCATTGAATCTGTAGATTGCTTTAGGCAAGATGGCCATTTTTACTATATTAATCCTGCCAATCCATGAGCATGGGAGATCTATCTTCTGAGATCTTCTTCAATTTCTTTCTTCAGAGACTTGAAGTTCTTGTCATACAGATCTTTCACTTGCTTGGTTAGAGTCACACCAAGGTATTTTATATTTTTTGTGACTATTGTGAAGGCTGTCATTTCCCTAATTTTTTCTCAGCCTCTTTATCCTTTGAGTATAGAAAGGCTACTGATTTGTTTGAATTAATTTTATATCCAGCCACTATGCTGAAGTTGTTTATCAGGTTTAGGAGTTTTCTGGTGGGATTTTTGGGGTCACGTAAGTATACTATCATATCATCTGCAAATAGTGATACTTTTATTTCTTCCTTTCCAATTTGAATCCCTTTGACCTCCTTTTGTTGTCTAATTGCTCTGACTAAGACTACTAGTACTATATTGAGCTGGTAGGGTGAGAGTGGACAACCTTTTCTAGTTCCTAATTTCAGTGGGATTGCTTCAAGTTTCTCTCCATTTAGTTTGATGCTGGCTACTGGTTTACTGTATATTGCTTTTACTATGTTTAGGTATGGACCTTGAAATCCTGATCTTTCCAAGACTTCTATCATGAAGAAGTACTGGATTTTGTCAAATGTTTTCTCAGCATCTAATGAAATGTTTATTAGTTTTTTTTCTTTGAGTTTCTTTATATAGTGGATTAACTACATTGATGGATTTCTGTATATTGTACCATCCCTGCATGCCTGGGATGAAGCCTACTTGATCATGCTGGATGATTGTTTTTATGTGTTCTTGGATTTGGTTGGCAAGAATTTTATTGAGTACTTTTGCATTGATATTCATAAGGGAAATTGTTCTAAAGTTCTCTTTCTTTGTTGGGTCTTTGTGTGGTTTAGGTATCAGAGTAATTGTGGCTTCATAAAATGAATTGGGTAGTGTTCCATCTGTTTCTATTTTGTGGAATAGTTTGAAGTGTCTTGGTATTAGGTCTTCTTTGAAGGTCTGATAGAACTTTGCATTAAATCAATCTGGTTCTGGGCTTATTTTTTTTGCTTGGGAGACTATTAATGACCGCTTTTATTTCAGTTGTCTTATTGCCCTCAGACTTCAAGTACTATATTGAATAATTATGGAGAGAGTGGACAATCTTGTCTTCTTCCTGATTTCAGTGGAAGTAATTTGAATTGCTCTCCATTTAAATTGATATTGGCTATGTGCTTTCTATAAATTGCCTTTATTATGGTAATGTATTTTATGTGTATTTCTACTCTCCAGGACTTTTTTCATGAAGGGGCATTGGATTTTGTCAAAGGTCTTTACTGTATCTAATGAGATATTCATGTATTCTTGTTCTTGTTGTTGTTTGTCAGTTTGTTTATATGGTTTATTTCATTTATCAGTTTACATATGTTGACCATCCCTGCATCTCTGGGATGAAGCCCTCTTGATCATGGTGTATTATATTTTTGTTGTGTTCTTGGATTTTGTTTCCAAGTATGTTTAGTGTTTTTCCATCTATGCTCCTAAGGGAAATGTTTCTGTAATTATCTTTGTTGGGTCTTCATTTTGTTTAGTAAGCAAGTTAACTTTGGCCTCATAAAATGGATTGGGCAATGTTCCTTATGTTTTTATTTTGAATAATTTTAAGATTATTAGCATTGACTCTTTTTTTCATTTTTGTATGTTGAACTATTTCTGCATCTCTTGGATCAAACCCACTTGATAATAGTGGATGATATCTGGATTCAGTTTTTAAGTATTTTATTGAATATTCTTGCATCAATGGTCATATAGGAGATTGGGCTGAAAATCACTTTCTTGGTTGAGTTGTTGTGTGGTTTAGGTATCCGGATGACTGTGGCATCATAAAATGAATTTGGCAATCTTCCTTGTGTTTCTGTTTTGTGGAATAATTTAAGCACTACTGGTATTAGGTTTGTTAGAATTATGCCCTCAAACGATCTGGCTCTGGGCTTTTTGTGGTTGAGAAACTATTAATGACTGCTTCCTTTTGCTTAAGAACTATAAGGTTATTTAGATTGTTTAAGTAATCTTGATTTGACTTTGATAAGTGGTATCTATGAAGAAAATTTACAATTTTGTTTAAGTTTTCCAATTTTATGGAGTACAGATGTACCACACCCCCTTGCACACTTTAAGCTTTGGGTGGACCATGCTACCAGCCTCCACCCAGGAACCACTCCAGATCACTTTTTTTTTTTTTTTTTTTTTTTAGACAGAGTTTCTCTGTGTAGCACTGGCTGTCCTGGAACTCACTTTGTAGACCAGGCTGGGCTCAAACTCAGAAATCCGCCTGCCTCTGCCTCCCAAGTGCTGGGATTAAAGGCATGTGCTACCACTGCCCGCAGATCCACTGGTGAAACACACAAAAACACACACATTAGCTTATTTTTGATATGCTTTAGGTCAGTGGCTGGGATCGTCTAAGCCATTCTCAGTTGCCGTGCCCTCCTTTTCTCTTCCAGCTCAGCATCTCTAATTCTACCATCATCTTTAGTTTCTCAGTTACCTTTAATCTCCCACCTGCTACCCAGGCCCAATCCAGGAAGTGGCCAATGGCCACTATACCCTAGATATCACATGACTGGTGGTTATTTCTCCTCTGAATCATGGCAAACTGTTTTCCTCTCCTGTGTCTGCTAGCCTGCCTGTGGGGAAACGAAGTGCTGCCTCTTCCACCCAGCAGCTTTACTGATCAAGAACAAGACCTTCAGAGCATTAGAAAACAAAACAAAACAGAACAAAACAAAAAACCTACATCTCACCTGTTCTGTCAAATTAAAAAAAGCAAAAACAAAAACAAAAAGACTCATTAGGTAGGTTACTGTGTCCTCAGATCAGTCCCAAAAATGCCATAAATCTTTGGGACATTTGAATAGTTTATTGAAAACCCTGAAAGATTTTGTTGATTTAATAAAAAATGATGAGTTAGGAGATGGCATTTGTGAGTGTGTGTGTGTGTGTGTGTGTGTGTGTGTGTTTGAGAGAAATAGAGGAAAGAGAGAAATGGAAAAAGAGATTATAGCATTAAAAATTCTGAGAGTGCGGGGGCCAACAGATGAGTTGGAGGAGAAGGGAAGGAGTAAAAATTATGTACTAATAGTACTCACTATGAAATTCTTATATTATTGTAATTTGTTTTGGTTTATTTGCCTGTAGTCTGTTGAAGGCTGCTTTTTTCTGAAGAGGAAAAAGAGGGGGAGTGAATCTTTGGGAAAGGTAAGGTAGGAGGGAAATAAGAGGAGCAGAGGGAGGGGAAACTGTAGTTAGGATGAATTGTATGAGAGTAATGTACTTTCAATGAAAAAGTAAATACAGAATAGACAGCAAAGAGGAAATATAGAGGTAATATTATCCTACGTTATCAAAGTGGGACCATTGTAATTATGTTTCCTTAAAAGACAAGAGCTAGAATTCATCCATTAAATATTTTTTTAATCTCTCAGAGGACTGTAATTCCTGTTCAGCACCCAAATGTGTGGCCAACAACTTCCTGTACTTACAGTCCTAGGGACCGGAGGTCATCTTCTGATGCTCACATAAACAGCTAAAGTCATTTTCTCTCTTTCTGTCTCTCTGTCTCTCTGTCTGTCTGTCTCTCTCTCTCTCTCTCACACACACACACACACACACACACACACACACACGCACACACGCACACACGCACGCATGAACACACACACATACACATACCATAATTAGAACAATAAAAAAATTGAATGAGACAATTTGACTACTTATAAAATGCCAGAATGATAGCTCTTAGAAACTACAACTCATAATTAATAAAAATAGTTGATCACAGACCCAGAACATGTCACAAAAATACTGCCAGAAAAGTGAAAATACAGGAAAATATTTTCCTCATATAATTCCAGATCAGATAATATGGAATACAATCCACCTGCACCTGAGTTTAGTCCCTTATATCCCATATTAGACATCTGGCCAGAACTCTAAGATATTAGATTCACAATTCAGTAAAATAGCCAAAATAAACCAATGGCATAGTCTAATCAAAATACTGTGGCTCAGACACAAATTTTGAACAGTCTTCAGGAATGTAGGAGTCAGAGGGGATGGAGAACACCAGGAGAACATCATGCACCTAATTAATACAGCAGAGCTCATATGAACTCACAGAGACTGAAGCAACAGAAAAGGATCCTGCTAGGGATGGCATCACAGCATCAGCTCCTCAGCATATATATATATATATATACACACACACACTCACAAACACACACACACACAGAGGAGCTGATGCTGTGATGCTTATATATATATATATATATATATATATATATATATATATATACAAACACATATTTATGCATATATATACACACATATATATATTATGCCTTTTAGCTTGGTGGCTTTTTTTTTTATTTTCTAAGTTTTTTTATTTACATTCCAAATAATTTCCCCTTTCCCATTTCCTGCCTCCACGGAAGTCCCATAAGCCCCTTTCATCACTCTGTTCCCCATTCAACCCCCTCTCCCTTCTCTGTCCTGGCCATTCCCCTACATCCAGTCTTTCCTGGATCAGGGGTCTCTCCTTCCATCTTCTCGGAAATCTATTGTGTCTTTTTTGATGACTTTAGGTTGAAAGTCAATTTTATCTGATATTAGGATGACTACTCTGGGTCGTTTCCAGGGACCATTTGCTTGTAAAATTGTTTTCCAGCCTTTTACTCTGAGGTAGTGTTTGTCTTTGACACTGAGGTGCGTTTCCTGCACGCAGCAAAATGCTGGGCCCTGTTTACATATCCAGTCTGTTAGTCTATGTCTTTTTATTGGGGAATTGAGACCACTGATATTAGGAGAGATTAAGGAATAGTGATTATTGCCACCTGCTATTCTTGACGCTATCTTTATGTTTGAGTGACTATCTACTTTTGGGTTTGATGCAAGAAGGTTACTATCACATTTTTTCCAGGGTGTTGTTTCTCTCCTTGTATTGGCGATTTCCACCTATTATCCTTTGCAGGGCTGGGTTTGTGAAAAGATAGTGTGAAAATTTGGTTTTATCATGGAATATCTTGGTCTCTCCATCTATGGTGATTGAGAGTTTTGCTGGGTATAGTAGTCTAGGCTGGCATTTGTGCTCTCTTACTGTCTGCAAGAGATCTGACCAGGATCTTCTGACTTTCATAGTCTCTGGAGAGAAGTCTGATGTGATTCGGATAGGTCTTCCTTTGTATGTTACTTGGACCTTTTCTCTTACTGCTTTTAACATTCTTTCTTTGTTTAGTACATTTGATGTTTTGATTATTATGTAACGGGAGGTTATTTCTGTTCTGGTCCAGTCTGTTTGGCGTTCTGTAGGCTTCTTGTACGTTCACTGGCATCTCTCTCTTTAGATTAGGGAAGTTTTCCTCCATAATTTTGTTGAAGATATTTACTGGCCCTTTAAGTTGCAAATGTTCAGTCTCATCTATACCTGTAATCCTTTGGTTTGGTCTTCTCATTGTGTCCGGGATATCCTGGATGTTTTGGGTTACACGTTTTTTGCACTTTGCACTTTCTTTGACTGTTGAGTCGATACTTTCTATGGTATCTTAAGCACCTGAGATTCTTTCGTCTTTGTCTTGTATTCTATTGTTGATGTTTTTGCATCTATGACTCCTGAATTCTTCCCAAGGTTTCCTATCCCTAAAGTTGTCTCCCTTTGTGATTTCATGGTTGTTTCTACTTCCTTTTTTAGATCCTGGATGGATTTGCTCAGATCCTTCACTTGTTTGTTTGTGTTTTCCTGTATTTCTTTTCTTCTTTTTTTTTTAATTTTTATTTTATTTATTTTTTTAATTTTATTCTATTTTTTAATTTACATTCCAAATCATTTCCCCTTTCCCATTTCCTCCCTCCCCGAAAGTCCCATAAGCCCCCTTCCCTCCCTCTTTTCTCCATTCAACACCCTCTCTTTTCTCTGTCCTGGTATTCCCCTACATCCAGTCTTTCCAGGACCAGGGGTCTCTCCTTCCATCTTCTTAGAAATCTATTGATATGCGAATTGTGTCTAGGGCATTCTGAGATTCTGGGTTAATATCCCCTTATCAGTGACTGCATACCATGTGTGTTGTTTTGTGATTGGTTTACCTCACTAAGGATGATATTTTCAAGTTCTGACCATTTGCCTAGGAATTTTGTGAATTCATTGTTTTTAATTGCAGAGTAGTATTCCATTGTGTAGATATACCACATCTTCTGAATCCATTCCTCCGTTGAGGGACATCTGGGTTCTTTCCAGCTTCTGGCTATTATAAATAAGGCTGCTATGAACATAGTGGAGCATGTGTCCTTATTGCATGCAGGTAAAGCCTCTGGGTATATGCCCAGGAGTGGTATAGCCGGATCCTCTGGGAGTGTCATGCCCAGTTTTCTGAGGAACTGCCAGACTGCTTTCCAGAGTGGTTGTACCAGCTTGCAATCCCACCAGCAGTGGAGGAGTGTTCCTCTTTCTCCACATCCTCGCCAGCAACTGCTGTCTCCTGTGTTTTTGATCTTAGCCAACCTGACTGGTGTGAGATGGAATCTCAGGGTTGTTTTGATTTGCATTTCCCTAATGACTAAGGATGATGAACATCTCTTTAGGTGCTCCTCAGCCATTAGATATTCTTCAGGTGAGAACTCTTTGTTTATCTCTGTACCCCATTTTTTAATAGGGTTACTTGCCTCTCTGGAGTTTAACTTCTTGGGTTCTTTGTATATATTGGATATTAGCCCTCTGTCGGATGTAAGGTTGGTAAATATCATTTCCCAGTTAGTTGGTTGCCGCTTTGTCTTTTTGACAGTGTCTTTTGCCTTGCACAAACTTTGTAATTTAATGAGGTCCCATTTGTCTATTCCTGATCTTAGAGCATAAGCTATTGGAGTTCTGTTCAGGAAATTCTCCCCTGTGCCCATATGTTCAAGGTTCTTCCCTAGGTTCCCTTCTATTAGTTTCAGTGTGTCTGGTTTTATGTGGAGATCCTTGATCCACTTAGAATTGAGCTTAGTGCAAGGAGATAAGAATGGGTCAATTTGCATTCTTCTGCATGTTGACCTCCAGCTGAGCCAGCACCATTTGTTGAAAAGGCTATCTTTTTTCCACTGGATGGTTTTAGCTCCTTGGTCAAAGATCAAGTGACCATAGGAGTGTGGATTCATTTCTGGGTCTTCAATTCTGTTCCATTGATCTACATGTCTGTTACTGTACCAATACCATCCGGTTTTTAACACTATTGCTCTGTAGTACAGCTTGAGGTCCGGGATACTGATTCCCCCAGAGGTTCTTTTACTCTTGAGAATAGTTTTAGCTATTCTGGGTTTTCTGTTATTCCAGATGAATTTTTGAATTGCTCTTTCTAACTCTATGAAGAATTGAGTTGGGATTTTGATGGGGATTGCATTGAATCTGTGTATTACTTTTGGTAAGATGCTCATTTTTACTATATTAATCCTGCCAATCCATGAGCATTGCAGATTTTTCCATCTTCTGAGGTCTTCTTCAATTTCTTTCTTCAGAGACTTGAAGTTCTTGTCATACAGATCTTTCACTTGTTTGGGTAGAGTCACGCCAAGATACTTAATATGGTTTGTGGCTATCGTGAAGGGTATTATTTCTCTTACTTCTTTCTCAGCCTGCTTATCCTTTGAGTATAGGAAGGCTTCTGACTTGCTTGAGTTGATTTTATATCCGGCCACTTTGCTGAAGTCGTTTATCAGCTGTAGGAGTTCTCTGGTGGAGTTCTTTGGGTCGCTTATGTATACTATCATATCGTCTGGAAATAGTGATAGTTTGACTTCTTCCTTTCCAATTTGTATCCCTTTGACCTCTTTTTGTTGTCTAATTGCTCTATCTAGAACTTCAAGTACTATATTGAAAAGATATGGAGAGAGAGGGCAGCCTTGTCTAGACCCTGATTTTAGTGGGATTGCTTCAAGTTTCTCTGCATTTAGATTGATGCTGGCTACCGGTTTGCTGTAAATTGCTTTTAGTATGTTTAGATATGGGCCTTGAATTCCTGATCTTTCCACGACCTTTAGCATGAAAGGATGCTGAATTTTGTCAAATGCTTTCTCAGCATCTAATGAGATGACCATATGGTTTTTTTCTTTGAGATTGTTTATATAGTGGATTACATTGATGGATTTCCTTATATTGAACCATCCCTGCATCCCTGAGATGAAGCCTACTTGATCGTAGTGAATGATCGTTTTGATGTGTTCTTGGATTAGGTTGGCAAGAATTTTATTGAGTATTTTTTGCATCAATATTCATAAGAGAGATTGGCCTGAGTTCTCTTTCTTTGTCGGATCTTTGTGTGCTTTTGGTATTAGTGTAATTGTGGCTTCATAGAACAAGTTGGGTACTGTTCCTTCTGTTTCTATTTTGTGGAACAGTTTGAAGAGTATTGGTGTTAGGTCTTCTTTGAAGGTCTGACAGAATTCTGCACTAAAACCGTCTGGACCTGTACTTTTTTTGGTTGGAAGACTTCCAATGACAACTTCTATTTCTTCAGGGGTTATAGGATGGTTTAGATGGTCTATTTGATCCTGATTTAATTTTGGTATTTGGTATCTGTCAAGAAAATTGTCCATTTCCTCAAGATTTTCTAGTTGTGTTGAATACAGGTTTTTGTAGTAGGATCTGATGATTTTTTGAATTTCCTCAGTTTCTGTTGTTATCTCTCCCTTTTCGTTTCTGATTTTACTAATTTGGATACTATCTCTGTGCCCTCTGGTTAGTCTGGCTAAGGGCTTATCTATCTTGTTGATTTTCTCAAAGAACCAACTCCTCGTTTTGTTGATTCTGTGTATGGTTTTATTTGTTTCTACTTGATTGATTTCAGCCCTGAGTTTGATGATTTTCTGCCTTCTACTCCTCTTTGGTGTATTTGCTTCTTTTTGTTCCAGGGCTTTCAGGTGTGCCATTAAGCTGTTAGTGTATGCTGTCTCCGGTTTCTTTTTGGCGGCACTCAGGGCTATGAATTTTCCTCTTAGAACTGCTTTCATTGTGTCCCATAAATTAGGGTATGTTGTGCCTTCATTTTCATTAAGTTTCAAAAAGTCTTTGATTTCTTTCTTTATTTCCACCTTGACCAAGTTATCATTGAGTAGAGCATTGTTCAGCCTCCATGTGTACGTGGGTTTTCTTTTGTTTTTGTTGCCATTGAAGACCACTCTTATTCCATAGTGATCTGATAGGAGGCATGGGATTAGTTCTATCTTCTTGTATCTGTTGAGGTCTGATTTGTGACCAATTATATGGTCAATTTTGGAGAAGGTACCATGAGGAGCTGAGAAGAAGGTGTATTCTTTAGCTCTAGGATGAAATGTTCTATATATATCTGTTAGTTCCAGTTGGTCCAAGGCTTCAATTAGATTCACTGTGTCCCTGTTTAGTTTCTGCTTTCCTGAACGATCCATTTCAGAGAGCGGGGTGTTGAAGTCACCCACTATTATTGTGTGCGGTGCGATGTGTGCTTTGAGTTTTAGTAAAGTTTCTTTTACGAATGAGGGTGCCCTTGCATTTGGAGCATAGATATTCAGAATTGAGAGTTCTTGTTGGTGGATTTTTCCCTTGATCAGTATGTAGTGCCCTTCTGTGTCTTTTTTGATGACTTTAGGTTGAAAATCAATTTTATCTGATATTAGGATGGCTACTTCACCTCATATCTTGGGGCCATTTGCTTGTAAAATTGTTTTCCAGCCTTTTACGCTGAGGTAGTGTTTGTCTTTGACTCTGAGATGCGTTTCCTGCATGCAGCAAAATGCTGGGTCCTATTTACGTATCCAGTCTGCTAGTCTATGTCTTTTAATTGGGGAATTGAGACCATTGATATTGAGAGATTAAGGCATAGTGATTATTGCCTTCTGCCATTCTTGATGCTATCTTTATATTTGAGTGGTTATCTACTTTTGTGTTTGATTCAAGAAGGTTATTGTCTTATTTTTTCCAGGGTGTTGTTTCTCTCCCTGTATTGCGGGTTTCCACCTATTATCCATTGCAGGGCTGGCTTTGTGGAAAGATATTGTGAAAATTTGGTTTTATCATGGAATATCTTGGTCTCTCCATCTATGGTGATTGAGAGTTTTGCTGGGTGTAGAAGTCTAGGCTGGCATTTGTGCTCTCTTAGTGTCTGCATGGGATCTGACCAGGATCTTCTGGCTTTCATAGTCTCTGGAGAGAAGTCTGATGTGATTCGGATAGGTCTTCCTTTGTATGTTACTTGGCCCTTTTCTCTTACTGCTTTTAGTATTCTTTCTTTGTTTAGAACATTTGGTGTTTTGATTATTATGTGAAGGGAGGTTATTTCTGTTCTGGTCCAGGCTGTTTGGAGTTCTGTAGGCTTCTTGTACATTCATCGGCATCTCTCTCTTTAGGTTAGGGAAGTTTTCCTCCATAATTTTGTTGAAGATGTTTACTGTCCCTTTAAGTTGCAAATCTTCACTCTCATCTATACCTATAATCCTTAGGTTTGGTCTTCTCATTATGTCCTAGATTTCCTGGATGTTTTGGGTTACACGTTTTTTGCATTTTACATTTTCTTTGACTGTTGAGTCGATGCTTTCTATGGAATCTTCAGCACCTGAGATTCTTTCTTCCATCTCTTTTATTCTATTGTTTATGTTTGCATCTATGACTCCTGATTTCTTCCCAAGGTTTTCTATCTCCAAAGTTGTCTCCCTTTGTGATTTCTTAGTTGTTTCTACTTCCTTTTTTAGTTCCTGGATGGATTTGCTGAGATCCTTCACTTGTTTGTTTGTATTTTCCTGTATTTCTTTAAGGTATTTTTGCATTACCTCTTTCAGGATTTCTGCCTGTTGACCCACGTTCTCCTGCATTTCTCTGAGCGATTTTTGTGTTTCCTCCTCATCTGAATCCATCTGTTGATCCATCGTTTCCTGCATTTTTTTACGCAGTTCTCGTGTTTCCTTTGTAAGGGCATCTAACCGTTGATTCATTTCTTTAAGCAATTTTTGTGTTGCCTCCTTATGGGCATCCGTCTGTTGACCCATATTCTTCTGCATTTCTTTATGCAATTTTTGTGATTCCTTTGTGAGTGTATCTACCCGTTGATTCATCTTGTTAAGCGATTTTTGTGTTGTCTCCTTGTGCGCCTCCATCTTTTGATCCATGTTCTCCCGCATTTCTCTAAGTGATTTTTGTGTTTCCTTTGTAAGGGCTTCTAACCGTTGATTCATGGTCTCCTGTAATTCTTTATTAGATTTATTTGTGTCCTTCTTGTGATCCTCTAATAGCATCATGAGAAGTGATTTTAAATCCAGATCTTGTCTTTCGGGTGTGGTGGGGTATCCAGGACTTGCTGCTGTTGGAGAGTTGGGTTCGGATGGTCCCATATTACTTTGATTTCTGTTAGTAACATTCCTACGTTTGCCTTTTGCCATCTGGATACCTCTGATTTTAGTTGGTCCTGCTGTCACTGGCTGTTGGTTGGACCTCCTGTGAGCCTACAAAGCTATTTCTGCACCCCCTGGTTTACCAGGATTCCCCTGGCACAGATTTCTGGGGCCTGCCCTGCTCCTGAGTGACTTTGGAGCCCTGATGTGCCTTGCCCCATGTGATGTTATGTTGGGGAGTCCTTGCACATCTAAAGGCTCAGCGTAGTTTATTCCTGGAGCAGAGGTCGCCAAAGGGCGGCTGGTAGGCTCCTGCCCTGTGCAGGGGTGTGTGATCTCTCCTATAGTGGGGGGGGGGGATGGGGGCATCCCTCTGCCAGGCAGAAGTCCCACAGCAGAGCTAGAATCCTGGTTACTACAGATCTGCTCAGCTCTTGGTAGCCACGTACACACAATCTGCCCGAGACCCAAGCGATATTATGCCTGTCTGTCTCAGAGCCTGGCAGGCCACTGGAGCAAAGATGGCGGAGTGCACTCTGCACTCTCTCAGTGGTGCTGCTCACCCTGCAGAGGCGATGGCCTGCAGATCTGGCACCCAGACGACCGAAGTGCTGTTCCGTTCTTGGGCGCAGGCGGAAGCCCCAACACGCCATTTCCCAAGTGATGTTATATTGGGGAGAGCCTGGGTACCTGTCTCTTCAGTGCAGTCTACCGGAACAGAGGTCGCAGAAGGGAAGCTCTCTCCTTGGATGCCGGATCCCCTGGTGATCCTGATGCTTCATTTCTTTTGCTGCCTCAGTGGTCCAGCCTTCAAAGTCTCAACTCCTTTCCTGTATTTCTTTAAGATATATTTTCATTTCCTCTTTCAGGATTTCTGCCTGTTGACCCAAGTTCTCCTGTATTTCTCAAAGCAATTTTTGTGTTTCCTCCTCATGGGCTTCCATCTGTCGATCCATATTCTCCTGCATTTCTTTAAGCGATTCTTGTGTTTCCTTTGTAAGGGCATCTAACTGCTTATTCATTTCTTTAAGCGATTTTTGGGTTGCCTCCTTATGGGCCTCCATCAGTTGACCCATATTCTCCTGCATTTCTCTAAGCAATTTTTGTGTTTCCTTTGCTAGGGCTTCTACCCGTTGATTCATGTTCTTCTGTATTTCTCTAAGCAATTTTTGTGTTTCCTTTGTAAGGGCTTCTACCCGTTGATTCATGTTCTCCTGTATTTCTTTATGAGATTTATTTGTCTCCTTCTTGAAACCCTCTAATAGCATCATGAGAAGTGATTTTATATCCAGATCTTGCCTTTCAGGTGTGATGGGGTATCCAGGACTTGTTGCTGTTGGACAGTTGGGTTCAGATGGTGCCATATTGCCTTGATTTCTGATAGTAACGTTCCTATGTTTGTCTTTTGCCATCTGGTTATCTCTGGTGTTAGTTGGTCCTGCTTTCACTGGCTCTTGGTTGAGCCTCCTGTGAGTCTGCAAGTCTATTTCTGCCACCCCCCACCCCGGATTACTGGGATTCCCCTGGCACCGATTGCTGGGGCCTCCCCTGCTCCTAAGTGACTTTGGAGCCCTGATGTGCCTTGCCACAAGTGATGTTATATTGGGGAATCCCTGCACATCCAAAGGCTCAGCATAGTGGATCCCCATAGCAGAGGTCGCCAAGGGGAGGCTGGTGCCCTCCCACCCTGTGTGGATGCGCTCTCTCCCAGTGTTGGTCCCTCTGCAGGGCAGATGTCCCACAGCAGAGCTGGAGCGTAGTTGACCACAGAACTGCCCAGCTCTTGGGAGCAGGGAGCACACAAGCTTGCTGAGATCCAAGTGATATTATGCTTGATTGTCCCTGCGTCTGGAGGTCCCAGTTGCCCTGTTGCTGGGGCAAAGATGGCAGAGTACACTCTGTGCTCTCTTGGTGCAGATCACTCTGCAGGGCAGATGGCACACAGCAGAGCTGGTGCCCAGACGACCGCAGAGCTGCCCCGCTCTTGGGCACAGAATGGAAGCCCAACAGGCTGTGTCCCAAGCAATGTTATACTGGGGAGTCCCTGGGTACCTGGATGCTCAGCGCAGTCGATCCCTGGAACAGAGGTCTCCAAGGGGTAACTTTGTGCTTTGTAAAACTCTTATGAGTGCCAGACGCCATATCTCTGAATCTTTTGCCTTTAATTGAGACCCTTTTCTTCCTATTGGATTGTCTTATCCAGCATTGATATAATTGAGGTCTTTGGTCTTTTCTATTGTATCTTCTTTTGTTTCATTTGGATGTCAACTCTTGGAAGCCTGCTCTTTTCTGAAGAGGAAAAGGGATGGAGATGTGGATCTGGAGGAGAGGTGAGGTGTTAGAGAGCTAAGAGAAGTGGAGAGAGGGGAAACTGCTTAGGATGTATTGTATGAGAGAAGCAACTGTTTTCTTTTTTTTTATGACATCAGAAACATAATTCATTTATTTAAAAAATGATTATTTGTACATCATAAAATTTCCAAACTTCTTTTCCAAAGGAACAGAATTTATGAATGCAAACTGCAGACCACAGGCTGAGTGAAGAAATTCCCATACTTTTTGTCTGGCTTAAAGCTTAAATGGAGAATCAAAGTATAAGAAAACAAATTCACAAATAGATGGGCAAATGTAATGAGGTGAATTTGTAGGATTTCTGGTTTGTTTGGTTTTTTGTTTGTTTGTTTGTTTGTTACTAAAGTTCAGCTTTAATCCATGGTGGTCTGATAAGATGTAAGGGATTACTTCAATTTTCTTGTATTTGTGGAGTCTTGCTTTGGTAACAACAATATGGTCAATTTTGGAGAAATTTCCGTGAGGTACTCAGAAGAAGGTATATTCTTTTGTGTTTGGGTGAAATATTTGTAGACATGACATCTTTTAGATCAATTTCATTCATAATATCAGTTAGTTTCATTATTTGGCTTGATGTATTATTTAAGCTTTAGTAAATCTATCTATCTATCTATCTATCTATCTATCTATCTATCTATCTATCTATCTATCATCTATCTATCTATCTATCTATCTATCTATCTATCTATCTATCTATCTATCTATCTATCTATCTATCTATCTATACATATGACTTGTTGGGGTCCTTGCATTTGGGACACCAATGTTCAGAAATGAGAAATCATCTTGGTGGTTTTCCTTTGATTACTGTTCAGTGTCCTTTTTGGTATCTTTTGATGAATTTTGGTTGTAATTTTATTTTATTAGATATTCAAATAGCTACTCCACTTGCTTCATTGGTTCATTTGCTTGGAAAATCATTTTCCAGCCCTTTACTCTGAGCTAATAGCTATTCTTGATGTTGTGCTGTCTTTCTTTTATGCAACATAATGATAGATCATGTTTTCACATCCACTCTGACTGTCTTTTATTGGGGAATTGAGTTCACTAATGTTGTGAGCTATTAAAGACCAATGATTACTAGTGCCTGTTATTTTAATGTGTGTGGTTTTTTTGTTTGTTTGTTTTGGTTTGGGTTTTTTTTTTTCTTTTGCTGATGTGCAGTTATTTATTTCCTGTGTTTTCTTTGGTGTAGTTAACCTCCTTGGGTGGAAGTTTTCCTTCTAGAATATACTGTAAGATTGGATTTGTGGACAGATATTGTTTAAATTTGGTTTTGTCATGGAAGAATTTACTTTTTTCATCTACAGTGATTGATCGTTTTGCTGGGTATTGTAGTCTGGGCTAGCATGTGTGGTCTCTTAGATACTACAAGACATCTGCCCAGTCCCTTCTGCCTTTTAGAGTACCTGCTGGAAAGTTCGATGTAATTCTAATAGATATGCCTTTACATGTTACTTGGCTTTTTTTCTTCATGGCTTTTTAATACCCTCTCATTGTTCTGTTCACTTACTGTTTTGATTGTTATGTGATGGATGGATTTTTTTTTCTAGTCCAATCTATTTGGTGTTCTGTAAGCTTCTTGTATCTTAATAGATATCTCTTTCTTTAGGTTTGAGAATTTTTCTTATATGATTTTAGCGAAAATATTTTCCAGACTCTTGAGCTGGTAATCTTTTCATTCTCTTCATAATATTTTTAGGTTTGATATTTTCACAGTGTCTCAGATTTCTTGGACATTTGTGTAAGAAACTTTTCAGATTTAACATTTTCTTTGACTGATGTATAATTTTTTTCTGCGATATCATCTAAGCCTGAGATTCTTTTTTCCATCTCTTATATTCTGTTCATGATGCTTGTGTCTGTAGTACATCTTCACTTATCTAGATATTTCATCTCCAGGATTCCCTCAGTTTGTATTTTCCAAGTTTCTATTTCTATTTTCAGGTCTTGTACAGTTTTATTCATTTCCTTCACCTGTTTGATTGTATTTTCCTGTATTTCTTTAAGAAATCTTTCCATTTCCTTTTTAAAGACCTCTATCATCTTTATAAGATTGTATTTAAGGTCATTTTATGTATGTATGTATGTATGTATGTATGTATGTATGTATGTATGTATGTACATGTATTTATGTTGTATTGGAATATTCAAGATTTGCTGTAGTAGGTTAACTGGGCTCTAGTGATGCCATATAGTCCTGGCTTTTTTTGTTTGTGTTCTTGTTCTGACCTTTAGCAATCTGGGTTTTGTAGTTATTATAGATTTAGATCCTGATTTCTGAGTTTATTTTAGTTGGGTGGGTGATTTTAATTGTTGTTGTTGCTTGTTTTGTTTTGCTTTCGGATAATTTTTCCTTTGGTCTTTGTTTCTTCTCTGTCTTCTGGCTTGAATGTCCTGGGGTTCTGGTGACCAGACAGTCTTGAGGTCTGTGATAGTTTGTATATGCTCATTGCAAGGAATGGCACTATTAGAAAGTGTGACCTTTTTGGATGAGGTGTGTCACTGTGGGGATGGGCTTGGAGATCTTCCTCCTAGACACACCTGAGCATGCCCAGTCTGTTCCTCGCTTCCTTTAGTTAAAGATGCAGAACCCTCAGCTCCTCCTGTTCAATGCCTTCCTGGATGCTGCCATGCTTCTGCCTTGATGACAATGGGCTGAACCTCTGAACCTGTAAGCCAGCCCCAATTAAATGTTGACTTTTATAAAATTTGCTTTGGTCATGATGTCTTTTCACAGCAGTAAAACCCTAACTATGACAAGGTCCATCAAAATACCTTCCCTGAGGTTTGTGTGGCCTGCATGCTTTCTGGGGTTTTGGTTGCTAACCTCGCCTAGCATGGTCCCTAGTACCAGCATGGTCATAGGTTCCTGGTGCCAGAGTGACTTCTGGAAAACTAAGAAGACTTGTGAGCTGGTAAATGGAGTACAAGAAGCACAGTGTAGTTTATTGTTGTTGGGTGTAGTAAGAGAAGGGCCAATTAATGATTGGACTGGCTTGAGCCTCATGACATGAAAGGAAGCCCACCCCTGAGATTATTAATGATACTATGATATACTTGCAGATAGGAGCCTAGCATAATTATCATCAGAGAAGCTTCACCCAGAAGCTACTGGAAATTGATGCAGAGACCCACAGTCACACATTAAGTTGAGGTTGGAGAATTGTGTAGAAGAGGGGGAGGATGAATTGAATGAGTCAGAAAGGCCAAGGAAACCAAAAGAAAAACCTACAGAATCAACTTACCTGGACTGATAGGGGCTCATAGAGACCAAACTGCCAACTAGAAAGCTTGCATTGGATAGACTTAGGACCTCTGCATATATGTAAAAGTTGTGCAGCTGATTCTTCATGTGGGACTCCTAAAACAAGAGCAGGGTGTGTCTCTGACTACTTTGCCTGCCTTTGGATCCATTTACCCTAGCTTGGTTACCTCATTTATCCTCAACAGAAGATGTGCTTAGTCTTACTGTTGTTTGATATGTCAAGACTGGCTGAGGTTCCCCCCCCCCCCATTTTTTGGAGAAGAAAGGGGGATGGGACAGATGGGGGGAGGGATGAAGTAAGAGGGAAGGACTGGGAGGAAAAGAGGGAAGGGAAACTGTGATTGGGATATAAAGTAAATAAATAATTAATAAAAACCCCCTGAAACTACCTATAGATAACTCAAGTTACATATAAGAGTTTGTTTTGGCATCAGGGAACTAGGCAGCTCCACAGCCTTCTGTGCTTAGCCCTCCCAGAGATAGTGATCTCCCAGCAGTGATTTCACTTCTGAGTGCAGAGGTGAGATCTCCACCTTGTCTCTGGAGGGGTATAGCTAGGAGCACACTGGGCATACGATCAGTGGAACAGCTGGGACAGGTGTCTTCCCTTTTGGCTGCCATTTGCAGCAAGGAACTAGACAGCTCCACAGCCTTCTGTACACAGACCCTTCCAGAAGAGAGTTGGTCTCCCAGGAGTACAGGCACAGTTTTACAGGCCCATAGGAGGGGCAAGATCCAGCCAGAGACAACAAGACCAACTAACACCAGAAATAACCAGATGGCGAAAGACAAGCACAAGAATCCTACCAACAGAAACCAAGGCTACTTGGCAACATCAGAGCCCAGTTCTCCCACCACAGCAAATCCCGGATACCCCAACACACTAGGAAAGCAAGAGTTGGATTTAAAGTCTCTTCTCATGATGCTGTTAGAGACATCAAGAAGGACATAAATAACTCCCTTAAAGAAATACAGGCGAACATGGGTCAAATGGTAAAGGCCCTTAAAGAGGAAACACAAAAATCCCTGAAAGAAATATAGGAGAACACAAACAAACAAGTGAAAGAACTGAACAAAACCATCCAGGATCTAGAAATGGAAGTAGAAGCAATAAAGAAATCACAAAGTGAGACATCTCTGGAGAATCTTGGAAAGAATTCAGGCGTCATAGATGCAAGCATCAACAACAGAATACAAGAGATAGAAGAAAGAATCTCAGGAGCTGAAGATACCATAGAAAACATTGACTCAACAGTTAAAGAAAATGCAAAATGCAAAAAGCTCCTGAGCCAAACATCCAGGAAATGCAGGACACAATGAGAAGACCAAACCTAAGGATTATAGGTATAGAAGAGAGTGAAGATTTCCAACTTAAAGGACCAGTAAATATCTTCAACAAAATTATAGAAGAAAACTTCTCTAACCTAAAGAAGGAGCTGTCCATGAACATACAAGAAGCCTATAGAACTCCAAACAGACTGGACCAGATCAAAAAGTCCTCCCGGCACATAATAATCAAAACACCAAATATTCTAAAGAAAGAAAGAATATTAAAAGCAGTAAGAGAAAAAGGTCAAGTAACCTATAAAGGTAGGCCTATCAGAATTACACCAGACTTCTCACCTGAGACGATGAAAGTCAGAAGATCCTGGGCAGATCTCATACAGACCCTAAGAGAACACAAATGCCAGCCCAAACTACTATACCCAGCAAAACTCTCAATTACCATAGATGGAAAAACAAGATATTCCGTGATAAAACCGAATTTACACAATATCTTTCCACAAATCCAGCCCTACAAAGGATAATAGATGGAAAACGCCAACATGAGAAGGGAAACTACACCCTAGAAAAAGCAAGAAAGTAATCTTTTTCCCACAAACCCAAAAGAAAGTAACCACACACACATAAAAAGAACATCAAAAATAGCAGGAAGCAACAATCACTATTCCTTAATATCTTATAACGTCAATAGACCCAATTCCCCAACAATAAACGTAGTCTAACAGAGATGTTTTTCATGTGGATCTTAGATTTTATCAGAAAACGTTTGTGACTCCTCTTTCAATTTAGTAATGCCTTTTGTGTCTACCATTTTGACTGTATTATTTTCCATGATAATCTTTAATTTTAACATTTTTTCTGTGTATTTCTTCGATTTTGTCAGAGGTGTTTTTCCTGTAGATCTTCGGTTTCGTTGGGGAGGGGGTGTTTGTACTTCTACTTTCAATCAATTTAGGAATGTTTTGTACCTACCATTTTGTCGGTATAATTGTCCATGATAATCTTTATTTTTAAAGTTTTTCTGTATTTTTCTTCAATTTTGTCAGAAGTATTTTCCATGTGGATCTTCAATTTTATCAGACAATGTCTATACTTTCAATCAACTTAGGAACATTTTTTTGCCACAAGTTCAGACACTTGCTATTAACCAGGTATACTAGTTTGCTCTCTATGGTTGTTATAAAGATCATGATCAAAAGAAACTCAGGTAAAGTCTCTGGGTATATGCCCAGGAGTGGTATAGCCGGATCCTCCGGAAGTGTCATGCCCAGTTTTCTGAGGAGCCGCCAGACTGCTTTCCAGAGTGGTTGTACCAGCCTGCAATTCCACCAGCAGTGGAGGAATGTTCCTCTTTCTCCACATCCTCGCCAACAACTGCTGTCTCCTGTGTTTTTGATCTTAGCCATCCTGACTGGTGTGAGATGGAATCTCAGGGTTGTTTTGATTTGCATTTCCCTAATGACTAAGGATGATGAACATCTCTTTAGGTGCTTCTCAGCCATTAGATATTCTTCATGTGAGAACTCTTTGTGTAGCTCTGTACCCCATTTTTTAATAGGGTTACTTGCCTCTCTGGAGTTTAACTTCTTGAGTTCTTTGTATATCTTGGATATTAGCCCTCTGTCGGATGTAAGGTTGGTAAAGAACATTTCCCAGTTAGTTGGTTGCCGCTTTGTCTTTTTGACGGTGTCTTTTGCCTTGCAAAAACTTTGTAATTTAATGAGGTCCCATTTGTCTATTCTTGATCTTAGAGTATAAGCTATTGGAGTTCTGTTCAGGAAATTCTCCCCTGTGCCCATATGTTCAAGGTTCTTCCCTAGTTTCCCTTCTATTAGTTTCAGTGTGTCTGGTTTTATGTGGAGATCTTTGATCCACTTAGAATTGAGCTTAGTGCAAGGAGATAAGGATGGGTCAATTTGCATTCTTCTGCATGTTGACCTCCAGCTGAGCCAGCACCATTTGTTGAAAAGGCTATCTTTTTTCCACTGGATGGTTTTAGCTCCTTTGTCAAAGATCAAGTGACCATAGGAGTGTGGATTGATTTCTGGGTCTTCAATTCTGTTCCATTGATCTACATGTCTGTTACTGTACCAATACCATGCAGTTTTTAACACTATTGCTCTGTAGTACAGCTTGAGGTCCGGGATACTGATTCCCCCAGAGGTTCTTTTACTCTTGAGAATAGTTTTAGCATATACCCAGAGACTTTACCTGCATGCAATAAGGACACATGCTCCACTATATTCATAGCAGCCTTATTTATAATAGCCAGAAGCTGGAAAGAACCCAGATGTCCCTCAACGGAGGAATGGATTCAGAAGATGTGGTATATTTACACAATGGAATACTACTCTGCAATTAAAAACAATGAATTCACGAAATTCCTAGGCAAATGGTCAGAACTTGAAAATATCATCCTTAGTGAGGTAACCCAATCACAAAAGATCACACATGGTATGCAGTCACTGATAAGGGGATATTGACCCAGAATCTCAGAATACCCTAGACACAATCAGCATATCAATAGATTTCTAAAAAGATGGAAGGAGAGATCCCTGGTCCTGGAAAGACTGGATGTAGGGGAACGCCAGGACAGAGTAATGAGAGGGGGTTGAACGGAGAAAAGAGGGAGGGAAGGGGGCTTATGGGACTTTCGGGGAGGGAGGAAACGGGAAAGGGGAAGTGATTTGGAATGTAAATTAAAAAAATAAAATAAAATAAAAAAAAAAAAAAGAAACTCAGGGAGGAAAGGGCTTATCAATTTACAGTTTAACGTCCCTCATGAAGTGAACCTGGCCATGACCTCAAGGCAGGAATCTGAAAGCTGGAACTAAAGCAGAGGTCAAGGAAGAATGATGCTTCTGGCTTTCTATTCATAGTTCACATAACTTGCTTCCTTATACAAATGAGGAACAATTGTCCAGCAGTGACGCCACTCATTATAGGCTGCCTCCTCCAGATCAATTATTTATCAAGGACTTGCTCCACAGACATGCCCATAGGCCAATCTAATGGGGGCATATTTTCAACTGATTATATTTCATTCCAGATGACTATAAATTGTTTCAAGTTTGCAAAACAACAATAATAAAAACTAACACAGAAGGCATGAATAAAGGTATAAATGAGTTTGTGTGTTGTAAGTTTTCCAGCTCTGAACAGAATGGTATCTGGCAATCGGCAGTCAAGGAAGACCACAAAGCCACATCACAAAACAAAACTCACACAAGACATTTATTGAGAGGGAAAAATCCCAGGACGGTGCATGCCTCTGTTGGGGTAAGAAGACAGCAGGGAACTGAGCAGTAGGCAGGGCTTATATAGGAATTTTTCAGGAGGAGAGCTTTCCTTGGCAGAGATTTCCAGGGTGAGGATTGGTGGGATTTCAAGTCCTGACATGGGGGAGTGCAGACATTGATAGGCTTTTCTGTTTAGGGATTGGTGGTTTTTTGTGCTCAGGGATTGGTGGGTTTCTGTGTCAAGATCAGGGATTGGTGGGTTTTCCTATTCAGGGATTGGTTATATTTTTCTAGTAGAGTGGTGTCTGGCCACTCTCCCCTCAGGAGGCTGGGGATGACAGTTACAATCTTAAAAAAAATGATGTAAGGACCATTAGAGAAGTCTAGGGTTTATGGCCTGACTACTGGAGCTCCTCAGGCACATAGGGGTGTGTGTATGTGTGTCTTATGGGAGGTAGGCCATTTCCCTGCCTTGAGGAATTACAAGGTATATAAAGTTTACAAAGGGAAGTCAGGCCAGGGAAGACTTTCTCTGAAGTTTGAGTTTATATATATATATATATATATATATATATATATATATATATATATTATCTCAAACTATTTAAGTTTTATAAGTTTGTTTATCCCCTCTTCTTGGCATGCATACAAGCTGCTAAGAGGATGGTTTCCTTTAGGCTGATGATAGACTCCTGTCTCACTTGTCAATCTTCTGTTCAGATTTTGTACTTTTGTACTGTGTGTGTGTGTATTGTTATAAACAAATGAAATTTGTAGTTCAGTTTCTCTTCCCTGAAGATGCATTCAAGGAACACGGCATTAATACAGAATATGAAATTCATGAAACTTGGTCAGCTGCATGTTGAGAAAAACAAAACATAAAAGAAAAGACCTCCCATTTAAACAATGGAAAAATTATGTCTAACTTCCCTCGTGCTAATTAACAGACTCTTTGTGCAGATTTAGATAAAACACTTCCTGTCGGCACCTCTGGATTTCTGATTAGTGTACAACTAACTGTCCTTAGGGTATGAAGTTAAATTAAGCGCACACATATGCTATGCATTCTTAAGTATTTTACTACTAATTAAAAACAAGAGCAAAGTGGCTTAGAATTTGCAAAAAACAAACAAATAAATCAAACAAAAATAAACAAAAACGTTTTAAAGTCTTATACCTTTACTGTTTTAAAGTTAACATTCAGAGCAGTCTATCTAAGCCAAAAGACACCTTTTTAAAATTTGTTGCTGTTCTTTTTAAGAGAATGTGAGCTTTTATTTAGGAAGTGTCTTATTTCTGTTTTTGTTGTCATGATAAAGCATCATGACATAAAGTGACTTGGGGAGGAAAGGGTGTCTTTCACCTTATAGGTTATAATCTTTCATTGATAGAAGACAAGGCAGGAACCTGAAGTCAGGAACCACGGAGAGACAGTACTCACATGTATGTTTCTCTGACTCACTCATCTTCCTTTCTTATACAGCCCAGAACCACATTCCAGGGGATGGCATGGCTAGAGAGGATAGCACACTTCTATATCATTAGTAATCAGAAAAATTTAATTCTTCAGTTGAGATTCCCTCTTGCCAACTAAATCAAGTCATATTCAGGTTGACAAAATCTAGTGAGTACAGGGGAAATGACTTGAAGGCATTCTGTAAATCAGAGCCTGCTTCCCACTTACAAGATCTGGTAGTTACAGGGAAGATGAGGTAGGGTGAGAAGCTAGTTTAAAAGTTTCACTTTGGGACCTGAGATTAGCCATTTCAAGGAGTAGTCAATTGTAGAATTCAAATCAGTGATGGACATCTTTCCTGGTTGCATTTTATTTGCAGTTTACAAGTCAGGGCAATGATAAATGTAGAGAAACAAGTAACTTACTTGTAGAGACCAAAACTGTGACCAGGCTAACATTTCTGAATTTGCTTATTAGATCTATGAAAGGAGTACATAGTTATCATCACCATAATTCTCCTCTGCTGGCCAAGGTGGTTTCATCATTGGGGATTCTTGGCAAATGGCACTCTTTTTATAATATGAAGTATTATTTAACCATTTTCATAGATAGTGCCAGCCTGTGGATGAATCAGATTTCTCTTTATGTTTATCATTTTCTGTCTTGATTCCAACAATCAAAGAAGTAAAATCCAAGATGGGGTTAGATGTGACCATGAACATCTGAGAATGATGGAGAGAAGAATGTAGATTCTTCAAAGCATGAGACAGATTTGATGTCTATGGTGGATATCAATAAGCAGGAACCTACTTTCTGTGAAGGTTTATTAGTGAGAATTTCTCAACCTCTGGCAGAGTTTCTCAACCCTCAGGAAGTTTGACTCACCTTACCCTTCCTGCCTCTCTAGTCTTTGAAGAGAGCAGCCCCTTGAAAGTGTGTCTCTAAGACTTAGGTAGTATTTGATTCAGCGTACAGCAGAGATGAGCACATATATGGTGGTTTGGATGGCAATGACTACCCCCCACCTTCACTGGTTCATATATTAGAATGCTTGATGCCCAGTTGGTAGAAGGACTAGGAAGTCTGTCCTTATTGAAGGTGTGTTATTGGTGTTGGGCACTAATATTTAAAATGCCCAAGTCAGGCCCAGGGTCACTCTCTCTGCTTCCAGCTATTAGATAAAATGTACACTGTCAGCTACCTCTTTAGCATCATCACTACTTGGTGCCACATTTCCTGACATGATAGCCATAAACTAACCTGATGAAACTTCAACAAAGACCCCAAATTAAATGTTTCCTTTTATAAGTTGCTTCCGTCAGGATGTCTTTCACAGCAAGAGAATAGTAACTAAGATAACCCCTCACAGCAGACCTATGTGACATAATCTTTTGGCAGATTTTCCTTTTTAAAATGCTTGGGAGGTATGGTCCTTTCTAAAACCAAGTCCACTGCTTATGCCAAATAAGTTTCACAAGGGATTAAAATTACATCTTCTATTACATGTGATTTTGTAAGTTATTAATGCCAGTTGAACACAAATATTCCACATGTAGTTAAAATGCTAATTTGATTCTTGTTAAGAGGACTTATATGGGTGATTATTAGGGGCAAGTTGCTTGTAATGACTGGAGAAAAGTGACTACACAGGATGACACTTGTCCTGACCCTGTCTCCTGCTATCATTGGTTTTAATAGGATATCTGACACCCTTAGTTTCAATTTTCTCATAGGTAGAAGGAAGGATTTTCTCTTCTAGATGGATAATTCTAAAACTTTATGAACCAAAAGGCATTGTGCTGTCAAAGCAGCGCATGTTAAAAATAATGAGATAACATTAATGAGATTTTTTTTCTTCCTGTATATGGATTTGTGTCTGGTTAAAAATTCATGTTCATATTCTCTTTCTGTTTGAAAATATACATACGTATATTTTTTTGACATTAGTTTGTGATATTTTATTTATCAGCATTCTTTAAAATGTTCACCTGACACATTTGTTCCATAGCTTCACTAAGATCCTCATAAAAACTCATGCAAGGGCTCCTTCAACAGTATTTTCTTACTTTAGAGCAATTACAGAAGTCTCAATATAAACATTCCAGGGTGTGTTCTAGAGCCATAATAACTAGAAGCATGTTTTGGAAAGAAAGGAATGAAAGGTTATATATGAATAGGAGGATTAAGTGATATTTTCAGTATTACTCAAAATTTATTTTAAAAGAATGTAGATAAACCCTGTGGAAAAATATGTCACATATTGATAGTTCTTGCCTGAGTGGCAGAGTTATGAATAACCTTATTTTCCTCTTTACATCTTTTTTATCTTCCCAATTTATGCAATCACCAGTGATAATTGCTTGAACAATTATTTTCAAT
Organism: Tokudaia tokunoshimensis; assembly: GCA_036184795.1. Taxonomy (NCBI): domain Eukaryota; kingdom Metazoa; phylum Chordata; class Mammalia; order Rodentia; family Muridae; genus Tokudaia; species Tokudaia tokunoshimensis. Next base: position 2,145,091 of record BTHU01000005.1, read on the forward strand.
GAGCAGGTACTGGAATGAATGATGAATAGGACCCAAACACTTCTTGACAGTTGAAATAATTTTTGATAAAATAGAGATGAAATAAATGATCAAATAAAGAGTGTGAACTCATTAAAATTTGAATTCTCTCTTAACTATAGCACAGTCACCTTAGAAATAACAAAATAAATGAATTGGAGTGTTCACATTCATGACCCCTGCATCATTTTCCCTAGGCATACTAGCTAAAACATCTGTTTCCTCTACCTAGAGTATATGTGGGAGATTATTTAGAAGCTATACGTGAAAGTCAAGTCCCCTTTAAAGAAATAAGCCTAATTGATTTCTTTATTTATATTTGTTTTGAATGACATGTTAAAAACTTAAGAATAGTGCATACTTATAAGATTCCACATGTGCCTTTTTGGTAAACGTATGCAAGAAGTCAGCTTATATATGTACATATACATCTATACATATATAGATGTACATATATATCTTCACATTATTGTTTAGACAAGGGTAAGAAATTATAGTGTGCTGCTGAAAAGTAGGTTAGCCATAGACAGTGATAACGTGATATGAATTTAAAAGAACTAGAAGAGAAAATATTTTCAGTATTAGCACTGTAAAGTTCATTTATTTTCTTCGTGTTTTAAATTCAGTTTTTCAGGACAGAGCAAGCACTGTGCTTAAGGGAAATTTCATCTACAGTGCAACACTCCATGTGCAACACTCCATAAATATTTGAATTTAAATTTACAATTTAATTCTGTCAGCATTTGATCTGATTTATAATGGTATTTTCCAATCTTTTTTTATCCAGGACATTCACAGTATCAGGTGTCATTTTAGGACTGATTTTATTCATGCAAAAAATTTAGTTTGAAGAAATGCAATATCTCAACTGATTTATTGTTGACATAGTAAGCATCTCAGTATGTAGCCCATGCTGGCCTAAACAATCCTCCTGCTTCAGATTACCCAGTGTTGAGATTCCAGGTGTATACGGCAATATCTGGCTGTAATTTTTGGCTACAGAGTAATATATTGTTGCATATGTTCACTGACTTAACTTCTAGCAAGTATGTTAGTTTTATGATGATGCTATAATAAAATGTCCCAAAGCAATGGTTTTAATGTAACAGAAAATAATTTTTCTCATAGTGATGATGGTTAGAGGTTTGAAGTGAAGGTGTTGAAAGAGTCAGTTTCTCTCTGGTATCTCCATTGTAGAATCTCTCATTACTTTTTCTGATTCATGGTGTTTGCCATCAATGAACATCATTCTTTACCTCATTAACATATATCACATGGTTCTAATCATACACTACCTTCTAATAGTGTCTTCATATAGTCTTTTTTTTCTCCATGTGTTCTACCCCTAAGCCCCTATGTCCACAATCCCCTTTCATGTAAGGAGATTAGAACACCACAATGACTCGTTTTAAAGTTTTTCTGTCATGACTCCTTTCCTCAAGTATATCACCTTGTATTGAAGAAAGTATGATTTCAATATCTATTCTTTGACGGGACATAATTCAACCTATGGAAATGAAATAATATTTTTAAAATGGTTAGAGAAGAAAATTAATGAGAAATTAAAAGGCAGTAAAGACCATGTGAAATTATCCATAATTTACAGAGGAAAACAACCTTAGAGGAAACTTCACTGATGATCACGATTTTCAATGATAAAATATTGTTGGCTTGATCAGTCCTTATTCTACACAGTTATGAGGCTGGTAGAATCATCAAGCTTACTGATTTAACGGAAAGGATTTTGAGGCCACTGAATACCCAATAGTTTCTACAGACATGCCACTAGCTCACTAAAATAGTAAGAGTTTTATTTTTGAACTAAGATCTACTTGATGAATGGACTAAATTCTTCTATTTGGAAATTAACATTAAAATAGAAGTTAGTTTTCTCAAAGGTAATTTTCTGAATCAATAACATCAAGATATAACCAGAAAGAGACATACTCAGACCTCATTGATCATCATTTGGATCACCAATTGTATGGGAGTGGCCAAAAAATACAAGTTGAATTCACACTCCAAGTGATTCTGAGATATTTTCAGGTTTGAAAATCAAGAGTTTTATAATCAGTGGTATGTACTTGATACATTTGTAAAATTTATGAGATAAATAATTACTTGGTATCTATCCTGAATTCTGATGGATCTAAAGTGAAGTGATACACGTGATGAACACTTTTGCCTATGGACTATGCATGATCTGCAGAGCTGTAGCAGAGTCCTGATGAAGTAATTTGACAGAACAGCTGACGCTGTCCTTGGTGCTGATTTAGCGCTGCTGTGATACTTCCAGCTCAGTCTATTGGTGGAGTCTACCAAGGTCTGTGCCTAGACATGCTGAATTTTTACCAGAAGAGATTTTCCTGACTTAGAGGTCTCATTTCATTAGCCTAGTCTAGAACAAAATAAGTTAAGTGTAATGGTAATAATTTCACTTACAATGGTAACAATTAAGGTGAACATGGTGCTAACAATCACGATTGGTATATACAAAATAAATTGAGTAGTGAAAACCCTGAAAATTACCTTCAATATGCAACATTTAGGCACTTGGACCATTCCATTGGAGTTTAAAGAGCAATGAATAATTTAGAAGTCACCACCAATTAAGACAACACCTTAATGATTACCAAATTCTTGGGTATAGGTTAATTTTTCTACAATTTGAGGTCTGCCTTTTCAAAGGAAAACCCTCTTTTGTGTATAATATATGGACTTTTTCATGGTAGCTTTTGGGCAGACTTGTGTATACCATATTCCATTTCTCTTTCCTATTTATTTTATCATTTGACTGTGTGTGTGTGTGTGTGTGTGTGTGTGTGTGTGTGTGTGTGTGTGAGAGAGAGAGAGAGAGAGAGAGAGAGAGAGAGAGAGAGAGAGAGAGAGAGAGAGAGAAGTATGGATGGATGGAGGGAGGGAGGGAGGGAGCGGGAGAGGGAAAGGGAGAGAATGAGGGAGAGTCATGTGAGTTTATGAGCATTTGCAAACAAGTAAATCAATGTGCCCATATACAGATGCCATAGCAAGATGTCAGGTGTCTTTCTCCATTTTTAGACCCCTTTGCTTTTAGAAAGTCTCTTATTAAATTAGAAGCTTGACTTTTTAGTTAATGTGGCTGGCTGGGAGCTCTTAGAACTCTCACTTACCAGTGTTGGGGTTATAGGCACTCACACCCAAGCCTGGTTTCTTAGGTGGATGTCATATATCTGAACCCAAGTCTTTAGGTTCTTGTGTTTGCAAAGCCAGTGCTTTCACCCACTGAACCACCACAAAACGCCTTCTTGTGCTTGCTTTTAAAGAACAAATTAATAAATGAAGATTTGTTTTATGCTGTTATCTTGCTAGAGATAATGATAGAATCAGATAAAAATATAGGTTAATTCAGAGCATGACAATTATCTTGACATAGCACTTAGACCCCATTGCTTTCAGGCATGACCCTACCTGTCATGTCATTTTTGGAAGCAAAATTTTAAGTACATTTGTAAAATTAAGTATTTTATATTTGTGCGTGACATTGCACAGCTTTGTCATTAAGAGGCATAGCAAATAGCAGAGAAATTTAAAATTCAATTTTTGTGAGGTGCAGAAAAATGGAGTTAGTGTATGCTTGGACACCACAAATATAGGAAATACAGCCATTTGAATTTGAATATTGGAAAATTTGCTTGTTGGAACCTCTGTTAGAGTGATTAAGTGGTCTCAGACATAGTAGGAAGCTAATGTTTTTCCAAGACACCCAGCATGTCACCATGCTGCCCTTCTTGCAGCTTTGTGCAGAGCTACAGTTTCAGCTATACTGAATTTAATAAGATGTCCTTTACAAGTACATCAACCTCAGTAACTTGTACTAATTGGAAGCCAAAGAAAGGAAGTGCCATTAGAGAGACAGCACTGGATGGACAGGCTGGAAACGACATGAGGAATGTAAGCAGCATCCAGACTTTGAGATTACATTGCTTCCCACTTTCAGAAGTACACGAATATAATATGGAATTAATCCTGCTTTTGAAAAGCCATCTAAAAATAATCTCCTTACATTCGAAACACAGTGGACTCTAACTGTGGTATTGCCTCAAGGCATTTGAAGGTGTGGCGGAATAGAGCCCTGTTGGCTGTTGCAGTTTTTTTCCACACTGTCAGAGCTGATGTCTTTACCACTTCTCATCTCCTCTACTTCTGCCTCGGTTTTAAACCGAGGCAGACACAGCTGACCTACTAGCTCTGTTTGGAGAACTCAGCCATTCACTGTACAAAGGGTGCCTGACTGGAGCTGAGCAAAAACCTGCTATTTGGCACAATACCTTCCCAGAGAGATTCAATATGAGATAAATAAATGAAGAGCACCTAGGTACAAAATTGATATTTTGGCATAATCTTATCGAATTACTCGCTTTGTATGACTTTTCAATAGACACCATGATTTCAGAGAGGTTGGATAAGAGAAGGGTAGCTTTGTCATTCAGTGGGGTCTTGTAAATCTGTCATGTTACTCAACTAAAAACCTGTAATTCAATAGCTAAAGGAAGCTGAGTTTTAAAAAAAAAGTTCCTATCTTCTTTCTTCCAGGAAATCAAAAGAGGAAGAAATAAAAGGACACAGTGAAACATATTTTTCTCTCTTCTCTTACCTGAGTCTGGGAAGTGTTTAGAAATATTTCTATTGAGTTTCTTTTAAAATCCACTTCTTTTAATCCAAGGCAGCTGTTTCCTTGGAAGAGCAGTCTGGGAAAGAAATATTGTTTAGATAATCCTTTCCCAAGCCCATACATTCTTGGGGTTAGAACTGACTGAACCCATGAATGATTTACACTCCTGTTTATTCCAAGAGCTTTATAGTTTCCCGTTAGTCTTCACCCCAAACCCTACAGGGTTTCCTGAGAGGCAACACACATAACTGAGTGTCCAGAAAATTTAAATACATTTGGGCTAATGGGTCATTTTTTTTGTTTGCTTATTTGTTTGTTTGTTTTAATTAAGAAAGTGTTTTTGTTGGAATGACTTCAGTTTAGAGGAGTCTGTATTTTTATTTTATATTACATTTAGATTTAGATGCTCTCATTGCTTTTCTAAGAGTGAATCAAATTATATATAATTGATGTTTCTCCAGAGAAGTTTTAAAGTAAGCCTCCATATGGGGATACAATCATGTAGTAGCACCCAATAAAGCATATACCTTAATATCACTTCTAAATAAAATCTAAAATATAATCTCTAGAGACTTCAGGCCCCATAGGGATGCAGGGAGTGGCTATATTGAAAAGAAGAAAGCAAAGATGGAATGCTTTTATTGAGGCCTACTAGTGCAAGTCCTTCCAATTTGTCCACAGAGTTAACCTATATGGTCCTCAAATGTTTTCATTACATAGCACATTCCAAATGAGTTCAGCAGATCATGCTAATTTTGCATACAGGATATTGTAACAAAGTTTATATACAACTTAGATAAGTTTTCCACTGCAAAGTGTTTAATTTTAACCTATACATACAGGTCCCTGACTGACAAAGACTCTCTCTTAGAGTCTTGTCTCTGACCCTCTGACCTGCAATTTCCATTTGGTTGTTCTGTCTCCTGTCAAGAAAGCAGAGCTGCAGAACTATGCCCATTACATCTAGATCTTCAAAAATATGCACATAGCAAGGGGCACATTACTAGCATGCTTTCTGGTTAAATCAAACACTGGACATTTAGAGTTGTAAAAAGGTAATAAAGCTTTTATAGCCATCAGTAAATATACATTTCTGTAAGGGCTGATTGAATAAGACAGTTTTTCATTGCCAGTTATTTCTGGCTTCACTATCTCTGCCTCACAATCCCAGGCAGATCTCTGTGTTTTGAATGGTTGAAGGCAATTCTCTTGCCAGAGGCTCACCAGGAGGCGTGAAAACATTTGCTTCTGCTTTATATCATGAAAAATGTTGGAGAAAGAGGTTTAAAATATAAATAAATACATATAATATTTTATTAACTATTTGATATATGCATGTGGATTTTGATTATATTCTCCTCCTCCTCCTCCTCCTCCAGCTCTGAGGCCTATCCTTAATTCCCACTCACTTGCTATGTCATGTTCTTTTTATTTTATTGGCCACAAAGTACAAGTCTGTGTTACTTACATATTCATAGTGTGGGACCATCCACTGGAGTATAGTTGATCTACCAGAGGCCACACCCTTAAAGAAAACTGTACCATAAGAATTCATCTACTACCAATATTTCCTCAGCCTAAGAGGTAATGCAGGAGACCCTCCCCACTCCCTGCTGAAATGTTGATTGGTTAATCTTGAGCAGCAATTACAACTACTATGACTTCTTGTGTGCAGCTGTCCAGTCATGTATACAATACACCTTTGCACTTATTAAACTCCATCCCTGGGTTCTTCTGCTCCATCTCCAATAATGGTCCCTAAGTTTTGCAAGGGAAGAGGTATATCCCAGTAATGCCTGAGGATGGGGAGAGTTTCCTAAGACTTTATAAGGACTCATCAGACTTTCTACTTACATAGTAAACTACATTAAGTATAATATTTACTTAAGGTAAAAATAACAAGCCTTGCACCTTTAGAGCTCAAGGCCTTTTAAGACATCTATCCATCCATTCCTAATATTAGGCATCCAGAATATAAGGAAAAATGTTTTAGAATGGAGATTGCATTGATCAACATTAAAAAAGTTTTTTTATTTTCAGATTGGTCCATTCAGTTTTGTATTCACTCACCCAACCATCCATTTCACTAAAAAATGAAGGAGATTCTTCTCTGTACAAGGAGTTTTTTTTTTAAACGTAAGTATAGGAGATATGAAGAGTTAAGTGCAAAGTAGGTCCTGTATTCCTGTGGGAAGTGAAGCCACATACTTCTGCTTTGTGTTTACTACCCTTCACAGAATCACAGCTTTTCATTAAAATAATATGATACTTGGTAGTAAAAATTAATGAAAACAAGTTGGATCTATAATTTAGAATTTAGTCTTAAAGAAGTCAGGCTTTTCCAGATATTCTAGAAAATAAGTTTTGCTTTTTCCAAAAGAGTGTATATAGTGTTATTTTCGTAACTGGTCCACTATTCATTCCAGATCTCTGATAGCTGTTTGTAATTGAATAGAAAAATTGTTTAATAATCATTTATCAATTTGTTGTAAAATAATTCCTGGACCACAAAATAAATAAGTTTTGATGTACAAATATAGGTTTTTATTATGAAAAACAATATCTTGTATTTTTCCAGTCTTTTTCTTTCACTTATAACTAAGTGTATTGGTCAGTCATACCTTTCTCAGTCACTATGTAGCTATGATGAAATCATACAGGTATTTGTAAATATAGCCTAAAATTAAATAAAATTATTCTAGATGAACAAGTGTTTATGGCAATTGTATTATACATACTGACAGCAGTAAAATACTCCATTTATATGACTGTATTCCATCATTGCCTTTGAAGATGAAATTCCCAAAAATTTTGAATACAGATTTAAAGATTACATGATGATATCAGGAAGTTTGTATTGAAATAATTGGTACTATTTCTGCTTTGAAAAGAAGGACCGGATACCACCCAGATTCTATTTCCATCAGAATAGAAAGTTTTTACACTCAGCAGAGGCTCTAGGAGATTGATAACAGTCATACAACATGACAAGATGTCATATAAAGACAAAGGAACAGTCATACAGCATGACAAGATGTCATATAAAGGCAAAAGTCTTTAAATATGAGACATTCTGTGCTCTAGTAGATGAATTTGCAAGTGCATTATGATATTAATGAATTTTAGGTCTAAAGTAAGAATGATTAGATTGCATTTTTTTTTTCGTTGTTGTTGGTAAAGAAAAATTCTCATGTAGCTCAGACTGGTCTTAACCTCATTGTATAGCTAAGTATAATTCTGAAGTTTTGATCCATCTGTCTCCATCTCCCAATGCTAAGATATAAGCATCCAATAATTTTAAATCTGTTTTATAGGGGTCTTGTGGATCAAACTGGGATTTTGTGCTTACTCAACAAGTACTCTACTAACTTTGCATCTCCAATCTGGCTGCACATTTGCAATGTTTAATACTTAGTTATTCATATATTTAATCTCAAAATTGTTTATAGCATGAATATGATTTATTGCTTTTAATAGAGGAAACATGAATATTTCAAGGATCTTGGGGAAGTTAAAGATAAAGATACTGAAACAAGGTTAACAAAAATTGAAAATAGGATATTATAGAACTCAGGGCTAAGGAAACATTTGGACTACTACATAGAAAGCATCTACAGTTGAGTTGGTTACTCATTACTGAAAAGCATAAAATTCTTTTGTTATTCCACAAGCTCTCATTTTCTCTTTCTGAATATCATCTTTACTTTCTTTCTCTCTGGACTGTTTTTTATTCCTTTGTCATGCACTTAAGATACACAGAACAATCCTACCCTTTAACTTGTCCTCCAGCCTTGGCATTTCTGATGATCTGCCTCGTTAGCTAAGTTCATGTTCCCTGTCTGGAGAATGTGGATGACAGAAGAGACAACTGATAGACCTTTCTCAGCAAAATGCTGTCACATCAGTAATGTTCTGAGTTGTATCATTATGCTCAGTCAGTGTAACATGTACTTGTCTCTCAGTAGAATAACCCAAAATCATTAGAGCTGTGTTACTCTGTTTGGATTACTTTCCTCAATGTGCAGTTAGTTTTATGTTGATATTTTTCCTTTTGTGGTATATACAAATTATAATCTGATGTGCAAGTTCAAAGCAAAAATTATTAAACATGAAAAATAATCAACATCTACTGAGATTCAATGGTCATTTATTACTTTGAGCAGTTTTCCTTGCTAAAGTAAAGCAATAAACTATTACTTGCCTTGAGAATATTTTAAAATATAATTGATATTATTTATTTTTTAAATATTTTGTATATCAGTTGTATATATTTTTCTATTTTAAAATAAAAAGATTATTTTATTTATTGTAAACTCCATTATATAATATATTTAGATCATATTCATCCACCATACACACCCCTTTCTTCCTTCTTACCTCCCAGTAGTCCTCCTCCTGAATATTCATTCTTACAATTTCATGTGTATGTGTATATATGCACACATATATGTAAGTGTATTTTACATATAAACCATTTCATATGTTCATATATATAGGGTTCACAAATGAAAGAAAACATATTTATCAATCTGATTCTGATTTATATCATTAAGTTCAGTTCTGTCCACTTCTCAGCAAATGACATAATTTCATTCTTCCTTTTGGCTGAATACAATTTCATTATATATTATACCCAGAAAAACTAACCCCTGATTTAATGGAGAAAGAAAACTTTTTAATGATCTGAACACTCTAAAAAAAGTTACATCCTACAAATCAATCTTAAAGAAAAAACAGAAACCAGTATTTCTGACTGAAGAAAGGAATTAACATTGCCAAGAGCCTGTACAAAGAAACACAAAATCATAAATACTAAAACACAAAGTACCATTGAGAACACAAGCAACCTCACCAAAAGTCAACAATTCATTGACCAAAATAAGCATATATTTCACTAATAATTTTAAATATTAATGGCTCAATTTTCCAATCAAGAGACACAGGCTAGCTGAATAGAACAAGACATGAAATTCATCTATCTGTTGCCTATAAGAAACACAGCTTTAATGGTGTTGGGTCTGTCATGGCCTTGGTAGGGACAGAATGACATGGTTCCTGCCCCTGAAACAGGGCCAGCAGGCAAGGACCTCCATGAGTGCAAGGGCTGTGGTAGGCATAAGGTTTGCTTGTACAGTAATGTACATATTTTACATTCGTTCTTCAAGGAATGTCCTCCCTATTAATGTTAATGAATCAATGGTAATCAGAGACAGCATGAGTCCAGGAGGTGAAGGTGTGGCTAATGTCTCAGCAAAATGGTGAATGCTGGGACTTTCAGTACATCCCTTAAGGCAGTGGAAAAGAGCTCTAAAAATGTGTGTTCTAAAACATAAAATTTCTCAAAAAAAAAAAGGATGCAATATGAATTATATAAGGGGCTTCACGAATCTAAAGGAATAAAGGTGGCTATATTAAAGAACCAGCTTGTCAGAAAGATACAGAGGCAGGTAGATATAAGGCAGACTGATTCCTGAATTCAAGTTCAGCCTGGAAGACAGTATGTCCAGGCCCAGGTATGGTAGAAATGGTAATTTCAGGTCTGGGTCTCACTCAACTAGCTTATCAACTGTGCTTAACAGAGGTAGGCAGATCTCAGAATTCTTTTGCAATGTTAAAAGAAAATGTGTGCTTGCTGTCTCCTAAGAATTAAGGAACTGAGGTCACAGGATGCTGATTCATAGGATACTCAAAAGGAAACCTGGGGTAAATGACTGGATTGATACGTAAAATAGAAGACTAGGCTTATGATCTGCAAGAGATGAAGTATCCTGAGAGTTTTTTAGAATAGCAAGAGTGAACTGCTCAAAGAACTGTCTCAAGCAGAGAATAGCAAAAGAAAGCTGGAGAGAGAGAGAGAGAGAGAGAGAGAGAGAGAGAGAGAGAGAGAGAGAGAGAGAGAGAGAGAGAGAGAGAGAGCACTGTCTGGAGGTCTTCAGAGAAAGCAGGACATAGAGAGGGAGCAGTCTGGAAAGCTGTCCCAAGCAGAATACAGGCTGCCAATTTAGAGCCATGATTTGACTTTGAGTGGTTTGTTTTTGTTGCTCCCAGACACCCCTTCTCTCAGAAGCCCTCTTCAAGGTGAAGATGGTCTTTGGCATAAAGGTATGCAACACTTTCAAGTAAAAAGATGCATAAAAATACTTCTATCAAATGAGACCAGGAATCAAGCAGGCATCACTATTCCAGATTCTGACAAAATAGACTTCAGACTAAACTATCAGAAGACAGAAATAAGGACATTTAATTCTAATTGAGGGAAGAGTTAACCAAGAACATGTTTCTATCCTCAACATATATGCGCCAACTTGTAATCATTCTTCACAATGTATCTTTTGAGTCATGGTCTCTTATTGAAACCAGAGTTCAGTGATTTGGCTAGATGGGATGGCTAGAAATGCCTTGGGGTTCCCCTTTCTTTGTCTCTCAGTGCTAAGTATTACAGTCATCTAACACTGAACCTGGCTTTTCCTGTGTGTGCTGCAGATCTGGACACAGAGTCGCAGCACCCACAGAAATCATGGAAGTAGCCTTTAGGGCCACTTTTCTGGATTCTTTCAGGGTGCCGAACCTTTAAGTTTCATCTTTTTGTTTCCCTGTCATGGCAGTTCTCTCTCCTGGCCCCTCACCAGTGCAATCTAAAAGTCCTGCCTCTGTCTTTCTACCCAGGCATTGGCTGTATGCCAATTCTTTATGATCAAAGGAAGCCAGCTGGAAACAGGGACCCTCAGGTCTGGGAGCCTGGCTTTTTAGGAGCTGAAATAAGACAAAGCATTAGAATGAGTTCCCAACAGGGGATGCTAGAGGAGAGAGGTGAGAGTGCATTAGTGGGGGGGGGGGGCGGTGAGCACCCTCTTAGAAGCAAAGGGGAAGGGAGATGGGATGGGGGGGGTTCGTGGAGGGGAGACTAGGAAGGGAGACAACATTTGAAATGTAAGTAAATTTTTTTTAAAAAAAGCTGCTCCACATAAGTAGAATTAGATACTAAATAAGGAACTTCAAAAAGTGAAGGAAACAAGTAGTCAGAATAGGTCTCTACATGCTCACGCATGTGGGTACTGCTGCAGAGTCTGTCTACATTGTTATCACATACTGTCCCCTGTAGCGTGTAGTTATAAAATCTGTGCACGCTAATCCGGCTATGTGCCGACAATGGCGGTCTCGGTGTGTTCCCAGCCTAGTGCATATCCAGAGACTGAGAACGTAACCGTAATACTGGCTCTGTCTCTCCAGAGTTCTGAGACCAGACGTGGACAGCACGCTCTCGCCAGCCTGTGCTCCACTGCAGTTGACACAACCTCTGTGCGTGGACTCTATTGTCTAATCTTCCGGTGGCTATTCCTGCCACCAGGTGTAAGAGTTTCCGGACTAAATCTTGCTTCCTCTTGCTCCCCACCTCGCTGCAAACAAGTGTTTCTTCCTCCTGCGTCCCCTCTTCCTCTTTTGGATCCCGAATGCCCCCCTCCTCCTTTTCGCCCAGCGATTGGTCGTCATTATTATCCAATCAATTAATTTGGAGAAAATTCCTCTACAATGTTTTCTTGTTTTGCTTCCCTTACTAAGTGAATGCCTTCCATGAAAGCAAAGACTTTGTAATAGTATGTTTATGTTTTATGTGAGAATAATGATAGACCACTATAAGTAAGTTTAATATTTTGCACATTTACCAGAATAACAGTAATAGATTCTCTCATGGGGCCTATAAGACCATATGTAGTAACAGGTTCTTTGTCTGAAAAAGGTGCCAGGTATGGGTAACATTTATTTTGGAGTAGAACTTAAATCCAATCAGAAAGTGGTTAGTTCTTCCCATAATATTTGTGTGCGCCACTAATGCAGTAGTGGTCATGCCTCACCAGGCCACCCATTATTGAATCTTCCAGGTTTCACAGCAGAGTGTGACTGAGGATTACTTTTTCTAGTAGTGATCTCTCCTCACAGCATCACTACAGCTAACCAGAAGGCATGCAGCTTCCAGGCCAGTATTAAATTGATTCTTCTATGTTCTACATTTGAAGTACCTAAATATCTTCAGAATGGTGTCTAACTATCAGGGTCTGAAGGATAAACAAGAGCAATAGAAAAAGCATGTAATGTTTGGGGGTTCTTCAAATCTCATTGGTCAATGACTCCGAGAAAAGTAACCTCTTTTTGACACTGGATTTTTTGTTTGTTACCTGTGATATCTAGTGTGGGCATAACTGTTCATGTCTTAGAGTTTCTATTGCTATGATGAAATACTACAACTAAAAGCAAATTGTGGAGAAAAGGGTTTATTTGGCTAACACTTCCACATTGCTGTTCATCATTGGGGGAAGTTAGAACAGGAACTCAAAACGGGCAGAAACCTGGAGGCAGGAACTAATGCAGAGGTCATGAAAGCTTACTGACTTGTTCCTCATGGCTTGCTCATCCCGCTTTCTCAAGGAACCCAGGACCACTAACCCAGAGGTGGCCCCATCCACAAAAGGGTGGGCCATCCCACATCAATCACTAATTAAAACGATGTCTTACAAGTTTGCATATAGCATGATGTTGTGGAGGCGTTTTTTTAAACTGAGGCTTCCCACTTGCTAGCAACGGTAACTGTCAAGTGGATATGAAATTACCACAGTCCAGTCCATAACAGTCTATTTAGCTATCCATGTGAAGCTTCTACATAACTATATAACTTTTTCAAAAGAGCTTCCTTCAGTGTTATTTATTTCTTACAGTATTCCTCAACCCTGAACTCTGTTTTTCCACTCAAATTTAACCTTTCCTGGTCTGTCATTCATTGCTAACTCTTCATACCAGTGTGTTTCACATAACCCCCACTTAAGCATTCTTCCTCATGGCCCCTTAGTACTATGCATATTCCAAATGAATCTCATACAAATGAAGATTCAAAGTTGACATTCAGATGTCGGGAGGTGGTCTGTGCTCAGGCAGCCTGGTTCTCAGGTAGAGCAAGGACTTTGAACCCCAGGACCCAGTAGGTAGGGGGTGGCTTCTACCTACAATCTTGTGGGCGGAGTTTCCACCTGCATGGGATGGGAGGAGTTCAGTCATCGCCCCCTGGAACCTAGCTCCTGGCACAGTTGCAGCCTCCCCCCCCCCCAGGAGAGATGTATGGCTACCAGTCACGTAGTTGCAGCCCCAAGCCCTCCCCACAGTAAATAAGGTTTCCCCAAACTCTCAATCCAAGCCAATGAGAAGTACCTGCTGCCAAACCCTGGAGCATCCCCAAATCATATATAAATCCCAACCTGGATCCTATAGAACAATAAAGGGTGTTTGAAGATTACTCTGCCGTCTGGGAGGTTTTATCACAAAGAGCTGTAACACACGGGAAGAGGTTCTCTCTCCTGGAACACTGTCGGCCACTCCTTTCCCGGCTAGGCGGCCTTCGACAGCCTCAGACCAGATCGGGCACAGAGCAAACCCCCACACCCGCTTTCAGCCTCTGCATGGAGGCCCACATCCAGACATTGTAGGTGTTGGAGGATACTTTTTCGTTTCTCTGTGTCCCTTTCCTTTCTTTTGAAGTACTGCTTGTGTTTCAGACTCTAATCTTTTCCTGATTTCTTCTTCTTCTTCTTCTTCTTCTTCTTCTTCTTCTTCTTCTTCTTCTTCTTCTTCTTCTTCTTCTTCTTCTTCTTCTTCTTCTTCTTCTTCTTCTTCTTCCTCCTCCTCCTCATTATTATTATTATTATTATTATTATTATTATTATTATTATTATACCTAGACCCCTTCCCCTTTCTATCTGTCCCTCTCCTGCTCCTTCAAATTAAATAATATGGGAATAAATTTAAACATTCCAAGTATTTCTTTTTGTCTTAAGCCGTGGTTCAACCACTTCCCAATGTGAACTGAACCTTCCAAAAAGAACTATAGACCCTTCCTCCTTCCATTTTGCTTCCTATAAAAGTTTATTTCTTTAGTATTGAAGCCACTGCTTTTCTGTCATTACTTAACTCATGGGACAGCAGCTCTTAAACTCTCCCTCACTCATCTTCTAATGACTCTGGAAGGGCATGACTGGCTGTCTCCTCTGCCATTTTCCAAAACCTTGTGAATAGTTTTAGCGGTGAGGTCTAACAACACATATATATAAGTTTAATGTTTTTGATTAGAAGTTTTTCCATGCTTCATTAAACTTCAATTAATTGATTTTATGAGTTAATTTTATGAGTAAAATAATTTAGGTTTTCCAGTAGTATTATGTAGTTCATCTAAACTAGCCAAACAGTCCAGAAAATGCTTGAAGACATAATTATTACAATCTGTATGGATTAGCTTGCAAATACAGATATCCTTTATGGTATTATTAGATTTAGTAATTTTATCTATCCTTAGTCATTTTTAACTATAATTTAATCGAAAAAGTGAGCAAGAATGGTGCAAAATAAAGAATTGCTAATAATAGTTTCCTTCTAAAAAATTATGTCTGTTGTTTATAAGAAAAAGCCTTTCTCACCCAGAAAATTAAGACTCTTAAAAGACTTCTCAGTCTTTTGAGTCTTTAGCCTTCTCTCCTGACATTCCTATTATAGCACTTATAATACAGCCAGGCTGTTATTTCACAATCATTATAGGCTGTTGGATCTTCTACCAGAGATAAGCTTCTTCCTAACCTCCAACTGGTGAACACTCTTCTCCTTTGCAGTCATCAGCTTCTTACCTGTCAAGGGCCAGCTAAGACGTCAGTTTTCTGAAAAACTTGTCCTAATTGCCTCAGGCAAAGTTATTCATTTTCAAGTTAAAGCAGCAGTAATTGTCTATTACAATTGTCTGAGTGTATACCTGTAATCCCTGTACATTATCTTAGGGCAGTGACCCAACTAACTGTATTTCATCTCCAGCATCTACCGTGAGGCATACCTTTGCTCAAGGCATGTTTAACCTAATATAAACATAAATAGATATATGAACATAAAGAATAAAAACATGCATTAATGGATGAATGCATTAATAATCTAATAAATGAATAAACATAATAAAAGTCACTTAGTACAATTTATTAAATCATCTGGACTGCTGAAGGTTTCTAATTTCTAACAAGTAAGATGGTATTATGCTAACTTTACCTACAAAGTAGTCATTAAGTTTTTGATACTTTCTTAGGAAATTTAACAGACAAGAGTTTTTGATTTTGTTTTTCACCTCTGATTTAGTTATTTCACTTGTTTTATTTTCCCAATCATAATTTTAGATACTGAGTTCATTTAGTTCAGACATATTTCAGAAGATAGTACTTATATTACTAAACATCTCTTGTATAAAATAACTTCTCTGTTTCTGAACCCTAAGAACTAAAAAGCATAAAACTAAAAAAACATTTGGTCTTTTGGCTTGATGATTGTTATTTTTAAAAAATGAGTATCAGTTTTAACATTTACTCCTAGGTTGATTTATTAATTATGTATATGATTAAAACAGTAAAATAGGACAAATCTATGTTCTATTCATTAAGAAAAAATATTTCATATCCATAGGTCCGTGAAATCTTACTTATTTCTGTCTTAGTCTACAACCCATGGTTTTGCATGATTTAAGCCTTTATAATGCTTTAAGTCACAATGAAATTCTATATTACTGTCAACCGTGCAGTAGCTGGTCAGCTTTGCCACACACAGACCAGCGTGATGAAACAGTGACATAAATAAGGAAGTAGCTTCTTTGCTCAGTACTATTTCTGAGGAGGGTAATTTTCACCACAGTGTCACATATACTGTCTAAGTAGAACACTGTGCAACTATGGGCTATTTTTTAACTCTATGTATTTTATCAATTTTCACTCCTTTTCATTCAGCATTTAGTTTTCAAAGCAATCGGCTACTCAATAGATTTTAAAAAAAAAATATTCAAGGGATTGTTTGCATTGTCTTCACCTACCCTGCCTGGATTTCTATATGAGAGTTTCAATGACAAGCGTGAACTCTTGCCTCTTCTGGACTGTGTAATCAAGGAAGATTATCGAAGAAAAATACTGACTTGACAAGTTACATACAGGGGACTGAAATAACATCAAATCCCATGATGTCCTCACAAGGAAGGGGAAAAACAAACAAACAAACAAAAAAACAATGTGAGACTTCAGAGCAGGTCAGCAGCTATAGTTCTGAAAATGAAAGGAGTCTCTGGCACAGGTGACAGGTAGAAACTGCATTCACTAATCACCTACTATGTATCTTTTGGGAAGGGAACACTGCACACATCAATGTTTTTGTTCTTCACAATAATTCTTTTGGGAGGGGAGATTCTAAATCCAGAAAGGCTGAGTGATATGCTGGAGATCACAGGACCTGCAAAGGCAGACCTGGATCAGGCTTCACAGCTAAGATAGATTTTTTTTTTTTTGAAAGGAAAGATTTGAACTGGCAGAGAAATACTGCTGACATGTTCACACAGGCTCCTAGTTATTTGAAGGTGTCATTGTTCCTGGGTGTTTTTAGAAGCAGAATGGCAAAGAAACTAACAGTGTTGCATTTTCAGTCAAATCACCTAAACTCAGACCCTGGGTTTTGCACATACCAATTGAATTCTATGTGAGTGAATAAATTATTCTGAACCTCAAATTCCATGTGGATGACAGTAGAGTAGTCATGAAAGTAAACAAAATGTCATCCCAGTGCTCTGAAACTATGTTTATACTACATTAGGGATCTACTTGCTACTGTGTGCGTGTGTGTGTGTGTGTGTGTGTACAAATGCAGTACCCAGGGAACCCTGAAGATGGTGTGAAATTTCCCTGGAATTACAGACAGTGATGAGCACTCAGCTGTGTGATGGGAACCAAACTCTGGTTCTTTGGGAGAGCAGGAAGCACTTTTGACTGCTGAGCCATCTGTCTAACTCAGTTTTAATTAATAGCAATTATTATTGTTGTTGTTATTATTATTATTAACTAGTTTTTAAGGATAGGTTTGAAATGTAGGGATAATGTTTACTGTCACAAGATCATAGAACTATAATTGTATCTCATTTTCCTTTTAGTTGCCTCAATTATGTCATAGTTGGATGTACAGGCAATTCATTAAATGTTCAATGGCACACTTATAGTCCAGTTCCAACAATAGTTGCCTCTATGTTTTCCTCTTCTATCCTGAATACAAAAAAATAGAAAATATAGTGTGTGGGAATTTCAGAGGATCAGTTCAGTTCGATTGTCATTTCAGCACTCTGGACAAACATCAGCTTCACCATCAAAGGTTGAAACAATGAGGTCTAGAGGGATATTCTTGAGGAGGACATAAGCTCTCAACCACAAACCAAGTAAAAATCAAAACCTAAAATCCACATTCTATAGAATGCATAATCCTGTTCTTAATGCACAGACAAGTATTTAAGATGATTATAACATAGCAAAAGATGATTATAATATAGCAAAAGATATTTCCATATCAGAGACTGCAGGTGAACCTAGAGAGATAGTTTCACACAAAAGCCATGTGTTTCTGCTGAATTGTCAAGTATTTTATTGCATAAATTCTTTTACCTTTAAAACTTTCACAGGAAGTTTGTAACACAATACCAGCTTTTTGTACCTTCATTTTTTGATTCAATTCCAGTAACCTAAATTTCACACTGATAAACATTTCTCTCTCTTTCTCTCTCTTAGTGTGTGTGTGTAGTGTGTGTGTGTGTGTGTGTGTGTGTGTATGTGTGTACTTATTCAGGTAATTCTTACATTGACTTTTTGAATTTGGTATCTTCTAGTCAAGAAACAACTTTAAGTGAGACTCCCCTTCCAGGCACTTCACTTTAATTACCTACTTGTATAAATCACAGTTTTCTGTCTGTCATTTTTCAAAGGCCCACTGCGAATTCAAAGCAGGTGACTGTGTGGATATGTTGGAAAGTAAGACGACAGAACATACCTGAGCTTCCATTTTGCTCAGGGCAGTGATTACTGTTGTGCAAAATCCGGAGTGATGTGAAGTGTCCAGGGTTTCAGCAGAATTTATTGCTTACAGCTTTAGGGTCCCCTGGCCTTTACCAGCTGTTCTACACCTGGACATGGAGAACAGAAACATCCCTCTTCAATTTATCTTTTCTGAACTTGTTGCTTATGGGATTCAGATGCCAGGTGACAGAGCTGGGAAGTGGCAGTGAGAGCCTCCACCTGTACAGCAAGGAATTCCCCCAAGAGCTCTTGTTCTGAGTGTGGTGCAGGTACCAGCTCTAACAGTGTGGAAGAGATTAAGTCTTGGGGGCAGTGAGCTCATGTAGGCTCGTTTTTCTATTATGTGATCTTTAGTCTTATGTGCGGTACATTGATTAAGTGAGCAAGGTCCTAGAAACTCTTGAAAGACTCAAGGACTCTGTCATCCACAGGATTTGTGCAGCTTGCCTTGGACTCCAGACAATTTCCCTGCATCTTGTAATGCTGCGAGCTTTGTGGCTATTACATTGACCAACATATATTAGGCACTAAGGAAAGGTTGTTCACATACTAAATGAAGACTGAATGAATGAGTTACCTCCTTTCTGACATTCAAGATGTACTACATTTCAGTGGTAGAAAGCACAGACACTGAAGGGAAAAGACCTAATATTTAACTATTCTTCTATCTCATGCGAGTGTTATAACCTAATGCAAATGCCGCACACTCAAGCCTCAATTTCTACATCTGGGAAAAGAAAATGGTACTAACTACCTTATAGCTATAGATTAGATGAGATATTTGTACAAGGGGGATTTCTTCTACCCAGTGCCAGACATTGGCCTGACTTGAAACAGGTCAGAGCAGCAAGTAAGACAATTTTGCATAAGAGAATATTGAAAATGTACAAATGAATGCCAATCTTGCGATGTCAAAGTTGTGATTTTATTTTGCATAATAAGTAAGCAGCCTTGTTCTTCTTCTCTGTTTCCCCCCCCCCTTTCATTCTCAGAATCAGCCCTGTTCACTGAGGAAGTCCATAGACAAGAATGACTGTTTTATTTAGGGGCTTTAACGTGTAGAAGTATAGAAAAACCATTTAGGATATTTTCAGTGTCATCATGAACTCTAGTTTAAATATGCCACTCAAACTCATGCAAAGCTACTATTTAATAAAACATTTTCTTTGTTAATTCATCATTTAATCTATCTATTATCTATCTGTCTAAATTTCTGTCTGTTTCTTTCTCTTTCTTTCTCACACAGAGACATGCACACACAACACACACACACACATAAATACACACATCTCTATAAACCCATACTAAAAAACGCAAACACGGATCTACGTTCCATGTCATTAATAGTGACTAACTGCTCCATCAGAAGACATTTACTCTTCAGTGTCTTCTTTCACTGCTTATGTCTTCAGCTGTTCCCTGGAAAAGGGAGGAGACAATTTGCATGGTTCATTTTACAAGAACAATGTTCCTGGACACTCAGTCTGCTAGTAGGCATTTTAATTCATAATTGACTTTCAACAACATTGCTTCTTACTGGCAACACAACCGCACCCTAAAGAAAACTAGAGCATTCAGGACCGTGGTTCTCCTTACTCCATTGTAAATATATATCCTACAGAGGAGTCATGGAAGGATTGGGCCAGGTGACCTGCAGTCTTCTTAATATGCTCAGTGGCCCAGAATTATTTTTGATCTAGTAAACTAATGACCTAGATAGTCATCAATAATGACAATATTAAATCTAGTTTTATAGTACTGAGTAGCACACTTTACATTGTTTTACCATGGAAGGGGGTGGGGTTGGATAAAATTTAACTCATAAACTCTATCTGCCTTTATGTACTACTGAAATCTATTATTAAAACTCAGTATGTTTTTTTTCAATATTAAAAAATACAGCTTTCTGTTCCTTAAGCCAAATAGTTTTCATCTTTAGTGTGAAACTTATTTGTAAAAACTGCTTGTATAATATCAAAAGATTATAGAAACATTATTCATAGACATGAGTCTATGTTTTTTTAAATAAAGAAAAACCTCAATATGTTTGTATTTCAGCAGCCACTTCTTGGTGACATAGGCATAATGGAAACCCATGGGAATGCAGACAAATACTTTGGTTACTTCATCTCGCACAGAAAACGCTATGAGAATAAGTTTAAATTGATCAGGGACCTCTTTTTCCTTTCCTAGGTAGAGTGAAGCTAGAGGCAGATGATTAGCTAATCAAACACATCTGAAAACATTTTTATTCAAATTAAGAGTAAATGTATTCTGATATTTTATGAATTCATTTAATTAGTAATGAAAATAGGCTTAATTTAGATTTATGCAAACTAATTTTACACACAATACCTGCTTCACCATTCAGCAAACTTCTTGTTTTGAAAAGTGTGGATTAAGCTGTGGTTTCTGGACAGAGAGGACTGGCCCCCTTGTCAACAACCAGCACCGGTGGTCTTCAGAAAGAAAAAGTGAGAAAATGCACCACCAACATAACACGCAGCTCAGAAAAAAAAAAAGACATTTTGCTCTTTGTCTTACTCTTAAAAATAACGTGAAGGTTGGAAATTGACATTCATCCAAAGTAAATCAAATTTACTCTATGTTCTTTCATGAACTAGAAAGGCCAAGATGAAAATGTGGTAATGGAAAGAAATTCATAAGGATAATGCCTTGCCACATTTACCAAGAAAATATTAAGAGTAGCAAGAATAGTCTGTCTACCCCATTCACCATGAGATACATTTCTGGAATGACGAACAAAATCCCCCCTCTACTAATTATGTGGGGTAGGAAATTCTCCAGGGACTCCTTGCTCACCTGTAGTGGCTCACCTTGACGACATTTCCCTCAGCACCTTGCTCTGTGCCTGTACAAAGTCACACTCAATGCTTACAAAAGGAATAAATAAATCAAAATAGAGAGCTACACAAAGACGAAGCTTCCTCCCCTGGTCTTTGCAACTGTTGAGGCTGGAAGAGTTTCTTCCTGCCTGAAGTCATATTCAATTTCAGTTCCCTGTGACTTTTCTCCAGCTGTTTTTCTAGTAAAGACATCCTTGCTTCCTTCCTCTTCGTGAAGCTAAGTGCTAACTACACTCCAGGATTTGACATGTGTTTCAATTCTTTCACAAAGGGTCATCTTTGCATCAGTCAACTTCAGCTCCTTTGCTTTCAAATTTTATTGCATGTTTAGGGGGATATGTGATTTATTAGAATTTAATTTATTCTAAACCAGTAGATTGGAAGCTGCTTGTGAGTATCCACTGCCTTTAAATATCAAAGTTGGTTGAGAAGGAATGGAAGGATGGAGAGGATATTTATGGGAGACATGTGCAAGGGGTGGGAGGTAAGGGTGAATATATCCAAAATACATTGTACCAAATTCTCAAAGATTTAGCAAAATATTGTTTAAAAATTCCCATGGTATAAATGGCACCCTTAAGCTTTAATGCTATGCTTTTAAAATTTACGCTTTTATATATTCTGAACATATAAAACTTTGTTTCCAGATCTATTTACTTTTTTAAAATGTAAACACAATAAATATTATGTGGGTTTTTTGTTTGTTTGTTTTCTTTTTTCTCTAGGAAGTAGAAAGCATATGGACAGAGTAGGAGATGCTCAATGATTATACAATGAATGATAAATTATGAAGGTCACTGACCCATTTTGATTGAAAACAAGACCAACTCCACAGGAAGGAGCTTATGTCTAGTGCTGTAAACCTGCCCAAGAACCTATGATTGCTGAAGGCGTAGATTCTAAGGGAGAACCTAGTACTATTCTTTACTAAATGGCCATAGTATTAAACTGCCTTTTAAGTACTTTTCTCTATACCCTTAGATAAATGTAGCCTTCTGTTCCCACCAGTGAAGCTTCTAGTCCCCTGGCCACCAAATAGCAGAGATCAACATACAGATCAAAAACTGGCCAGACTTCAGAGAATGAGTATCTATGACATGCTAATTCCCAAATGAGATATCTAGGTCACATCACTCCTCACATGGCTCAGGGAGCATTTTGGATGAGAGGGTAAAAAGACTTGTAAAAGCCAAAGATTGAGGATGACTGCTTCAAAATAGTGTCCTTGGATCCAATAGTGCCACTGCACTCATGAACTCTCAGCATCTGAGACTGCCCACAGAAAACCTACAAAACAAAAGCAATCAAATATTTAGCATAAATCAGGGTGAACTCACTAAGCCTCACTCATTGCTTAGGAACTTGATTGCAGAAGGCTGCAGGGTTAGAGAGAATCCATTTTCTTCAACGTAGTGGCCACTGTTACATTTCCTATGACACAGAGGATGCTACTATGATCCATTCACATGTAGACAGCAGTGATTAGACTTAGCAAGAAAAGAAGAGATAGTGGGAGGAATTCTGGGAGGTTTTTTTTTGAAAGGGGAGTAGAGGATTGATATAATTAAAATACATGTATAGAATTCTCAAAGGATGAAAAATAAAAATTTATTTTTAAAAGATTTCATGAAAAAATTTGAACATAGTATCAATTTCTATAGCTTGTTATATATGTAGTGTATTGATAAGTAAGTGCTTACAGTATTTAATGTTATTGTGAGTGAATAGGAAGGCTCAGTGGGAGAAGATTAAAGTATGTGTTGCTTGCATGAAGAGGGAGAGATCATGGAAGATACAAGGCAGGGCCCTGTCCATTGCTATAAGATATGAACAAATACAAAGAATTACAGAAGTAAAAGTACTCTGATCACAAAGACAGACTATGAAAAAGCAAGAGAGGGTAGGTAGTCTTTTCAGGATTAGCCTATCATGGCTAAACAGAGAGTAAGATGAAGAAAAATTGTAAATCCATTAAGAAATAAACTTTAAAGGTTTTAAAGGGGATAAATTACGAAGAACTTTGTGTGACAAATTTGAATTTCCTCTAAAGGGCAACATAAAGACTCTAAATGGCTTTCAAAATCAGAAATGTGCCAGTTTTCTTACTAGCAATACAGCTATTGGAATTAACTTGTTTTGTGTATTATGATGATGGTGGGGCAAATTTGTGTCATTGAATTCCTGTGTTAAAATTTAAGCTTATTCTGGTCCATACAGATCTTTTCTTTCTTGACATCATACCCAGTTCATTAGATGCTGTTACTCAGTTATTGGGTCCCACTTTTATTGGAGATGTTTTCTATATAGCAGCTGATGGTCTAGGATGAGAAGACAAAGCAGGGTGTGACTGATGTTCAGTCTCTTTTTATTGCTATTATTCTCATGGGTGTTTTTCACCAGAGCCTTCCAATATTAACAGTTAACATTTTATAATGTTCTTTGAATAAGGTCTTTCCCTAATTGTCTCCATTTCATAAATTACATAATTCTTGAATACACTTAATCTGAATTCCTGAGTCTCAACAAGTTTTCTCCTTAAAGAACAAATACAAGAAGGCATTCACTACCAGGAATTCTTTTCCATCTTGCCTAAATTAAAAAAAAATCTATGTCAGGATGGGGAGATCTCTCAGCTGGGAAAATGCTTGTTTTATAAGCATGAGTGCTTATAAAAACCAGGTACAGAAATATCAGAATGTGCCTGGAATTCCAGTGCATTGGAAACAGCAGGGAAGTCTTTGGCCAGGTACCACAACTGAAGCAGGGAATTCCAGGTTCAGTGAGAGATTCTCTCTTAAATGGTAAGGTGAAGAATGATCAAGAATATAATTAAAGTCAACCTCTGGCCTCCAACATATGTGTGTACATGTAGAGTACATGCTCAAACACATGAACACATATATGCATATACAACACACACACACACACACACACACACACACACACACACACACACACACACTTACTGGGCCAATGCACTTGCAAACTAAGAAGTTGTAAACAGATATTTGCCAAGGTCAACTTTCATTGCCAGATTTTATTGGTTATAATATACTCAGCCAGTTTGAAATGTGTTTCCTTGTCAGTCCATTTGAATTTATTTTACCCTCCTGATGTTTTACTCTGCATTTTCAGTGTTCTACAGTCACTTGCAGCTTTATTTTCTTAGCAGTGAGTCAGCATTCTGTCCTATCTTTAAAGAGTCAGTCCCCAGAGGACCAGGACTATCTTTGGAAATTATGGCAAAATGGCAGGATATTCAATACCATTTAATTAAGAAGTAGTCACGTGCCATAAAGGTTATCTCTTTCTAACTTTGTGTTTTAGCCACAGCCACCCCCAAGCCTATTCCACGTCTGTGGTGCAGTTATCCACTTGTACATATTAACTGGATCCTACAATTCTTTAGCAAGTAAACTGTTAATATTTACCCTCAGAATCAAGACTGATACTTTACTTCCTTGTGAACCCTGATTGTCAGTCTTCAGGTGACAAAGACAGACCACCGAGGACCACCATCAGAGTATAAGACACTTGAACATGGTGAGGTGTTTGCAAGTCCTCTGAGAGTAAGGAAAAGAAAGCTGTTTCTTTTTACCTAGAATTATGGGATTTTTACCTGATATGCTAATTCCCAATATCATAATTTCTTTCTCTCTTTTTTTGGGACAATTAAGGGACATGTTTTGGAGATACGCATGCGCGCGCACACACACACACACACACACACACACACACACACATATATATATATATAGGTGTTTTCTTAAATATTATCACCAGTATCACTTAAATACTGTCCCTCCTCTTTTCCTGGTAAGTTAGTTGCTTTAACTTGGTAGTTAGTAGAACTGAGCATGGTGTATTTGTTTCTTACTCTCAAAAGTCATTAAGTTCCATATGTTCTGGTGACTGAGCTGTTGAATAATATAGCACTGACCTCTCACTCAGTTCAGTCCACTGCTCTGAGAGTGAGAGAGTAGCAGACATTGAAGCATTGCCTCTAACCACTCAAAATGGCTGGCCTTATCCCTGGCTTGTGGCTCAGATTCTAAATCTTAGACTGTTTAGGATCACTTTCTACCAATTGTATTAGCTTATTCTCCCATTAAATTACTGAAATAACAGCTTGATTTCTTTTTTAAGTTTTTAAATATCACAGATAGTTGGATATTGTGCAGTTAGTCTTGTTTTGAAGCTTAGTTTAGAATAAGAATTCTCTAAGAGTGCTTGAACAACCCCAACTATGTTGGTTCTAGAGAAAACAGACATGAAGGCCAATGCCTGTGGGAGATGCTAAGAGAGCAATACCATAAAAATGTGCCCTGATAGAAGGAATACAGAGAGGAGGAAGCCAATGTACATGTTAAAGCTACTTCTCTTCCTAAATGTGTTTATGGTAGCTGCTATCACTCACAGACAGACTATAGCTCTCCAGGGAGATTCTAGGCCATTGGCACTTGATTGAGATTGCTGAGATGTCTGGATTCTTGGACTCAGTGGCTATCATGTTTGCTGCCCTTTTAGCATGAAAGTAGCTATTTTAAAGATACTTGTTCTCCTAGCATATAAGGTATATATATATATGATATACCACATTACTTGTCTTTCCTCTATGGGGCCTTAGTTTAGAAAAACAAAACCATTATGATAACATACATGTAACTTGAAGAAAGAATGTGTCTACAGCAGCTACACAGTTGTATATTGAGTTTCTTCTAGAAAACCAACTGTCTCAGCATTGCCACTCAGTGTTCTTTGATAGGGAACCATTCGATGCCATTCTAACGGTAGATTTGTCAGGCAAGAGAAAAATCAAAGAATATTCCTACAAAGTATGGTTGAGCATCACAGATCTTTCCAAGTGCTGACCAACCTTCTTTTCCTGTCCAAAGAGTACATGCACGGTTCTTACGGTTAGAATTTTGGACTGATACTGAGATATAATCACTTATGATCTGGACATAGAAATAAAATGTGAAACATTTGCATCTTTACAAACTCACAAAAGCTTCAACTTTTAGCTGATTAATAAGTTCAAATGCAGCTCAAAGATAAAACCGGAGCCAGAGACTTTTTCCTGAGCTACTGAGTACCTGCATTTTATGCTTCTTTCTTTTCACAATGAGAACACTATTATCTCACAAATATTAGGTCTACTTGTTTAGTTTCCTGGACATTCTATTTCTGGACATTGTATTTCTACAATGGGCTACTCAGATCTGAATCATTACCATCCCCTAAACTTGCCAAAATATGATCTACAGACTCTATACAAGCCCCACTGAGTTACAGCTTGGGGTTGAACCAGCTCTCCAGATGATCTGGATGAGTGTTAACATTCAAGAAGCTCCTACAGCGTAGTCCTTGACTTTCTTTTTATAAGTTTGTTTTTGCGTAAGGTAAAGTTGACTGTTGTTACTTTCTATTTAAAAAGTCCCAACCAGTACATGTTATGTTTTAAATGGGTCTCCAATATTTCTATATTTTTACATTGGGCATGTAGCACAGTGCACAGGACTACTAAGTCAGCCTAAATAGTGCTTACAAGTTCAAGGTTACATTATGATGATGAAATCCTTTTGGTTTGTAATTCACCATTAGTGATACTAAAGGGAATGAACTGGAAGGAAGCCCACATTTGGATAACTTCCCTGGTGACCCAAAATCAGAACCTCTCTCCTCACCATAAGCAAGGAAAGTAATAATTAATCATGGAAATCACCTGAGCTATTCTTATTTAGAGCATCATAGATCTTATGTAAAATAATGAAGTTATTTAAAGAGATATTCTGGCTTGAAACCTGGAACCTATGAATTTAGATCCCATTGCTTCAGAACCTTAGTGGATACATTAAATTATACATGCAAAACAACATTAACTTTTGATGTTATACCCGCTGCCTATACTCAGAATAAAAGATCATAAGAAACAGTATATCATTGAAAAGGATGGCTTCTAAAGTGCTGTTTGTTGGAAATATTTTCATTCCCATAAAATCTTCCTCCCTGTCTCCTAATGAAAAATTTCTCCTGCCTGCATGCTAGGCAAGTTAAGCATCTCCTAAGAACTGGTATTTATGTTCAAATAGAACTGTCCATCTGAGATAGTCACACTATCTCAAAATTTCTTACAGAGTCACCTGGATCATATCTTCGTAAGATCTATGATGCTCTAAATAAGAATAGCTCAGGTGATTTCCATGATTAATTATTACTTTCCTTGCTTATGGTGAGTAGAGAGGTTCTGATTTTGGGTCACCAGGGAAGTTATCCGAATGTGGGCTTGCTTCCAGTTCATTCCCTTTAGTATCACTAATGGTGAATTACAAACCAAAAGGATTTCATCATCATAATGTAACCTTGAACTTGTAAGCACTATTTAGGCTGACTTAGTAGTCCTGTGCACTGTTTAGTGGCCAAGCAATACATACTATGAAATTCAGTCTTGTTTTACTATCCCCTTAACTTTTTAATTTTGGACTACTTCTTTTTTAAAAACATTTCTTGCTCCTGATATCTTTTTCATTCAACAGTGTACATTCAAATTGTCCAGACAGTGAAAATATGTATGTGCCAAGCGAAGACAGTGTAGTCTCTGTGCCTCTTTGCTCACATCCCTGTAAGATTTCAGCTCTCCATGTTCTCTGACAGAGGGTTGAACTATAGCTCAGTGTGACAAAACAGCTTTTAAAACCACAGCTATTGTGGAATAGGATGGATGCTCTGTGAGAAAGTGAGTTCCTAGTCTTCATGCATTCAGGAAGGAGATGGTGTCAGACCAATGTCTTTTAAAGAGTTGAAGCCTCAATTAGATTATTACTCTGGGGTTTTTAAAATGTGAAACTCTGTGTTTTTGATCTTAGCCATCCTGACTGGTGTGAGATGGAATCTCAGGGTTGTTTTGATTTGCAAACACAGGAGACAGCAGTTGTTGGCGAGGATGTGGAGAAAGAGGAACACTCCTCCACTGCTGGTGGAATTGCAGGCTGGTACAACTACTCTGGAAAGCAGTCTGGCGGCTCCTCAGAAAACTGGGCATGACACTTCCGGAGGATCCGGCTATACCACTCCTGGGCATATACCCAGAGACTTTACCTGCATGCAATAAGGACACATGCTCCACTATATTCATAGCAGCCTTATTTATAATAGCCAGAAGCTGGAAAGAACCCAGATGTCCCTCAACGGAGGAATGGATTCAGAAGATGTGGTATATTTACACAATGGAATACTACTCTGCAATTAAAAACAATGAATTCACGAAATTCCTAGGCAAATGGTCAGAACTTGAAAACATCATCCTTAGTGAGGTAACCCAATCACAAAAGATCACACATGGTATGAAGTCACTGATAAGGGGATATTGACCCAGAATCTCAGAATACCCTAGACACAATCAGCATATCAATAGATTTCTAAAAAGATGGAAGGAGAGACCCCTGGTCCTGGAAAGACTGGATGTAGGGGAACGCCAGGACAGAGTAATGAGAGGGGGTTGAACGGAGAAAAGAGGGAGGGAAGGGGGCTTATGGGACTTTCGGGGAGGGAGGAAACGGAAAGGGGAAGTGATTTGGAATGTAAATTAAAAAAATAAAATAAAATAAAATTAAAAAAAAATGTGAAACTCTGTAACAACTAGAATATAGCTTAGGTAAATTAAAATACCAGAGTAGAACTTGTGGCCCATGCTTGCCACCGGAGCTGTGTGAGAAGCTGAGCTGGAAGAATAGCAAGTTCAAAGGTAGCCTGGACTACAGGTCTAGGTCAGCCTAGCAACGTACCAAGACTTTGCTTCCTGTGTCTAAAGAGGAAAGTAGCTTTTAAAAAAGAAAAACTGTGAAACAGAATATTGTTCCCACTTCATCACAGGATATAGGTAGATGAATGAGTGAATCTCTGAATTTCTCCCTCTCTCCCTCCCTCCATCCCTTCCTTCCCCACTCCCAAAAGACACCAGCTGATGAAAGCAGTCATCATTTCAGACGCAAATTTCTCTCCTTGCCATCTGTTGCATTATTCTGTATTCACTGTAGAGGACTAGGGCATTATGGCAAGAGACAGAGGCAGAAGCCCAAATGAACATGATGTACTTTGTATGTTCAGGACAAGGACTGGGCGCTGTAGAATGGACGAGGAGAAAACAAGGGTAGAGTTGGCAGGGGTTGGGAGAAGAGGAAGGAAGAAGACATTTTTGCTGAAATAGGCTGCTTTTCCTCCCTGTGGGGAAAACCCATATTCCTATCATCTGACTTCTGGAGTCGTGCCTGATGCTGCCTGACATTAGCACTTGCCAAACATTTTCAAGTCAAGGGCATATGAAATCTAAAAGAGTCATGCTCATTCTCAATGTGTAAATGTTCAACCATTACTATGAAGAGAGTCCATTATGATGGTGTAGTATCTGCCTCTCAAAACACATTTTGTCCCATTTCTGTCACCTATCAATAAACCTCAGTATTCCACTGACTAAGGATGCTCTCAGAATCTGTACTGCCTAGAAAAACTATCTCTGAAGAAATCCCTGGGTCATAATGTGATTCTAGAATCCAACACTGGATTCATCTTTCTCTTCCTCAGCCTGTCTGCTGTTGCTTTCCTTTACTCCAATAGCCAGGGACAACCAATCAATAATGGTTAATAATTACTATTATATTGAGGAAAGCATTTTGCACTTATTAGTTAATTTGAATCTAACAAGAATGTAGGAGAGAAGTATTGCTACATACACCTTTCTTTTTTTTAATTTTATTTTATTTTCTAAGTTTTTTTTATTTACATTCAAAATCATTTCCCCTTTCTTGTTTCCTCCCTCCCCGAAAGTCCCATAAGCCCCCTTCCCTCCCTCTTTTCCCCATTCAACTCCCTCTCGCTTCTCTGTCCTGGCGTTCCCCTACATCCAGTCTTTCCAGGGCCAGGGGTCTCTCCTTCCATCTTCTTGGAAATCTATTGATATGCGAATTGTGTCTAGGATATTCTGAAATCCTGGGTTAATATCCCCTTATCAGTGACTGCATACCATGTGTGTTCTTTTGTGACTGGGTTACCTCACTAAGGATGATATTTTCAAGTTCTGCCCATTTGCCTAGTAATTTTGTGAATTCATTGTTTTTAATTGCAGAGTAGTATTCCATTGTGTGAATATACCACATCTTCTGAATCTGGGTTCCTTCCAGCTTCTGGCTATTATAAATAAGGGTGCTATGAACATAGTGGAGCATGTGTCCTTATTACATGCAGGAAAAGCCTCTGGGTATATGCCCAGGAATGGTATAGCCGGATCCTCCGGGAGTGTCATGCCCAGTTTTCTGAGGAACCGCCAGACAGCTTTCCAGAGTGGTTGTACCAGCTTGCAATCCCATCAGCAGTGGAGGAGTGTTCCTCTTTCTCCACATCCTCGCCAACAACTGCTGTCTCCTGTGTTTTTGATCTTAGCCATTCTGACTGGTGTGAGATGGAATCTCAGGGTTGATTTGATTTACATTTCCCTAATGACTAAGGATGATGAACATCTCTTTAGGTGCTTCTCAGCCATTAGATATTCTTCAGGTGAAAACTCTTTGTTTAGCTCTGTACCCCATTTTTTAATAGGGTTACTTGCCTCTCTACATACACCTTTCAAATGAAGAACTGCGACACAAATAGGCCAAGTAAAATGTCCAAAGTTGCAGCATAGAAGCAATGTTCCTGGCAATGAAGCCCAACTTCGTTGCCTTCCTGTGATTGTGTCTGGACTGCACATTGCAGGGAAGACAGCACAGCTTTATCTAATCTGCCGCCTGGGAATTTGCTTACTGCTTACTCTGCTTCTATCTCTGAGCCATCTTTGCATTTGAACTGTAGATTGTGCTTATATTCCTTGTGCTAACCTACTTGTTCTACCATAGAAGATGGCCAGCAAGATCCTGAGAGTCACCAGCTATTCAAGTTCTTAAAAGTTCCTGTTGGCATGCCAAAGAGCAGGAAAAAGCATATAGCGACAGGCACCAGGTCCCAGGAGACAAAATCTGACAGCAAGATACCATCTGTTTCTACTCCTATCTACTTGGACCATCTGCTTTTGCTCAAAATACTGCATGACTGCTACTTGGGGTCATTTAAGGTCAGAGGATTCATCAACTCTTCAACTGTGTCTATCCTAGCCTCTACCTTGTCTTCTGTTTCTGCTATGGCTCACCAAAGCCCCATACTCCACTGCCCAGACCCGCACCTCGCTTTGACAATTAGATAGATTCCCCCTAAATTATAGTAGAGGGATTTGGCTTGCCTAGGTGTAAGAAAGCTGATCAAGTAGCATATAGAATTGGAAATATGTGGCTGAAAATTAGCAAAGGAAGCCCCTTCCTCCACAAAATAAACATAGATTCTAAATCACGGGTGTGTAGGACCAGAGGCATAATAAAAACACACTGAGATTATGTTTCTTCTACTCTGTGTAAACCTCAGCACCATCTGTTAAAATTTTACTCACCCTTTAAAAGTAGCCTTAAAATTTAGCTAAAATCCCAAGCAATTCTTCAGGAACCCTCTTGTTTTTTCCTGTCATTTATTTGTTCCCAGTCCCTCTCCAGTCTTGTGTGCCTTTACGGATTTGTATGCCAATACCAGGTACTGGCTCAAACCTTACCAGATACAGAGCTGCTTTGGAAACAGCATATGCTGAAACAGGGTTTATGGTGGATGAACACCTGCAGAGGGATGGGAGGAAACTGAACTGGGCTGAGGGGAAAATTTAGCTGTATATAAAAGTAAAGCCCCAGCACTCTGACCTCTGGGGGCAATTGTCCATCACGGTTGTTACTCTGTCACAGTGGGCTTCCTGTCTTCTGCAGGGCTTAGTTGGCCTGTGAAAGTTCCTCTCAGAAAGGGCCATTTGGGTAAGGCAGCTTCAGACAGTTGAGACAGACCCTCACGTAAGGGAGCTGCCACTGGAGGAGCTTTCCTGACTACTCTCTGTGCATCTAGGCTTCCAAGAAAGTCATCAGGGTGGTTCACCGCTGGGTCCACCTGGTTGCTTTCCTGCTGTTGTTATCCAAGGGATTTTGGTGTGGGATTTTTTTTCCCTACCTGTCGTCCCAGTCCACTTTCACATTGTAATCACTGAAGACTCCACATTCTGGGTCCTAGTTTTAAAAATGCCTCATCTGGGCTTTGAGTCTAAAGAGGATGAACTCTTTCCTGTAGTGAGTCCTGTTTTGTGCACTCACAGGGGTTCTTTGGATGACACTTGATTTTCTAAGCATTATCAGAATTTTCATCATTTTTAACCCTTTCCTTCATTACTATTCCCTTGAGGGATTCTGATCTTTCTCTGCTTCTAAAACCCTCTTTTAGTCTGTTGCCTCAGCTTGTACACTCCTTCACTCCCCCACCTTTAAGTTCTTGGGTGACTCTTTTCATACCTGGTCCATTGTATCTCTCCCTTTGCACAAAAGAATGACTGACTTCAGAGTAGAAGTATATACTCCTGGGGTTCCCCAAATGACAGCTCAGAGCTACTTTTGCTATGCACAGAATTTCTTTGAAGTCTCTGCATTTTATCTTAAAAATTCATGTGAATTTTCGCTCTACTATGTGAAATATGTGTGCTAGTTTTAATATTAAAATACTGCTTTAAATTACTTACTAGTGAATAAATTTATTCAGGAAGACATACCAATGTATGCATGGTTTCACATACCTTCTGAAATAACCTTGAATATATCAGCTTTGAATTTATAGAAGTAGGAAGCCATCCTTTCTGATACTTGCTTATAAATATGGCACACAATTCTAGAAAAAGAATTTAGAATATGTTTTAATATAAACTTACATATATTAAATTTTTTACAATACCAGATATTTTATGTACATTCAAATGAAATTATAAATGAAAAAGATCAACATATTTCTTCTAAAGGGAGATAGAGATGATCCCATCAAAATATAAAATAGATGCTCAGTTCAACTAAATGTCAGTAAACAATATTACCAAGCTATACTACATAAATTGGAAATACTATTTAAACATAATCCATTAAAGATATGTATATTAGGACATAAATACAACACATTTTAGCAGTTCTTTGATGGTATGACTTAAGGATTTAACTTATAGCTATAGTGTGTATAGAATATTTAAGATATCAAGATGATAGACTCCACAGAAACAAATGACACACAGAGTTCAGAGCAATTTCCTTTGCATTTTTTTATCAACAAGTGGATCTTTCAAAGAATCAAACAGAAAGCCTTTACTTAGTTACTAACATGTGGATACTGAGGACCAGCTCTGTAGAAAGCTTTATGCAAAGTTCAGGCAGGCAAAGAGACCAAGAGGGGATAAAACACCTTTGAGCAGCAGCTTTCGTAGAAACCAGAGGTAGGGAGAAATACACTCTAGAATTTAAAGTACTGAACTTTGGCAAGGATCTAGAGTGCAAGCATGCTGAAATATTGATGAAAGGCAGGTCCTTGTGCTTTGAGCATCATCCACTGGAGGGAAGGCTTTGAATTTTGGTATAAACTCCGAAAGACTGAGAAGTTATTTAAATAGATGATGCTTTAGCCATGCACATAGATAGTTTAAAAGTACACTGAAGCTAAGCATAAAACTATTTTTCAAAAGATATTAGACTATTTTAGATAATTAAATGCCCAGTGTGCATTTATTGTGGAAGTACTCTGGAGGATACAAGATGCAAAATAAAATCACATGGTTTGAGACTGTTGCTTACACACTTCTTACTCCTCACCATAGAACTTACAGCTAGTGAATAGTGCAAAAATATTTAAATACTATGCTTTCACATCTTTGCCTCCCCCACGTTTTGTTAACAAGATTTATTTTCTACTACCCTTTGTCTGTACCTTGAATGTAATGTACAGTCCTGGTTGTATAACAGAAAATCAAAGTGAGTCTTTATAAGTGGGCCTCTGCTGCTTCTGCTGCTGGTGTTTCAAAGAAGACAACTCACAGTTAAAATCAAATGCTGCCAATCAAATAGTGTGTTACCATAGCAACAATAAAACTGGCTCTTCCAGGTAGAATGTTTAGGGAAGAATTCAGATACGATAAATGATAAAGATCTATATGATAAAGATCTAGCTCTGGGAAGATGCAGACACTAAGAAAGGCATATGCATATGTTCCTATGTAAGAAACCCTTAAAGTGGTTTGAGGGACAGAAATGATGCTAGCATGATTGGAACTCTGTGGAAAGGGAAGCCGTAGGCCATGATGGGGTAAAATATCTGTGACATCTAGACAAAATTAGCAAGTTGTGTGCTCATTTTAAATTTTATTATAATGTCACTTAAGACATTTAAAAATAAATTTAAATCTCTTCAATGGTGGCTATGTAGAGGTTCTTTCTATACAGGTGAATGAAGGAGAGTAATGCTTTTGAGATGTTACTGAATTCAGTCCCAAGAGCTTGACTGTGACTTGGACCTGTAACCAGAAAGAAAGCATGAATACAGCTTAGGAGTAGTGTAACTAACACAAATTGACATGAACAGGGGATAGAAAGACAAACTCTAACAAATCTTTTTTATCTGAGTTCCTTTAAGTGGAGCTAAATACTAGTATAGAAAAGATGGGAATTGTTTGAGAGGACCCCCTCAAATTATTTTCTAATTTTTACATGTATCATAATGATCTCACAAATAGAAATAACAGTTGGGGATGTGGATATGCAAGACTAAAGAAGACTGGTTGGACCAGGGTCTGGAAAGATGGTTCAGCAGTTAGGAGCTCTTATAGGGTCATGGCTCAGTTCCCAGTATCCACATGGTAGCTCACTAACATTCATTATTCCAGTTTTGGGGACCCCCCTCTTCTGACCTCCACAGGCACCAGGCACGTACATGGTATACATACAACATGCAATGCTGGTAAAATACTCATATATATAAAATATAAATAAATCTTAAAAAGAAGACTGACTTTGACCTCAAAATTAGGGAATCAGGAGAAAAAAAAACAGGGATAATTGAGAATACTTCAGGGGCATAGAAAGAGTGAAAAGAAACACTTAAATATTGCTAAGAAACAGCAATATTTAAGGTTCAGAAACAGCAGGGTGAGACAGTAAGTGATTGATGCAAGGAGAAGCAAATCAAGAAGACCTGTAAAGAATTAAAAGTTATATTATCACTTATCTCAAAGAATAGAATCAAATGTTTGATCTACATGAGGGTGATCAACAGAACTGAGTGCTCCAGTGATCCTTAAAAGGGGCAGATAGAAAGCATACATTGAATTATTAATTTCATCGCTTGATAAAAGTATAGTCAGTGAAACCACATAGGGAATTCCATACAAGTAGATGGAAACCAAAGAAGGGTAGAAAACAATGACCAAAGCGCAGGAGAAGTCCACTTATCTCTGAACATGGAAAGGTAGCCTCTACATACTCAATGTCTATGGATGTTTTCAGCATCAGGCAACAGAATGACTAGGCAAAAAAGTGAACAGATTTCCAGAGAATATGATTGCATACCTGGAGAGTTACTGCAACCGTGCTAATGAACATACAGAGTTAGTTACAGGTAACTTTTCTGTGGCTTCCTAGGATTGGAAGTTCAGGCAAATTATTCAACTATCTTGTGCATCTACAAAATAGAAATTCCAGATCTTCCTTAGGGACTTGTGACATAGAATAGTCAAAGTGATTTGGGTAATCTATAGTAGATGTTCGAGAAATAGAATTGTATTATCTCCAATATAGTATTATGAATTTCCACATTGTATAATGTAATAAATGAAATTGTAAAAGTTGTATTATTTTATTAATAGTGTGTGCAATAAAAAAAATCAAAACTTTATTTTACTGTTTATTTTACTGTTTCACAGTATAGTCGATAGGCAATTTAGCACTGGAAAGAGAAATTTGAGATATGCAAAGATCATAATTTCTGATTTTTCACTCTCCTTACACACTAATAAGGTCTACTTTTGCCTTAAAAAGTTACCTCTGCTCCTAGGTTGTATTATATGTCTGGTGAATTATTTCTTATCACTGGAATTCTGTACCTTGCCCATTTCCTTTATGTTTTTCCCTAGGATCCTGACTGATTTCATTTCATCATGGAAGTTGTATCATACTCATTTGTCTCTCCCTGACTGGCATCACTTCAGTGAGTATAGTGCCTTCCAGGTTCATCCTTGTGACTGTGGGATTCCTCTCAAGCTGCCATCAGCCTTATCCTGGCTTCTGACGATGCCATGCAACTTCATATGTTTGGAAGTCATTTTATTCATATGAAAAGTTGAACTGTTGTATATTTTTCTTTCAATTACACTTTCAAGTTCTGTAACTACAGTGGACACAAAATCCTTGGAGCACAGCTCAGGGGTAGAGTGTTTGTCTAACATTCATGAGGCCAGAGGCACTAAGAAAACAACAAAGAAAACCCTAAGAAATAACAGTGTCAAGTTCATGCGACTTAGGTACGGTTTAAATAGTGCATTAAGGATAGGAACATCAGGAACATGCTTTGTCATGAGTATAAAAATCATTCCCATTTATTTTCATATAAAGTAGATATAAACATTTGTGCTAAAGTTTCCCTACCAATCTCACAAATGAAATTATGATTCATAATTGTTTATGGGATGAGATCTGCCATGAAGAGCTGAGAATACAGTAGCCACTGGGTCCACATAAATTTTAAAGTAAAATTGAATAAGCTTAAACTAAAAAAGAAATCCAACTTGGTGGTGGTAGTGCATGGCTTTAATCCCAACAGAGGCAGGTGTGTCTCTGAATTCAGAGCCAGCCTGGTCTACAGAGTGAGTTTCAGGATAGCCATGGTTATACAGAAAAACTCATGTTTTAAAAAACAAAAATAAACAAATAAAAAGAAGTACAGCTTCTCAGTTGTACTGACTTTATTTCAAGTATCTAAAACTCCTATGTTGCTAATGGACTGGCTGACATGGGCTATCCCTTCTCACAGAAGATATATACATATATGCATATATAATTGGGACTGATTTTTTTTTTTTTTTTTTTAATTTAATTTTATTTTATTTTTTAAATTTACATTCCAAATCACTTCCCCTTTCCCGTTTCCTCCCTCCCCGAAAGTCCCATAAGCCCCCTTCCCTCCCTCTTTTCTCCGTTCAACCCCCTCTCATTACTCTGTCCTGGCGTTCCCCTACATCCAGTCTTTCCAGGACCAGGGGTCTCTCCTTCCATCTTTTTAGAAATCTATTGATATGCTGATTGTGTCTAGGGTATTCTGAGATTCTGGGTCAATATCCCCTTATCAGTGACTTCATACCATGTGTGATCTTTTGTGATTGGGTTACCTCACTAAGGATGATATTTTCAAGTTCTGACCATTTGCCTAGGAATTTCGTGAATTCATTGTTTTTAATTGCAGAGTAGTATTCCATTGTGTAAATATACCACATCTTCTGAATCCATTCCTCCGTTGAGGGACATCTGGGTTCTTTCCAGCTTCTGGCTATTATAAATAAGGCTGCTATGAATATAGTGGAGCATGTGTCCTTATTGCATGCAGGTAAAGTCTCTGGGTATATGCCCAGGAGTGGTATAGCCGGATCCTCCGGAAGTGTCATGCCCAGTTTTCTGAGGAGCCGCCAGACTGCTTTCCAGAGTGGTTGTACCAGCCTGCAATTCCACCAGCAGTGGAGGAGTGTTCCTCTTTCTCCACATCCTCGCCAACAACTGCTGTCTCCTGTGTTTTTGATCTTAGCCATCCTGACTGGTGTGAGATGGAATCTCAGGGTTGTTTTGATTTGCATTTCCCTAATGACTAAGGATGATGAACATCTCTTTAGGTGCTTCTCAGCCATTAGATATTCTTCAGGTGAGAACTCTTTGTGGAGCTCTGTACCCCATTTTTTAATAGGGTTACTTGCCTCTCTGGAGTTTAACTTCTTGAGTTCTTTGTATATCTTGGATATTAGCCCTCTGTCGGATGTAAGGTTGGTAAAGATCATTTCCCAGTTAGTTGGTTGCCGCTTTGTCTTTTTGACGGTGTCTTTTGCCTTGCAAAAACTTTGTAATTTAATGAGGTCCCATTTGTCTATTCTTGATCTTAGAGTATAAGCTATTGGAGTTCTGTTCAGGAAATTCTCCCCTGTGCCCATATGTTCAAGGTTCTTCCCTAGTTTCCCTTCTATTAGTTTCAGTGTGTCTGGTTTTATGTGGAGATCTTTGATCCACTTAGAATTGAGCTTAGTGCAAGGAGATAAGGATGGGTCAATTTGCATTCTTCTGCATGTTGACCTCCAGCTGAGCCAGCACCATTTGTTGAAAAGGCTATCTTTTTTCCACTGGATGGTTTTAGCTCCTTTGTCAAAGATCAAGTGACCATAGGAGTGTGGATTCATTTCTGGGTCTTCAATTCTGTTCCATTGATCTACATGTCTGTTACTGTACCAATACCATGCAGTTTTTAACACTATTGCTCTGTAGTACAGCTTGAGGTCCGGGATACTGATTCCCCCAGAGGTTCTTTTACTCTTGAGAATAGTTTTAGCTATTCTGGGTTTTCTGTTATTCCAGATGAATTTTTGAATTGCTCTTTCTAACTCTATGAAGAATTGAGTTGGGATTTTGATGGGGATTGCATTGAATCTGTGTATTACTTTTGGTAAGATGCTCATTTTTACTATATTAATCCTGCCAATCCATGAGCATGGCAGATTTTTCCATCTTCCGAGGTCTTCTTCAATTTCTTTCTTCAGAGACTTGAAGTTCTTGTCATACAGATCTTTCACTTGTTTGGTTAGTGTCACGCCAATTTTTATACTTGCAACAAAGCATGTTCCTGGCGTGCCTATCTCTTGTGCACTATTTAAACCATACCTAAGTTGCATGAATATGACACTATTATTTCTTAGGGTTTTTGTTAGTGTTAGGAATCATACATATATGCATGTTAGGCATATATGTAATAAATCATATTATATAATTTTTAATATATTCACATATGAATATAAATGAATATTCACATGAGTTCCTACATGAACATGAATATAAATGTGTGTGTATATTCACAAAGATTTTTCTTAGCTATTTCTTTACCAAGTTGATTTATCTTTCAAATATTATCTTCAGTCAAACCTGAAGCATATGCTGGAGTGTACCCTGAGAAAACAGGCCACACTGAGCTGTCATCTCTTCTGAGCATGTGTTAATTTTTCTCAGGATATGCACCTAAGGGTAGCTTCAAGTTGAAATTATCTATGGCAAAATTTTGTCCAGAAATGTTGGTGTTTAATTTGAAGCATTTTTCGATTCTGTTCCTTGTTATTTAATTACATCTATAAAACATGAAATCATAAAGCTTTACACGAAGAAGGAAGTAGCTGAAGAACTGCCGCTGTCATCGCAGACACGTTTGAACGTACACTGTGTAAGCAAGGAGATAAGACATAATCTCATTTGGTTTACGATATGACAGAAGCCAGTCATGGCTTAATTAATTCAGGGTTGTTTTCATTTGGGCTGCATGGGACAGATCTGTTAATAGAAACAAAATATAAATAAAGAAGGTCCAGAAAAGGATGTTGAATACCAAGCAGGGGATTGGAACTGACAAGAACTAAGGTCTGCAGAAAATCATCTTTTCATGAAAGACAAAAAACTGGCTGCAGACAGATGCTTGTGAGACCCTGGCTTTGTTGAAGAGGACAGCTTTATAAATAGATGCCCAATAACAGCAGCCAGCTGCTCAGAATAATTGCCAAGCGATATTTGGTGATGACAACCTGAAGAAAGTCATCAATGCAATTATTTCACACCAGATCAGTCCAGCAGATCTGTTGAACCCTCTTGCCTGCTGTGAGCGAGATACTCATTATTCTTGAAATGCCAATGGAATGTGTTCATTTTTTTATAATAAGAAATGACTTCAACCATAATTATATTGTTCTATCATTATTAATAATTTGATCGGGGACAGTTAACTAGTAGGTAGAGGTTTCAGTGTGTGAGGTCAACATGCAACTGGTGTTATAATCCATATCTAATATGATCTCCTTAATTCTCATCCTAGTTATGCATTTGACAGAAGTTTCTGTGTATCTGTTTTGAATCTTTACTTTGATTTAGTACACTCCCCCCCTCCCCTTGTTAAAAACAGTACAAGGAAAATATCAGAAGAGCATCTCAGCTTCCAGGTACATCATTTTTCCTTCTCCCTATGTTTCCATTCCACTCTTTCCAAACTACAATAAGTCTTTTTTAACAAATATTACCATTATCACTTCTACCGCTACCTGCCATCACTTCTAAATAAATTTTCATTAACTCCTTACTATGTGCTAGAAATTTGCTAAGTGTTATGTATATGCCTTACTTTATTGAAACCATAAACCTTACAAGGCTTATTCCACTACTATAGGTTAATGCAGAGTGTTAAAACAACTCTAGCTAGGTTA
The DNA here is from genome assembly GCA_036184795.1 of Tokudaia tokunoshimensis. Taxonomy (NCBI): domain Eukaryota; kingdom Metazoa; phylum Chordata; class Mammalia; order Rodentia; family Muridae; genus Tokudaia; species Tokudaia tokunoshimensis. The sequence goes on from BTHU01000005.1 coordinate 2,185,915, forward strand.
ATTTTTTATGACAATGACATAGGATTCTAAATCTTAATCACTAATCCAATCATTAAAAAAAATGGAAAATACAATTTTGAAAGAAGTCTTTCACATATCTCTATTCTGTACTTAAGTGTTAAAACACAAATTCTGTTTTTGAAGAGAGGAAATAACATTATAAAATATTTTGTATTTCTATTACCGTGGAAATTAAGTTAAAGCTTATAACTGTTAAAATGGGCTGGCTTAGTCAAGGTTCTATTGCGATAAAGAGATAACATGACCATAGCAACACTTACAAAGGAAAGCATTTAACTGGGGCTGGCTTAGAGTTCAGAGGTTTATTCCATTATCATCATGGCAAGAAGCATGGAAGTATGCAAGGAGACATGGTGCTGGAGAAAAATCTGAGAGTTCTACATCTGTATCTGAAGGCAGAAGAAAGAGTGAGATACACATACATATATGTGTGTGTATATGCTTGCATGCACATGTGTGTGTGTGCAGATGTCCAAGCAAGCCAGAAGATGGCATCAGATTCCCTAGAGCTTAAATAACAGCCAACTATGAGCTGTCCAAATGGATGATGGGAACTGAACTTGGGTCCCCTGAAAGATCAGTAAGTGCTCTTACCAACTGAGCCATCTCTATAATCCTGATGACTCCATTTTTAAGAAAGATCTTTGTTAGTTTCTTAGAAACCAACAATCCATTAGTGGTTGTGGCAGTTAGTATGAAAATGCCCCCTATGGCACTATGAGAAGAGGTGACCTTGTAGGAGTAGGTGTGGTCTTGCTGGAGAAAGTGTGTCACTGTGGTGATTTTTTTGGTTTTAAAGGCTCATGTCAGACCCAGGGTCTATCTACTCTTGCTACCTGCCTATCAAATGTAGAACTCTTGACTCCTTCTTTAGTACCATGTCTTTCTGCATTCCACTGAGTTCCTGCCATGATGACAAAGGACTGAACATCTGAAATGTAAGCCAGTCTCAGTTAAATGTTCCTTTATAAGAATTGCCATGATCAATTTGTATCTTCATAGCACAGTGGTTACCTAGAGCCCGGTGGGAAAGGAAACAGAAGTTGTTCAGTGGTTCTAATGCTTCAGTTACCTGAAGTAACCTGTTTTTGGAATCTGCTGTTCAAGGCAGTACCTAGAGTTCATAATATAGCAGTGCACCTTCAAGATTTAAGAGTCTAGACCTTGTGTTAAGAGTTGCTCTAAAAAAATTAAAAACACAATAGTGCAAGGAAATTCTGGAATGTATTAGATATATTATGTTGAATATGGTGATGGGCTCATGAGTGTTTGCATGTATTCAAGCTTATCAAATACATATACAGTAAAATATGCAGTTTTTCCAATTGTAGTCAAATAAAAATGCTAAATGTTTTTAAAGAGATATGTCTTCAATGCATTTATACTATATTGAGAGAAATATATTGTAAATTCTAAAATTAAAGAAAATATATACCTAGTTGTAAAGTATGATAAGTGCTAGCCTAGACTGCATGACAGTTTGGGTGGGTTTGATTTCTAGCACCATGTACACCAATGTAATACTCAGTTACATAGCAAATTTAAAGGCGGCCAGTGCTATGTGGGACTATTTCATAACAACAATGGGAAAAAAGAAACATCCTTTGGAACACTTTCCCTCTTTTCCTTTTCTCTTCCCCTCCTGTCTTCCTTCCTATCCTCTTTCTACTCTAGTACTCTCAATTCCCCTTCTTCCTCCTTACTAAAAACTGGACCCTATGGTAAGCATCACAACTGCACAGATACATAGGTGATAGCAATGACATCGTTTTTGTTCACTTGGAACTCACAGCATTCATGTTTCTTCCCTTCTTGCTTTCCAATAAAGAGCCACAGCATTGATCAACAGAAGGACTGTGACTATGTGGATGAAGAGTAAAAGGCTTCTGAGTAAAAAGGGAAGCTGGCCCAGGCTTGGTAGAACAGGAAAGAGCATCTCAGGCAGGTTAGCTCAGCATGGTGAGCCATGTATGCAAAGCCCAGCAGGAAATGATAAGGAGTTAAAGAAAAGTAAGTTGTTGATACTTTGAGGTCAGATTGCATGATAATCATGGTAAAAATCCTAGTGAAGGACATGATTCAGCCAGTTTCTTTCAGAAAGAAAGCTTGATTGCTTTTTTTTCTTAGTTGGTTGTTTTTTTCCACCCCCTCCAAAGATGTATCTAGCAAAAAAAGAAAGAAACAAACAAAAGAATTGATAAAATAACCTAGAATTAAATACAAGCGAATGCTCCTATTAGGCACCAAATAAGTACAAACTATTTCAACTCTAGAAGAAAGGTTGATTTTAAATGTGGGTGAAAAATCATAATATTTTCCTAGATTACCAAGAAAATGAACAGCTAACTTCTAGGGGAGCACATGAGATATTGTGCTATGGTGAGTATTCATTTCCAGTTCATTGACAACAGAGATGTTAGATGGCAGCTTTAAGAAATGTGCTTTAAGCCACAATCTCTTCCAGGTCATTTCTTTCTTTTTTTTCCTTGAGTGTTTTCTTTATTTTTTTTATTTTTATTTTTCTAAGTTTTTTTTTATTTACATTCAAAATCATTTCCCCTTTCCCGTTTCCTCCCTCCCCGAAAGTCCCATAAGCCCCCTTCCCTCCCTCTGTTCCCCATTCAACCCCTCTCACTTCTCTGTCCTGGTATTCCCCTACATCCAGTCTTTCCAGGACCAGGGGTCTCTCCTTCCATTTTCTTGGAAATCTATTGATATGCGAATTGTGTCTAGGGTATTCCGAGATTCTGGGTTAATATCCCCTTATCAGTGACTGCATACCATGTGTGTTCTTTTGTGATTGGGTTACCTCACTAAGGATGATATTTTCAAGTTCTGAACATTTGCCTAGGAATTTCGTGAGTTCATTGTTTTTAATTGCAGAGTAGTATTCCATTGTGTAGATATACCACATCTTCTGACTCCATTCCTCCGTTGAGGGACATCTGGGTTCTTTCCAGCTTCTGGCTATTATAAATAAGGCTGCTATGAACATAGTGGAACATGTGTCCTTATTGCATGCAGGTAAAGCCTCTGGGTATATGCCCAGAGGTGGTATAGCCGGATCCTCCGGGACTATCATGCCCAGTTTTCTGAGGAACCGCCAGACTGCTTTCCAGAGTGGTTGTACCAGCTTGCAATCCCACCAGCAGTGGAAGAGTGTTCCTCTTTCTCCACATCCTCGCCAATAACTGCTGTCTCCTGTGTTTTTGATCTTAGCCATTCTGACTGGTGTGAGATGGAATCTCAGGGTTGTTTTGATTAGCATTTCCTTAATGACTAAGGATGATGAACATCTCTTTAGGTGCTTCTCAGCCATTAGATATTCTTCAGGTGAAAACTCTTTGTTTAGCTCTGTACCCCATTTTTTAATAGGGTTACTTGCCTCTCTGGAGTTTAACTTCTTGAGTTCTTTGTATATATTGGATATTAGCCCTCTGTTGGAAGTAGGGTTGGTAAAGATCATTTCTCAGTTAGTTGGTTGCCGCTTTGTCTTTTTACAGTGTCTTTTGCCTTGCAAAAACTTTGTAATTTTGTGAGGTCCCATTTGTCAATTCTTGATCTTAGAGCATAAGCTATTGGAGTTCTATTCAGGAAATTTTCTCCTGTGCCCATATGTTCAAGGTTCTTCCCTAGTTTCCTTTCTATTAGTTTCAGTGTGTCTGGTTTTATGTGGAGGTCCTTGATCCACTTGGAATTGAGCTTAGTGCAAGGAGATAAGAATGGGTCAATTTGCATTCTTCTGCATGTTGACCTCCAGTTGAGCCAGCACCATTTGTTGAAAAGGTTATCTTTTTTTCCACTGGATGGTTTTAGCTCCTTTGTCAAAGATCAAGTGCCCATAGGAGTGTGGATTCATTTCTGGGTCTTCAATTCTGTTTCATTGATCTACATGCCTGTCACTGTTCCAATACCATGCAGTTTTTAACATTATTGCTCTGTAGTACAGCTTGAGGTCCGGGATACTGATTCCCCCAGAGGTTCTTTTACTCTTGAGAATAGTTCTAGCTATCCTGGGTTTTCTGTTATTCCAGATGAATTTTTGAATTGCTCTTTCTAACTCTATGAAGAATTGAGTTGGGATTTTGATGGGGATTGCATTGATTCTGTATATTGCTTTTGGCAAGATGGTCATTTTTACTATATTAATCCCGCCAATCCATGAGCATGGCAGATTTTTTCATCTTCTGAGGTCTTCTTCAATTTCTTTCTTCAGAGACTTGAAGTTCTTGTCATACAGATCTTTCACTTGTTTGGTTAGAGTCCAGGTCATTTCTTAACAACTGGTATTTCATTTTATTTTCTCTTTCTGACTCTAAAATCATACTACTTTGAAATCTGTATGGAAATGCTGAAGGTTGCTCCTATTGTCATATTATTCTCTCTTCTTATGGATTTTCAAAGAACCATGAAAGAATTTTGTTGATGATACCTGACAACTATGCATATATATGTTTGCTCAGTAAGATACTGGGTTAGATTCCCAGGTCCCACTCTCTTTCTATACACAACAGACTTGGTTCCATGGATACAGATTGTCTTCTAATCCATCTAGTCCAAAGGTATCTAGGAGTGATCACAAAATTCAGGGGTCAACATATAATCTCAAAATTGCATGCAAAGTATTGTGCATTTTTCCAAGGAGAGAGTCTCCAGTTTGTATTAGATTTTCAAAGAGGTCTTGATTTACCAAAACTTAATTACCATTAACAAGAGGGAAGAGGTTTTGACCTTGTTCTTTCTTGTTTCATACACAATGGAAAGTCGACTTTTGTTTGGCTATACAGCATAAAAATCACATATGAAAAAAATAGCCTTTAACTTAATGGAAAAACCAAGATGCTGTGGAGGGAGCCTGCATTCACCTTACAAGTTCGAAGTCTTTCCCCTCAGCTGTGGAATGGATGATTCTAAATTCTCCAGCAATCACCTCAGGCAAGATTATCTATTACTTCATGAAAGATGGTAACTAAAAATTATGTTTCCTTGTTATATGTATAAATTGATGTGAAACAAAGTGTATGTGTATTAAAAATAAATATATGTAAGCATATGGTAAATATTGTCCATCTCAGCACTTTTGAGAGGAAAGAAAACAAGAAACACAGTTTGAAAGCATTAGCACATTCCATCATGGACTGGGGTGTCCAGATTATCTGGTTTTGTTCCTGAAAACCAAGATGGCGCACTTCCTCTTTTACCCTACCCTTATATACATCTGGTTGGAATTTGATCTCTGCTGCTCAGAATTCCAGATCCATGAGTGACTCATTAACTTCATTTTGTTCCAGGAACGTCTACATGTTTTCATTATGGATTCCCACAGTTTGCTTAACCTCTGCAGTATGCTTACTATTTAGAGCTGTTTAAATTCTTTTTTTCTATATGGTAGCCTCAACATGATAAACAGATACGAATGCTGTACAAATCCCCATTAATTCTATATTACAGCGTTTAAAAGAATATCCCTACACAAATTTTGTGATAATAATGTGAGGCCCATTCTAATTTCTGATACACAACATATTCTAAAATTCTAATGTTAAAAGATCAATTATTGAGTAACATACCTTAAGAGCACTGACCTGATATTACATATAATACTCAATATTTTATCTCTGTTCAAGTTTTTATATCACATTTATATATCTTTTCCCCCTTAGTTTTCATGATATTTGACTGCTAAGAAGCCAATATTTTGTCAACATTATTATTTCTCTTATATATTAAAAATAGAATATTTTTATGTCAAAGAACTTTTACCTCTTTCAAAAAATTGCAAAGAATTTTACAGCCATTAAAGTATTCCTTGTAAAAGTGCTGGTGTTCTCGGTAGTTATTTGTACAAATCAGTACGCCTAGAGCATGCGGTGCAAATCCTGAACGTTGTTCATATTTCTTATCAATGAATTAAAAAGTCTATGAGTCTAAACTTTTCTTTTCTGTGTGTAAGAGACACTCCTGGAACCAATAAATGTGTGGTACATGTGCCCTACATTTAGAATGACCTGCCACAAATTATAGGCATAATATTATTTGTAAAAGTCCCACAAGGAAAGTTAAAAAGGAAGTCTGAGTCACCTCATGGGAGAAAACAATGAAGCACTCAAAACCGAATGGAGGAGTGTTAAAAGGTGACAGAAATCAGCCTGAAGAGATGCTTACCAGTCCAAATCATGGTTATTTGAGAATGGATGAGAGTCATGACTCAAATAATTGAAAATGATAAAACATGTAAATTATGAGTCTAAAGAAGAAGAAGAACTTATTTACTTAATTGGAGCATTCTAATAATTAGTAATGACAGAAAAAAGTCTTCTACCATGATCTTTCCCAAAAGGAATATAGTTTTCTACAGTTGATGAGAAAATTCTTCTTTATAGGTCATATAGTAGTTCTATTTCCAAAGAATGATGCAGTTAGAAAAAACTAACAACTTTTAGCCTCAAATCATAATGTATTCAGAAAGATCATTAATGGATACTAAAGTCATTGATGGACTCCAGTTAAGACAGTGAGTAATTCACCCCTGCAGAAGTCATAGGTTATTTGCCAGCTTCAATGAGATAAACTGTACTTATACAATGAGAATCCTGGCCTTCCCTGCCTTGATAAAGAGATGGAACACTGGACTAGACCTTATGCTATATGTACCCCAAATGGTACTTGTACACATTGTGGGGTTTACACATCACAGTGCATTAAACATCATCTCAAACATTTTAACCAAATTTTAAACAGTACTGTAGACTACCTGCAACTTATATAAAAGAAGAGGAGAAATAAATTCAGTGTCAAACAGAAATTTTTACTGAATCTAAAGTATGTCTTATTTTACAAGCTAACCATTTGGCCATGTACAGTCATAGTCTCTGTCTCTGTCTCTGTCTCTGTCTCTGTCTCTCTCTCTCTCTCTCTCTCTCTCTCTCTCTCTGTGTGTGTGTGTGTGTGTGTGTGTGTGTGTGCATGCTGAATAGCAGGGGATTATTTATGTAAAAGACACTAGCAAAAAGGCAAAAATATACAAGTATACTCTATGAAATGTTATTTATCCTGGATTTTTTAAAGAATAAAATACAGTGTAGGAATAAGCAGAGTGAATTTGAATATAGGCCACTGTTTAGATGATACTGTGAGAACGATACTAAATACTGATTTTTAAATGGCAATGTTATTCCAGGCTGTAAGGGAAAATGTCCTTCTCTTTAGGCGACATCTGCTGAAGTATCTTGATCTTAACTTGCTTGCAAAGCATCCTCTAAACACACACACACACACACACACACACACACACACACACACACACACACATGTATAGCTACATTTACTAATTATGGTAGAAGTTAAAAATTATTGAATTTAGATTTTGTCCGTATGTATATCCATTGTTCATTTAAACATTTCAGTATTTTAAAATATTCAATATAAATCTGGAACAGAGAAACATGACATATGTGTTTTCTTTGTTTGATTTTGTGTATATGTAACTTAATCTCCAGAAATTCAACAAAAATATTTGCTCGGAATTCATTGTGTGTTCATACGATGCTATTTTCTATTTGGGACAGTGAATCCTACTTTGTGAAGCAAAGTAGTCTCATTTTGCATGGACCTGCCCTCCCTCCCTCTAAAATTTGAAACGTATGAACAGAATCAATGTGCTGTCGGCAGTGTGATGGATGTTCTCAATACTATGAAGGAATTATAGACATATGTTGCAATCATAACTCTATAGGCTGCCATGGGATGAGAAAGAACAGGGCATGGCAGTGAACCTTGGGATGAAAGTAGAGATCAGAAATTCAAGAGCAGAGAAAAATTGTCAAGGGGTTATATATATAAAGGGAATTCACAGAATGGGGAACATAAGGAGGCAGGATATTTGGAAGCCATGTGGCAGAAGAATGTGCCAGATGGTATAGGAAGGTGGCAGAGAAAGGGCAAGTACCCTGAAGAGATGATGAAGGCAACATCACATTGACGAGGACCAGGTGGAGGTCAGATGCAGCATAAGTGGGTGGCATTCCTATCACAAGATGATGGGAGGCCTAGGAACAAATCAAAGCTATCTGGATGGTTAAAATAAAGGAATAAACTTGACCTAGTAAGTGTGTGTGTTGCTGATGGGGTGTGGGTAGTGCTTGAAGTCAGAAGAAGTCAAGTGATTTAAAGCTAAGAAAAAGTGGAAGAGTAAAAACAGTATGATCTTTGCAATCAGGTGAGTCTAATTTGTACTCTGTTGTTTTCTAAACCCCTGACCTTGGGTAAATCACTCAGAATCTCAATTTTATTTAGACTGTTATTTTATAATTTTTGAGTGAAACATATTAGAAAATAAAATCAGCAAGGAAGGAACAATCAGGTCTAATTTTTTATTGTTTTTATTTTGCCTGCATAAATGCCATCTGTATATGTGTGCACCATGTGCATGCAGTGCATGAGAATGTCAAGTGAGGGCATCAGATTTCCTGGAACTGTAGTTGCAGATGTGAGCAGTCATGTAGATGCTGGGAATCAAATTCCTGTCCTGTACAGGAATAGCAAGTGCTCTGAACCATTCAGTTCCCTAAACATTCACTTCTATTCATAGGCTATTCAAGCAGATAGGGTAAATTGATCACATTTCTTAATTTGAGCTTGTGAATTGTGATTCCATAAATATAATCACAACTTAAAGAGCTTCATATATTCAAGATTTTATTTTTTCTTTCACATCAAAGAGGGTAATGGTTTAGTGAGGTAAAGGCCATCAATCTGACAGAATAAAGTCCACTGACTTGATCCCATTCATCATTCATTCATACATTTATGCATTTATTCAACAGACTACCACAGATATAAATAAAATAATATTTAAGATTTTTTTATTTTTTTTACCTCTTTTGAAAGTAGATTTTCTACTCATATAGCATATCCTAACTATGATTTTCCCCTTTCTCTAATCCTTCCAGTGCCTTCCCACCCACTCTGCATTAGAATCTCCCACCCCCTTTCTGTCTCTCATTAGAAAACAAATTGACTTCTAAGAGTCAATTAGAATTTTAATAATTTTAAAAGGCATGGAATGCATAAATTATGTTAATGCTCAAATCTTGTAATCTGTTAAATTACTAACAAAAAATGGCAAATTCTGGATTTTTCTAGAAGTGTTAAATAAAGTTCAAAGAAAGCAAATATCACATGTGCAATCCGAAATGTCAGCCTGGGAAATCAGACTGGGGAACATCAGTGGAAAAAGTGATATTGAAGGGTTTTTATAACCGGGAAAAATTGCAAGGGATGGAGAGAGCATATCAATTTCTCTTGGTCAATGAATAAATGGCCAATAAATGAGTGGATAAGTGGCCTGAAACAATGGGAAGGTATTTTTTCACTCTTCAGGAGAGAAGTCTGAGAAGAGAATTATGACACCTTGATTGTTCCTGGGGTCTCCAAGAGACTCAGCCACCAGTAATTAATGATCCTCCTTGTGAGTCTTTGTCTTGTGTATATATTAGTTTACTTTGTGTTGACACCTGAACACAACATATTCTATAGTGTCTGGGTCTTCTCTGCCATTTTTATATGAACACAAATACTCTGAGCTAAGGGCTTATACATATATTTTACTAAGCCCATCTGCAAAAACCAACCAACCAAGAACCTTTCCAACTAAGGCCTCATTCTGAGGCTTTACATGCACATGCGTTGTGGTATAGGACACTGTTTAACACATCTCACATGGAAGGGGAGATCCTCTGTGTGAGAGTCAAGGGTATTCAAACCTTCTTTAATGAGATGTCCTTTGGCCTGTATGAAGAATGTAGAAAATGTAGGAAGAGGGAGAGAAATTTGGCTGTGAAAACTCCTTCACTCTAAGTTATTGTTATATCTTTTCTAACACTCATCTGAACAATCGTTTATTCTGTCTCCAGAGAACTAATTATGGACTTCTTTATATTCCTACAGTCTTGGTCCTTGTCTGTGTTAGGGCATTGACCATAAACTCACTAAACACATACTCTATTGTGCCTTTATGTATCTATGCTTAGCTTTGGTAGATGACAATCAACAAACTCTTATTTACTTTAGTATTTCTAAGTTCCAGCACAGTGCTATATACTAGAATTATTCAGTGAGGTCTCATGGAAGATAGAAAAGAGAAAGCTGAGAAATAATGGATACAGAAGAGGAGGCGTGAGATAGCTGAATGGACCATTAGCTGGATTAGCACTGGATTGCTGAGAACTGTGATTTGTGGGTTGGGAGTTTTATTATATAATGAAGTAGGTTCTCTATAGATTTCTGAATAGAAAAATAATGCATCAGGACAAGCTTTAAAACAAAATATCTGACTGCTGCATTACATATGGATTGAAAAGGGAATCGCAAAGCAAAAATCAAAATTTTAAGTCAATGAAATGAAACAAAGACAGGAAGTGAGAACCTGGAAAGGGATCCAAGCCTTAAAGACATGAAAATCTGTGACAAAATCAACACATCCACTGTGTGGACTGTTATAATGACATTAATAGGAAATATTAGTTAAAAAGAAGTAACTTTTGTTTACAAATGAATATTTTGTAACGAATGTATTTAGGATGATTTAGGTAGAACATTAGAGGTTCCAGATTTTATCCTTCTTCTAGATGTTCTGGCTTGACCTTGAAAGAGCAAAGCTTGAGGTTTTGGTTTGGAAGTGGTTGACAGAGACAGAAGATTTAATAATGAGATTGTGTTGAGACTTTCTAAAATGAGGAGAAGGAGGAGGTTTCATGAAAAGAGAACCTTAAATGTCAGTTTGTTGGGGAGTTAAAGAGGAACAGCCTTCAAAAGACTCATAGGAGAACAGTATTTTGCCCTTGTCCCTGCTACAAAGAAAGTATTATCTGTCTACCTACCTAATCAATTATTGAATATAGAATTCACAGTTTTCATGAAATTGTCGTTTTAAACAATGAACAAAAATATCTGAAGATTACTTACCTCTGAAATTTTAAAAAATATATTCTTATGACTGACACACTATGAGAAACCAGTCCTTTCTACATTTTTATTGGCAGCTTTTAATCAATAAAATCAATGTTCAGTTTAAGTATTATTTATGTTGTAGGAGAATATCTAAGAAGGCTGAAAATTCAAGAAGGTACGAAACAATTGAGTTTGTAGTGAGTGCTATGTAGAACCCTATATTGGAATTTCTTTTCTTGACAAACTCCTCAACCATGTTCTTAGAAACGTTGCCTAACACTCAGCAGGGAAAGGAGATGGAATAATTCACTCATCAAAAGGATTCTGAAGGCACAGTCTGCAAAGGAGCAGCATGTCCCCGGCTCTTTTCTATCTGATTCCAAGACAGACACCATTAATCAGTAGCACTGAGTAGTTTTGCTGAATTATTTCTCAGAATCCTTCAGAATGTCATGTTCCAGGCCATCAATACTGGCAAATGGGTAAGTAGGAGGAAAAGTTAACATTGATGGTCTTACAGTGCCAAGGACTGCACACAAAACAGGGAGCACACCAGTAGAAATACTAATTTCAGATTAAGTTTTAAATACCTCCTAATAAGAATGTGATAGAGCATAGTTTGAAGAAATAGAGAAATGCTGTTATTGATTTCTGACTCTCATGCAGAGAGTTTGCATGGATACATGCACGGCAGGACAGAAGAAGGAATCAAACAGAAAACATTGTTAGGCCAACAAATCTTACTCAAGGCAAAGCTGATATTAAAGTTAAAAAACTGAAAAGTTAAATTGTCTTTGGGCAGAAAAATATGGAATCCTGAGAGCAGAGAGAGAAAGAAAAGGAAGAAAAGCAGGGAAACATTAAGATGAAAGAGCACAGAACCCAAAGAATTGGTGAATGTGGGAGGAGGTAATTCTCATCCTAATAAGAAAAGCATATATAAGCTGCTGAGTTTCTCATTTTCTTATGGCCTTGTCCTGACCACTCTGAGTCCCAATCCACAGGAAATTCTATATAAATCAGGACTTAATACATTTTATTTCAAGGTTACCAAAAACCTGTGTATATCTGGCCACATAAGGGACTAGAAATGGGTCTTGATGTTTAAAAGGGGCAAACTATTTCTTAATTGGTTTCCTTATAGCTTTTCTTTTAAGTAACTGACTCCATTTTTTATCTTTTTATAAATTATGATATTCCCACCACATCGGTGCTTGTACATGTTATAGCTGCCACTTCTTTTTTTATATTTTTTTATTGCTTATTTTATTTATTTACATTTCAAGTGTTGTCCCGCTTCCTGCTGGGGCATCAAGGCTCCAAAGGATCAAGGGCCTCACATCCCATTGATGCCAAATAAGATAATTCTCTGATACATATGTAGTTGGAGCCGGACCCATCCATGTATACTCTTTGGTTGCTGGTTTATTCCCTGGGAGCTCTGGGGCGGGGGGGATCCAGTTCGTTGATATTGTTTTTCTTCTTATGGGGTTGCAATCCCTTTCAACTCCTTCAGTCCTTCCCCTAACTCTTTCATTAGAGTCACTGGGCTCAGTCCCTGGGATGTGAGTATCTGCATCTGTGTTAGGCACTGACAGAGCCTCTCCGAGGACACCTATACCAGGCTCCTGTCAGCAAGCACTCCTTGGCATCAGCATTAGTGTTGGGGTTTGGTGTCTGCAGATGGGATGGATCCCAAGATGGGGAGGTCTCTGGATGGCCTTTCCTTCAGTCTCTGTTCCATTTTCTTTTTGTCCCTGTGTTTCCTTTAGACAGGAGCAGTTGGGAGTGACTGCTTGTCAAAGAACCTCACTTACCAGGCATGTTCAACCCCCTCTTCCTTTACCCAGTACAGATCAATGAATCAATAAAAACACATTTTGGTTTATGGGCTATTTATGTTGTAGAAGGGTAGCTAAGAAGTTGGAAAACTCCAGAAGGTACTGATTCTTTTTTAAGGCTTCTCATTTCCTAATGACTAGACTCTGTGACCCTCCCATTCACTTTTCCTGTTTATTGCCTGCACTCTTGTAAGAGAAGGTATCTGAATGCTCTCTCCTGACTGTAACTGGAGAGGGAAACACAAATACTTTCCCTTTTCTGAATGTGATGTCAACCTTTCCCCCACTGCATCCATGCACAGCTCCAATTGCTCTCTATGCTTAGACTGAATAGAAGAATTTAACAATCCAGTCTGCTACCCTGGCAGTTTTTTTCTAGTTGCTCAGGGCTGTCTGTCAGCAGCTCATTTGGCAACCCGGTAGGAGAGGTTAATTAGCGGGGAGAGTTGAAGAGTACTGCCCAGAGGGGGCAGGAGTGCTGTGCCCACTGGGAGCCTGGAAGACAAACAAAGAAGTTGGGAAGTATTTATTTTCTCGGTTGGGAAATCTTTTTCTCCATGGGGACTTGAGTTCAAATAGAGGCCAGCACCTTGTTGCCTCCACATGTGAGACACAGAATCAAAGTGCCCTGAAAGTGAATGATAGTCTGAAGTGGTACCAGAGATTTGACTTACAGTCAGGGAGCCAAAAAGGTTTTGTTACTCTCCATAGTAAACAGCTATTGATTGTCAGAAGGAGGGGCTTGCTGTTTCCCAAGGTTTAAGTTTCTTCCACCTTTTGACCTCTGAGAGACTCTTGCGGTTAGGAACTACTATAGAACTTAGCACTTGTTTAATATAAAATGGATTCTTTGAGATGAATTGTGATAGCTCTCTCTGGCAAACACCTAAAGCCAAGGGCAAGGTAGGGATACATTACATAATGCAGATGCTACTAAGTGGCAAGCTTGGGAAAGTCATGGCCCAATATTGGTGTGCTTAGTGATGTGTCTTACCCTCACCCTGAACGATTGGCCACCTGGAGAGCAGAGGTTTCCTGTACAGTGCAAGATGTCACCATGATGATATTCATCTGGAAAGTAGAGGGAACAAGTAGTCTACCCAGGTAGAGTAAACTAGGTTTGTAGTCACTGATTCTTGTGCCTGTGAGACATCACAGTATTCTATGGAGCACCTCTGTACCAGTCAGTGGTCAGGGTGTGGCATTCACAATGCTAACCAGACAAGGACAGAGATGGTGATTGATCTTCTAACCTACAGCTTTTTAGATAGTTTATGTAAAATGAATGGATGTTGTTTTCAATAATAACAATAATAAACTAGCAATATTTTATTAGCTGAACAGCTGAAATAAGCTTCATGACAATATTTTAATAATTTCTGTGTTTGTATGTAAATATATGTTCTATTCATTTATTTAATTTTCCATTTATCCATGTTATCCTTCTCATGTGTTAGAAGCATATATGTACTAATTATTTTTCAGGATGACCTTTTCTCAAACATTTTATGCAGTTAAGGACAATTGTGCACTTGTGACCCTCTTGCCACCTGAGCTCTGGGTTATAGGTGTGCACCATCACACCCAGGATATATGTGATGCTATGGATGAAACTTAAGGCTTCATGAATGCTGGGTAAGTGCTCTACCCACTGAACTATATTCCCAAGTCTTCTCCTAGTTTTCAAAGCTCATTTTATTAAAATGGAATGTGTGTTACAATTTTACTATTATTTGGTACAGCGGTAACATACAATATTTAAGTCACTTTATAATTAAAATGAGTTATATCTCTATTCTGTGAGATGAGACATTACATTACCATAGCTTTTCTTCACACCTGCTAGTTCTTTTACTTTTAATGAAATGCAGAATTTACATCCAGAAAAATGATTATTAAAATTAATAATCCACTACTGTATGTTGGGTTTCCTGGAGTAATGCCTGTATGTGATATTTCCTGGAGTAGGTTTGGGTGGCTTTTTGGAAGCCATCATTAAGTTTCCCTGTGTTTACTGTTGCATCACTCTGATCTGCTGCTTCTGATCTCATGTAGCAATGTTCCCATATCCTTTGCTCTCTTGGTCTGATAGTCAGCTGGTGTACATGACAGGGGTGGGGTGGGGAGATGGATGGGTGGGGCACATCCCAAGTCTTTGAACAGTTCAGGACATCTGCTGTCCTTATCACAGGAGTCACCAGAGAAAGGAGTCTAGGAAAAAGCCCTCCTTGTTCCCAGCTCTGTACAGGGCATTGCTGGAACTGACAGCATCTGCTTTCTGGTATTTTAACCACAATGTTCATGCTTCTCTCTCTGAATCCATGTAACATTTCATAAGTTTTTCTTCCACAGTTAGTTGCATCCTCAGAAACTCTAAAGCTTCTTGGTCATGATGATGCTTTCCTCCATGTGTTTGTCCTGTCATCTACTGTTTGCGTATGAAGTTGTTTTTTGGAGGTTGAACCTCTGGAAGCTGCACATTGGAACCTATTTCTTTCATCCCATTGCCTCTGAATTTTGGAAATAACTATATTCACGGTTACACTTCAATAATTTGATTTTCTGGAACAATGCCAGATTTAATTCTGGTATTTACTGTTTCCATCATGATATTTAGAAATTAATTTAAACCTTTATTTTTTGCTTTGTTATTCAGATTTTTCTTTAATCTTGTAGGGGAAAGGGCCATGTGGATTCAGTGACAGATTAGCATATGTCTCTGACAAGAGACTTTTATCAACTTTTGGAGCAGGTGACTCAATCCCAAACAAAGGGAGATTATACTCCTGTGAAATTATAATAACTGCTCAGGAAACCTGTGGTTGTAAGAAGGAGGAGCCAAGGCCATTTATAGCTAGGGTGGAAAGCCTGCCATGTGCTCCATAGCCTTCCTTGTGCTGGGTAGTCTGCCTGTGTACTGGGTAATCTGTGCTGGGTAGCCTAACTGTGCAGAAACATTCCTTCCGGCTTTGTTCCTTTATGTTGGCTGCCGCCACTGCTCAGGTCCAGGCAGCATCATTGCTCTCTTTCTGTCTATCAGAAGTATTCGTGACAGAGTGAGTAGTCTGTAGCTCTGCCTTCAACTTTGCTTTCAGGGGGCCTGTGAACAAGGCTTTCTGTTTTTCCATGACTGTTCTACATACATTCTCTTTAGCATGAGTCTAGGCATTCACAGAGGCTGACTTTACTGTTTCTAGCTGATTTTTATACTAGATTCTTTTTTTGGTAAACAATGTTTTTTGTTTGTTTGGTGCTGTGGTTTGAATAAAGGCCCTTGTAAATGCTAAGTGCTCTGCCACTGAGCTATGCCACCAGTCCTTAGTGACAATATCACATGGATACAAACTTCTTAACCCTACCTCCAAATCTATTGTTTATCTGAAGTTCTAATTTTAATTAACATCCTGTGTTTTATCTAGAACTCCTACTCTGGTCCTTGTTGGACTGAGGCAGTAGTAGGACAGAAATATTCAAGGACTCTGCTGAAATTTTAGGACATTTTTTGGGGGGGGGTGACTACATAATGTTGTTTTTCTGGTCTCCCTAAACTTAGCCCACATATTCATGCTCTCTAGTACAATAGAAAGATGTAGATTTTTTTTTTTTTAGTGTCAAGAACTTCTGCAGAACTTTTCTATTCCGATGATGATGTCTGTAAGATGCTGAAAGGGTATATGTGTGCCCATTAGGTGAGGAGGTGAACATGATAGTTAAAGGTGCCCACATTATCATCATACAAACACTGTTTTGCTATGCCTAACTCAACTTTCTAGGGCTCAGTGGGTACCCATCTAGTAGTGCCCCATTTAAAAACAGTTGCTAGATCAAATGGGACAGAATGAGTTATGTGGTTGGATAAATGAGGCCATCTTAGTCTGGAGCTGATTTAATAGACTGAGAAGAATGGTTTTCCCCAACCTATCACTATGGAGATTTATTTTCCCATTGCTTCATTCTATTGTTTACTACTTTATCATTGAACTCATCTACTTTCCTGAGAAGTTAATAAACCAAAAGAAGATAAATGTCCTATGTGAAACTACTCACCCATCAATAGAAAAATAATCATAACAACATTTATAGAGTGTTTAATATGTGCCAGGAAAAAGATAAGTGTATTACATGTGCTACCTCATGAAATTTCTGGGATGGAGGAAAACTTACTGACTCTTCTCTCTGCATGAGGACACATGTAACCAGCAAGGGAAAGAGATCCCACACAGTGAGTTCTGAATACATTGTCCCTTCTGTGCCTTGCTGATCTGAAGTCCTTTACTGGCAACTGTTCATTTTACAAACAGTGGATTGTGTTGACCTACTCTTCCAATCTTTTCTCCTTTAATTCCCCAGAGAGAAAGCAAGGTAGGTTTGTGGTTGAGATTGCTCTTCTAATTTCCATTAGCCTTATCAGTATGCATACTGCCTTGCAGCTTCAACCCCCACTGTGATCACAGGCAGCTTTTCCTTTCCTAGTATTGCTAAAGATTTGTTTGCCTCTGCAGATATTTTCTTATCCACTCACCGAAGACTCACAGAGTATCAAATGATAACTATACAACCTAGAAAAAAATTACAAAAATGTAGAATTCAGGAGAGAATGCAGCTAGAGATGGCAGAGAGCCAGTTCCCTAAGCAAAGTGGATCAAAGGAAATCCTTAATACCTGCTCAGGGCTGGCAAAGCCATAATTGTGTTGGTTATTTACTTTGTGCATTAGTGGCTCATATAAATTACAGGAGAGCCCCTGCGACGTCCCAAGAGGTAAATCAATGACTCTCAATATCCCCAGCTATTTCCACTGGAAGTAACAAAACTCTGATGCAGTAACTATTGATACTAGAAGGTTTTACTGATACTTCAACTGGAGATAAGACACAATATTTAACTCTCGCCACAACATTATACTGATGATCATCATAAGGAATTCCATTCATTCTTTGTCTTCATGATTAAGACATGATTAGTATTGTTATGTTGTTATAGTGATTAGTCTATTACCACTACTTATCTGACTAGGTCTGTGATTTCCTAGGAAATATACTTCAGGAGCACTCAGACTGAGTGTAGGTGGACCATTCCATTGACTAGGGTACCTGGCAGAATTAAAAGAGAAAGGAGAAAGCCAACATTTCCTACCCTCTGCTTTTTTGTTTGCCTACATGGAAGGAGTCTGAGCTTGAACAAAATAAAATGTGTTCTGTCCATAAGCTACCGTTATCATGTATTTGCAATAGCAACAAGAAAAATAATTGATATGGTTGCCCCTGAACCAATAAAAGTCACAAAATAAATGTAATTCTATAATTTGACCAGGCAATTTTATGTTGGACACTTTTTATTCAGTTATTCTGTAGCTACAGCATCATATGGACAAATGTAAGGAACTGTGTGGGTGTTTTGTAAAGAAGGTAAAATTAAGAGTTTAGAAGACTGAGAATGCACCAACTTCTATTTGATTCTCTGTGGCATAATCAGTGCTTTCTGTATTTTATGTTGTTGATGTTCTATTTTATATTATCATTGGACAACCTCATGAATTAAGTCCCACTATTCATTTTTTATAAATAATAAAATAGAACAGCAGAGAAACTCAATTACTAGCCAAAGGTCACACAGCACAGGGTGATAACAACTGAGGCTTACTCTGTCTCCATGTTATTTTATTGAAACCACAAACAGCTTTCATTCCATTGTCCATGAAGCTTCTCCCCTTTAGTAAACTGTGAGCTTGTTTACTTTTATGACCACTTGTTGTTTTTCACGTGTGTTGATCATTCTTAATTTTAATTTATGATATTGGACATGTGAGTGTTCAGTCACATATGGGACATCTTTATTAACCCCTATCCCCATCAAATCTCATGGAACATCACATGAAGAGGAAAAGGAAAGAATGCAAAAGTGAGAGACTACTGATGAAAAACGCTATAGATGTGGTATGGGTACTGCTCCCTGGTCTCAAAACAGTGATAGTTAGCTGGATACGGCCAACACAAGATCAATCCAGCCACAGTACTTGGGGAAGGTGCCCTCAGAACCACAGTCTTCACTGAGGAGATATTGGAAGCTCACAACTGCTGGGGAGGAAGAATTATCCTTGGGAAATGTGACCACTGGTTGGTTACTCATGCTCCAACGGATGTTCCCATACTCAGGAACATATGGGAATCACTAATGAGACTTATTGGGGTGTATATACAAAAGAAGAGGGCATAAAGTTTGGAAGGAATATATTAGGGAGGATCTGACCAAGTTAGAGGAAACAAATTTGAGTTGATATAGCCATATCTTATTATATATAATTTCTCAAAGATTATAAAATATAAAATATTTTTGGAAAGTTGACTCTGATATAGATGCACTTATAACTGTGAAGAGAATAATCTGTGATTAATGCTTGTCACGCAAGCATGAGAACTGGAGTTTACAATCCCCAGCATCCAATTTAATTCTGGGTGGCATGACAGCCCAACTATAATTCCAGTTATTGGAAGGGAGAAACAAGGAATCCATAGAGCAAGCTGGCTAGCCAGACTATTCATATTTGCAAACTCTTCAACAAAGAGATCTTGTCTCAATAAATATTAAGATGGAGAGAGATTAAAGACTTCTGATGTCAATCTTGGATCTCTCTCTCTCTCTCTCTCTGTCTGTCTCTGTCTGTCTCTGTCTCTGTCTCTGTCTCTCTCCCTGCCCCCCCCTCACACACACACACACACACACACACACACCACATACCACATCTGCATGCACATGCATGCAGATTCATATACACACACGTGTACTATGTACATATAAACATGCATTTAGAAAGAACCCATTCTGCAATTTGCTGTTTATATAGTCAATCTAGAGTCAAAAATATATTTTACAAGTGCACTTTGTTTAACTGGATTTTACAAATGTTAAAGTTCTTACAATTAAACTTTGGTTATCAGCAGCAAAAATCTGAGTTCCGAACAGATCAACAATAAACTACAGGCAAATGAAAATAACCCGAGGGAAAAGAAACTATGAAAGTGTAAATAAAGGACAGAGGGAAAGTGCAGAATTACTTTTCTGCTTTATATCCATGACAGAGCTGTCTCCCCTGAGGTCAAAAGAAGAAAAGTATTCATCATCTTTTCTACAAACCAAGGGATGCCACAAGAGACTGAGATGAGCAGATACCCATGCCTAGAACTGAAAAGAAATGTCTTAACAGTTAAATTGTTTATTCACAGGAAGGATGAAGGAGAGAATTTGATTCTCAAATCTGATTAATAGAAGGGCTACATGCAAACATCCATTTGATAAGATGTTTAAAATGTGATTTTATGAGAAATTAATAAGCTGTCAACCAAGCTGAGACAAAGTTCATAGATAGACTTTAGGGAAATGGGTAAAGTCTAGGAGAAGTTGGGAGAAGGAAAAGAATATGATCCAAATATATTGTGTGGGAAAATATATTGTACAAAAATGAAACTTGCTAGTTTCATTTACTCTTTCATATTTCATGTTTTTGATTGACAATTTTCTCTCTTGGAACCAGTCTGTCTATGCTTTTATAATTTTGCTTATTAATAAAGTGTGTTGTGCATGTAGGCTCATGAGCCATATTGTGTGTAGAGGACAGAGGACAACTTTGTGGAGCAGATTCTCTGTTTTCACCTTTGTATGCTGTGTTAGCTAGGGTTCTCTAAATGAATAGAACACACATGTGCATGCACACATACACATATTTGCACATACACATATACATATTATAAAAGGATTTATTAGACAGGCTTATAGGCTGTGATCTGAGTAATTCAACAATAAATGTTATGGCAGAATGGATGATAATACAGTAGTTTTTCAGTTGATAAAGTTGGATATATCTGCAGTCCTCATATGACGATTGAGTCCTGGACAATTCCTATAGAACCGCTGGTTTCCAGGTCTGCATTAGAATCCTGGAAAAGTTGTATTTAATATCAGGTGCAAAATAGATAGACAAAGCTGCCAGTGAGAGTGAAGGCAAGCACAGAAAAGGGAGTTTCCCTTTTCCATGTCCTTTAGTGTGGACTGCCACCAGACAGTGTCGTACACTTAGGGTGGGACATCTTACTTCAAATAATCAGATTAAGAAAATCCGTCACAGTGCCCAGCATTGTGGGTTTTAGTTGACTCAAGATAGAGTCAAGTTGACAACAAAGATTAGTCATCACATACATGTACTGGAGATCATACTCCAGTCATCAGACTTATGGGGCAAGTGTTTTTACATGTAGAATCATCTTGTTGACTACAAGAAACAGAATGTATTCCAAGGAATAAAAGGAATATAATGAATGGGGTCTTACACTTTTTATTGATGAAATATTTGTAATATAAGTAAGATGTAATCATAACTAGTTAATAAAACATTAAATTGTCATCTACCTAAGGAATCTTACATCAGATGATGGTAGATAATGTTTATTAAGCACTCTGAGTACTCAATGGTTTTCATTGCCTTCCTCTCAAACTCTAAGCTAGCCACCATTTGAAGATTAATGGAGAGACAGGATTCTTCTCTTTTAAAGCAGTATTTTGAGAGAAGGCAAGCAGTAATGTTTAACATCCTTATTCATCAGGAAAATGGAAATCAAAATGACCCTGAGATTCCACCTCACACCAGTCAGAATGGCCAAGATCAAAAACTTAGGTGACAGCAGATGCTGGCGAGGATGTGGAGAAAGAGGAAAACTCCTCCATTGCTGGTGGGATTGCAAGCTGGTGCAACCATTCTAGAAATCTGTCTGGTGGTTCCTCAGAAAATTGGATATAGTACTACTACCTGAAGACCACTATACCACTCCAGGACATATACCCAGAAGTTACTCCAACATGTAATAAGGACACATGCTCCACTATGTTCATAGCAGCCATAATTTATAATAGCCAGAAGCTGGAAAGAACCCAGATGTTCCTCAACGGAGGAATGGATTCAGAAGATGTGGTACATTTATACAATGGAATACTTCTCAGCTATTAAAAACAATGACTTCATGAAATTTGCAGGCAAATAGATGGAACTTTGAAAATATCCTGAGTGAGGTAATCCAGTAACAAAAGAGCACACATGGTATGTACTCACTGTTAAGTCGATATTAGCCCAAAAGTCCTGAATACCCAAGATACAATTCATAGACCATATGAAGCTCAAAAGGAAGGAAGACCAAAGTGTGGATGCTTCAGTGCTTCTTAGAAGGGGGAACAAAATAGTCACAGGAGGAAATATGGAGACAAACTGTGGAGCAGAGACTGAAGGAAAGGCCATCCAGAGACTGCCTCACCTGGGGATCCATCCCATATACAGTTGCCAAACCCAGACACTATCGCAGAAGTGCTTGCTAACAGGACCAGTTGACACTGTTGCTCCCCCCATTGGACTGCAAATCCCCTCAGCTCATTCAGTCCCTTCACCAACCTCTACATCAGGGCACCGCGCTCAGTTCAATGGTTGGCTGCAAGCATTCACTTCTTTGTCAGTCTCTGGCAAAGCGTCTCAGTAGACAGCCATATCAGGGACTCCCAGGGACTGGACCACCAACCAAAGAGTGCACGTGGAGAGACCCATGACTCCAGCCTCATATATAGCAGAGGATGGCCTTGTTGGACATCAGTGAGAGAAGCAGCCGTTGGGCCTGAGAGTGTTCGATGACTTAGTGTAGGGGAATGTGAGAGTGGGGAAGCAGGAGTGAGTGGGTGAGTCAAGGAGCACCCTTATAGAGTCTGGGAAGAGGGATGATGGTATAGGGAGTTTCCAGAGGGGAGACCTGGAAAGGGTGTAACATTTGAAATGTAAATAAAGTAAACATCCTCCGAGCAGTGGTGGCACACGCCTTTAATCCCAGCACTTGGGAGGCAGAGGCAGGCAGATTTCTGAGTTCGAGGCCAGCCTTGTCTACAGAGTGAGTTCCAGGACAGTCAGGGCTATACAGAGAAACCCAGTCTCGAAAAAAAAAAATAGAATCGACAAACGGTACTTCATAAAATTGTAAAGCTTCTCAAAAAAAAATCCATGTATCTCGTAGGTTATGACGAGTATCACTAGATTTTGAAGTGTACATGACATAAAAAGTTTTATTGGCCAAGCTAATTGTCTTATAGTGGGAAAAGGAGGATGGGGCAAAGGGAGAGTCTACTTCTCTGAATGGAAAGCTTGTTTGAATGGTAGACATTGGTGTATATGAAGGAGTTACAGGGCAATGCTATTAAATTACACAAATTACTGAGGCTTTGGTGTCTATTTCAGGGTTTATCCTAGTAGACATGGGATACAATAGGCTTCTCCATACTTGAGGGATGTACCTTGCTGGAGGATGAAAATGTGTGCCCTTTGCTTTACACACCCTTGTGGACACAGAGAAGACACAGCTTTCTACACTCATCTCAGACATGTTCACAGAAGGAAAAAATGGAGGCAGGATTCCTTCTGAGTGTAGACACTGTATAAATATATAAGCAATGTTTATTATACAATAAATTCCAGACCTAAACTTTATGTGCTTAAAATAGCTGCTTGACCTTGAATTGTCACTGTCTCTGGGCCCCTTTTGCTGTGCCACTGTGCTCTGGGCTCCTCTTACTATGTCTGTGCTCTGAGACCCTCTTGCTGTGCCCCTCTGCTCTGGGCTGTGTTTCTTGAAGTGCCAGCATCTAGGTAATCACAGGTCAGCCTATGTAATTCGACCTGTGCCAGGCAGCAATGTATTTCTGAAAAGTAATAGGTAATTTGACCTAATTTGGCTTGAACCTCTCCTGGGCTGAGATGAGATTACGGACTGAATACAATTATACAAGATCATTTGGTGCTTTTGACCTACAGGCAGCTAGAGACTCAAGTTGGATCATCTCACCTATGAAATTTCCCCAAGGGCTTCTAGATAATGACTTTAAATGCTAATTACAACATGTAGTCAATGCTCTGATAAAATTGAGAGCATTTTGATTTATGATGGATATTAAGTAAGAGCAAGAATAAAACCCAGTGTATTTAAAGGGTTTAAATATACTCTGAAGGTTTGAACATGAAAAGAAAACTGCAGAGTACTTCTTTTTTTTCTAGTAATTATGTTGTTTTAACTAGAAAATATGTTCCCCTTATTACTGTCAATGCGGCTGCTGTAGGAATTGACCTAGTTATGTCCAAATTGACAGTCTCAAAAAATTGCCTTCTCCAACTTGGCAACATTTGTAGGTACAGCCATGGCAAGGCTGGCTCCCAGGTAGGAGTTCTGATGGTTTAGGGAGTTCAAATTGTGAACTACATAGAATTTAAAGGGCAAGTACAATCTGTGGGTAGGTCTTCCTGCATCTAAGTTAGCTGGAAAGATCAAAGAGGATCCAGTGGTAAGGAACTGAAGACTTCTCTCCCCAGACTCACTGCACCTTCAATTTGACCCAGTTAGATTACATGTGTAAGAGATAGAACACAATCTGCCGGCCTGAATTGGATATGAAAGACCAAGTCATATAAGAGTCAATAAAAACTTGAGGTCCGTCTTATGGCATCGCCAGCTCCAACATCTCTATTTCTCAGCTACCTTGAATTGCAAATTTGGTATTAATATAAGCTCTAGCAGAGTTAGGTGGGTAGAGCAGGGTGATTGCTCTGTATATGCGAATGTGTATGATTTATTGCAATTCAGACAGATTAGGCTTGAGTTTTGGGATGCTACTATACAGTCGTGAGCAGTGATGTTTTAACCTTTAGGGCTGACTTTCCTCATGGACAAAAAAAAGGATAGTAGCAGTTGATTAAAAGTTCTTGAATCTGAGGCAGCTGGGGTAGGAAAATAAGAGGAGTTGAAAGGAAGAGATGGAGTAAGTGATGTAAATATAGCAACATATATGAAAGCCTCAAAAATGAATTCAAAATACTTTTCAAACCTTACTCTGTAGAACTATCATACCCCATACAAATTTTATGACAGGAATAAATCGACTATCTTCTGCTTTTGACTTGTTTTTCAGATAATGCCTCATTGTGTTGGCCTGGAACTCCTGTGTAGGCCAGACTGACCTATGACTCACCAGATCTGAGCCTCTGTTGCCAGAGTGCTAAGATTGAAAGCATGCACTACCACACATGGTTTGGCTCTCTCTTTTGAAAATAAATTTGATAAACTGTAATTGATTGAAATGCATATGCAAGTGGGGTATATGCTCATATTTTATCAAATTGAAAGAAACAACTAATATGTACATGTTCTACTTAGAACATGGAAAAATTATATATTGAATGCTCAATTCAGCTAGTGAGAGTTCTCATTAAGCTGCCTTTGAAATAAAAACTTTTACTCCGAATACATTTTTCGGGCCATGGGGTTAATCATAATGGGAATTGCATGTATGATTTTACAGAACTAATTCAGTCTATGATTTTTACATAATTAATTCTATGAAATTCAAGTTAAAAAAAAAGAAAACGTCTTAACCATTGTGAATAGATCAACAATGAAGACGGATGTGGGCATTCCTCTGCAGTAGGAAAGAGTTCTTTAGGATGCCCAGGAGTGGTGTTCCTGAATCACATGGTATTCTATCTCTGAATTTTGATTAAACCCCACACTGTGTTCCTAATGGCTCTAACTAGTTAGGATTCCTTCCAGGGATGAATAAGTGTTCTCCTTATCCATCCCACACCAGCATTTGTTGTTTGTTTTGATATTTTTTGTTTGTTTCTGGGATCTATTCTGGCTGGAGTGAGTGGAGAGGGATGGAATCCTAAAGTCGTCTTCCAATGGCTAAGAATGTTGAGCATGTTTTAGGCATTTGCTTGTCATTCATAGTTTTCTTCCAGTCTTATCTAAAGATGCCTATCTCTGCAGTGAGTGCTGGTGGTGAATACAGAGACTCATGGGAGCTTTACCATTCTGACAGTAAGTGACAATAAGCTCAGCCATAATAGGATATTTATAGTTCCCATAAGGCTCAGGGAACAGGGTAGAAGGGAGAGTAGAAAGTCAGAGCATGAAGATAAACAAAGATAAACTTCAAAATGCCATTTTCTAAGATAACACGGCTATTCCAGTCATGAACATAAGGGGCAATTATGTGTACTGGACCTGGATGGAACTTGCCATCTAACTAGTGATGATTGGGGGGGGTGGGGGGGTGGGGGGAGGGGGTGGCTCTTGGGCCTCTACTGCTTCCTTCTGAACTACCAGCTATTAGGAGATTCTCAGAGATGGGAAGTCATTGTCTTCAGTTGGGTACTTACTAGTGAGCCCATGAGGCTCCAGTGGACAGTGACAAACCAATGGTCACAGAGATGGCCCTGATTGAACTCTGTGGGTTATAAAACAAGAAGATGCAGGAATGTGGGGAAAGGATTTGTAGAGAGGAGGAAGGGCTTGGACTAGATGAACAAGGGAGGGGGTGAAGGCAATTAGAATGCATTGCATACAAATGTGAAATTGTTCAAGAACAAGGTTCATTTTTAAAAACCTTAAAAGCACAGAAAGACAAAACAAAATAAAACCCCAAATGGGGTATTGCTTACTCTTCTCTCGATATGTTCAGTACTTGGGAGTACTGGAAAACATTTAAAAGTCTACATCTTCAGTATCTTTCCCAGATGGGAAACAAATGTTCATGAAAGACATTCTGGATGTTTGCTTGTTTAGTCAGATAGAATGTAGGTGGCACAGAAAGGCAATTAACGTAGCCAGAACGTCACAGTTGCAAGTCTGAGATGAGATGAGCATGCATTTCAAATGTCCTTTCTAATTTTTATTTTAAAAATACAAACCAGTCAGAACTCTTCTTATGGTGACTGGGCTTCAGAGTGAGGTTTTATAAAGACCTCTCCAGGCTTTCTGAATGATTTGCTGTCATTTTTCATATATGAATGAAGGACAAAGAGTAAAGAAAAGAACTCTGCTTCAGCAAGGTCTATAAGTCCACAGTCAGATGCTTAACTAGAAAATAAAAAAAATAAAAATAAAAATAAAAAAAAAGAGGAAAGAAATTGTTACTGTTTCTTAGTGAAAATTCTTTGAGAATGAAGTTAGTCTTTCTCTTAGAGACTATTTTCATAAATCAATCTGTATTTGAGTCCCTATGGAAAGCATATTTCATTTATGAACATTTAAAATGTCTTTCTGTTTGAAGACAAATGTAATTGGCTTTATAACACCGTTGTTTGATCAGATTAGATTATTGAATTACCCTTTTAAGACCACAATGATTTATTTGTTTCCCATGAAGAATTTATTTATCTTATTGTTGCTTATCCTTGTGCAGTTTTTGAAGAATGAAAAAAGAATATAAGTGTACAAGTCAGCACTTCATTATGACCTTGAGTTAAGGTCTTAGAGATAACAGAAGAAAACCCCCAACAACTTTTACACTTAATGGGCTCTTCCATAGCCATTTTGATATATAGAGATTTACAAGAAGACTAAATGAATTATATTAAGCAATGCCTTATATACAATAAGTTAAATGCATAAGAAATGGGTATTGAGTCCCCAAAATTTAAAGAAATATTCAGTTTTCTTTACTATTATACAGTTTAACATTTGTCATTAAAATTTTCTACTGATCTGCTGGACATTAATTCACTTAAAACTTTTGATCCAAATGTCAGGGGAATCAACCTTTGTTTTCTCTGTTATTCACTGAGAGCAAGCTAGCACTACCATGCATTTTTGAAGGCTTGGCCATGCTATATTTAGAGGATAGTTTTTAAACAATAATACTTTTATTTCTCTGGAAAATAATTTCCATCCCAAGGTTTAAGTTCATCATTTTAAAATATTGTGAACTTGAATCCCATGAAAACAAAATATGGAATACACACATAGATTTGAAACTCTAAGAGGCAAGAAGTCAGTCTTGATTTGTATTGTATCTTCTCTGCCTTGCACAGACCTAACCCTTGGAAACCAGTGCATGTTAACTCAGCAATGTGGCAGTCTAACGGAGGCCCTTGAACAGCCTTTTCAGCCCTTGGGAATTTGGCTGAAATTTTTATAGTAGTTCTTGCATACCCACAGGGATCATTCTAAGATCCCCAGTAGATGCTTGGAACTGTGCATATACAAAATACAGTTTTATCCCCTATACACTCATCTTTTTCTTTGTAAGTTATATTTTTGTACTGTACTCGTCCTTCCTCTTACAATGTCATAAGATGATACAATGCAATGTGAAAAGATTAGTTGAAGTACATGGCATTGACATTGTGATGGGTTAGGCTACTTTAATAGAGTTACATGTACATGAATACTGCAGTATTTCATGACAGTTAACCTGATGATCGAGGCACAAGATGACCAAGTGACTAATGGGCAGGAAGCATGTGGTTGGACAAAAGAATGGCTCACCTGACTTGATGTGCATATGGAGAAAATAGCATGAAAGATGATTACTATATGCATAACAACACAGAATTTACAATGTATGAATTGTGTACTTCTGTAATTTTCTATTTAATATTTTTGCATCTCATTCATTACGGGCAACTGGAACAATGCAAAAGGAGGATTGAGAAAAGGGGAGCACTTTTCTCTTATACATGTGGTTTTTAGCAAATGATTTAACACTTTTGAGTTTCTGGCCTTTACTTGTAAATGTCAATAATTGTTGATTATTTGAGAGGAATGCTATGAGGAGGAAGAGGGTAACCCCAGGAAGATGTTAGCTGATGTGTGCTAAGTAAATGTTTAAGAAATGTGGGCTCTGACTTCTCTCAGGAAAGCTCAGGCTTTCTAAGTAACAGAGTTATAGTCAATGTTCATGTTTTTTCATTTCTAAATACAAGTTATAATATCAAATCAAAGTTTATTAATTCATTATCTACCAGATCAAACACACAGGACTGTCATCATTCATTTTCGAATGTTACTGTTATATCTGATAATACAATAATAATAGGCAGTTTAGTGTAAGGCACTTTTTTTTTTTTTTTGGTTTTTCGAGACAGGGTTTCTCTGTGTAGCCCTGGCTGTCCTGGAACTCACTTTGTAGACCAGGCTGGCCTCGAACTCAGAAATCCTCCTGCCTCTGCCTCCCAAGTGCTGGGATTAAAGGCGTGCGCCACCACCGCCCGGCGTGTAAGGCACTTTTAATTCGATAAGTTTAAATTTTTTCATAGGATGTGAGAATCCTTTAAAAATAGTTACACATTCAAAAAATGTTTCCAAAGACATTGAGCAAATGATAATAAATATAAGTAAACAGAACAACTAATGCATTCATTTTAAAAGGTTCAGAGTGTGGAAAGCCTCTTCTTACTTACACTTGCATAGCTATGAATACAACTGTAGGTGCACTTTGGCATGGGGAATATTATGAGTTCTGCAATAGAAGAACTAGAGTACAGACATTTTCTAAGGGAAACTGTCACAGTAGAAACTATTATACAAAATATGTTAGTGGATAGTGTCATTCTCTTCCCAGTCACTTCTATATTATACCATGCTAGGAACTTTGTCAAGTTGGGATTTCCAACAGCAGCAAGCAAAATAATTGTATTCACAGCTAGAACTGTTGTACGCGAAACACGGCTACATGATAGAAGACATATGATTTAAATGACAGGTCAACTACTAGGGTTCCCATCTGTTTTGACTTTCCCAGTATTCCTTTGCTGTTTGCTTTGCAATACTAGAGGAACAAGCCTAAAATCTTACTAAGGAAGCACTCTATGCCAGTCCAAATCTACAAGTTTAAATACTGAAACTCCTTCAATGTTGGAATATATAGATCTCATTCTCATGCTAATCAAGACAACTGGACAGTTTTCCAAACACTTCTGTCTAGATCCAGCATTCAATATGAGCACAGAGACATTAAGTGTGCCTCATTCAATTCCATATTTATTCATGAACAGAAACTTTCAACATACATGTCCATGCAAGGGGGCTAGAAAAGATATAATCATGTGTGTGCAGTCATGAGTTTTGATAAAGAAATTCATTCGGCATCTTTAAAAAAGTAGGCTCTTGCATAGTCCAGTTTTCAGGAGGGAGACAGTCTGAAGTATGCCTCTTTTCCCAATCACAGGAAGATTGCTTCAGAAACACATAAGAAATGATGATATTCACTTCTGTATATATGCAGACAATGTGGGGTTTTATCTAAAATGATTCTTTACAACATAGACACACAATAAATATATCACTCTGTAATTGTGACACTTCAAACACATTACTGTGGAAGCTCATTCTATGAGCTAACCCTCAGCATTGTCCCAACTTTCTGACTAAACATGTTGCTTATTGACATGTCCCTGCTTTAGTGACAAACTATCTTCACAGATGAAGTTTGCTTTTTCTGGCCAAGAAAGGATGGAATTAGCTTGGAGATGGACCTTTGATCAAAATACATCTGGAGAAATTTTAAAGACTGGTGAGTAAACAGACATATGTTCTCAGATGTGGTGAGAGAGCTGGTGAATCCATATTCTCAGTTGTATAATAATCAAATTTCATTCATTCGTAGAAGGGATTAGGGAAATGCTGGGTTTGTCAACAAACTGGACCCAAATTTGGTTTCATACAGTTCTTTCCTAATAATTGCCTTTGTTCTCATATATTTGTAATTTAATCATATAGAACAACTAATTCATGAGTCTTAATGGAATTGGACCACATTTGAGAAATGTGTTTTAACATGTAGCATTGGGTTAAAGAAACCTGATTATAAAGTAAAGCAAACTTACTATACAATCAATTGTATCTAAATTATATGAAGTTTAGTGCTGCAAATTATATACAATGTATACCAACTGATTCCAGCAAACTTGTTAAACTATATAATCTTAACAGTTTTGTTGGAAGGTTACCTACCTTCATACAATCTTAAAGACACATGAATCTACAGATGCCATGTTCTTTTTTACTGTTGTCTTTCAGGGAAAAAATATTCATGATGGCAGTCAGACTTTTCTAATTCAGATGTCAGTCATGTAAAGGTCTCCTTTGGAAACAATGCCAACTACCATCCAGTATTTATGTCTCACCTTCCAAAATTCTGGAAAATATGTGCAACATACAAAAAAGAACAGGAAGTAGGAAGAGGCAAATTTTGAAAATCAAGAAGACGACACATGACGCAGGCCATGAGAGAATCATTCACTTGTTTGCTCATTTTAAGTCTATGTATTTATACATGTATTTATTCAACACTTGTCTCAGAACAGGAAGTTGAGAAAACTGATACATATTTCATCCACACTAGCTGATATTCTAGTAGAAAAAATGAAATAATTTTAAAAAACAAATGGTAAAAGAAAATCAATTACTATAAAATTCTGAGACAAGGAGTAAGTTCCTCTCCTCCAGTCTTCTTTTTCCCTCCCTCTTTTTCTTTTTCCCTTAGTCTTTTTCTTTTTCCCTCTCCTTTTTTCCTCTTTCTTATATTTGAAACTGTTTATGATTCTGTTGATGGTGAATTAAAATGAACTTTAGTTTGGGATGAAGTGTTTATGTAGGTTATAACATTCCAAGGGCTGGAAAGATCATGCAGTTGATAACAGTGTGGATAACTTTTGCAGTAGATGTGGGCACAGTTTTGAGTAGCCAAGACTTGTGTCACACTATCAACGATGATTCCAGCTCCAGGGTATCTGACACTCTTCTTGGCTCTTAACAGGCAAAACTCACAAGTGCATACCACCTACACACATAATTAAAACTAAAATATAAATCTGTAAAACAAAAATCCTGAGATGGTTGAAGACATAAACAACTGCACTCACTCAGTAAAATGCTTGTTTGAGCTTAATCCCCACAACTCATATTTAAAAACCATGTTGGTAACAAGTGCTTATAAAATTGCAGAGACAGATCAATGACTCCCTGTGTCTTACTGGCTATCCAGTCTACCCTAATTGGTTGAGTATTAGGCCAATGAAGCACTCTGTCCCAAAAGATAGACCATCCATGGACATACCTGATTTTGTTATCCGACCTCCATATGCACACATACACAAGAGTCTCTTCTCCCCATATATGCACACAACTTCATGAGAAGAGGCATCACTGAAAATAAGATTACAGTTTAGACACATGTCAGTTCTTAAATACTCCTCAAGTAATTCATTAGCAAACATTCCCTCTTTTTCTTTCTACATAAATGAAAATATATATATATATATATATATATATATATATATATATATATACATTGTTTTGCCTTTATTTTTGAAAATAATATATTTAAAGATGTTAAGCACATTTAATTAATGGAATTTTAGTACAATGAAATTACGTTTTGCTGTATATGCTACAAATACTTGCTTAGTTTACCATCCAAGTTTCAACTTTGTGTTTTAACCATACAGAACAACAAACATGTTAATTTGTCAAATTTGTAAATTTCATAGATTTTGTCATTTTTAATTCTATAGAAAGATTTCTCACAACAAAGATGGAGAATAAATCCATGTGTTTTTCAAAGACTTTTACATTTGTTTGTTTTTATTAAAATTGAAAATAGATTCTTGTTTCATACCACACATCCTGGTCACAGTTTCTCCTCACTCCACTTCTCCCAGCTTCCCCCCAATCTCCCTTCTTAACCCCAGATCAACTCCCATTTTGTTTCCTCTTCATAAAAGAGCAGGCCTCCAAAGAGACAGAAGCCAAACATGATAAAACATAACACAATAAGACAAAGCAAAAGCCCTCATATCAAGACTGGGTAAGGCAACCCAAAAGGGAGAAATGGGTCCTAAAACCAGGCAGAGTCAGAGATATGGCAGCCAGCTCCTCCTATTGGGAGTCCCACAAAAACACCAAGCTATACAGAGAACCTGGTACAGTCCCACTCTAAGCTTCAGAGCCCATGAGAGCCATGTGTAGTTGATTTGGTGAGCTATGTTTTTCTGGTGTCCCCATTTCCTCTGACTTCTGCATATTTTCCCCCTATTCCATGGGGTTCACTGATCTTCAAGGGAAGGGAATGATATACAGCACCAATTTAGACTCTCTATCTGCATCATGTCTGGTTATGAGTCTCTGCACTCACTCCCATCCTCTTCAAAAGGAAACCTCTCTGAAGAAGAATGGACATGGTACCTATCTCCTCATGCAAAAGAGTCTAGAACATAGCAGTGAAGACTCCAGGCACCGGTTTAACTTCTCTATATTCAGGGAGTTGTAGAGTGCTGTGTTCAGTATCAGGGCCCCACTGACAACTTCCAGAGAGCAATGTTCTGTCCTAGCATTAGCCTGGGTTGGTTAAGGATCTTCACCAGACCTCCTGGCCAAAAGTTCAGCCAAATGCAGCCCAGTCCCACCACTGGAAGCCTTGCCTAGTTACAAAAAGGTGGCCTGTTCAGACTCTACACTCTCTATTTCTAGAAATCACACTAGGGTCAGCCTCACAGATTCCAGGACATTTTGACTGCACTAGGTTTCCTCATACCTGCAATGTTCCCCAATTCCAGCTGTCTCACATTCTCCTTCATCCTTTTTAAGCCCCCACTTGCCCCAGTCCACCCACAAGATTTAGTCTATTTTCTCTTTCCATGGTTGCCCATGTCTTTCAATAGAGCCATCCTCTTTATTTATCATCTCTGGATCTCTAGATTGAAGCTTGATTATCATTTACTTAACAGCAGTATATTCACTTATAACAATACATATCCACTTATAAGTCAAAACACACCATATTTGTCTCTCTGGGTCTGGGTTACCTCACTCAGGCTGATTTTTTTCTGTTCCATCCATTTGCCTGCAATTTTCCCAATGTTACTGTTTTAAATAACTGAGCAAAACTCCATTGTGTAAATGTACCATGTTTTCTTTCTCCATTCTTCAGTTGGGGGACATCTAGATCGTTTCTGGTTTCTGGAAATTGTGAATAAAGCTACAAAAACATTTTGTTACAGGCTTTTTCGACATCATGTGCTTTTTTCAGTTTATTTATATGATAGATTGCATTTACTAATTTTCACATATTAAACTATCTCTGCATGTCTGGAATGAAGCCTGACTTATTATGGTAGATTTTGATGTGTTCTTGGAATTAGTTTGAAAATGTTTTCCTAAGTATATTTGCATTGAGGCTCATAAGAATAGTTGGTTTGTAATTATCTTTCCTTGTTGAAATTTTATGTATTTTTGGTATCAAAATAACTGTGAACTCATAAATGAATTGGGCAGTGTTTCTTGTGTTTCCCTTTTGTGGAATAATTTGAAGAGTATTAATGTTAGCTCTTTGCAAGTCTTGTCGAATTCTGCACTAAAAGCATCTGGTCCTGGGATGTTGTTATTGTTGTTGTTGTTAGATTTGTAATTGTGGGGAAACCCTATTAATTAAGGTTCATAGTCTCTTGGCACAAAATGGAGGACTCCCTTTACCAGCAGGGCTTCCCCTTCTCTGACCTTGTCTGGAGATCCTGACTTTCCACATTTGTGATCTGTGGAAGGTTGAGTAGTCCTGGCCAGAGCTACAAGCTTCTCCCCTTTGCCCTTTAAGAACCCACCCAGCAAGTACCTGAAATTCCTGGAATGCTCCATACACTTCCTGGATGCTTTGTGTCAGGCATTTTTTTAGATTTAGAGATTTCTTTGGCCAATTTATCCATTTCTTTTATTGTGTCTTCAATGCCTGAGATTCTCTCTTCTATTTCTTGTATTCTGTTAAAGAAGTTTGCCTTTCTGGCTCCTGTCTGCATGCCTACACTTTTCATTTTCAGGATCCCCTCAGAGAGTGTTTTGTTGTTGTTGTTTTTTTTATTTTATTGTTTTGTTTGTTTGCTTGTTTGTTGTGCTTCCGCTATGACGGAATACTCAAGGTCTGCTGTGTCAGGATAGCTGGAGACATATTGATCTAGCTATTGTTGATTGTGCTCTTATGCTGTAATCCAGGCATCTGGGGATTTGGTGGATCTCTTGAGTTTCCAACAGAAATCGATGATCTGACACTACTGTTGAAGAAATCACATACTTTAGTCATGGGACATGGAAAAATTAAGAATGCTACTTCCTGATGGCTAGCTTTCATTGTACTAGAAGGTTCTATTTTGGCTACTAGTAGAAAAATGTCAACAATTTTATCCAGTTGTGAAACCCATGAACTATAATAATGACTTACATGGTAAGGTAGACACATGAATACATCAGCAGCATGAATGTAACTGACTGCTTTCTGATTTGATTAGCAATTGAACAGGTCATACTTATTTTTACTTGAAAATATTTCCATATAGAATTTATTTTAATTTAGGAATTTATTTGTTATTTTAATGTATGCATCTACTAAACTTAATGCCAGTGTTTGGAATTATTGATCACTCCTTGAACAATTGATATGGAAGCTAAGAATGAAGAAGCATGAGGGTATCTGAAACCATAGAGCTAATAAACTTTATGTCATGATATTGTCCTTCCTAGTCAACTAGATCACAGATCCCACACTCTAGAACCTTCAGTTGTAGCACAGCTCCAAAACGTTACTTGTTCAAAAACAGCTTTTTCCCTGTAAACATATGTTTCTACTAGGTCTTTTTATGTGATCACTGCTCATTTCCCAACTTGGCAGTTAAAAGAGGATAGACTTTAGAGGGGAGTCTGAGATAACTTGAATGCTCTAGGGAGTGTTCTGAAATCAATGTGAAATATCTGAATTAAACCGAACTAACTGGAATGGAGAGGGCAGTCCCGAGTCTGAAATATACCCAGGATAAAATATGTCCAACTTAGTGATTGAATCAATGTAGGAGACAGAAAAAGAATTCAAGGATGATTCACATTTTTTTATTTGCTGGATAGGTAGATAATATCACCAACAACTGAAAGCGATTGGAAGAATAAATTATATTTTAAAGGAGAAAAGAAGGTGGGTTTTAGCTTTAACTCAAAAAAAGTGGCTGTATTGTGGATAATTTTATGTGACTTTGAGAAATAAACAGAAAAAAGTAAGAGAGACAAAGATAGAACTTTGATGAGCACCAGCAGTCAAATCAGATTGTCCACATCAACAGAAACCAACTATAGAAGAAATTGGCTAACATTGTCAACCAAGTGCCTGATAGACTCCGATACAGCCAACATGAGTGATGTCAATAGGAACAAATCCTATAGACTGAGGTTTGTATATCACCGTTTATTTCAGTAAGAGTAAATTCAATAGAGTAATGTGGAATCCAGATTGCAGGTTAACTCTGCATAGAGAAGTGTTGTTGAGAAGCAGTAGAGAGTTCATTTTTATGCAATCTGGGAAAGAAACAAATAAATGTCAGCTCAATGAGAAGGAGCAATCAGAAACTCTCTTTAAAAAGGAAGGTATTTGATGATTATAAAGAAGTTACATTGATGTAATAAAAAATATAACCTGTTCTTATGAAAGATTAAAAGAAAGAACTCAAGCATCAGAAACATAGTAGTATGAAAAGCTTGGCTTCATCTAATAGGAAGAGATGTACAATGACTACAAGGTACAAAAACAAGAATAAAGCATAATTAGTAAACTGAAAGACTGTGGAAATAGTTTTAATGTTCCTAATATTCATAGTGAAATAGGTAAATTGATATATTAAGAATTAAAGGCTGGTGTGGTGTCAGATGCCTGAGGAGAACAGTAAAACCAAGAGAGTACCATGTATCTGACAATGTTAAAATCATTTATCGAGAGTTCTGAGAACCTAGTTGACAATACAGACTGAATAATTTTATTCCAATTAATTCCATTGTCTTTTTAGTACAAAAGGTAGCATTTGATACTATTTATTTTGAATGTTTAGGGATACTAACAGTGTAAATAAATCTATCGTACTTGAAAGATAAATATTATAGTAAAACAGAATGTAAAAGAAAACCAGTAGTGCTAAGCTAAAATTAAATAAAAGTATCACCTGCCCCTCCAAGTATTACAGGTGTGACTGCTGTACCACATGTGAGTCAGTAGGTACACAGGGGAGAG
Source organism: Tokudaia tokunoshimensis (assembly GCA_036184795.1). Lineage (NCBI taxonomy): Eukaryota > Metazoa > Chordata > Mammalia > Rodentia > Muridae > Tokudaia > Tokudaia tokunoshimensis. The sequence continues at coordinate 2,222,615 of BTHU01000005.1, forward strand.
AAGCTACACTCAGTGTTCTGTCCACGAACATCTGACTAATTAGTGGCCTAACATTGCCTGAAAAAAAAACAAAAATAAAACATAAAAAAATCTGAAATGACTTCCAGTCTGGCACCAGAGAGTCTGGACAAGGAGCTAGCCTGAAACAACCACTAATTCAGTGCCAGACAGACCTGGATGGACTCCCAGGATGGGGACCAAGCTGGGTGCTAAAAGAACACTGCCTGGAATCTCAGCCCCTCCAGGTTGGCATGAGCCCAAGACAAATGCATTCACAAAGGGCCACAAGGGCAGACTGGGTGAAGAGTGAGCCCTAGACAACTACCAGACCAGCACCATGAGACCTGGGCAGGGACCTAGACTGAGATCAACAGTCCAGTACTACACAGATTTGTAGGGGAAGACTATGCATAAGTTGACCTTTACCTGGTGCCATAAGGCAAGAGCAGGATACAGTACTCCTGAGTCCACTCCTGAGGTGACCCCAGAATAGACCCTGAGTGCTATTTGGAGGAGCAAGTAAGTGGTAGAGAAACATAAGAGAAAGTGAAACAGAAGATGTGGGCACAATGAAGAAAGGCAGAGTTGGAGACTTGAGGGTAGTAAGGAATAACTAACTGGTGATGCTACCTGGGAACATGATGGAGTCCTGGCCTGTGCTGCCACTGGGGCCATGTTTGGGTCCAGGACCCAGCAGCAGCAGGGGTCTGTTCTCACCAGAGGCCAGGCAAATGTCCCTGGTCTTTGCTGAAGCCCAGGGACATGTATCAACATGTCTGAAGGCTGTGAAGAACTGGTCACATCTTTCACCTCATCATCCAGGGAGAGTGTGTCCTGGGGACATGAGAGCAAAGAGAGCTGACACCATCTTTAAGCCAGCTGCAGTACTCAAGAGATGGACCAGAGTTGTGGGCAGGTTACCCTGAGGAATCAAGCATGGGAGAGTTGGCCCTACCACTTCTTTCTAGTGTGGTGGTGTGGTTGAGGGAGAGATAATCTCCTCTTCCCTTATTCCTTACCACCTGCAGGAGGTGGGGGACCTAGCCCTTGGGTCATGAGATCAGGAAAGCTGTCCCTGTCCCTCATCATCTGCAGCACTCAGGAGAGTGGACCCTGCACCTTGCTTGGGCAGCAAGCATGGGAGACCTGACCCCCTCCACTTGTCTTCTATGCAGTGACATGGTTGAGAGAGATGCTCCCCACCTTGCCTCTTGCCCCTTGCTTCTTGACCCTTACCACCTATGGCAAGCAGGTGAGATAGCCCTGAGGTTATTTAGCAGGAGACTCCCTGACTCTCACTTGCTGCAGGACTAGGGAGACCAGGCCCTTCATAGCACCTGAGCAGCACAGCCCGGGATGTGGGAATTGAGCATGAGCTGGTCCCAAGGGCATGATCAGAGGACAGCCTGCCCTGACTTTTGTCAGCTGTTCAGTGGTATCAGTGAGGAAGAGATCCCCTCCACTCCCTTTTTTACCTCAGCATTGTGATGGACAGGAGAGCTGGCCTGTGGTCATGCGAAGAGGAGAGCAGACCCTGTACCTCGCATGGGCAGCCCAGTAGAGCTGGCTTTGATGTAAGGGTGGCAGATGAGAGAGCTGTCCCTGGGGTCACAAGAGTGAGAGAAATGGACATGTACCTACCAGCCCCAACACTCAGGACAGAGGGCTCTGTACCTTAACTGGGCAGAAGGGTAGCTCTGGTCCAGATTGCAGGGTTTCTGGAGAGCTGGCCCCAAAAGAGGGCTAGTTGGCTGACCAGCTTGGTTAACTCTCAGGCCCAGATCCAGGGTTTTGAACAGGTCCACCTCAATATTTCAACACTCCATCTATGAACTGCCAGAGTTCATGAAAGAGATGGTCCTACAGATCCAAAACCACATACTCTCTATGACATAGGACAACAACAGGATATCCATCTGAGAGGAATTCCAATGAGGTTCCATTATTGATAGACTAGCAGAAGCCCAAGGCCTCCTACCAGACCAATAATGCAATGACCATTTGTAAGCAAAGTATAGACAAAATGTAACATACTACATCTTCCAAAATGAAATTTTTTTCTCTGTTGGTGGGGAGGTTGCAGTGATGGAAGGTGGATATTAATGGAGGAGAAGATGAGTGAAATTGGAATCCAGAATGTGAAATTCACAAAAAAACCATTAAACAAAGAAGAAAAGGAAATATATCAAGAACTTTTCTTACTCGTTTTTTTAAATTTTATTTTACTTTCTAAGTTTTTTTTATTTACATTCAAAATCATTTCCCCTTTCCCGTTTCCTCCCTCCGCAAAAGTCCAATAAGCCCCCTTCCCTCCCTCTTTTCCCCATTCAACCCCCTATCATTTCTCTGTCTTGGCATTCCCCTACATCCAGTCTTTCCAGGACAAGGGGTCTCTCCTTCCATCTTCTTGGAAATTTGTTGATATGTGAATTGTGTCTAGGGTATTCTGAGATTCTGAGTTAATATCTCCTTATCAGTAACTGCATACCATGTGTGTTCTTCTGTGATTGGGTTACCTCACTAAGGATGATATTTTCAAGTTCTTACCATTTGCCTAGGAATTTCGTGAATTCATTGTTTTTTTTTATTTTTTTATTTTTATTTTCTAAGGTTTTTTTTTATTTACATTCAAAATCATTTCCCCTTTCCCGTTTCCTCCCTCACCAAAAGTCCCATAAGCCCCCTTCCCTCCCTCTTTTCCCCATTCAACCCCCTCTTGTTTCTCTGTCTTGGCATTCCACTACATCCAGTCTTTCCAGGACCAGGGGTCTCTCCTTCCATCTTCTTGGAAATCTATTGATATGAGAATTGTGTCTAGGGTATTCTGAGATTCTGAATTAATATCCCCTTATCAGTGACTGCATACCATGTGTGTTCTTTGTGACTGGGTTACCTCACTAAGGATGATATTTTCCAGTTCTGACCATTTGCCTAGGAATTTCGTGAATTCATTGTTTTTAATTGCAGAGTAGTATTCCATTGTGTAAATATACCACATCTTCTGAATCCATTCCTCCATTGAGGGACATCTGGGTTCTTTCCAGCTTCTGGCTATTATAAATAAGGCTGCTATGAACATAGTGGAGCATGTGTCCTTATTGCATGCAGGTAAAGCCTCTGGGTATATGCCCAGAGGTGGTATAGCCGGATCCTCCGGGACTATAATGCCCAGTTTTCTGAGGAACCGCCAGACTGCTTTCCAAAGTGGTTGTACCAGCTAGCAATCCCACCAACAGTGGAAGAGTGTTCCTCTTTCTCCACATCCTCGCCAATAACTGCTGTCTCCTGTGTTTTTGATCTTAGCCATTCTGACTGGTGTGAGATGGAATCTCAGGGTTGTTTTGATTAGCATTTCCCTAATGATTAAGGATGATGAACATCTCTTTAGGTGCTTCTCAGCCATTAGATATTCTTCAGGTGAGAACTCTTTGTTTAGCTCTGTACCCCATTTTTTAATAGGGTTACTTGCCTCTCTGGAGTTCTTGAGTTCTTTGTATATTTTGGATATTAGCCCTCTGTCGCATGTAGGGTTAGTAAACATCATTTCCCAGTTAGTTGGTTGCCGCTTTGTCTTTTTGACAGTGTCTTTTGCCTTGCAAAAGCCTTGTAATTTAATGAGGTCCCATTTGTCAATTCTTGATCTTAGAGCATAAGCTATTGGAGTTCTATTCAGGAAATTCTCCCCTGTGCCCATATGTTCAAGGCTCTTCCCTAGTTTCCTTTCTGTTAGTTTCAGTGTGTCTGGTTTTATTTGGAGGTCCTTGATCCACTTGGAATTGAGCTTAGTGCAAGGAGATAAGAATGGGTCAATTTGCATTCTTCTGCATGTTGGCCTCCAATTGAGCCAGCACCATTTGTTGAAAAGGCTATCTTTTTTCCACTGGATGGTTTTAGCTCCTTTGTCAAAGATCAAGTGGCCATAGGAGTGTGGATTCATTTCTGGGTCTTCAATTCTGTTCCACTGATCTACATGCCTGTCACTGTACAAATACCATGCAGTTTTTAACACTATTGCTCTGTAGTACAGCTTGAGGTCCGGGATACTGATGTCCCCAGAATTTCTTTTACTCTTGAGAATAGTTTTAGCTATCCTGGGTTTTCTGTTATTCCAGATGAATTTTTGAATTGCTCTTTCTAACTCTATGAAGAATTTAGTTGGGATTTTGAAGGAGATTGCATTGATTCTGTGTATTGCTTTTGGCAAGATGGTCATATATACTATATTAATCCTGCCAATCCATGAGCATAGCAGATTTTTCCATCTTCTGAGGTCTTCTTCAATTTCTTTCTTCAGAGACTTGAAGTTCTTGTCATACAGATCTTTCACTTATTTGGTTAGAGTCACACCAAGATGCTTTATATGGTTTGTGGCTATCGTGAAGGGTATCATTTCTCTTACTTCTTTCTCAGCCTGCTTATACTTTGAGTATAGGAAGGCTACTGACTTGCTTGAGTTGATTTTATATCCAGCCACCTTGCTGAAGTTGTTTATCAGCTGTAGGAGTTCTCTGGTGGAGTTCTTTGGGTCGCTTAAGTATACTATCATATCATCTGCAAATAGTGATAGTTTGACTTCTTCCTTTCCAATTTGTATCCCTTTGACCTCCTTTTGTTGTCTAATTGCTCTAGCTAGAACTTCAGGTACTATATTGAAAAGCTATGGAGAGAGAGGGCAGCCTTGTCTGTCCCTGATTTTAGTGAGATTGCTTCAAGGTTCTCTCCATTTAGATTGATGGTGGCTACCAGCTTGCTGTAAATTGCTTTTACTATGTTTAGATATGGGCCTCGAATTCCTGATCTTTCCAAGACCTTTAGCATGAAAGGATGCTGAATTTTGTCAAATGCTTTCTCAGCATCTAATGAGATGACCATGTGGTTTTTTTCTTTGAGATTGTTTATATAGTGGATTACATTGATGGATTTCCTTATATTGAACCATCCCTGCATCCCTGGGATGAAGCCTACTTGATCATGGAGAATGATCGTTTTGATGTGTTCTTGGATTCGGTTGGCAAGAATTTTATTGAGTATTTTTCCATTGATATTCATAAGAGAGATTGGCCAGAGATTCTCTTTCTTTGTAGGATCTTTGTGTGCTTTTGCTGTTAGCATAATTGTGGCTTCATAGAATGAGTTGGGTAGTGTTCCTTCTGTTTCTATTTTGTGGAATAGTTTGAAGAGTATTGGTGTTAGGTCTTCTTTGAAGGTCTGATAGAATTCTGCACTAAAACCATCTGGACCTGTGCCTTTTTTGGTTGGAAGACTTCCAATGACGACTTCTATTTCTTCAGGGCTTATAGGATGGTTTAGATGGTCTATTTGATCCTGATTTAATTTTGGTATTTGGTATCTGTCAAGGAAATTGTTCATTTCCTCGAGATTTTCTAGTTGTGTTGAATACAGGTTTTTGTAGTAGGATCTGATGATTTTTTGAATTTCCTCAGTTTCTGTTGTTATCTCTCCCTTTTCGTTTCTGATTTTGTTAATTTGGATACTGTCTCTGTGCCCTCTGGCTAGTCTGGCTTATCTATCTTGTTGATTTTCTCAAAGAACCAACTCCTAGTTTTGTTGATTCTTTGTATGATCTTATTTGTTTCTACTTGATTGATTTCAGCCCTGAGTTTGATGATTTCCTGCCTTCTACTCCTCTTGGGTGTATTTGCTTCTTTTTGTTCCAGGGCTTTTAGGTGTGTCATTAAGCTGCTAGTATATGCTGTCTCCCGTTTCTTTTTGGCAGCACTCAGGGCTATGAATTTTCCTCTTAGCACTGATTTCATTGTGTCCCATAAATTAGGGTATGTTGTGCCTTCATTTTCATTAACTTTCAAAAAGTCTTTGATTTCTTTCTTTATTTCCACCTTGACCAAGTTATCATTGAGTAGAGCATTGTTCAGCCTCCATGTGTATGTGGGTTTTCTTTTGTTTTTGTTGCCATTGAAGACCACCCTTATTCCATAGTGATCTGATAGGTGGCATGGGATTAGTTCTATCTTCTTATATCTGTTGATGTTTGATTTGTGACCAATTATATGGTCAATTTTGGAGAAGGTACCATGAGGTGCTGAGAAGAAGGTGTATTCTTTTGCTCTAGGATGAAATGTTCTATATATATCTGTTAATTCCATTTGGTCCAAGGCTTCAATTAGATTCACTGTGTCCCTGTTTAGTTTCTGCTTTCCTGAATGATCCATTTCAGAGAGCAGGGTGCTGAAGTCACCCACTATTATTGTGTGAGGTGTGATGTGTGCTTTGAGCTTTAGTCAAGTTTCTTTTATGAATGAGGGTGCCCTTGCATTTGGAGCATAGGTATTCAGAATTCAGAGTTTTTCTTGGTGGATTTTTCCTTTGATCAGTATGTAGTGCCCTTCTGTGTCTTTTTTGATGACTTTAGGTTGAAAGTCAATTTTATCTGATATTAGGATGGCTACTCCCACTCGTTTCTGGGGACCATTTGCTTGTAAAATTGTTTTCCAGCCTTTTACTCTGAGGTAGTGTTTGTCTTTGACACTGAGGTGCGTTTCCTGCACACAGCAAAATGCTGGGTCCTGTTTACTTATCCAGTCTCTTAGTCCATGTCTTTTTATTGGGGAATTGAGACCATTGATATTAGGAGAGATTAAGGAATAGTGATTATTGCCACCTGCTATTCTTGATGCTATCTTTATGTTTGAGTGGTTATCTACTTTTGGGTTTGATGTAAGAAAGTTACTATCTCATTTTTTCCAGAGTGTTTTTTCTCTCCTTGCATTGGTGGTTTCCACCTATTATCCTTTGCAGGGCTGGGTTTGTGGAAAGATATTGTGAAAATTTGGTTTTATCATGGAATATCTTGGTCTCTCCATCTATGGTGATTGAGAGTTTTGCTGGGTATAGTAGTCTAGGCTGGCATTTGTGTTCTCTTAGAGTGTGCATTTGATCTGCCCAGGATCTTCTGGCTTTCATAGCCTCTGGTGAGAAGTCTGATGTGATTCGGATAGGTCTTCCTTTGTATGTTACTTGGCCCTTTTCTCTTACTGTTTTTAATATTCTTTCTTTGTTTAGTACATTTGATGTTTTGATTATTATGTGACGGGAGGTATTTCTGTTCTGGTCCTGTCTTTTTGGAGTTCTGTAGGCTTCTTGTAGGTTCATCGGCATCTCTCTCTTTAGGTTAGGGAAATTTTCCTCCATAATTTTGTTGAAGATATTTACTGGCCCTTTAAGTTGCAAATCTTTACTCTCATCTATAACTATAATCCTTAGGTTTGGTCTTCTCATTGTGTCCTGGATTTCCTGGATGTTTTGGGTTACATGTTTTTTGCATTTTGCATTTTCTTTGACTGTTGAGTCGATGCTTTCTATGGTATCTTCAGCACCTGAGATTCTTTCTTCCATCTCTTGTATTCTATTGTTGATTTTTGCATCTATGACTCCTTATTTCTTCTCAAGGTTTTCTATCTCCAAAGTTGTCTCCCTTTGTAATTTCCTAGTTGTTTCTACTTCCTTTTTTAGATCCTGAATGGATACTTTTGTGTTTCCTCTTTCAGGATTTCTGCCTGTTGACCCAAGTTCTCCTGTATTTCTCTAAGCGATTTTTGTATTTCCTCCTCATGGGCTTCTATCTGTTGATCCATAGTCTCCTGCATTTCTTTAAGCAATTCTCGTGTTTCCTGTGTAAGGACATCTATCCGTTGATTCATTTCTTTAAGCAATTTTTGTGTTGCCTCCCTATGGGCATCCATCTGTTGACCCATATTCTTCTGCATTTCTTTATATGATTTTTGTGATTCCTTTGAAAGTGCATCTATCCGTTGATTCATTCTTTAAGCAATTTTTGTGTTGCCTCCTTGTGGGCCTCCATCTGTTGATCCATATTCTCCTGCATTTCTCTAAGCGATTTTTGTGTTTCCTTTATAAGGGCTTCTAACTGTTGATTCATGGTCTCCTGTAATTCTTTATGAAATTTATTTGTGTCCTTCTTGAAATCCTCTAATAGCAACATGAGAAGTGATTTTAAATCCAGATCTTGTCTTTCAGGTGTGGTGGGGTATCCAGGAATTGCTGCTGTTGGAGAGTTGGGTTCGGATGGTGCCATATTACTTTGATTTCTTTTAGTATCGTTCCTACGTTTGCCTTTTGTCATCCGGTTACCTCTGGTGTTAGTTGGTCCTGCTGTCACTGGCTGTTGGTTGGACCTCCTATGAGCCTGCAAAACTATTTCTGACCCCCCTGGATTACCGGGATTCCCCTGGCACTGATTTCTGGGGCCTGCCCTGCTCCTGAGTGACTTTGGAGCCCTTTTGTTCCTTGCCCCATGTGATGTTATATTGGGGAATCCCTGCACATCCAAAGGCTCAGCGTAGTGGATTCCCAAAGCAGAGGTCGCCAAAGGGAGGCTGGTAGGCTCCCACCCTGTGCAGGGGTGTGTGATCTCTCCCAGAGGGGGATGAGGGGGGGTTCCTCTGCAAGGCAGAAGTTCCACAGCAGACCTGGCGCCTCGGTTACTGCAGACCTGCCCAGCTCTTCGGAGCAGGGTACCCACAAGCTGCCTGAGACCCAAGCGATATTATGCCTGACTGTCTCTGAGCCTGGAGGATCCAACTGCCCTGATGCTGGAGCTAAGATGGAGGAGTGCACTCTGCACTCTCTCGGGGCAGGTCACTCTGCAGGGGAGATGGCCCACATGAGAGCTGGCGCCCAGAAGACTGCAGTGCTGTTCTGCTCTTGGGCGCAGATGGAAGCCCAACAGGCTGTGTCCCAAGCGATTTTATATTGGGAGGAACCTGGGTACCTGTCTCCTCAGTGCAGTTGATCCAGGAACAGAGGGATCTCTTATTTTAATTTTACTGCATCATGGTTGTTTTAAGTTTAAGAGGCTTCTTAAATATTTCTGAAATTACTGAGAAATAAAGTTCTGTTCCTTAGTCCATCTTCTTCCTTTATGACCCATTTCTGTTGTACCTGTTGGTCTTTTGACTATGAAATAATAGTTAAAAGAATCTGCTTGTTTGTTTAGATGAGTAATGTTATCTCTAAAGTTATAGAGCCTTTTCTCCAGTAATTCCCATTTGAGTGAATCTTTGGCATAATCAGCTTTTATGTTGCTTTCAAGACTCAAGTTGCAGGGATGGAGAGATGGTTCAGTGGTTAAGAACTATTTTATGCTCTCCCAGAGGGACTTGAATTTGGTTTTCAGTATATACACCAGGTGTTTCACCATCACTGGTAACTCCAGCTCCAGAGAATCTCATGTCTTTGGCCTCCTTAGGCACAAGCACTCATATGTGTACCTGCAAACCCATCCTACCCAGATAAGCTTAGTTCTTTCCATTTCACCAGGTGCATACTGGTGCCTGGATACCCTAAGAGCAGAAACAACAGGGCTAGCAATTGATGATATTCATCTATATCAGTAAATGTAGTTACAGTAGATAGATATTTAATGGTAAAAGGATCATTGAAACATAATTAAACTGTTGGATATTATGCCAGGTAATCTTCACTGTCAGCTTGGCTGGATTTGGAAGACTTCAACACAATTTAACTAAGAAAGAAAGAACCAATCTGAAGGTGAGCAGAACCATACATGGCCTGGGGTATCAAAGTGAATAAAAGAAGTAAAAGAAGAAAGAAAGCTGCCAGAGCAGCATCTCCCTCTCTCTCTCTCTCTCTCTCTCTCTCTCTCTCTCTCTCTCTCTCTCTCTCTCTTTCTGAAAATGGATAATGTAACCAGTTGCATCCCATACCAAAACTACTCCCACCACACTGCGTTCCCCAAAATGATAGGATGAACCTTCAAACCGTGGCCAAAAATAAGCCTTCCCAACCTTTCCTTAAGTAGCCTTTGTCAGGCATTTTGCCACTTCAGTGTTCTCAGTCCATGCAAGTTTCCCCTGATAGAGTTTGAGCATGCCTTCCTAATTCGTCCACCCCGCCATGTACTCTTGTATGTATTCCTTCTGTGGTTTCAGTACTGTGTTGCAGATGTAGTAGAAATAAACAGGGTCACTTCAACCACCCCATCAAGGCACAACTTCAAGATTCTATGTGCTTACATTATCAATTTACTGAGACCACATCAACAGGTAAGCTAATTTGGCTAATTAATAAACATGTCTGTTCTAATTTCTATTCACTGCAGTTAGGCAAAATTTCTCCCTTCACCACCCCCATTGGCAAAGTAATTAATTCATCTAAACTTGGATATCAGTATGTTGTAGTCTGACTGCAGTTCAACCTATTGGATCTTGCCTGTTTTTGCTATCCTTTTTCTGAGATTTTGTGGCACCATTTTGCTTTCATTTTTCCTTTAGCCCATTTTTCTCTGTTCCATCAAAACTTTCTGGCCATTGACAAATTCTCTAATGTTACCATGGAACAGAATGGAATCTTTCTACTCACAGATCAGCAACTCTCTTTTCTTTACTGACTTACAAATTAGTCTCTTTTCAGTTCCCTAAGCCTTCTGTGTCTCTTTCAGATTTTAAGCATTGGTTTTTATAATGCCTGTTATATGAAACTCTGCCTTGCTGATTATCTTTCTGATCTTATCTGTTTTTCACAAGACAAAGTCTTCATTCCCTGGGCATCCCAAAGGGTTTCATTCTCAGGAAAGAATTTTAGCTTCTTCAAGTCACAAGTAACATTTGTTTACTGTGAACTAAAGTTTATTGTGAATAAACTCTAAGTGTACAATGCATTCCTTTGATTGATTTTTTTCAGGCACAAAGTTTGAGTGAGTCTTACATTTTAAAATCTTTCTTCTCTCCCTCTCCCTCTCTCTCTCTCTCTCTCTCTCTCTCTCTCTCTCTCTCTCTCTCTCTCTCTCTCTCTCTTTCTCTCTCTGGTCAGTAATGCAAACATAGAAAGCAATAACCTTACTATTGAACTGAGAAACAAACAAACAAAAAAAAAACAAAAAAAAACTTCTTTCCTGTCTAGGATGAAAATGGGAAAGTTGGGGAATTAAGAACAATGGCCTCCTTTGAATGCTTGCAGGTGTAATGTACTGCTACATATCTGTTAATAATGATGACCCCAACAGTTGCCTGATTGACAGAGTATTAAAGCATCTCTCTCCCTCTCCACCCTGTGTGTGTATGTGTGTGTGTGTGTGTGTGTATGTGTGTGTGTTTGCTTATGTTCTCCCATTACTATATAGTATTGGAGCACTGGAGTACATACACACACACACACACACACACACTCACACGCACACACACAATCACACACACACTATCCTGCTTATTTAGTACAGTTGGTACTCTAAAGGAAATGCTTGACCTACAACTTAACAAGAATACAGTAGTGTCATAAAATTGCATAGAAAAAGAAAATTCCTATCAGTTCAGCTACCTCCAATAGTATTTCTATGCTTAGTCTCTAGACCGGTAAGTTGTTAGGAGAACCCATTAATTTTATGTATGAGGTAGAGGGACTTGCTTCCTTGGTTTCCTCTATCATCACTGTCTCTTATACTCTTTCCATCTTTTCAGCAGGGCTCCCTGCTCCCTGAGGGGAGAGTTTGCTAGAGACATCCCTTTGAAGGTTGATTGTTCCAGGGTCTCTCATTTCATACATAGTATCTGGCTGTTTCTCTGTATTTGTTCCCATCTCCTACTGAAGGAAACTTCTCTGATGATGGCTGAACAAAACACTTATCTCCAAGTATTGAAGAATGTCATTAAAAACATAGTTTTATTTAGGTATGTATTTCATCTATATGGGTGCTTTGTCTGCATGTCTGCACACCACAAGAGGATATTGCCAGAGATGGTTATGAGCTGCCATGTAGATCTGGGATTGAACTCGGGACCTCTGCAAGAGCAGCCAGTGCTCTTAAACCTCTGAGCCACCTCTCCAGCTTGAACAGGAAAGGGGAAATGATTTGGAATGTAAATAAAAAAGCTTAGAAGAAAAATGCAAAATGAGATTTAGGTGAGGTACCAAGGGAACATGAACTTTATCTGTAATATTTTACTTCTTTTATACAAAACAATCTGAATCAAATAGGATAAAACAGAATTTTTTAATCATTAAAGATATTGTATATGTGAAAAAAAAGAAGAATGTCATTAGGAGTCATTTTCTTTCTTTCCTTCTTTCTTTTTCTTTCTTTCTTTCTCTCTCTCTCTCCTTCCTTCCTCCCTTCCTTCCTCCCTCCCTCCCTCCCTCCCTTCCTCCCTTCTTTCTTTCTTTCTTTCTTTCTTTCTTTCTTTCTTTCTTTCTTTCTTTCTTTCTTTCTTTCTTTCTTTTAGAATAGTAGTATTTGGTTTTCCCCTAGGTCCCTATCTAGTCTTCAGTTCTGGGTTATCTAAGCAATGTTGGGTATGAGTTTCATCTTATAGAGTGGGTCTTAAGCCAAATCATATATGGTTGGGTACCCCAACAAGATTTATGCTACCATTACACTAGCATATCTTGCAGGCAGAACACTTTTATAGATCAAAGGGTTTGTAGTTGTGGTTCTGTTTTCATTTCTCCTTTGATAGCATACAGGGTACCTTTTCATACAAAAAATGTTAGCACGTATGTGTGAAGGCTCTATGTAGGTACTCCATTTTAATAAGTCATGTAGGTGTTGTCTTCGGAAAGAGGGCCTTGCCATCAGTTTGTGGAGAACAACATCCTGGATTGTTTAGGAGTCCCCATTGGTCTCCTTTAGCCAACAACTCAATTAAATGCAACCCATTCCCATTACTAGAAGCTTCATTTTATAACATGAGATGTCTAGTTGGAGTTCTGTCTCTTGCATTATTTAGAGATTTCATTTAAATCATCTTCATATATGTATTAATTTTAGAAAGTTTCTACTGTATTAGGTTTCCATTCTTCTTTTTCTTAATTTTACAACAGCTTTTAATTATAGCTGTCTTTCTCTGTATTCCTCCATTGTCCCTTTCTTCTTTCTCCATCACCATTTGTTCTACCAACTCCAACCCTTCATCTGTTCATAACTATTCTATTTCCCTTCCTTAGGAAGCTATATTTGCCTCCAACCCACAGCACCTTTCTCTATACACAATCTCTGTGGTTCTAAGAATTAAAGCTTATTCTTAATCATTGACTAAAGAACTAATGACCACATATAAATGAATATATAACATATTTGTCTTTCTGGGTCTGGGCTAACTCACTCAGGATGATTGTTTTCTAGTTCCACCCCTTTTTTTTTTAATAACTGAGTAATTCTCCATTGTGTAAATATTCCACATTTTCTGTATACATTCAACTGATGAAAGAGCTCTAGATTGTTTTCAATTTCTGGCTCTTATGAATACAGCAAAAATGAACATGGTTGATCAAGTGTCTCTGTTAGGATGAATCATCCTTTGGATATATGACCAAGTGTATAGCTGGGTCTTAAGATACATATATTTCCATTTTCCTGAGGACCTGTCACACCAATTTCTGTAGTAACTAGTCAAGCTTGCAGTCCCAGCAGCAGTGGATGAGTGTTCCTCCTTACTCCAAATCCTCATCGTCGTGATCTGTCATTTATTTTACTGTTATTAACCATCTCGTTAGTATAAGATGAAATCTCAAAGTAATTTTGATTTTCATTACCCTAGTATCTAAGAGTGTTGAACATTTCTTTAAATGTTTCTTGGCCATTTAGTTTCCTCTTTTGAGACATCTCTGTTTAGATCTGTACCTCAGCTTTTAATTAGGTCGTTCTATTTCAGACTATTATGAAATATTTTATTTTCTTAATTTCTTTCTCCGTCTGTCTTTTGTATATATGAATTCTACTGATTTTGTACTTAGTGTATTAGTGTATTTTGTGAGTTAATTTTCTATTTAACTATGTTGTTGAAAATATCAGCTGTAGGAGATTCCCAGTGGAATCTTGAAGGTCACCTATGTTCACAATCATGTCATCTGCAAATATGCTGACTTCTTCCTTTCCAAATATTATACCCTTGATCTCCTTCACTTTTCTTATTGTTTAAGCTAAAACTTCAAGTACTATACTAAATAGATGCAGAAATAGTGAACAACTTTTGTCTTGTTACTGATTTTAGTGAGACTGCTCTGAGTTTCCCTCATCTTATTTGATGCTGACTGTGATCTTGCTGTAATTTGCCTTTATTATGTTTAGGTATGTTCTTGTATCTCAAATTTATATTTAAACTGATGTTGGCTATGTTGTAAACTTTATGTAGAGTAAGTTCCTTGCATTCATGAATTTTATCATGTCTAGGCATTGCATTTTTGTCAGAAGCCTTGTGTGCATCTAATGAGATGATCATGTGGTTTGTATCTTTCCGATTGTTTATTTGGTGGATTGCTTTTACCAATTTGTATTATGTTAAACCACTCTGCATCTCTGGGATAAAGCCTATTTGATCATGGTGGATTGACTTTTTGATATGTGGCCAACTTGCTTCTCTTTTAGCCTTGACTGGACTGTTCTTAGAGAAAGCCTACTGGAGTTCAGGGCAGGTATACAGAATAAGTCAGGTGTGGGGGAGTGGAAGGTCGGAGGAGAAATTCTGTGTGATTAGCTGTAGATGGAGGCAGAGAGAAAGGGAATACCAGGGCAGTGCTCTGCTACAGAAATGAGGGTGAGACTATGGAATTAGACATGAAGATGATGAGGGAGATGTGAAGAGCCACAGTTAGCCTACATGCATCCCTGGCATGGTGTTCTGAGGGTTCTCAGAGAACTCCTGCTGGAGTTGGGGCCTGGGAGAAAGAAGTGTATCTGGGTAGGGGAGATTGGAGGGGTGACAACTGGGGATGGTTGAATAAAGGAGGCTTCAGCAAGTGATCTGCTACTGAGCTAGAGAATCACATTTGGAGGAGAGGAGGGAGAAGTAAAGATGGGTAAGAAAACATATCTACTTCCTACTTGGAGTAGACTAAGGGTTCTCAAGGAAAGCCTGCTGGTATTAGGGACTAGGATAATGAGATTATTTGGAAGAAGGAAATTTGGAGAGGAAAATCTGTATGTTCAATTAAAGATGGGGGAGAAGGGGCAAGAACAGACTGCATCACATGGTCTGCTACAGGATTAGGGATGAGACTCAGAGGATGGATTTGAAGAAGGAGAAATGAAGATGTTTAATTAGCCTACCTGCTTTCCTTGTCATGTGTTCTGTGTGCAATTCTAGGGTTCATCCTATAAAATGTAAGGCAAACTGTGTTTTGGCCAGGCCTAGCTGGCTCACTGCATTTTATTATTATTATTATTATTATTATTATTATTATTATTATTATTATTACCAGTAGTAGTAGTATCATTACCAATCATTCCATTTGTTTATATCTCAAATGATATCCCACTTCCCAGTTACCTTTCCACTAACCTCTCATCCCACATCCACCCTCTCCCCTCTCCCCTTTGGTGGTCTAGTCTCTGGAAGCACTGGGTGATCCAGCCAGCTGATGTTCTTCATATATGGTTTCAGTACCCTCTGTTCCTCCAGTCCTTCCACCAGCTCTCCCATGGGGTCTGTGAGCTCAGTTTGATGGTTGGCTCCAAGCATCCACATCTGCATTGGTCAGTCACTGGCCGGACCTCCCAAAGAGTAGCCACACCAGATTCCTGTCAGCAAGCACCTCTTGACCACAGCAACAACATAGGGTTTGGTGTCTGCAGACAGGATGGATCCCCGGGTGGGGCAGTCCTTGGATGGCCCTTCCTTTAGTCTTTGCTCCATTTTTTTGTCCCTTTTCTTCCTTTGGACAGGAACATTTCTGGTTTAAAAACTTTGAGATAAGTGGGTGCTCCCCATCCCTCAACTGGGGGCTGTGGCTATATGCTGGAGGTGTTCTCTACAGGTTCTCTTTCCCCCTTCTTTGAGCATGTCAGGGGAAAACTTCCTGAACAGAACACCAATGGATTATGCTTTGAGATCAACAGTCAACAAATGGGACTTCATAAAATTGAAAAGCTTCTGTAAGGCAAAGGACACTGTCAATGGGACAAAACAACAACCCATTGATTGGAAAAAGATCTTTACTGACAGTACATCCAATAGAGGACTAATATTCAATATATGCAAAGAACTCAAGAAGTTAGACTTCAGAGAACTAAATAATCCTATAAAAATGGGGTACTTTGGGCCAGGCAATGGTGGTGCATGCCTGTAATACTAGCACTTGGGAGGCAGAGCAAGTGAATTTCTGAGCTCGAGGCCAGCCTTGTCTATGGAGTGAGTTCCAGGACAGCCACGGCTATACAGTGAAACCCTGTCTCGAAAGAACCAAAAAGAAAGAAAGAAAGAAAGAAAGAAAGAAAGAAAGAAAGAAAGAAAGAAAGAAAGAGGAAGGAAGGAAGGAAGAAAGAAAGAAAGAAAGAAAGAAAGAAAGAAAGAAAGAAAGAAAGAAAGAAAGAAAGATGGGATACAGAGCTAAATGAAGAATTCTCAAGTGAGGAATGTTAAATGAGTGAGAAGCACCTAAAGAAATATTCAACATCCTTAGACATCAGGGAAATGCAAATCAAAACGACCCTGAGATTCCACCTCACACCAGTCAGAAGAGCTATGATGAAAGACCCAGGTAACAGCAGACACTGGCAAGGATATGGAGAAAGAGGAACACTCCTCCATTGTTGGTGGAACTGCAAGCTGGTACAACCTCTCTGAAAATCAGCCTGGAGGTTCCTCAGAAAATTGGACATAGTACTACCTGAAGTCCCAGCTATACCATTCCTGGGCATATACCCAAAAGGTTCTCCAACATATAACAAGGACACATGCCCCACTATGTTCATAGCAGCCTTATTTATAATAGCCAGAGTTGGAAACAACCCAGATATCCTTCAACAGAGGAATGGATACAGAAAATGTGGTACATTTACACAATGAAGTAGTACTCAGCTATTAAAAACAATGACTTTATGAAATTCTTAGGCAAATGGATGGAATTAGAAAATATTATCCTGAGTGACATAACCTAGTCACAAAAGAACACACATGTAATATATTCACTGATAAGTGGATATTAGGCAAAAAGCTCTTGAATACCCATGATACAACTCACAGACCATATGAAGCTGAAGAAGGAAGACTGAAGTGTGGATGCTTCATTCCTTCCTAGAAGGGGAAACAAAATACTCACAGGAGATAGAGGGTGGGAGGGACTTGGAGGAAGAGAGGAGGGGTAGGGAAAAATGGGGGAAGGATCAGGTATGGGATGAGACAGAGATGATATACAGAGGGTCAGGAAATTGAACAGAGGTGGGCAGTGTTGAGGGATGGGGAAATGGGGATAGTTACCAGAAAGTCCCAGATACCAGGAAAGCAAGAGCCTCCCAGGACCAAAAACGGATGACATTAGCTGAAATGCCCAACAAAGGGGAGGGAGAACCTGTAGAGACCATATTCAGAGGTTAGGCAAGGTTCCCAGTTGAGGGATGGGCGCACCCACTCATCTCCAAATTTTTAACCCAGAATTGCTCCTGACTAAAGGAAATATGGGGACAAAGTGCAGAGCAAAGACTGAAGGGAAGGCCATTCAGAGACTGCCCCACCTGGAGATCTAACCCATATACACACACCAAACCCAGACACTATTGAAGATGTCAAGAAGTGCTTGCTAACAGGAGTCTGATATAGCTGTCTCCTGAGAGGCTGTGCCAAAGCTTGACAAATACAGATGTGGATTCTCACCATCAGACTGAGCATGGGGAGACCAATGGAGGAGATAGGGAAAGGACTGAAGTAGCTGAAAGGATTTGCAACCCCATAGGAAGAACAATATCAACCAATCAGACAGAGCTCCCAGGGACTAAACCACCAACCAAAGAATACACATGGAGGGACCGTGGTTCCAATTGCATATGTAGCAGAGGATGACCTTATCTGGCATCAATGGGAAAAGAGTCCCTTGGTCCTGTGAAGCCTTGATGCCCCAGTGTAGGGGATGCCAAGGTGGTGAGGTAGGAATAGATGGCTGGGTGGGGAAACACTCTCATAGAAGCAGGTGGAGAGGGGATGAGATGGGTGTTTGTGGAGGGAAAATCGGGAAAGGGGATAACATTTGAAATGTAAATAAATAAAATATCCAATTAAAAAAAAGGAAAAAAATGTTCAACATCCTTAATCATCAGGGAAATGAAAATCAAAACAACCTTGAGGTTCTACCTTACACCAATCAGAATGGCTAAGACCAAAACTCAGATTACACCAATCAGAATGACTAAGACCAAAAACAGATGACATCAGATGCTGGCGAGGATATAGAGAAAGAGGAACACTCCTCCATTGTTGGTGGGACTGCAAGCTGGTACTAATACCCTGGAAATCAGCCTGGTTGTTCCTCAGAAAATTGGACATACTGAACACCCAAATATACCATTCCTGGGCATATACCCAAAAGATTCTCCAACATATAACAAGGACACATACTCCACTATGTTCATAGCAGCCCTGTTTATAATAGCCAGGAGCTGGAAAGAACCCAGATGTCCTTCAACAGAGGAATGGATATAGAAAATGTGGTACATTTACAAAATGGAGTACTAGTCAGTGATTAAAAACAATCAGTTCATTAAATTCACAGGCATATGGATGGAACTAGAAAATATGATCCTGAGTGAGGTAATCCAATCACAAAAGAACACACATGGTATGCACATGCTGATAAGTGGATATTAGCCCAAAACTCACAATGCCCATGATTTAACCCACAGACCACATGGCGCTTAGGAGACTGGAAGACCAGGATGTGGACTCTTCAGTCCTGCCTTGAGTGGGAAACAGGATCATTGAGGGAGGTGGAAGGAGAGGGAGACCTGGGAGGGATAGAGGAAAGGGATGAAATAAGGGGGAAGTATCAGGTACTGGAGGGGATGCCAGAGAAGTACAGAGTGTCAGGAAATGTAATAAAATTTGTAGCAGGGGGTGGGGGATGAGGAATTAGGGATAGCCACAGGAGGATCCCAGATACCAGGGAAGTGACAGTCTCCCAGTACCCAAACAGGATGACTTTAGATGAAAGATTCATAGCTTTGGAAACAGAGTTGCACTGAATATGGTCACACCCATACGTGTACACATGGAGAGAGCAGCTGGTATGCAACTTGGAAAGGCCATAACAGGAACTGTGTTGTGTTCTCCAGAACTCCAGAACAGTGAGCATGTGGGTGTCTAGAGGAAGGCTGCTGACCTTTGACCTCTCCTCTGCTTCTATTTCTGCACATGCAGAGATACTGGAGTTTCCAGAAGCAAATCTTAACATTTCTTTCCTTATACTCTCCTATAACCCACTCCAAATGCTTATGGGTACTTCTTACTTATTTTTGGAATTCTCACATTCTAAGCACTGCTTGTACATTTGCGCTTCTCTCTGATTTCACCACCAGTGCTACAGTTATAATCAAATGGCTTTGCCCTCACCTATACTTACTTTTGGCTCAGCCTTTCTTGCTTGCTGCCTGCAAAGCCATCCTTCAAATGGTGGCCAATGGGATGTTTTTAAATTCGGAGGTTCTTACATCAACTACAGGTGATGACTCTGCAGTAGCTTTTACTTGTTAGGACACAAAGAATCCTAATCTTCTCTATGCTGTCTGGATTGATCTCACAATTCTATGTATAGTTTTGGCCTAGTCTACTGCATATCTCATCTTATTACACTCCTCATAATGGATCACTTTTTATTTCCTCTGATTCTTCCAATGTCAGGGCCTTTGTAATCAACTGTATGAAATATTTTTATGCTTTCCTAAATCCTTATATTCCAAGCCACTAGGAACCATCACTATGCATATTTCAAGTTTCAAAAAAGGGCTAAAAAGAATTTAAACTTCCATAGACTCCTTCTACTTCTCAACACATTAAGAAAAGATATGCTTAATATTTACCTAAGAATATCCTTCTGCCCTAGGCTTTAAGTCTGAAAATATTTCATATGGAGGCAATACTTACATGAGGTGCTTCTGTGGGTAAAACCCATCAACATTGCAGGTTGGGGGATGGGTTGCAGAAATTTTTACTCTTAAGTTCTCTGGTGTTCTCTCTGTGTGTTTGAATAATACACATCCCCACTAGTTATAAGGTGTTGCTTTAATATAATGCCAGAGATCACCTTTTGCTTTGTTGAACCAAAAGAAAATGCAGGATAGACTTCTCATGTCTTTTCATTCTGTCATGGAAGAGAGAGGTCCCATACACCTGTGTCCAGAGACTTCTATTTATGAGATGCAAAAATTTGCTGTGTTGGGGTGTATGTCTGGATCACATGATGCAGCTCAATAGGAGCAAAGGTTTCCTGCCATTCTCACGCCTTCCTGAGGTAAAAAGTGAAAAATTTGAATTGCAAAGGATGGGGACAGCCAAGGAAGTCAATTAATCCTTCCCAGGTTGATGTAAGGCAGCAGAGGATGTACATAGAAGCCCATCAGTCCTACGCCAGACAACAAGAAGCCACACTCTAGGCAAGTGGAGTGTGCAGCTACAGTGATAAACAGTATCTTTCCACTATGTCCTCAGATGAAGGCCATGAGCAGACAATTGCTTGGTAACAATTTTAAGGAAAAATCCAGTTTATCCATAAAAATTACCTAATCCGACATTGTAGTCTACCTCATTTTTAAACTTTGCATGATTTTATATTATGAGTTTAATTCCATCCTTGATAATCTGCCTTAGAGTATACCATGCCCCAATGCCACACATTCTTGCTCTCCTGTCTTTCACAATCTCTGGTTATATTTAATCCCATCTTTCTACCCACCACAGAGAGGAAAGAAGCTGGCGACTTTCTGTCTCCTAATAACCCTTTCCATGATTACAGACAACTGGCCAGCCCTTAGCTCTTCTTCACGAGCCCAGCCCAGCTTTAGAGCTCTCCCTAGAGAGCACCGGTTCTTTGGCGCTTGTGAATTTGTGCAGTTCCTATGTGCTTGTTAAGGACACTTGGTGGCATTTTGTTCTTTTCCATCTTTCTTTTTCTTGCTCAATATGCAGTCTGAGGAAAACGCCCTTCTCCCTGCAGAGGCATACATATGGGATAAACTGGAGTGAACCTTTCAGTTGTTAGGCAGTAAGTGTAAAGATGTTATTTTAGAGTTATTTATTGACTTTAGAAGACAACCTAGTGTCATTGAAACTAAAGACAAACCGTAGCACTTAGCCTCGCTCTGAAAGAGCCAAGGTTTGCTTAATGTTTAACCAATTGGTAACTAAATGTAAAGGCAAAATGTAAAAAAGTGGTTGTGAATGATTCTTTCACAAACTCCAAAAAGAGACAGGTCACTATAGAGAGAGGAGGAGTAATACAGAAAAGAAAGAATAGATTATAGGCTGGGCTACAATTTAAAGGAAAACAACCTACTGAAAACAAGAAATGAAGGCAAGTATTACTGAAATAATCCCCTAATAAAAGAACAGAGAGGCTGGGGGTGACAGCTTGGTGGGCTTGCTAGCCACGGGAATAAACTTGAGGGCCTAAGTTCACTTTCCAACATTCATTTTAAATAAATAAATAAATAAAAGCCCCACAGAATTACAATCCCAAAACTCCCCAGACAGAGACAGGACCCCTGGTGCTCACTGGCCAGCTACCTGTAAATCAGCCAGCCAGCCTCTCTGGACCCTGTCAGATACTGACTCAAAGAGTAAGGTGGATAGCCAGTGGTGGTGGTGCACACTATTAGTCTCAGCACTCAGGAGGCAGAGACAGGCATGTCTCTGTGAGTTTAAGGCCAGTCTGTTCTACAGAGCTAGTTCTAGGACAAACAAGGCTACACAGAAAAGCTGTCCTGAAAATAAACAAACAAACAACAACAATGAAAAATGAACAACAAAAAAAGAATAAAGTGAAAAGCTTCTACAGTTCACTTCTGACCTCCACAAGCATGCCTACACACTTGCTTGTGCACTGGAACACACACATACACACACACACACACACATACACAAATAGATAAATTTAAGAGAAAGCTTTGAAGCAAAGGCTGAGCTGAGGTGCCAAGTTATAGTTAAATGGGCCTGGGATGTTCCAACAGCAAAACTCCTACTGTGTTGTTATGACTACATGACATGATTTTACTTCTCCTCAGTCTCTGATTGTACAAACAATTCATTTAAGTTGCAAATATCCTGGCACTATTTTGGTGGGAAAACCCCCAATGCCATGTTTTTCAACTTGAAATAATTATTTGCTACACATCCATTGGTACCCAGACCTATAGCCACACACCCAAATTCAGATACAGGTACATATACATAATTTAAAATAACAATCAGAATGCTTTTTCAAAAGATTTCACACAGAAAAGAAAGTAGGTACTGCTTATCTATTTGTCTTTCAAGTATGCTTTATTAAGTTTTAAATGATCCCTAGTTGCATGCCTTTATTTTTCTTTGCAAAATGATTGAGTTCTTCTTGTTCCTCTTTGTTGTCCTCCTCCTCCTCCTTATATTCTTTTCTTCTTCATTTGTTTTGAAATAAGGTCTTTCACAGTAGGCCACGTTGGCCTACAATTTGGTATGTAGCATAAGCTACCTCAGGTTCAAGAATGTAACACCACACACATCTGACTTTCTTCTTTTTGAATCATTGAATGTTAATCTATTGTGTGTTTCTCTTAACATACACACAGACACACACACACACAGAGAGAGAGAGAGAGAGAGAGAGAGAGAGAGAGAGAGAGAGAGAGAGAGAGAGAGAAGGAAGAAGAAGGAGGAGGAGGAGGAGGAGGAGGAGGAGGAGAGAGAGAGAGAGAGAGAGAGAGAGAGAGAGAGAGAGAGAGAGAGAGAGAGAGAGAGAGAGAGAGAAGACTTGTGTTTTCTTTATTCATGTGTAACCCAGACTGATTCTAAAACTTAGCTACTGTGAGCAATTCCACAGGATACACAGGAATGTTTAGATTAAGATTCCCTTGGCTGCATAGCCAAAAGTCATGTAACTGCATCATACAGTGGTGCTCTAGGTTTGGTTGGCTGGTTGGTTGGCTGGTTGATTGGTTTTGTTGTTTTTGTCTTGTTTGGTTTCATGCTCACTTCCACAGTGGCCATAAGGCTCTCTATTTCCACTCCACCTCCAGCATCTGAGGGTCCCTTCCTTTCTTCACTACCTTAGAGCATGTGCTGAGGTTTGAAGTGTTCCAAGTTTGAATCATTGCGTTGTTTTTCAGTCTAACACGCACATGATTCCAGTCAGCTCACTATTGTGATTTTCCCTTTGAGCCTTTATACTGTAATTCATGATGTGTCATGTTATAGCTTTGATTTCTTTGTAATTCATGAACTTCTTTTATAAAGTATACCAATAGTCTAGATTCCCCTAATTTTTGCCCCCATCCAGTGAAATCTGCTATGCAAATTTCAGCTCCTAGTGGCCTTCTCCTTTGGGATTTTTTTTTAAATGGGTGTATCAAAGCAGAAGATGTAATTTGGAGTAAAATGAAAGCAAATCTATTTTCTTCAGCTGGATTTTAATTAGTAAATAAGACATGTTAATGGATTTCATTGAAGGTTCAAGGAGAGAATTAAAATATAAAAGCATTTAACAGGCAAAGGACTATATAGGGGATCAAACTTCTGGGACTATGGGGTAGTCTGCCTCTCATTTTTTTTTGTTTTGTTTTATTTTGACTTCTCAAATAATAACCTCACAGAATAATAGCACATATATCACAAAGTTGCTAAAGGCTATAGTACCAGACTTAACAGCCTTGCTTTGCAGCACAGTTGCTTATCAATGAAGCGTGTATGCAGTCTAATTAACATAATTGGAACAACTATAATTACACTATCATTTTGTTTGCTTTAGCACATTCTGTGGAGGTATATGGGTAGCAATATTTGCTATTAAAATATTGCCCCCTCGCTGCATGCTGTTTATTCTATTTATTCCACCTTCTTCTGTGATGGTGCCCTTAGAAGCACCCAAGTGATGCCCTGGTACTCAAGGGTGAGGAAAGCATTAAGCCATTGAAGGATTGGAGGTAGAAGAAAAAACACAATGAGACTAATCAGGACCTCACAGCAACCACAGAGATCCAAGGGTGTGAGCAGTTTTGAAATCATAATGGAAAACTTGTCCTCCCCAGCTCACGGCACTCAATCTAATAAAACGATGAAGGGAATTGATTTCAAGCAGAATGCACTCCTCAAAGCTGGTTTTGCTCCGTTTTAAACAATCAAAACAAGTTACATCCTATTTTCAAAAACTGAGGATACTCAGGCCCAGTGGGACTTGCACTGAGATACCCATTACTAAAGCAACTCCAAAAACTTGCATTTGCTTTGACCTTTTCATGTGAGGCTGTAGTGAAGTAGAAAAATGTCCCTCACTAGTCCTGCTCCTCACCCTTGCTTTTAGACACATGACAGAGATCCTTTTCCCCAAAGTCTCCACAAAATCAGGCAGAAGCCGAGAACCTCACATTGCCAGGACCTTATATAGTTGCCATTTTCAGACTTCAAAGGAGATAGAGCAGACAGCTGGATTTTCAGAATCAGTTTCATGGCACTGAAGAGGTTACACAGGTGATTTCTGTCTTTGAAGCTTCCCTTCCTGTTCCCAGAGAGAAGGTATGGGCTCAAACATTCCTGTTGGTTTCCTACTGGAGGCATCAAGCCAAGGCAAGCAGCTGCCGGTGTCACATTCACAGCCAATGAGTGTAATAGCTGGGTTTTCATAACCACTCGTTTAAAGAGCACAAACAGAACACGGGTATAAAGATCAATAAAACAGGGGGAGGTGTGCTCTGTGCCCTCTCATTCCACTGAGCTCTCTGAATGACTCCACAGCCTCCTGCCTACATTTCCTGAGCTTCCTGTTAGGCACCAAAAGTCACTGAAAGAGCTGCTAATGTGTGCACTCTGCCTTAAAGGTACATCACATGGTCTCCACCCGGGGTTCAGTGTGTGGATCTTAATCTTCCACCAGATGTTTTTATTTACTAGTTGTTATTTAAAATAGCTTGTAGGGTTCTCTTATTTCATTCTGATCTCATTCCATTTGGAAGTCTTTAAGCAACAACATGTGTACTCTTGAAGCAGAGACTCCACAGCAGTAATCAGGGCTGTGAAAGTGTTTTGTGAAAGCCACACAAAACCAGTCGACTGCACGAACATGTTGAACACCATTTCACAGTATTCCTAAGTCATGAGTGCAGTGGAAATATTCCAACAGAGAGCAAGCACACTGGATGTTGGCAGGATCTGGTCGAAGTGCCCTTTTTTCATTCCTATATCTACCCAGCATCTCTGAAAGTAGGCAACTAATAGCTTGCAGCTCCCTTTTCCCCAGAGGATTTTCTTAAGCTGAATTAAACAGGAGTGTTCTTACTGAAGGGTATGGACACACACACCAGGGCAGTCTGCTGTCAATAACTGGGCAGCACCAGAATATGAAGGGTTGCCCCTTCCCCAGGTTTGATCAGGTCCTAACCAATCACAGGCTGGGCAACATTCTTTTTTAAATCTTTCATCTGCTTTATTTCAACTCCCTGGCAATCATTTGTTAAGAAGATGAGTTCAAATTCCTGTTCTGTCTCTTGTGAATGCAAGTGAAGTTTGTAGGGATACTAAATAATAAACTACAAGAGCACCGAGTTTATAAATGAGTAAAAAACACAGTCTGTACTTTGAAAAGAGGGCAGTGGTTACAAGAATAGATAAAGATGGAAGCATTGAAGAATTTGTCTTTTGCTGAGTTTACTGCGTATCTCTAGCATCATACTGTTCTTCTGCCCCAATCCCATTCACCTCGACTAGTGACATTACAAGGTGCATGTTACCATTTCTAACTATTGATTTTGTAGTTGATGAATAAGTAAAAAAAAAAATAATTGGAGTATATGATGATTGTCTGGAGGCCGTAATGCTAGTCACTGAGAGTGCTGATTCTGCAGTTGAGGCCTGAATTTCACTCCGGGTCCCCTGTGTCCTATGTGGTATAAGGAGAGAACTGCCTCCTAAAAACTGTCCTCATGCATACTGTTACAGATATCTGCACACACATACACACACACACATGCACACAAACACACACAAACACACACTCACAAACACACAGTATATTAAGAATTGAAAATGCAAAATTAAACTTGGCCACTATCTCACTATGTAACTAAATGAATTCTAGAAATTGTAAAGCTAGAAAGTTTTCTGAAAAAGCAGAACATGAAAATCTATACAAGGTAACTTAGGATGACTGTTTTGCAACTGTGAAAAGGATTTTACTAATAGTACTTAAATTTGACTGAATATGAGCTAAATTATTGATATACTAAAGCCCATTCAGATGGAGACACTTCGTTCATCAGGATCCTGTTATGAGAATTGTTGGGGTCATAGTCTGTGAGGGGTTTGAGACACACATGCATATAACTGTCTTAGCACTTTTACACACAATATGTGAATGTGAACAATCAACAATCATTCATGCAAAAACTCACGGGAAAAAAACTAACAAGGCTTAAACAAGTCCTCCCCTGAAAGGGAAGTTAGCCAAGAAGGATTTAGGCACATTCCAAACATGAAAAATACAGAAGCAATATTACCTTCCACTGCTCCCCTACCAGATGACTAGAGCTACAAAGACTGATGAGACCTGTACTTGTGAGATGTAGAGCAATTAGACACTTATGTAAAGTTTCAGGGAATGGTAATTAACATAATTAGTTCTGAAATCCATTTGCATACTTTCTGCCCCAGCAATTTCTTTCCCCGGATGTATATCTAATAGAAATGTACACAAATTTGCTCCAGAATTACTACCCAATAGCATCCTCGGCAACACTAGTCATTAATAGCTGCAACAGAAAAACCTGAGATACTCTTGAACAGAAGACATGCACAATAGTGGAATCATTAAGGAAATTGTTATACAACAATGAAGAATAAGTCAGCATTGCTGTGAACAGCACAGGTGAATTTCATGAGCTGGAAACAAAGGGAAAGATGAGAGTTAGAAGCAGTGGATACTGGACAGATTGGTTCCAGGACTCAAAATTAGATGAAGCAAATCTGTGGGATTTAGAAGTCAAGAGAATACTTAAAAGGGCAAGAGGGAGGTTTTTGGGAAGCAGAGAATATCTCCCCTTCCCCCCTCTCTCTCCCTCTCTCCTTTTCCTCCCTCCCTCTTTTCCTTTCTTCCTCTCTTCTATAGTTTCTAATCATCTACATCAGACATAATTTTATAATAAAAGTAACTTCTTTTACGACACATCAGTAAAAGACAAGAAGTAAAGTGAAAGTAGAAGATGAAAAATCAAATGAAGACTGTTCTTTTTAAGTTGCGGACCTGCTGCAGTCTTTGTGTACAAAACACAATGAGTTGGGGAGCACTAGAAGCAACTGGGAGATCTTCAGTGTATTCTGCTGTTCTGTAGACTTAAGTAATCCCTTCATCTATCAGTAGCACTCCAGGGCAGATTCAGTCTTAGGTTATGAGGTTTGCCAGATTCAGCCATGGACAAAAGCTGTTCTGTTTATTAGCTTGCTCTTCATTCCCAGTATGGTCAGGCACTCCCAAATTGCACTTCCAAGAGGCATATTGGGAAAGGGATAAAAATAAATACCCAACAGCAAACTAAATCCAGTCTCATTCTGTAGTGTTTTCCTTCATAGATGCCATGTCCATCAGTAACTTCAGCGTGATGCTCAAGTGCCTTACAACATAGCATCAACTTTCTTTTCTGGTCCCATTTTTCTGTCAATCATATAAACCCCTTTCTGCTGTGGTTGTATTAAGATTCTCATGTTTCCTGTATTATGATCTAGCCCCCTTCCTACATAGCAAAATGCAATGGGATTTTAGGTTTTATCTCTAATAACAGTAGTTTAGAGAAAGTGTCTAAATTCTCCTGTTGTAATAGCAATCATTTCTCTTTATGCTATTTTTATTAATATCGAGAGCCAGATTTACACACCAGAAGACAGGGTTAATATTAATATCATGCATCTTCAAGACTATCTATCAAGCAGCTATGATTATGCTTCTGTAACAGACAAAACAAACAAACAAACAAACAAACAACAAACAAACCAACCTGTCCAAGCTCCCGTAGACAATAAGTGTATGAACCAAAATCTGACTTAGATCTAATATCTCAAAGCAGAAGCTTTTGCACAGGTCTTGCTTTGCACTACATGGTGTATTTGAGAGCATATGCCCTGTTCTTCTGCATACCAGGCACGATAATCAACCACTTGGGCTGTTGCATTGACTCAGTGGGTAATGGGGCTTACTGGCCTAAGCTGACAACCTGAATTCAGTCTCTAGAACCCATGTGAAGGTGGGAGGAAAGCATGAACAGAACACTCCAGCACTGTCTTCTGAACTCCTTCTGCATGCAGTGGTTTTCACTCTCCCTCATCATACACTTAGGTACACACAATAAAAATACATTTAAATTCTTTTAAATTTTTTTTTTACCTACTCTAAGTAGTAATAAATCTTTTAACAGAATTAATTTCAATTCGGTGTCATAGCAGGAACCAATAACAGGTTTAATTTTGTCTCCCATAAATGTGGGTTTTGCAGTCTTTTCCTCCTCTGCCTCAGCAAGACTTTTTCTAGAGGTAATTTAGGTAAAATTAAGTTTTTGGGTAGACTCTTGGCTATTATAATCCATGCTTTGTATATGAACAGGAGGTTGGGACACAGACATGTATACAGAAAGGCCCATGAAGATGTTTAGAAGATGGCAACTTACAGGCAAAGGAGGTTTCACACAAGACCAACCCTGCTTGCGATTTTAAATGTCTAGCCTTTGGAGATGTGAGTAAACAGGTTTCAGATGTGGAAGCTTCCGGCCTTTGGTATTTTGTCCAGAAAGCCCTTGCACACAAGCACGCTTGCTGTGGCTCTGTTGTCTGATAAGTGTGTTCCTAGAGTTCCTCTTTTCCTCTGCCGACTTTCTTTGCCCTTCTGGGTGTATGATGACCTACTCCTTACTCTTTGTAACCAACTGTTCCCTACCTCTGCTATTTGATTATTTATAATTTCTGTTTTCCTGAATATAGCCTATAATAGCCCTATTGTGGTGATCTTTATCCAGTTTTACCTTTTTTTTAAAATCAGCACTGTTAATACACTCAATAAAACAGTTTTGTTGTTATTTTGTGGTTTAGCTTTTCAAAACAGCATTTCTCTGTGTAATAGCTCTGATTGTCCTGGAGCTCGCTTCGTAGACCAGGTTTGTCTCAAACTCTCAAACTCATAGAGATCTGCTTGCCTCTGTCTCCAACTACTGGAATTAAAGGGATGCACCACCACACCCAGCATGTACACTAGCATTTTGCCTTGTGAGTTTTTTTTTTAAGATAGATGTTTGAAGACCACCCACATGGGTCAGTGGATAAAAATTTTCACCACCAAACCTGATGAACAGTTTGATCCCAAAAAACCACATGATAAAGGAGAGAATCAACCCCTGAAAGTTATCCTCTGATCCCACACATAAACCTTAGCATACTTGTGCTTACACAATATACATATAGGTGTATGTATATGTATATACATATTTGTATATAACACACACACACACACACACACTAGGTTTGGAGGGA
Organism: Tokudaia tokunoshimensis; assembly: GCA_036184795.1. Taxonomy (NCBI): domain Eukaryota; kingdom Metazoa; phylum Chordata; class Mammalia; order Rodentia; family Muridae; genus Tokudaia; species Tokudaia tokunoshimensis. The sequence continues at coordinate 2,252,080 of BTHU01000005.1, forward strand.
TGGCTCAGTTCTTAAGAGAGCTCTCTGCTCTTGTAAAGAATCAGAGAACATATCCCAGTACCCATGTGGTAAAGCTCCAACCTATAACCCCAGTTGTAGGGATTACAATGTCATCTGCAGGTACCCTCATACACATACACACACAAATAAGTAAAAATAAAAACTAAAAAAAATATAAGAAAAAGCATTTCTGAAAGACTTGGTTTGACTAGGATTGACAAGCTTAGCAATGTATGATATATTCATTGTTTACATGAAATTTAAGTTTTCCCAGGTATTTTGTAAGTTACCTAGTAGCCCAATATTTCTTTACTTATCATTAAAGTTGTCAGGTCTGTTATGGAGCTAGGAGAGTTAATAAATTGAGGGCACATTCAACATGAAGCTTAAAAAATATTAGGATGTAAAGCAAGCCGTTGTATTCATGTTGTGTTTTTCCAGTGATCTTTGCATATAATAGAATTATTGTACTACTGATGGTCTTTCCTAATCTGACTTTTAGTGTACAATGACTCAAACCCTGCCCTCCAAGCTTTAGGACACACAATCCCATTTTATTGACCCATCTCCAACAAATTCTCTAACATATTTGGTTCTTCATCATACTTAAAATTCTTCATAATACTTCCTCCAACCCAGGACTGAAGCCGTGTAAAAATGACAGTGGCCTTTTTTGTTGTCCACTGAACCTTCTCCCACACAGTTCTGAGGAGCAGTTTTGTCCATGTTTGCAAAACATGTTTGCAAAACATTTATGCCACCATCCCTCTCATAACACTGCTCCTTTCTCCAGCCTTGGCACCCTCTACAAAGAATTCTCCTGGAAAAAGAGGCCACATTGTTTACCAACTTAATAAAGCTCTCCAGTAAATAAACCCATTTGTGTTTTGCTTGTGCTCTGCCTTTTTATTCAAGGGTTGAATCAATAGTATGTTCTGTGACTCTGTTTAAAGCAGACACAGTTAAGAACATTAATGGAGACAGCATGGCCATACAGCAGTTGCCCGGGCTTGGTAGATGTCGATTAACTCCCCAATGCTCCTTTTAGACAGATGTTTCCCAAGAATCTTGCCAGAACACATGCATATTCTGTTAGCAGTGAAGAAGTTAAATACAAAGCCACTTCCTTCTTCCCTGAATGCATGCCTGAAAAGTCAGAAACCATAATTGAATGCATATGTGGCATTTTCCACAATATGTTAGGTTGGTGGTTCTAATTATTATCACATGTACCACATTTGATCTGGTAGAACATGTGAAAATGTTTATATACTTTTACATTATGGTTTTACAACACATATAAACATTTAGGTACAAAAGGATTATAAATTTTGTTAAAAGCATTGAATTACTGTCAAAAAAAGAGAGAAACTTTAGCAATTATCCCTGTGCTTCTTGCAAATTCTTTTTCATAAAAAAAATCTGAAAGAGTAAAGCAGCAGGAGAGTTCAAGTTGGGGAAATGAGGCTGAAATGCATCTAATAAACAGAATATATTTTGTAGCAGGAGGCTTTTAGGCTTTTAGGACTCTGTAATGACCTGACAATTCAGAACCCAGGTCTGGTCTTTATCTCATCTGTCTCTTGCTCCACGAGGAAAGTGGAGAACAATAAGGTAAGAGACTGAGGTATTGTCCAGGGTCAGGAGCAAAGTTGTCCCTGGTGATTACTGAGAAGCTGCTCTGGCCCAGGCGCTTTGCACACACATATTCTAATCTTTATAACAATCTGGCTCTCTCATTACAAATGAGGAAAACAGTTCAAATGCTTAAGGGAACTGTGCTGTTGTTTTTCTGTTGATTGAACGCAGAAGCTTGGGTACCAGCCAAATCCAGGTCTAAGGGTAAAGATTTTTGCTCTGTATTTAGAGGATGAGGATCAGCATGAAACTTGTCTGAGATGTTCCCCTGAACTATTGGTGGATAGACCAGAAATCCTGTCCATTGACCCTTCAGAAGTAGAGCTGATACCAACTCTGTATTGCTCACTGGAGAGATGGCAATATATTTGAATCAGCACTTCAGAAAACATGCCTGGCTCATTAAACAGCAAAGCAAGGAAGACTTTTCAAGGGCATCTGGTTTATTTTCTTCAGTTTAAAGATAAAGGATCTGAGGTCAACTAGCTTAGTGACTTGGGACAGCAGCAATGAGAATTTGGGAACACTGCCCTCTGGCAGCCTTGTAGCTCAGATTCTATGAAAAAGAATGGACAGACACAGCTAGAGAGCTGTTAGCAATTTCTAAACAGTAGATAATGTGTCCTCTTATGCTGTAGTCAATGGGCATGGACTGGTGAGACAGCCTGTGGCTACTGTAGAATGAGGGAGATATCTCCCCAGATGTGTGAGCATCTAGATCACCCAACCAATTAGGGCCATTTCACCTAATGTCTTTTTGCCTAATGCAGACCAGTTAATCAAACTCAAACTGTTCCAGCTATGGTAAGCTATTTCCTACCTAATTGGCAGAGTTCGAATGCTCACTGGAGGGAGTCTCTCCAGTCCTCATTTGGGGCTGCACATGAGTTTTGTGGTTGGAAGGAAGTTAAGATGCCCTAAAGTCTAGACACAGAGACTCACTTTTAAAGGTGGAATGAGGAGCCATGAAAGAGGGATAGTTATAAAAGCACAGCTCTGGAGTCTGATGGACTAATAATTCGTGGAAGTGACTACCTTATTGCTCCCTTCTGACTTCAACTATTACAGGTTACCTCTGTGATTTATAGAACCATGGGAGTAGCTATTGGCTTCCTTCCTTCCTCCTGCCCATTCTTCTAATGCTGTTTGAAGTTGGAAATATAGGAGCTGCTTTTCTTAATTTCTAGCTGTGAAGAAGATCACAATGCTCATTGTAACTACAAACAGCCTTTTCAAAATTACTTTTTCCTGAGTTTTTTTTTCTACCACATAGTGGAGCACTAACACAGGTATTTCACAAAGAACAGTGGTGGATAGCAGAAAGAAATTCATTAAATCTGACTTTCCAAGTCCTACTCTACATTTGAAAAGGCTATTTAATTTAGGGATTAATGGAAGTGCTTAGGACAGAATATTACACTACAGAGCTCACAAGAACTAGAACCTATGTAGCAGAGGAGATCTGGAAAATTCAACAATGTCCAATCACAGTGAAGAATATTCTTTAGTCTTCTTAATTGCTCTGTTCCTCAGGCTTTCAATCCCATGATCTTCTTTTATCATTTCCCTATCAAAGTTCCCTACCTCATAAATAGAGAGGGGGAAGCTAATTTAAAAATAGGACATGAGAAACTACCTCAGAAAATGATTCACAGGCTCTCTGAAATCACCAAAGTGGATCCACTTAAGTAACTTTTAAGTGTTGATGAGAACATATTGAATAGAATCATTCTCTAGAAAGTTGTGTAACATAAAAATGAATCAGACAACATGCAAAAGTATCCATGAGGACCCTTTTGGGTATTGATTGGGAGTTAAGGGTCACTGGCATATGTACAGAAAAGATTTTAGAATCACACATTAGAAAACCATGCCACTGTCATCATGGAATGTCACTACCTTAAGATCTCTCAGAAACTGCACAGCAGTTCTACTGAGAAGTGCCCCATTTCTCTCAAATTACAAGTTTGTAAACTGAGACTAGGAAAAGTGAGTTGATTTCTAAAAAAGGTGAAGTTACAAGCAGGGTAGAGCAATAGTGTCTGAATCCCAGGTTGTGTTTCACAATTATTGTTAATGTGTATACAATTCTGAAATACCGAGTGAAACAACAGAGTACAGTTTGTTCATTATTCTACAGTAGAAAAAAAACCCACAGGCAAGACCTAGGGAATGTGATGTTAGAATGAGAGGATACACAAAAAAGCAACCCAAGTACCATATTGATGGAAAAATGGGGTTCTCAGAACATCATCTGGGCAAAGAACTTCTGCAAAGGCTGCATTGGACTCCTTGAATCGTCCATTATAAAACTGTGACACTTTGGACTAGTGGTGTGATTAGCTGCAAAGGTCTTCTAGTGTTTTGAATCACAGTTCCTTTCCATTGCCTACAGGCAATAAAATACAAAATTTAGTTTAATAGAACCTCTATAAATCTAGTTTATTTACTTCACTTGAAATCAAAACAATTGAGCAATGCCTCACATCAATCTAAAGGTAAATTCTTTTAAAAATCACTCTTGAGTAAACAAAGGAGCTCTGTGTAGGGATGAACATGAAGAAATCAGTGTAGGGTTGAACATGAACTAACACAGTTCAGAAGAAAAAGACAATCCCCAGGTTATCATGGACATCTTTCTTTTAAATAAAATTATGCCAAGAAAACTTTTTTAAGTTTCTAGTTAAGGTTATTAAAAGAACATGGAATTAATGAAATGAACTCTTAAATCGTACAGAGACAGGGGCTTTCAGAATAGAAAAAATTATTCATTAAGCTCTTGGTTTTATGATAAATTTGGAGTTATGGCGTCTATTAGTACATAACACAGATAACAGAAAATAAACTTTGTAAAGCAGAGGTTAGACTAAATATTGTAATATAAGATTGAGAAGAGTGAGGTAAAGGGAAAGATGCTCATTGAAAGATGAGGCAAGGAGTCCAAGTCCAGCTTGTTTCAGGGGTCATACGCATAGGCTTCCAGTTCCTGTATGCAGTCAGCCAGTAGATCAGATGTTCAGTGGGGTCAGAAAGCATGCTGCCGCTTTTGTCCTTCCCAAAAGTAGTGTCTGAAAACAGTTGTTTGAGGATATACTCTTACAGATTCATACTCAAATGAAGTCTGTGCTACTCCAGGCACAGGGATGGGGACTAGCAGTGAGGATAGTTAAAGAGAGTATACTAGACTTTTTGTTATGTTTATAAAATGTAAAATAAATGTGAAAATGATGCATGAAGACTAAAAATCTAAAATAGTATTTCACTTCATCATTGAAGTGAAATATCAACATACAAGTCATAAATGCTATGTGTCATTAGATAAACACACTCCTTAGCTTAAGTGTCTACTGTCAGGCATCCGAGTCTGAATCCCAATTTACCATTTGGCTTTGTATGAGCATAGACAAGTTCTCTCTCTCTCTCTCTCTCTCTCTCTCTCTCTCTCTCTCTCTCTCTCTCTCTATCCCTGTGCCTATATGTACACATCTCTTCATATACAAATACATTTTTATGAACCTACAAAATCCAATAAAATGTATTTTTAAAAAGTAGTTGCTATAATTATTTAAGCAAATGTTTTCTTTTACATAATAATTTATTAGCTTACTAAAATTTTTAATCTGTGTATTTTTTTACTTTGATAGAAAATGTCACTAAATACAAAAAGAAGACACTAATATTTAAATTATACTTATAGGTGAGTCCCTCTCCTCCTGAGAGTCCAATCTGCAAGGTTTAGAAACTGTGTTGACTTTTAATTGGATTTATATTATTAAGCCTATTATCTAAAGATGTCATTTGATATTGGTATACATCTTGGAATTTCAACATTACATCGTTAGAGTTATCTACGTAGCTGAATGTGCTTTTAATTAATAACATCATTGAATGTAGCTGGAGCACTGCTGGGAAGGAACATGGGCAGTATGATAGCCCCCTTCAGCATGTTTTCTGCTGTGTTCTTTTCCACTCTGATCATGTTACCCAGGATCAGATAGGCAACTTCTGTGCCTATTGCTTTTCTAACCTGTAAACTGGGAAAAAAAGGTTTTGTATTTTAGCATCCAAAACTCCAAAATCTAAAATGGAGCACTCTCCAAGTTTTAATACATTTAGACAATATCATGCCACTTTATGAAATGTCATACCTGACCTCACAATTTAAATGTATATACACCAAAGTTACTGTATGAAATTTTCTCTAAAATATCTATGAATGTAATGAATTTTACATTTCCCTTGGATGTCAGCTAAAATATTACATTAAGTACATGCAAATATTCTGAAGCTGAAAACTGGGAAATCTTCTTGTTCCAAAAATCCCAAGCCTACAGTATAGGTTAATTGTGAGAAAGCAGACAGCTGGTTGTTGCTGAGCATGTGGAAGTCTGGGGAAGTTGCAGCTTGCTTTCTGAGTTAGAACTGGTTGTTGACTCCATTGTCTCCACTTAGGCCTAAGGCTAAGACTCCTGTCCTGTCTTCCTCTTCTTGACTAGACTGACATCATAGCTAGCATTCTCCTGACACCAGTATTCCACTAATCTGAAAATCATTTCTCTGGGCATCTTAGAAAGTCTACCGATGACATTTGTATCTACTAAGTTCTGACCTGAAGCTTTTTATTCAGCACTGCATCCATGCATTATGAAGAAAATAAAAGGAAAGAATATGATTTCCATATGATCTGAAAGTCCTTTCATACAGACTGTTCTTCCTCAGTCTCCATTAAAACTCCTACAATAGTAGTAGATACTCCATGAATGGATCTGTGGGAAAAGATGAAAGGTGACCCATAGTTGTGTCTAGAGCCTGTGGGGTTTGTTTTGTAGTTGTATTGAGATATTCACACTTCTTATCTGTTACTTCACTGTTTGGTTCTTTGTGATTTTTTTCCCCTCTTGCTCAAGTAGAAGTAAGTCTGTATACTAATTGCTGGGAAATTTTAAGCAATCAGTAGAGGTAGTTAATTTGTAGAGCAATCATAAGTCTAGCATTATGAGATTGATTTTATATCATATATTTGTAGCTATTCTTTCAATAAGTTGGGTGTATAACTACAAGCACTCATCTAACTCAGCCCAATGGAAGCACCTAACTCCTTCATGCCTATATTAGTCGAAGATGTCAGTGGGTGTTTTTTTCATTTACGAAGATAACAAATTCCCGGGAAGAGTTACATCAGTATAAAACTGAGAAATGACATGGCAATTTTTCTCACATCAGAAGCCAAAAATTGTTATGCTTGATTGTGATCATGTTGTAGTCACAGAGAACATGCACTCCTTTCATAAAGAATGTATTTCGTATCAAGTTCCTCCTTTTATTAGATCTAAAAATCTACTATCTCTAAAATACACAATTCTTAGAATGTTGCTCACCACATGTGTTCATAATTTTGAAAAATGGCGAAATGTGCAATCAGCAACTAAATATTCTTCAAGGACGTCCTCACAAAAAGAACACCATATTTTCGAAGCTGAAACAGATGTGCAACTACTTGAGGCACAGCTCCTTCAGGCTTTTTCTGTACCATGAGGTATCACCCAGATGTTGCTACCCAAAGGCCTTCAACGACTTGCATCCTTTAACTAACATAATACAAGAATGACTGGGTTCCTTAGTTCAGTGGGGCAGTACAAATGTAGCAGAAAATGCAATCACACAGCATGGTGGCCAGAGACTTGACTCTGCTCTCACCTAGGTAATAAATGGATCATGTCACCTGACCAAGGCTCAGTCTCTTGCGCTTCATTTATTATGGCCATGCTCCACTGTCGCGCGGTTAGTCAAAAGGACAGAAATTAACTCAACCCTCAATCAGTCTGTCCTCTAGAAGTCCTTCAGTCTGTTTCTTGGGATTTAACTTCAGCAGGTACATGTTGTACAAGTCTCTGTTAAAAGCTATCAACCCTAATGTTTGGAAAAGGGTCCTGCTGAGTTTCATGAGTTTAAATTGTAGAGATATGAACATTAAAAATTTCACGTGATTGCTCCTTTTAAATATGATTTATTAGTCAAGAATGTTAAAGGAGGAATGTATCAAAGGCAATGCTACCTACAAAGCAGAAAGGGAGTTGCTTCCAACATATGTTTCACAGCTTAGCTCTACCCTCAGTTTTGAGAATCATTTCATGTGCTCTTGTTCTCTTCCTTGGCCTCAAGCCCAAACATCTTTGATGATACCTTCGCTATCTCCCAAGCTTGAGATTCAGACACAAAGGCATGAAACTGAACATGAAGTATTAACATGAGATAATGACTCCACATAACCAAGAACTCAAAACTACCAATTTCATCAAGGGTAAAAAAACCCATTTATTTTTCTTTTTGGAAAAGCACTTGGGAGCATTGTGTGATCTCATCCTGACTCATAAATATCCCTTCTATCTCATTTTATAAAGTGAATGAGGTGAGAAAGGAGATGCCGAGAGAGAGAGAGAGAGAGAGAGAGAGAGAGAGAGAGAGAGAGAGAGAGACAGAGAGACAGAGAGAGACAGAGACAGAGACAGAGAGACAGAGAGAGAGAGAGCATGAGGAGTATGGAGAATTTTTGGAAACTGGGAGCACAAAATGTGAAGATTCAATGGTATAAATGAATAGACAGGGGCTATCACAGCAAAGGAGGAGTGGGTAGTTGTTAACAGGAGTTTTATTGTGGGTGTTTATCAATGCTAATTCATTGAAATATATGTAACTTTCTTGGGGATGAAAAGGTCAAGGTTAGTGCCTGTGTGTTCTGCTAGCCATATGTCATGGTTTCTGACTAAAATAACTACCTCAGTGCTTCCTGTATGTGGGAAAAGAATAGCTAGAAAGTAAAAAGAGCACATTTGTGGATTTATTATTCATGAAGTTTTGGTAACCTTGGGTTTGATGACTTTGAATCTGGTTTTTCCAAATTTCCTTTCAGTATCCACAACTCCTCTTAGCTGTTGAAGAGAAAAACCTTTTCAGTTTCTTTAAGGAAGAGCAGTTGTATTAGGCTTTATCATGGGTGGCAAACGAGAGAACACAAACACCTGCATGGAAGAACATCCAGAATAGCTTGAATTGTGCCTTATATCTGGACCCTTTAGAGTAGATTCACATTGCAGCTTCCTTGCTTGTTATTAATGCAAAAAAGCTAATAATTCTATAATTGGTTGAGTCCAAGTGTCTTAGTTAGAGTTTCTATTGCTGTGAAGAGACACCATGACCAAAGAAACTCTTACAAAAGACAATGTCTAATTGGGACTGGCTTATAGTTTCAGAGGTTCAACCCATTATCATCATTGTGGGACACATGTCAGCTTTCAAGCAGAAATGGTGCTAGAGAAGGAGCTGAGAGTTCTACATCTTAATCTGAAGGCAGCCAAAAAGAGAATTGTCCACAGGCACCCTTTAGGTAACTGTCTTCTGCACTAGATTGAGCTTGACTGTTGGTCCTCAAAGCCTGACTTCACAGTGATATATTTCTTCCAACAAGGCCTAGTCCATCAAGGTTAAATCTATTCCAACAAGGCCACACCTCTTAATAGTGCCACTTTCATGGGCCAACCATATTCAAACCACCACACCAACTTTCCAAAGTCATATGAACTAAAAGTCTTCTGTCCAGAAGGGACATCTAAAAGAACAAGCAGGTCAGTACAGTGGCTGAAGAAAGTTGATTAAATTGAAAAGACTGCAAGCTAATCTGCAGCAGCACTGATGAAACAAAAGCCACCCCACCTTACCTGCTTTGGGGTCACCTCTCCCCACTGGCCATCACTCTGCAAGTCAGCAACTATCAGGAGAGCCAAGGGGGAAGCCCAAATGAGGGAAGGAGTTGCATTTCCCTGTTTGCTGCTCACACTCAGAGCCCAGATAGTTATGGGAAAATGATTTGACTTTGAAAGAAGCACCTGAATATTCTAAGTTCTGAATTTAGAGTGTCTTTGATAGCTTCTTCTTCTTCTTCTTCTTATTATTATTATTATTATTATTATTATTATTATTATTATTATCATCATCATCATCATATTTTTATTATATATTTTCTTTATTTACATTTCAAATGCTATCCCCTTTCCTTGTTTCCCCTCCAAAAACTCCCTATCCTATCCCCCCTCCCCTTAATAACTAATCTACCCACTCCTGCTTCCTTGACCTGGCATTCCCCTACCCTGGGTCAATGAGCTTTCACAGGTCCAATGGCCTGTCCTCTCACTGATGTCTGACTAGGCCATCCTCTGCTACCCATGTGGCTGGAGCCATGGGTCCCTCCATGTGTACTCTTTGATTGGTTGTTAAGTCCCCGGAAGCTCTGGGGGTGGGGGTGGGTACTGGTTGATTCATATTGTTGTTCCTCCTATAGGGCTGTAAACCCATTCAGCTCCTTGGGTCCTTTCTCTAGCTCCTCCATTGGGAATCCCGTGCTCAGTTCAATGGTTGGCTGAGAGCATCCCTCTTTGTATTTGTCAGGCACTGACAGGGCCTCTCTGGAAACAGCTATATCAGGCTCCTGTCATCAAGAACTAGTTGGCATCCACAAGAGAGTCTGGGTTTGGTAACTGTATATAGGATGGGTCCCCAGGTGGGGCAGTTTCTGAATCATCTTTCCTTCAGTGTCTACTCCACACTTTGTCTCTGTATTTCCTCCCATGGATATTTTGTACCCTATCTAAGAAGGACCAAAGTATCCACACGTAGGTCTTCCTTCTTAAGCTTAATGTGGTCTGTGAATTATATCTTGGGTATTCCAAATTTCTGGGTTAATATCCACTTATCAGGGAGTACATACCATGTGTGTTCTTTTGTGATTGGGTTACCTCACTAAAGATGATATTTTCTAGTTCCATCCATTTGCCTAAGAATTTCATGAATTCATTCTTTTTAATAGCTGAGTAGTACTCTATTGTATAAATGTACCACATTTTCTGTATCCAATCCTCTGTTGGGGGACATCTGGCTTGATAGAGTAAAATGTCCCTGAACAAAGATTCGCGGATCCACCAAGTATTGTTTTTCAGAATTTTGGTGGTTTAATACTGGTAAGTAATGTTAGGACAGTGAAACTGACAAGCAAAAGGAAAATATTTTCCTTTTGAAAATATTTTATGAATTCTGCTCCTTTTGTTCAATAGATGTAGCAATCGAAAATCGTATAGTATGATTGGAGAGAGGGTTACTAATGACTCTCCTGTTTTATTGGATCAGTTTTTTTATTTGTTTATTTACTCTTTTATCTTTTGACACTACAATGTAATGCATCATCCACCTATACTTTCTTCCCTCCAAACCATCCCATGTGCTCCTCCCTACTCTCTTTCTTGAATTGTGGTCTGTTTTTCATTAATTGTTTATATATATATAATATATTACATAAACAATTATATATTATATATAAAATTTCTCTCTCTCCATATATATTATATATATTATGTATCTAATCTCTCCATATATAATATAAAATATATTACTTAATTTTATATATATATATATGTGTGTGTGTGTAGAGAGAAAGAGAGAGAAAGAGAGAGAGAGAGAGAGAGAGAGAGAGAGAGAAAGAGAAAGAGAAAGAGAAAGAGCATGGCATTCCAGAGGAGCTTGTATAGTACTTTTCAATTACAAAGGTTTAAAATTGTATATATTTTAAAACTGAAAAAGTAAAAAATCTGATGAGGACCAAGTCCAGATCTTGTGAAGCCTTGGTGTACAAATGAGTGACCTGTACAAAAACACAGATGCTAACTCAATGTGTCTAAAATGATTTCTGAGTTCTTATGTTTCTAACAGGTTCTGTGTTTATGGTTCATGCATAATTTGGAAAAAAAAGGTTGGAGTTCAAATCTGTCCCCTCTGTATACAATCAAAATTAAGCAATCTTCTAATTATGGTGTGGAAATTATTTTTAATTATAGTATCAATGGTAAGAATATAGCAACATGAATTTGCAAGTATAGATAATAAAGAAAATTGAGCCTAACTGGGACATCAGAAATAATAAAACATGCTCAATGTTATATAAAAGCACATGTTTCTTTAAATATATTTACACTAAAAGATTAATTCCATATACATGATCATATATTTCATTGTGTACAAGTGGAGACTGGAGGGCACTATGAGGTAACTGACTCTCTCCTTCTATCCTGTGAGTTTGGGGATCAAAATCCAGTTGTTAGGTTTGGTGGCAAGCTTCTTTCTATGCTGAGTCCTCTTCCTTCCCCTCAAGTTCTTTCAAAAAGAGTCTGAGTTAAGTTGAGGTTAACCTGGAAAAGAGTGTTTTAAGTATGCTTAGGTTCTTCAAATCAAAAACATAAACAACTTAACAAGGGCTAAGATGTGTATACAGGAACTGTAATTTATTGTTGATAGCAAATTACAGATGACAAAAGTAAATGGACAGATATTGTCATGAATGAGAAAAGTCATTACAGTTTAAATGGCCATGTCTGCAAATTTATCTGCAAATTCATCAAAATCCTACATAGCTTAAGAATACTTCCTTATTTTTGTTTGAGACAGTCTCATACAGCCTAGGCTAACCTTTAATACACCATGTAGCTGAGGCTTTCTTTGAAAATTTTCTTTTTTTTGTCTCTGCTCCTGAATTCTAGGCTCACAGGTGTGTACCACTATGCTCAGTTTACAAAAGTGCTGAGGCCTGAACCCAGGGTCTTGTTCATTTTAGGCAAATAAGTACTCTACCAACTCTAACAACTGAGCTATATCCCCAGCCCTAATTTTTCCCCCTCAAGACAGGGTCCTCTGTATAGCCTTGGCTGTCTTGGAACTTGTTCTGTAAGTCAAATTGGTTTAGAAATCACAGAAATCATCTTTGCTCCAGTGGCCGGAAGTTGGGACTGCCAGGCTCTGAGACAGACAGGCATAATATCGCTTGGGTCTCGGGCGGCTTGTGTGTATGCAGCTCCCAAGTGCTGGGCAGATCTGCAGTAACCAGCGCGCCAGCTCTGCTGTGGGACTTCTGCCTGGCAGTGGGACCCCGCACTGGGCGGGAGCCTACCAGCTTTCCTTCCTCGACCTCTGTTCCCGCAGACTGCACTGAAGAGACAGGTACACAGGCTCTCCCCAATATAACATCGCTTGGGACACGGACTGTTGGGGCTTCCGCCTGCGCCCAAGAACGGGACAGCGCTGTGGTCGTCTGGGTGCCAGATCTGCAGGCCATCGCCTCTGCAGGGTGACCAGTGCCACGGAGAGAGTGCAGAGTGCACTCCGCCATCTTTGCTCCAGTGGCCAGGAAGTTGGGACTGCCAGGCTCTGAGACAGACAGGCATAATATCGCTTTGGTCTTGGGCGGATTGTGTGTACGTGGTTCCCAAGAGCAGGGCAGATCTGCACTAACCAGTGTGCTAGCTCTGCGGTGGGACTTCTGCCTGGCAGAGGGACGCCCCCTTCCCCCCTCCACTCTAGGAGAGATCACACACCCCTGCACAGGGCAGGAGCCTACCAGCCTCCCTTTGGCGACCTCTGCTCCAGGAATCCACTACGCTGAGCCTTTGGATGTGCAAGGACTCCCCAATATAACATTACTTGGGGCAAGGCACATCAGGGCTCCAAAGTCACTCAGGAGCAGGGCAGGCCCCAAAAATCTGTGCCAGGGGAATTCTGGTAAACCGCGGGGGGGGGGGGCAGAAATAGCTTTGCAGGCTCACAGGAGGTCCAACCAACAGCCAGTGACAGCAGGACCAACTAACATCAGAGGTATCCAGATGGCAAAAGGCAAACGTAGGAACGTTACTAACAGAAATCAAAGTAATATGGCACCATCTGAACCCAACTCTTCAACAGCAGCAAGTCCTGGATACCCCACCACACCCGAAAGACAAGATCTGGATTTAAAATCACTTCTCATGATGCTATTAGAAGATCACAAGAAGGACACAAATAAATCTAATAAAGAATTACAGGAGACCATGAATCAACGGTTAGAAACCCTTACAAAGGAAACACAAAAATCGCTTAGAGAAATGCAGGAGAACATGGATCAAAAGATGGAGGCGCACAAGGACACAACACAAAAATCACTTAACGAGATGAATCAACGGGTAGATGCACTCACAAAGGAATCACAAAAATTGCATAAAGAAATGCAGAAGAATATGGGTCAACAGACAGATGCCCATAAGGAGACAACACAAAAATCGCTTAAAGAAATGAATCAACGGTTAGATGCCCTTAAAAAGGAAACACTAGAACTGCTTAAAGAAATGCAGGAGACGATGGATCAACAGATGGATTCCCATGAGGAGGAAACACAAAAATCGCTCAGAGAAATGCAGGAGAACGTGGGTCAACAGGCAGAAATCCTGAAAGAGGTAATGCAAAAATACCTTAAAGAAATACAGGAAAATACAAACAAACAAGTGAAGGATCTCAGCAAATCCAACCAGGAACTAAAAAAGGAAGTAGAAACAACTAAGAAATCATAAAGGGAGACAACTTTGGAGATAGAAAACCTTGGGAAGAAATCAGGAGTCATAGATGCAAACATCACAATAGAATACAAGAGATGGAAGAAAGAATCTCAGGTGCTGAAGATTCCATAGAAAGCATCGACTCAACCGTCAAAGAAAATGCAAAATGCAAAAAACGTGTAACCCAAAACATCCAGGAAATCCAGGACACAATGAGAAGACCAAACCTAAGGATTATAGGTATAGATGAGAGTGAAGATTTGCAACTTAAAGGGCCAGTAACATCTTCAACAAAATTATGGAGGAAAACTTCCCTAACCTAAAGAGAGAGATGCCGATTAATGTACAAGAAGCCTACAGAACTCCAAACAGACTGGACCAGAACAGAAATATCTCCCGTCACATAATAATCAAAACACCAAATGTTCTAAACAAAGAAAGAATACTAAAAGCAGTAAGAGAAAAGGGCCAAGTAACATACAAAGGAAGACCTATCCGAATCACATCAGACTTCTTACCAGAGACTATGAAAGCCAGAAGATCCTGGTCAGATCTCATGCAGACACTAAGAGAGCACAAATGCCAACCTAGACTACTATACCCAGCAAAACTCTCAATCACCATAGATGGAGAGACCAAGATATTCCATGATAAAACCAAATTTTCATAAGAACTCAACAAGTTAAACTCCAGAGAGGCAAGTAACCCTATTAAAAAATGGGGTACAACCACTCTGGAAAGCAGTCTGGCGGTTCCTCAGAAAACTGGGCATGACACTCCCGGAGGATCCGGCTATACCACTCCTGGGCATATACCCAGAGGCTTTACCTGCATGCAATAAGGACACATGTTCCACTAAGTTCATAGCAGCCTTATTTATAATAGCCAGAAGCTTGTCAAGTGCCTATGGCCAAAAAGGTCAGAGGCCATACAGGGAAGCTTACTACTAATGTTTTGCTAAAGGGACATGTTGGTAAACTGCCTTCTACATATGCATGGATTAGTGTTGTTCTCTTTGTTGGTCAGAAAACCTTCTTATTACAGTAGGTTGTGGTCAATCAAGGACTCGTAATTGGTCAACACACCAAGAATAATGGATTATAGAGTTCTCAGCCCTAAAGGGAATACTTACATAACACATTCCAAGTCTCAAGGAATTTCATACAAACGAGGTAGAAGACCATAAGAGCCAGAAGATAGAAGACATACCATAAAATCCTTTGTGAGAGCCATTGCACTTATAAACTCATTGCTGCTTTGCTTTCCTACACAAGACCTGACAAGATTTGGTAGTCATCATTTCACAGTGCAAGGGAGAGAGGCACACAAAGCCTCACCACTCCACAAAGGCTAACAGCAGTTAATGGGTGCTCAGTAAAAAAGGTGTCATTTTCTTCACTGGTAACTATTGATAAGTCACTCATGCTCCAGTAAATAATACACGCATGTGCTCATGTAACAACTCTCAATGAACTCACAAAGTCACACACAAAATAGATATGAAAGTAGGAGAGGCTTTTTCAGGAAGAAAAATTTCAGTCGGAAGGGGAGGAACAGATTACTGGAGATAGAAACAGTAAAAATGAAGATGCATATATAATGTATAGGTACATATGTATTTATGTTCAAGGTATTATTACTAAGAATGTCCCAAACTGAAACCAGTACAAATATCCATCAAATAGTTAATGAACAAATAAAACTCAAAAAATAGTATAATATTCAACTACTACTGAGTAGCTTAAAAATACTATTCCAATTAAAAGAATTCAGACACGGAATACAATACAGTCTATGCCTTGGCTTATATCAAGTGTTTAGAAAAAAAAAAATTATAAAGACTGAAATTAGATCAGTGGTTGCCTAGGGCTAGTGGTGGAAACAAGAGTAAGTTGTAAATGGACACAAGAGGAATTTGGAAGGTTATGGCAAAGTTAGGAAACTGGATTATGGTGATGTGACATAACTAATTTACTAAAAATCTGAATTGGGGAAAATCTTCAGGGGTTAAGAATAAAATGTTGAGATATTTTTTGTTTCTTTATTTGGTTCTTTTTTCCAATAGAACATTTTTACTGATTATTTGAAATTTTCACATAATACACCCCAATCACACTCAATTTCTAGTCCTCTCAGGTCTTTCCCCCTGACCCTTCTTATTACTATACACCACCCAGAAAGAAAAAGAAAAAAAAAAACAAAAGAACAACTATAACAAAAACCCCACAAGTTTAATTTGTGTCACCCATATACTCACTGGAGTATGGTCAAACTCGCAGTACACAGCCCCTTAAAGAAAACTGAACCCTTCCTCACCCACATTTCAGCCAGAAACTATTAACTATAGAAAGCTACACTTGTGTCTAGGGTATTCCGAGATTCTGGGTTAATATCCCCTTATCAGTGACTGCATACCATGTGTGTTCTTTTGTGATTGGGAACAGGAAAGGGGAAATAATTTTGAATGTAAATAAAAAAAAAACTTAGAAAATAAAATTAAAAAAAAAAAAAGAAAGCTACACTTGGGCATCCTTATCGCAATTTTTGAGGCTTTTTTCAATGTCTTCCTGTCTAGGCTGTTACTTTTGGAGTAGGGAGAACAGAGTGAGGGTTGGGAATTAATGGCTGCTACAGAAACCTTCTACGCCTCTCTTTCCTAGTTGTGAGTCTACAATCATTGATACCACTGCAAAAGTAGCTCCTTGCCCTTTGCAGTCAGTAGACCTCCACATAGCTTCATGTCTCAGCATTTGCTACAGACATTGGCATTGTCTCTGGTGGCAGTATAGAACACTGATCTCAACATGACCTCCAGAGCAAGGTCCATGGATGCCAATATAATGCCAACAGTAGTCCATCATGATTTCAAGTGACAGCATAGACCATGAACATCTACATGGATGTAACTAGTAACACAGGCCATGGATATCAACACAACCTCTGGCTGCAGCAGGACCACAGACCCAACAGGGCCCTGAAGCAGTACAGACCATGAATATTAAGATGACTTCATGACAGGCAGCACGTACAATTTTGACTTTATAAAAAATTATTTCAACACTTCATCATACTTTTGGTTAGCATATTAATTAATAGGGATATTAGCTGTCAAATACTTTGACCTCCTTTTGTTGTCTAATTGCTCTGGTTAGGACTTCAAGTGCTATATTGAATAGATACTGAGAGAGTGGGCAGCCTTGCTGGTCCCCGATTTTAGTGGGATTGCTTCAAGTTTCTCTCCATTTAGTTTGTTGATTGCTACTGGTTTACAGTATATTGCTTTCACTATGTTTAGGTATGGGCCCTGAATTCCTGATCTCTCCAAGACTTTTATCATGAAGGGATGCTGAACTTTGTCAAAAGCTTTTTCAGCATCTAATGAAACGACCATGTGGTTTTTTTCTTTAAGTTTGTTAATGTCATGGATTACATTGACAGATTTCTATATATTGAACCATCCTTGCATCCCTGGGATGAAGCCTACTTGATCGTGGTGAATTATTGTTTTGATTTGTTCTTGGATTCAGTTGGCCAGAATTTTTTGAGAATTTTGCATCAATGTTCATAAGGGAAATTGGTCTGAAGTTTTCTTTCCTTGTTTGGTCTTTGTTTGGTTTAGGTATAAGCATTATTGTGGTTTCATAGAATGAATTGGGTAGTGATCCTTGAGTTTCTATTTTGTGGAATAATTTGAAGAGTATTGGTATTAGCTCTTCTTTGAAGATCTGATAGAATTCCCTACTAAACCCATCTGGTCCAGGGCTTTTTTGTTTGTTTGTTTGTTTGAAGACTATTAACAACTGCTTCTATTTCCTCAGGACTTATGGGACTATTTAGATGGTTTATCTGATCTGTTTTAACATTGGCACTTGGTATGTATCGAGAAAATTGTCCATTTTGTCCAGATTTTCCAATTTTGTTGAGTATAAGCTCTTGTAGTAGGATCTGATGATTTTTTGAATTTCCACAGTTTCTGCTGTTATGTCTCCCTTTTCATTTCTGATTTTATTAATTTGGGTAGTTCCTCTATGCCCTCTGGTTAGTCTGGCTAAGAGTTTATCTATCTTGTTGATTTTCTCAAAGAACCAGCTCATGGTTTTGTTGATTCTTCCTATGGTTCTTTTTGTTTTTATTTGGTTGATTTTGGTCCTGAGTTAATTATTTCTTGCCCTCTACTCCTCTTGGGTGCATTTGCTTCTTTTTGTTCTAGAGCTTTCAGGAGTGTTGTCAAGCTGCTAGTGTAAGCTCTCTCCAATTTCTATTTGGAGGCACATAGAGCTATGAATTTTCCTCTTAGCACTGCTTTCAATGTGTCTCATAAGTTTTGGTATGATGTGTCCTCATTTTCATTAAATTCTACAAAGTCTTTAGTTTCTTTATTTCTTCCTTGACCAAGTTTGAGAAGAGTTCAAAGTCCATGTGCATGTGTGTTTTCCATTGTTTTTGTTTGAACTCAAGACCAGACTTAGGCCATGGTCATCTGATAGGGTGCGTGGAATTATTTCAATATTCCTGTATCTGTTGAGGCCTGTTTTGTGACCAATTATATGGTCAATTTTGGAGAAGGTACCATGAGGTGCTGAGAAGATGGTGTATTCTTTTGCTTGAGGATGGAATGTTCTATAATATCTGTTAGGTCCATTTGGTCCATAACTTTAGTTAATTTCTCTGTGTCTCTGCTTAGTTTCTATTTCCATGATTTGTCCATTGTTGAAAGTGGGGTGTTGAAGTCTCCCACTATAATTGTGTAGGGTGCAATGTGTGCTTTGAGTTTTATTAAGGTTTCCTTTATGAATGTAGGTGCCCTTGCATTTGGAGCATAGATGTTAAGAACTCAGAGTTCATCTTGGTATATTTTTCCTTGGATAAGTATGACATGTCCCATCTTATCTTTTTTTGACAACTTTTGGTTGAATGTTGATTTTATACGATATAAGTATGACCACTTCAGCTTATTTCTTGGGACCATTTGCTTGGAAAATAGTTTTCCAACCTTTGACTCTGAGGTAATGAGTGTCTTTGTCACTGAGGTGGGTTTTTTGTATGCAGCAAAATGTTGGGTCCTGTTTATATATCCAGTCTGTTAGTCTATGTCTTTTTATTGGGGAATTGAGTACATTGATGTTAAGAGATATTAAGGAATAGTGATTGTTGCTTCCTGTTATTTTCATTGTTAAAGGTGGAATTTTGTTTGTGTGGTTATCTTCTTTTGGATTTGTTGAAAAAAGATTAATTTCTTGCTTTTTGTAGTGTATATTTTCCCTCCTTTAGTTGGTGTTTTACATTCATTATCCTTTCAAGGACTGGATTTGTGGAAAGATACTGTGTAGTTTGTTTTTGTCATGAAATACCTTGGTTTCTCCATCTATAGTAATTGAGAGATTTGCTGGATATAGCAGTCTGGGTTGGCATTCGTGTTCCCTTAGGGTCTATATGACATCTGCCCAGGCTCTTCTGGCTTTCATAGTCTCTGGTGAGAAGTCCGGTGTAATTCTGAGAGGTCTACCTTTATATGTTACTTGACCTTTTCCCCTTACTGCTTTTAATATTCTTTCTTTGTTTAGTACATTTGGTGTTTTAATTATTATGGGACAGGAGGAATTTCTTTTCTGGTCAAATCTATTTGGAGTTCTATAGGCTTGTATGTTCATGAGCATCTCTTTCTTTGGGTTAGGGAAGTTTTCTTCTATAATTTTGTTGAAGATATTTACTGGCCCTTTAAGTTGTAAATCCTTGCTCTCTTCTATACCTATAATCCTTAGGTTTGGTCTTCTCATTGCGTCCTGAATCTTCTGGATGTTTTGGGTTACAAGTTTTTTACATTTTACATTTTCTTTGACTGTTGAGTCAATGTTTTCTATGGTATCTTCAGGACCTGAGATTCTTTCTTCTATCTCTTGTATTCTGTTGTTGATGCTTACATCTATGATTCTTGAATTCTTTCTAAGGTTTTCTATCTCCAGAGATGTCCCACTTTGTGATTTCTTTATTGTTTCTACTTCCATTTGTAGATCCTGGATAGTTTTGTTCAGATCCCTCACTTGTTTGTTTGTGTTTTCCTGAAATTCTTTAAGGGGTTTTTGTGTTTCCTCTTTAAGGGCTTCTACTTGTTGACCCATGTTCTCCTGTGTTTCTTTAACTGAGTTTTGTGTTTCCTCTTTAAGGGTTTCTACCTGTTGACCCATTTTGTCCTGTATTTCTTCAAGGGATTTTTGTGATTCTTCTTTAAGGGCTTCTACCTTTTGACCCATGTTCTCTTGTATTTCTTTAAGGGAGTTATTTATGTCTTTCTTGAAATCTTCTATAAACATCATGAGATGTGATTTTAAATTCAGCTCCTGCTTTTTTGGTGTGTTAGGGTATCCAGGATTTGCTCTCGTGGGAGAACTGGGTTCTGATGATGCCATGTTACCTTGGTTTCTGTTGGTATTGATCTTGCATTTACCTTTTGCCATCTAGTTTTCTCTGGTGTTAGCTTGTCTTGCTGTCTCTGATTTTGGCTTATCTGTCTTGTAAGCCTGTATATATGTACTCCTGCGATTCCCATTCTCTCTGTGCACACAGGTATTTAGGCTCTCTTGGGAGATCAGCTCTCCTGTGCTTCCAGGCCTCACTGCACTCCAAATGACCTAAGTGCAGCTAGTTCTCTAGAAACGTATCAGGAGATGGTGTCTTCCCTGTGGCAGACCCTGTGAGATTCTGCCACAGCAGAAAGAGCAAATGCCCTGTGTGTAGCTGCTTCTCTAGGAAGTATCAGGAGAGGTGTCTTCACTGCAGCAGACCTGGCATGATTCTGCCACAGCAGAAAGGGCAAATGCTCTGAGTGATTGGTTCACTAGGAAGTATCAGGAGTTGGAATCTTCACTGCAACAGAGCTGGCAAGTTTCAACTGCCCTGAGTGGCAGGTTCCCTAGGAAGTATCTGGAGATGGAATCTTCACAGCAGCAGAGCTGGCAAGGTTCAACTGTCCTGAGTGGCTGGTTCGCAACTGCCCTGAGTGGCTGGTTCAACTGCCCTGAGTGTCTGGTTCTCTAGGAAGTATCAGGAGATGGAATCTTCACCACAGCAGACCTGGCAATGTTATGCCCCAGCAGAAGGGCAGATGGTGGTGGCAGGATCTTGGTACATCTTGAAGCAAGAGTTTCAATTACTTGTTTTGCATTTTTGTGAGGCAGAGATTATTGTATTAGGTGGTAGGTTTTTCAAAGTTTAGGCTGACTCCATGACAGGCTTCAAATTGTCAGTTAAGGAGACTAGGCTGAAATCTTTGCTTCCAAGGACTGGGCAATTCCAGGAAAGTTCAGATCTCAGAAACTGCCCTGTCACCTGCCCGAAGTTGAGGACAATGTGTCAGCAGCAGTTTCCAGACTTCCTCAGCTACTTCCTCAGTAACAATTCCCAGACCTCCCCAGCAAGTTTCCAGCCCTGCTATACCCGGTAATGGAATGTGCATGGAGATGGACCTAACGGATTAACATAGAGGTCACCTACTCTGATTCCTTAATGTGCTTTCAAATCAGGCCTGCAAGATCACTTGGTTGTCTCTCTGTCTTGGAAATGCGAGACCCCAGCATGCTGGGCTTCTGCAGGAAAAAAAAAACAACTTTGTGTTTACATACCATTTGAGTCCAGGGTTTCATTCTTCAGTGATTCATGGACCCTGACAGTTTATGGAGATGGCTACATACGTGACACCTAACACCTGATACCTGGTCACAGATTGTACATATCATGATCCATATTGTAGAGAAAGAAGATGCTGTACAACATGGACAACTCTGCAGAGAATGTATTTTGTAACAGAGTGAGTAATTAGAGGTCGGGGAGGCAGGCTTGGTGGTATCAAGGCAAAGGAATGTCTCTAGCTCCCTGGAAAGAAGAAATGAATTTATCTGAATAATTCTTAGTCTACAAGAAACTAAATCTTGTTACTCAGGTATAAAGAGGAAATAAACCAGGTACATTTATTAATGAGCTTGATTGGCCAAGGCCAGTTCTGTCTCTACTTATTTTTACCAGATTTTGAGTTATTACATGACATTGCACATTTCTTTTAGGTCTTATATCATGCCAACTTAAATAAATGGAACACCTTACTTTTCATATTTGTTTATATATCCTGAAAAAAAGTGAATCAATATTCTTGTTCAAACTCTGGTTTTAATTTCTCCATTCTTCCTCTGACAATCAGAATATCTGTCAGCTATACAAGGTGGAAGAAAAACTACTACAATATTAATTACCAGTTTTATGTACCATGCAGGCTTGGAAATGAAATCTTTATCACTTTACATAGCAAATATTCTAATTTGTAAGAAGAGATAATATTGCAAATAGACCCAGTATGTCCCCACTGAGCATCTGAAATTTCTTGAGAATGGAACTGTGTCTCACCTGTCATTGTGCCTCTAGTACAAGCCTTAAGTCCAACAGACTATAGATAATGGTAAATGATAATGATAGAAATTAATGACACTTTACCGTGAATCAGACTATGCTTTAAGCAATATGCACCCATTATCTTGTTTAATTTCACAACTCCTTTATGTACAAAACACTACAATTATTTCAATTGGTTAGACCAAATGTTAGAAAATCTTTTTCTGAAGGCTGGCAAATAAATAACTTAAGCTTTGTGATCCATAGTATGTCTGGTGAGACCATGGGGCCTTTATTCTTGAAGTGCAAAAGCAGCCAGAGAAGTGATACATGAAAAGGGAGTGTGCATCCCAGACATGGATTTCGGCTCACACATTGTTGCTCACTAATCTCTGTTTTTGATCATACACTAATACTTTGCTTTAGCTCACATGCTTGACAAGATGCAGAGCAAGACTGTAAACCCCAGATCCTGATTTGTCTGTTTTAAAACTTCCTTTCTTGCCTTCTCTTTTATAATGCAGTGCAATTTTGTGACAGAAACTTTTTTTTTAAAAAGTCCCATTATATTCATTTTACTGGAGAAAAAAATAATTGAGTCAGATTTCATGAAGTCTACACATTCAGAAATTTTAAATCTCAATATATATTGAGTTTTAGTACTATAAGAAATAATCCATTTGGAATATTGTTGCTAGAGGTCCATCTAATTATTTAGTGAGTCTTATTGAAAGGAAGAGACCAGCTGTTCATGAAAAAGAAATCAAGCCGGGACTAAGGGATGCACGTTTGACAGTTTGGACTCTTATTCGGAGTGGTCTCACCAAGTTCACAATCATTGTTTCAGGTTCTGACTCTACAAGGATACATTTGACCCTTCCAGGGCTATTCAATCTCGTTCACATTCCTATTCAGTGCACTTCAAAATACCCTAGAATCAAGCACATCTGTTTTTTCAAATTAGTTACAAAAGACTAACAATGATTCTGTTTTCACACTTAGTTGGGAAAAAAAACCCTGCTTTACAGCTGGGACACTGTCTTCTAATATTGTACACCGAAAAAAAAACACATAAAAGAAAAATACTGATGTATTTTTACTGTACATAGAATAATGGTATTTTTGTGATGTTTCAACTACTATTTTCAGTAAACTGAAGGAGTGAATAGTTACATCACTGTTACTTATAATTCAGAGCTAGCTGGTTTAAAACAGAAAAAGACATGTGGTATCCGGAAAATGTAATTAATTTGATGGTATAAGCCTTCCTAAATTATCAAATATTCCCAGGAGCAGGCATGAAAAACTTAGAGAGAACACGAGCTGCCTTTAAATTGTGTCATCTCCTCACAACGAGAAATATTTTAAGGTGGTTACACTGTTCTTTGTATGAAAGGATATTCAAATTATTGTCTCCACTAATCATCAATTCCACCTTTAAATAAGGTGATAGAGATTTGGAGTCAGACACAATCATTAGTGTCTCTGGGCTGTCATTCTTCTCATTAATGAATTGCTGCTTACAGAAATTAATCATGGGAGAAAGGTTGCTGTTAGCCTCACCATAATGAAGTCCCCCAACTTCCACATCTCACAGAATGGAGAAGGAAATGCAAAGGGTCCTAAGGCCTCAAAGTTCTCCTCCTGTGCTTTCTATCAGAACCAAGCCACAGACTCAACTGCATACTGGGAGAGCAACTGTAGGAAGGAATTGCAAATATTCCGAAGAAGCAGATAAGGCAGTCCAAGAAAGACAGAGCAATGTGGTAGCTAGAACAATTTCCAGGGAAGCCAGAGCTCTACATTCTAATCCAGTTTCTGAGAAATCAGGAATCCTTATCAGGTATTTACATGTTATTTCCAAAATAAATAGATAGATGATCTTTCCGACTTTTCTAGATAAAAGTCAATTAACATTACTCACAGCACAGCTATAACTTCTAAAATAATAAACAGAGAGATGTATATTATGCAAATCATTTAAATGGCATCTGAAGACAACTTCTATTATACATTGCTACTATGCTACAGAAACCAACACAAAAGAGCAACAGGAAAAAAGCCCAACTATGCATTGAATTCGTTGTCCTAGTATGTTCTAAATGTTCTGTCCCCCCTTTTTTTCTGCTAATTTATATGGAAGTCTTCAGTATCTGTATGAAGTTTCAAAGTTCCATTTATTTTAATATTTTAAAATTTATTAAGTGTGTTATAGACATGGTTCATCCCCCAGTGGATGTAGTAGAAGTCAGAGGACAACTTTGTGGAGTCAGTTCTTCCCACCTACTTTTGTGCGGCATCTAGGAATGAAACTGAGATCACTTGGTCAACAGCTTTATCTAATAGGCCATCTTGCCATCCATCCCTGAAACTTTATTCCTATGATTTTTTTTTAATGCAATAAGACATTTGGAAAAGAAATGAGTGATTTAGACAAGTAGAAGCATAAATTATGTCACTTTGGCCAAAAACATCAAGATTGTAAGAAGTCATTTTCAGAGTCAACAGAAGCGTGTTCTGAGTGCAGAAGGAACTTATAGGAATAACCTAACGTGCATCACAGCTGGAATTTGAGACTTCCCAAGTTAAACTGGTCAGTAGCACAATTACCTAAGGCTAATTTACAGGCAATTTTACCAAACACTCTTATCCTCTAGTTTACCAAAGTTGAGGGGAAACAGAAGTTCTATGATTCATTTCTTCTCAACAGGGATGCCGAGGTTAAAATGATAGCAATAATATTAAAACTTTGGTTGCTGTGCTGCAGAGATGGCTTAGTGAATCCCTCACTAGTCTAGTAAGTGTGAGCACCAGAGTTTAGATTCCTAAAGTTCACTTAAAAGCTGGACAGAACACCTGGAACATCCCCACAAAGAGAGAGAATCCTAGGGACAAAGTGGCTATCTGGTCTAGGTGGAATTGGCAGGCTCTGAGTGCAACAAGAGAACCCACCTCTATCAGCAAAAAGGAGGGCAATTGAGGAAGATACTGGATATATATTTTAGTCCTCCATACATTTAGTCATTCACACATACCTGTATATACACATGAGCACCAACACAAAGTGTCCATACATAGGGACACCACACACACATGAAAAAACTCTGGTTTTAGCATGCTCCTCACTTACTGTCCACATCAAAGTGCTGGAGGAATTGTAAGACACTGAAATGTCTCACATACTTAGAGAATGTCTTCATAAAAGTTGAGCAGTGGCACCTGAGTACCGAATGAAAGAATCCTGGCTGTGCATTTACTTATGATAATTGCAGCACCTATGGAATTGGATAGTGACAACTTCCAAAGCAAAATTGTACATTGAAATAATAAAAACTACTACTACAACAACGACAACAACAACAATGAAGATATGCAACTATAAAAGCTGTCTCCTCCCTGGAGACACATTGCAGAAAATGTTTTAAAAAGTGGCATCAGGTTCCGGAGCTAAACCCAGCTACTCTCTGCCCCAGCAGGCTGGCTGGCCATGCACTGGAGGGGAATGGTCGGCCTGTTCTTATCTCATTGAGACTCTCTGACTCAGAGCTCCAAAATCTCTCCACTCAGCTAGCTAAGTTCCCACTGGTGGGTTGCTACCAGGCCAGTCCCATGCTTCAAAACTTCCATGGCATTTTGTGGTGCACATCAGGTAAACCCACACTTTGCCACCACACCTTTCTGTCTGGAACTCAGTCAAGCCTCTGTGTGAAGGAAAACACCACACAAACTTACTTCAGAAACAATGGTAACTCAATCGCTGGGCGCAACAACTGTAATCCTAATCTTGTAAGCATATTAAATCTAAATTCTCTGGTGGTAAACCCTGGCAGATCAGCCATTGTAACTGGGATACACTAGTAACTACATCTTGTCCTTTTGTTATCCCCCTCCAAAAACCTCTATTTCTCTCCTGCCTCCTCTCTTCCCTCATCTAACCTGGAAGTCCCACCTACTCTCACAATGGTTGGTTTCTTTATTCATTAGGGGATGATTCACAAGAAGTCACCTGAGTAAGTGACTCATTCCACATTCCAGACAACCACTGCAGGGAAAGCTGAATTAACATCAATATATAAACAGCACAAGGGCCATCCACAACACTTCCCCCTTTCTGTCCACTTAAAATACTCTTTTATTTCAGATATAAATTGAGCACAACTATTAACATTTTGTAATTTATAAAGTACAAGATAGACCTAACACCCAGTCCATCATTTTTTGTCAATAAAAATAGAATACTCTGTCATCTGTCTTAATTTAAAAAACTTATAATTCTACACTTGACTTATGTCCTGGCTTTAGATTGTATGCCCTCTGAAAACCATCCTCTCAAGTCTGTTCTCTCAATGTTAAATAGCCTGGGTTGGCTATGAGACTATAAGTAGTCTTTCAACCCCATCAGGATTCCAAGTATGACCAACATTATCTGAAGATATAAGAAGCCTAACACAGTTCCAGAACTGAGACAAGTTGTAGAGACAGCTGTCTACCCATACAGCCTCAGTAAGTCAGGAAGTTGGAGCATCATTCTTCAACCTTCTGGTCCAAGATCATTTGACAGACCTTAGAAAAACAGGAAATATTAAGGACTAGCCTTCGATTTCTTTCCTCAAAGACTTGAAGTTCTTGTCGTACAGATCTTTCACTTCTTTAGTTAGAGTCATACCAAGGTATTTTATATTACTTGTGACTATTGTGAAGGGAGTTGTTTCTCTAATTTCTTTCTCAGCCTGTTTATCCTTTGATTAGAGGAAGGCCACTGATTTATTTGACTTAATTTTATATCCAGCCAATTTGCTGGAGTTGTTTATCAGGTTTAGGAGTTCTCTGGTGGAATTTTGGGGGTCACTTATGTATACTATCATATGCAAATTGTGATATTTTGACTTCTTCCTTTCCAATTTGTATCCCTTTGACCTCTTGTTGTTGTCTAATTGCTCTGGCTAGGACTTCTTGGAAAGATCTCCCATGCTCATTGATTGGCAGGGTTAATATAGTAAAAATGGCCATCTTGCCAAAAGCAATATACAGATTCAATGCAATCCCCATCAAAAGTTCAACTCAATACTTCATAGAACTAGAAAGAGCAATTTGCAAACTTATCTGGAATAACAAAAAACCCAGAATAGGGAAAACTATTCTCAACAATAAAAGAACTTCTGGCAGATTCATCATCCCTGACCTCAAGCTACACTACAGAGCAATGTTGATAAAAACAGCATGATATTGGTACAGTGACAGGCAGGTAGATCAATGAAATAGAATTGAAGACCTAGAAATGAACCCACACACCTAAGGTCACTTGATCTTTGACAAAGGAGCTAAAACCATCCAGTGGAAAAAAGACAGCATTTTCAACAAATGGTGCTAGTTCAAGTGGAGGTCAGCATGTAGAAGAATAGAAAGTGATCCATTCTTATCTCCTTGTACAAAGCTCAACTCCAATTGGATCAAGGACCTCCACACAAAACCAGATACACTGAAACTAATAGAAAATAAAGTGTGGAAGACCCTTGAGCACATGGGCACAGGGGAAAAGTTCTTGAAGAGAACACCAATAGCTTATGCTCTAAGATCAAGAATTGACAAATGAGACCTCATAAAATTGCAAAGCTTCTGCAAGGCAAAGGGTTCTGTCAATAGGAAAAAATGGCAACCAACAGATTGGGAAAAGATCTTTACCCACCCTACATCCAATAGAGGAATAATATCCAATATATACAAAGAACTCAAGAAGTTAGACTCCAGAGAACCAAATAACTCTATTAAAAATGGGGTACAGAGCTAAACAAAGAATTCTCAACTGAGGAATACCGAATGGCTGAGAAGCACACAAAGAAATATTCAATATCCTTAGTCATCAGGGAAATGCAAACTAAAACAACCTTGAGATTCCACCTCACACCAGTCAGAATGACTAAGATCAAAAACTCAAGTAACAACAGATGCTGGTGAGGATGTGAAGAAAGAGAAACACTCCTCTACTGCTGGTGGGATTGCAAGCTGGTAAAACCACTCTGGAAATCAGTTTGGCAGCTCCTCAGAAAATTGGACATACTATTACAGGAGGACCCAGCTGTACCTCTCCTGGGCATATACCCAGAAGATGCTCTAAGATGTAATAAGGACACATGCTCCACTATGTTTATAGCAGCCTTATTTATAATAGCCAGAAGGTGGAAAAAACCCAGATGTCCCTCAACAAAGGAATGGATACAGAAAAATGCAGTACATTTATACAATGGAGTACTACTCAGGTATTAAAAACAATGAATTCATGAAAGTCTTAGGCAAATGGATGGAACTAGAAGATTTCATCCTTAGTGAGGTAACCCAGTCACAAAAGGATACACATGGTATGTACTCCCTGTTAAGTGGATATTAGCCCAGAAGTTTGGAATACCCAAGATATAATTCACAGATCACATGAAGCTTAAGAAGGAAGACCAAAGTGTGGATATGTCTGTCCTTCTTAGATAGGGTACAAAATACCCATGGAAGGAAATACAGAGACAAAGTGTGGAGTAGAGACTGAAGGAAAGACCATCCAGAAACTGCCCCATCTGGAGATCACCTCATATACAGTTACCAAACCCAGACACTACTGTGGATGCCAATAAGTGTTTGCTGACAGGAGTCTAATAAAGTTGTTTCCAGAGAGGCCCTGCCCCTACCTGACAAATACAGAGGGGGATGCTCTCAGCCGACTATTGAACTGAGCACAGGATCCCTAATGGAGGAGCTAGAGAAAGGACCCAAGGAATTGTAGGGGTTTACAACCCCATAGGAGGAACAGCAATATTAAACAACCAGTACGCCCAGAGCTCTCAGGGACTTAGTCACCAAAGAGTACACATGGAGGGACCCATGACTCCAGCCACATGGGTAGCAGAGGATGGCCTGGTCAGACAGCAATGAGAGGAGAGGCCCTTGGACCTGTGAAGGCTCATTGCCCCAGGGTACGGGAATGCCAGGTCAGGGAAGCTGGAGTGTGTGGGTTAGTGAGCAGGGGGAGAGAGGGTGGGATAGGGATTTTCAGAGGGGAAACAAGAAAAGGGGATAACATTTAAAATGTAAATAAAGAACGTATCTAATAAAAATGTAAAACAAAAACAAAAAAAAGAAATGACTAGCTTATTCTGTCTCAGCAGAACTAAGCTGTCCTAACCTGTAAGTTGTGTCCTTTCAAGAACAGTATAGGTCTGCAGGGAAGATAGGAAATTTCTGCCCAGTGGCCACCTAGCCACAATGTACAGCCTCACCTGGAGGGAAGATGCTCCTCTGCTTCTTTGAATCTATGAATGGGGAGATGTTAGGAGCAGATTTGTCTCAACAAGTGAATAAATAACATTAAATGTCACATTCTGTGGATTTCTGACATTTTAAAAAAACAACCATCTATGTAAAGTAATCTGGACAATTGCCTGTTAATTATCCTCAGCTATTTCTAATTAAAATATCTGAAAACACCCTAACAATAAACTCAGAGCCATGAATTTGCTATTTGGCCCTTAACTCAGAGGGTTAAATATCTCTGATTAGTTTATAATGCCATTTATAGAAGGACTAGGTTCCAGCCTTATACTTATAAAATTTTTGTACCAATGGAAGAAGTTTATACCAATGAGGCCTTGATTCTATATCAAAATAAATTCTGTACCAAAACAAGAGATTATGACTTCAACTTAGTAACTATTGTAATAATTTCTACCCAATGAGATTCTACACTATCAATTCTAGCTATTTCCTCCCTGTTCCAATTATGACCATTTCTAAATTCCCTAGAAAAGCAATCTTAGAATAACCTCCTCCAGCCCCAAAGTCCAGGGAACTGGAATGATGACTCTTCATAATTTCTTCAAGCTGAATATGGACATTGAGATATCTTTGAAGGGAGGGGGGAAAGGGTAGGGAAAATGTTGGAGTTGGTTGGCCTTAAGAAGGCCACACCAACAATTGTATTAGTCTCTGATATCTGCATCCAGACTGTATCCAGTTGAAATTTCAAGAAATCAGGAGTTCAAGGAGGTTAGTTCAGTATGTCTGACGATGAGACTCACCAAGGGTATATATTCTCTAATATACAAATCTCACCCCTGGTCCTGGAAAGACTGGATGTAGGGGAACGCCAGGACAGAGTAACGAGAGGGGGTTGAATGGAGAAAAGAGGGAGGGAAGGGGGCTTATGGGACTTTCGGGGAGGGAGGAAACGGGAAAGGGGAAGTGATTTGGAATGTAAATTAAAAAAATAAAATAAAATAAATAAAAAAAACAAATCTCAAACAAAATTTTAGTATTAACAGATTACTTTTTTGTTTGATTCTCTGGAATCTAGTTCTCTGGTGGTCTTTCTCTATCAAATCTTATCCATATTACTCTGGAAGGTGTATAGACACTAGTCATATTTTCTAAAATCGCAAAGACAAAATCTTTCTCCCAAATCAAAATATCCTTGAGCCAGTAACCAGAAAAACATTTATTTTGACCTCTCACCCAGAGGAATAATATAACCACAAAATGCAAAATCACATCCATTTTGAAAATTAAAACAATTAAAAAAAAATGAAGTAAACTAAAATAGCGTATGTACCTATTGTTAGGCTTTTTCTATTTTTCCATGGATGAAAATAACCCGACATTCCCATGGAGCCCACATTAGAGAGAATTTGAATATCCTGTAAGACTAAATAGAGCAGTGTATCCTTGTAATCTAATTGATTTACACTTCTTTTTTTTTTTTCTGGTTTTTCGAGACAGGGTTTCTCTGTGTAGTCCTGGCTGTCCTGGAACTCACTTTGTAGACCAGGCTGGCCTCGAACTCAGAAATCCTCCTGCCTCTGCCTCCCAAGTGCTGGGATTAAAGGCGTGCCACACCACCGCCCGGCTGATTTACACTTTTATATATACCTGCTTATAGATAGGCAAAGGATTTAAACTCAGAATTCCTGTGGAGTCCACATTAGACAGAATTTGAGTATCCTGTAAATGTATGGCAGTCTGTTATAACAGCTCTGCTGTCAGTTATCCCGGGTTATTGTGGCAGTAGTTCTGTGACTCTAAACAGAAATATCCACTGTTCTGTAGACTCTACCAGGTTTCTGACTCTGTGATCAGCAGTGGCTTACTGGTAGGCCAGCTTTAGACACAAATAAATGAAACAACAACTTGTTATCTTTATCAGAGGTTTTGACCTGTCTATCTTTCTATCTACCTATCCAACTATCTATCTATCTTGACCTATGTGTCTCTACCTCTATTCAGTCTGTTTCTATCATCTGTCTCTCTATCATCTATCATCTATCCATTTTGTCACATCTCTCTGTCTCTCTGTCTCTCTCTCTCTCTCTCACACACACACACAATTATACACATGCACATGTGCACACATGTGTTTGCACACATACACGCACAATGTAGACCTGACTTCTTCAGCATAGGTCACTTAACAGCTAATGTTGCCCCACAAATGTTTCTTATGAGCAATTGCCAATCAGAGTCCTTCCAATTGCCACAAAAAGCCAAAAAGAGATTGATGACTCTTGTGGGAAATATTAAAAAATGATTCCAGCACTGGAGGGCCACAGGTCTCCAGCCAGGGTGATCTCAACTCAGTCATCTCTCTGTGCTGGAGCTCCTGAGTCCCTAGGCAGATCTTAACAGCCAGTCCCCCGCAATGACCACCCATCCCACTGTCAACCATCTCAACATCCATTTACCTGGTAAAATCAAAACTCTTAAAGTTTATAATTAACCCATCAGATTTATGCATCAATAAATTCACAATTTGCAAGAAGCCAATTCAATAATTTCATAGCCAATTGATAATGACAAAAGTTTTGTCCCAATTATTCTAATCTTATGATATAATTGTGGCTGATTAATGTCATGCTGGTTCATGTCCGTTGCCATCTTTCCTCTCACTTCCCTCTCCTATATCTTTGCCACTCTTAGCCCTGCCTCCATTTTCCCTCTTCAATCACAGGCCTCCTGCTGCCCTAATGTCATTGGACAGGGAAAATTCTACAACAGATGACATACAAGTTTTGTTCATTTTGTTCATATACATTCCATTTCTTTTCTTTTCCTTAGGGGAAAAATGATGCCCATTAGAAATCAGTGGAAAATAATAAAATAGCATCTAAAAAGTAGGAAATAAGGAGAACCTTCTTGGGTTTTGTGAGAAATGTAAATGGGAAAAATGCCATTTTTATCCTGTGTTGAAGGAAGGAGCTCTTTGATAAATCATACTAACTAAAACTGCATTGACCTTAACAGAAATATAAATAGAAAAGAAAAATATTTGAAAAAGGAGTTATTATACTTACAAAATTAGTGCAAACAACAAATCAGTTAAAGAGATTGCCTGAATGTCTCAGTTTAGAAAGAGGCAAAGGTTTTGCTTTAAATATTGTGGGGATTTTTATGCTTCCACAAAAATTAGGTTTGATATCCTATCTCTTCAAATAAGTGATTTTACAAATGGATATGGATAGATGACAGCACGTGAATTTGTCAGGGACAGACAACAGGAGCCATATTTAGGAAGGTGAACTCAGACAACCCCAGAATGGGACTACAGAATACAAGTTAAAGATGCTAAACTCACAGATGAAGATTATGATGTTCAAGGAAGCAAAAAACATCTTTGCCAAACTTAAAATCATAAAAGTCTTGAAAATTTTCTGAAATGATAATTTGTATAGGTTGATTATGGAGAGGCACCAGAACCCTGTACTTCTCAGAAGACCCTGGTCTGCTGGGATTGGCACTGTGAACATCATCCACTGTTGGTCAGTCAGATGAGTAACCCATGGCTCATTCAGGGGTCATCTTATTACGTAGAATCTCCTGGCCACTCATAGAGACAGCAGCTCGATTCATCCTTCTTAGAAGTAACCTTCACTTATTTGGTAAATTCTAAATTCTCCAACTAACTTTCTGGGCTGACTTCCAATTCTTTTCTATCCATGGGACTCAGAGAATCTTCTGCCTTTTCTGTACCTCAGCTTCCTCATCTGTAGAAGAGTAGTGACTGCATTACCTGCCGCAAAGTCTGTGACATAACTTTATCATTTTGTTATTCACCTCTAATGTAACCTGTCATGGGTAAACATTCAAAAGTTAATCTGATTATCAAATAACATTGAAGTGTGATGGATTTTGAGGAGTTATTTTTATTTTACTTATATAGAACCTGAAGCCTAGAAGAAAATAAGAGCAAAATCAAAATTATCAGTCTGCTTTACTGCCTGGGACACCGAGGGACCTGTTTATCAGACATAGACATACCATATATTTATTGTAGAGGAAAGATAAGGTGCATGGGAAGAGCAAGTAATTCATTTTAAGTACTGAATATTATCCCTATTTCTTTGTTTATTATTTATTTGTATTTGTTGTCTTAATAATAGAACCCAAGACCACATACATTCTAGGATGTAGGCTAAACTCTACCCCAAACCCACTTTTAATTGAGAGCAAAGATCATGCCTCTTAAGCGTGCAGTTCAAAACTCACAGATTAAATCATTGGCCAGTGACCTCCTAGCTACAAATCTGTCAGCACTAACTTTTGTTCCCAGGCCTGACTGACCTGACTCCAAAACCTGTGTGAGGCCACCAGATGAAAGCCCTCTGACATGGGGAAGCAGGAAGGCTGTTTTCAGCTCTGTACAGCAAGGCAATATGAGCTTCACAATGTCTGTTTTCTAATTCCCCCAGCAAGTGAGCACACATTAGTGATTGGTCATCTCAGTGGTCAACATCTCAAAACTCATAGAAAAAGAGGACAGTGCTATGATTCTCTTTCACTTCAAAACAAGACACTTCCCTTTGACTGGCTGGATCTTTTACTGTTGTATAGAATGGAAGAGAGAAAATCTAAAATTTTAGTATTACCTTTCCACACTAGGGTTTCAGGTACTATCTCTCCTCTCTCCTATCCCTCTGTTTTATATTGTCTCTCAAAGGAACATCAGCATCATGTTACCTCATATTACTCTATGCTCTTGCTTGAGCTCTTTTGTGACTTACCATAAATACAGGAGTCTCTTAAGGATTAGTGGGCGATTTACAATTCTCTGATGATTTCACAGGGGAGATGAAGAGAGGATTTGCATTGGAAACACTTCAGCAAACTGCTGCAGAAATCATCCTCTAATTTTCCTTTTCCTAATTTTCCTTTTCTCCCTGCTGCTCACTGATATCATGCTCATGGGAGCACTCAGATTGGCAGCCTTCTCTCCTCCTCTAAAGGCAATCCCTCACTGCCTTCCTGCTTCTCCCTTATAGGAAAAAATTAAATTACATTTTCTTGTGGTGTAAGGGTGAATTGGTACAATGGACATACCAAGGCATGCATGTGGAGGTCAGAGGACAATTCTATCCTTCCACTGTGTGGAAGCCAGAAATTGAGCTCAGGTGGCCAGATTTGGTAGCAAATGCTTTTATCTATTGAACCATTTCAGGAGATCTCTCCCACTTTTCTCAAGCAACCTCATGTAGAAATCTTATTCTCTCTCTCTCTCTCTCTCTCTCTCTCTCTCTCTCTCTCTCTCTCTCTCTCTCTCTCTGTCTCTCTGTCTCTCTCTCTCTGTGTGTGTGTCTTAGGTGTATGGATGTATGGATAATTGTTGGAGGCATAGCTATTAGAACCTACCTCTTCTGAAAGATGTTTACGTTCTGGCTGTTTGTTGCCAATCATCCTCAATCTGATTCTGCCCTGATGGCATAAACATTGGGAGGACATGCATTTTTGCCAGTGTTGGCCATCATCCTGTTCCCCAATCATGCAGCAGTGCTTATATATTATTACATTAATATTAGAGTCTTGGGCTGGATTTATAGCTCAGGAATAGATTACTTTTCCTCTTTTAGCATACACTAACTCTGTGTTCTATCTCTAGAACCAAGAACTGTTTGCAAAGTAGAATTATAACTGTATTACTTTGAATCACGGGTACATTTTGGTATGCAAGTGCTTATCTTCGCTTCTTATAGTAACTGGGCACACTGTAAAATAAACTAACCCTCAGATCGTTTTTATTGTTCATATATTTTCAATTAGACGTATCTGCCTTGAGCTGCATTCAAGTACACTTGGCTGCTCTTCATTTGCTGTGTAGTAAACACCTTGACAGCAATTGGTTACTTCTGGTTTAATTCCAGGTTTTCATGTGTGCTGGAACAGTGCCAGTAACATCGCAGCTGGCAAATGCTTGTTGAATGTGTGAGAACAAAAGCTCAAAGCCTGGGACAGGGTTAAATTCAAACATCAGCTATGCCTGCATCCTTCCATTAGGCCAATAACACAATCACCACCCACCCTACAGTCGAAAGGCTCTCTGTGCTCCAGAAACGCTGCACGAAAGGTAAAGATTTTCCTTCTGATGGCTCAATGGTTGTCGCTTCTACTCCCAGGTGGAAGGAGGGTGAGCCACAAAGTGACCTGGCTCCCTTGGCATTGATTAGCAGTCGCCAGCAGCGCAACTCTTTCCCCAGGATGGCAGGTGCTGCAAATGTTTTGCTGCTCAGCAGGAGGTGTTGTCTTGATGTCCAAGACCTTGGTGACAGCAGCAGAGCAGGAGAGCTGGCTTTCCTCACACAGGTTTAACTGATTAAGCCATGAGTCCCCACAGCACAGCGTGAGAAGAGCCCCTGGGACATACCACAGCCAACTTTGTCATTTATAGTTTATAAGTTTCTTTTTCTGGGATGCTTGACATTTTTAAGGTGGAGTTGGCAGACAGTATAGGATGCCAGCTTCCAGAGTAGAGACTTGTATTAAGCAGCCGTAACGGGATGAGTGTAGAGACTCTGCTTAGCACTTAACTCTTGTTTTATCCTCTCAATGTCCGTTTTCTGGGAAGCACAAATCAATCCCCACCCCTGTAACAGAAACACATACAGATCAAATGTGCCTCTGATTAAAATTAAAACCCAACTGTTCTAATGTTAGGCTAAAAACAGTCTCGTTCTAAGAACTGGAAATAAAATAACCTTTGTTTCTATCAATGATAACATTTTTGAAGGTAATCATATATAAGTCAAAATGTTAAGATGCTAGGCACCATTTTTAAATGCAAACTTCCTAGATCTGATGTGATACTTTCCTGGACTCTTGTTTCTGATTATTAAGCATAGTTTTAGGAAGCCATATTTGTATGCCACATATTGTAGAAAGTGTGGGGTTAGTTGTCTTGTTACTGTTCTTTCCCCAAGGATGTTAGATTATTGGCCTTAATTGTTGGGATGTAGGATGTTTTTCCATCTTAATTCTGGGAGACATGGAAAATCACTGTGATTGAAGTTATCAGTCTATAGAACTTTTCTAAATTTTTATTATAGTATGTTTTTACTTTCAAGATATGTTTACATAGTACAAAGACATGTAGAGGTAGAAAAATATTCTGTACAAAAAAAAATCAAACAATAATCATGTCTTAAAACAAAGTTTAATTTAATAATGGTCCTTCTGTCTTCTTTTGTTTGAAAGTTTTACTCATTTTAATACTTCACAAACATCGAAATAGTTCACATTTTATTTATCAGTTTTCTCTCATTTTCAAGATAGATCCAGGAGTATATTTTAATTTGTATCCACTACAAAGTACAGAAACAAGTCAAAGTAGAATGAAAATGGATATCTAACACTCATAATCAGCTGGGCATCAAATGTGTCTTCCTCCAGAATACCTTTAACCAATTCCAAGATCAGCCATTGTTTTACATCACAGGCAAGGAAAGACTAACTGGTTCTCTGTACAGCTATTGCCGTACATGTCAGCAACAGTTCCATCATCTCATACAGGACTCTTTTTCACAACGTGGAAGAAATGTCTCTTAAGCACTCTGTTCTTTCTTGTTTGGAAACTTAAGTTCACAATTCTACCTTTCCAGATTGTTAATCAAACAGGTTTGTAAAGTCACATTGTGGCTTCTGTCCATGGTACTGTGGAAAGAATCTGGACTTTCAGATTCTTTTAGCTGTGCTAATTTAGCTGGCCAACACTTCTCCTGTGTTTAGCATTCAAGCATCTCTTTACCAATGCACCTGTAAGTATTTTCAGTCATTCTTTTTTTTTTTACAAGCAATATTTCACTGAATTATCACCAGTTTTGAGTACATAACAAAAATATACATTGATATCAGCATTTAACTCCAAATGAAACATTAAAAACAAAACAAAATAGCAGGCAGGGACTTACTCTATTTTTTTAGAACCAGAATTCACTCCTTGGAAAATATCCTTCACCATATAGGAGCAGATCATCTTGGATTACCATGATCCCAAAGGAGTGATTTGTATAAATTACCTAGATCATCACAGACTTGTAAAACCAAGTATAGAATATACTTACTGAAGAGTTTTCTATTGATTTAGGTGTTTGTAAACTTGTTATGGAAACGAAATCACAGAGAAAAATATGTGTTGAAGAAGGTGAAAGGTGCAGGTGTAACAGAAATATCAAAGGCAGACAGATGTGACTTCTGAGCATTGCTTAAAGCAATGATGACATCCTCTGTAGCAGAGAATTAAACCCTAGGGAAATCTTTACTATTATTTTTAAATAATCATCAATTGAGATGTTCATCCCAATAGGTCATACCAGAAGAAAAGCCACAATTCTAATTCAATCAGATTTCCTAGGTGGCCTTGGGCAATTCTTCATAAATTTCTAAAGATCAATATTTAAGCAGCATCAAGAAAACAAATATAGATATTTCTCTTCTCTTCCTACTTGTGAAATAAGGTCAGGTCTGTACAAATAGGAACAAAGTAGAAAATGAAAGGAATAAAAAATCATTTTCTAACATAAAAAGAAAATCAGGCAATGGGTAGAGAGGTTGGAGAGACATGTTTATAACCAGTAAGTCTTGCTAATATCTGAGAGCTGATTTTCATTGCTATTTTCTAAGGGATTTAAAAGTGTATCACTAACTAAAATGCTCTTGCTGTGGCTCTCTACCTAACATGTCTGTAACTGCCCACAGTTACATTGAACTGGTTACCTGGAAGGGAAGCTGGGGATGTATGGGAAGGTGGCAAAAAGAGATGGAGACCAAGACAACACCTGCTGCTCAAGGTCTCAAGGTTTAGTGGAGGACTCCAAATATATAGGCAGAGGAAAACCCTTCCCCCAAAGACTGGAAACCTCTCTGCAGAACCAGTTCAGTTGGTTCAGTTGCAGGTGACTAGTGTTTCTCAGGAAACTGCAGGTCCTTGAAGAACAATGGACTTCACCTTGGTCTGAGTGCTCCACTCTAGGTGGAGGGGATTATGGCTAACACAGGAGTTCCCACTCTAAGGTTGGGAGAGGAACTTTACATTGGTCGATGTCAAGTTCCTGCCAGGTGGTATGGCATCCCAATAAGGCTTTCTACACATGTCCTCTGTGAGCTCAGGTGTTTGACTCCTTGGTCCCAGCTGATAATGATGTTTGGGGAAGTTGTAGAACCTTCAGGAGGTAGTGACTAAGTAGGTATCTGAGATAGCAGTTATCTGAGGAGAAGAAGGCAGGGGGCAGCTGGTATTTGAAGATATAGTCCAACATTTTCTACTTCTGCTTCTGCTGCCATGATATGACCAGCCACCATAACACACAGACCCACTCCTGTTGCCATGCCTTTCTCCAGCATAATGAATTGAATACCTCAAAACCTTAAGACAAAACATATCTTGCCTCCTAGTTAAATTGCTTCTTCAAGGAAAAAACTCATTTAAACACATTTCATCAGTAACTCTGGAGGGGTTGACACTATAGGCACAAATTTTATGTGCAGGGTTCAGAAATGAGCAGAAACTGATCTTGGCTGTACCAAGAAGGTTAGATCCTCCTTGGCACCACACATCCATACCTCCTTCTAAATGAAGCTTTTCCCATTCTAGAATGTACCATACCAAATTAGAATAAAAATCCACAAAGTATGAGAATTTTTGTGCTTCAAATGAGAGATCTAAGGGGAAATATCTTTTAATTTTTTGCTTTATTCATAGTATGCATTATGGACTCTTACACCTGCCCATTCCATAATTGCTATTTATCAATTGTCAGAATAATCCAGTGCCCCACAAAATGTGTTTTGAAAAATAAATCTCTTCCAGACTTCCTTTCCATTATTGCATCCTACTTAATTTATTCTATCAATTTCTAAGGCTAGATATGGCTAGAGGTGGCTATTTGACTCTCTTACAAGTATCTGACTCAAATGAAAAGA
Source organism: Tokudaia tokunoshimensis (assembly GCA_036184795.1). Taxonomy (NCBI): domain Eukaryota; kingdom Metazoa; phylum Chordata; class Mammalia; order Rodentia; family Muridae; genus Tokudaia; species Tokudaia tokunoshimensis. Next base: position 2,291,715 of record BTHU01000005.1, read on the forward strand.
TTTATCTTCAATTAGACATTATCCTTTTTTGATAGACATACAGGTCCATCAATCTCAGCACATTCAAAATTAACCTGACATATTTCCCTGGAAATGAGATAAGCCTATGCAAAGTTATTCACATATAAATGACATATCAGAAAGTACATGGACACTCTGAAACAAATGTCTAAACAGAGTCTACCAGTGGACTAGAAAGTCAGGAATCAGGCTCATTCCTCTAAGGAATGTTGATCTTGTGTGTCCTGTCAGGCCATCTGTTCCTGTTTTACAAAGGTTGTGGTAACTTTGGATTGTGCTTTGTATTGGTGTCTCATTCAGATTTAAGAGATAATTTGACTGTGATAATAATAAACAAAGACTTGAGAGAGGCTCCCAGAGAGACTGCTATGATAAGACTCCCAGGCAACTTGACCTCATGGCCATGAAACTGAGGAAACTGACTGTAGACATTATCTAACCCAGGATGAGGCACACGCCCATCCATATGGGATGCTGGCAAGTAGGAACTAACCTGGAGAGAGGTGCTGAGACTTGGATAGTGACTTTTACTGCTGAGAGCAATAGACCCACTGACTTTGAACACCAATCTCAGTTTCAACCTTCTATGACTTAGTCCTCTTTAAAATATTGCAAATGGGCCATCTTTGCTCCAGTGACTGGGAGGTTGGGACAGCCAGGTTCTGAGACAGACAGGCATAATATCGCTTGGGTCTCGGGCGGCTTGTGAGTGTGCAGCTCCCAGGTGCTGGGCTGATCTGCAGTAACCAGCGCGCCAGCTCTGCTGTGGGACTTCTGCCTGGCAGAGGGACGCCCCCTCCCCCCCCAGGAGAGATCACACACCCCTGCACAGGGCAGGAGCCTACCAGCCTTCCTTTGGCGACCTCTGATCCAGGAATCCACTAGGCTGAGCCTTTAGATGTGCAAGGCCTCCCCAATACAAGATCACTTGGGGCAAGGCACATTAGGGCTCCAAAGTCACTCAGGAGCAGGCAGGCCCCAGAAATCGGTGCCAGGGGAATCCTGGTAATCCAGGGGGGGCAGAAATAGCTTTGCAGGCTCACAGGAGGTCCAACCAACAGCCAGTGGCAACAGGACCAACTAACACCAGAGGTATCCAGATGGCAAAAGGCAAACGTAGGAATGTTACTAACAGAAATCAAAGTAATGTGGGACCATCCGAACCCAACTCTCCAACAGCAGCAAGTCCTGGATACCCCACCACACCCGAAAGACAAGATCTGGATTTAAAATCACTTCTCATGATCCTATTAGAGGATCACAAGAAGGACACAAATAAATCTCATAAAGAATTACAGGAGACCATGAATCAACGGTTAGAAGCCCTTACAAAGGAAACACAAAAATCGCTTAGAGAAATGCGGGAGAACATGAATCAAAAGATGGAGAAGCACATGGAGACAACACAAAAATCGCTTAACAAGATGAATCAAGGGGTAGATGCACTCACAAAGGAATCACAAAATTGGCATAAAGAAATGCAGAAGAATATGGGTCAACAGATGGATGCCCATAAGGAGGCAACACAAAAATTGCTTAAAGAAATGAATCAACGGTTAGATGCCCTTACAAAGGAAACATGAGAACTGCTTAAAGAAATGCAGGAAACGATGGATCAACAGATGGAATCCCATGAGGAGGAAACACAAAAATCGCTCAGAGAAATGCAGGAGAACGTGGGTCATCAGGAAGAAATCCTGAAAGAGGTAATGCAAAAATACCTTAAAGAAATACAGGAAAATACAAACAAACAAGTGAAGGATCTCAGCAAATCCATCCAGGAACTAAAAAAGGAAGTAGAAACAACTAAGAAATCACAAAGGGAGACAACTTTGGAGATAGAAAACCTTGGGAAGAAATCAGGAGTCATAGATGCAAACATAAACAATAGAATACAAGAGATGGAAGAAAGAATCTCAGGTGCTGAAGACTCCATAGAAAGCATCGACTCAACAGTCAAAGAAAATGCAAAATGCAAAAAACGTGTAACCCAAAACATCCAGGAAATCCAGGACACAATGAGAAGACCAAACCTAAGGATTATAGGTATAGATGAGAGTGAAGATTTGCAACTTAAAGGGCCAGTAAACATCTTCAACAAAATTATGGAGGAAAACTTCCCTAACGTAAAGAGAGAGATGCCGATGAATGTACAAGAAGCCTACAGAAATCCAAACAGACTGGACCAGAACAGAAATACCTCCCGTCACATAATAATCAAAACACCGAATGTTCTAAACAAAGAAAGAATACTAAAAGCAGTAAGAGAAAAGGGCCAAGTAACATACAAAGGAAGACCTATCCGAATCACATCAGACTTCTTCACCAGAGACTATGAAAGCCAGAAGATCCTGGGCAGATCTCATGCAGACACTAAGACAGCACAAATGCCAGCCTAGACTACAATACCCAGCAAAACTCTCAATCACCATAGATGGAGAGACCAAGATATTCCATGATAAAACCAAATTTTCAAAATATCTTTCCACAAATCCAGCCCTGCAACTGATAATAGGTGGAAACCTCCAATACAGGGAGAGAAACAACACCCTGGAAAAAATGAGATAATAACCTTCTTGAATCAAACCCAAAAGTAGATAACCACTCAAACATAAAGATAGCATCAAGAATGGCAGATGGCAATAATCACTATGCCTTAATCTCTCTTAATATCAATGGTCTCAATTCCCCAAATAAAAGACATAGACTAGCAGACTGGATACGTAAACAGGACCCAGCATTTTGATGCATGCAGGAAACGCACCTCAGTGTCAAAGACAAACACTACCTCAGAGTAAAAGGCTGGAAAACAATTTTACAAGCAAATGGCCCCAAGAAACGAGGTGGAGTAGCCATCCTAATATCGGATAAAATTGATTTTCAACCTAAAGTCATCAAAAAAGACACAGAAGGACACTACATACTGATCAAGGGAAAAATCCACCAACAAGAACTCTCAATTCTGAATATCTATGCTCCAAATGCAAGGGCACCCTCATTCGTAAAAGAAACTTTACTACAACTCAAAGCACACATCGCACCGCACACAATAATAGTGGGTGACTTCAACACCCCGCTCTCTGAAATGGATCGTTCAGGAAAGCAGAAACTAAACAGGAACACAGTGAATCTAATTGAAGCCTTGGACCAAATGGAACTAACTGATATATATAGAACATTTCATCCTAGAGCTAAAGAATACACCTTCTTCTCAGCTACTCATGATACCTTCTCCAAAATTGACCATATAATTGGTCACAAATCAGACCTCAACAGATACAAGAAGATAGAAATAATCCCATGCCTCCTATCAGATCACTATGGAATAAGGGTGGTCTTCAATGGCAACAAAAACAAAAGAAAACCCACGTACACATGGAGGCCGAACAATGCTCTACTCAATGATAACTTGGTCAAGGTGGAAATAAAGAAAGAAATCAAAGACTTTTTGAAAGTTAATGAAAATGAAGGCACAACATACCCTAATTTATGGGACACAATGAAAGCAGTGCTAAGAGGAAAATTCATAGCCCTGAGTGCTGCCAAAAAGAAACGGGAGACAGCATACACTAACAGCTTAATGGCACACCTGAAAGCCCTGGAACAAAAAGAAGCAAATATACCAAAGAGGAGTAGAAGGCAGGAAATCATCAAACTCAGGGCTGAAATCAATCAAGTAGAAACAAATAAAACCATACAAAGAATCAACAAAACGAGGAGTTGGTTCTTTGAGAAAATCAACAAGATAGATAAGCCCTTAGCCAGACTAACCAGAGGGCACAGAGATAGTATCCAAATTAATAAAATCAGAAACGAAAAGGGAGAGATAACAACAGAAACTGAGGAAATTCAAAAAATCATCAGATCCTACTACAAAAACCTGTATTCAGCACAACTAGAAAATCTTGAGGAAATGGACAATTTCCTTGACAGATACCAAGTACCAAAATTAAATCAGGATGAAATAGACCATCTAAACCGTCCTATTAGCCCTGAAGAAATAGAAGTTGTCATTGGAAGTCTTCCAACCAAAAAAAGCACAGGTCCAGATGGTTTTAGTGCAGAATTCTATCAGACCTTCAAAGAAGACCTAACACCAATACTCTTCAAACTGTTCAACAAAATAGAAACAGAAGGAACACTACCCAACTCGTTCTATGAAGCCACAATTACACTAATACCAAAAGCACACAAAGATCCGACAAAGAAAGAGAATCTCAGGCCAATCTCTCTTATGAATATCGATGCAAAAATACTCAATAAAATTCTTGCCAACCGAATCCAAGAACACATCAAAACGATCATTCACCACGATCAAGTAGGCTTCATCCCAGGGATGCAGGAATGGTTCAATATAAGGAAATCCATCAATGAAATCCACTACATAAACAATCTCAAAGAAAAAAACCACATGGTCATCTCAATAGATGCTGAGAAAGCATTTGACAAAATTCAGCATCCTTTCATGCTAAAGGTCTTGGAAAGATCAGGAATTCAAGGCCCATATCTAAACATAGTAAAAACAATTTACAGCAAACCGGTAGCCAGCATCAATCTAAATGGAGAGAAACTTGAAGCAATCCCACTGAAATCAGGGACTAGACAAGGCTGCCCTCTCTCTCCATATCTTTTCAATATAGTACTTGAAGTTCTAGCTAGAGCAATTAGACAACAAAAAGAGGTCAAGGGGATACAAATTGGAAAGGAAGAAGTCAAACTATCACTATTTGCAGACGATATGATAGTATACTTAAGCGACCCAAAGAACTCCACCAGAGAACTCCTACAGCTGATAAACGACTTCAGCAAAGTGGCCGGATATAAAATCAACTCAAGCAAGTCAGAAGTCTTCCTATACTCAAAGGATAAGCAGGCTGAGAAAGAAGTAAGAGAAATAATACCCTTCACGATAGCCACAAACCATATTAAGTATCTTGGCGTGACTCTAACCAAACAAGTGAAAGATCTGTATGACAAGAACTTCAAGTCTCTGAAGAAAGAAATTGAAGAAGACCTCAGAAGATGGAAAAATCTGCCATGCTCAAGGATTGGCAGGATTAATATAGTAAAAATGAGCATCTTACCAAAAGTAATACACAGATTCAATGCAATCCCTATCAAAATCCCAACTCAATTCTTCATAGAGTTAGAAAGAACAATTCAAAAATTCATCTGGAATAACAGAAAACCCAGAATAGCTAAAAGTATTCTCAAGAGTAAAAGAACCTCTGGGGGAATCAGTATCCCGGACCTCAAGCTGTACTACAGAGCAATAGTGTTAAAAACTGCATGGTATTGGTACAGTAACAGACATGTAGATCAATGGAACAGAATTGAAGACCCAGAAATGAATCCACACTCCTATGGTCACTTGATCTTTGACAAAGGAGCTAAAACCATCCAGTGGAAAAAAGATAGCCTTTTGAACAAATGGTGCTGGCTCAGCTGGAGGTCAACATGCAGAAGAATGCAAATTGACCCATCCTTATCTCCTTGCACTAAGCTCAATTCTAAGTGGATCAAAGATCTCCACATAAAACCAGACACACTGAAACTAATAGAAGGGAAACTAGGGAAGAACCTTGAACATATGGGCAAAGGGGAGAATTTCCTGAACAGAACTCCAATAGCTTATGCTCTAAGATCAAGAATAGACAAATGGGACCTCATTAAATTACAAAGTTTTTGCAAGGCAAAAGACACTGTCAAAAAGACAAAGCGGCAACCAACTAACTGGGAAATGATCTTTACCAACCTTACATCCGACAGAGGGCTAATATCCAAGATATACAAAGAACTCAAGAAGTTAAACTCCAGAGAGGCAAGTAACCCTATTAAAAAATGGGGTACAGAGCTACACAAAGAGTTCTCACCTAAAGAATATCTAATGGCTGAGAAGCACCTAAAGAGATGTTCATCATCCTTAGTCATTAGGGAAATGCAAATCAAAACAACCCTGAGATTCCATCTCACACCAGTCAGGATGGCTAAGATCAAAAACACAGGAGACAGCAGTTGTTGGCGAGGATGTGGAGAAAGAGGAACACTCCTCCACTGCTGGTGGAATTGCAGGCTGGTACAACCACTCTGGAAAGCAGTCTGGCGGTTCCTCAGAAAACTGGGCATGACACTCCCAGAGGATCCGGCTATACCACTCCTGGGCATATACCCAGAGACTTTACCTGCATGCAATAAGGACACATGCTCCAATATGTTCATAGCAGCCTTATTTATAATAGCCAGAAGCTGGAAAGAACCCAGATGTCCCTCAATGGAGGAATGGATTCAGAAGCTGTGGTATATCTACACAATGGAATACTACTCTGCAATTAAAACAATGAATTCACGAAATTCCTAGGCAAATGGTCAGAACTTGAAAATATCATCCTTAGTGAGGTAACCCAATCACAAAAGAACACACATTGTATGCAGTCACTGATAAGGGGATATTGACCCAGAATCTCGGAATACCCTAGACACAATCTGCATATCAATAGATTTCTAAAAAGATGGAAGGAGAGACCCCTGATCCTGGAAAGACTGGATGTAGGGGAAGGCCAGGACAGAGTAACGAGAGGGGGTTGAATGGAGAAAAGAGGGAGGGAAGGGGGCTTATGGGACTTTCAGGGAGGGAGGAAACGGGAAAGGGGAAGTGATTTGGAATGTAAATTAAAAAAATAAAATAAAATAATAAAAAAAATATTGCAAATGCCTTCACTAAAAGTAGGAATATTGCCTGCTATTATGGGGAACCATAACAGGACGAAGCAGAGAGAATAAATGACTTTGGAGCGCTCATCCTGAAATGGAATGTGTATAACACACTCTCTACAACCATAATAGAGGGGACAGAAAAACTGCCAGAGAACTGGGCAAACTGTTAAAAACAATATTATCTTCTAGACAAGGCAAGGATTTCATGCCCATGAACTCTTAAAAATATGGTTGCCACACAAGATCAGATTAGTCAACACTCTATCATACATAGATAAGAGTCTCCCAAGAACCTTCAAGTTAGGGTTTCGATGCTGCAATGAAACACTAAGGTCAAATTAACCAGGAAAAAAAATGAGAGAAAATTAGTAAAATTAGGGGAACACAACATTAGCAGAATGAAGAGGAAAACATAAACAATGAGTTTTTTAAAAATAAATAATTTAAAAAACAATATTCTACTATCTAAGATAAGACATGGAAAAAAAAGTGGGAATACAAACAGGGAAGTAATTCAAAGTACCCGTTTGTACATGATACATTCTGTATATAAGAGAATCTAGATCTTGCTTTGGCAGCAGGGCAACTCGGACCTCCAGAAACAGGGACAATCAAGCATAATATCGCTTGGGTCTCAGCGAGCTTGTGTGCTCCCTGCTTCCAAGAGCTGGGCAGGTCTGCGGTCACCAACGTGCTAGCTCTGCTGTGGGATATCTGCCCTGCAGAAGGACACCCCCCACACACTGGGAGAGAGCACACCCGCACAAGGAGGGGGCTCACCAGCCTCCCCTTGGCGACCTCTACTCCTGGGATCCACTACGTTGAGCCTTTGGATGTGCAGGGATTCCCCAATATAACATCACTTGGGGTAAGGCACATCAGGACTCCAAAGTCACTCAGGAGCAGGTCAGGCCCCAGCAATCAGTGCTAGGGGAATCCCGGTAATGGGGGGGGGGGCAGAAATAGCCTTGGAGGCTCCCAGGAGGTCCAACCAAAAGCCAGTGACAGCAGGATCAACTAAAACCAGAGTTAACCAGATGGCAAAAAGCAAACATAGGAACATTACTAACAGAAATCAAAGCAATATGGTACCATCCGAACTCAACTCTACAACAGCAGCAAGTCCTGGATACCCCATCATACCCGAAAGGCAAGATCTGGATTTAAAATCACTTCTCATGATGCTATTAGAGGATCACAAGAAGGACACAAATAAATCTCATAAAGAAATACAGGAGAACATGAATCAATGGGTAGAAGCCCTTACAAAGGAAACACAAAAATCGCTTAGAGAAATGCAGGAGAATATGGGTCAACTGATGGAGGCCCATGAGGAAAAAACACAAAAACCTCTTAGAGAAATACAGGAGAACTTGGGTCAACAGGCAGAAATCCTGAAAGAGAAAATGCAAAAATATCTTAAAGAAATACAGGAAAACACAAACAAACAAATGAAGGATCTGAGCAAATCCATCCAGGTTCTAAAAAAGGAAGTAGAAACAACTAGGAAATCACAAAGGGAGACAACTTTGGAGATAGAAAACCTTGGGAAGAAATCAGGAATCATAGATGAAAACATCAAAAATAGAATACAAGAGATGGAAGAAAGAATCTCAGGTGCTGAAGATACCATAGAAAGCATCGATTCAACAGTCAAAGAAAATGCAAAATGCAAAAAAATTGTGTAACCCAGAACATCCAGGAAATCCAGGACACAATGAGAAGACCAAACCTAAGGATTATAGGTATAGATGAGAGTGAAGATTTGCAGCTTAAAGGGCCAGTAAATATCTTCAACAAACTTATGGAGGAAAACTTCCCTAACCTAAAGAGAGAGATGCCGATGAACTTACAAGAAGCCTACAGAACTCCAAACAGACTGGACCAGAACAGAAATACCTCCCGTCACATAATAATCAAAACACCAAATGTTCTAAACAAAGAAAGAATACTAAAAGCAGTAAGAGAAAAGGGCCAAGTAACATACAAAGGAAGACCTATCCGAATCACATCAGATTTCTCACCAGAGACTATGAAAGCCAGAAGATCCTGGGCAGATCTCATGCAGACACTAAGAGAACACAAATGCCAGCCTAGACTACTATATCCATCAAAACTCTCAATCACCATAGATGGAGAGATCAAGATATTCCCTGATAAAATCAAATTTACACAATATCTTTCCACAAACACAGCCCTGCAAAGGATAATAGGTGGAAAAAACCAATACAAGAAGAGAAACTACACCCTGGAAAAAACGAGATAGTAACCTTCTTGCATCAAACCCAAAAGTAGATAACCACTCAAACATAAAGATAGCATCAAGAATAACAGGTGGCAATAATCACTATTTCTTAATATCTCTTAATATCAATGGTCTCAATTCCCCAATAAAAAGACATAGACTAACAGACTGGATACATAAACAGGACTCAGCATTTTGCTGCATGCATGAAACACACCTCAGTGTCAAAGACAAACACTACCTCAGAGTAAAAGGCTGGAAAACAATTTTACAAGCAAATGGTCCCAGGAAACAAGCTGGAGTAGCCATCCTAACATCAGATAAAATTGACTTTCAACCTAAAGTCATCAAAAAAGACACGGAAGGACACTTCATACTGATCAAAGGAAAAATCCACCAAGAAGAACTCTCAATTCTGAAAATCTATGCTCCAAATGCAAAGGCACCCTCATTCATAAAAGAAACTTTACTAAAGCTCAAAGCACACATCACACCTCACACAATAATAGTGGGTGACTTCACCAACCCGCTCTCTGAAATGGATCTTTCAGGAAAGCAGAAAATAAACAGGGACACAGTGAATCTAATTGAAGCCTTGGACCAAATGGAACTAATAGATATATATAGAACATTTCATCCTAAAGCAAAAGAATACACCTTCTTCTCAGCACCTCATGGTACCTTCTCCAAAATCGACCATATATTGGTCACAAGCTGGATAGAACCCAGATGTCCCTCAACGGAGGAATGGATTCATAAGATGTTGTATATTTACACAATGGAATACTACTCTGCAATTACAAACAATGAATTCATGAAATTCCTAGGCAAATGGTCAGATCTGGAAAATATCATCCTTAGTGAGGTAACCCAGTCACAAAAGAACACACATGGTATGCAGGCACTGATAAGGGGATATTAACCCAGAATTTCAGAATACCCTAGACACAATTCACATATCAATAGATTTCCAAGAAGATGGAAGGAGAGACCCCTGGTCCTGGAAAGACTGGATGTAGGGGAATACCAGGACAGAGAAGCAATAGGGGGTTGAATGGGGAAAAGAGGGAGGGAAGGAGGTTTATGGGACTTTTGGGGAGGGAGGAAATGGGAAAGGGGAAATGATTTGGAATGTAAATAAAAAAACTTAGAAAATAAAAAAAAATATAATATCTACAAAAAAAAAGAGAGAGAGAATCTAAAGGTGCTACCAAACAGCCTTAGAGCTAATAAACACCTCCATACAAGTTGCAGGTTAAAAATCTCAAACAAATATCAATGGCCTTCCTCCATATCAGTGACAATGATACTGAAAAAGAAATCAAGGACATAATTTCATTCACAATATGTACAACAAACAAATAAACAAAAACTTGGAATTAATCTATCCAAGGAAACAAAATACTTCTACAATAAAAATATTAAGACACTGACTGAAAGGGATTAAGAAAGATTATAGAGAATACAAAGACTTTCCATGTTCAGTGACTGGAATAATTAATATTGTGAAAATAACCATGCTACCAAAAGAAATCTATATATACACCACGGTTTTAATAAAAATTCCAGAACATTCTTTTTAAACTCAAAAGGAATAACCTCAACATTCACAGGAAGTCACAAATGAAATTTGGTAGCTAAAACACTCCTGAGCAAGAAAAATAAAACTGGATTTATCACTACATCTGGTTTCAAATTATACTACACACAGATAGTAATAAAATAGGGTGATACTGATACAAAAACATACATATAGATAAACAGAATAGAATAAAGGATTGGGCTAGAAGTCTATGCCACCACAACTGTATAATTTTTGATACATACACATGCACACACACGCACACACACACACACACACACACACACACACACCGGTTGATAAACAAAGGCAGCATCTTCAATAAATAGTTCTGAAGAACCTGGATTTCAAAAATAGAAAAAAATGAACCTAGATCTTTATCTATCACTCCTGCATAAACACAACTCCAAATGATTCAAAAACTTTGATACAAGATCTGATACCCTGAAACTGCTTGAGGAAAAATTAAGGAATATTCTTCAACTTGGAATTATCCTTAAGTATAGCCTTTCCTGTAATAAGACAACAATAAAGCCAACAATTGACAAATTGGAATACCATGAAACTAAAATGGTTCTGTACACCAAAGAAAACTTTCAGTCAAGTGAAAAGGCACCCCACAAAATGGTAGAAAACGGTTCCTCTGTACATAAGACAGAGGATTAGTGTCTAGAACATACAGGGAACTCAGAACAAAACCAAAAACACCAAACATCAAGAAAACAAGCTAATTAAAGATGGTGTATGGGCTATAGAACTGAGCAGAAAATTCTCAAAAGTATAGACACAAATGACTAGGAATCATGAGGAGAATTTCAACATCCATGGCTATCAGACATGCAGATTTAAACTACTTCAATATCCCATCTCACCCCAGTCAGCATGACTGGCATCAGGGGTAGAAGTGAGAACAAATTCTAAGGAAGAAATAAGAAAGAGCAACCCCTAGAGAGTGTTGGCAGCCCTGGAAGCAAATCTCAGGCACTATGGAAATCATCCACTGTTTCTCAAAAACCTAGAAATAAAAGTGTCTTTAGATCTATGTACAAGAGTGGTATATAGATCTAAATGATTTCATATCCTACCCAGAGATACTTGCATATCCATGCCCATTGCTGCTCTAGTCACAATTATGAAATGGATTCAACCTATATGTCTAGACACTGGTAAACAGATAGAGACAATGTGATTTGTTTGTACAATGAAAATTGTTTAACTATAAATAAAATGCAATAGTGAAACTTGCAGGTAAGTGAAAGGAACTGGCAAAGGAGCGCTGAGTGAGGTACTACCCATGGCCCCAAGGTGAACGATATATATCTGACTAATACTGGGATCTTAGTTTCAAATATTTTGTTTTGTGAGTTAAGCTTGGAACTCATGTGAAATCTAAGAAGCTATCAAGCAGTCATTGAGTATATATTAAGTGGGGGAGATAGAAGAATATTGGTAATTTAAAAGAGAGAATGTGAATGCTGAGGGTAGGGGAATATATGATGGGAATGTGAGGGGCTTGAGGAAACATGATTGTGTGTGTGTATCAACCTAAACTAAGAAAGTGCATAGTAAAGCCTTATGGGATCTCACTACTTGTAAGATAATTTAAAATCTGAACTTAAAGATGGAAATGAAGGGGTTTGGGACAAGATGTCCTCCATGGGAACAATGCTTCCCCTTGAAGACACAGGTTATTAAATGAGAATATTAGTGTCAGGAATGGAATATTTTCATAAAATTATTGGTTATGGAGGCTTTACAGGTTCTCATAATAACACTGGTTATTTCATTTTTGTTTACTTTTAGAACTAGAAGGAAAAAAAATGCCTGGTGGTAGCTTGGTGGATCTCTGAGTTTGATGCCAGCCTGGTGAGTCCCAATACAGCAAGAGCTACAAAGAAAAACCCAGTCTCCAAAAAAAAATAAAAAGAAAAGAAAGAGAGAGAGAGAGAGAGAGAGAGAGAGAGAGAGAGAGAGAGAGAGAGAGAGAGAGAGAGAGAGAGAAGGAAGGGAGGGAAGGGGAGGAGAGGGAAGGGGAGGGGAGGGGAGGGAAGGGACATATTTGGTTGTGAAGGATAGAGAAATTAAGTAGTACTGACCTAGAAACATCCTCCATACTTGATGACTTTCATAATGTAGAAAGTGGTTATGCATGCCACTAAAGGAGAAATGCCATCAGTGTATATAAACCCTATGTGCCACTTTAATGACCTGTCAGACAAAATATATCCATAGGTTTAGTGGCATGATAGTTTTTTGAGGGCAGCCAACTGCTTTAATGGATTTGAGGACTACTCCACAAAAGTGAATTTATACATGGTACATGAACCTCTTCAGTAGCTCATTGCCTTAGAAGTGAGAAGCCTCAGTACATGAACTTTAACACTGTTTTTTGCTAAATGATCATATCAAATTGTCTTCTAATTATACATGTTCATGTTTATAGATTAGTGCTGCTATCAGTCTGAGTCAAAGGAACTTCTTTTGTTGTAGGCAACAGCCAATGTAGAAGTTCATAACTGGTCAGGGTGATGAGAATATGTAGTCACTAGATGTTCAAACACAAACTGGACACAAATATTAACCTCCCCAAGACTTAGGAACTTGAAGAAGAGGGAATCGAAACAGTATGAGCACCAAATCGACAGGAATGCTGTGAAATGCTGTCCTCTGGTCATAACAATAATGAGGTCATAGTAGCTGCCATCAGTTCCACAGGAACTTCACAAGATCAAGATAGTCAATAATTTCAGCATGGATAGGAGTTGGAATAGTGTGACTAAACCTTTAACTAAGGAGCCATTGACAACTGTGGGTTGCTGGGGAAAGAGGAATCATTCCTCTTTGAGGATTTGGTACCTAGTACATTGCCAACTTAGAGGCAGGCATCACTAATAAGTCTAGGATATACATACATGCATGTATGCATATATACCACAAATGGGGGATATATTGTATAGTGCTTTTTTTTTTTGTCAATTTGGCATAAGTGAAAGTCATTTGATGGCAGGAAACCTGAGTTAAGAAAATGTCTCCAGACCCCTGGTCCTGGAAAGACTGGATGTAGGGGAATGCCAAGACAGAGAAGCGAGAGGGGGTTGAATGGGAAAAAGAGGGAGAGAAGAGGGCTTATGGGACTTTCGGGGAGGGAGGAAATGGGAAAGGGGAAATGATTTTGAATGTAAATAAAAAAACCTTAGAAAATAAAAAAAAAGAAAGAAACAGAGAAAAAAAGAAAAGAAAAGAAAATGTCTCCAGAAGATAGGGCTGTCAGCAAGCCTGTAGAACTTTTTCTTAATTAGTGATTGGATTGGGGAGAGCACAATCCTTTGTGGGTGGTGCCATCCCTGGTCTGGTGGTCCTAGGTTCTTCAAGAAAGCAGTATAAGCAAGCCTTGGGGAACAAGACAGCAAGCAGCACTCCTCCATGGCTTCTGCATGAGCTCCTGTCTCTAGGTTCTGGCCCTGCATGAGTTCCTATCTGACTTCCCTTGATGATGAACAGCAAGCAATATGAAGGTTAAGCCAAAATAAACCCTTTTCTCTCCAACTCTCCTTTGGTCATGGTGTTTCAGCATAGGAGCCCTAACATTGGGGGCATTGCTGATAGTCTAGGCGAAGTAGGAAGCAGGTGACAGTGGTAAGGACCAAGATCCATTTTATATATGCTTGAAATTGTCAAAGAATAAGACCATGTTATTTTTTTAAACCTCAATTCAGTTGCCCTCTATGGAAATCCTACTATACTATACTATACTATACTATACTATACTATACTATACTATACTACATACTATACTATTTCTATACTAAGTAATAAGATGGGAGTGGCTAATCCAGCAGAACAGTGAGCTCTCTACAGCTCATTCCTTCCATCTTCTATCTAAGTCATCCCTCCCATATCTTCTCCATGCTTAGGATGACCCCTCCCATCATCCAGCATCACAAGGCTGCAGGAATTCCAGACAGAGTGAAAAGAAAAGGATTTTACTTTGTATTAGTTTGGGTTTTACTGCTGTGAACAGACACTAATGACCAATGCAAGTTTTATAAAAGACATTGATTGGGGCTGGCTTACAGGTTCAGAGGTTTAGTCCATTGTCATCAAGGCAATATCCAGGCAGGCATGGTGCAGGAGGAGCTGAGAGGATTCTACATCTTTATCCAAAGGAAACCAGTTAGTTTGGGTTTTACTGCTGTGAACAGACACCGATGAGCAATGCAAGTTTTATAAAAGACATTTACTTGGGGATGGCTTACAGGTTCAGAGGTTTAGTCCATTGTCATCAAGGCAGAAGTATGGCAACATCCAGGCAGGCATAGTGCTGGAGGAGCTGAGAGGGTTCTACATCTTTATCCAAAGGAAACCAGGAACAGACTGGGCATCTTCAGGCATCTAAGAGGAAGATCTCTAAGCCCAACCCTACAGTGACCCACTTCCTCCAACAAGGCCACACCTTCTAATAGTGCCACTCCCTGGGACAAGCATATACAAGCCATCACATACCTTATTTCCTTTCAAAAGTGCAGAAAACTGAAAACAAATCCAACCAAATTTTACCACACATTCAGATAAATCTGGTTTATTTTTCCATCTCCAAAATAAATGGAGTACATTTGATATAATACTTCCCTGTGAGAAAAGAAAGAATCCTAGAACCTCTTGAGTTTGGGTAGAAGCCTGGCTCTCAATGGTCATTCTCCAGTTCTCCCTGGAACCCTTACTGTCTTCCATCCTGATTGCTGCTATTCTTTTTTGTTCTCTAGACTTAAGTCCTATTTTTTTTCTTCAAATTTGCAAAGCAAGTTTTCATCTCAAATTTTGCTTATACATTTTTCTATTTCATTTGGATCTGTAATTTTCTTCAAGAATTTGTCTGTTCACATATCTAATCTGAATGTAATACCCTGAAACATTCTGCCCTCACTTTCTAGGATTTTCACCACCAGCAGACATTACACAGTTGTGTGCTTTTCCATCTAATTTTCTACAAAGCTTTCTTCCTGACTCCACTGTCACATCTCATCAGAACCTGGGACCTTTCTTGACCCACAGTGAGTATGCAATAAATATTTTTTTTAAACTACATGAAGAGCTTTTCAATCTCAAATTCTAGGGATAAAGGATTTTGTTACCAAAAAATGGAACATGTGGCTGCTGACAGTTGAGGAAACTCTAGCAGAGTAAATTGTGCCTCATCTATATGCCCTGCGTTGTTCTAGATGGTTTCTGATGGAGCTTTGTTTTCCATTTTTAAATTAAATGGTTATTTATTGCATTAACATATTGTGAATCCTATTTATAGGCTTTTCACAAATTGGCTTATTTAATCCTGTTAACAACATAAGCAGAAGGTATTGTTACTATCTCCATTTTCTTTTCAGAAGGAGGGAATTGTAGCACAAAGAGGTTGAACAATATCAAGGTACAGCAGAATGAATTGCAGACTTAGCTTTTCTGCCTGGTCCTGAAAGGGACATCTGCCATGACTTACCTCTCCTGTCTCCTCCATGCCAGTGCAGCAATCTCTTGGTAAAACCCAAAATGCCTTACCATACTATGTAAGTACTTTTGTTATCTAAATTTGCTTCTTATTCTAGTCTTACTTCGCCATAGCAACCAATTTTCTTCACCTTTTATAAAACTGTATAGAATATACTTCGTTTTGTTGTTGTTTGTTTATTTTTTGAGAGTGTCTTCTGTGTAGCTCTGGCTATACCTGAACATCACTATGTAGAATAGACTAGCCCTGAGCTCAGTGAGACCCACCTGCCTTTGCCCTCTGAGTGCTGGGATTAAAGGTGTGCAGCACCATCCCGCCCAGCCTTAGCCCCAGCTTTCTTTCTGTTATCCCTTAACAGTCCATGATTTCCTCAGGTCTAAAACTTCCTTCTGCCTAAATTGTCATAGTACTGCCTCTTCCAGGAAGAAGTTCCACTCTTCTTGTCACCTCTGTATTTCCATAGCACCCTATATCAAAACATATTATTTCTCCTCTTGAAAGCAGAGTTCGTTGTATATATTGGATATTAGCCCTCTGTCAGATGTAGGGTTGGTAAAGATCTTTTCCCAATTTGTTGGTTGCTGTTTTGTCCAATTGACAATGTCCTTTGCCTTACAGAAATTTTGTAATTTTATGAAGTCTCATTTGTCAATTCTTGATCTTGGAGCATAAGTTATTGATATTCTGTTCAGGAAATTTCCCCCTGTGCCCATGTGCTCAAGGCTCTTCCCCAGTTTCTTTTTATTAGTTTCAGTGTGTCTGGTTTTATGTGGAGGTCCTTGATCCACTTGGAGTTGAATTTAGTGCAAGGAGATAAGAATGGAACGATTTGCATTCTTCTGCATGCTGACCTCCAGTTGAACCAGCACCATTTGTTGAAAAGGCTATCTTTTTTCCACTGGATGGTTTTATCTCCTTTGTCAAAGATCAAGTGACCATAGGTGTGTGGGTTCATTTCTGGTCTTCAATTCTATTCCATTGATCTACATGCCTGTCACTGTACCAACACCATGCAGTTTTAAACAGTATTGCTCTGTAGTACTGCTTGAGGTCCTGGATACTGATTTCCCCAGACGTTCTTTTACTGTTAAGAATAGTTTTAGCTATCCTGGGTTTTTTGTTATACCATATGAATTTGAGAATTGTTCTTTCTAACTCTATGAAGAATTGAGTTGGGATTTTGATGGGGATTACATTGAATCTATAGATTGCTTTTGGCAAGATGGCCATTTTTACTATATTAATCCTGCCAATCCACGAGCATGGAAGATTTTTCCATCTTCTGAGGTCTTCTTCGATTTCTTTCTTCAGAGACTTGAAGATTTTGTCATACAGATCTTTCACTTATTTAGTTAGAGTCACACCAAGATACTTTATATGGTTTGTGGCTATTGTGAAGGGTGTCATTTCCCTAGTTTCTTTCTCAGCCTGCTTTTCCTTTAAGTATAGGAAGGCTACTGATTTGCTTGAGATAATTTTTATGACTGGTCACTTTGCTGAAGTTGTTGATCAGCTGTAGGAGTTCTCTGGTGGAGTTTTTTGGGTCACTTAAGTATACGATCATACCATCTGCAAATAATGATAGTTTGACTTCTTCCTTTCCAATTTGTATCCCTTTGACCTCCTTATGTTGTCTAATTGCTCTAGCTAGAACTTCAAGTACAATATTGGAAAGATATGAAGAGAGAGGGCAGCCTTGTCTAGACCCTGATTTTAGGTGGATTGCCCACTATTATCCGACAGAGGACTAATATCCAATTTATACAAAGAACTCAAGAAGTTAAACTCCAGAGAGCCAAATAATCCTATTAAAAAAATGAGGTACAGAGGTAAACAAAGAATTTTCACCTGAAGAATACTGAATGGCTGAGAAGCACATAAAGAAATGTCCAACATCCTTAGTCATTAGGGAAACACAAATCAAAACAACCCTGAGATTTCACCTCATACCAGTCAGAATGGCTAAGATCAAAAACTCAGGAGACAGCAGGTGTTGTCGAGGATGTGGAGAAAGAGGAACACTCCTCCACTGCTGGTGGGATTGCAAGCTGGTACAACCACTCTGGAAAGCAGTTTGGCGGTTTCTCAGAAAACTGGGCATGACACTTCCAGAGGACCCTGTTATACCACTCCTGGGCATATACCCATATATATGCCATATACCCTGGCATACATTAACGACATATGCTCCACTTTGTTCTTAGCAGCCTTATTTATAATAGCCAGAAGCTGGAAAGAACCCAGATATCCCTCAATGAAGGAATGGATACAGAAAATGTGGTACATTTACACAATGGCATACTACTCAGCAATTAAAAACAATGAATTTATGAAATTCTTAGGCAAATGGGTGGAACTGGAAAATATCATCCTAAGTGAGGTAACCCAATCACAAAAAACACACATGGTGTGCAGTCACTGATAAGTGAATATTAGCCCAGAAGCTCAGAATACCCAAGACATAATTCACATATCAATTGATTCCCAAGAAGAAGGAATGAGAGACCCCTGGTCCTGGAAAGACTCCATGCAGCAGAGTAAGGGAATACCAGGACAGAGAAGTGGGAGGGGGTTGACTGGGGAACAGCGGGAGGGAAGAGAGCTTATGGGACTTTCAGGGAGGGGAGAACTGGGAAAGGGGAAATCATTTGGAATGTAAATAAAGAATATAGAAAATTAAAAAAAAGCAGAGTTCATATCTTGGTCCATTTTTGACTTCTTAAAGGGCAGGACATGAATGTAAAATGGAAAAGTTAAAATTATAATTGTAGATAGAATAGAATGTCTAGAGAAAGCTATTCTTCACTGGCCCATAATTAAATAAAATTACATAGTTACTCTCTGTGATAGGGGGTGGGTAAATAATGACCTCCATCACGGACCTATTAATGCTTTATCCTTAACCACACAAACATGCTCACTCATCTATACACAGATGATGACTTCTTTCTGGCAACAATCTCAGATCTAAGCAGTTATGACAGAAGCCATATGTCTCAAAATGCTGAAAATAGTTAATATCTGGCCTACACAGGTAAAACTTGGTGTCTTTGACCTTACAGTATAATGTTTAGTGACTGTTATACAAATTCCATTTGTTGTTCTCCCTTAGCATCTGTCAGTCCTCACTCTACCACTGGGTAAGCTTGGAGGTCCCTACAGAGAGGAGGATTGATGAAATGCAGTGTTCAACCATTATGCTTGTTTCCATTCTAGGATGACAAATTCTATCTTTAAACTTCAAGAAGCTAAAATATGCCTATTCTACTTTTAGGTTTGAGACCTGGATGAAGCTAAGACACTTCTACAGATACAAATATGTTTAGTTCCAAACCCTTTCATTGCCTTTGAGATTATTCTTTTAACTGAAGAAAGTCTTGGTCTTCTATATGTGTCATGATGACATTGGACCATGAAGGTCCTTCTTAACCCTTTCCTCATGTAAACTAGGTCTGCTTTGAGCTCTTTGTTATATCCACTGACTCCACTAAGAGGGAAACCATATTATATTTTCAAAAAAAAATAAAAAAGAAAGAAAGCAACTACTTTCAAACAGAAAAATAAGAGTTTCACCTAAAATGGAGAGAGTAAGGAGGAGTAATGGGAAAAGTGTAGACTAGCTTTTTAAAGATTTATTTATTTATTTTATATGAGTACACTGTAGCTTCAGACACACCAGAAGAGGGCATCAGATCCAATTACAGATGGTTGTGAGCCACCATGTGATGCTGGGATTTGAACTCGGGACCTCTGAGATAGCAATCGGTACTCTTAACCACTGAGCCATCTCTCCAGCCCCCGTAGACTAGCTTTTTAAGGTGGATGGTACTGGAAAAAGACAAAGATGGTGATCCTGAGGATGTCTTTACATCTAAAAGTTAACCATATAAAGGTCTATAGTTTTCCTGAGGAGAAAATTGAACTCTTCCTTTGTTCTCTGAACAAAGTCTTGGTGTAGACATTGTTGCACTAAAATAAGTTTTCTCAATGGACCCTTATCATCCTTATATGGAGTGTACAGCTAAAGGACTTGATGTACATTATCACTTCAGTACTGTGCTATTAAAATAACAGTCAATCTCTTTAAGGGGAGATGTCTTTTGTAAAAGGAAATTAGACCTTTCATTCCAACCTATGCTATAACCCATATGCCTTTCGCCAGATTATAGAACAAAACAGGACCGGATTTAGCAGGCCAATGGAGTTTGTTCACTTTCAGTCCCACAGATATTTGTGTTTTGTGTGCAGTAACATCTGGACATGTGTGGGCAATGCTAACAGGCCTTTACAAAAGCAGATGTTGTGTGAACCATTTTGCACTACTCCCCAGTAAAATGGGCAGACAAGCAGAACAGTGCTGTTCTTTGCCTGGCATTTGGCAAGGAGAAGAAAATAAATGAAGTTCTGACATCTGTTCCTGCTCTTTACAGCTTAGCAACGGCGACCAAGACCTGATCAGGCACAACTGATAATCATTGATGGCTCCTGACAAGGAGGCCAAAGAAATCTGGTTTTTAAAAGGAGAGAGAGGAGTAAAAGATTTGTGTCCATCAGGTTCATTAAAGGAAAAGCTAAATTGACAAGACAACTTACAAAAAACCTAGGAGATGTTTTAGCAAACTCCTACAGTGTGCCACAACAACTAAAACATAAATAACTTTGTTCTTCTTCTTTTCCCTCCCACAAGTTATTAGGAGCAGACTGAAAAGTTAAATCCTTCATATTGTGAAATAATAACAGCTATAATTTATGGAACACTTGGCACAACACTGTATAATCTCTAAGTCCATGACGGAAATGATCCTATTTTGGAGTTAGGATAGCACACACAGAGAAAACCAGGAAAATGACTGTATGGCCAAGGTAGAGTCAATAGCAGCTTATATCTTGCCTTTTGAGCTAACATTTTGTTCCACATTTATCCTGTATATGTGCTTTAGAGAGTTATTGTTGAGAAAGTAAGAGCTGGGACTTGGAGCCAGAGTTTCCTCTGGGAAATTGCAGCTATTAGATTTGGTTTAGTTATTGAATTTCGAAACTTCAGCTCCTTTGTAAATGAACAGAAAAATTGATCTAATTGGGATTTTTGTGTTAATTAAGTGATGTAATATTATATATATGTACATATATATGATTTTGTGTATTATATATATAAAATATATATGGATATATATAAAAAACACCTCATATATTAGGAAGCTATCTGTTCCTTTTCCATTTTATATTGAATCAGGACTTATGAATGCAGCTTAAATTACCATACAAAGAGAGACCTTGGTGCTTAATCCTTTACAACATATATGCCTGTTTTAACTATAATTCTGAAAATCAGATAAGTATTAAGTTATCTGTTGACATGTGAAAAAAATCTAATACCAGATTTTCTTAGAAATTACTCTTTAAAGTTAAGGTTTGCAAACAACTTGGTCAGGCAGAAAGAAATCCTGGAAAGGAGGCTCATTCTAAGATGGATGGATATTACACTTCAACCTTCTCTTAAGTCTGGTGAAAAGCAGTTCTAAGGTATAGCCTTGTCTTTGATAACACCTAGGATCATTCCTAAAAGCAAGCAAATACAATTGTAAGTTTCTTGCTGGTAAGGTAACATTTGGAATCGTGAACAACGTTAGAACAGAAAACAAATGCAGTCAGAACAAATATATATATAAGGAGACTGGTGTGGTTTAAGTCCCCAGTTGATGGTGCTGTTTTGTAAGATTGTGGTGCCCACAGGAAGTGGATGGAGCCATACTGGAGGAAGTAGGTCAAGATGGGTAGACCTTGAAGTTTTACAGCTCAGCCCACTTTCTGTCAATTCTCTGATATCTATTATACCAAGACATGAAGACATGACAAGAATTGATTGCACAGTCTGCCACAGTAGAACCCATTGCCACCATGTCTTCTCATCCATGATGATTTGTTGCCATTTAAACTGTGAATCAAATGAATCCTTCTCCCTTAAGTTGCTTCTTGCCTGATATTTGATAACAAAAAAGAAAAACACAATTAATACAGACATTTTATGAAATGTTAATTGTTTCCTTTATATTCACATGTCCAAATATTTTTTTCTCGTAGCAACCTAGTTAATTGATCAGGTATTTTAAATTGAGTTTTGAAGTGAATGCTTCTATGATTAAAATTACCTATCATCTCAGGGAGCAAGGCCAAAAGATCCAGAGAGGAATTTGTAAACTATCTGAATCTAGAAAACAGATTATCTTGTCACCATAGCAATCTGAAAATGCTTTCTTTTTTCTAAAAGCTATGGAATTTTAATCCCATAAACTTGTATTTCTTAACAGAAACTGAACATGAAAGATTTGTAGG
This sequence comes from Tokudaia tokunoshimensis, assembly GCA_036184795.1. NCBI lineage: Eukaryota > Metazoa > Chordata > Mammalia > Rodentia > Muridae > Tokudaia > Tokudaia tokunoshimensis. The sequence goes on from BTHU01000005.1 coordinate 2,314,110, forward strand.
TTTATCTGAGAAGAAACAGAGACCACTGAAGGCCACTTTTAAGTCTACCAAATATTCAGAGACAATTCTATATTTTTAATGTAGAAGAATTACAGATTTTGGAATTAATTTTTTGGTTCACTAGACTGGTGTCATTTGTCTAATTTGTGATCTGTTAGGAAATTCCATTACTTTATCTTAAAAAGGACATATTACTTGTTACTATAAAACAGATTATTCCACTAGGTATTTTTGTTATGCTATTAACTCCAGACCTATTAAGGATACTAATGTATCTCTCTCTACTCCATGTGGTATCATGTGGGTCACATGGGACTACAGACAACTTGGCATGTGGTATTGCAGCCACATGAAGGCTTATAACACATATGGAGAGGTGGTGAATATGGAGTGTGTGCATTCGTCCTTGTCTACACAAGACACGGCCATGTAATACTACAGGATAGGTAGCTGCCTTGCTGTAAGAGCAAATTCTCTAACAAACATCTGTTAAGGTGAGTACATTTTAAATGGGAGCCCTAGATACTATATCCCTTAGCACCTGCTAAGGGGGTTGCCCACATACAAATGGTAAGAATCATAATGTCACTTCTCCAGGGAAGAATTGACCCAGTTTCATAACAAGAAGTGCACCAGACATGAGAGATATTGCCAGAATCCTTATCACAATCTACCACAGTGGTAAAATACAGCATTTAGGATCAATTAATGCTTTGTTTATTACTTTCAAGAAAAAAAAATTAACTGTTTACATATCTTTACATATAATTTTATAAATTTCAACCAGATTCTCAAATAGCAAAGACATTAAAACTCAGCATTGAGTTTAGTTTCTAATTCTGTATCTTTGGCTGTTGAGACTATTTTGAAAAGGTGCACAGTTGCTTTAGTGCACTATCCGGCAATCTGGAGAGTGGCAGATGTATCCTTTGTTTTCATTGCTTTAAATTATGAACAAACACGCACAGGGGAACTTTGTTGGTGGAGTACAGTCTATTGCTTGCGCTGGGATGAAGCTGAATAGGAAAGTTCTGCCTGGCATGTGTGAACCTCAGGTTTTGATTCAATGTTAAGTAGATTATCAATATTTAATGGTGATATCTTATATATAATAATCTAGTTTAGCATCTCTTTTGTTTTTCATGAAAGAATGGCATAAGGGAAGGGTTAGATCTTCTTGAGAAGGTATTACTCAATTACACATGATGATTTCTGTAAAAGCATCTACCCACTAATTGACGACAAAATGTCATGCAATTATCAAGAGAACCAGGTTTGGATCTGTGAGATGGATCAGGTTTGTCGTCAAGGATGATATCCTGAATCTGATGACCTAAGCTCAATCCCTGGAACCCACCTAGTGGAAGGAAAGAATGAACATCCCCAAGTTGTCCTTTGGTTACCAACACACACACACATGCACACACACACACACACACACACACACACACACACACACAATAAAAATGAGTTAATAAAGACTCAAGTCTACAAATTGACAAGTTAACATTGTAATGTGAATTTGCAGCCTAATGGCCTCAATTCTGATCAAGGGACTCACACACAAGGCCGGTTGGGAGAAATACAGAACTCTGGCAAAGACTTTCAGCAAATATCTCTTATGCTAACCCAAATTTTGTGGCGAGCCTACAAAAAGCACTTCCTAGATGTTTGTCTTCCCATCAGAAAGCTGTTATAATTCTCCATGCAAAAGATTCAAGAAAAATATACCACCAAAATTATTTATAATTCCACGATTTCCCAACTCTAATATACTTACCATCACGAAGAATCAATTTGAAGTCTGTTTACCTCGAACTTTTACTTTGGCATTGATCTATTAAACAAAAAACTGAGAAAATCATTGAAAATTCCAGAAAATATGAAATGCATTATTGAATTGTCAGTAAAATTGCCAAACATATTTTCTACTTTGTGGGAAAAAGAAAAAAATAGTGTAGTAAATATAGTTTTCATTACTTCCCTTAAACTGTTGCTTTTGCTTTTGGCAAAGCATGCCACAGGGAAGAAAGTCAGAGGGAAAGACTGAAGACCCCCACTAAGCATCAACTACTTTCCAACTACATTCAACCACCTTCTCTCCCATTTACTATTTCTGCTATAGCCATTGGTATAGCAATAAAATCAGTGATGGGTTTTCTGCTACTATCAACAGAAATATAGACTTAGAAGTTTATGTTGGACCCTGGAGATCAATTTTGCTCTTGCTCTTGAAAATAAAAATGCATTTCAAACTATATGGGGGTAAACCCCTCTCCACTAAATGCTATGTGCATGTTATCCAGTTTAAATAGCTGAGCACAGTTTACCAGTTGAAACATAACCACTGTGTTTCACTAATGATGAGAAGGCAATTAAGGTAATTAATCCCTATAAATATTTTAAATCACCAGATTAGAGATGCCACTTAAATGAATAGGTCGTCGTTATATCGTGAGAATGAGACCTGAAATATAGCAGCTTTGAGATGCACAGAATCTCTAATAATACGCAATTTCTTCATGCTTTCACTTGATGGTTTCAGATTAGTATCTCTAATTCTGGAACAAATTGAAGATGCAAGATGATGGCCTTCAACTCTATCATTTTTTTTCCAAAAGGAGGAGCAGTATGTATAACTAGAGGCAATCTAAAACACCTTCCATAGCTGTGCTTCTTGGGAGGCAGCTGAGTGACGTGCACTGTTAGGCATCAGCTTCAGCAAGAGGAGGGATGTGCCAGCTGGTGAAGCTAGCTGCAGAGATTAGGTTCATAGGCATAGCAGGGCTCCTGAAATAGTCTGTTGGGAATGTGTTAGCATTAGTGTTGTATTTTACTATCTCATGTTTACTGTGGGTCAGAAATGTGGGTACAGGTTCCCTGAGGCCTCTGCTTCAGGACTTCCCGTAAAGCTTCAGTCTAAGTGTCAGTCAGGGATGGGGTTTCATTTGAAACCTCAAGAGATGAAACATATGCTCCCAATTCCAGGTTTCTTGCCTGCTCTCAGGGTTATGGCCTTGGTTTTTCACTAACTAAACCTATTCCAGTTTCTCAAAATGTGGGCCACTACACATAAGTTGCAACATCCAAGAATGTAAGCCAAGAAAATAAGTTTAACTAGGAAGATGAAAGTCATGATATATAGGCCTCAGCACGAAAACAGCATCTCATGACCTTGGCTGTGTTCCATGGTACAGAGGAAGTCCTTGCTAAGGGGAAGACAATTACATGTATAGCTAATGCCAAGAGGGAGGGATTTTTGAGGACTATCTTATCTAGCAGCCTCAGAGTAGTTGTGAAAGTGGGACAGGAATTGAAGAAGTATAGTTTGTCTCCCCAGCAGATGGATTTCTGCATCCACTTCTGAGATCTATGCTAAATTTTCAGCGGTCAAAAGTGGGAGGAGATTCTACTTAGGATTCACTGAGACATTGAAAGCCCAGAGGAGTAGCAGTCTCTCTTTAATGATTAAAGCATGTCCAAAAGTGGGAACAAATATGTGAACCTTCTCATATACAAACTAGTATTGCTTTGTAATTACTAAATACTTATTTCTGGTAGTACTAGCAGGTGTTACAGCATTGCTCCTTCAGGAGGGAAATATAATACGGGCAAAGCTGAACAATCTCTCTCTCTCTCTCTCTCTCTCTCTCTCTCTCTCTCTCTCTCTCTCTCTCTGTGTGTGTGTGTGTGTGTGTGTGTGTGTTTGTGTGTGTGTACTTCTGTAAGAATAAGAGAGAGGTGGAAAGTGAGAGGGTTGCCTTTGTGCTTCTGTTCAGCTGTGAAAAAGAACATTACACACTTCAAAATGTCTGACTCTGCTACAGCTCTATGCATGTGGCCCTGTAATTACATTGTTGTTCTTTTAAGGAATGTATGGTCTACTTAGCAATTCCTCTACGTTTTTACTCTCCTTTATTCCTCTGGCACAGTGAACAAATTTTCCAGAGGCTTTAGCATTCTAATTTATATGCAAAAATAATAAGAAAAGTCAAATATAAGCTAATTCTTCAAGTTCCACAGCAGAAGACTCGTGGGATGGTGTTTGGGGAGGGCTGTTAATCAGACCATGCCCAAAGATAGGTTTGGAACAATACTTGTCGTATTCTCACATTATTTTAAGTGAGTAGGTGGGTATCAGCATATTAATTCTAAATTTAGAGAAGAGTTTTCTGGCCACTGAAGTGTGTTTATCTATCCATGCACATCCTAATATGCAAAGAGGCTGAAAGTATTGATGACTGTCAAGTCACTGTAGATTAAAGACAACGACTGTAGAAAAGAAAACAGACAGGTAGAAAGAAGGCAAGAGAAATGTGAAGAAAATGCTTTTAAAAATAAACCTTATCAGATTTTTTTTTCTGAGAAATATACCCCAGGCACTGTTACAAAGTGTTCACACATTTTCTTTCTTTTGAACAATGTACCTCAGAGTCTTCCTGGAAAGAAGGAAAGCCAACAGGAGACCACAATCTTAAGCTTTGTCTACTGAATTGGCCTCACAATTTCCTTAGCAAATAGTTTTATAATGAGTTGACGATGGGCTATTTTCTCTGAAAATCTACAGATGTGGGGATGGTATTTCTGTACCACCTTATGGCTAATATTTATGGAAACAGGACAGAATAAAGGATTAAAATGTCTAAACGTGATCACACATTTGTATCTGCAGACAAGACTTAAGAACAGTTGCTAGTATCGAAAACGAGATGAACGATGTTCTAAATTTATCTTATCAGCGCCTCTTTCAACACAATGAGAGTCACTTGACACTATCACATTGTTTCTCAGCCAGTTGAAGTAAGTCTGAAAATGCACAAATTCATTCAGAAGCCATGGCTTAGAATACGGAATGATGCCAAATGAAAGTGTTCTTTCACCTGGGAGCTGTATTTTGGCTCACATTATGATGAGTTTGAAAAAAAAAAGGACAATGCTTGAATCAATTTACAAATCATACTTAAAAGACCTCAGATGGAAACTATATTCTTTCAATATCCATATATAAATTAATATGTGCCATCTGGGTTACATCTGGCAACATAAAAATGTTGTCTTATGAGCATTAAAGGTGTGAGAAGCATCAGACAGCTCTGAGTTGATTTGGCACATTTGTTCCCAAAGGATGAAATTATTTATGTGGTTAAGACTTATCCTAGACAGTAAGTAGAAGTTTAAGGATTCATTCCAAAACACACAACTTTATAAAAAATAAAGAGAGTCTACATTAGTGTGATGAGATACATCCATCTCATTCTGCAATATAAACTCATGGACATCAAAAGAGAATTTTAGAAAAGACATTCTGTTTTTGTATCTTTTAATCAAGAAGATGTTTCGGTGTGCTAGGGATTTAACTCAGTGGCATGGGGTTTGTAGGGCATACATGGCCTTGAGTATGATTCCCAGTAACACACAGGAAAGAATGTATTTTATCCAATTTAGAAATACAATATAATATGATGTTCAGAAATTATGATTCTCCAAAATTGGAAAACAGGATTTGATTCTCTTTCTGTCTTTGGGTCTTATATAAGACCAAAATTTATGTTATATATGATTTTACGTTATATAAATTCCAGGCTATGTATATAGTTTGAATCTTTATTTTATTTTATTTTCTATATTCTTTATTTACATTCCAAATGATTTCCCCTTTTCCAGTTCCCCCCTCCCCAAAAGTCCAATAAACCCTCTTCCCTCCCTCTGTTCCCCAGTCAACCTCCTCCTGCTTCTCTGTCCTGATATTCCCCTACACTGTTGCATTTAGTCTTTCCAGGACCAGAGGACTCTCCTTTCTTCTTCTTGGGAATCAATTGATATATGAATTATGTCTTGGATATTCTGAGCTTCTGGGCTAATATCCATTTATCAGTGACTGCATACCATGTGTGTTCTTTTGTGATTGGGTTACCTCACTAAGGATGATATTTTCCAGTTCCAATCATTTGCCTAAGAATTCATGAATTCATTGTTTTTAATTGCAGAGTAGTATTCCATTGTGTAAATATACCATATTTTCTGTATCCATTCCTCCATTGAGGGACATCTGAGTTCTTTCCAGCTTCTGGCTATTATAAATAAGGCTGCTATGAACATAGTGGAGCATGTGTTCTTAATGCATGCCAGGGAGTCCTCTGGGTATATGCCCAGGAGTGGTATAATAGGGTCCTCTGAAAGTGTCATGCCCAGTTTTTGAATCTTATATCTCACTCCAAGGCTCATATTGTAAGGCTTTTTATCCTCTAGGAGAATAGTATTGACAAGTGGTAGAGTCTTTAAGAAGTGCAGTCTATATAATCATCCTCTCAATGATCACAGATCACAGCAGAAGAAAGGACAGACAAATGTAAGAGATGGAGGAACAAGGAACACAGTCATCTAGACACAATTGGGCATCTATTCATCTGACCTTACAGCAGCTGAGACATCTCAAATAGTACCTGTGCAAGCCCAAACCAGACCAAAATAGAGCATGGAAAGAGGAGGTACCTTTCGGTTTAAGACATTTATGGTACTCCTGACTATGTAAACAAGTGGGTCTCTGATTCTTGTGTCTTCCTGTGGGGATTTTTTATTTTCCTATTGGTTTGGCTTGTGCAACTTCGACACAATGGTTTTAATTTTATCTTATATTTTATTTTGATATGATTAGTTTTAAAATGAAATAATAAAAGAAATAAAAGAAAAAAGAAAAATGTTTTTGCATGTTATCTACCCATTATTATTGCTTGGGAAACATTGATTACAAAGATTTTCTTTAAAAAGAAAAAATATTCCATTGCATTCTGTTTATTAAAAAATATTTGAGCTAAAACAATAGACATGCTTAAAGAGTATGTAGTTCTTTCTTTAGTAAACATAATAAATGAAAAAATAAAATAAAAACAAATAAGCATTCAATTTGATACATAAAGAAGGTGTGGAATTAATTCATGATCTTTTTTAGTTGCTGAAAGTATGAAAGGCTTTATTAGAGTATAGATGGATTCTAACCACTATGACTGTTCTTTATTGGAAACACTTATACTTCAGAATTTGCAAAATTATGAAAAAAGTGATGTAAGAAGATTATAGATTATGTTCAGTTCCTCAATAAAATCAAATAAAAACTGCTTACTGGTATATGCCTTCATCTCAGGGGATGTGACTATGAGTAGCTGGGCATTATCAATGAGAGGTAAAGTGCACAAGACAGAAGACTGCAGAGCTGAGGAGACAAAGCTCCTGAACTTCCAGGAATTGGTGGATATGATTACATTTCTACAACCCTCAGAGAGTCCTATTAGATCAAGGCACAAATCCCCACATAGTCTCTCTTGACTTCTGTCACTTTCATTTCTTTATTCAAGTTAAGTTACTTCTAGCTAAGCATCAAGAGAAATGCTGAAGGAGAATAAAGTAGACAAAGGCAATCATGAAAGTCTGTAACAATATGTAACAAAGAATGTTCTGCCCAGTTGCCTTTGGGAGAGTAGTGTGTGTGTATAAGGATGTGAGTATGCCACTCCATTTTCTTTCTTTTCTTTTATCCTCTCCTCCCTCCTTATCATGAACTAACTGCTAGTGAAAAAGAAGGAACTGGGCTAGCCACTGAGAGTATAGTACTAATTGGTATATATTGTGTGCAAGGCCAATTCAGCAGGAAAAGTAATACCCAATAATGGATCACCTTGACAACACAGCCAGAGGGATCTTAAGGTACATTGAAAGCTTGAAGGCTGGCAGAACTTGGCAAAAATGATCATAATCTCTAACCAGAACAACAGCCAAACTGCCTTAAAAGTCTAGTGTTATTTCATGAATTCATTGTTTTTAATTGCAGAGTAGTATTCCATTGTGTAAATATACCACATCTTCTGAATCTGGGTTCCTTCCAGCTTCTGGCTATTATAAATAAGGCTGCTATGAACATAGCATGTGTCCTTATTGCATGCAGGGGAAGCCTCTGGGTCTATGCCCAGGAGTGGTATAGCAGGATCCTCTGGGAGTGTCATACCCAGTTTTCTGAGGAACCGCCAGACTTCTTTCCAGAGTGGTTGTACCAGCTTGTAATCCCACCAGCAGTGGAGGAGTGTTCCTCTTTCTCCACATCCTCACCAACAACTGCTGTCTCCTGTAGCAAATGGTCAGAACTGGAAAATATCATCCTTAGTGAGGTAACCCAATCACAAAAGAACACACATGGTATGCAGTCACTGATAAGGGGATATTAACCCAGAATCTCGGAATACCCAAGACACAATTTACATATCAATAGATTTCCAAGAAGATGGAAGGAGAGACCCCTGGTCCTGGAAAGACTGGATGTAGGGGAATACCTCGACAGAGAAGTGAGAGGAGATTGAATGGGGAGCAGGGGGAAGGAAGGGGGCCTATGGGACTTTCGGGGTGGGAGGAAAGGGGAAATCATTTGTAATGTAAATAGAAAAAATGTCTAGTGTTAGCTGCATCTTGAACAGAGATGCCTTCTAAGACAGAATCACATGAGCCAAACCTACAAGCCTAATGAAGACAGTTCCTTCAATAGCTGGCATTCTCTGCACTATTAGCCATTATTTGAGTTGCTCTTCTACTGATCTTCCCAGTGCACATGTTGTTTTGGCCAACCGTGCTCTTTCTCAAATATACCAGATAAGCTTTCTCTGCCCAGAAAGTCTGGTCTCATTCATTTGAGCAATTTTCACCTTTAGTTCTGTTTGGAATTCTTGGTGACACTTTATTTACCACATTGTTTAAACTTAAACCTGAGAGAAATGATATCTGCAAGGCAATACAATATGTAATCCCAGGTTTCACAACTTCCCAAAAGACCACCTAAGTGGATTCAGAGTGCCAGATCCCCTCCCACACCCAGAGACAGCTTTACTCCCAAGGAAGTCCATCACAACTAGGCTCAAAGGTGAGATCCCCCACCCCTGCTTCCCAATACCTGTACTAACTGGGACCACCACAGGGTCCAGCAGATGCAAGAGCTATCCACCCTGCCAGAGATACATCTTCTTTCCCGTCCACAACTGTGCCCAGGAGCAATTCCTGTGTTCTAACATGCCTCCCACCCAACCACACCCAAAGACAGCCTGACACTCAAGAGGTCTGTCACAACCAGGTTCACAGGTTCACAGATAAGGCACTCCTGACCCCTTCTCACACCCAGAGATAGCCTGACACAAGGAGGTCCATGACAACCAGAATCACAGGAAGGACAGACTCCTGTCAGAGTCAGCAAGGCCAGTTAATACAATAGATAACCAGACGGCGAGAGGCAAACACAAGAACATAAATAACAGAAACCAATGCCATTTGGCACCATCAAAACCCAGTTCTCCCACCACAGCAACCACTGGATACCCAAACACACCTGAAAATTAAGATTCTGATGTAAAAATCCCATCTCATGAAGATGATAGTGGACTTTAAAGAAGAAACACAGAAATCCCTTAAAGAAATACAGGAAAACACAATCAAGCGGGTAAAAGAATTAAACAAAACCATCCAGAATCAAAAATGGAAATAGAAGCAATAAAGAAATCACAAAAGGAGGCAAACCTGGAGATGGAAAACTGAGGAAAGATATCAGGAGTTACAGATGCAAGCATTACCAAGAGAATACAAGAGATAGAAGAAGAAATCTCAGGTGTAGAAGATACCATAGAAGATATTGAACCAAAAGTCAAAAAAATACAAAGTATAAAAATCTCCTAACCCCAAACATCCAGGAAATTCAGAACACAGTGAGAATACCAAACCTAAGAATAATAGGAATAGAAGAGAGTAAAGATTCCCAATTCAAAGGGTTAGAAAACATCTTCAACAAAATCATATCATAGAAAAAAACTCCCCAAACTTAAAGGAAGAAATGGCCATAAATGAAAAAGAAGCCTACAGAACACCAAATAGATCATACCAGAAAAGAAATTCCTCCAATCACATAATAATCAAAACACTAAACACACAGAACAGAGAAAGAATATTAAAAGAGGTAAGGGGAAAGATCCAAGTAAAATATAAAGGCAGACCTATCATAATTATGCCAAACTTTTCAATAGAGACTCTAAACTCCAGAAGATCTTAGACAGATGTTATGTAGACCTAAAGAAAACACAAATGCCAGCCTAGGCTACTATACCCAGCAAAACTCTCTATTATCATAAATGGAAAAATCAAGATGTTCCATGAAGAAACCAAATTTAAACAATATCTTTCCACTAATCAGGCCCTACAGAGGATAATAGAAGGAAAACTCCAACACAAGGAGGGAAACTACACCCAGGAAAAAGCAAGAAATTAATCTTCTCTCTCTCATACACACACATACAAAAAAAAAAAACCAAACGTAAGAGAACTACATAAACATAATACCAGCTATAGCAACAAAAATAACAGGAACCAACAATCATTGGTCTTTAATACCTCTCAACATCAATGGATTCAAAGATTGGGGACTTCACCAATAAAAAATGATAGGCTAACAGACTGGATATGTAAGCAGGATCCACCATTTTTCTGCATACATAAAACACATCTCAGAGACAAAGGCAGACACTACCTCAGAGTAAAAAGCTGGAAACTTTTTTCCAAGCATCATCTTGTGATGGAGTAGCCATTCTAATAACCAATAAAATAGACTTTCAACCAAAAGTTATCAGAAGAGATGAAGAAGGGCACGTCATATTCATCAAAAAAAAATACACAAGATGATCTTTCAATTCTGAACATCTACACCCCAAAAGAAATGTTATTAAAGCTCAAAACAGAGATTCAACCTCACAGAGTAATACTGGAAGACTTCAACACACTACTCTCACCAATGGACAGATCATGGAAAGAGAAAAAAGCAGAGACACAGTTAAACTAACAGAGATTATGAACCAAATGGATTTAACAGATATCTACAGAACATTTCACCCTAAAACAAAAGAATATACCTTCTTCTCAGCACCTCATGGTACCTTCCCCAGAACTGACCAATAACTGGACAAAAAACAAGCTTCAACAGATATAAGAAGAGTGAATTAATCCCATGCATTCTATCAGATCACCATCAACTAAGGCTGGTCTTCAATAGCAATAAAAAACAGATAGCCCACATAACTCATGTAAACTGAATAACTCTCTACTTGTTTGATATTATTGTTGATAACTTGCTTAGGATAGAAATAAAGAAATTAAAGATTTTCTAGAGTTTAATGAAAATTAAAGCACAGCATATCCAAACTTAGGGGACACAATGTTTTCATATGCATGAGGAATTGCCTTGTCCTATTTTGGAAAATCTGTATTCTATCCTTTCTCCACACTTTTTTCTTTTACATTTTTAATGAATATTTTCTTTATTTACATTTCAAATGTTATCCCATTTCCTGGTCTTCCACTGGAAACCTCCTATTCCCCTCCCCTTGCTTCTATGAGGGTGTTTCCCCACCCACCTACCTGTTCCTGCCTTGCAGTCCTTCCCCCACACTGGGGCATCAAGCCTTCACGAGACCAAGAGTCTCTCCCATTGATATCCAACAAGGCCATCCTCTACTAAATATGTAGCTGGAAGCATGGGTCCCTCCATGTGTATTCCTTGGTTGGTGGTTTACTCCCTGGGAGCTCTAGGGGGTCTGGTTGGTTGATGATATTGTTCTTCCTATGGGGTTGTTAACCCTTTCAGCTCTGTCAGTCTTTTCTCTAACTCCTCCATTGGAGTCCCCCTGCTCAGTCCAATGGTTAACTGTGAGCATTCCATCTTCCTCTGTATTTGTCAGGCTATAGCAGAGCTATGGTTATGTCTCTGAGGAGACATCTATATCAGACTCCTGTCAGCATGCACTTCTTTGAATCCACAATAGTGTCTGGGTTTGGTGATTGTATATGAGATGTATCCCCAGGTGGAGTAGTCTCTGGAAGGCCTTTGCTTCAGCCTCTGCTCCACACTTTGTCTGTTTGCTCCCATGGATATTTTGTTCCCCTTTCTATGAAGAACTGAAACACCAACATTTTTTTCTTCCTTCTTCTTGAACTTCACATGGTCTGTGAGTTGTATCTTGGGTATTCCAAGCTTTGGAGTTAATGTCTGCTTATTAGTGAGTGCATACCATGTGTGTTCTTTGGTGACTGGGTTATCTCACATAGGATGATATTTTCTAGTTCCATCCATTTGCCTAAGAATTTCATGAATTCATTGTTTTTGATACCTGAGTAGTACTCCATTGTGTAAATGTACCACATTTTCTGTATCCATTCCTCTTTTGAAGGACATCTGGGTTCTTTTTAGCTTCTGGCTATTATAAATAAGGCTGCTATGGACATATTGGAACATGTATCCTTGCTATATATTGGAGCATCTTTTGGGTATATGCCCAGGAGTGGTATAGCTGGGTCCTCAGGCAGTACTATGTCAAATTTTCTGAGGAACCACCAGACTGATTTCCAGAGTGGTTGTACCAGCTTGCCATCCCAACAATAATGGAGGAGTATTCTTCTGTCTACATATCCTCACCAGCATCTGCTGTCACCTAAGCTTTTGATCTTAGCTATTCTGACTAGTGTGAGGTGGAACCTCAGGGTTGTTTTAATTTGCATTTTCCTGATGATTAAGAATGTTGAATATTTCTTTAGGTGCTTCTCTGCTGTTCAATATTCCTCAGTTGAAAATTCTTTGTTTAGCTCTATGTCCCATTTTTAATAGGGTTGTTAATTCTCTGGAGTCTAACTTCTTGAGTTCTTTGTATATATTAGATAATAGCCCTTTATGGGATGTAGGGTTGGTGAAGATGTTTTCTCAATCTGTTGATTGTTGTTTTGCCTTATTTACAGTGTCCTTTGTCTTGCAGAAACTTTGCAATTTTATGAGGTCCCATTTGTCAATTCTTGATCTTAGAGCATAAACTATTGGTGTTCTGTTCAGGAAAATTTCCCCTGTACACATTGTGTTCAAAGCTCTTGCACTTTCTTCTCTTTTAGTTTTGTGTATCTGGTTTGATGTGGAGGTTCTTGATCCACTTGGATTTGAGCTTTGTACTAGGAGATAAGAATGGACCAACTTGCACTCTTTTATATGGTGACCTCCAGCTGAACCAGCACCATTTGTTGAAAATGCTGTCTTTTTTCCACTGCATGGTTTTAGTTCCTTTGCCAAATATAAAGTGACCATAAGAATCTAGGTTCATTTCTGAGTCTTCAGTACTATTCCCTTGATCTTCCTGCCTGTCTCTGTACCAATACCATAGTTTTTCTCACTATTGCTCTGTAATACAGCTTGAGGTCAGGGATGGTAATTCCCCCAGAAGTTCTTTTATTGTAGAGAATAGTTTTCACTATCCTGGGTTTTTTGTTATTAAAAATGAATTTGAGAATTGCTCTTTCCAACTCTATGAAGAATTGAGTTGGAATTTTGATGGTGATTGCTTTGAATCTGTAGATTGCTTTTGGTAAGATGGCCATTTTTCCTATGTTAATCCTGCCAATGCATGAGCATGGGAGATCTTTCCATCTTCTGAGATCTTCTTTGATTTTTTTCTTCAGAGACTTGAAGTTCATGTCATACAGATCTTTCACTTATTTGGTTAGAGTCACACCAAGACATTTTGTGTTGTTTGTGACTATTGTGAAAGGTGACTTTTCCCTAATATCTTTCTCAGTCTCTTTATCCTTTGAGTATAGGAAGGCTACTGATTTGTTTGAGTTAATTTTATATCCAACCACTTTGCTGAAGTTGATTATCAGGTTTAGGAGTTCTCTGGTGGAATTTTTGGGGTCACTTAAGTATATTATCATATCATACGCTAATAGTGATATTTTGACTTCTTTCTTTCCAATTTGTATCCCTTTGGCTTCCTTTTCTTGTCTAGTTGCTCTAACTAGCACTTTAAGTGCTATATGGAATAAAAAAGGGAGAGAGTGGGCAGCCTTGTGTTGTCCCTAACTTTAATGAGATTTTTCAAGTTTCTCTCCATTTAGTTTTGATGTTGACTACTGGTTTGTTTTATATTGCTCTTATTATATTTAGGCATGGTTCTTGTATTCCTGATTTTTCCAAGATTTTTAACATGAATGGGTGTTGTATATTGTCAAATGCTTTTTCAGCATCTAATGAAATGATCATGTGATTTTTTTCTTTGAGTTTGTTTATATAGTAGATTACATTGATGGATTTCCATATACTGAACCATCCCTGCATCCTTGGGATTAAGCCAACTTGATCATGGTGATTGACCATTTTGTTGACTTCTTGGATTCGTTTTGCAAAATTTTATTGAGTATTTTTGCATTGATATTCATAAGGGAAATTGGACTGAAGTTTCGTTGTTAGGTCTTTGTGTGGTTTTGGTATTAGTGTATCTGTTTTGGTATTAGCTTCATAGAACAAACTTGGTAGTGTTCCTTCTGTTTCTATTTTGTGAAATAGTTTGAAAAGTATTGGTATTAGGTGTTTGAAGATCTGAGAGAATTCTGCTCTAAAACCATCTGGACCTGTGCTTTTTTTTTTTTTTTGATTGGGAGAATTTTAATAACTGCTTCTATTTCTTTAGGGCTTATCTTATCCTGATTTAACTTTGGCATCTGGTATCTGTTTAGAAAATTTTCCATTTCATCCAGATTTTCCAATTTGGTTGAGTATAGGCTTTTGTAATAGGGTCTGATAATTTTCTTTTAATTTCCTTGGTTTCCATTGATATATCTCCCTTTTTATTTCTGATTTTTTAATTTGGATACTGTTTCTGTGCCCTCAGGTTAGTCTTGCTAAGGGTTTATCTATCTTGGTGATTTTCTCAAGGAAGCAGTTCCTGGTTTTGTTGATTCTCTGTATAGGACTTTTTGTTTCTACTTGTTTAATTTCAGCCCTGAGTTTGATTATTTCCTGCCATCTACTCCTATTGGGTGTATTTGCTTCCTTTTGTTCTAGAGCTTTCAGATGTGCTGTCAAGCTGCCAGTGTATGCTCTCTCCAATTTCTTTTTGGAAGCACTTAGAGTTATTAGTTTTCCTCTCAGCACTGCTTTCATTGTGTCCCATAAGTTTGGGTATGTTGTGCCTTCATTTTCATTAAATTCTAAAAAGTCTTTAATTTCTTTATTTCTTCCTTGACCAAATTATCATTGGGTAGAGGGTTGTTCAGCTTTCATGTGCATGTAGGCTTTCTGTTGTTTTTGCTGTTATTAAAGACCAGCCTTTGTCTGTTTTGATCTTAAATCTGGTTATGTGTTTTCCTTTTACTGGTTGGCTTTAATTTAATTCCTTAATTTTTCTGGGTATCAATGTCTTAACAATGCTATCTCTAACTTGTGACTTTGTCCATTGCCAAGCATAACTGCTTTATTTCACTGAAATCTGTAAATACAAGACAAACAAATGGAAAGAGATTCTATATTCATGGATTAGAAGATTTACTATTACCACTATGTCTATAGCAACAAATAAATCTACAACTTACAAATCTAATGTAAACCTTATTAATATCCTTCACTTACTTTTTTTCAAAAATATTAGAAACTGTAATTTATCTCAATCACAAAAAAACCAAACCTGTATGGTCAAAGTGATCTTAAGCACACAAAACAGCCATAATCATCATACTGCTTAGTTTCAACTCTACTACAAAATTAAAGTCGTTAAATAGTATATAAATAGACACATTTACTGTTGCAACCAGTGTGAACCAACACATGTCAAATTCCAACAAAAATATGAACACATGACAAGGAAGGGGTAGTCTCTTCAGTAATGTTAAGAAAGCAAGAAGAAAAAATGTGATGTCCATTTCACAACACAAATAAATATATACTAGGAAAGTCTTGAATCTATGAAAATACTCTAAGGAAACATGGAAAGAAATTGCACAGGTTTGATCTGAGCAGTGATAAATCTGGCTTTGATCACAAATCCTCAGCCAACAAGAGTAACAATATATTACACCAAATAACAAAACTTTTGCACATTCAAAGAAACAACTGGCTGATAAAGAGACAACCTATCACTTAGGGAAGCACGTTTGCAAGTTGTATGTCTGATGAAGTGTTAGCATCATTTTATACACAGAAGGATTCAGGCAACACAGTAAGTAAAACAAATTAGCTGAATCAATATGGGGAAGTGATGTAGATAGCTATTTCTCAAAAGATTCACAAATAGATAATAGGTATATTAAAATGTATCCAGCATTAATCATTGGGAAATGTGTATTAAAACCACAATGTGAGGACTGGTGATGTGTCTTAGTCCTATATGGTTTCCCTAATGTTCTTTGAGAACTCCCACCTCAAATACTTATCAGAATTGCTATCACTAAAAATGAAAAATAAAATGTTTTTTGATGATACTCTTTCTAAAAGATAACCATTATATAGTGCTAGTGAGAAAATTTAGCAGGAAAACCATACTTATCATATGATAAAACAATAATACTTTTAAGTGTATTGCCGACAAATATCAGCATCAGCATGTTAAAGTCATACCTGTGTACTCATGTTCATGTTTTATATGAAACCAACTAAGGACAAAATAAATGGCATCAATGAAAGGAAACTATAACTTAGATGCCCATTGTAATTCCACTCAGCCTTTAAAAGAATATTTTCTCTTTGTAACAAGAGACAAAACTGAAGAAAATAACACTAAGTACAATATATTAGGTCCAAAAGAAAAACTACACCATGATTTAACTGTATATGTGGATCAAAAATTATCTAAATGAGAAGCAAAAATTATAATTGTGATTATCAGTGTCCTGAACAACAGTAAAGTAGAAAACTGTTAGGTTAAGCAGAGATATCACTACTCAGAAAAGAAGTGTACTTACACATCTAGTGTATTGTATGAATGTAGTGAATAATTTATTACCTATTTCAAAATTACTAGGAATAATTCTCAAATGTTTTTAATCACAAAAGTATGTAAAATACTAGATAATTTACCTTGATTTAATTGTTGCATATTGTGTACCTATGACTTTACTATAAGACTCAAAATATATACTATCACAATTTACAATGATAATAAGTTAACAATATCTAAGCAAACAATAAATAAAGTATGCTGCCTCCTGACTCTTATCTAATTGATGATATTAGAAAAGTTTTCTTGCCAGTTGACAGGAAATAAATTTAACTCTGTACAGAAACATATAAGAAACAGGCATGCTTTTTCATTTTCTGATCTTCCTTCTACACTACTAGATGTCAAGGTCCAACATGATTGAGTTAGAGGATGAAAAGAGCTAGGTCATCTGAATAACTACCTGGGGAAATCTACTCATCAATCATACCTGACTCATTGAACCATGTACTGGTCCCAAACACTTCCAAATGTGGTCACACCAAGTGGCACTTTATTAAAGACTGAGGTAGATAGCTCTCCTGAATTTGTTCTTAAGGCAAGAGGCAGACACATTCGTGGCATACACAGTGGCAACTTATTTCTTCTCCCATAGGATCTAGTATGATCTCATGGATCGAATCCTCATCGATTTCACACTTAGAGGGAGAAAGTTGTCTACAGTGATATTTAGTCTTCTTATGAATAATGTACCAAAAAAGCCAGTCTTATCCTCTGGAGAGATCAAACTTCATCTTGTGTTTCCAAAGTATGTTTTGACATTTAAACATTTAAATCTTTAAATATGGGTGTAGTGAGGAAACTTTCAATTTGTCTTCTTGCTGCACTGTTCTGGGTGGAAGGGAAGTGTGAGAGGGACATATTAGTGAGGTCTCCTCATTACCTCCTTATACCTCAAATAGTTTATAACACTCTCTGGCATCACTTGAACCTACAGCTTATAGAGTCTATAAACCAACATAATTTTTTCTACAGAGTATTCGGATGAGCTTTAGCAACATTTACTGTGTCAACATTCCTTTCCTTCTTGACTGATCCCTAGGTCTATACAGCACTGTCTTCTTAAAAAATGCTTAGCACTGTAATCAGAAGTCTTTCATATTCAAGTCTTTTGAATCTTTAAACTGACTATGGTTGTCAGTGTCTTCAACAATGGCATGTTTATCAAAAAAAAGTTGAAGAAATGCCAAATATGTTTTACTCTAAGTTGTTTGGAGTAGTAATTATCTGTCTTCCCCCACATACTTAAAAACTGACTTTTTTTGAGAAAAGTGTCTCCTATTTTTGGTTAGCACTATGCCATAGTCAATTAAGCTTGGAGAAGACAAAACTCTCTGAAGGTATTCACTGTACATTTCTTCCAGGAGAGTTGCAGAGACATACGATAAACAATGAAAAATTTTGTGGGTTTTGCCTTCAAAATATCTGTGCTTGAAACACTCCTTTATTGCTGGTAGAAGTAGAAGCTTGAACAACCACTGTGGAAATCATTAATACAGTTCCTCAGAAAATTGAAACTTAATGTATATCAAGACCCACTCTTGGGCATGTACTCAAAGGATACTCCATCCTACCACAAAGACATTTGTTCAACTATGTTCACATCAGCTTTATTTATAATAACCAGAAACTGAAAACAACCTAGATGACCCTCAACTGAAGAATGGATAAAGAAAATGTGGTACACTTATACAACCTAGAATTACTCAAAGGTTAAAAAAAACAACATCATGAAATTGGCAGGCAAATGGATAGAACTAGAAAAATTATCCTTAAGTAACCCAAACCAAGAAACAAACATGGTAGGTATTCACATATAAATGTTAAATAAATGGTAATCATGATGCAATACACCGACCCAGAGAGGCTTAGTAACAAGGTGTTTGAGTTCAAATATTTAGACTTGGATAAAAGAAGACAATGTATTCTAAGTTTTATGCACAAAGAAAGTAATGTTGGTAACTGATAAAAAACAACAGTGTGTAAGCTACCCTAGTGTTCTCATTGCATCTAAAGTCTTCCCATGCACTTTTGAAAGAAAAAGTTAGTTTAATATCAGAGAGATTGTTCAAATTGTCTGCATGATCATCCTAATTTTAAGCTTTGCTGACCTTATGAAATGGGATGCAGTTCTTTCTTCTATAATGGAGGGGGGTTGCCTCTGACATTCTCTGATTATCTCAGATATGAAATGAAAACTCCAAAAGAGAGCACACTTGCCTAAGGAAACTCTCCTTTTCACAGATTGAGAGAAATATGAAGAGGAAATGTATCCCAACTAAGAGCTATTATAAAACAGTCAATAATGGGAAATTTATTTCTAATGTAATAAATAATATTGGTCATATATAAATACAAGTTTCCATACACATGTATATACACAAATGAACATAGGCATCATTCAGGTACCTATACACTGGAATGATGGAATGATAAAGTATGTGCTGGTTCTCTCTCTCTCTCTCTCTCTCTCTCTCTCTCTCTCTCTCTCTCTCTCTCTCTGTCCTTCCCTCCCTCCCACCCTCCCTCTCCTTTTTATCTACCTTTTACTCTTTATACAAACACATACAAATTATAAATCATAAGAATATGAGAAAATTCCATATATTAAAATGGATGAAACAACATAGACTTTTTCTCTACTTTTAAAATGTTATTTTATTTGGATCACATTCACAGGCCTTAGCAATTGAACCATCTTTAACAAAAACAAAATAAATAAAGGAGGCACCCAAACATAGATAATAAAACAGTTTGAATATTCAGGTTAAAGTAGTGATGACAAGATCTGGGGTAGAAATCTGTTGGTAGAATGCTGGTCTAGCAGACCCAGAGTTCTGGATTGGATTCTTGTACCATATAAACTGGGAAGAACGGCCTCTGCCTATAATCCCAGTACTTGGGTAATGGAGGTAGCAGAATCAAACGTTTAAAATCATCCTTAACTATCTGTGTCAGTTGAGAGTACATAACTTTTAGGGCAATTTGCTGTGACAGGAAAAAGTGACAGGGAAATTTTAGAGAACATGAGATGGTGAAAAGAAACCCCCTGCCCTGTAATCTAATAGAAGTCCTTGCCAAAAGTGCTGAAAGAATTCCAGCATAATTAACAACTGCTTACAGTTGTTCTCTCAATCCAGCCATAAACCTATCATTCTTTAGGAATCTTACCAGGCTCTAATTTATAGAAAACTCTGTGTACTAAACATTTCATGTAACCCTGGTGGCTCTTGGCTTCACCTCACCAGATTATAATTAGATCAAAGGCATCTCTGGAGCTCCTCATGCAAATCCTCTATCAAATGAGACACAAGAAAATGAAACTTTAGGTAATGCTTGGAGATGTAACTTGAGAGCCACCAAAAGGGCAAATACTAAGACAATTGATTGCTGCTCTCACTGTGGATTCTGTGTATGTGGGTATGCCTCTCTTTCCTGGCTTTCTCCGACCCTCACACTCATACAGCCAGGTGTGCCCAGTGTCTTTCTCAACTGTTGTGCTCAAGCTTATACTAAAATACTGTTAGTGAAGTCTTTGACCATGTGCTTTGAACTGGCTACTTTGAGGTTCTTTGCAGTATGAAATCTACAAATCCTGACTTTGATATCTGAGCAAAGTCTCTGGGGGACTCCTCAGCCTCCTGAGAGTGGTGATATGGACCTGAGTCTTTGTGCCCTCGCTGGTGATTATGGGATTCATGATAACATGCCTCAAACAACAAGAAGAAAAATGGATTAACAATGAGTTAACTTACAGTAATAGTTATGAATTTGGTAAGGATTATTCACCTGTTGATTAGCATCAACATATTTTAGAGGGGCAAGTCTAGAAACTGAATAGACATTTTATACAAGTAAACTACAGAGTTAAATTAGAATATAGCTTTCCTTATTCCAAATCTTCTTGTGTGTGTGTGTGTGTAAATTAGTTCCAATTTTATCTTCATTATATGGGAATTGCATTGATTCATTCATCTAAATGTTTCTTAGGCCCCTTTTAAAAATGCTTTAAGGAGTACCTACCCTCTACTCTACAATTAAAGACCTGAAACAAACAAGAAATCCATTTCCTGTGGACTAGAAACTCAGCACCCAGGGAAAGCAATTTTGCATTAGAAAAATTTTGAAGGCCCTACAATTCATAAAAGTAGTAAGTTCTTCATCAAAAACTCTCCTACTGACCATCAAAGACTAATAGCCAAAGAGTGACTACCACTAAAGCAGAGTGACCTCTTCAAAGTGAAATTATCTCTAAAACATAGGAAATCTGCAATGTTAGTGCAGCTCCCTTTCTTTTTCCTGTTTTCACAGGTGTGATATACGTAGCTCTACAAATGGTGTTAGAGTGTAAGGTTGAGGATGTCAGGTAAAAGGACAGGGCACGATGAAATCTTCTTGACTTTGATTCCTCACAGCCTGATTTAGGAATCTTCCTAGACAATTCCTACAACTAATATGTCTTCCAAAAAAAGGTGTGTATAGGTGGAAAAGAGCTATAGTAGGTTCACCCTTCCTTCAGACAGGCAACATTTTTTTTGTATAGTTCTAGTTAGGCACTATGTGTACCTTGCTAAGTCAGGAAATATGCAGAGTGACCACACAAGGCAGCAAGAAGCTAATCTTTTTTATGTCCTTTCTATTATCTACAGTTCAGATGTTGGATTTGGTTTTGAAAGGTAGGATCATTACAAACTTAGGTGATTAAGTCGATGAAAGGTATAGCAGCCTGACAGTGCAAACAAGGCAAAGTGGTAAGATGCACATAAGTACTCTAACTGAAGCTTACCAACACTACCAAGAATCACACACTCACGGCCAACGGCACACGTCTGTCAAGTGTTCAAGCATTTGGGGTGCTGATGTGCACTGAGAGTTCAAAGGATAGCCTTTCAAGTTTATTACACAGTTGTACAAACACTACTTCAGACAGGTACAGATTACCAAGTTTAATTTGATGCCTTCATTTACCCATAGTTTTGCCTATGTTTCCAGACCATCATCTATATGGTGTTTCTATGCAAATATTCATATTAGAAAACAGGGCATAACTTGAAGAACTCATCCAGTTTCCCCTCTGCCCATAGATGGTAGCTTTTGACTTCCGACTGCATACTTTCTTCCCAATCCACATGTCACACACACACCCCCATCACCATGAAATAGAATCTCTGAGCACATGAATGTCAAAACAATGTGCTAATGTGGAATCCAGTCACCCAAGTTTGCTCTGAGCATAGCTCTTGCGAAATCCAATCTATTTTATCACTCTGTCTTCACACTGGCTTTAGCAGCTTCGTAATTCCACACCTCTGTCAACGAGACCCTCATTATGCAGGCTTCTAAACATTTTACTTGAGGAAAGAATAAACAACATATTTAGTACTAATGAGGTGAGATATTGCTTTTATATTTGCATTACTGTTTAATGATTGTGATGGCTCTGGCACTCTGAGCTGGGGAGTCTGGCTTGATTGATGTGGTTTTGCAGCAAATGGATGTGTCTTGCAGACAGACAGACACTTGTATGGTGTGTTGTATCACATAATTTGAATGTGTGGCTTTGGAACTATGGTAAAATGGTTTGTTCTTTTTCTAATTCCCAGAGAAGGATCACAGGTTGCTTTTCCAATAATTTAGTTGAAGTTTCATCATTAATATTAAAAAAGAGGTGTTCAACAAGCAATAGAATCTAATCATAACATTTTTGCCCAGGATTTTTCTCCACCTTCCATTTGCTTCATGATGATCTTAAGACAGCAATTTCAATTGCTTTCTCTGGTCCATGTTCATCCCAATCCTTCCTACTTTGTCATGTTTTTCAAAGATCATTAACTTTAAAAAAAAATCTGTTGTATCTTCTTGTAAAATAAAGGCATAAAGTCAGCAACTTCTGTTCTCTTGATAAGAGGGAAGCTGAAAACATGGAAATTATTACAAAATGACCACAGAATGGGCCAAATAGAAAAGAAAAATTAATCAAAAGGAGCCATTGTGGCTAGGCAGGTTTATACTTAAATCTGGGTTTTAATACTCACTACCTTTGCAAGCTTGAGTTATTTAATTAACAGAATATTCTACTTCTTCACCTGAGAGTGGCTGTTTAAACTATTAAGTTCCTTGAGTTCCAAGGTTCAACAATATGATAATGTATATGAGATGCTATTCTGCAGAGCCCATTGTATATTGGACACTCAGTACAAATTTGTTCTGATTACTATTAAAACCTTCACAACAGAGAGAGCCAGGTAAACACACAGTTACCTTGAATTAAAAACATAGAAGTATGAGAATTGAGGTCACAGACTAAAGGGGTACATTTCTTTTTACTTCTTGAACTTTGAAAGCAAATGTGATTCCCTATCAAATCCAAACTTTTAGCATAGGGATATCCCCAATTATTTCCATGCCAGTGGAGAAAGGCTCTGTTTCATTTTGAACGGCAGTTCACATACAAGTGAGACAGGGAACATCATAGTGTGATGAAATTTTAGTCCCAAGGCCTTGATCTAAGTGATACTGGCATCTCTCAGCTTTTTATACAAACAAGGAAAAGTCGTCCAGCAATCAGCCTGGATAGACTCTAAGGAGATCTGCATGGTTCTTTCAACAAGTGTCATTTGTGCATCTTCTCGGAGTGCTAGGAATGGAGTGTGTATACCTGGATGCAAATGCTGGCTCTGTCACTCACCATTGGAAAAAGGACACACTGTCCTGCACACTTGAGACACCAACTACAAGAATCCCACAGGAGATGACTTAACAAACCCAAACAGTTCAGATATGCTGGGTTCTGTGCTCTTTGGGGGAGTACAAACTAAGATTTGTTTTATTAAACATCCAGTTGAAGCTTCCTGGTGCCTTTGCTTAAGTAATGAATGCAGGTCTTATGAACAATAACATGTTCTTTTCTTCTATGAGTGTGGGATATATGGTGTCAACACTAACATCCTTAGATCAGCTCCTCAAGAGTACCCCACTCGCATCTGCAGATTTTGTTACAGGCATAATGTACCTGAATAAATAAAACACCACAATATACCTAAATGTACTAGTAATTACATAAAAGAAAAACTTTACAATGAATTACTATGGTTTCTGATTTATTTTTTCAGTGTATGGCTCTAATTCAGGGCCTTGATCCATGCTAACCAAACACTCTAACACTGAATAACCACCAAAGTCCTGAAATATTTTAAATTCTACATGGATAAAACTTACTTAGTTTGACCTCAATACAAAGTCAGACTCCTTATTTCTAAAGTAAAATACATTGTGTATGCATATCTAATAAGAAGTAAGCTAAAGTTCATCATCTGTCTAAAACCATTTTGCTTTTATATATTTGTAAAATAATTATATTCTCCTTGGTAATGTGACAAAGTAAAAGACATTCATCAGCACTGGCATAGAATAAACACAGGATTACTGACTTTATCTTGCTCAGCCCTTCTATACATGTCTTCTTCAGCTTTGCCTGTGTAAACATAAATCTTGGTAAGGTGTTATAAAACACACTCTGATTTCATTTTTAAATCACATAAGAAATCATTATAGGACTACAATAAGAATTTTCTATATACTATTTCTTAACTTTAGGAATTCCAAGAATCTAGTTTAAATTCTGTACCTGGTTGAGTGGCAAGTTCCTTTTTTTTTGCACAGTGATGCTTTATTTAGCCACAAAGAAGAAAAAAATTATAAAATTATATCAATGGAAGGAATATGGATATAGCTAGGCATTATTATGTTAAGCAGCATAAATCAGATAAATACATTTTCTCTCATATGCGAGGTATGGAATTTAAAGTAAAAATTATATATGAGATGAAATTACAAAGAATTATTTGAGGAATGTTATGGTATACAGAGGACAAGAGAATATAATGGAAGAATGTGATAATAAAACAGATTGTTTTCGATAATTGCAGATACTGATAGAATAATATTTTTAAATAATAAATGGGCTTCTGACTTTATAATTAATTTTCTCTGCTTTTCCAAACTAGCCACTATCTGGTAAGTTCCTTTATTTCCGCGTTTTTCACTGAATGCCCTCCCCATTCCAGGCATTGTGCTAGGGAACTAGGTACTGAGGCAAATCAACCAATTCTACTTACAGTAGGTCTGGCTGTTCACAGGGATATTCCCCAGCATGGGTTGTGAAGAGAAAGCAGAAAGTAAGAAGAAACAATTGAGATTATGTAGGTGAATGATGATAGATATTTGGGACTGAAAGAAGAGACAGGAGAGGTTTGAGGGCCCCCAAATTCTCCTTGACAAATAATGTCACATGTCACTTGCTTTCCATAAATAACTGTTTATAGGTGAGCTTTAAATTTTTTGTAACTCCAAGGAAATGGCAAACAATGTTTCATTTTACAGAATACACAGCAACTTGCTCCACTAAAGCAAAGATTGTCGAGAGACCGAAAGTTCTAAGAGTTTGTTTTCATGTTTCTACTATGTTTTGGTATGTAGCAGTTATACTCCAGTGAAAATGGGGCAAAGCAAACCTTTCATAAAAATTTTGATTCTCAAAACTATGATTATGAAAGATTAAGTGGGAATTTAAGCTTTGGCACTATGGAGAATTATTATCATTTGTGCTTTTTCAAATGCATGCAACGCTGCTGCAATTCATTGCGATTATAACCAACAGGGTTGGCATCCTATAGTGTGGGAACAGGGATTGAAGGACCACTTCACTTAAATCTTAATCTTTTCGTAAATGCTGCCAATTACTAAAACTTAAAGAAAGTTCACACATACTAAAATTAGGTTGATAATACTACATTGGGTTAAAAACATCTCTTAGAAATTTATTTATTTTATGTAATTCATGTTTTTTCTCTACAATATTAACAAATTCCAGTGGTAGAATCTATGCTTCTTTAACAGAACATCATGTATGTAACTACAAAGACATGTGATACCTTGGAAATCAACCATTCCAAGGAATAATTCCTTCTAAGTCCTCTAGCTCATGTGCATGTCTTTTACAAGGCATCTTTCTCTTCCTGCTTGAGGCTGCATTGTAGCAGACAGGCGACTCTCATTAGCAGAGCACCATCACTGCGCTTAGGCAGAGTATTTTCCAACTTCTGTAAGAATGTTGATAAATAGAAACACTTACTGGTCTGCTTCGTCAATTCTTCAGCCTGACGTCTGTTCTTTTTATGCTTGTGGTTCTCTGACCTCTTTTATTTTTTTTACCAACAGGGCCTACCAAGGCTTCCTAAAACATGTCAAATTTTCAATCCCGGTTTGTGATGTACCTTTTCTTCCACCCTACTCTAAGATTCTGCAAATAGCTGTGTAGATGCACATGAATACACATTGCATTTTGCCTTTTGTAGAAAATAACCAAATGGTGAAAGATTTATAGAGAAGTGACTGGTTTTCACAGATATTAACAGGAAGTCTGTTTTCTATAGTAGAGTCCCATAGGATAAATAATGAGGAAGCTACCAACATGACAGGAGTCAGTAGCAATTTTTTCAATTCACTAAACATACCATGATTGTATTTCCACTTCATTCTCTGAAGACCTTCTATGCTTAGGAAGAGTGTCTATAGAGAAAATGTTTTAAAAATATGAATGCTGTCCTGGTCATGAGCACATCACACTAATAATTAAAGAGTTGCTGGCATGGAAACGATCCTAAAAAAAAAAATATGAATGTGATCTCATTGTGGTGGCTCACATCTATAACCCCAGCATTCAAGAGTCTGAGGTAAGAGGACTATTCCAAGTTTGGAGCCAGCCTGGGCTACACTACACGGTGTGCTACAGTCTCCAGCTCAGACTATAGTATGAGGCCCTGAATCAAAACTCAAAACAAACACAAAAGAAAACAAGAAGAAGAAGCTGGGTATGTATTCTTATTTTATATTAATGCACACCAATAGAGAGCTTTATGTTAAACTTTAAGACTTATATAGAACTGAGTGTATAAGCATTATGCACAAAATGCCATTTCTGATTTCGGTTGTCTCCTTTTTCTCAATGTTCTGCTGTGAAAATGTTGTTCTGATATGCAAAAGTAGCTAGCTTTGAGGAGAACTATGCCTACAATCACAATTAATAGGAGCTGGGATTGGAGTTGAAATGGAAAATTCCTACTTCAGACATTAGTACCTAACCCAAAACCACTAGAAAGTATCATGATTTGAATCTTGAGTCCAAACACTAGTAATGAGGAAAAAAAACTGACTTGTTTTCACTGAGCCCAGTAGTTAATGAAACAAGAGGAGGTGGAACTAGGGAGTTTAACATTACTAAGAGAGAGTAAGCATGTCTTCACTATGTTCTGATGTTGCTGATATCACTTAGCAAGTTAAACCATAGTTACTGTTTCTTACAGACCACAATACCTGAAGTGGGAATTTCTGGTTTCTTTGGAAACTCAATCATATCATGTAATGTTTTTCTGGAAACTTTCTTATGAGAGGATGTTTTTACTACAGTAGATTCGTGGGAGGATGCTTTGCTGAGAACAGAGTTGTGGTCTTTTTCTGGAAGCTGCCTGGGAAAAGGGCGTATGAGTTTTGCTAGAGTGGATGTTTGATGAACATGTGGTGTTTGGAAGGGCAGAAGTATAACCCAACAGACTATGGACAACACTGTGTGGTATTGGTTTACCTTGTCACTCTTTGCTGCTCATTGTTGGGCTTTGCTGACACTAGTCTTTGCTGACAATGCTGTGTTGTATTGGTTTATCTTGCCACTCTTTACTGATCATTTGTCGTGACTTCATCGAAACGCACCAGAGAACTTCTGGTGATGTTCTGGAGACTTCTTGCTACTTCTGCAGACTCAGGCCAATTAACAGAGCCTCAGTTTCTTCTGGATCAAACTGCTGTGGCTGATTAATGAATGGTGTTTTTGAGTGGATTGAGTTACCATTGCTGATTTGTGTGAACTGAACTGCTCATATTTTGATAATGCAGATTGAATTCACCACAAAGAACTATTTCTAAACAGGTCCACGTCCTCCTTGCCCTATTACCCTTTCTTTTCCACTATCACTTGTGAGTGGTGGACTAGAATGGAGGTTAAAGCATTTAAGCACACTTATTAATGTAGGTTTTGAAAAATATAAGCCTACAACCACCTAGCCTACATAAAAATAAGAAATGCAAAAGTTATTGGAAGGATCTAGCTGGAGTTAGAAGAGCGAGATGAAGAATGTCTAATTTCCTGGGTGTACATTAAATTCCTCTGGAAAAGTAGGTGATTCATAATGTTTGCTTTTAGTAAGCTTTAAACTCTAGCTTTTTAAATTCCAAGGTTCAGTCTTACTCACTTAAAATATATGAAAGATCATTTCTGAAGTTTCTAAGTGACCCAGTACAGACAGAACTGACAACAGCTGACAAATGCCCCAAGTTCTAGAAGTCAAATGCAACTTTTAAAGAAAGTAGAAATAAATCATAGCTTTTTTTAAGATAAAAATATTGTAAAATGAAATAAAATTTTCACGGAAAAATATGTTTATATATTATTTCAACAACAACAACAACAACAAAAGACCTATTAAAAGGTTAGTCTGAAACAAACACTGGCCCAAAGTTTCAGGCACAAAGAGACTCTTTCTCCTGTCTCTAAGAGACCATAAAACAACCCTCCTTTCTACACATAAAAAGTGTTAAAGACTCAAGGCCAGTTAAAGAATTCACAAGACTTTTTCATTAGCTCCCCTCCTGGTCTTCCATAGGCTTTCTTTGTTTAATCGTGATCTTCTGCCAGGACACCAAAAAGACTTGCCATACTAGTCTTAAATTCTTATAATACCTTTGGTTGTTTTGATTATTTCTTGCTTTTCTTCCTTCTGTCCTCTTGACAAAATTGTGATGTTTGGAGAATAATGTCTTTGACAGTGTTAGCCATTAGTAAAACCAGAGAATGGCAGTTCTTACATAGTGATGTGTTTATTAAGAGATAAAAAGGTATAAGATATGTTCTATAAGGATATGGTGAGGGATGGGGGAAGGGTGCTCCTCAATGAGACCATGCCAAGGCATCCCTTCCCTCTGAGGGAACAGCCACATGTTGGTATAGTATAGAATAGAGTTTATTCAGGTCATGGGGAGGGGAGTTAAGAGGGTAGTAGAGGCAGAGAAAGTCAGAAAGAGAGAAAGAATGAGTAGAGAAGTAGAGGCTTGCCATGACCACGTGGCAAAGGGGGGGGGGATAGGGAGAGAGGAGGAGCAAGAGGGCAAGAGGCAAGAGAAAGAGGAGGAGGCAAGCAGCCCCTTTATAGTGGGTCAGGACTACCTGGCTGTTACCAGGTAACTGTGGGGTGGAGCTTAGACAGAATGCTAACATATAGTGTCTCCTAAAAATTAAGAATTGCAAAACGTTGTCATATCTGAGCACTAAAACCAGCATTTTATACACAATAACAATCCAGGAGGTTAGCTAGCTGAATCCTAACTGCTAAACATATGCTCAAAAAGTGGAATATAGAAAAGGAATTCTATAGTATAGATTTTTAGAGCTAGTGAACTAGGAGATCAGAATGGGAACATGACACCTGATTTTTCATTGTCGTATGAATCTTAAAATGAGTCTAAAAGAATACATGAAAGTAGATATGTAAAATGTAAAAAAAAAAAAGAATGTAAAATAAATTTAGGAGGCTATTCTATTGCCCCTTTTATCTCCACAATAAATAATGTGGAGACTTGGTATTTTTATTAAAATCTTCAGGAACTAAGCTGGGCTGGTTCTTACCTTTTCTAACCTGACTATACAGGCCTGACATACTTCACAGCCATGAGTCCCATTGCTTGCCATCTTAGTCTTGGCTCTTGCTGCTCCTGCTCTATCAGTGTCCTCATGGTGACTCCACTGGTGACAAATGTTTCATGATGAATGTCTCATGGTGAATTTCTCAACATGAATCTCCATTCACTAGGCCCGGAGTCCTACCTCCTCTCTCTCTTGCCCACCTACTGGCTGAATCAGGTCTTTATTAGGCAATCAGAGATCATGGTAAACAAGCTTTTGTTTTCTTTTGTTTTGTTTTGATTTGTTTTTTTGTTTGTCCTTCACAATACTGAGTCAGGAAATGCTTCATAATAATGACAATGACAAAATCCAGACTGCAACCAGATCTCTGGGTAAAGAAATAAACATTCAAATACACAATGTACAAAAACATTTCCCAACAGAACTCCATCTTCAGAAGTGTTTTCAACATGATTTTCTAGATAATACTTCAAGTCATGTGTATTAAATATTACTTTCAGCAAAGGAAGGAAGGAAGGAAAGAAGGGAGGGAAGAAAGGAGAGAGAGAGAGAGAGAGAAAGAGAGAGGGAGATGAAATGACTTACCACAAATTCTAATATGTTTATACCCTTTCCTCTTCAAAACCTACAATCTGTCAAAACTCATAAATTGATTTTAATTAACTTATGTTTGAGAATAGGAGGGAAAAGAAACTTACCTAAAGTCACTGATTTTTTTTTTTTTGCAAGATAGCCATGGTGTAGTTAAAACCTTAAAGTTTTCTTTTGCCTTAGATTTACCTAAAGGTTTTTAATTCTTAATGAGGTACTTTTGGGTGATATTGTTTTACTAATACACAAAGCCATAACAATAGCTTTACCTTCAACAGCCACCAAAATTCCCAAAGCAAGTGGCCTTAGGGAAGAGGGAGGGAGGGAGGAAGGGAGGGAGGGAGGAGAGAGAGAGAGAGAGAGAGAGAGAGAGAGAGAGAGAGAGAAGTATTAAAAACAGATAACCAACAACAATCAATAATAGATAGGCACTTTTAGACTAGGAAGAAAAATAAGTGTCGTCTATCTCTAAAGAGTAACAGGTACCCTTTAATTTATTTTGAAAACCTGGTGACTAGTTGTATAACTCCATCACATCTCCCTAAAAGTATTTGTGTTCTTTGTGGACTCAGTATGGGGTATCTCAATCTTTCTAACATCCCTCTTTAATTACACAGCAGGCTATTGTGTACTTCTCATCCACAGGCACCCCAACTATTACCACCATTGTGTTGCACACAGTATGAGGCCTCTCCATTTCTTCAAAATAGCTTTCTCATAGAAATTTCCTCTGTAGACTAATGGTTTCACTACAGATTGCCTTCCTCAAGTGGAAACAGGACAGTTTGGCTGCAAGGCATTTTTGTCTCTTTACCTAAGCCACGGTCCTTTCCTCTGCAGGGAAATTCAAGAAGAAAAAACAACACCCCTCCCCCCCAAAAAAAGAGCCAAATGCTGTACTTTTGTTATTGGAGTGCTATCTTGTTCCTGTAAGAAATGCTTTAAAATATGTTAATCTTTCATATATCAGAAATTTGAAGTCATTTTTTATTTTGGCATGATTTCTCCTTGAAAATCCTTATTTATTTTTTTTTTTTTGAAAAATAGAAAATCTTCTAGGACTTTCTTTAATCACAGCTGACTTTGTATTTAGCATTGTTGATATGTGGTGTCAAGTCTGAGTCCTTATTTCTCATCAAGAAATCATAGAAAGGAATCACTTTTAAATGCAATTAAAAAGATGGCCTAAAAAATAGGAAGCCATTTTCAACATTTTACTCAAATCATCAATGTACATGACCTCAATTTATTATCAAGAAAGACATTGCCCTATTAGAATAATGTACAGTAATATATTGTTCATCAGCATTAGAAGACAATAGCTGCTACTGCCCTCAGCTGATATAACACAAGCAGGACTTTGTCTCAGCCTTCAGAACTGCATATGTGCTGAAAGAAATCTCAAGCTCAGTAAAATGATGACATCACCATATGCACCTATCACAAGAGAAAGAGAGAGCATGTGTGCATTTTATCCTCATGGGCAGACCAAGAAAGACTCTCTTTTTTTCACATCTTCACAGTCAGCAACCCCACCCATTATCATGAATATAGTGAACCAGATGATTGCAAGCAGTAGAGGTCTTCCCTAAGCAGATGTCATGCTTGTTTTTCTGTGCAAGAAAATAGCCTTTCCTCAAGGGAAGCACAGGTAAAAATAAAATGGCTGCCACCATCCATCTCCTCTTGTCCTCATGGGCTAGACATAAACAGCTCAAGGCTGCTGTCCTACTAGCCCAGGTGCAAGACAGTCAGGTAATTGTCATCTCAGTTAGCATTCTACTGGTGATTCTCACAGACTGGAGAGAAAGAACAAGCCAGATTATGTTTATCAAATGAACGACTCTCAGTATTATTTCCAAAAGTAGGTAACTTTATTTTCAACTTTTTTCTAGATCATTTCCACTGTTGCTAAACACACAAATTTCTATCAAGCTGCATCATAAATCCCAGATATTTCCTTATAAATGGGGTTTTAGGTCTCTCAATATTAAATGAAGACACAAATGGGCGGCAGCTACATGAATGTGTGTTAGCAGTAATAATAAGAAATTACGACTAGTAATAAACTCATTATCTTTGCATATTTTATGCTTTGCAATACATTCTTACATTTATTTTTCCAATTTACTTCTGCCTATGGGTCTGAAGTCATACAGATATCATTATCTATATTTTTCTGGTGACAAAAAATGACCGTTTAATCAAAGCCACACAAAAAACAAATGTTGTTGCCATTAGCCAGTGCCTTTGTTTTCTAACTTGACTTACTTAAGATATACATATTGGTGAAAGGGCAGCTATCCATTTTGTCCTGAGAAAGATGTCTGAACATTTCTCTAGTACTTAAGATAACGGACCACAAAAACAATCATTAATTTTGTATTCATAATTGCCAAGCTGTTAGCTGTATTACCAGAGTCATACAAGGTTTCTCATAATTTTCTCTTCTATCCCTGAGCCTACTGTTTGCCATTCAAAGATCATTGTGCCAGGAAAAAGAAGGGAAAAAATAACCCACAGGAAACCAACATTTAAATTCAAGACTGGAGCATGATTTGGATGAATTAAGGATGCCAAGTGGTATCTGCCGATACCCTGCTGTCGTTCTAACTTTTCTCTCGGGTTCCTGCTCCAACAGTAGAAAACAAATGTCTAAGGTTAGCCAAAGCAGGACCAAGGCTGATATGGAATGTCAGAGCTTTCAGTGCAGGGGTGACAGTTTAGCTAGTACTTACATTGAACTCCCATAAGACACATATGGAGCATTCAGCTTATGAATGAAGCATGTGTGATCCTCAGGGAGAGCTGGCCAAAGCGTTAAAGTGCATGGATTTTAGATAAGTCAGTGTGAACATGTGGCGCTGTGTGAACAAAATGTGATAGTGCCTATCAGAATGAGCCTGGAGCATACTTCGACATGACACATTCAGCAAAGCTTTCAGTGCTGGGCTTGCTGCTGATGGGACTATGCTCACAGTTGCTTAATTGTCCCTTGTTCAGGGTTTTAAAATCAATGGCATGTTTTCTTCCCACCCAGAAAGACTTAAATAAATGTCATACCCTTTAGGGTCTGCGATTCATTAAACTAAAAAAAAAATGCAGCCTATAGAATTCCTAGCCAATATTATAATTTGCATAAATAACATTTTCTTTGTACTTCCTATTAAAAATTCTATACCTAACAGGAATTATTTGCACTTCAACAGCACATTCTTTAATTACAATCCTTTGCTCAAAAGAAAAACTAAGGTGTATTGTGTGAATGTGTTCAACAGTACTTTTAAGTTGATTTAAACAAATGCTTATGGTTATGCTTTTTTATTTATTTGCATGATAGTCTCAACCTCCAATTTATACCAATATAATTAGTCACTATATTCTCCAGGGATCACCTTAAAACCAGGGTACCTTAGAACTAGGTTCACTAGAAACAGGACATAAGAACAAAGTGTTGTGCCAGAAAATTCAATCCAAGGGAGATAAGTGAGCAATGAACCACTGCAGTGTATAAGAGAGACAAGAGATGGAGGATAATGGCTCTTGAGCATCTTATTCCTTAATCCTAGAAGACTTCTGGAGAATTTACAAGACATATTCAGGAGTCCTTTCTTCCTGCAAGTATTGAGGAAGCATCTACATGTTGACTTGTCTCCACTCAGGTCTGCCCTTTGGAATGCTTCCAGGTTGCTCTTTGAATGACCATTTAACTGGTATCCCGGTCCAGCAACTGTGACAGCAGAGGCCATAAAAGAAGGCCTTGGGATGTGGGGGTTGTTGGAATTGACCTGCATGAAGAGACTGGGGCTAAAGTAAAGATGACTGCACTGTGACTGTGACAGAGACATAACGCAGTGTATCAAAGTTCTTGATAGATGGAAGCTCCCTGATTTATGAATAAGTTAGATTGTGAAAGCTCATTGGCAAGTCTGTCAAATGAATATTCTACTCCTCACATGAGCTATTTCTCCACATCCTTCAGTTATGTAGATATATATAAAATGTTCCTGGGGTAACTTTCAGAGGGCCAATTACCTCATGTAGATAAAAATACTAACATATTTGCAATTAAGATATATATTGAACAGATACTAGTACACCTGCATAATATACTGTATTAGGTAAGCTACTTAAGATCTTGAAGCTGTTGGGGAAACCAGGAAACCAATAGCAACAGTCATTCCACCCTGTGCTTCGAAATTCACTTTTGCTAGCATGATGCTGATTCGTATCAGATCAGTTTGGGCAGTGAGAGAAGAAAGACATCAAATAAAGATTATGAGGTGGAGTACTGGCAAAGGTGAAACTTCCCTAAATTTCTTTTTAAAATCCACCTTCATCTAGTCCTAGTTCTTTCCCATTGTTAGCTTGCGTACATTGCCTTTAGGCTCCTTCACTGACTGCTGCAGTACTGCAGTCAGTCTCTGAAGGGCGGCCTCACCAGGACTGTGCATAAGATCTCCATACCAGCGTGCCATGAATTTGTAATGGATTCTTTATCTTTTATTCATTATTTTGAAATCATTATTTTAATGTGAAGAGGAAAATGGCATAAATCACCTAGTTATTATACATGTATAGTGCATTTATAAATCTGTTTCTTTTTTAATTAAAGAGTACATCTATTTTTATGATTGCCGAATTTTCCTCTATGTCTATTTCGTTTTTATTTTTAGAATAAAAGAATAACTGAACAAATATAGCTGAAGTTCTTCTAAAATAAACATTCTGAGAGTTGTTTTTCTCAGGCATAGTTAACTCAAAGGGAAATCCATCTCCTGAGCATCTTGACCCATGTCTAACGAGTAAACGAGTAAACAGTGCAGGTTATAGTAAGTAATGAAAGGCGTGCCAGCAAAATGGTGGAATAAAGAACTCTGAAAATACATGCCTCAATAAAGTCAACAAAAACATGGCAGAAATGTGTGAGAATGAACTCCTCTTACAACTATAGAATCTAAGAAAAACCTTTCAGCAGCCCAGCTAAGGTTGTGTCATAAAAGGATATGGTGTTATATGACCACAAGAAGGGTCTAGAGTTCAAGGCTAGACTAGACAACACAGTCCAACCCCATCTCAACAAACAAACATGCAAACAATGAAAGTAAATAGAAACTATATATTATGTAAACCCACATGAAACTTTGTCAAATAGATTTGAGTATCTATTTTACGGTGATCCGATCCGATGCCTGTAACTTAGTGATGACCCTGAGAGAGAAGTAGCTAGGCTGTCAATGGGTGGATGGGGACCAAGAAAAGCTGTTAATGCTACTAAATCTATCAAAATCATCTTTCAGGTAAAGGAAAGCTTATCATATAATAATTCAAATCAACTACAACAACAATAGAAAGGACATTGTTAAAATAAGTATCTCTTGTAGTTTGCATCTCAATCCTCTTTTTACTATGTCATTTAAAAGACTGGGTTGTAAAACAGCAATCTTTGTTGATGGGCTCATAGTGTGTAAAGATATAATTTTGGAAAATAAATGTGGAAATGGGAAGACAGAAAGGCATAGAAACAAACTAGTTTGTGCTAATGTGGGCTAAATTGTTACCTAATTAAAATGTCAAGGTAAAGAACTAAATGGATAATTCAGACATTAAAATGTCTTGCAAGCATGAAGACCCAACTTGAATCACCAGAACCCATGAAAAATGTCAAGCATGGTAGGGCATGCTTGCAAAATTTCACAGTCAATGAAATAAATACAGGGAAATCTGTGGGTTCAAATAAGAGTCCAGATAAGAGTAAGAGAATTGCAGATTTGGATGAAAAGTAATAATTCAACTATGTTCTATTTATAAAAAAGATGTGGCCATTTCAAAGGCACAAATAAGTTGAAAGTGAACAGATAAAAAAAGTGCATTCTTCACAAATAATTATCAAGGAAATGTTAACTCACTCACTGCCTGCCACAATGTCCTGCCTCTCCATATGCTATTATAAAAGCAACAAGAACAAGCAACCATGGGTGGAGACTGTGAACCAAAGTGATCTACCCCATTATACTTTGCCATGGGGTTAGGATGCGAACCAATTCTGCAATAGACAAATTCACAGACATGAGAAACAGAGCATTGCTTGCCAAGTCCCAAGAGGAAAGTGGGAATTGTGTGTACTTGCCTAGTAGGCTTGAGGTCTTCAAAGATGATTTTAAAAATTCTTAGTTGGCTACATAGCATTCATAGCAAATATATAAATCAAATTTAAGTGCACAATTTGAAACAGTTAATTAATTCCAATTAAATGAGTTTTATCTTTCTTTCTAGTGTCTCTCACTCTTCTTTTCTCTTGCTTGATGTCTGTGGTGTTGCTAATCACCTTGCTATCTTCCATCCTTTTGAATATCTGTCTACTACTGAGCTATAACCCCAGCCTTCAATAGAATATCTTTAGAACACTAGAGAAAATTAAACTATTCATTTTCAAGTTCTTGTCAAGATTCAAATTGTATTAGGCTACAATAAAATAAACACGAAATATTTTGGAAGTAAAATGAATTATATAATACTTAAATTTCCAGCTAAACCATTTATTCATTGTAGGGATGAAACGAATTATAAGATTCTCTGAAAATCTCATGCTGCTGCTTGAAAAGAAAGAAAAAGTGGGCTTTCCTGTTTAGTATGGAAACTAGGGTATTACTCTGAATTAAACAAATGTAAACATTTTTATCCGTAATCATAGGATTCTCACAAATAATGGACTTTAACTATAGCTTCCAGTTATATTCATTTAAATTCAAATCTGTGGCTAAAATCAAAACTCTTTCAAGTGAATTAGATACAAACACAAATTTATGTCTCTATGTATAGCGCTAGAGGTAGAGCTCCTTCCTGTAATCAAATCCCTTATCATTTGGAACCATTCTAAGAATGCACTAATTGTTCTCACGCTGGAAAGTTGCAGGCAAGAAATCATGAGCAGGGATGCTTCCTTTAGTACGATGACAACTTACTTCAGCACAACTATGCCTTCACTCAGGGCTTCTGTTGTGGACCATAACCCTTTCAAACTAACTTTAAATGGAAGGGATGCTTGCACCTTTTTCAAGGTGTTCAGGAGATGTGGGGTGAAATGCTATGAACAGAATAAGTAGCATCTGATAGCAACCGTTGCTTAGGAACATTGGTTCATTCATTCTTTGGCTAGACCAACTTACTCATCATTCAGCACTTTTTAGCTGAACACTGCTGACGTTTAAAATCTCTAAAAGTTTAAATGTTTTCTAGAAGATTCCAGGACTTCATGGGATAGAGAGAAAACAATTAATGATAATTTAATATGCTCCTTGATGACAACCCAGGGCCGTTACTCTTAACCTAAACCACACCACAGGAAAGCCTTCTCTATTAGCTGCGTTTTCTCCTTACTGTGACTGAATCTGGCAAGCAGCTTAATGGAGAAAAGGCATACTTCAGCTCGTAGCTACAGGAAATGCAGTCTATCATGTCGGGAAGGCAGAGCAAAAGGTGAGTCCATGGACAATGTCACTCAGCTCTTAACATCCTAGTACCTTGGCAGAACAAGAAGAGAAGACAACACAGGAAATAAGACTCAGGATCCAACTCTCAGTGATCTACTAACTGTACCTCAGCCCCATCTTCTAAAGAATCTATAATCTAAAAAGAATAATGCCAAAAGCTAAGCTAAGGACCTAATCTTCAAACATGTGAGCCAGTGAGGGATATTTTACATTCAAACCATGATATTCTGCTCCTGGTCCCAATAGACTTATGGTTGTCTTTTTTTTTATTATTGTTACCATCATTATTATTACTATTATTATTATTCTCTCATATATTACATCCTGACCACAATTTCTCCTATCACCACCCCAAACCTCTCCTTCCCACTTCCTCTTTCCCTCAGACGCACCCTCCACCTCCCCTTAGGAAAGAGCAGGGTTCCTAGGGACGTCATCCTAACATGGCATAACAAGCTGCAATAAGATCAGGCACATGTCATCACATCAAGGCTGAACAAAGCAACAAGTAGCAAGAAGGGATCCCACAAGTAGGCAAAAGAGTCAGTGACAATCCCTGTTCCCACTGTTAGGATTCTCACAAGTTACTCAGCCATCACATATGTGCAGAGGACCTAGGTCAGAACCCCAAAAGATTATGGCCATCTTACAATATTAACCGCATCTTCTTGAACTTTCAAAGTCTCCATAATCTTTGAGAGTCTGAATACTGTTTAAAAGTTCTAGTCTATTTCATGATTCAAGGCAATGTCTCAATTCTGAGCCCATCAAAAACCAAAAGTAAGTTGCATATTACTATACTACAGTAGAACAAGATAAATATTCTCATTCCAGAGAGGAGAAATTAGGCAAGAAAGATCAGATCAAAGCAAGATCACAACCTATGAAGGCAAATATCAAATGTTACTCAACGCCCATGTTGTGATGAGATTTTGTAAGGTCCAAGCGGCTGGTGTGTCCCACACTTCTACATGTGTTGCCTTGGGCACATGAGGCCTTTCTCTGGTGCTAGTTTCACTCATTGACTTTCCTTAAAGAATATCCAATTTTACAGTATCTCCATTATCTTATGACTCACATTGCAACAAAGATTTCCACTTAACAACTTCACATACCTCTCACTAAGAAGCTCTAGACAGGGAGCCCATGTGTGCGATATATCACTTGACCTCATTTTTTTCTAGAATATTAGTGGAAGCTTCAGTGAATCACTTACCCTTTTATATTGTACACAATATTGAATACCTTGTGCAGTTTCAAAACCAGTTCCTGGTAGATAACATCAAGTTCTTCTGCCAGTTCAACTTGTAGACTGTCTCACTGGACTATAGCTGAAGCACTTTTTATATGGCTTCAGGGCTTTAGGTTTTCTATAAAACCTAGAAAAGTAGTTTTATAGGCAGCTGTATTACAGCAGGGCTCCCTGAATTTCTATATTTTCACTCACTCTTACTGCAATAAATTTGCATGGATGTAGCCTGGATCTCCCTGAGTATGAATTTTTTCCTTTAATGTAACTTTCCTATTTTTCTAAACAAATCCCATGTTTTTAAAAGGCATTAATATCATTAAAATTAGAGCCAGTTAATCAGAACTTGGACCTAGTCTCAAAATTAGCTAGCTTCAAGCCCCTTTCTGACCAAACTGCAGTTTTTGTTTTTTTTTTAATTTCATTCTGCTCTGTGTCACATAAGTCTGTTGAAGAACAGTAAACAGTAAGCGTACTACAGTGTGGGTGCCAGGCTGTCTTGAAATTTTCTCCATTTAACTGCTTCTTTTGAATTCAGCTTCATGAAGATTTTCAGGACACAAACAGAATTCATCGAGACAGTGGAAGTATGTTATTAGAAATGTCTTCTAGTTCAATTTGCAATAGAATCCTTCTAAACCTTCATGAGCTTACCTTGCACTATCCACAGTTTTTTTTAGTATTCTTATTTTTCAAATTCCTTTCAGACTGGCCCATTCAGCTCTTTTTACAGTCTTCGAGGGCTTCTCTGTTCCATGGGTCCAAGCTCTTCCACATTTCCCCTGGTAATTTCAAAGACCACAAAATCACACAGTTAAATTCATTGCATTAGTGAACCCAGTTCTCAGTATCTATTTTCTATATTACCTTCTTTCCTCAATGCTGTAATAGAAGATGTAATAGATTGATTAAGGGAAAAATGCTTTTTGCTTCTCTCTAAGACAAATTAGATCATCATGGTATAGACTTGATTATGAAAAATGATGCTACACATTCTCACATATCAATAGATCAGGAATCAGACTGAGGAATATTTACAGGTAGCTGAGTTCATTTTTTATTTCCTTTATGCTTAGTCCAGAACTCTATCTCATGTGATAATGCCAACCACTTTCAGTCTAGATATAATTCCTTCAGTTAATTGTTCCTGGGAAAGTTTCTCCTGAACACATATAAATCGCTTTACTAAAGTCATAAATGTTTCTTAATCCAATCAAGTTGTCAGTTAAGTATCACTGCTTCCTCGAGAAGTAAAGATCATTCCTATGGATAAAATAGGTAACTCAAACAAAAGGAAAGGGGGCATTTATTCTAGATACAGGACACAGAATTAATTTAAAACAAATAGGTAAGCAATAACCAAAGGTACAGCTAAACCTCAAGATATTTTACCTAAATAAAGCCAAATCAAGAAAGATTTTTCATGCCATTTTATGGCATGTGGATCATCCTTTGTTAGTAATGGAAAACCATAGGGTGTTTTTAAGCACTACTCTAATTTCTATTTACATTTTTACAGAGTATACTTTGAAGGGACTTGGAATTTCAAAAGATTTACAAAAATTATACTTAATAGTTTATATCATACATAATTAAGCATATTTAAAAGCTTTCAAATTTGTAGGCTATCTCTTTGAAAAGTTGATAAATTTACATGTTTGGATATGGATTGAAGTTGGTGAAGACTAGAAATTATAAATCTAAGTGCTATTTCAGCAAAGAAACTATTTCTCTAAACTAGAAGTAGAAGCTAAATTTATGAAAAGTTAAACTTAAAATCAGGGTTTTGGATGGAGCACTACCATCAAACAATCTGCATCTTTCGCAAAACAAAGACAAGGAACATTCAGCCTTGTATGCTGTTTCCTAATATGTGTCTCCAATAATATTCATAAAGTCCTCAAGACTAGCACACTTAAAAATCCAAAATTTCATACTTGTTTTTAACATTTTCTTCTGAATTTGGACGGTTAAATTTTTTTTATGAAGAAGACAAGATAATCAAGTCACCACAAGGTCTAATCAATGTGGTATATTTCTGTCTCCTTTTCCTCTCAGAAAGCTTTTATTGACTCTTAGATTGACTATCAATGTGGTTATTGAAAACACTGTAAAGGCCACAATGCGTTATAAAGACAACTGTGCACAACCATTGGGCAAAGCCATCAGATGCTCTGTAGTAGATGATGAATATGGATATAGTCAGAGAACAAAGCAGCAAAGATGCATCTCAACAAAAAATGAAAGCACAGAGTCCTCTTGTTTCTCTTTGAAAACTTTGATCTCATCAATTGAAACAGTGTCTTATTGTCCTGAACCAAATCCCTCCTCTCTCAGAGGAAAACTCCATGAAAATTAATGTCCACCAGCAGCAGTGTTTGTTTGAAGTAAAGAGTCTATTATAACTCCATTAGAAGAGAATTGCTCGTGGCATTAAATTACTGTGGGAAACCTGCCTATGCTCCGCCTTCCCCTGCATACATTGCTAAGACCCCGTAGAGAATCCATTAGTAGGACCCAGAGTCACACCAGCCTATAATTTTTCTTTCCCTTAGGAAAACAGTAGCCTGTAATTTTTCTTTGCCTGAGGTTTTAAAAGGGCTATCCCTGGCCGAGCCTCATGTATGCTGTTATCCTCAAGTTCATCTCAAGTCCTAGATCCTATCTGCACAGCTTCTAATGGAAGAAGATGCTTTGGCCATAGTCTTTCTTGCTTTATAAGATATGTAATGAAGAAGAAATACCTGTTGTCTGAGCTCTCTTTCCTGATATTTTTGTTATAAACTTAACTTTAAGTTTATAACCTCAAATATTTGGTCTTCTCATAAAATGTATTTATTTTTCTCTATAAAATATAAAAAAATGTATTTATTTTTCTCTCTATTTTGTGAGCTTGTGATCCTAGTGAGTAAAGACAGATTCTTTGTCATTGTAGAAGCCCATATGAAAGTGACTATGGTAGAAAGATCATTATTATACTGATGTTCTCACAGATATTGCATGAAAAATGTAATGTTACATTAAAAATAGCATCTGTTCAGTTATGAACAAAAAGATTAATTATCAAAGTAAATCAAACATGGATTGCATTTACTCAAAAACATAGTAATCCATTGGTGGTAGCTTTTAAAGATTTAGTCTCTCTCTCTCTCTCTCTCTCTCTCTCTCTCTCTCTCTCTCTCTCTCTCTGTGTGTGTGTGTGTGTGTGTGTGTGTGTGTGTGTGTGTGTGTGTGTGTGTGCCCATCCACAGAAACCAGAAGACATTTCCAAGGAAGAAAAGTAAGTACATTGAAACTTTGAGTCATCTCTTTAGTTTCTAATTCTGTAATTTTAGTGGAGGGAAAAGACATAAATCATAAATGCATAGTGTCTATACACATGAAAGACAGCAGTTTTAAAATTAAGCATGCATTTATTTATATCCCAAATGCTGTTCCCACGTCCCCCATTCCCCCCTCTTCACCTCTGAGATGGCAGCTCCTCTCTGTATATCCCCTTATCCTAGTGCATCAAAACTCTACAGGATTAGGTGCATCTTCTCCCACTGAGGCCGGACAAGGCAGCCCTCTGCTACATATGTTCTGGGGGCCTTGGACCAGCCTGTGTATGCTCTTTAGTTGGTGCTCAGCCTCTGGAAGCTCTCAGGGGTCCAGGTTATTGACACTGTTAGTCTTCCTGTGGGGTTGCCAACTCCTTAAGAGCCTTCAATCCTTCTACTAACTCTTCCACAGAGGTCCTCAACCTCCATCTAATGTCTAATGTTTATCTGGAGATATATATCTGTATCTGTCTCAGTCACCTGCTGGGTAGAGCCTCTCAGAGGGCTCTATCTACAAGCACAACATAGCATCATAAACAGTGTGAGGGATTGATGTCTGTCCTTGAGATGGGTCTCAAAATGGGCCAGTCACTGGTCAGTCATTCCTTAGGTCTGCTCCATTTTTTACCCTGCATTTCATTTAGACAGGGGCCAATTTTGGTCAAAAGTTCTGTAGGTCAGTTAGTGCCCCACTTCTCCACTGGTGGTCCTGTCTGGCTACTGGGAATGATCTCTTCAGGTTCCATATCCCCACTGTCAGCATTTTGGCTAAAGTCACCTGCATTGATTCCTGGAAAGCAAAGGTAACTTAGAAGTATAAAACTGTTCCATAAAATTAACACTATGTTAAAAGATTATGTGCTGAGTGAATGACTTCAGCAACCTTCATTGAATATGCTGAGTACAGTTCCAGTTTGGAAATTTTAGGACTGTTAAGCCCCCTTCCTGGATTTAGAGAGTTAACTATTTAACTTGATAATTTAAGTATAGTTACATCTATATTCCTATATATCTGTAGATAGACAAATGTCACTGTATCACTTCATTTAAGTTTCAATTCTAACATAATCTTGAGAAAGATCATGTCTGGTCTAAAATGGCACTCCATTTATCTGCCCATCTCTTTACTGATTATTAAACGGAATTGAAGCATGCATAAGATAAAGACTTGGTTTCTTATTATTTGTCTCTTCCCACCTGAATGTCTTCTTGAGTGCAGATACTGTTTTCCTTCTCTGAAAATCACTTGTGACCTCAGCATTACGCTATAGGTCCTTGAACAGCATGTTAGTGTCAATGAATTTCTTTTCCTCGGAGTAACATATATGTTCTACTAACTTTACATTAAAGAATTTTAAAATTTGTCTCATTTGATGAAAAAAGCATGAGATCTATAAACTGTTTCTAATTTCCTAAAAAGCAGTTTAAATATGAATAATATAATTCATAAGCATTAAAAGAGACGACCATAGAATCTTTTGCCTTTTATTTGCTAATGCTGATCTTTTCTCCTTTCTGTGAAGCTGGTATCTCTTCTCTTTGAATTAAAGGCTTCAATAAACACTCACATACATTACTTATGGCCAGTATTATCACTTATGTTAGCTGGACAAGGTGTATACATGTCTCCTTGTGAAATACATGTTCTGTGAAATTCCACATTGATGACAAGAATCTCTAAAATCTACTCTGAATACCAAAGCGATACTCTTTGGATTATTAATGGGATATAACTTTTTATTATTTTCTTCTTCCCCCCTCTCCCCAAAGTGATTTTGCAATGTATTCTAAGATTTTCCTGTAAGGAATATCCCTGGGACCCTTCTCCAGAATACTGATTGACAGCCATCATACCCTTTGATGACATCACCTTTCTGAAAGTTAATCATGCTGATCTCACGGCATCTCTAACTTAAGTGTGGGGATAAAACCAATTTGATATGTTTTCCAGAATTCAAAAAAATTGCACATTAGTGTTTATCAAATATCCACATTTACTACCAGTTTTCCACAGGTGTATCTCACTCAGACAGTCTACAGCTGCTCCGTGTCATCTGCCGCAAGAAGAGTAATGCACTTGGCATTTTAAATATACATATACAATTTAAAATTCAACTTAATTTGTGTTTTTGGCAAATGGCAGGTGGTGTGTGGTCTAGCTTTTAACACTACCTACTTCTGGCAGCAGAGGAACTACGACAACCTTTATGTGGAAGACTTCTCAATCGTAACATCCTTGTGGGGATTCCTATTTAGATAATCTTTTCTGGAACCATTTCTTTGGCTTGAAACATGCACATGTATAATGTATGAGCATCTCAACAAAATACTTCAATTCTGTCTTCCTGTCCTTTGTGAGGCTCCTGTCAATAATTCTACTCGCATGT
The DNA here is from genome assembly GCA_036184795.1 of Tokudaia tokunoshimensis. NCBI lineage: Eukaryota > Metazoa > Chordata > Mammalia > Rodentia > Muridae > Tokudaia > Tokudaia tokunoshimensis. The sequence continues at coordinate 2,358,724 of BTHU01000005.1, forward strand.
ATGCTGTGCCCTATTATATATAAGGTGTTTTGGCTTTGATTAGTCAAATATATTTTAGTAAAATTTTAAGACAAAATAACATCTGCTATATTTTCCCACGTTTTTACCTTTCCAGGCCATTTTTCTTTCTTTGTGAGGATATGAGTTTCTCTCAGAAATATTTTTCCTTCAGCTTAGATATTTCTTGAAACTGTCTTCTGAAGAACAAATTCAGTCAGCTTTTGTTATTCCAAAAAATGCCTAATGTTCCTTGTAGTCAAAAGGAAAGTGATAGCAAGTTAACTTTCTTCCTAAATCTTTCAAGCTGTAATCCTATTGTCTTCAAGCTTGTGTTACATGTAATAGGAAGTCATTCAAATTCCCTCATTCATGCATACTGTACCTCTGAAGATTTTTCTCTTCACCACCAACAATTTACTTGACATTCTTGGATGAAGTTTCACTCATAGACATTCAGATTCTGACTCAGTGAGCTTCTTGAGTGTGTTAATATATTTGCATTTCTGTGAGTTTAAGCAAACATCAACCTTGTCTATTCAAAATTATTTCCTTATTTTCCTCTCCATCAAGTAACCCTACACCATCTGTCTTACAGGTTATATTATGACCAGGCAATCAATTCCTTGCAAGTATGTGTGTTTGTGTGTGTGTGTGTGTACGTGTGCATGTCTGCATGTGTGTGTGTATTTTATGTTTCTCTCTCTCTCTCTCTCTCTCTGTGTGTGTGTGTGTGTGTGTATTTATGTTTGATTTTTGTAGTCCAATTGTAATAGGCATAATACTTAATACTGGCCTTAAGTAATGTATGTGAGCGTTTATTGAAGTCTTTAATTAAAAAAGAAGAGATACCAGTTTCACAAGAAGGATTCAGGATCATGATTATCCTGAATCATGATCATGAAATATTTTCCGTGATATCTAATATATAGTTAAATTTATACAATGATTGTTTACCTTATATATTCCTTTTCAAACTTAGTGTTTCCAATTGTTTATTCTTAAATAGATTGATATTTGTCTCCTAATTTTGTTGACATATTTTTTAAATTAATGAGCACAATTTTTTAAAACTTTTTATTGATTCTTTGCAAATTTCACATCATACCTTCCAATCTCACTCATCTCTCCATCCCTCCATATTTGCCTTCCACCCTTGCAACCTCCCCCTAATGAAAACAAACAGAAAATCTTGCCCTGGAAGCTGTAGTATGTCATAGTGTGTCAGACAGTATACCATTCTGAGCACCCTTATTTTAAATTCCCTTAATATTTATTCTATTACTATCTGAAATAGCTTGGGAGTTGTAATCCACAGGATTTTATTCAAAGAATAAAGAATATGAGCAAATGACAATCTGTGTATTTTTATATATTGCTAACACAAAGAAAAAATATACAACATGAAAATGAAATAGTACGTGATAGGTATCATATGACTTAAGAGATGAAAGATAGAAGGCAGTGGTTAATATGCACGTATGTGTGCATGTATGTGTGTGTGTATGTAATATGTGATAGGTATCATATGTGACAAGAGATGAAAGATAGAAAGCAATGGTTAATGTGCATTTGTGTGCATGTATGTGCATGTATGTGGGGAGTGTTTGTGTGTGAGATACCTTGTAACTACACTATAATGCCACTATAAAACCACACAGACTACTATATAAAACCCAGAGATGGGTTTGCTCTTTTAAAATTGTTGGACAGTGAGGTTGCAAATGTACCCAAACATTTCAGGCTACTGCAAGAGCTTTTGGTTCACACTCTAGAACTTGGGAGTACAACCCTATCGCTGAAGACTCCATGTGTTTGAGTCACAGAACATGAAAATATTAGTGTGGAACTAACTCTAAAACCGCATTTCTACTGGCTACCTTTCACAACTCTGAACAGAGTGATCTGCACATCACTGGGAGAAAGTCAGCATCAGTCTTACCCAGTTGGAATCCTGTGAGCTACAATAAGGTCTGGCCTGGCAAGATACATCCACCACTGAAATAGTCGCTCAAGCATCATGGGAGTAATTAACTATTTTCTAATTGAATTGAAGTCCCAATCCAAAGAACGATACCCAGTTCTGGTACCAATGTTTGACCAAGAACGCATGACTATATAGATTATAGGTCATGGGGAGAACCTACTATAATTACTCTGCTATATGGACATAGTATTAAGCTGTTTCATAATTGCTTGCTATTATACTCACTGATTAATGCATCTCTCAGCCTCATCACAGAAGCCTCTACTTGTAGTAGATGGAGATTAATACGGAGACCTAAAATTGGGCCAAGGCACAGAGGAAAAAAAATAGAAGGCTGAATGCTAAACAATATGTGCAATATTTATCCTGTACTTCCTTGTCCCACTGCTCGGGAATCATTTTGGAAGTGGGGACACATAGCCAGAGGCAATGATGAGTACAAGGAAGCAGCATCCTCTGTGTGTTACATCTCAGAGGGGAAGGTATCCTGGAATTCTGGAACAAAGGAATACCACAACGTCACACCACACAACAAACCTCACACAAGAGATTTATTGGGAAAGAAACATGAGGGTGGATACCTCTGCTCAAGAGAGAGGCAGCAAGGAACTGAGCAGGAGGCAGGCTTTACAGGGTTTCTGAGAGAGTAGTGCTTTTCAGAGTGGCCTGGAATTGTTGGGATTTTTTTTTTAATTATTTATTTTATTTTTTTTTAATTTACATTCCAAATCATTTCCCCTTTCCCGGTTCCTCCCTCCCCGAAAGTCCCATAAGCCCCCTTCCCTCCCTCTTTTCTCCATTCAACCCCCTCTTGCTACTCTGTCCTGGCGTTCCCCTACATCCAGTCTTTCCAGGACCAGGGGTCTCTCCTTCCATCTTCTTAGAAATCTATTGATATGCGGATTGTGTCTAGGGTATTCCGAGATTCTGGGTCAATATCCCCTTATCAGTGACTGCATACCATGTGTGTTCTTTTGTGATTGGGTTACCTCACTAAGGATGATATTTTCAAGATCTGACCATTTGCCTAGGAATTTCGTGAATTCATAGTTTTTAATTGCAGAGTAGTATTCCATTGTGTAGATATACCACAGCTTCTGAATCCATTACTCCGTTGAGGGACATCTAGGTTCTTTCCAGCTTCTGGCTATTATAAATAAGGCTGCTATGAACATAGTGGAGCATGTGTCCTTATTGCATGCAGGTAAAGTCTCTGGGTATATGCCCAGGAGTGGTATAGCCGGATCCTCCGGGAGTGTCATGCCCAGTTTTCTGAGGAACCGCCAGATTGCTTTCCAGAGTGGTTGTACCAGCTTGCAATTCCACCAGCAGTGGAGGAGTGTTCCTCTTTCTCCACATCCTCGCCAACAACTGCTGTCTCCTGTGTTTTTGATCTTAGCCATCCTGACTGGTGTGAGATGGAATCTCAGGGTTGTTTTGATTTGCATTTCCCTAATGACTAAGGATGATGAACATCTCTTTAGGTGCTTCTCAGCCATTAGATATTCTTCAGGTGAGAACACTTTGTTTAGCTCTGTACCCCATTTTTTAATAGGGTTACTTGCCTCTCTGGAGTTTAACTTCTTGAGTTCTTTGTATAAATTGGATATTAGCCCTCTATCGGATGTAAATTTGGTAAAGATCATTTCCCAGTTAGTTGGTTGCCCCTTTGTCTTTTTGACAGTGTCTTTTGCCTTGCAAAAACTTTGTAATTTAATGAGGTCCCATTTGTCTATTCTTGATCTTAGAGCATAAGCTATTGGAGTTCTGTTCAGGAAATTCTCCCCTGTGCCCATATGTTCAAGGTTCTTCCCTAGTTTCCCTTCTATTAGTTTCAGTGTGTCTGGTTTTATGTGGAGATCTTTGATCCACTTAGAATTGAGCTTAGTGCAAGGAGATAAGGATGGGTCAATTTGCATTCTTCTGCATGTTGACCTCCAGCTGAGCCAGCACCATTTGTTGAAAAGGCTATCTTTTTTCCACTGGATGGTTTTAGCTCCTTTGTCAAAGATCAAGTGACCATAGGAGTGTGGATTCCTTTTTGGGTCTTCAATTCTGTACCATTGACCTACATGTCTGTCACTGTACCAATACCATGAGGTTTTTAACACTATTGCTCTGTAGTACAGCTTGAGGTCCGGGATACTGATTCCCCCAGAGATTCTTTTACTCTTGAGAATAGTTTTAGCTATTCTGGGTTTTCTGTTATTCCAGATGAATTTTTGAATTGCTCTTTCTAACTCTATGAAGAATTGAGTTGGGATTTTGATGGGGATTGCATTGAATCTGTGTATTACTTTTGGTAAGATGCTCATTTTTACTATATTAATCCTGCCAATCGATGAGCATGGCAGACTTTTCCATCTTCTGAGGTCTTCTTCAATTTCTCTCTTCAGAGACTTGAAGTTCTTGTCATACAGATCTTTCACTTGTTTGGTTAGAGTCACGCCAAGATACTTAATATGGTTTGTGGCTATTGTGAAGGGTATTATTTCTCTTACTTCTTTCTCAGCCTGCTTATCCTTTGAGTATAGGAAGGCTTCTGACTTGCTTGAGTTGATTTTATATCCGGCCACTTTGCTGAAGTCGTTTATCAGCTCTAGGAGTTCTCTGGTGGAGTTCTTTGGGTCGCTTAAGTATACTATCATATCGTCTGCAAATAGTGATAGTTTGACTTCTTCCTTTCCAATTTGTATCCCTTTGACCTCTTTTTGTTGTCTAATTGCTCTAGCTAGAACTTCAAGAACTATATTGAAAAGATATGGAGAGAGAGGCAGCCTTGTCTAGTCCCTGATTTTAGTGGGATTGCTTCAAGTTTCTCTCCATTTAGATTGATGCTGGCTACCGGTTTGCTGTAAATGGCTTTTACTATGTTTAGATATGGGCCTTGAATTCCTGATCTTTCCAAGACCTTTAGCATGAAAGGATGCTGAATTTTGTCAAATGCTTTCTCAGCATCTAATGAGATGACCATGTGGTTTTTTTTTCTTTGAGATTGTTTATGTAGTGGATTACATTGATGGATTTCCTTATATTGAACCATCCCTGCATCCCTGGGATGAAGCCTACTTGGTCGTGGTGAATGATCGTTTTGATGTGTTCTTGGATTCGGTTGGCAAGAATTTTATTGAGTATTTTTGCATCGATATTCATAAGAGAGATTGGCCTGAGATTCTCTTTCTTTGTCGGATCTTTGTGTGCTTTTGGTATTAGTGTAATTGTGGCTTCATAGAACGAGTTGGGTAGTGTTCCTTCTGTTTCTATTTTGTGGAACAGTTTGAAGAGTATTGGTGTTAGGTCTTCTTTGAAGGTCTGATAGAATTCTGCACTAAAACCATCTGGACCTGTGCTTTTTTTGGTTGGAAGACTTCCAATGACAACTTCTATTTCTTCAGGGGTTATAGGACGGTTTAGATGGTCTATTTGATCCTGATTTAATTTTGGTACTTGGTATCTGTCAAGGAAATTGTCCATTTCCTCAAGATTTTCTAGTTGTGTTGAATACAGGTTTTTGTAGTAGGATCTGATGATTTTTTGAATTTCCTCAGTTTCTGTTGTTATCTCCCCCTTTTCGTTTCTGATTTTATTAATTTGGATACTATCTCTGTGCTCTCTGGTTAGTCTGGCTAAGGGCTTATCTATCTTGTTGATTTTCTCAAAGAACCAACTCCTCGTTTTGTTGATTCTTTGTATGGTTTTATTTGTTTCTACTTGATTGATTTCAGCCCTGAGTTTGATGATTTCCTGCCTTTTACTCCTCTTTGGTGTATTTGCTTCTTTTTGTTCCAGGGCTTTCAGGTGTGCCATTAAGCTGTTAGTGTATGCTGTCTCCCGTTTCTTTTTGGCGGCACTCAGGGCTATGAATTTTCCTCTTAGCACTGCTTTCATTGTGTCCCATAAATTAGGGTATGTTGTGCCTTCATTTTCATTAACTTTCAAAAAGTCTTTGATTTCTTTCTTTATTTCCACCTTGACCAAGTTATCATTGAGTAGAGAGCATTGTTCAACCTCCATGTATACGTGGGTTTTCTTTTGTTTTTGTTGCCATTGAAGACCACCCTTATTCCATAGTGATCTGATAGGAGGCATGGGATTATTTCTATCTTCTTATATCTGTTGAGGTCTGATTTGTGACCAATTATATGGTCAATTTTGGAGAAGGTACCATGAGGAGCTGAGAAGAAGGTGTGTTCTTTAGCTCTAGGATGAAATGTTCTATATATATCTGTTAGTTCCAGTTGGTCTAAGGCTTCAATTAGATTCACTGTGTCCCTGTTTAGTTTCTGCTTTCCTGAACGATCCATTTCAGAGAGCGGGGTGTTGAAGTCACCCACTATTATTGTGTGCAGTGCGATGTGTGCTTTGAGTTTTAGTAAAGTTTCTTTTACGAATGAGGGTGCCCTTGCATTTGGAGCATAGATATTCAGAATTGAGAGTTCTTGATGGTGGATTTTTCCCTTGATCAGTATGTAGTGTCCTTCTGTGTCTTTTTTGATGACTTTAGGTTGAAAATCAATTTTATCTGATATTAGGATGGCTACTCCACCTCGTTTCTTGGGGCCATTTGCTTGTAAAATTGTTTTCCAGCCTTTTACTCTGAGGTAGTGTTTGTCTTTGACACTGAGGTGCGTTTCCTGCATGCAGCAAAATGCTGGGTCCTGTTTACGTATCCAGTCTGCTAGTCTATGTCTTTTAACTGGGGAATTGAGACCATTGATATTAAGAGAGATTAAGGCATAGTGATTATTGCCATCTGCCATTCTTGACGCTATCTTTATGTTTGAGTGGTTATCTACTTTTGGGTTTGATTCAAGAAGGTTATTATCTCATTTTCTCCTGGGTGTTGTTTCTCTTCCTGTATTGGAGGTTTCCACCTATTATCCGTTGCAGGGCTGGATTTGTGGAAAGATATTGTGAAAATTTGGTTTTATCATGGAATATCTTGGTCTCTCCATCTATGGTGATTGAGAGTTTTGCTGGGTATAGTAGTCTAGGCTGGCATTTGTGCTCTCTTAGTGTCTGCATGAGATCTGCCCAGGATCTTCTGGCTTTCATAGTCTCTGGTGAGAAGTCTGATGTGATTCGAATAGGTCTTCCTTTGTATGTTACTTAGCCCTTTTCTCTTACTGCTTTTAGTATTCTTTCTTTGTTTAGAACATTCGGTGTTTTGATTATTATGTGACAGGAGGTATTTCTGTTCTGGTCCAGTCTGTTTGGAGTTCTGTAGGCTTCTTGTATGTTCATCGGCATCTCTCTCTTTAGGTTAGGGAAGTTTTCCTCCATAATTTTGTTGAAGATGTTTACTGGCCCTTTAAGTTGCAAATCTTCACTCTCATCTATACCTATAATCCTTAGGTTTGGTCTTCTCATTGTGTCCTGGATTTCCTGGATGTTTTGGGTTACACGTTTTTTGCATTTTGCATTTTCTTTGACTGTTGAATCGATGCTTTCTATGGAATCTTCAGCACCTGAGATTCTTTCTTCCTTCTCTTGTATTCTATTGTTGATGTTTGCATCTATGACTCCTGATTTCTTCCCAAGGTTTTCTATCTCCAAAGTTGTCTTCCTTTGTGATTTCTTAGTTGTTTCTACTTCCTTTTTTAGTTTCTGGATGGATTTGCTGAGATCCTTCACTTGTTTGTTTGTATTTTCCTGTATTTCTTTAAGGTATTTTTGCATTACCTCTTTCAGGATTTCTTCCTGATGACCCACGTTCTCCTGCATTTCTCTGAGCGATTTTTGTGTTTCCTCCTCATGGGATTCCATCTGTTGATCCATCGTCTCCTGCATTTCTTTAAGCAGTTCTCATGTTTCCTTTGTAAGGGCATCTAACCGTTGATTAATTTCTTTAAGCAATTTTTGTGTTGCCTCCTTATGGGCATCCATCTGTTGACCCATATTCTTCTGCATTTCTTTATGCAAATTTTGTGATTCCTTTGTGAGTGCATCTACCCGTTGATTCATCTCGTTAAGCGATTTTTGTGTTGTCTCCTTGTGCACCTCCATCTTTTGATCCATGTTCCCCCGCATTTCTCTAAGCGATTTTTGTGTTTCCTTTGTAAGGGCTTCTAACCGTTGATTCATGGTCTCCTGTAACTCTTTATGAGATTTATTTGTGTCCTTCTTGTGATCCTCTAATAGCATCATGAGAAGTGATTTTAAATCCAGATCTTGTCTTTCGGGTGTGGTGGGGTATCCAGGACTTGCTGCTGTTGGAGTGTTGGGTTCGGATGGTGCCATATTACTTTGATTTCTGTTAGTAACGTTCCTACGTTTGCCTTTTGCCATCTGGATACCTCTGATGTTAGTTGGTCCTGCTGCCACTGGCTGTTGGTTGCACCTCCTGTGAGCCTGCAAAGCTATTTCTGCCCCCCCTGGATTACCAGGATTCCCCTGGCACCGATTTCTGGGGCCTGCCTGCTCCTGAGTGACTTTGGAGCCCTAATGTGCCTTGCTCCAAGTGATCTTATATTGGGGAGGCCTTGCACATCCAAAGACTCAGCCTAGTGGATTCCTGAAGCAGAGGTCGCCAAAGGGAGGCTGGTAGGCTCCTGCCCTGTGCAGGGGTGTGTGATCTCTCCTGGGGGGGGAAGGGGCGTCCCTCTGTCAGGCAGAAGTCCCACCGCAGAGCTAGCACGCTGGTTACTGCAGATCTGCCCAGCTCTTGGGAGCCATGTGCACACAATCCACCCAAGACCCAAGTGATATTATGCCTGTCTGTCTCAGAACCTGGCAGTCCCCACTTCCCAGCCACTGGAGCAAAGATGGCGGAGTGCACTCTGCACACTCTCTGTGGCTCCGCTCACCCTGCAGACGCGATGGCCTGCCGATCTGGCACCCAGACGACCACAGTGCTGACCCGTTCTTGGGCGCAGACGGAAGCCCCAACAGGCCGTGTCCCAAGTGATGTTATATTGGGGATAGAGCCTGGGTACCTGTTTCTTCAGTGCAGTCTGCGGGAACAGAGGTCGCAGAAGGAAAGCTGGTAGGCTCCTGCCCAGTGCGGGGTCCCTCTGCCAGGCAGAAGTCCCACAGCAGAGCTGGCGTGCTGGTTACTGCAGATCAGCCCAGCACTTGGGAGCCGCATACACACAAGCCGCCCAAGACCCAAGTGATATTATGCCTGTCTGTCTCAGAACCTGGCTGTCCCAACTTCCCAGTCACTGGAGCAAAGATGGCGGTGGGCACTCTCCGTGGCACCGCTCACTCTGCAGACGTGATGGCCTGCCGATCTGGCACCCAGACGACCACAGCGCTGACCCGTTCTCGGGCGCAGACGGAGGCCCCAACAGGCTGTTGATTGTTGGGATTTTTGCAGCTAATCTTTCGGCAAGCTCAGGGATTGGTGGAACGCTCTGCACTGATCTTGGATTTTTGTTTGTTTGGCTTGGTTTTTTGTTTTCCTTTGTAGTATAGAGTTAGGCAACCTGCATCTTGAGGGGCTAGAAACTGCCATTACTGGCAACTATGGTCTGAGGGCAGGACCTGATCACTCAAGAGGCTAGTACTTTGTACACAACAGGGTCTCTGAACATATGATCTCATAGCACTTACCACAGTTGCATAAGCTTTGTGAATCATAGTTGTACAAGCCTTGTGAAAGTTCAGTCCAGACCAAATCTCAGCTTCGAGAGCAAAGGTAGATATGAGTGGTACCTCTTACCACACTCCAGTGGAAGACAACACATCCAAGAATATTAGGCAGTACAAGTGGGCTTGATGAATGGGGGTAGTGGGGAAGAGGCACAAAGTTGTGTGCATAGGACAGGTCGGGGAGTGGATCTGGGGAGAGTTGGGAAGGGGTAAATATAGTCAAAACACATTAATGAAGTTCTCAAAAAATTTATTTTAAAAAGGAATACAATGAAAATAGTAATATATACATTCTGGTCTTTTATCTAAACATTCTACTGATCATTAATTTCTATCATTTCTGAGTATTTCTGCTAATGGGCTTGTCTTCTGAGTATGGGTTCATTATCCTACTTTTTCACATTTATATTGATTTTTATTCATATGATAGCCATTATAATATTGCATTATTGTGTATTCTGATTTTATTGTCTACTCTGAAAAAACATTGAATTCTATTCTGGAAGTCAATATCATTGTTATTGTTGTTTAAAAGCTGAGTGATTTTTAAAGCTGGGTTTTCGGTCTTGTTGTGGCATGTTTTGAATGATCTTTATTCCCTAATCAATTTGGTATCACTCCTAAGGTATGTCCTCGCAAAAGTTCTCTGGTTGTTCCAGGTATTTACTTCATTGTTTATCCATTCCAGATAACAGCAGTGTTCATGTTTCCCAATCCACAAACATCTCGGTTGTAAATGGTATTCTTTTTCAGTTTACTCTTTACTTGATTGTGTTTGACCAATTTTCCTCTTTGTGCAGCCTCACTGATAGCAACACAATATTCAACCAACTACCTAGCCCAGTTTGTCCATAGCAAAGAATTTAGCAAGATACAAAGTCCTTATGAACTTTTGTAGCTCTTTGATGACATTGCTTTGTCTTAATCTATATTCTGCAACAATAGATTCTTCTCATTATTGTAAATAATGTCTTTAAGAAAAACATCTATGTTGTCTAAAACCAATTTTTAATAAGATGTGATGCTCTTACTACCTTAGAAAAATTTGAAAATCATTAAAAATCCAAATATATCTTCTATCATCTATCATTACATTGATCATCTTCTCACTTGTAAATGAAAATTCATATACAATAACAATACTAAGTATTTTTGATTGATACATATTATTTATGAATAATTGTAAGGTACTATGTGATAATTTGATTAATCTAAGTATTTAGTAATAGTCAATTCAGGATAACAAAATTTTCTATGAGTTATAATCTTTCTAATCTCTGTTTTCCTTGCTCTAGGTACATTAAAATTCCTTTCTAAACTGAGATGCACAAAATAGACTAGTCAACATTACAGTCAATCTCAGATCATTTTCATTGCTCTGAGATGAAATTCCACATGTCATTCATCATGCTCAAAACTTCTCATCCCCTCCAGATACAAGCAAGCAGTAATCTAGTTCCTTTTTTCTTGCTAATCTATTATGGACATTTTCTTTTAAACAGGGACAAACAGCATGCAGTCTTTTATGACAAATCTTTTACCTTAGTATAATGTTTCTTCAGGTCCATCCATTTTGTAGCATGTATCAATATTGCATTCATTGAATAGGTCATATTTCATGGTAAGGTGATAATTATTTTAGTTATTTGTTCATTTATTAAGGGACATTTATACTATTTCAAATTTTGGATTTTATGAAATAATGTCAACATAAACACTTTTATCCAAAGGTTTTTGTAGATATGTGGTTCTTTTCATAATAATTATATATAATAGAGGAATAAAAATACAGAATCCTATGTTTATTGCATATTTAACTATTCTCAGAACAAATATCTAGATGCTAAAATTTCAGGACATTTTAATTGTATTTTCTTGCCACGTCTCCATGGGAAAAATTGGGCCAATTAATATGTGAAGGATGAGCATGAAGCCTCTATCATAGACACACAATCCACATCCCAGGACCAATTCTCGCTGTCTCTAGGTTCTGCAGAATCACTCCAGGTAACTTGTAGGAGAATGTAAGAGTACAGAGAACTTGCAGGCTTAATGCAATGAATCTTATAAGAATATCAAAAGAGACTTGAGGGGTAAGACATGGCTTTGAGGTAGAATAAGATTTTGAGTCACGCCCTCTAGAATGTTTTTTGGCTTATAAGCTAGGTTCAAATAGACAGATACAAAGGAAATATGCAGGTAAAGGTAATAATTTCATCAAGTCTACTAGTATTACCAGTTCTTACATGGAATATGTGGCTGTTAGAGATTTTTCTGGGTCTTATATGATACAATAAGATGTAGTTCCTTCAAACATGTAAAACCTATTTTTATTCAATATTTATTTAATTAAGCTCATTTCTAGGTTCCTGCTTTGTGGATACTGCACTAAGTACTTCATAAAACACCACATGTTTTAGAGACAACTCCAAAAATTAGAAATAAAATCAAGGACTAAAAAATACAAAGGTGTTATTTTACATGGATTCAAGGATTCTCTGTTCATACCCATATGGTCCACCCCAAGAACCAAGTCTCTCTGCCTCTGAACCATAGCTCTGCCATTGTTCTCTTGCCAGGAGCACAGCAACTTAGCTTCTCCTAAGGTAAGACTGTATAGCCAATATTGACAATACTGACATGTCACAAGGAAAAGCACATGTTAATGACTCTTGCCTGTTCAGGAGACTCTAAGAGTCAATGTAAATTCATATATATATATATATATATATATATATAATTCATACATATGAATATATATACACATGTATATGACTATACATATATGTATATACATATACATATATTCACCATCTTTATTATGTAAGAGAATAGAAAGAATAGTATTTTCACCCTATTTATTTTTATGTATATGTATATATATGTATATACATATATATATATATATATATATACTTTACATTCAAAATAATGAGGGAGAATAAAGGACAATAAAAGAAAAATATATGACACCAATGTGTCTATCTATATATTAAATAAGTAATCTGCAAATGTAAGTCACTGGGAGCAATCTATGGGAAATCAAAGATTTCACTTTGTCTAGAGAAAGATAATTGAAGCAGCTAGCTGAACAACTATCATATTACTATTTTACATTCCAATAAAACATGATACTGACACAATTAAATATATCTTATTATTTGTTATATTCTTTGAATGATTACTTTCTGTGTATCGTAATCATGTCTTGTGGGACAAGGAGGAAGCCCTTAGAGAACAATGCCTCAGAGCCATGGGAACTGCACAATCCTTCCCCTTCTCCCTCTGTGAATGTTCTCAGAGTGGACAGAAAATATCTAAGACAGTTTACTCTAGCTCTTGAATGGTTACAACTTGAAAGTGCTCATCAAAACAGACCTCATATAGAAACTAGCTAACCCCTGCTTCCTGAGCTCTAGCATAAAAACCCTGAAGTGTGGAGTTGGTGTAGTGTTTCTCCATCAGCGAGAACCCACCCAAATCCAGCTATTGCCTGTAGGTGTCTGTTTCTGTCCTTTCTTCATTCCTTCATGGCCTCACTGAGTTTCCAAAGCAAAGCTTTGCTAGATGAGGTAATGTCTTATGTTTCATTTCATAGGCCTTTTGGTAAGCATTTTTAATTGGTAGAAATGTTATTTCTTTTGTTAGAATAGAATCATAAAATAAATAAGCCAACAAAGGTTTAAAATTTTCATAACATTGAGAATTTATGAAACCTTGAACTAGTTTGTGTAGATGATCAAATTGTTTTAATTTTCTAATTCTCATACACTGATAGCATAGAAGTGCTTAACACTAATGATTTTAGTTCCTTCTAATCATCTGTATACAACTAAGTATTTGTATCACAAAGTAGAATCCTACAGATTGGACTGTGTTGGTCACTAATAGATTGGTGCATACTCCACCTTATTCATCAGGATTATACACTTCATCCAAATAACTGGCAGCATTATATCTTAATTTCTGCAAAGGCCACCTGTGTTTATTGTGATTTCTCCTTAAGCTAGAGTTCCATCTCTCTATTCTTTGACTGTCAGTTGAGTAAAGCCAAGTTTCTTCTTGAAATCAGAACTGATTCTACTGTGTCCAACAAGGATTTTTTTTTTAAATCTAAGAATATAAATAGTTTAAAGAAACGTTTCCCCTACTGTAAATGGCACACAGATGGTGCTTCACTGTGCTCTAAATCAATTCCAAAAATGTGCAACATCCGCAAGGAGAAGAACTGAGGAGGCTGAAGCTCCATGAAATCCTTAGAACTTGAGAATAGTTTTTTAGATTTAGATTGGAATTGTATTATTTACAAAGTTGTATGGATGGAAAAATATATTCCTAAGAAATAACTTTGAAGATATTTAACCAAGTCTACTAAATTGTTTTGTGTTATATACTATTCCATGGATCGGAAGAGTAAAAAACTCAAATATTTCTGACTTCATCCCCATACTCTGGCTAGCATTTGTGATCACAGATGGAGCTTTTAACAATTTTATTTGGATTCCATTCTTCCTCAAAAGATTTATCATCTGTTTCCAGAATTCTATCTACATGTTTTTTTTTTTTAAGTTTAGTTATTCCCCTTTTCTTTCATGTTTCTTCTCCTACTTCACACCGTGTCTTTATACTTAGTTTTAAAACTGGATGGTGATAAAAGTGAGAGAAAAGCAGGTGAATAAATCAGAGAAGAAAGGAAGAGAGGAGCAAGCTCAGCATCAGGGACTCACACAATTCTGGGAAGAGTTGGCATGTGCCAAAAAGAAAGAAAGGAAGAAAGAAAGAAAGAAAGAAAGAAAGAAAGAAAGAAAGAAAGAAAGAAAGAAAGAAAGAGTGAGAGAGAAAAAAGAGAGGAAGAAAGAGAGAAGAAAAAAGATAATCACTGTTGCGTTTTCCATCAGTGATCCATAAGGCATGCCAGTATTAACAACCTTGAGATGGTTGGAGTCTAAGAAACATAGTAATAATGTTAATCAAATCAAACAGTATCTGGTTAGATACTGTCTTGTTCCGAACAAATGTGTGAATATGAGTTCTCAGAATCAGGTAAGGATCTCAAATTGGAACGATAAATCACACTGCACACCTTTTGAAAGTTCTTCATGGATACTTGCCTACTATTGAAAAAGTTTCCTAAAACACATATACACACATACACACACACACACACACACACACACACACACACACACACACACACCCGGACATACATACATACAAACATACACATATACATTTAAATCTATAAATTTTGTTAAAATATAGTTATAACTCATTGTTGTCCTGTAACATGGCAACAATGCTTCTACCAGAGGCCAACCATTAAAAAGCCCCATACAAGGAATGAGTTAGCTCTTTTGGAAGTGATAGCTAGTGAAGTTCTACAGATCCCCAAACATTACAGGCCAATGCTTTTGGTTACCCTCTAGAACTTTAAGCTAGATCTTATTACTGAAGATGTCATTTAGTTGAGTCAAGAAACCTGGATGAGTCAAGTTGGTACAGTCCTGAAAACCTCATCCCTATTGGCTAGCTTTCATATCACTGAATATTGTATGTACATTAATGGAAGGAAAAGTAATTATCATTTTTACCCAGCCATGAGCCCTGTGAGCTATAGCAATGATGGGCCTGGGAAGGCATGCCCCTGATACAACAGTAGCATGAATAATACTGAAATAACTAACAATGTCATGATTGGATTCAAGTCCACTCTACAAGATGATTCTCATATTGGGCACTTGTATTGGGCCATGAACTTGTTCTACAAAAGTCACAAGTCCTAAGAAAGAAACTACTATTATTATTCTGCCAAATGGATGCAGCATTAGGTTGACTCTTAATCACATTGTTAACATAGATTAATGAATCTTTCCAATCTTATCAGAGAAGTTTCTATTTTCAGTAGATAGTAGAGAGGCACAAACAGTCAAAGTGAGGAGAACAAGATACTGTGAATATCTCATCCCTAAATAGAAAATCCATTTAATGCCCCTCTTTCCAGTGCTCAGAGATCTTTGTGAAGACAGAATAGAAAGAGTTTAAGAGTCAGAGTCCAGGATAACTACAAAGAAACACTGTCTTCTGGACACATCAAGGCAGATGCACATACGAACTCACAGTGGTTATGACAGCACATACCAAACCTTGATAAGCTCAAACCAGAAAAATTCCAATGTATATGCATTGGAAATTAACACAAAGTCCCTTCTCTCACCAAGGAGATACTGGCAATTGATAGCCTCTTGAAAAAGCATTGTCCAATTGCTTTTAGAGTGTTGCTCCTGGTAAGTTGACAACACTCCAGTGAAGACCACACCATTCATATATATATATATATATATATATATATATAATTTATTACCATATATTATTTAAGAATATAGTCACATATATTCTTAAATAATATGTGAAAATAACAAATTAGACTTGAAGGTTATCAAAAGAAAAGAGCCTAGCAGTGGGTGGATAGTGAAGGATAGGTGGAACTTTGAGGAGTTGAGGGTGAATATAATCAAAATACAATGTATAAAATTCTCAAAGTATTGATAAAAATTAAAAATAAATAAAAATAAAAACTAGGAAAAGAAATAAATAACTGATGAAGGTTCTGGGCAAGAGTATGGCTACTTCTCACAAGAGTATAGATACTTCTCACATCTACATTCAAAGCTCTCTATTCAGTATCTCAATGTATAAGTCCTGCTGTGTCCTAGTTTGCAGAAATAAACGGTAAATGGCTCCTGATCACAAGAAATCACTAGTTAAGTTAGACTGACAAAGAACTTCTATTTTCGTCAAGAAGCTTTAGGGTTGTTGATCTCTTGTTGTGGTCTACAATTCATAATGTTAATTTTTTCCATTGTTAAAGCTATTTTGTTATTTAGATGGATGTAAAACTGTGTGAACATCATTTGTCAAGCAGACTTCTTTCTCCAACTAATTGCCTTAAATTGAAGTTATTAACATATGTCAGTCTATTCCGTACCCTAGTCTGTGCCAATGAACTCCATGATATTTTCATGCCAATTGTGTATTACATTCAATAATGCAACTGTATGGTAAGTAAAGTTAAATTCTAAATTAGCAACTTCTAACCTTAGCATTTTACATGCCCACACTTTCCGTCACACTACTGCTAGCTATTTAAATACTTGAAGTTTCTGTATAAATTTTAAAATGAACTTACCTACCAAATAATTTGGGATCCTACCAAATAATTTTATATTCTTCAAAGTAGTGTACATAGTATGTATGGATCTTTTTTTTTTTAATTTAATTTTATTTTATTTTTTTAATTTACATTCCAAATCACTTCCCCTTTCCCGTTTCCTCCCTCCCCGAAAGTCCCATAAGCCCCCTTCCCTCCCTCTTTTCTCTGTTCAACCCCCTCTCATTACTCTGTCCTGGCGTTCCCCTACATCCAGTCTTTCCAGGACCAGGGGTCTCTCCTTCCATCTTTTTAGAAATCTATTGATATGCTGATTGTGTCTAGGGTATTCTGAGATTCTGGGTCAATATCCCCTTATCAGTGACTTCATACCATGTGTGATCTTTTGTGATTGGGTTACCTCACTAAGGATGATATTTTCAAGTTCTGACCATTTGCCTAGGAATTTCGTGAATTCATTGTTTTTAATTGCAGAGTAGTATTCCATTGTGTAAATATACCACATCTTCTGAATCCATTCCTCCGTTGAGGGACATCTGGGTTCTTTCCAGCTTCTGGCTATTATAAATAAGGCTGCTATGAATATAGTGGAGCATGTGTCCTTATTGCATGCAGGTAAAGTCTCTGGGTATATGCCCAGGAGTGGTATAGCCGGATCCTCCGGAAGTGTCATGCCCAGTTTTCTGAGGAGCCGCCAGACTGCTTTCCAGAGTGGTTGTACCAGCCTGCAATTCCACCAGCAGTGGAGGAGTGTTCCTCTTTCTCCACATCCTCGCCAACAACTGCTGTCTCCTGTGTTTTTGATCTTAGCCATCCTGACTGGTGTGAGATGGAATCTCAGGGTTGTTTTGATTTGCATTTCCCTAATGACTAAGGATGATGAACATCTCTTTAGGTGCTTCTCAGCCATTAGATATTCTTCAGGTGAGAACTCTTTGTGTAGCTCTGTACCCCATTTTTTAATAGGGTTACTTGCCTCTCTGGAGTTTAACTTCTTGAGTTCTTTGTATATCTTGGATATTAGCCCTCTGTCGGATGTAAGGTTGGTAAAGATCATTTCCCAGTTAGTTGGTTGCCGCTTTGTCTTTTTGACGGTGTCTTTTGCCTTGCCAAAACTTTGTGATTTAATGAGGTCCCATTTGTCTATTCTTGATCTTAGAGTATAAGCTATTGGAGTTCTGTTCAGGAAATTCTCCCCTGTGCCCATATGTTCAAGGTTCTTCCCTAGTTTCCCTTCTATTAGTTTCAGTGTGTCTGGTTTTATGTGGAGATCTTTGATCCACTTAGAACTGAGCTTAGTGCAAGGAGATAAGGATGGGTCAATTTGCATTCTTCTGCATGTTGACCTCCAGCTGAGCCAGCACCATTTGTTGAAAAGGCTATCTTTTTTCCACTGGATGGTTTTAGCTCCTTTGTCAAAGATCAAGTGACCATAGGAGTGTGGATTCATTTCTGGGTCTTCAATTCTGTTCCATTGATCTACATGTCTGTTACTGTACCAATACCATGCAGTTTTTAACACTATTGCTCTGTAGTACAGCTTGAGGTCCGGGATACTGATTCCCCCAGAGGTTCTTTTACTCTTGAGAATAGTTTTAGCTATTCTGGGTTTTCTGTTATTCCAGATGAATTTTTGAATTGCTCTTTCTAACTCTATGAAGAATTGAGTTGGGATTTTGATGGGGATTGCATTGAATCTGTGTATTACTTTTGGTAAGATGCTCATTTTTACTATATTAATCCTGCCAATCCATGAGCATGGCAGATTTTTCCATCTTTTGAGGTCTTCTTCAATTTCTTTCTTCAGAGACTTGAAGTTCTTGTCATACAGATCTTTCACTTGTTTGGTTAGCATCACGCCAAGATACTTAATATGGTTTGTGGCTATCGTAAAGGGTATTATTTCTCTTACTTCTTTCTCAGCCTGCTTATCCTTTGAGTATAGGAAGGCTTCTGACTTGCTTGAGTTGATTTTATATCCGGCCACTTTGCTGAAGTCGTTTATCAGCTGTAGGAGTTCTCTGGTGGAGTTCTTTGGGTCGCTTATGTATACTATCATATCGTCTGCAAATAGTGATAGTTTGACTTCTTCCTTTCCAATTTGTATCCCTTTGACCTCTTTTTCTTGTCTAATTGCTCTAGCTAGAACTTCAAGTACTATATTGAAAAGATATGGAGAGAGAGGGCAGCCTTGTCTAGTCCCTGATTTTAGTGGGATTGCTTCAAGTTTCTCTCCGTTTAGATTGATGCTGGCTACTGGTTTGCTGTAAATTGCTTTTACTATGTTTAGATATGGGCCTTGAATTCCTGATCTTTCCAAGACCTTTAGCATGAAAGGATGCTGAATTTTGTCAAATGCTTTCTCAGCATCTAATGAGATGACCATGTGGTTTTTTTCTTTGAGATTGTTTATGTAGTGGATTACATTGATGGATTTCCTTATATTGAACCATCCCTGCATCCCTGGGATGAAGCCTACTTGATCGTGGTGAATGATCGTTTTGATGTGTTCTTGGATTCGGTTGGCAAGAATTTTATTGAGTATTTTTGCATCGATATTCATAAGAGAGATTGGCCTGAGATTCTCTTTCTTTGTCGGATCTTTGTGTGCTTTTGGTATTAGTGTAATTGTGGCTTCATAGAACGAGTTGGGTAGTGTTCCTTCTGTTTCTATTTTGTGGAACAGTTTGAAGAGTATTGGTGTTAGGTCTTCTTTGAAGGTCTGATAGAATTCTGCACTAAAACCATCTGGACCTGTGCTTTTTTTGGTTGGAAGACTTCCAATGACAACTTCTATTTCTTCAGGGGTTATAGGACGGTTTAGATGGTCTATTTGATCCTGATTTAATTTTGGTACTTGGTATTTGTCAAGGAAATTGTCCATTTCCTCAAGATTTTCTAGTTGTGTTGAATACAGGTTTTTGTAGTAGGATCTGATGATTTTTTGAATTTCCTCAGTTTCTGTTGTTATCTCTCCCTTTTCGTTTCTGATTTTATTAATTTGGATACTATCTCTGTGCCCTCTGGTTAGTCTGGCTAAGGGCTTATCTATCTTGTTGATTTTCTCAAAGAACCAACTCCTCGTTTTGTTGATTCTTTGTATGGTTTTATTTGTTTCTACTTGATTGATTTCAGCCCTGAGTTTGATGATTTCCTGCCTTCTACTCCTCTTTGGTGTATTTGCTTCTTTTTGTTCCAGGGCTTTCAGGTGTGCCATTAAGCTGTTAGTGTATGCTGTCTCCCGTTTCTTTTTGGCGGCACTCAGGGCTATGAATTTTCCTCTTAGCACTGCTTTCATTGTGTCCCATAAGTTAGGGTATGTTGTGCCTTCATTTTCGTTAACTTTCAAAAAGTCTTTGATTTCTTTCTTTATTTCCACCTTGACCAAGTTATCATTGAGTAGAGCATTGTTCAGCCTCCATGTGTACGTGGGTTTTCTTTTGTTTTTGTTGCCATTGAAGACCACCCTTATTCCATAGTGATCTGATAGGAGGCATGGGATTATTTCTATCTTCTTGTATCTGTTGAGGTCTGATTTGTGACCAATTATATGGTCAATTTTGGAGAAGGTACCATGAGGAGCTGAGAAGAAGGTGTATTCTTTAGCTCTAGGATGAAATGTTCTATATATATCAGTTAGTTCCATTTGGTCCAAGGCTTCAATTAGATTCACTGTGTCCCTGTTTAGTTTCTGCTTTCCTGAACGATCCATTTCAGAGAGCGGGGTGTTGAAGTCACCCACTATTATTGTGTGCGGTGAGATGTGTGCTTTGAGTTTTAGTAAAGTTTCTTTTACGAATGAGGGTGCCCTTGCATTTGGAGCATAGATATTCAGGATTGAGAGTTCTTGATGGTGGATTTTTCCCTTGATCAGTATGTAGTGTCCTTCTGTGTCTTTTTTGATGACTTTAGGTTGAAAATCAATTTTATCCGATATTAGGATGGCTACTCCACCTCGTTTCTTGGGGCCATTTGCTTGTAAAATTGTTTTCCAGCCTTTTACTCTGAGGTAGTGTTTGTCTTTGACACTGAGGTGCGTTTCCTGCATGCAGCAAAATGCTGGGTCCTGTTTACGTATCCAGTCTTCTAGTCTATGTCTTTTAATTGGGGAATTGAGACCATTGATATTAAGAGAGATTAAGGCATAGTGATTATTGCCATCTGCCATTCTTGACGCTATCTTTATGTTTGAGTGGTTATCTACTTTTGGGTTTGATTCAAGAAGGTTATTATCTCATTTTTTCCAGGGTGTTGTTTCTCTCCCTGTATTGGAGGTTTCCACCTATTATCCGTTGCAGGGCTGGATTTGTGGAAAGATATTGTGAAAATTTGGTTTTATCATGGAATATCTTGGTCTCTCCATCTATGGTGATTGAGAGTTTTGCTGGGTATAGTAGTCTAGGCTGGCATTTGTGCTCTCTTAGTGTCTGCATGAGATCTGCCCAGGATCTTCTGGCTTTCATAGTCTCTGGTGAGAAGTCTGATGTGATTCGGATAGGTCTTCCTTTGTATGTTACTTGGCCCTTTTCTCTTACTGCTTTTAGTATTCTTTCTTTGTTTAGAACATTCGGTGTTTTGATTATTATGTGACGGGAGGTATTTCTGTTCTGGTCCAGTCTGTTTGGAGTTCTGTAGGCTTCTTGTACGTTCATCGGCATCTCTCTCTTTAAGTTAGGGAAGTTTTCCTCCATAATTTTGTTGAAGATGTTTACTGGCCCTTTAAGTTGCAAATCTTCACTCTCATCTATACCTATAATCCTTAGGTTTGGTCTTCTCATTGTGTCCTGGATTTCCTGGATGTTTTGGGTTACGCGTTTTTTGCATTTTGCATTTTCTTTAACTGTTGAGTCGATGCTTTCTATGGAATCTTCAGCACCTGAGATTCTTTCTTCCATCTCTTGTATTCTATTGTTGATGTTTGCATCTATGACTCCTGATTTCTTCCCAAGGTTTTCTATCTCCAAAGTTGTCTCCCTTTGTGATTTCTTAGTTGTTTCTACTTCCTTTTTTAGTTCCTGGATGGATTTGCTGAGATCCTTCACTTGTTTGTTTGTATTTTCCTGTATTTCTTTAAGGTATTTTTGCATTACCTCTTTCAGGATTTCTTCCTGATGACCCACGTTCTCCTGCATTTCTCTGAGCGATTTTTGTGTTTCCTCCTCATGGGATTCCATCTGTTGATCCATCGTCTCCTGCATTTCTTTAAGCAGTTCTCGTGTTTCCTTTGTAAGGGCATCTAATCGTTGATTCATTTCTTTAAGCAATTTTTGTGTTGCCTCCTTATGGGCATCCGTCTGTTGACCCATATTCTTCTGCATTTCTTTATGCAAATTTCGTGATTCCTTTGTGAGTGCATCTACCCGTTGATTCATCTCGTTAAGCGATTTTTGTGTTGTCTCCTTGTGCGCCTCCATCTTTTGATCCATGTTCTCCCGCATTTCTCTAAGCGATTTTTGTGTTTCCTTTGTAAGGGCTTCTAACCGTTGATTCATGGTCTCCTGTAACTCTTTATGAGATTTATTTGTGTCCTTCTTGTGATCCTCTAATAGCATCATGAGAAGTGATTTTAAATCCAGATCTTGTCTTTCGGGTGTGGTGGGGTATCCAGGACTTGCTGCTGTTGGAGAGTTGGGTTCGGATGGTCCCACATTACTTTGATTACTGTTAGTAACATTCCTACGTTTGCCTTTTGCCATCTGGATACCTCTGGTGTTAGTTGGTCCTGCTGCCACTGGCTGTTGGTTGGACCTCCTGTGAGCCTGCAAAGCTATTTCTGCCCCCCCTGGATTACCAGGATTCCCCTGGCACCGATTTCTGGGGCCTGCCTGCTCCTGAGTGACTTTGGAGCCCTAATGTGCTTTGCCCCAAGTGATCTTATATTGGGGAGGCCTTGCACATCTAAAGGCTCAGCCTAGTGGATTCCTGGAGCAGAGGTCGCCAAAGGGAGGCTGGCAGGCTCCTGCCCTGTGCAGGGGTGTGTGATCTCTCCTGGGGGGGGGGAGGGGGCGTCCCTCTGCCAGGCAGAAGTCCCACAGCAGATCTGGTGCGCTGGTCACTGCAGATCAGCCCAGCACCTGGGAGCAGGTTACTCACAAGCTGCCTGAAACCGAAGCGATATTATGCCTGTCTGTCTCTGAGCCTGGCGGTCCCAACTACCTGGTCACTGGAGCAAAGATGGCGGAGGGCACTCTCTGTGGTGCAGCTCACCCTGTGGTCACGATGGCCCGCCGATCTGGCACCCAGACGACCACAGCGCCAACCCGCCCTCGGGCACAGACGGAAGCCCCAACAGGCCGTGTCCCAAGTGATGTTATATCGGGGGGAGAGCCTGGGTACCGGTCTCTCCAGCGCAGTCCGCGGGAACAGAGGTCGAGGAAGGGAAGCTGGCAGGCTCCCTCCCTGCGCGGGGTCCCTCCACCAGGCAGAAGGTCCCACCGCGGAACTGGCGCGCTGGTTACTGCAGATCAGCCCAGCACCTGGGAGCAGGTTACACACAAGCTGCCTGAAACCGAAGCAATATTATGCCTGTCTGTCTCTGAGCCTGGCGGTCCCAACTCGTATGGATCTTTTATAATTGAATTTTTTAGTCTCTGAATTGTTGTAATTAGGCAATTTACATAAAAGTACTTATGCTATGAATTGGGATTAAATAAATCACTTTGTTATTTCTTGTCTGTTGTCTTGGTTTCTTTTTCCTGTGTGTCAGGGAATCTTCTGAATTCAATATTTTAGCAATTCTTTTGTGTGTCTGTTATAGGCTTACTAGCACTATATTATTGTCTCACTTTTTTATTGCTCTGCATTTGACAATGTGCAGTTTAGACTTACCATAGTTTACCTTCAGACACTAATATGTCATATTCATGCACTATGCATTCTTTTGAGTGGAGTACTTCATTCTTCCCTCTCCCATCTGTGCATGCTACAAGGCTTGGTTCTGTTACTGATATCAATTGTCTTTTTAAATGGAAAGAAAGCATTTCTATTTGCCTACATTTTTATTATTTCTGATACATGTTTCATTTTGGGATAAACAATTTTTATCTGTTCTCATCTGGTTTCATCTTTCTGTCAATAAAATTTGTTATTAATTTTTCTTGTATTACCAGTCTTACACAGGCTTCTTTTTTGTCTTGGCAAATGTTTATAGCCCTTCTTTTAAAAGAAGCTTGGTAGAATAAATATCCCTGTTGAAAAGCACATTTGCTTTGCTTTTTTACATACTTGCAAGTCATCTAATCATGATTATTTTCTAGATTCTTTACTTTGAGGGGGCAATGACCCTAAAAATTAGTGGACCAATGTAATTGAAACAATAATAAAAGAGTGTCACAATAAAAATGCAGACATAGTAAACCCT
The DNA here is from genome assembly GCA_036184795.1 of Tokudaia tokunoshimensis. Taxonomy (NCBI): domain Eukaryota; kingdom Metazoa; phylum Chordata; class Mammalia; order Rodentia; family Muridae; genus Tokudaia; species Tokudaia tokunoshimensis. The sequence continues at coordinate 2,382,829 of BTHU01000005.1, forward strand.
CTTCAGTTTTTATTACCAGTAGCTAATTATTTCCTTCTCTACACTTCCTGGAGTGATATATCTAATATCTCTTCCTTTAAGATGTAAACATTAAGCCTCTAAAAGTTTATATTTTATCATATTTTAAAGGATGATACGTTTTATAAACTTCGTGAATCAATTATATTACTAGTTTTGGTGGTGACTTCATTCTGGAGTACATACTGTCTGTTTGCCCCTGGTAGCTGAGTGGATGGCTGAGGATACTGAATGTGCTTCTCTTTTACTTTTTTTTTCCTTATGGATGCTTTTAGAATATCAACCTTCTTTTTTAAAAAAAAGATATAAGTTTTGATTGTTTCTATGTATTATTCTTTTAGTATCTCTTCACTACATTTTGCCCTGTTAGGTATGATTTCTGTCCTCCTGCCGTTTGATGCTTGTCACCTTTTTATCTATTTCCTCTGTAAGACCTTGAACTGCATCATTAGGTTATTTACTTGTGGTGCCACTCAGTTTTAATATAAACACTTATAGATAGAAACTTTCTTCTTGGAAGTATCGTAACTTTGTCCCAAAAGGTCGAATTAATTTTGCTTTAATGTTTACATGATTCTTGGAATTTGTAACGTTCCTCCCTTGATGTCTTAAATGGTCAACTCTTCTTTCAACAATATATTGTTACCTCTCCGTGTTTATATGTAGTTTCTTTTGTCACTGACTCTAGCTGTATTTCAAAATTATCTGATAAGATTACAAGTTATACTGATTTTTTTATTTGTTAAGGATTTTGTATGACCTAGAATGGGTCTATTTAGAAAAAGTTTCATAAACTACTAAGAAGAATTTAGTGTGTGTATGTCAACTCCATTTAATCTGTGATATAATTTGACTCTGAAGTTCCCAGTTATCTTTCATTTCTTCTTTCTTTAATCTTTTTATCTCTTTCTTTTTTTCTCAGCAGTGCTAGGAATAGAAATTCCAGTCTTAGGAATGTTAGGTAACTTCTTTACTATTGGGCTATATCTGCAACCCAATTTCATTATTTTCTCAGTTTTGTTGTTGTTGTTGTTTTGGGTTTTTTGTTTGTCTTGTTTTGGATTTTTTTATTTGGGGTGATGTATATAATAGTGAGACTAAGTTATTTAAGCTACCCACTATTATTGTATCATGATCCAAGATGTCAAACAAGTTCATTAGTTTTTCCCTCTTGAAATTGTGAACCCCCAAATTTGGCACACATATATTTTAAACTTTTATGTCGTCTTGATAAATTGATTTATCTCTTTATTAATGTGTAGTGTCTAACCCCTTCTGAGTTAATCTGGTTTGAAATCTACTTTATCAGATATTAAACAACTATACAAAATGTTTTAGATTTGCATTTGTCTGACATAACCCTTGAATTTCAAGTGTGGAATTCTTTGTCAGTGAGATATGTTTCTCACAGAAATGATTATATTTTGATGTTTGTCTTCATCTGACAGCTGGTGAGCTGACACCATTTGTGTTTAAGGTTCTTATTGAGTTGTATACAGGTTCCTATAATTTGTCTTTCAGGCTGGTAGCCTTATTGTTCTTTTTTCTCCCTCCTTGACATAGAAGAGATTTGTTGGTTGACCAAGATGAACATAACAGATTCTTTCTTAGATTATTCTAAAAATCTATTCCTTTCATGAAACTTATTTGTTATCATCTTTTTATTGAGACTCACCTTTCCTGTGTATAGTATTTCTTTTAATAATTTCAATGGTGGAACCAAGGAGCAGCCTGAGACAGGATCCCTCCAGTTTCCATCTGTGCCCGGAGCTAATCCTGTGCCACAGCACTCCATACCCAAATACCATCAGGAAAGAGCTGGTCTCCCAGGAGCACTGACTCACTTGTGAGCACAGGTAAGACCACCACTTCTGCTCAAATTTCTGGCCCAAGAAGGACCCGCCCTGAGCCATTAGGACACAGGAACCAAGGAATAGCCAGGGACAAGATCCTTCCAGTTTCTGTCTGCAGTCTGGAACTGACCCTGTGCCACAGCTGTCCATACCCAAACTCTCCTGGAGAGGACTGGTCTCCCAGGAGTTCTGACACTCAGGTTTGCAGGAGGGACAAGCCATAGTCAGAGACAGCAAGACCAGCTAACACCAGAGATAACCAGATGGTGAGAGGCAAAGGCAAGAACATACGCAACAGAAACCAAGGCTACTTGGCATCATCAGACCCAGTTCTCCTAGCACAGTGAGCCTTGTATACCCCAACACCCCAGAAACCAAAGTAAAATCAGGATCAGATAAACCATCTAAACAGTCCCATAGCCCCTAAAGAAATAGAAGCAGTCATTAAAATTCTCCCAATGAAAAAAAAAGCACAGGACCAGAAGGGTTTAGTTCAGAATTCTATCAGACCTTCAAAGAAGACCTAATACCAATACTCTTCAAATTATTCCACAAAATAGAAACAGAAGGAACACTACCCAATTCATTCTATGAAGCCACAACTACACTGAGTATTCTCCCTTGGAGATGGAACAGTTTATGTCTAATCAGAAACTTTTCACAATTTCCTTTCATAGAAAACTTTAGAAGAGATTTTTTTCTATGTCTATCATGTTTAATATTCCAAATATATTTTAAAAACTGGTTAAATGTATATTACTTTTAGCTTCAGAAGATATCATGTATATTTAAGAGGCATTTAACTATTATAAATTATTTTGATGACTTAAAAATGTTAATACTGAGTTGTATATTTTAAAATAAATTTTATGAGTTTAATAAAAATAAAAATAAAGGAATAATTTCAATAGTGCTGGTTTGATCACCATGATTCATACTCTCTTGAATTGTCTATATTTTTCTGTCAACTTTAAATGAACAATGATAGCTTTACATAAGGATATAACATAATTGAATTTGGAGTGTTCACCTCCAATGCAACCCCTATATCACACCCCCTTCCAAAGCTTAGCAAATATTTGGGAGTACAGAATTGAAAGATATCGAGATCCAGTGGTTTAGGAAGACTGGTGTGAAACAGTACCTTCTGATCCTATAAGAGAGCTGTTGGATTCATGAACCAGCATCTTTGGCTGTCTGTATAAGACCTGAACAAGAGTAAATCAGTCAACATTCAAGTAATCAGGTCCCACTCCTAGTCAAGAAGTACTGGAAGTTGATGGCTAGAGAGGTTGGGAATCATTTATTTCCCAGTACGTGGGGTTCATTGCTTGTCCCTGTTACAGTGGTGAGTAATGCATATACAAATAGCTCTGGTTGGACTTGGGGCTGGAGTCGTGTTCTGCTTGGCATATTTCTTTCCAATGCTCCATCTATCTTTTTCTAGATACTTTTCTACTGTTTAATTACCACTTCTGTGAGTTTCTGAAGCTCTTCTTCTTTCTCTCTGTAGAAGAATATTTTCTTTCTTGTGTTGACTTTCTGAAACCAAATCATACAAAGGAAACATAATGTCTGCCTCACCTGGCAGTCCTTGCATTAACTTACTTTCTATGGAGAAATTTGTTATTGCTAGCAATGACTGACCATCCCTGTAGTTTTTCCTCCTCTAGTTACTTCAATATGTGTTCTAAGCATTTTTATTACAATTTCACCTAAACATACTGGTATATTTAGCTGATTAGAACTTCTTAGGTTTTGGGTTTATTTTTGTTTGTTTGTTTGTTTGTTGTTTTGTTAGTGGTGGGTTTTTTTAATTGTTTTTTTTTCCTGGTTTGAGTAAACTTTTGGAGAATGCTTAGCAAGTAAGTCTACTGTATTACTATGCTGCCTTCACTTGCCTTTTTCATTCTTTGACACCAGTAGGTAGTTCCCTATATTTCTGGATGTTTTCTTGCTTTCGCTGTATTTCAATTTTCATAATTTCAATGGCTTTAGTTTGATAAATACCTGAATGAAATTAATGATGATCCAGTATTTCCTTTACTTTTTTAGAATTTTTATTGATAAATTCATTCTTTAATCATCTCTCTCTCTCTCTCTCTCTCTCTCTCTCTCTCTCTCTCTCTCTCACACACACACACACATACACACACACACACACACACACACACATACACACACACACACACACACACACACACACACACACATCATTTGATACCCAAGTGATAGCAAAAAATTTCTTCCAAAAAATTGTCACTTGATAAAGAGTTTAGGACAAAGGTGCAGGGGTGTGTATGGTCACATGAGCCAATTTCTGATTCATGATTGGCAGGGCTAGTCTTGTGCAGGCTCATTGCAGCCATGACAGCCACTTTAAGATCTGTTTGCAATGACTGTACCATGCCCTGAAGATAGCATTCCACATCCCTTCTCCTTTTTTTATGGCTCTTATATTCTTCCTATTCCTTATTCTGCAATGATCCCTGAACCCTAGAGGACCTGGTAATAAATGTCTTGCTTAGGGATAAGCAATTATCTGCTGTGTATTTTACACAGAAAGTAAGCTGAAACTGAGTTGGAAGCTTCCCCCCTGATAGATAGCTTTCATCATGCTGGAATGTTTTATACAAACTGATAGATAGGACAACAATGGCTTGATGCAGCTGTAAACTCTATAAATGACAGTGCAAATCTGGTAGGCAATATATGCACACATGTGCAAAAAGTGGTACAACTCTTATGGGGATGATCCATAAACCTCAATATGTATCTGAGGCTTCTCCAGGGGGAGGGAATGCTTACCTGATCCTATAAACCTGATTAAAATATCTGTGGCTGAAGAGTTTGTAGACATTATGAGCCACCTCACTAGTGCTGTTTAGCTAAATTGAAATGGCACCAAACTACAATCTAAATATATATCCTGACATCCACAGATAATCTTCACTTCTATCCTTAATTAGAGAAGCTACTCTCTTCAATGAACAGAGGTTGAATGTAGACTTAGATTTTTTTCAAAACCTACTTCATTTAGTGTTCTTAAATGCTTCAACCTCCCTTCTAATCTATCGACCAGATGTAGGGGGGAAAGATAAATAAGAAAAGGGCATTGTGGATCTGTTTAGAAGTAGTTCCTTGGGATAATTCCACTTTCATAGTTAGGATACCAGCAGTACAGTTCAGTAACAAATATCAGACATGAATCAGTATCTGCAGCACGATTCAGCAAACACAGCAAAGATCCACAGAATGGACACAAGTCAGGAGAAATGGCCAGAATTGGAATTTCTTTGGTGCATTTCTCTCTACAAAGTGAAGGCCAATAAAGAATGGTGAAAATCAGCAAAGGCCAGCAGCACCTTGCACAGTTTAGCAATGCAAGAGCATCCTCTCACTATTTGTGGGGTTCATTTGTATTCTTTCTAAACATTACGTGCCCTTTCCTCTCACAAGACAGCTCCCAGAAAAATATCACGTGAAACCACTGAGTTGTTAAAGAAACCTGAAATTTCCACTTCAGGTGAATGCTAAGACTTGTGGCTACTTAACATATTTAAACTATTTGACTTTTGGATGTTGTTAAAGTCAAAACATCGATCAAAAGCTATACTTCAACTCTAGTATTTTGATGCTTTTATTGAGCTGTATGATACTCTCTCACGATGCTGGGAAGCTCCAGAGGGCAATATCTCTCAGTCATATACATGATTATAAAGATAAACCACACATCTTGGTCTTCAATGAGAAATGGAGCTATGATACTAAGTAGGTCAGCTATAGTGGTTGCATTTTCAATTTACCATGAGTGTTTCCTGGTATAACATAAGTCAAGGAACATTTGTATTGGATTTGTTATTCAAGTAACAATTTCATACTTTCTGTTCCCCTATTGAAGTTCCTCTTTTGTCACCAATATTATATACTTTTATCACCAGGTTATTGACTATATTAACACAATTTTTGGGAAAACTTCTATGTACTTGAAGCACATGAGACAAGTGAACATTTCTGTTGTTGTTGTTGTTTTTGTTGTTGTTGTTAGCAATGGGTTATTGCCTTAGTTAGGGTTTTACTACTGTGAACAGACACCATGACCAAGGCAACTCTTATAAGGACAACATTTAATTGGGGCTGGCTTATGGATTCAGAGGGTCAGTCCATATTCATCAAGGTAGGAACATGGTGATATCCAGGCACACTGGTGTAGGAGAAGCTGAGAGTTCTACATGTTCATCTGAAGGCTGCTAGCAAAATACTAGCTTCCAGGAAGCTAGGATGAGGGTCTTAAAGCCCACATCCACAGTGACACACCTACTCCAACAAGGCCACACCTACTCCAACAGGGCTACACTTTCTAATAGTGCCACTCCCTGGGCTGAGCATAGACAAGCTTCCACAGTTACTTTCTTTGATTTATTTATCCTGAAGTCAGAGGATTGACTCGGTCTCATTACTCACTGCACCAGTGACTTCAAATTCCTTCAGTGATGGGTAGCAGATTTCTGTGCTGGGCATTTTATAAAAATAAGCACAGGTAGGGATGCTGTGGGTTTTGTACAGTACTTGTACTGCATCTTCAGTTTTTATCAGATCATGTTGTGACATAGCGATATCTCTGAAGTTTTATTTTTCCTGAGTGTTTAGGCTTGCTTATTTGTCACTACACGCCATTAAAACTAGAATAATAAAAATTCAGCAAGTGAATGAAATCTAAGCAGATTCTCAACATAATCATTTAAATTAAAATACATCACTAAAAGCAGATCTACTGTATGTTAACAACAATAAACAAACTGAATATGTTTTCGAATCATTTAGTAGGCAATACTCTAAGAACAGAATTTATTTGGCTAAATGTCTTAATTTAGCAAAACAATAAATGCCTCTGTGACAAAAATCACTTCTCGAGCATTATTAAACTTCATTGTACAAAATAAAAATCAACCAGAAATTCTCATTGCATTGCACTGAAGTCTAAAATGGACTTTTTGGTATATTTGCAGGAAACATAATCCCTGGAAGTTTAGACAAATTTCTTCATTACAAAAGTGGCACAAAAAGTATCCAAACTGGATTCTTGCCAATGAAAAGGGATTTAAAGCAGGGTGTTCTGACCCAAATGACTCCAATTTGGTTTCAGACATTTGGTGTTTTAACAAACAAAATGCCCATTAATTTAAGCCATCTGGGAAGTGCTTCTGTGGAGGATTTTCTACCCTGCTATCCTCGGCAGGATATGCTAAGAATTTAACATGAGGCAAGAGAATCTCAACCTATGACCCATTCATCTTCTCTGACAACAGCTCTTTCTGGGCTTTACTGACATTTCCCCTTCCGTCACCTTTGCTTCCTCCCCTTCTCTCCTTTATTCGCTCATGTGCTCTCCACTGCCAATTCTTCCCCAACCACCATAGTTCCTATGGCCCTATAGAGAAAAGCAATATTTTTAGATGTCTGTCATTCAAAATATATTCTCTCTATATATGACTTTTCCAACATTTGTTTTCAGATTAAATTTATGTAGTCTTTAAAACACATTTAGCCGCATCCTAAGCTGTCATGCTCATCAAAAGTATAAACTTCTAGTAGACTCAATAAAGTGAAGTTTTCCCCAAGCCTCCCTCCCAAAAGTCCTGATATATCAAGTCTAAGCACAATAAGTTTCTGTGTGGGGCTGATTCACCTTTGCAAACTGCAACCTAATATATTGGTTTCTTGTAGTTATTCTACATACACCCATTGTTTCTAAATCACTAATATGTGTAATCATAACACCACCATAAAAGTATATAAAACTTTTAAAAATCAAAAGATTACTTAATGAAGCACTAAATTCTTTTTTCACCCACCATACATCTGTAAGGTAAATTTTAATAAACCCATTTTTCTCAGTTCTCCTGATGAATAGTTTTTACTTGATTTGTCTTTGTCTTGAATATAAGTTTTCAAATACCAATAATGTTCTGTTGCTGAAAAACAAAACCCCTTGTTGTGCCTATGTTTCCAGAAACAATCTTTGGGCATCCTCTCCTGCCACTTGGTCATTTAAATACAAAAGAAGAGCTTTGTTTCACGAAACTCAGGGAGAACTTTGAGAATATCCAAAGGGAAGAATAGTCTTCATCATTTTGCTTGTACAGCTCTTCTTGCCCTCATCCCCTAAATCTAGCTGAGAAACCTTAGTACACCAAAGACCTTGTCACTTCATCATGCTATGGATAGACTACTGTTTAAATGGCAAGTAGTGGAGTGCTATTTTTATTACCACCGTTTATTCATATGTGTTGATATTGAAGAATGTAAGTACAGATTAGCTAGGCATCATGACAAGAGTTCAGTGTCATATCATTGGCATGCAATATTTTCTAATAAACATTACTACAATTAATGCTCAAACAAGGATGCAAGAACAAGAGCTACAAAATCAGAAGGAGATGGAAATTATCGTGAGCTATGCCTGAGTCCTTTAGATGAAAACACCTGGGATTACGCTATTCTCACAAACATGAAAATGCTTACCCTGCTGCTGGCACCTTGGGATTTCCCTCACGCTGCCCTTCTCATCTGCAATGTCTTCTTTTCTCACCTCTATCAATTCAAACTTGACCTTTGCTTTAAGGCTCAGCTGGAACACAACCCCTCTAACAGAGCCTCTATCAATCTTTCATTCCTTGAAACATCTAAAGCAATTACAGAACGTGCAGGTTAGTGCTTGTATTCCATTATGTATTTCTCAGGACTGCCTAATAAAAGTTACTTTTCCTTCAACCAACAGAGCAAGGTATTCCTTGTAACATCTGCTGTAACTGTGCTAACTTCATTCCAAGTGATTCATCTTTGATCATGTTTATATTATAGAAACAGCTAAAGAAATATCTAACTATAATATTTTCTTGTTTTTAAATAATCTATTATTTTACTGACAGATAAAAACAGCCAAATTCTACAACTAATTTATTGATCATATATATACAAAATATGCACATAAATATAATTTACCTATTAATTATTCCTTAATTGGCTCTGGCCACTTTGACATAATTTAATAGAAAAGTGAGGATTTTAGGACAAAGTCTTTAACATGAACTTAATTGTTAGATTAGTTGCCTCAAAACTGAGGATTAAAAACTTATCTGAAGAAAACATCCATAAGGAAGTAATTATGAAGCATAATTATACTTTTTATTGCTTTAGAAAAATATATAACCTCATCAGGAAAAGTAAAGCTGTGGCTACAGCATCATATAACCAGTTTATTTGCATTTTTCTGGCATCTGGTAGATAACGTTAACGTCTATATGATACAGAAATATTGCCAAAGCAGCCAATTAACATCCAGACAAAAATCTCTATGACTTATTCTGTACATCTTATTCTAGTGCTGAACAACAGATCAACATTTGTTGGAAACAGTCATACTAATATTCTGAAAGAAGTTTACACATTATTTCATCAAAAAGAGCCCAGCAATGGAAGCAGAGAAACAGCTATCTGTGTTATGTGCCCATCAAGAGACACCTGGCCTTCTAGAGCATTCCTTGCTTACGGAGACAGATCTGACCATGCTTGGGGCAGGCGGCTGTCAGCTGAGGGGGGAGAAATACTTTATTGATCATGAAAAGGAATTGTCTACAGAAGCTTCTACCTTCACAGACACAAGCTCAGCTTAAGATGGCTGCTGTGCTGCCTGTGATGAATTGATTCAGGGAAGGACATGGGAAACTCTTTGAGGAGAAAAGCCCCCATTCAGCATGTTCCTGTTACTTAAAGGTACAGAGAAGGGTATCAGGCTAAGCAATAGTAAGCTATCTTCTGCTATATCCTAGTTAGAGCATAATTTTTCTTTGTGGTTGATGAGAATTAAAATTGGATCAATTTCCACTGAGGTATAAGAGCAGTAAATTAAATACTCTGACACTTTCAAAAACCACCCTGAGGAAAAGACCCACATCTGCTGTTGAAGGAAAAAGAATCTTGGAAAGACTTGGATTCGAGTTTTGCCTTGCTTGTAAACTCATTCTGATCTATCTATGTCATCATGGGCTAGATGCTTTATTTCCTAATATAAATGAGATTCTGCTACGACTTTTGTCTTCCCAAAGTGAAATTCAATGAAAAAGAGGAAAAGTCATTGTAAAACACAGAAGATGCAAGGTAAATTTAAATTGTAGCAACCTGACTTCATTGTTCTCAGTTCCTGTCTGGAGGCCAGGATCGTTCTACTCAGCATAACTGCAGTAACTCAGGGCCGCCCTAAAAGCATACTGTTGGGAATGTTTACTGTCAAATCGAATAAGGCACCTGCACATTTGATTCATTTGCTGCGGAACATTAATGATGTGTAGGCAGATTTTATCTTCATGTGTTTACATCTGGTCATCCAAGAGAAACGTTTTTAAAAATTAGAAGTTTTCAAATGTTTAAACAAAGCTCAAGAAGTAGAGAGTGCCAAGCAAATATGGCAATCACATTAAGAACTAAACAAATAAGCTTACTCCAGCGTGATCCAATATGTAGAGTAGACAGGTTGCCAAATTCCAAGGTTCTGAAATGCTGTAGGAGAGCTCAGAACTCAGACTTTCCACATCCAATCTCAGTTGCTTCTGCGATGTTTATAACCAGTCAGATAACACCACTGTGCTCCCAGGGATCCATCCACACTCTCGGACTCCTCAGAAGCATTTTCCACAGCGATTTCTCATCTAGCATGACAGATTTTTCTAGGATCCTTCTCACCTTTTCCCAGAAGGGGTCACAGATTGTTCTGTCAGCTTCTGAGTCCTTGGTGGGAGAATCATATTGAATATCTCCTATGAAGAAACAATGATTCAAACAAGTAGTATTTCAGATTATATTTTCTTCCTGTATTTTGGAATATTCACATATACAGAATCAAAGTGTTATGTCTCTGGGAGGGCACACTTTACACACCCAGCCTGAAAGTGACTCTTCATGGGAGGTCATGGGATTTTAGATTTCAGAGAGGAGATGTCCCACCTACAACAGAGAATCATGTAGAGGGGTACAGAAAGGTGGCACAAATGTTAAAGCATACATAATTTTAAATACTTCAGAAGCCATTTAAATTAGTATAGTTTTGCAATAGCTGATTTGGAATATATTATATCTGTAGTCAACTTAAAATAGCAATACATTTTTGCTTCTATTTATTAACACATATTAAAAATATGTTGAGAAATTAACTTATACAAATAACACATTTTGGATTTAATTTATCTTATGGTCTCCGACATGCTGTTTTTACTCCCATCCTACTGTCTTCTCCTCAAGGGTAACTGAGGCCTTCACCAAGAAAATGAGGTGGTAAATGTTTCTTCATACAGGTGGGAAACTGAACACATTCGTTGTCAGGAACTGGATGAAGGATAAGAAAAGTTGGAAAACCAAGATCTAGGGTAACATTTGGACATTGAAGAAAGAAGAGTAACTCTTCCATTTGTTATTTTTACCATATTTTGGAGCAGACATTCTTCTGGTTGACTTATTAGGTCAAACAGTGTTTTATTAGGTTTCCTTCCCCCGAAGTGGCAGAGCCGTTGCCTAGTTATCCCTGCAGTAGACTCCCTTTGTAAACTGTATACTTTGTAAAGTTTGTAAACTCTCACGGCAGGAAAGTGGCCGAGCCCCCACTGAGGAGTTCCAGCAGTCCGGCTCCTCTCCTAGACCTCCCTAACTATCATAAAGGTTTCCAGCTTTTGTAACTGTCTTAAAAGTCATCAAACCCTCAACAGGAAGCTCCCTAAATTATGCAATTTTAGGTGTACAGTCTAAACAAAACCCACCAATCCCTGAACTTCCCACAGAAACCTACCATTCCCTGAACAGGAAAATCCACCAATCCCTAAATTCCCCCAAGCTCAGGACTTGAAATCCCACCATTTCTCGCTCTGCAAATCTCTACCCTAGAAAGCGCCACCCGACAAGAACCCCTATATAAGCATTGAGCTTTGTCCAATTCCCTGCTGTCTGCTCCCTCCTAGGAGTGTAGCCAGCCACTCCTGGATTTATCCCTTCACACCACGGACCCTCCAATAAATATATTTTATAAGATTTACTGCCTGCTGTGACTCTCTTATTGGAAAAAGCCAAGAAGCAGTGAAGAGAAGGAGAGAAGGGAAGAGAAGGAGCAGGGCTGAAGCTCCTGAGCTCCTCAGCTCAGGTAAGGATTCCCTCCGCAGTCCTCTGCTGAAGAGGCTTCCTCTCAGAGCTGTAAGGTTCCTGGGTGCCCTTGTCTCAGGATGCCATTCCCTTGAGACACTGTCCCACCTCAGAGAAGTGTTGTTCCTGTGTTTCTGAGTCCCAGGACACCTTCCCATCTGAGCAGGAAGGACAATAGAGACCATTTGCTACATGTTATCAATATCAACCTCTTTTTTAGACTTCATCAGTTTAAGAATCAGTATTGGCTCAGGACCCCCAAGACCAAGTTCTTAGCACAAAGGAGATTTATTTGTCCAAAGGAGAAAAGGGCAAGGAATGAAGAAAAATGAGATAGAGGATGAGAGGGGGAAGGAACAAGGGCGAGTAGGGCAGGAATATTTGTCCCAGAAAGAGTACAAGGATTGACTCTAGATAGAGAGGAGACAGATGTGGCCCATAGGAAAATGATGGTTCATAAAAGTTAAAGGAGGAAAACCCCTGTGTTAAGAAGAGTTGTATAATTTTAGTTGGACATGTTAATTAGGTAAGTTAAAAGGGACTTTTGATTGCTGGGCTTCCATACTTTGGTCCCTGGACCTTGGTAGTCAGCCTCAGGAGGAGGAAGTGGCCGAATAAGGGAATAGATCACAGTAACTAGCTTTAGGGATGTAATCTGATGGTCTTTAGCAAGGCAGAGGGAATGGGGGAGAAAGGCAAGGCCTGCCAGAGCCATGCTTGCCATGTGTGGGCTGGTTAGAGTGCCTTTAATCAGTACCTTGGAATTCAGTGTTACACCTGTGTTTTGGATTATACTCCCCAGTTCTGAAAGAGCTGCATTTCACCCACATCTCAACTGGGGTCAGTCCTTTCTTTGGCTGCAGTTCACAAGCAGAGGAGAAGCCGCTCTTCAGCTCTGTGAAGCACAATTACATACATTTTGTATGATTTAAGAAGGCTTTAGATAAAAAGTGAAAGAGAACTCGAAGAGAAAATGTGACCGGTTTGTATCTGCTTTTCAATTCTACAAGCCCAAGCTACGTGTCAGTCATCTCCTGACACTCTCTTTGTCTTTAGGACAGCACATGATTGCCTGAAGTAGAAATCAGCCTTTGCCCCATCTCTCATTTCTGAGTCCAGAGTACTTCCTGGCAAAGAGGCAATGACTGTTTTGTGCTTACACCTCTTCTCCCATTGTCTAGACCCCAATTCTCTGAGCCTAGAGAAGGGAAATGGCTTTCCCTGACTCTAACTCTCAGAGGGCTCTCAAGTCCTTGATTGATTTTCAGTCAAGGTTCTTTGCTTGTTTGGCTTTCTACAGCTGACTTCATATGGACCATAGATACTTTGTAAAGACAATGCTACTCAAGGCTCCTTGAGTATGAACTATCTGTGTGTAGTACTTCCCGACAAGTTGAGTGATAAGCATTAAAACCTCCAATGTAGTCAAGGAGGTTTAGATTAGACATAAAAATTTCTGCTAAGCTAGTATTTTCATTCAAAACTTGGCCTGTGCTATACACATCATTAAAGAACAAAGACACAGTAAAAGTAACAAAGAGAAAACTATGTCAAGATCAGGTGACCAGTGGGAATAGATGATACCTTGTATGTCTGACTGTGGGTATCTGTTGCAAGAGTTTCTCAAAAGAAACAGAGGCATATTCTCTGCATTTTAGAAATACTTTGAAAACCACCCTTTCAGATAAATGTTCACCACAAATGTGAGAAGACAAACCTGAGAAAAATGTACCCTTGATATCAGATAGAAAATTCTGGTAATTCTTTTTTTTTATTGGTTAAATTATTTATTTACATTTCAAATATTATCCCCCTTCCCAGTTTCCCCCACAAACCCCCATCCATTCCTCCTACTCCAGTCTTTATGAGGGTGCTCCTCCACATGCTCCACCACTCCCACCTCAACATCCTAACATTCCAGTACACTGGGTCATTGAGCCTCCACCAGACCAACAGATATCTCATCTATTAAAAACATTTAGTACGATATCAAGGACTACATTATTTTTACCAATGTGGAATAATTGAAAACCTAAATGTTTACTTAAAATGATAACATAACAAACAAACATGACAAAATAGTACTTCAGAAACGTCTAGTTAGACTACATTAGAAAAAAACCTATATTTTCTCAAATAGCTATAAATAACATGTTACCAGCACACCCTAGAATGGCATGAGTTTGTTGTTTTATATTTTATCTTGTGGCAATGGCTAATTATCATAAATTGTCTAATAAATGTAATGGATTGTCCAATTAACTCTTCATCAGCATCAGTTTTTGTGGATGCTACCTATTGAAACCGGTGGTGGTTTATGACCTCCATGCTGGTAATTCTTTAATGGAAGATTCTGCAGTTTTAGTCAAAATGTAACACATATGCCACAATGGTTAGGAGTTACTCACATTATTGCCAGTTATTGACAATACTCTATTTGGATTCCTCTTAGAATGTTTCATTATGTACATGATAATCCTCTTATGTACAATAATAATTCCTCTTATTCCTCTCATCACTGGTAGAAAACAATAGAAGAAACAACTATTCCCAAACACTGTTTTTTAATTTCAACACAGTAAAAATTCCATTATGCCAATGACCCTTGTAGTATAAACCTACTTCTATATGAATTTTCATTGTTGCATTTTTTCAGGTCTATAAAAACATAAGCAAGTTTAATATTTACCACTAGCTCAAAATTTTACTAATTTACTTAATAATTATTTGCTAAACTTACATTTATTCAAAATTTATTCATTACCATTGCGTGGGGTTGGTGTATTTTGTGCACATTACAAGACACATATGTGGAAATCAGAAGACAACTTTGTAAAGTTAGTTCTTCTCTTTCACCATCTTTTGGGTTCAGAGAATCAAACTTGGAGACCAGGCTCTTGTAGCAAGAAATTTACACAATGAGCTATCACTGGTCTTAAATTTAAATATTTTAGTTCACTGGAATTTTTTAATACCTACTTTTCAGATAGTTACCAATTCTTTTAAAAATTATATTCTCTAACTGCATTTTAAAATGTGAGCCTATTTTAATATTCTTTTTTTCCTTTAGGGAGTATACATTTAAATTAATTAAGCATTATTTGTTAATCAGTCTTAGGTATGGGTAGGACCCAGACTTGTTTCTAATCAGTAGAATAGAGAAAGGATAAGAAGCAATCAGTGCTTTGATTAATTTACTTCTTGTGAAAAGCATGAATTCATTGTTTACATTTTAGGACAAGAAAAAAATTAACTGTTTGGATATGATTAAGGTTTGTAATCCATTGGCCATAAAAGCACATTTTAGTTGAGCCCATACAAAAGGTTGTAGATGTTAGAAACTTCTCTAGACCTTAAGGAAGAAAGCTGTAACCTCTGTTGCTATAAAAAATTAAATTCTGGGACAACACATGAGCTTGGAAAAGAACACTCAACCGCTAATGATGATACCTGGATTGGAGCCATGAACAGAAGACACAGCTACATTGCTCATATTCTGACTAGAACCACAGAAACCATGGAAGACTCAGTGATTGTGCCTTGAGCCAAGAACTGTACTAAGTTCTTATGTATCAATATAAATCCAATGCATTATATTATATGGCACTGGCTCATGTACATAATGAAACATTCTAAGAAGAGGGACATTTTATTTCGTTTTTTTCAGTGTGGTATCCCAAATACTAGAAGATCTACTGGTATATAGTAGATGCTCCATAGATATGTGTTGATTAAACAGGCTAATTCATTAGCATAACACTTGTGGCTTCAAAAGGCAAATTCCAAATTTTCAATGGTTTAACAGTACAAGATTTTTTTCTTGTCCAATAATTAAATGAGAATGCTTATAAGAATGTTTAGCCATGGGCTTAGCTGTCCATGTTCTGGAGCCTGTGGTGAGACCCATGAGGATGGAGGCACTAGGCTCTGGGAAAGTGGAATAATAAGTGAGGCAGACTAAAGTCTTGTGCAATAGCCAGCCTTATTCAGGGTATCAGACAAGAGAGGTAAAGTGTCAAGTCACAAGGCCATACCTGGCAGTGGACAAGCCGCATGTGTCAAGCAAACACTTGGTTTTTCATAGAGGCATAAAGACAAATAACAATAGCCACTTAGAATAAATGAACAAAAGTTAACTCATTCCTATCCAGTATACCTGGGAGGGGAAAGGAACACACATTCCAATAACAACTCCATGTTTTGAAGAAACTGAGATCACAAGACCTCTTATTGTCTGGGAGTTTTCTTACAAACATGTTGAATTCTCCTCACATGACTCCGTTCTTGGACCATGTTCTGACACATGATGGCTCAGGACAAGCAATGCTTTCATACTATGGCTTCTCAGAACCCACATGTCCATTGTCATTTTTTACAACTGAGAGAAAGCCTAAGGGTAGAGAAATCACTTCTGTTGTTTTCGTTATGCCTTGGAAGCGGTGTGCTTCTGCACATATTCAATTGCCAGAATCTACTTCAGGGCTCTACTTACTCAAAAACCATATGCTGGGCAGAGGCAGTCAGCTACAAGGGAGAAGAGCATCCCTAGAAGTTTCTCCCCGAATTTCTAGGAGCTGGACTTTTGACCTTGGGTATACAAAACCACACCATAATTGTTGAATGAATATGTATATTTCTATATATTCACATACAGTTTAATCAGTATAACTCAGAGGGTAGTTAAATAGATTGTTTTGGTTTGTACAATATGTTTTACTAGCTCTACTAATGAATTTTTAATGGCATAAATTAAGGTCATAAATTCCACTACCTACCACCAATCAAAAAACACATAGAATGGACCTAGTCATTCTACTGTACTTGACAATTTGTCCAAAGAGATATAAACAAATAACAATAGCTAGTTAGAATAAATTGTCAGAAGTTAACTCATTCCTATCCGATACACCTGGGAGGGGCAAAAAACTCACATTGCAAGAAAAACTCCATGTTACAAATCAGTCTAGCTCAGCCAGGATTCGCCATGAGGCTGCTTTGATTGGAGGATACAAAATAAGGCTGCCAGAAGCTATGGCCTTTGGGAAAGACAGTTTTTTCAGAAATCAAGCAGACAAATCTCAGATGCTGTAGGAAAAGAATTTGATCAACATGGTTTAAAATTTCATCATCACGTATTGTCATTCCTTATTAAAGTCGTCCTCTTCCAATTTCTAAGGAATTGGAGAGCAGGGAGGTGGGAGATGAAGATGCTGAATAAAAATGAAGGTGGGTGCTATGGGTGGGCGAGTGGAGCCTGTGGCAAGATTTGGTGGCAGGACAGGGTGACAGGTACTACAGAGGCTGGACTGCAGACACAGATGCTCTGCTGGGTATGACTGAATCAGAAGGAATCTTCAAAGCTGGAGACATTTGTGTGGGGTTTCTTCTGTAGCAACAGATGGACATTAAGACTTTTGGGAAAAGTTATAACAGTAATCATAAAACAGGTAAAACCATAAAACTTCAGAACTGAAAACAGCCCACAGAGACTGTCTAATGAAACATTTTATGCTTTGGATAATTAAGTTGAGGTTGAGAGCTGAAAAACTAAATAGGGGGAAGACAAACCTGGCATGCTTGTAGGATAAGTGTGCCTAAAAATCATCGAATAGTTCTGGGTGATGCTGCAATGGTCTTGGGAAAGGGCTAATGAGAAAGGACGGCTATTAAAGCGAGCCATATGGACAGAAAGCCACATGCACTGAGATTCCAGGTGAGACAATGAAGGACGTGGTACATCTGACTTGAGTATGGCTAGAGTAAAGATGGCAGTTCTAAGAAAACAATGCAAGTTCTATTTTAAATATATTCTCAATGTGTCATGTCAGGGACATAAATTTCATTATTATATCCTATCACCAGAATAAACAGAAGTTACATTTTCTTTTTTTTACAAAATATGAGAAGTGGCTTACAGATATTACCAGATTTGACCATTATAAATGTTTTTATGATTCATTATAATTCATGTGTGGTGTCTACCCAACAAAGACTCATGTGTTAAAAGCCGACTGCCCAGTTATTAAGAAGAAAGTGGCCCAACTGTGGTACTAATCTAAGGAATGGACTCACCTACTGCCAGGTCTAAAATTTCATAGCACTCTATTAAACTAATGAAAGTCAGTCTTAAATGGAAGAATTAGGTCACTGTCAGGGAATAGAGAACACATCGAATAGTTCTGGGTGATGTTTCAGTGGTCTTGGGAAAGGACTGATGAGAAAGGATGGCTATTAAAGGGGCTATTTCTTGTCTTGCTGATCTACATCCTGGCCACTAGGAATGAGTAACTTCACTCCTCTGTCCACTACTCCCATGAGGTTCATCTAACCACACTTCATAAACATTAAGGCAGCCAATAACTCCCTCAGGTATATATCACATTAATAAGCATGAAAATAAATTGAACAAAATGGTTTAGCATCTTTGATTTTGGTCCCATATCTAAGAAGGATCACTTCTGGGGAGGGGGCAAAAAAGAGTCAGTTGATAATCTTCTGAAGAGTTATGTCTCTCACTTCTCTGTCTTCCTGAGGTATTTGGCAAAGTAGTCAGCACTCCTCAGTGGTTAACTGCCTGGGGTCTAAAAGAAGTAAAAGTCAAAAAGCAGCAGAAACATGGTCTCTTAAATTCTTCATATAAAATGAGTGCTTTGGAAAGGTATTCATCGGTTCATATGTTGAGAAAATGTAGGGGAAAAGAGGAGGGAAAAACAAATTCTCAAGCATCTATATCTACAATAAGACTTTCCACTCAAAAGAGAGCTGAAACATAACAGAAAGGTAAACTTCAGAAAAATAGAAGACTTAAACAGGTTTCCAAATATATAGTATCTCAGAAATCAAGGAAGAAGTGGTTTGAGGTAGAATTTGATAATTCATGTCAAATACACCAGAAAGATCAAGCTAGAATTTTGAAGAAAAAAAAAAACCAAAGACACGTCCAGTACAGCATTCTGACAATTTTAAAGAGAATATTTCTACAAAGAGTGTGGAACTGGCACACATTGGGTTGAATTTGTATGGATTTCTTTTTCACTCAGCTCTATATCACACCATCATAACACACCTCCATTTTATAATATAACCAAAACATTTTTTATTTAGATCCTTTGGTGTCTGAAGCATTAAATATTCTTTGATCATCTATGTGTCTACAGGTATATACCTGTACCTTCATATTCATATGCATATACACACATACATACACGCATACATGCATGATACATACATACAAGTTCTTTCTAAGAATGAACAGACATTGCTCTCCTTAACAGAAATCACAGCAACACAAACTAGGAAGAAATACAGTGCGCCACGACACTGGAGAAGTGTGTACAACAAAGAGAACACATTTGACGGACTATTTCCTCTGTTAGTGTCCTGTCTGGTCACTGTTTACCCACAGCTAAACATGACCTGATTGCAATTTGCTAGCTTTCAGGCAGGATTCAGGCACATGCCATATCTGAAAGAGCAAATACCTGTTCTCTGGCAGAAGCAATCTTGCATCTAGATTTCACATGGAATTTTTGTGCAGTTGGGCCTGTTCCTCTTTGGTGTTATGAAATAGTCAAGCAAGATGAATATAGCTGGTAATTTATACCTGAATCCTGTGCTGAGTTATACTTGGATCACTTATCAAATGGAGGATATTATCAATATCACATCTGTCATAAATGAAGAACTCTGAATAGATCTAATCTATCCATTGTTTTATGGCATGCTGGCCTCCAGAGGGAGTCACAAATCGAAGCAGCACTCCTGAATGGTAGTTTTATATTACGTTTTTATTTTAGGCATGGATAAAAATCATGTAAAAAGTGCATACATAGAATGAGGGTTCCCTCTGACTAAGGAGAGAGAGAGAGAGAGAGAGAGAGAGAGAGAGAGAGAGAGAGAGAGAGAGAGAGAGAGAGGGAGAGAGAGAGAGAGACAGAGACAGAGTGGCTCTGGAAAGTTTATGAGACTACACAGAGTTGTTTCATCCCAGCTAACATGACAGGAAGGAAGAAGGCCAGATGATGAATGTGGTTTCAGGTAAGAGAATTGGGACTTTCCTGTTTCCTCACTAGGCTCCATGAAGCAACTTCCCCAAAAGACCTGGATATGGAGGATGAAACTCCCTCCACTTAGTGAATTCTGTGCTTTTTTAACAAAGCCCTTGTCTATGGTGCTTTTCAACAAAGCCCTAAAAATTAAACACTAAGTTGTCTCATTTTCTTTAACCAAATTCTCTATTATGTACTATATTATGTTTCTCTTTGATTTGTCACTGGCGGACTATATAACATCTTGAATGCAAGGCATAAGCCATTTGTTTCAAATTCAAATCTGAAATAAACACAGATGACTGTCGTTATTCTAAATCCTCTTATTTAACCCAGAAGACTACTACAAAGTAGGTCACATTATTATCCCAATTTTTTGAAAAGAATACTGAGGCATAGAGAAAGATGTTTATGTTGCCTAAACTAAATGTTTCAGCACTCTAGACTCTTCAACCTTAGTCTTTAAATGTAATTCTTCATTATTCTAGTTTATGTTGCTATAAAGCATTCAATAAAAACAACTTGTCAAAGAAATGATTTATTTTAGCTTACAAGTTACAGCCAATCATCAAAGGAAGCTAGGGCAGGACCTGGAAGGAGGACCTGAAGCAGAGACAGACTGTGGAGGGACATTGCTTACTGGCTTACGCCCACCAGCATCTCAACTGTCCAAGGGTGGTACCATCCGTACTGGGCTGGACTTTCCCGCAAAAATTACCAATCAAGAAAATACTCCATAGACATGGCCATAGGCCAGTCTGTTTAAGGTGATTCCTCATTTGAGGTTTCTTCTTTCTAGCTGACACTAGTCTGTGTCACTTGACAAAGCTCACTACCAAACTCATGAAATCATTTGCTCAAAGTAATTTCTCAGAATGAGTGGGTGTTTAATGTTCTTCGAACTGAAGGAGTTCATCATCACATGCTCAGTGAGGAAAATAGTATCTCACCATGGTACTCTGAAGTTTTACCAGAGTGAATAATTAAAAGTTCCAAGGAAAGCAAAAATGCCCTAAAAACGGACATGATTGATTGATAACAACAGTTAATTCTTCTGTTAAAAATGCATGAGCAGGACTCTTTGCCTTAGGAGAGGAAGTGCATCTAAACTGGAATTTTAAATCCAGCCTGGTCCTTCCTTCATCATTAGAAATATAAATGAATATATTTACAAAGAAATACTATCACTGAAATTTCAGTTCATTTTCATGACATTATCTGAGACAAAATGAATGGATGAGTCAAGAAAGAAGAATGTGTGGGATTCAAAACACAATAGCGGAACCTTGTGAGGATTAGAACAGACCAAACAATGCAGAACTGGGAAGGATCAGCTAGGACATAGGTCCAGGACCACAATATCTCCATAGGAGAAAATGTAACTCAGTGAGGAAAAAAATGGTGGCCTTCTTATCCAACAGAACGAGAATAAGAGAAAATGAGTGTTTCAGCAAGATGAATTAATAATTTGATGATGATTACACTTTGGAAGGAGTCAGAAAAGGGCGAAGATGAGGACAGAACTATGTGAAAACAACAGAGATCGCCAGTTGACAGACATTTATTTATGTTGTGAGTCTATGTAACTAAAGTAAACTAAAAAATAAAATAAAATAAAAGTAAAATATTCTGAGGAGGCTACTTCTAAAACATCTTATCCGAAATGACTGTTTGAGTTGTAAACTTTGTCCTGTCTGTCAAATGCAAGTCTGGAGCCCAAAATAGAACCAACCAAAACAGGCTCAGAGATGTTTTCTGTAAAATTCTCTGCTTCACAGAGAAGGAAAGATTTAGAGTATGAGGGATGGGGAAGGATTCATCCACAGAGAAAGAAGCTTCAGAAGGTCCTGTTTCAAATGAGGCAGGAGACAAGGACCCACACTGGAGATT
Organism: Tokudaia tokunoshimensis; assembly: GCA_036184795.1. Lineage (NCBI taxonomy): Eukaryota > Metazoa > Chordata > Mammalia > Rodentia > Muridae > Tokudaia > Tokudaia tokunoshimensis. Next base: position 2,404,823 of record BTHU01000005.1, read on the forward strand.
ATCCTCTGACCTCTACACCACGGCATGGGAATGCCTGTACTAAAACAACAAGCACACCTACATACACATACACATGTATACCAACACAATAGAAACTAAAAAAGCCAGTCATGGTGAGATTAGTGAGTGGCTGTGCACAGGGTCGTGGTGCCAAATGCTTGCAAAGTATGGAAAAAGGTTAAATCAGGAAATAAATTAACTATTCAGAGTTCAGTGAATATCAAGGATGCAGGCAGGATAGACACTTGCAGTGATTCACTAAATTAGAGAAATCAATTTGAGTACCACTCAGAATAATAGAATGTTAAAAGTCATTCAAAGACAAATCAAACTGTCCTCTGATATCGGAACAGTGGAAGCCAGGAAGCAAAACCAGGCTTCATTCAGGATATGTCTTCCCAATCAGCACTGCATCCTTTGACCTGATTGTGGGAGCATGTGCGTCTTTCAAGTGAAGTGGTGTTGTTGCTTTTTAAAAAGTGAAGTAGGTCTATCCATTTTGCTATCTTTGTGCACCGCTTCTATTCCATTATCACGCGATGCGATGTTAGGGGAAGCTAAGCAGAGAAAGGATTTGAGTCAGCAGCCGTTGTTAATGAGGCCCACGCCCATGCGGCAACGTGACATGGGGCTCACTACCCTCTAAAAGACAAATTGAACTCCAGTGTCAGTCGCTGACCTTAGGGAGCGTGATTCTCCAAGGGTGACATATAAAGAAAAGAAGCCCAGGAGGAGGTAATTTAGGATTTATGGAGAGTGCTGGGAGCCTTTGAGGGAAGGTGTTTGAAAATAAGCATTAACATGAAAAATAACACATGTTTATCTATACTGTGATCTCACATAATTCCCTGAGTACCCATGGGTTCACAGAGTGTAAGGCTCCAGGCCTCAGTTAACTGCTCTGTCTCCTGGGGACATAATTAACAATTATCATTGCTAAAGGAAAAATAAATAGATCCTTTCAAAGTACTCATCAAGTCTCTTTACAGAAAAGCTATAGGATATAGTCGCTTTCTTTGATATAATAACAGAATAAAAACCAGCCAAGAAAAGAGCAGTGATTAAAAAAAAGACACAAGTTTTATTTATTTGCATATTACAAGTAGATTATAAACTAATTTTGCAAACTTAAAGGCATTCCCATTAGCAACACCTACACAGGTTTTCTTGTAGCTGAATCATATCACATCAAACTTTAAAATGCCCCTTTTCATGCAAAGTATGCATGAATCTACTCTCTTGCCAGTCACTAGTTTTCTGCACTAACTTTCTAAATGGCAACTGTTACATTCTATCTATCACTCAAAGAATGATGCCAACATTCAGTAGTTGTGCATCTGGTTTCATTTTGCTCTCTTCCTCATCTTTGATAACCCAACTTGCAGGCTTCTGTTCTTTTCTGTTAGTTTCTAAAACTTCTGAAGTGGGCAAGGGAAAGCACTTATCTGCATGTATCAGCAATGTTAAATGGAAATGAGAACGGTCTTGTCTGGGGGTTGAAACACTTAGTACTCTGCTGAGAAGTGAACTAGCCATTCATTTTGGTACAAATGCTGATCAATCAATGACATATCTCATGAAGACAAAGACCTGACAATACGACCAATAACTCTACCCTGCTTTTTTAATTAAGACCTATTTAGGTACCTTTATCAGAAAGGAAAATTCAACTCATTATTTTTTTCCCATGATCTGTTTATGTGAGGAAACATTCAAATTAATGTTATTGAAATTAATACATAAATTACTTAGATGTGCTTCCAAACTTATTTCGGAGATGTGGTCTTAGGGTTCATGGGAAGTGGACAATTCTAAGAAAAGCTACTTTTCAGTGGGCACCCACAGCTTCTTGAGCATGAACTGCAGAGCGTCCCAGGGCCCAGAGGCTCTTGGCCTGCATGGGTTGAATGCTAAGGAGACACCTACCATTGCCCAAGAAGCATAGCACTCTTCTTTGAATGTCTTCCTTCCTCATTTGATAGGAAGCTACATGATAACTGGCATTTTTCTCTTTTACATTTCCAAACCTTCACTTCCTACTAAAACTAAAACTATGGAAATAAATCAGAGCTCAACAAATATTTGCTGAATAAACTCACCAGTCTCACCAAATGTGTTTCATTGAGTTCACACATAGATCGGTGTGAACATGTCTGGTACAAAGACTCCTGTTGTCTGAAAGATGCAAAGGTTTGCAAATGTTCTGTTTCAGGCCTTGTCACCATGCTGTTCATCTGTTCCCAAGGACTTATGGTTAATGTGTTTTAGTCTGTTCTATAGATGACATGTTTGTGTCCTCTATGAGTTCATACCAGAAAGCCCAATACAAATAAAATGGTTAGAATGGCATTTTGTGGAGAGTTTTGCAGAAAATTGGGTCTAAAGCATTAACCCTTCATGAATGACCTTAACCAAAGAGAAACAAGATTCACCCATTCATATTCCTCCCCATCCCTCACCTTTCTTGTCCATCATTGAATGGTACAGTGACAAAACGGCCAACATCAGAAAAGAGGCAGAAAGAGAGCCTTTATTAGGCATAAGATCTGCAAGAGCCTTGCTCACAAACTTCTCAGCCTTGAGAGCAGTCAGAAAATACATTTCTGTGTTCTACACCATCCCATCTATGATATGTTGTCACACTGCCCTTGATGGACTAAGACAGACATCGAAAATGACCATGGCATGGGAAAGGCAATAGCTTGAGAGAAAAGTGGACCTTGTGCTTTGTGTAAAATCAAATCAAGCTCTCGAGATTATCATCTGATTGCTGCCACAGAAGGGTGCTGTAAATGCCTCACAGTCCATTTTCTAGCACTTTTAGAACTTAATTGTCTATACTTGGGTCAATAGCATTGAGCATGGAGGGACATGTGATAAGATGGTTGTGGCGCTTTGTAGGCGATGATTAAAATCCTTGCTTTTTAGCAGGAAAATTGCTTTTACTCGCAGTTTTCTTTAGAGCTGAACAGATCATTGAACTGTACTCGCATCCTTCTCTATAAATATGTATCAATAGCACACAAATCATCCTCTGTGCTAAGGAGGTTGTACTGCACCAATATCAAAGTTGACATGCAGGGCTGGGTTGAATATCAAAATGTGTCTCTCTGTAGACCGTTTGTTATGCTGGTTGACTCACTCATTAAAAATGAAGGAATTATTTACTTCATTTCTGTTTATTTAAAGTGGCTCAGAAGCAACTGGATAACAAAGCATTTCCAACAAAGAGAAATAGTGACACCTTGTGGAACATTCTAATTTAATCTCCAAGTCTGTTAACATTTCTACCTTCAAAATAAATGTTTACAAATACACATTCTCTCCTTTGGAAACAAGTGTATCTTTATATTGGACTTGATACCATATATATATATATATATATTTCATGTTGTTTTATGGTGTTGATACCAATCACTCAGATTTCGTCTTAAAAAGTAAAAACATTGAAATTCTTTAGTGACTATCCAGCGCTATTATTGTAAATGATTATGGTGACTACAAGAGATTTATCCTTCCAACCTACATCCATCTAAACATACTCTGAAGCAGGAATAGTGTGCTCTGTGGAAAGTTGGAATCAAACAACATGGAAGTACAGGAAATTTTATAATAATAAACAGGACTTACCACAGATCTTGACAAGGTTTTGAGTGTTCAAACTACTTTGCATATAATTTCCAAAACTTAATTATAACAAACATAAATACTGAGTCCCCAAATGGCTGTATATTCCAATATTGAGTGAATAGTAAACTGGCCTGGAGCTACAAGCAGCAAATGTTAAAATTGCATGATTATTAAGTATATTGCCTGTCCTAGACGAGTTCATTGCAGCTATGGTGAACCTCTGATGCCTACTCAAGAAGTCTCCCCAAAGTTACACAGAAATCAGGCCCAAGATGTAGTTCCCACCTTAGCTCTGGGTTCTAGTAGATGTGGGTTAAGTCTTCTGTACAACACAGGACAAGTTTCTGTGCTTCTCTCTATCACTATGTATTTATCAGTGAAGCACAAAGCTTTGAATAACTGAATGATGTATTTTAAATATTGTGGCTGCATTATTTGAAAGTTATTCTTTCTCTTTCGGGTGTGACTCCTCTCTATTGCAGCTTCTCTGGGACTTCTTTTTTTTTTTAACCAATCAGATTTATGCATAAATAATATCACAATTTACAAGATGTCAATACAATAATTTTAGAGCCAATCGATAACAATAAAAGCTTTAGCCCACATTTCTAACTTTGTGAAAACGTAGCTACTTGTGGCTGGTATTTGCCATGCGGGTTCACATCTGTGGCCATGATTCTTCTTCTTTCCCTCTGCAAACTCCCTCTTCCTCTCCTCTCTGGGACTTCTTTGAGTAAGTTTCTTGAACGATGTTGTTTCATATGGAAAGAGAGCACAGAGCCTTCCCACACTGCAGTCTAGAGTCAGATCAGCATCTAGGACTAGCTAAAAGTCTGACTCCATCATATACCACCTGTGTGATCTTGAGTAAGGTACTAAATTTCTCTGTGACACTGTTTCAGAGCACTTAAATGAGGATCAAGCATTGTCTTACCTCCTACTGTTCTATTATGAGGATTAAATGTGTTAATGTATGCAAAGCACTAACTGGCACCAGGCAAAAGCCACATACGCATTTGCCATTAGTGTGGCATTGTATAAAATAAGTGATAAAGAAAACATTTGGCCTACTCATTAAAATCATCTTCAGGGTGTGTGGAGGGCATAGGAGGGGTCGTAGAGGGCGGGGAAGGGGGAAAGGTTGCAGGATGGGGAGAAAAGGCATTTCACTTCCAAATGTGACCAGCCCAGAGAACTATTCTAACTGCTGAACTATTCTAACACTACTACTGGTCACTTTAGTGTGCTTATCTGTTTATGAATACATATGCTCAACAGGAATATGCAATTCATTTTCCCTTCTTAGATAGATAAAATCATAGTATGAGCTTAAATTATGTTCTCTGCTGGGATATAGACATGGTTGGATATTTCCAGTCAACAGAAAAAGAGATCAGCTTGAGCCTATTTGGGTAAAAAACTGAAGCAGATTTCAGGAAATAGCTCAACCTGAGGGAGAAAAAAATTGTTAAATAAGTATGGCCAATAACAAAATCTGTGGTCTCTAAGCAGGCAGGAATCCTCTTCTCAGTTTATTGAATACTGTTTGTTTTATTGATTTTTTGCTGTTGTTGTTTATTTGTTAGAGACTTGTCCTTTCTGTGTACTCTATGCTGTCTTCAAACTAGCAATCGTTCTGTACCCATTTCCCAGCTGCTTCCTATGCCACCTCTTATGTGACTCACATTTAAGTGAGGAAGAAGTCACTAGCACTATGAATTTGATTTTATAATGAGGAAAGGAAAGCATTGACATCTTACTTCAAGAATACCACGGCAATTCTTCCATTCAGACAGGAGCACGTGGGACCATGGTTTTAAATATTCACTTGAGATGTGCACTGAAGGAGAGGAGAGCTGGATTTATGGAAAGGTAACATAGAAAGATTAAGCAAAATGAACTGGGGTCAACCCAAGAGCCCCAAAGTTGATGCAGCCTTGAAAAAGACTGAAGGCTTTTGGCAAAGGAGTGGAGTTTGAGGCAAAGAAGTAGAATTCATACTTTCGTTTTCCAAATTATCAAAAGGAAAATCCTTAATAATTGCTCAGTATTTGTGTGTGCATTTCAAAGAACATTTCAGAAGAAACTTAAAAATGCATCTTTTATTTCTGACTAACATTCACAGTCATTAACTAAGTAACACTGGTTAAGTTCTTAGATATTTTAAATAACTTATCTATTAACATTCTGACTTTCATTTACAATTGAATCGATATTTTTTACACTATTACTCACTTCCGAAAGCATGAAATTGCAAGTAATGTATTCCTTCTTTTCAAGGTACTTAGTCTAATGGAGAAATTGCAAATGGGGAACAACTAAACAAAAATGAGGACTTCCATGTAAGAACATCTCTGAATGGATATCTGATAGATATGTGATGTCAGATTGATAAATGAAAGATGGCACAAGTCTTAACGATACATTGGGTATGTGCCACGTGTATAGGATCATTTAAGGCACAATAAAGAAACACTTGGAAATTTTGTATAACTGAATTGAAGGGTCCACTTCAGGGAATGGTGATGACCCTAGGGTGGTAGAAAAAGACAAAGTGAAAGGCCACAAGAAACAAATGTGTATAACAAATGAGGACATGTCGCCATATTACTACTCTTACTTGACATTTGTACAGCATTCCTTTTACGAGCACAAAGCCTTTTATACTCTAGTATGGAATCACAGATGTTCCAGATTCTATAAAGCTCCACTCCAATTCTAAACTGAGGCAAGAACCCTGCCCACATTCCCCCTAGGGTGGCTGTTCTTTCTAAATACCTCTAGTGATTGAGAATTTGTCACTTCTTAAGACAGCACATTTTTCTTCTTTAGAAAATAATTAGTACAACTTAAAGCCAAACATGGAAGATTGAGAAATCCATTTATCTTCTTTCTTCATCTTTAGAATATAATTAAAACAAGTACATAATTATTTTAAAATATCCCCAAATATCAAGGATGTGTAAGAAAAGTCAGGCAACCAAGTTTTCTTCTTTGACCACAAAGGAAACTGCCCTTCCCACACAAGCCACAGCATGTTGGTGTACTATACAAAGACGCTAAAACACAAGATTGGCAACAACCTCATAACAGGCACAGTTAAGGGTGGGAATAGGGAGCACAGCATCATGTGAGGACAGAGGCATTAAGTGTAACTGAACATTGAATAATTTCTGCTAGCCTTCCGGCATACTGGCCACCATCCAATCTCTCCCTCAATTTTGTCTATGAAAATTTACATACCAAAAAAATAAATGTTTCTGTTCTGGATTTGAGTTCCTTTCTATGTAATCCCTTTCCAAAATGTTCACTTTGCAGCATGGTCTACTATTTCACCTATGAGGCCCATCCACAGGTCAGCACTTCAGAGCTTTTGCTGCTATAATTAATTTATCACCTAGGTTCTTCCTTCCACACCAAGGTTATATTCCTGACTGCTAAAAGGGCTCATGGCTCATGAATTATATCCAGCTCTCTCCCAGAGAGCTGCCACCACATGAAGAAAGTTGCTTGCTTGAGGCCAGAGCCATCTCTGGAGACAATATAGATCTAATGATGTGCTAATGTAGGCTAAGGCACTCTGTTCACTTTGCTATATCTCTGAGACCTATCCAGTATCTTTTTGTGTTACTATGGTTTAATTGTGTACCCCAAAATTCATGTTTTATAAACTACATCCCCAGGACTCCATTGTTGAGAGATAAGAGCTGTAAGAGATGATTAATGAGTTTATTATAAAATCAAGTTCCGCTTCTCTCTCGTGTTGTCTCTAAGCAATGAGGTCTTTTTTTTTTTTTTGCCTTGTCACAATACAACAGCACAGCCCTCACCTGATACAGCCCTGATTTTCGGCTTCACCTCCATAATGATAATACATTTCTGTTTGTTATCAATTATCTAGTCTGTGTATTTTCTTAGATTGTGCAAAATGGATCAGCCTACATATGGTTGCCTAAAGGACTAGTTTCAAGCACATTAGCATTCAATTTATCACTGCCTTTCTAAAGTGTTGATCTCAAGGAAATTCCTTTTAAACCTGCTTCATGGTCCATTTCTCAGAGAAGTTACTCTTACACACTCACTGTAGACTACTAAAGGATACAAAACAGAAAGTATCTACACCAAAGACTGAGTCTCAGTCATTAAACAAAGAGTTAAAATGAGATTATGAGGAGAATATGAACACTTGATATATGAAGATATAAAACAGGGAAAAAATCACAAAATAAAAACACAGTGCTATAGGTACTCCCCATTCAGTTGATAATAAAGAACTCCTGGGCATTCACAGTACAGTAATGGAAATAAAAAGGTTAGTAGAATTATTGAAAGACAACTCCCCAGAATATAAAACAAAATGAAGACTATGAAAGAAAAGAAAAGAAATTCAAGAGATACAATATAATAAGAGTTCTAGACATAATGGATAAGTGGAGAGGCAAATTTCTTTTTCATAAACAAACAGGGCTAGAAAAATAGCTCAGCAATCACAAACACATAGTGCTCTTGCAGAGGACCCAGATTCAATTCACAGTCCACATACTGAGGTGCTCACAACTGTGTGTAACTTTAGTCCAGGAGATCTGATGCCCTCCTCTGGCCTCCACAGTCATTGTGTTCATGTGGTGCACATACAGATAACCAGGCACACATACATACACATAAATAAAATTTAAAAACAAAGAACACAAGAAACCTTGTCAAAACTAAAAACCAAGAGTTTATCAAGGCCTCAACAATATGAATAAGGAAAAACTACATAGTGTAAAACATTGAGAACTAAAGAGAAGTCACTGAAAACATCACAAAAGAAAACAAACAAATAAATCTCATTTATGTAAAGAGTTCAGTTTCCATTTTAAGAACGACTTTCAGTACTAACTGGTAATATTAATGTGGTCAAACTTCGAAACATAGAGTAAAAAAAATTCATATAAAATTATAGAGAATCTCAAATTTAAAGAAGAAATGGATCTTGAATATTCCCCAGTGGTCCACATGCTTGGTCAGCAGCCTGGAACACTATGGGAGGGCTATTAAACATTAAGAAGTTGGGAACAGTAAGATGAAGTTTAGCATCTATGAGATGTTCTTGAAGAAGTCACTGAGATCCAGCTCCCCCCTCTCCCTCCCTTTCTTCCTCCCTCACTTCTTCATTCCCTCTCTCCTCTGCCTCCCTTCTTTTCTTCTCCCCACTCTTTCCCTTTCCTAACTCCCATGAGATAACCAGTGATGCCCTCTACCACAGCCTGGATTGAAACCTCTACAAACAAGGTTGCTTTTTGTTTCCTGATTGTATTTGGCTATCTTGACCCAGTTGCAGAAAACTGAGTTATTACAGCAGTACCTTTTCTTTTATATATCTTCCAAAAGGAAGCTACTAGTAAAAAATATCCCATAGAATAGAGTTGTAGAATAATAATGATGGTACTCTAAGTGTCAAGAAAGAGGTTAAGAACTGTGCCAAGATGGGAGCCAACAATCTGAGTGAGTACCTTTAGCTGGTGGCTCAGGCCTATAACTCATGATGTGCAGGAGGAAGGATAACTGTGAATTCAATGATGACTTAGAAATGTAAGCAAGACCTTGACTTAATGTTAAAGTTATCACAAAAACTGGAGATTTGCTTCATGAGAAAGGGCTGGAAGTAGGTGGGAGATAGAAAAACAGACTACGCTGAGAGGTTTCTCAATGTATTTTTCTGTAGCACTTGAAGTCTTCCAGCTCTGATGCCAAGTCTTAGGGCTTTATGCACGATTATAACTCAGAAAAATAACAAAAGGCCAATGAATAATATAAGTAACAAAAGACAATTACATGAGCAGAATTACTTTATTTGGCTCACTCATAATTTATTTAAAGAAAGTGTACCCTAGATACTGACTTAATCATAAGCAACTACCTAAAATTGGTAAATGGGAGAAGAGGGTGGGACTGGTCCAAACTCTGTTGTACTCTAGAAGTATATAATGCAATCGCTTTTAAAGTAGAACATGTATGATGTTTAGAAATATAAGAAATTGTCAAAGAATGAATGAAAATATTCTCCAGAGTTTGCCTCTTGGAGCAGAGGTTAAGGTGTGAGGGAAGGAACATCAATGTTATTATTACAAACTTCGCAGTATTTTTTTTTGTATCTATAAATGATGTGCGTGTTTACAATACATTGATAAATGCTTATTTTCAAAAAGAAAGAATTTCCCCCTTTGTAACCCTGAGATAGCCTCCATAACTTATGGTCCGGAGATTTATGTCCAAAATCATAGCAAACAGCAGTTCATCTTTCCCATGCTAGACTTCAGACACTTTACAGGAGAACTCAGATTCTCCCCTAGGCTGTTTTGTGTGGAGACTGAAGTACTTCAGCTTAATTGATGACACATTACATGCTGTTCTCTTTCTGCCCTTGATTGCTTTATTTCTGTTCTCAGTAGAGTACTTTTCAGAATTTAGGATTAATCTTTGGGTGTAGGCTGGCTTATTCATAACCCTACTATCCTCTGCATATTTTTGTTGTTTAAAAGAATACAGTAACTTTATCAGAAGTTAATGCTTCTAACACGTAACAATACTTTACAGTGCATCACAGTTTTTCCCACATATATGATTTTCAAGTCACCCACCCTGTGAAAGGGAGGTTAGTTTGGACATGCTTAATAATTTTGTGGATGAAGAACTTAATATTTATCTCTTTTAAAGTGGCACTTATTAAAGTTGCTTAACCATTAAATATAAAGGAAAATATATTTGGTTCTCAAATTATTCACAGGAGACATTGGATATCTTTTCCAAAGTGTATCACATCACTCAAATTTAATAACTGTGCTTTCATACAGGGCTTGAATAAAAATGGTGACCAACACCAAGGCCCAAGAATATTCATTCAGGATGGCAACCATCTGTCAGTTACCTTCAAGTCAAAAGTGCCTACCGTCCTACTTCCAATCTATCTCTGATACACTAAGTAGATGAGGGTCTTTAACATTAACCATCCATTTCAATATAGATAAGAAGATAAAGTGATATATTCAATCCTATTGCTTTCTTTTCCAATATGCATTATTATGAAGAAACTATTAACTTTCCTAATTCATTCCTATAATCAAAGTGATATGTTGTATATGGATGGTTCTGGAATAAAGACTTTGATTTTAGCTCCAGTCTTCATCTGTGTTCTCTAGAACCAGGTGTTCTTTGTTTGTTGTTGTTTTAATATTGTCACTACTACTACTACTACTACTACTACTACAACTTCTACTACTAGTACTACAACAACTACTACTACTACTACTATGTTAATACACAGTGGTGAACCAAAGCTTTCTAGCCTTACCTTAACCCTATAATTCCACCTAGATATGGGATAGTGCCATCCTGGAGTTCATGTCATAGATTTTTAAATTGCACTGGGCAAGCCCTGCTCTCAGCAGGCCCAGCTATTCCCACTGCCTTCTGACAACTGACTGAGGATACAGATTTAAGCCTTTGATATTCCTAGGCAAAGAGTCTGTGCTTTGACATTTGCATTTATCTCATTATGTTTGATTGGCATATTGAGATCCATAAGCTTGTGGTTAATATATTGCCAAGGATTCTTAATTAAGCTGGTTGTGCAAAAAAGGCATCAGAGTCTCCAGAGAAATGTATAATCTTTGCCAGTCATTCACTTTGAATTTGCCTTGCTGCCCTAGTGGCATAGCAGCCTGCTGTGCTATGGGGAGTGTTGGGGGCTTGACATAACAACCAAAGACTTTTATAGCCAGCTCTGCCATTTGAGTTTGGAGGAAAGGGAGACTGTTACAATAGAGAAGAGAGATGAGCAGAATATCAAAGTCCATATTCCCTATAGACAAATAAGATACTGAGAAACAAAGCACATGGAAGGAGAAGCTGTCAGTTGTCATACCCCAAAGAATTATTAAACATTAATATAGTTATTGCCTATTTACTCTTCTCCTATTAGCCTTTCAGAAAATTAATAGTTTGAAGATGAGACAAAAATAAACAAACGAAAAATATATATAAGAAAACAAATCACAGCTGAGTTGCCATTACCCACAAACCTTCCCCAGTCCCTGATGGGAATCGTTGTGAGAAAATGAAGCATCAGTAGCACCTTGAACTAGAAGGCAATATAAATCACCAAACTCGCCACAGGCTTGGGGTCGTGAAGTCTGTGTTTTACAAAGCATCCGGGTGCTTGTTTCAGTTAAGTTTCTGAACTACCTTTGCAAGGGAAAGCTCTTAAAGGACATGGTCAATTGAGGAATTCAGAGCAAGGCAATGGCAACTCATAAACACAGGGATGGTGCTTCCTGATGACTCTTCCACATTCTCTACTCTTGGATGCCATTGGATTGTTATGCATTATATGTCAAATGCCCAAAGGATCCATAACATAGCAGATGCCTTTGGTATTCAACATTCCTATGGTAGAGGCACAATGCATGTCTATGCACCCAAGACTTAAGATGACCCTTGCTTCACACTCTACACCATGACCCCAAGCCTTAAGACGACATGAGTTTTGTTGACGGTAGATACTGTGTATTTATCTCTTTCCATCCTGTTCAAGATTCCCACAGGCATCCCTTTATGACCTGACTTCAACAGAATGCTGTTTAAGTGTGGGCCATGCAGTGATGCTGCCCTGCTGGAAATTTTGTAGTTCTGTTCTCCTTAGACCCTGTGGCTATCAAATGATCCCTACTTTAGTTCTGTTCCAAACCTCTCTATGCTGCTTCCCTGGTACATGATAGCTGAGAAATCTCTACCCTGCCATGCTCACTGAGACTGCATTAATACAGAAATTGTATATTAGGTAGTAGGTCCAAGAAATGTTTGGTAACATTTTCCCTAGGTTATATGCATGCACTAAATATTCCTCTACAGGCAACCCTGCACAGTAGTTGTTCTACCAGGAGACATTTGAGTCCATGCTGAAGCAGGTATATTTAAATCTTTTGATCTGTCGATTCCTAATTATTTTTTATTTGCTATTCTCTTGACATACCTAACCTTTGCCAAACAACTGCAGAGCTATGTCCTCATCCTAGGTTCTACTTGCTGACTTTTTCATTTTGTTTGTTTGCTTGCTTGCTTGCTTGCTTGTTTGTTTGAAGAGGCAAAGACACGGACAAAAGGCAATGGGAAGCAGGTTTAGGTCAGCTCTATTTTGTCCACCCTTGATGCCAACCATCCCTGCATGTACTTGGGCTAAGGAAGGAGTTTCTGTTGTGATTTGGAATACCATAAATCAAACAACTGCAATTCAGCCATCTCTTAGGCTGCTGATCTTCCCCTTCCCAATATTCACTGACAAATGTAAGAACAGACAAATACCAATAGGCCAGTTGGGTACACCTAGCAAATTAATTTTTTTGGTCAGAAAAATTCAGAGACTGCATTGACTTGATGTTAGTTTTGTTCAGTGTCTGCTCCAGTGGATTTTATGCCAGTGATCTCATAGAAGATCCTGTCAGAGAGGGTGAAGATTGCCTGGAAATGCTAAGACCTATAATATAAGACTTCCTTCCTTCTAATGCCACTGACAAGTCTTGCTTTGTGTGTACTGATACAAACATTTTGTAGTTAGAGGTGGCAGGGAAAAAGTTGTTTCTTTGCTATCCACCATAGTTTGTTGCCTTGTCATTGTATGTGGATAAAATACAATACATCAAAGAGCTGTTTCATAAGCTCACACTGGAGCAAGACCATGAGTGGCACAGAAAACACCAAACCTGCTCTCAGGAAGTTTATGCTCCTTTGCATAGTGTAGGAATAACAGAAGAAATCCTTCCCTAGTCTCTTGGACTCCTATAACCAACAAATGTTTTTCACCCTGCTGGCTTACAAACACACTTAAGAGCAGTCAGCCTTCCAAAGCCTTGTGTTCCACATCAATAAATTCAACCAAGAGCAAATGTAAAAGGAAATAGTTGCAGAACATATGCACCATACTATTTTTCATGTCATTTTCCCCAAACAACACAACAAATATTCACATGGTATTTGCATTTTTAAGTATTATAAATAAACTGCAGATGACTTGAAGTGTGTGAGCGGATGTGGTTATACTATAAGCAAATGCTAAGGCATTTTATGTAAGGGACAAACTTGAGTATCCATCAAGTTTGGTACTCAGAGGTCTTTAAGATTTTCTTAGCTGACAAAGTTTGCCCTGGGTCTTGTAGGAGGCAGGAATATGGCTGCCATGGTATGACTCTGAGTCTTCAACTGAAAGTTCCATAGCATCATTAAAGTGAACTAGGATACACTTTTCAGATAACCAATATTTTCTAAAACTCTTATAACACTAGAACATTAAACTTTCATTAAAATAGTATAAACATGATTGTGGAATCACACATAACAGCATTCTTTGTCCAGAAAAAAAAGTTATCAGTGTTTTGTGTAACTTTGCATAAGCATAACCCTGCACACAAAATATGAATGAAAATGAGTACATAGTTTAAATCTGCTTTTTCAACCTGAACCCTTTCCTTGTCACTGAAAGTATAATATTTATATAATGTTTCATTATTTGATCAGGCAATTATTTTTAAATATTCTCTTACTGTAAAGTAAAATATGATGTATGGACTATACTATGTTAAAACAAATGTTTTTTTGGTGAAGTCAACCTGACCACAAACGGCCATGAAAGTTGAGCTTTCAGACACTGGGGCATGCTTCCAGCACCCTCCTCTTTGCTTTGTGGCATGTTTCCTTTGGCAGAATAACCTTTTGTGTTCCTTCTGATCCTCATAAATTCTCATTCATATTCACATCTCTTCCCTGACCCCCAGAGCTAAAGATTACGACCAGTAATGGGCTGCTATGTGGTCACAATGCTAACCCAGCCCATCAGAATATCTTCTAAAGGTCTTCACTAGTATTCCCGGAACTCCTGGAGGTTGTATGTCAGAATATGAGAAGCCACAATGTCTGCCATGCAGTGAATATGCCTGCATTACATAGAAACTAACAATTGCTTAGTTGGGTGGGGTGCTACACGCCTTTAACACTAGCACCTGAGAGGTAAAGACAGGAAGGTCTCTGAGTTTAAGGGCAGCCTGGTCTACAAAAAACATCAGTTGCAATATTTGGTTTCCAAAGAAGCTACATTTGAAGTAAGTAAGTTTTATGAGAAACATTTATTTCGGTTCAAGTTAGTTATAAACATTTTTGAATCTTTTAAGCAAAAAACAACAATAAAAACCCACTTGAATATATAATTCCAAATTTCTCTACAGTGTATGGAAGTAGAAAATCTTACACAAAGTCAGAATTATATTGAGTATAGTGTGGTTCAGGCAGTGGTTGAAAATATGTCTATTGTAAAGAACTTATGAGTCTAAGGACTAAAGCCAATTCTCATATTAATGATAAGGGACTGTGTAAAGTTGTAGTCATGTAGGCATCATGCTTGCTTTCTACAGAGATGAAGTGAGGAAGCAGCTCATTAGTCACTGTGGTGAGAAGATAACATGAGTGGAAAGTAGACCCTCGCTGCAAAGTCCCACATTTGCCTTGATCTCTATATGGATAAAAACCTATGCCTGGAAGGATGGCTCAGCAATTACAGCACGCGCTGCTCTTCCAGCTCATCCGGAAGAGCCCAGTTCGGTTCCCAGAACACCTGCCTGTAACTATAGCTCCAGGGGATTCGCTGCTCTCTTCTGGGCTCCTCAGGCACTCTCTCCTCTCCTCTCCTCTCCTCTCCTCTCCCTTTCCCTCTCCTCTCCTCTCCCCTCCCCTCCCCTCTCCCTCTCCCTCTCCCTCTCCCTCTCCCTCTCCCTCTCCCTCTCCCTCTCTCTCTCTCTCTCTCTCTCTCTCTCTCTCTCTCTCTCTCTCTCTCTCTCTCTCTCCCCCCTCTCTCTCTCCTCTCTTTCCCCTCTCCCCTCTCTCCTCTCTCTCTTCTCTCTCTCCCCTCTCTCTCCTCTCTCTCCTCTCTCTCTTCTCTCTCTCCCTTCTCTCCTCTCTCCCTTCTCCCCTCTCTCCCCTCTCCTCTCCCTCCCTTCTCTCCCCTTTCCCCTCTCCCGTCTCCTCCTCTGTTAACTGTCTCTCTGTCCCTCTGTCTGTCTCTGTCTCTCTGTCTCTGTCTGTGTCTCTGTCTCTCTCTGTCTCTGTCTCTCTCTCTCTCTCTCTCTCTCTCTCTCTCTCTCTCTCTCTCTTTCTTTCTCTCTCTCTCTCTCTCTCTCTCTGGAAAAACAAATCCCTAGGAAGGAAAGCAATGGAAGTAAGTATCCATCCAACGCCTCTATAGCATGTTCTGAGAAGCAGGCTGTTTATGAAGCTGCATGGTGACACAATACCCCAAAAAAGGATTGTTTCCATCCCTTCCCAGTCTCAGGTGAGCAATACTGTACATCTTCTATTGATCAAAACATCCTCCTTCCAATTCTGAGAATAGAACATTGACTTTATGGCAGCTATATTACTATTAAGCATGAATTGACCACCACCTTTTTTGCTTTATATAAAATACAATCAAAGTGTAAGCATTCTTCTCCAAGTTGAGATTGGAACTGAAGGATGGTGCTGTGAGCAGGAGTTTGTTTACTTTTATTATGATATAACATCGACCTGTCATGCGCCAGCCATGGAGTCATCATTTCTCTTACCCATCCTTGCCTCTGCTTGAGGATCTGATTCTGGGCATTGCACACATCTGTCATTAGCCAGCTAGCACTACATTAAGCTCCATCAGGAGAGCCCAAGACAGAACCTGGAAGAAAGAGGCTTTGCTTTCCAACACTATGCTTCCTCTTCCAGTTCCTGGATCACAGCTGCCAGCAGCATTGGGAACATTCAATTCACCTTGCAGTGACTTCTGCAGCTCCTCTCAGGGTGGCTTGCATTGAGTATCACATCTCCTAGTGGTAGCTTCTAGTGAATTCCATGGGCACAACATGGGAGAGGGAGAGGAAGAGGTTTCTTTTGTTATAAAATGCAGTGGGCCATAGCAACACCTTCTCTGGGTGCTCTGAACCTTTTTATGCTCTGGACAAGCTTCTCCCAGGTTCCTTTACAGTAGCTTCTACTCAGTTCGAGGCGGCACCTATACTCACTATTTCCTTGATGGGATATAGAATTTCTTCCTAGCTAGAGTTCCTTTACTTCCCTGAGGTTCTTCTGTGCTATTTAATGCTAATAACCATTTAATTCAGTTTTCAAAGTAGTAGTGCAGGTTTTCATTTTGAAGGTGATTATGGATTTTATTTCTTGCTGTTTGTTAATTATATTAGTTTTCTCAAAGAACTATTCCTGGATGGCTTTTTCCCCCACTGTATTTTTTTCTGTATAACCAACTTAGATTTACAGCATCCTTTAGTTGGCTTTGAAGTTTGATTCTTGGTGTGTGTGTGTGTGTGTGTGTGTGCAGCTAGAACTCTGCCATTGAGCTACATGTCCAGCTCCATCATTTCCATTAAACATCCGCTGTTTAGTGCATTGAGGCTATAAGCCACCCTTGAAGAACAAGAAGAGTTTCTTTGTGCATTTTCTGTGTGTAATACTCTTCTATTTTTCACGCCAAAGCGTGTTAA
The DNA here is from genome assembly GCA_036184795.1 of Tokudaia tokunoshimensis. NCBI lineage: Eukaryota > Metazoa > Chordata > Mammalia > Rodentia > Muridae > Tokudaia > Tokudaia tokunoshimensis. The sequence goes on from BTHU01000005.1 coordinate 2,422,003, forward strand.
TATTTTTGGTTTATTTTTAACCTAAATGAGAGAGTTATTTCCTAAACATTTGGCATTTTCCAACTCTTTCACAAATTATTAGCTTTTAACTTTTATGTGCCTTTTTATCATAAAATATTGATGTTATTATTTGAAAATCTTGAACTTCTATGACTCAACAAATGGGGATTTTTAAAAAAAAACTTTTATTCTTCTCTCATACATTATGTTCTGACCACAGTTTCTGGCCTCTTTATTAAATACGTATGTCTTTTAAGTTGTTTGTTTTTCTGATGAATTTGGTCTTTTGTCCTTATGAAGCCACAATGTGTTTTGTCTAAAATCATATCTGCTATTACTAACATAGCTACAAAAGTTTTCTACAGGTTAATATTTTCCAAGTATATATATTTTTAATGTCTTCAATTTAAACAACTCCCTACCCTTAAGATTTAGACTGTGCTTGGATTTAAAAACTCATTGAGAAAAGTTTTATCTTTCTTTTTTTTAAATTAGATTAGATTTATTTATTTTATGTATGTGAGTAAACTGTAGCTGTCTCCAGACACACCAGAATCATTGAATCCCATTACGATGGTTGTGAGCCACCATGTGGTTGCTGGGAATTGAACTCAGGACCCCTGGAAGAGCAGATCAGTGATCTTAACGGCTGAGCCATCTCTCCAGCCCAAGTTTTATCATTCTAATTTGATATATCTCTATTTTATTTATGCAAATAGTGACAATTGAGGGTTTAAATCTATTATGTATTTGTTCTTTTGTTTATGAAATACTCAGCCTTCTCTGTTATTTCTTTAGTGATGATACATTTAGCAGTTTTCCTGTTTTTCTCTTTTGGGTCTATCTGGGTCTGTTCTTTCAGTAGTTAGCCTAGGAATTGAAGCATTCTATGTACAGAATTAAATAAAAACTCCTCAAAGGTTTCTGAAAACATTAGCTTTGACTCATTTTTCTTCATGACTCATTCTTTACACTTTTCCAGGTATATTTCCTCATAACATCAAGAAGCATTAAACAAAATTATAAATGTTCTATATGACAAATGTTTGTATTTACATAAGCATACTTTTTCTTAATTCTATTCTTGATTTCATTGCTTCCAAATGGAAATATTTTCATTCTTCTTAAATGTCTTTGGAAGGAGATGTTAATTTCCCTTTACACAGAAACCACAGATGATTTATAATGTCTACATAGGCAGGCCACCTTCAATAAGTTTGTATCATTATTGCATCGGCTCTTTTATGCCTACTTATCATTGACAGATTGATGAGCTTCTGTTGATCAAATGTTGTCTGTGGATTTCTTAAGGCCAGGGACAAACTGAGACCTATCAAGAGCATCTGATAATTGAGAATAGCCTCAAACCTGGGAGAATATAAAGGTAAGTGTTTATCTCCTGCCACAAATCTCTAGATATTTCTAACTTCTTTATATTATCCTACTTTACTGATTCATAAGTTTGGGAAAGACCAAGATAGTTTTAGTTGGAGGTTGCCTTAACCTCAGGGAATGGCCCTTTCAGATCTTGGCTGAATGTGGGAAAGATTCTCTAAAATCTCAAGAGAAAATTTTTGAAGGGGGTGAAGAGAGATAGATATTAAAACCTTGTATCTAATTTCACTTCTGTTTTTCTTGTCACAAAGGTTCACGAACAGCACTCCCATAACTTCAGCACAAAATAAATAGCATTAGTGCTAGGGTATCCTCTGTATTTGTTATGCTATTTTTCTAGGTTTTGAATTTTCCAAAACAGTTTCCCAAAATATATGGAATATTATCAAAAACACACACATACACAAACGAGCATGAACAAAAACATACATACATGTACATGAACACACATGCGCATATACACTCACTCACAAACACACACATACATGCACATGAACACACATGCATACATACTCATGCACACACATGCATACATACTCATGCACACACATATACATATACATGAATACATAAACACACGTACACACACAAACACAAACAAGAATAAAGACACACATGAACACAAACACTTCTACCATGTTTTTAAAAATATTGTTAGCAAGAGACAGAAATCCAAGTAATCTTACCTCCACAATCTACACTCTATTCAAAGAACTTAAGAAACTGAAATCACACAGGGTTGACTTGCTCATGCTGGTCCAGAATGAGGCAGTGACTCTGTGTGACTGTCACTGTGAAGAACAACCCTCGTGGTGTGGGTTGGTCTGAAGTCTCGGTGATAGACATCAAGAATAGCACCAGGTTCATTTATTTACAGATCTAAAAATATCTCCTTTGATTAGGTTTGTCTATAATGAAGTTTATATTTAACCCATGGCTCTTGGTTCCATTTCTTATTGTTTCATAAATTCATAAAAAAAGAGGCATAAACTCTACATACTTCCCACTTCCCCACCAAGAAAAAACACAGATTGTAAAACATACATTTCCATCTAGTTGCAAGCTAACCTTATATATGGGAAATCATGATGAAGTAGAAAAGAAGAAACAGTGCAAGAAAACACAAATCCTACATGGCAGTTGAGGTGATTGCAATGGGAAAGAGGAGAGGCTACATCTTTTTATTCTATTAACTAAAAAATAGTGATGTTTCCAACTACTGAATCAAACAACTAATGAATCAAATGATGTACACAAGGTGCCTTGCTTTGGGCTGCCATTTGGGGCTTATGGTATTACTTTCTTTCCCCAGGTGGCTAAAGCCATGATCTAAAGCACTCTCTTCCTAACACTCAAGGACTGCTATGACACTTACCTATAAGCATGCATTCAAGAGTCTGAATTCTTTTGATTTTCTTTGACTAGAATAAAATCATCTTAGATGTAAGGAAAGACACTACAAGGAATGTACATCTTAAGTTACTAGCTACAGAAGCTTATTTATGACTTCTTCCAAAATCATTCCGTTCTCTGGTGTTTGGTCCCAGATGCAAGGTACCAGCCCATGTTGCATCTGAATTACTGGATCACTTACACTGGTACTGTACTACAAGGCAGCATCCCATAGAATGGATAGAGTCTGTGCTGCAGTAGAAAAGAGTGAAAAAGTAAGAAAGGTAAACAGAGTCAAGGCTACTGAGGACTTTATAGATCATTAAAAGGTTTTTAAAAGCCATATGTTGTCTTGGAGGCAGTCAAGAATGAGATTGTAAGATGGGAGAAATATGATCGGTAGATAAGTCCTAGTAACTTATCTAGCTGCGGCGGCGGCTTTCAAAACCATCTGCAGCCAGTTTAACAAACAATCTGGAATGCCACCAGGAACAAATTAAAATAGTCAACCCTAGAAGAAATGGAAGTCTAGCATGGCTGAGCAAAACATTGCCTTCTAGAGAATGCAGAGCCTGTAAACTCCTAATACTTTAGAAACCCTGAAAAGAATTTCTCACCACCAGTGTCTTATGGAGAATTAATGTTAAATTGCAAGTCATAAAGAGAATCTGTGTGTAGAACTGGATTGTTAGGCAATGAGCACAGAGCTCTGTGGTGCTGCTGGTGAGAAGCACAGCTGAACAAAAGAAGAAATGAGGCTAACTCTGAAGCGATCAGTAAGTGCTCAGCTGGCCATCCTGAGTTGGCACGATAATGGCAAAGGGTGTCATCTGGGTGGGAGCAAGCAAGCAAACTAAGGTTAGGTGATAACTAAACTGGATGCATCGTGCAGAAGTTCATGAAAAGATCAAAATGATAGGTTGGCTTTTCTTGAGCATGAACTCATATCAGTCAAGAAACTTTTACTATTTCTTAAGTCATAGCGAAATCCATGAACTACTATAAAATAGGATCAATAAGATTTGCTACATTTCCTACATGTCAGTACATGACTTTGCATGAAGTCTGAAGTCACTCTGACACCAAGATGTATTAACCCCTTGTTTACCTTCAGCTAAGTCCTAGTAACTCCACCTACTTTAGAATATATTATGCAAAGCACTGTGGGTCATGATAATTTTTTACACAAATACCAAATCTTTTGACCATAGTTTTCAATCCCAGTCCTCTCATCTCCCCTCTTCCTGTTGAGCCCCCTTTTTCCCAAAATAGCCCTACTTCCAATTTATTGTCTTTTTACATTTTTTGTGTGTTCATAGGTGTGTTTGTGTGTGTGTGTCACCTTTTCTTATTCATTAGTTGATGGGAATTTCATGATCTTTCAACCATACTGCTCCAAGCTAAAAGGTCCTCCCCTCTTCCTCCCAACATCAAAGCAGTCATAAGAATTTTACTGCTGTTGTATATCTAATAATAGGTGGAATCAAATCTCTGATAATTTAACTTCTGGAAAAATATTGCTATCACCTCTGTGTTGAAAATAAGAAAGTCAAGACCCATGAAGTATACTAGCATGCAACTTGCTAAAGTGGTAGAGTCAAACTAGGCATTTGGCTGCCTTAAAACCGTATATTCATCCTTAGTGTTTCTGGATTTAATCTAAGGATTTCAGACCAGCTCACATTAGCAATGAAAATAAAATACACATGGTAGGACTGTCTGAGATAATTAATTTCTCCATTCAGAGTTTTCACCATTTACCCTTAAGTTCACTATATTCAGACACTAGATGTCTCTTGACCAATACACTCCTATCATCTTATTATTAATTGTACAATAATATTTCAGAAATTAAAGATGTGCTTCAGTATCTATCTTAAACTGCTCACAACTCTAAACTTTTAAGGATGGGGTCTTCTACAACAAAATTTTACATTCCAAGCTCTTTGTTCTATACATTTTTTCATGGTCAAAACATATGTGGTTCATAGTATGATTCCTGTTCCAGTGGCTTCCAGCGACAGATGTGTGTCTCTCTAAGCAATTCACTAGGAATTCAAAGAAGGAAAGAAGTTACAGAGAAGACTTACCCCAATAACTTGGGATTTTAACTCAGCATCCAATTTTCTATTCCACTGACCTATTAAAGCATATCTCTCCATCATTCCCTCAACTGTAGGGAGGAGCTGACCACCAGCAGCAATCCTGTTTTTGATGTTTTGGGTTAATTCTTTACTGGCTTTCTATGCAAGCCCTAAAAGAAAGTTAACTGTGAATAATAGAAATTTATAAATATGTCTAAGATTCTTCAGAAGTAACGCAGACATAAATGTAGACTATCAGACACACTAACCACAAAACGCTGATATTTGAGTGCATAGCAGCCAATGGGAAGATGGTTAAATGTTTAAAGGCCTTTGTTTTATAATGATTTTCTAAAGAGAATCAACAACAGGAATAACTCACCCTGAGAAAGCCAGATTTTTATGAGATTTTTGAGAATGATTTAAAAGTCAAATAAGAGTTAGATAAGGTTCTGAGATTTTTTAAAATTAGGATGGACAATTTTTAATGTCACTCTAAATGCAATGTAAAAAGTTGTTTTAACTTCAATGAACATGTTAAAACTTCATTTTGAGGGTATTATATGAACATGGAAGGACATTCTGATATTTTCAAAAGCAGTAAGAAGTAAAATTTATACCAGAAGCTGTTCTGATTGCTGTCGATAGCAATTTAGCACGGGAATAACATATAACAAGCACAATGCTGTTTTTTGCCTTTATTGCCTCTTTTCCCATCAGACATTATGTGAATTAGAATTAAGTCCTCTACGTGCCAATTCAGTGGGATGCGCACGATGATTACTTCTCTTAAGCTGCATACCAACTGCTGGTTTCCTAATTTATACAAAATTTCATAGCAGAGGAAGAAACTGAGAAAGGGAATCCATTAGAGAATGAAAGTGTGCACCACGTATTCAAAGTGTAACCATCCCCAGACACACCATAAACTCTTCTTATTCAGTTTTCATTTTATTAACTCTGTCATAATTAACAGTCTCATAGAGATGAGGACAGAAACTGTGGTGGCAAATGAGCACAGGAACTCAGCATTCAGAAGCATAAATAGTCAGTGCTAAGGATCCAAGGCTCCATTCTGTGGATAATGTTGTCAGCAAAGAGAATATCTAAATATCTGGTGAAGGTTTGATACTATAAATGCTAGACATTTACTAAGCACACCCTCATGGACATGTACATGACATTATATAATCACTAAGGTACATATGTTTTTATATACTAAATATAATTGGCATTTATTTTATCATGTAAAAAATTGGGCAATTTCAGAATAATCCTTTTCCAAAACCCAGTAATTCCTCACCTAACTAAACACATACCCAATAATATTTGCACACATATGTTTATGACAGCAACATTCATGAAATGAATTAGCTCAAGAAACTATCAACTGTTAAAAAGATGATGAAATATAGCATACCCATACAACTGTCTATTATATGGTAACAAAAGTAATGAAGTGTTGATATATGACCTAACATAAAGTAATCAATAATATTGAGATAAGTAAAATATGTTAATCAAAGTATGTTTTTGAATGTTTCTGTCTATGAGAAATGTCAGGAGTAGAAAAAGTTAGGCATGTAAAGACCTAGTGATTCTAGTCACTGGAGAGTGTTTTTCTAAAGGACCTGGAGTAATAACATCCTGAAACTAAGCAGTAATAGTGCTTCTATAACTTGAAGAATATGCTAAATGCATTTAATAAATGAGAAATTGTAAAAGTCAAACCTCAGGACTTCTGAATTATCTCTATAAATTATTATAAAATATGTTACCATGGTTACCTTAGAATAATATGAATTTCTGAATTCACAACATGCACCATTAGAAAGAAAGCATTGCTAAAGACATGCCACGAGCAAAATTAAGGCAATTGATTGTTCACCCATTCTAGACACAATTAACTTTTAAGAATGAATAGTTAATTGTCACAAAAAAATCTGATCAAATCACCTTTCATAGGCAAGTAATTTGCAATCTAACATTTGATACTTACTTTAAGCAATGTTAAAATGTCACTTATTATCTTTACAAAGAAAGACCATGCCCTTATGTTATCAAAAAGATAGTCACTAGATCCAAAAATTATAGTAAATGTGTCCTTTTATTTGATGATGTGATAATTTTCAGACATTTCATATATTTTATAGTTTTAGTAGATTTAAATCACACATGTATAGATATTACCAATGACTGGCTTTGAATTGGACATGGTATACAAGAAGAGAATTGATGTTTAACTGATATCCCTGTAACCATTTACTTGAGTTACTGTAAAATACCCTCCAGTCTCTCAATACATCAGTGTCTTATTGATCCAGACCCTACCATGAGCCTCTATTCCAAAATCTCTATGGTAAGCATGACAGATGTGCTACCCAAAGGGGGATGATTAAGTATTCAGGGTCTAACTTGTAATTAAGGAATGAAAATCTGGTATACATCACAACTTAGAAGAAAAGTGTTTTCAAATTACTTTGGTACAAACTCTTCTGACTCAGAAAGCCTCCAGCCAGAGAAGTTAGCAATGTTGTGTTCAGTTTGCAGCAACATAGAAAGAGTTCTGAGGAAGGCATTAGAGTTAGTTGAATGTTCATGTGATCACTGAGTAGGCAAACACATGTAAGCTCTTCATCTTCGCTGTATCCTTTCCCATTCTTCCTGAGGATCAGATTAAAAGAAAATTTGATGTAGTTTAAATTTTAAGTAGCAATAATTAAGAGAATTCCATTCCTATTTGCCAGTTAATGGTTTTAAGATCATCACAAAACAAAACCAACCAGCAAATAGATGAAACCACACTGGGAAAACAGCTCAGTGGGTAGTGCTTGCATCCTAGTCATGAAGACCTGAATTGGACCCCCCAAACCCATGTAGAATACGAATGCTATAGTGTGTACTTGCTGGGTTGGGGTGGTAGTCCCAGAATTCCTGGGACTCTTTGCTCAGCCAGTCTAGCCTAAATGGGGGCTGGACAGTGCTTCCAAGGTGACATTTTATGTCCTCTGCTCCACTGCCACACACATATGTTCATATGTACTTGCACATACATTTGTATCTACATAAAATCCACACACATGTAAACACACACATACAACCATATTTCACCGTGAGGGAAAGGCCGATTAGGCCTCACCCCTGATAGAGGGACTCAAGAGTCCCCTGGAAGATAAATGGGTAAGCACAATGAGGTATATCCTTTTAGCCCTGAAAAGGAAGAAAATTCTGACTTATACAATTGCATGGAAGAAGCTTGAAAACATGGACAGTATGTAAAATATGCTGGTTATCTTACATATAGTCTTTACTTGATAAATACTGCCTAAATTTCTATTTAGTTTGAGAGACCTAGACTAGCAAATTCATAAAGCAAAAAGTAGAAAGATGTTTCCCCCGGCTTAGAATCCAGAGTGGAGTATTGTTACTAAATGGGAATCCTATTTCAGTTAAGAGAGACAAAACTTCTGGAGATGCATGGTGATAAGATTTGCAGAACAGTGTGAATATATTTAAACATTACACAACTGGACACTTAGAGGTGGTTAACACTAAACTTTATGTCATGTATATTTTATTTCAGGAAAGAAATAGGATTTAACATGGCTATCATGCATGGAAACTGCTGGTTCAAAAATGGTACTATCATGAAATAGAGCTCAAGACCTGCATTGAGTATCCTGGTACTCCCATTACCAGTCAGGAAACAGAAGACTTGAAACTATAGACTGTGTACTGACATTTATACTATATATAACACTTCTGGATGGCTGAGAAATTTTCTCAGAGTTCTGGACATCAGAAGACCATGATTAAGATGTGAGAAGGGTTGGTCTAGTGATGTATTTCTTCCTTGCTTAAAGAAAGTTTCCATCTTTCTGCTTAAGTGGCCTTCCTTTTCTGCATGCAGGCTAATAGTCTCTCTCTCTCTCTCTCTCTCTCTCGTAATGATTCCTGTCCTATTTGATTAGAAGTTTATCCTTAAGACTTTACTTAACATTAATTAGTCCCTTGAAAGCCTTAAATCTAAATGCAGCCACATTAAGGGTTACAGTTTCAACATAGGAACTCAGTTCATAATAGGCCTGAATATACTCTTGCAAACCACTTCACAGCATCATCATATGAGACAACTGCTGACCAAATTCTAAAAGTTTGCACTGAATCAATACTGCAAAATTCTCTTTAGATAATGAAGTAACCAGGATTGTACTGCCAAGTGAATAGAAATTTTAAATATAGCAAATTAGTTGAAGATGAGGCATATAGTGGTTCTCTGGGGGAAAGCATGAGCTCAATTATTCAATAAGAAAGCACAGAGTATTGCACCTTTGCACAGTGCCTCATCCATCAGATGAGATAATTGCATCTTCATCCATCACTTGGTACAGTAGAAATAAAATTGTTATAACAGAACATCAATGTGGACCACTTTGAAACAAAATACTCCATTTCAATAAATGTCTTATCTGCCATAATGATTTCATCTTGAGATGTAGTAATGTTAGCTATGGTTCACTTGCTAGTCTGCTCATATGTTTCCTTAATAAGTTTAAGAACATTTGATTGGTAGAGAGAAAGTTTCTTTACACTTCTATAGACTATGGAAGGCATGGTACACAATCTCCGACTTTATGTGCTACAGTTTTCAAAAAGTGGTTAGTTTTGTTCCTACTGATTTGTTTTACTGGTCACCTTGTATTGTTTCTGACACATGTTGACCTGAGGCCCACAGATATTAGCATACTCTTTCTCCTTTCTTAGCATCTGTCCAGTTATTTTTTTCAATACTTAAATAACTTTAAGTTAGATTACACTTTGTCATGATAATATCCTAAAAATAAGAACTTCTAAGTCGCTTATAATAAGAAGTAAAAACCTGGCCAGTGAAATGAAACAAAAGGACATCTGTAGCAGGGAACCAGGCAGCTTTGAAGCCTCTGTGCTTAGCCCACAAGGAGAGAGTGATCTCCCAGCAGCGATTACTTCTGAGTGCAGAAGTGATATCTCCACCTTCTCTCTGGAGGGGTACAGCTAGGAAGGCACAGGGCATACAATCAGTGGAGCTGCTGGGACGGGAGTCAGCCCTTCTGGCCACCATTTGCAGCAGGGAACCAGCCAGCTCCACAGCCTGCTGTGCACAGACCATACCAGAAGAGAGTTGATCTCCCAGGAGTACAGACACAAACTTACAGGCCCATAGGAGGGACAAGCTCCAGCCAGAGACAGCAAGACCAACCAACACCAGAGATAACCAGATGGCAAAAGGCAAGCACAAGAACCCTACCAACAGAAACCAAGGCTACTTGGTAACAACAGAGCCCAGTTGTCCCACCACAGCAAGTCCCGGATACCCCAACACACAGGAAAAGCAAGAGTTGGATTTAAAGTCTCATCTCACAATGCTGTTAGAGGACATCAAGAAAGACATAAATAACTCCCTTAAAGAAATACAGGAGAACACGGCTCAAATGGTAAAAGCCTTTAAAGAGGAAACAAAAATCCCTGAAAGAAATACAGGAGAGCATGGGTGAACAGGTAGAGGCCCTTAAAGAGGATACACAAAAATCCCTTAAAGAATTACGGGAAAACACAAACAGACAAGTGAAAGAACTGAACAAAACCATCCAGGATCTAAAAATGAAAGTAGAAACAATAAAGAAATCGCAAAGTGAGACATCCCTGGAGATAGAAAATCTTGGAAAGAATTCAGGAGTCATAGATGCAAGCATCAACAACAGAATACAAGAGATAGAAGAAAGAATCTCAGGAGCTGAAGATACCATTGATTCAACAGTCAAAGAAAATGCAAAATGCAAAAAGCTCCTGACAAACATCCAGGAAATTCAGGACACAATGAGAAGACCAAACCTAAGGATTATAGGTATAGAAGAGAGCGAAAATTTCCAACTTAAAGGGTCAGTAAATATCTTCAACAAAATTATAGAAGAAAACTTCCCTAACCTAAAGAAAGAGATGTCCATGAACATACAAGAAGCCTACAGAACTCCAAACAGACTGGACCAGAACAGAAATACCTCCTGTCACATAATAATCAAAACACCAAATGCACTAAACAAAGAAAGAATATTAAAAGCAGTAGGGGAAAAAGGTCAAATAACTTATAAAGGCAGGCCTATCAGAATTACAACAGACTTCTCACTGGAGACTATCAAAGCTAGAAGATCCTGGGCAGATCTCATACAGACCCTAAGAGAACACAAATGGTAGCCCAAACTACTATACCCAGCAAAACTCTCAATTACCATAGATGGAGAAACCAAGATATTCCATGATAAAACCAAATTTACACAATATCTTTCCACAAATCCAGCCCTACAAAGGATAATAGACGGAAAACGCCAACACGAGGAGGGCAACTACACCCTAGAAAAAGCAAAAAAGTAATCTTTTTCCAACAAACCCAAAAGAAGGTAACCACACAAACATAAAAATATCATCAAAAATAACAGGAAACAACAATCACTATTCCTTAATATCTTATAACATCAATGGACTCAATTCCCCAACAAAAAACATGGTCTAATAGAAATATTTTTCATGTAAATCTTCAATTTTATCAGAAATGTTTGTGATTCCTCTTTCAATTTAGTAATGTTTTTTATGTCTACCATTTTAACTGTATTATTTTCCATGATAATCTTTAATTTTAACATTTTTCTATATATTTCTTCAATTTTATCAGAAATATTTTCCATGTAAATCTTCAGTTTTGTCAGAAAATGTTTATAATTCCACTTTAAATCAATTTAGGAATATTTTTATGCCTACCATTTTATCGGTATGATTTTTTCCATGAAATAGTCAATCTTAATGTGTTTTTCTATATATTTTTTCAATTTTATCAGAATTATTTTCCATGTAAATTTTCAATTTTATCAGAAAATGTTTATAATTCTACTTTCAATCAACTTAGGAATATTTTTATTCCTACTAATTTATCTGTATAATTTTCCATGAAATAATCAATTTTAATGTTATTTTATATTTTTCTACAATTTTATTCAAAATATTTCCCATGTAAATCTTCAGTTCTATCATAAAATATTTTTACTTCCTTTTTCAATTAATTTAGTAATTTTTTATGTCTATCATTTTACTCTTTAATTTTCCGTGAAAATTGTCAATTTTAATGTGCTTTTCTATATGCTTCTTCAATTTTGTCAGAAACATTTTCCATGTAAATCTTTAATTTTATCATAAAATGTTTTTTTTACTTCCTTTGTCAATAAAAAATAAATTTAAAAAAAAAAGTGGAACAAAGGATAAGGGGGCTTACTACAAAGGCTGAATTATATCACATAGTAAAGTATTTAAATGACTTCTGCAAGCCATCCTCTGACCTACACACACATACACACACACACACACACAGAGAGAGAGAGAGAGAGAGAGAGAGAGAGAGTAACTTACGTGCATGTAGGCATGCATTCACATGCCACACACGCACGCACACACGCACACACACACACACATACACACACAATGTCAAAAATAAATACAGCAAAATTTTTTGTAAATTTACTTATGGGAAGTAGCATTATAGGGACATGTTACATGTTACAAGTCAGAAGAACTGATTTCTTACTCCTGAAGCAATCTGAAAACACTTCCTTCTGAAGCATGGTACATTTTCTTTGTGGATTTTTTTTACTCACTTAATGAACAAGGTGAATGAGTTTTGCCTAAAATAGGCTCCAGTCTTTTATCAAAATCCCAACTACCGAAAACAGATGGTTTATAGCTAATTCATTCTGTTTTTCATGTTAGAAATTCCTCTTACCACAGATACCTAATAATATACTTACATTACAATTGCAAGTAAATTAAAGTATTCAAGTATTATAATAAAATAATGATTACATTTATATTTCATTTATTGTGTTGAGTGATTAAGATTCAAATAAAAGTGATTTCCATATAAAATGGATGTAATCCCCATCTTCAAAGAGATATCAACAACTGCTGAATACTAACAATGTGCAAATCTCGTAAATTATTCTTTCTTTTCTTTTTCTGTTGCTGAAACAATATTTCTCTGGTTAGCCCTGTCTGTCCTGGAACTCGCTTTGCATACCAGTCTGGCCTCTATTACAGAAATCAGTCTTGTTCCACCTCTGCCTCCCAAGTGTTGGGATAAAGGTGTATGCCATAATGCATAGTTCATAAACATTCTTATAATGCATTTCTGCATCAAGCAATAGTTTAGAAGTGGCTAGTAAGTAAAAAACAGAACTTACATTTTACTTCTTACAAACTTAAAACTGGATTTCCTATCATGAAGCATAAGCACATGATGTATCGCTTACAATCATATTTTAAGGTTTTCTTTCTCCACTCTGTTCTTTGATCACCCTTATATCACATCATAAACTCTGATTCTTCATTGTGTACTCTTATGACTAAGTTTATATCAACTTGACACAAGCTAGAGTTGACTGAAAAGAAGGAACCTCAATATCGAAAATGCCTCTATAAGATTTGGCTGTGGGACATTTCCTTAGTCATTGATGGGGGAGGGTGGGTCTATAAGAAAGCAGGATGAGCAAAACACAGGGGAGCAAGCCAGCAAGGAGCACCCTCCATAGCCTCTGAATGAGCTCCTGCCTCCAGGTTCCTGCCCTGCTTGAGTTCCTGCAGAAATAAAAACCAGAGACGCCCAATGCAATAATGACACAACTGATTGAAGACTGTGGCATTTGTCATATAGCATTTCACACAACAAAAAAGGATAAAAGAAAAACAAAAGTGAAAGGAAAAATAAAATTAAATTAAAACCCAAAAGCCACCTTTCTCTCAAGCTGTTATAGTCAGCTCTCCTTCTACCCACCACAACAGGGACTGAAGCAGGGTATTTTGCACATTAGACAAACTATCACTGTGCAAAATCCCCAGCACCCTACAAGTTTAAAAACATGTGGCTTTTTGAGGCACAAAGAAAATTTAGATTTTATCCCAGTTTAAGTAAAGTAAAGGGAAATTTGAATAGATAACTGATATATCCTGCATATATATATATATATATATATATATATATATATATATATATATATATATATAGTTCACAGGAGATAATGAAGCAAAGGCAGAAATCAAGACAACAAGCTGACCATGAGGAGATGGTCACATTAACTCATGTGTGAAATATTGGTGGCTTGATACAGAGCAATAATGATAGCAGCATAGGAGAAACAAAATAGAATACATAGAAATTAGTAGTCACTGGCTATAGATGCTTGAAAAAAATATCATATAGAAAGATCATAAGTTTCTGAGTTGTAAGCTACGCAATGGTATCGTTAAATAAAGTGAATCTATACAAAGAGGAGAAACAAACTCATTTTCAGAGACATTTGGGGTCAACGTAAATAGCAAGGTAGATCCAACAAGTAATTGTCTATCTAAGACTATTGCTCAGAGAGAGAACAGCCAGGCTTTGTGTATACACAGGAAGGTAGAAGTTAAGCTCATTAGGCAGCTTGGGGAACCAGAAGAATGCGCCCAGTGAGAAAGCAAGTTCGAAAGCTCTATAGACTTAATGGGGATGTGTGATGACTTTCAAATGTGTCCAGTTGGCTAGGTTGAACAGCATTCCCCTCAATATTCTCTTTTATTTCTTGTGTAATGTGAAGTTAATCTGAGTTTCTTGCTAGAGAGAAAGGTGAGAAAGGAGTTAACTCCATTTGAAAAGACATATGCTGTTGTGATCTCTGGTTTATCTCAGTGCCATGTGCCTACCTATGTCCTATTTGTTTGTAGTGCCATTTGACTCATGTGCCAGCTATGTGTGTGTTAATAGTCAGGCTGAAGGGTCCAAGGTATATTTACTGTTAATGTCAAAGAAACATGAAAGATGTGTGCTGTAGTTCGTGTTGGGAGAGTTCCAGTTTTTTGTTCTCAGGGTTTATGGTAGTTAAGATTGCCAAGTTGACAAAATTTAGAATAATCATGGGAACAGTTTTTAGATTATATCTATGAGAGATTTTCTAGATTGTTTTAATTGAGACAAGAAAATCAACTCTAATATGGGTGGCATCATTCCATCCTCCAAGTTTCATGACTGTGGATGCAATTTGAACAACTACCTTAAGCTCCTGCCACCATTCATTCCTTATTATGGTGAACATTGACATCAAACTGTGAGCCAAAATAAACTCTTCCTTCCTTAAGTTACTTCATTTGGGTATTTTATAACAGCAACAAGAAAAGTACAAAGCCAAGATTCAAGCTTGTTGTAATCTTCCTTTCCTCACAGCAGCCTCTCAGATCTCTGCTCCAGTATTAGACATGAAGATTACTTAGCGCATGCATTTGATTTCAAAAACCAATTCTCTTTCAGTAGATATATTAATTACAGGAGTTAGAGAGAGAAAGAGAGAGAGAGAGAGAGAGAGAGAGAGAGAGAGAGAGAGAGAGAGAGAGAGAGAGAGAGAAAGAGAGAGAGAGAGAAAGGAGGAATTGCATAGAAATAGCATGTAAGTTTTTTGCTAGTCCTGTGTTTGAATGCTGATGGGAGAGACAGTGAAGATCAGATCCAAAGAGACTTGGAAGGAGTGTCATTTAACAGTTGAGAAAGTAAGGGCTTGCAACTGACATGGATATCTTTCAAGAGAAGGAAGAACTTGCCAAATGCTGCAAAAAAATTCACTAAGTACAACCTAAAGCCTTCTGGTTGTGCTTAGCAATTATGATAGTGACTGATCTCTGCTAAAATTATGTCAGAGAAATAACTGCAAAGGGAGAGCACTAAATGTAGTTTAAGTAGCACTCTAGAAATAGTGAGAAAATTTACACTAATTTTATGTTTTTGAAGAGGTTAGATTTAGTAGTTTAAGGGTTGTCTTAGGGTTCTTTTGTGTGTTGGTTGACTTATCCGTCAAAAAACATAAACACAAAAATAACCTCTAGAAGAATGTTTCGTGTAGCATAGAGTGGTATTACACAATATTCATAGTATATAAAAGATCCCTAGATGGTTTGTCTTGAAAGCCGAAATTCTATACCACTAAAAACCTATTGTGCTGTTTTCCCCGTCCTTCTGATCCCAGTGGTAACTAGGACTCTGATTTCCTCGAGGTTTGATTACTGTGAAAATCTCATATAAGTAGAATCACATATATAGTCTTTATCCTTTTGTGGCTGACTTTTTCACTGCCATAATGTTCTCAACTCCGTATTTCCTTCTTTTCAAAAGCTGAATGAAATTCTATACTATGCATATATTTTATTTTCTTTGCTCATGTTTTCTGCTGATGGACATTTAAATTGCTTCCACCTCTTGGGACTATTTGGGAGAAATGATGCAATGAACACAAAAGTACAAAAAACACTTCTGATGAGATCTTAGTTTCAGTTCTTTAGAATATGTAGCTAAAAGTAAGATTTTTAGGCCAGTAATTCTAGTTTTAACTTTTTGAGAAATGGCCATACTGTTTTCCATAGCAATTATTCATTTTATATTCTCACCAAACTTATCTACACCAGTGTTTTTTTATATATAAAGACATCATAGACATCATATACATAGACAACATATACATACACATCAAATGCATATGCATGTACATGTACATATATATGCATCATATACATATGCATCATATACATATGCATCATATATATGTATATATACCACATGCATATTCATATGAATCATATACATCATATATACATAGTCATACATACATGTGTGTGTGATATTCTAATTGATTCTAAGTGATATTACATGTGTCTTTACCCAGCATTTACATAATGATGAAATTTGAACCATTTTTATCTGTCAGCCATTTGTCTATTTAGAGAAGAGTTACCCAGTCTACTGCCCATTTTTTAAAATAGATGCCTCACATGTTGTTGTGTCACAGAAGTCCTTGGATAGTCTAGACACTAGTCTCTTATCATGTATGTGGTCTGAAAACCATCTTGGAAGCTTTCATTTAACATTTTTGAAGTTTTCATTGCTCTATGGGAGTTTTAAAGTTTGACACAATCCATTTTATTTCTATTCTATTGTTTATTGTGCTGGGATCGTATGAAAATCATTGCCCAATCCAGCATCATGCTGTTTTCTTCTAGAGGTTTGTAGTTCCACTTTACACGTTCTCCAACCACCATATTTAGAAAAAATGATGTTTTCTTCATCTTTTTGCCTTTGGAATGTCATTGGTTTTAATTTGGGCATACATGTGAGGGTCTATTTATGGATTTTTTTATTTATGAATTATTTATTTTTTTTTAATTTATTGATCCAAATCTCTGATTTTCTGCCAGTGTGACATGGCTGTGACTCTTGTAATTTTATAAGACACTGATTTCTTCTAGAGAAATGGCAAGGACAGAGCAAGAACCAGTGATCCCTAATCCTGTCTGAGAGACTGAGAGTTGTTTTGTGAGAGTCTGAACAAAACTAGATGATACAAAGCTAAGGGATGAAACATTCTTCAATGACATGCCCTTTATGCTTAAGACTAGTTGTTTTCCTGAACAATTTTATACATAATTTGCCATCACAGTCAGGTTGTGTTGCTGTAACAGAGAACATACTAACTAAAAGATGGAGATACAGACTTAATCCTTATTTTTGGTTTCTCATTGCAAATTCTAGTATACAGTAGAATTTGTGTTGATACATTGATCTAAAGAATTTTTTTCTCAAATCCAATACAAATGCTGATATCAGACAATGACACAATGGATTTGTTATTTCTATAACTTTGTATCTTCTACAAAAAAATACTGTTCACTAGTTTTTCTCTAAAATTTGCTGTCAAAATATTTATTCTGAATACTTTTTATATTCAGAGTGATAAGAGGTAAGAACTTGGAGCAGAGAGAATGATGACCCACTTAATGAATTAACTTCCTGAAATTACAGAGGCACCAACAAAAGAATTCTTTAACCTTTAAAAAGAACAATAGGAAAAAGTGGTTTTGTGCAATATAAATTTTATGTTACCTATGTTCAACACAAAACCAGTATTAACTAAGATTATGAATGGATTTTTGAACTCTTTTTTAAAAAGTTAAAGTACACACATATTTTAGAAATCTTGATCTACTTGGATTAAGGAAATATATAGACCAGGCTATCTAAATTTCTCTGGTTTACTTAGGATACTCAAAGCAAGATGGTACAGCTGAATTAATCACAAGCTTTAGCTAATTCTTTTTGCATCCTTATTAATCAGGTTAGGGTTTCTTCTCTATTAATGTAAACAGAGAAAGGTCAGAAATTTCACTGGGGGCATGTTCCAGGGCATGGGAATTAAGTGAAAAGTCATCTTTCATTCCTCCTGGGACTGAAAACAGCCTCAGTTCTCAGTTCTGAGTATTAGATCATGCGGAATGTACTGAACTCACAGGGCGTATAGTTTCTGTGCAACAATGAAGGTCATTTATTATAGGATTGTCGTCCAAGTTTGCAATGATTCTTTGATTAGTGAAAAGTGGTTGTGCATGTTATGCCTTGGGATGTTTCTTTACTTTTTTTTCTCCAAGAGGATTTTGTGGATTGCACTAATGCTCCATGGGAGAATTTTTAGCCCTAGCTTTGTTACATGATGTGCCAAAGGTGGTTAACAATGAGCAGATAGTTTAAATTAATTTAAACGGATTGTGTGTTTTTTTCTCTAAGGGAAGAATCGTGTTGCTCCTTTAGACTCTCTCATAAGAGATGGCAGAAGAAGGTGCTGCGTGAAACAAAACTCATCTTCATTCTTAGAGTTTAGCTGTGCAATGACTTGTCATTTAACCTTCCGCCCCGCCAGCCTCCCACGCCATAAGCCACTTTCCTGTCTCAGGGTTCCCGCACACCAGGTATTGTTCATTATGGTAGGATCAGCAGAAAAACGTTTAACTGAACATTCTTGAATGGTTTGTCCTTTCCCCAAATTCTGCTCTATCTTTTATCCCTGCACATCTTGTAGGCAGGACAAATTGTGGGTCTCAGGTTTTGTGGTTGGGTTGGTGTCCCAATGCCTCTATGGGAACTTTTTCCTGATTACAGGAGCTGGTCAGTTCAGGTTCCAAGTCCCTCCTTGCTTAGGAGTCTTAGCTAGTGACTGTATACCCTCTTAAAGAAACATACAGATTAGCAGGTCCATGAATATATCCTAGCCCAAAGGTTTCTGGGACACATTTACCCAGGATGGCTTAAGCTCCCTCAGACCCAGTTGGTTACCTTAGTTCTGCCAAAAGTGCACTTCCATGGTATCTCCCTAACCAGTGAACATTTGTTGATAGGAATGACTGATGCTTTCTTTTAGAAACCAGTTCTCTTACTACTAGGGGTAGAAGAGGGTCCAGATATGGAGATTTCAGACAGCTTTCTGTCAGTCTGTGGGCTCAGGTCCAAGGACAAAAGAAGCACATTTGAGCCACAGCTGCTGAAAAAAGAAACAAAAAGTCCTAGCAGAGCCAAAACCCTGCCTGAATGAAACCAAGCACTGAACAGCCTACAAGGATGGAGACTTTTGCTGCTTTCATTACTTTTTGCAAAGACAGAGATGTGTGCACCTGACTGGGGCAATTCGGGTGTGCTGAGGGGTGTAGGGGCAGGGGAGGGAGGTTTCTCCATCCCTCCTCACTTGGTTCGACATTTCTTCTGATTGGTCCTTTTTCTTTTTTTTACTTTCCAACCAGTCAGCCAATCAGGGCTCAGTTAACAGTTCCATAAATTCTAGCTTGCTAGGCTGTAGTGCTAAAGGTGCTATGGGAGCCAAAGTAGGAAGAAGCAGAAAGAAAGGTTCCAAGGACTCCCTGCTCTTTAGGAGAACGAAATGCTTGAATACTGCAGACTCTCACCCCGGACAGGTTGACTGTAATGAAGGTTCTGGTCCAGGTGGGGCACTCGCTCCATCCTGCCTTCTGGACTCTGGTGGTTACAGGCAGAGGGGCCATTCATGCTTATATCAGCTTCCAAGACTTGAATTCGGCTTGACATGGAAAAGCGGCTGCTCGCAACTTCAACAACAGATGTACACTTCAGAGACCCTCAGTTCTAGCCTTCAAGACCGTCTGGGCATGAGAGACCATTCCTCCTGATAATCCCTGCTGCTGAAATAGAAATAGTGAATATATACTTGGCTTCTTTGAAAAAAAAGTTAATAAAGAGACATATTAACACATTTTTTTAAAAATTAACTTTTAATCCAACCAGTGTGAATCATGACATGGATTACAGAGCAGTAGACTGCAGCGAGGATGTCAACAAAAAGCTAATCAATGCTTTGTGTCACATGATGGCTTCCAAGCACCATTGTTGCACAAGAAAATGTAAAAGACTTTGAAATGCCTCTGCCAATCTGTGCACAAAGTTTGAGGGGTTTTTCTTTCTACCTTAATGACACCCTATGTTTTTACATGATATCGCCTGCACCAAATTGTAAATTTAATAGACTTTTAAATTACCGATACAAAAATTCATATTATGTAAGACCTTGCTAAAGGAAGTAATTAATTTTCTTATTACCCCCCCTTAAAATGTCATGTAATTGTTGACAAACATCTAGAGTAAGCAAAAAATGTCTGAGAAAAACACTGTGAACTGAATCTAAAAGTTAAATTAGTTAACTTGAAACAATGCTATATTTTTTTTTTCTGAATCTGGGGGTGTTTGTGGTATTCCACTCTTTTAAAATGTAATTTTTTTCTTCATCCTAATATTCACTTATGTATCTATTATGCAGCAAGTCTTTATTTTAGGAAACCCTCCTCCTGTGTTAGGTTCTAGCTTGGGACTTGAAATTATTCAAACTTACAGCTTTCAAGACAGAATTTAGAGATTCTCCAAGCTGCACCAGGTCAGAACCTTGTTGGCACAGATGGTCTGGCCCTGCTGTTTCCCAAAGTACGTTTCACTGTCTGCTTTGTGCCCAATTTTAGTCTAAATGCCACAGGGCCACAATAAATGCTTAACGGTACTGTTTTCATACATGTAAAATATTTGAAAGCAAATAAAGCTTTATTAACTTAATCTGAGGAACAGCGGTGCCAGCTGCTTTTGCTTTATTTACTGCAATTAAGTTATTGTAGCAGATCCCAGCAGTGGGATTGGATTTAGAATGCACTCCCTGGACCTAAGATTTATACTTAACAGGACAATTCTCCTCTCACCAACCCCAGGCAACCAAATTCTTCATGAAGCTTAGGTAATATTCATTTACCTATTTTATTAAGGGGTCTGATAATACTAGCCCTAAAGTATTTAAAGGGGCCTTTGGTCATAAGCAGGTCAACTTAAACACTAAATTTGGAGCTAGAAAGATCTCTGTTCTGAAGCCATCTGACCTGATCAAGTTCTTAAATCAGGTAGCTTTAGTTTGCCCATATGTGCAAATAATAATGTTCATCCATAAAAATCATTGAGCCGTTAAGAAAAAAATGTAAGTGATAGGTACTGATCAGTGGAAGATATTTGATACTTGTTCTGATAAAATTTAGATAATGAATTTTAAAATAAATGTAATATCTATACTGCTGCTATGTAAAATACATTCTAATGTTTATTGCACTTCTCCAAAATATGATATTTAACTGATTGGGCCAAAATAAACTTTTAGATCCTTCAAAATGCGTTTGCTACAGATCAGCTCCAACATCACTGGAGAAAAGAAGAAATAAACCACTACCATTTGTAGATGCTACCTGCACAGTAGACAACCTGTTCTCAGTACGGCGATTTCTACAGAATCAACACACAGGTGCTGGGTCCTAGTGGGATGTGGCACACACAGAGGACATTACTTCAAAGAGGAACATGGAGCCCTGTGCCTAGCTATTGGATAAGCAGCAGACAGACAGCTTCCCTAGCACTAGTGAATGACCTATCACGTGGTCGTCACCTATGGTCATGATGCTATATAGGAGATTCTTCCCTTGACAGTGCTATTTTTAATAAAGAGAAGTCTTCCTTTGAAGACTACAAAGGCTGTACTTCCATTATTCACACACTCTGGTTCTCATTCTGAAACTATTTCTTCCCCTTCTACTCACCCAAGGTCACTGAATTAGTCTTTACAGTGTACTTTAAAATGGAATTAAATGATATTAGTATATACTTTTTTACTCTAAAACAAGCCTTTCACTGGGGCTACTATGTGCATATTAACATGGGCACAACTTTTGTTTATCTCCTCTGGTCTCCTGCACAGCCACATGAGGACATACTGACAGATGATATACAGTACAAAACCACTTAGAGTCTGCAAGGAATTAGCAACTCAGAAACCAGTATCTTTGGTTCTCTCACAATCTCTTGTCTCAAGAAGTTGCTAACAACCAAAAAACACATTTATTTTCCTGAAAAGTGATTGTAATAATCTGCACCATTTGAAACTTCTAGACTGGAAAAGATAAAAAGGAGTATGTAAGATTATGCTAAACTATTTAACACCATAGATTTTCAAAAGATCAACTGCCTGATACGACTTTAAATATAGCCGAATGTAGTCCCACATCTCTGTGAGCCTTTGCCAAGTTTCCGTCGGATGCAATTTACAACAAGCAAGATATTAAACCCCCATAAATAGTCATCCTAATGTAAACACTGAACACTCCTTATTACAGCAGTGAAAACAGCCTCTCCAAAATGTATAAAACCGAAAACAAATCCTTGAATTTCATCTCAGGGCAGAAGGTGGATTTGAATTTGAAGATGTGCCAAATGGTAATTTGGGGCACAAATATTTCAGACAAAACTGCTCTACCAAGAGTAATAACAGCATATGTTAGCTTCTAAATCAGTTTGCATATGTCACAGGAAACACACCCAATTAATATGGGAGGCCATTTACACTTCAGCAAAGTTATTAACAGTAAATCATAAGCAAGTAGGTGTGCTCAGATGCCACATACAACATGAAGCCTACATGAGAATCTGACACCGTCATGGTTAAAGAGGACCTTCATAAATTAAATCTGGAAATTAACTTATTGTTTCCTCTCCCCTCCTTTACCGGCCCCACTATTGCTTCTGTTCCTTTTACAAGCGCAGATTCTGTGGCTCCTCACAGTCGCCTTTCAGCTAACTAGGTCTGGAAGGATTAAAGAAGACATTTGACCTTTATGGTTTTCTGTGACTGAATGTGTATGTCCTGAGGTAAAAAGAAACCGCGCAAGAAGCTATTAGGCACCAATGAGCAATCACAAGGAACGCTTGAGTTATGTTCACCGCAACAGATGTTCTGTCCCAGAATTCCCGGAGCTGCCTCGGGCTTTTGCTGGTGTCAACCCTGTAGTAAATGGGTTTTCATAATGAATTTACCGTTAATTCTCTCTCACACACAAACCATTAGAATTGCATTAAATGGCTGAATAAATGCCACCAAGGCTCAGAGCATGAATGTCTTTTGTTCATTTGAAGAAGCTCAGAAGACTTCAGAATCTCAAATTAATAACTCATCATTTGAAAGATCAACAGGCTGCCCATTGACTGGAGGGGGCAGATCCTTGTGGAGGACTCTGAGCTCCATTCATTAGGATGGAGATTCTATGATTTCCCAGATAACCACAGTAGAGATTATTGTTCTCAGTCCTGAATATAGGGTGTCTTATTGGATGAAGGCCATTTTAAAGTCGTATTTCATTTGTCTGTTTCAGCTTTTAAATTTAAAAGTCTTTTTTTTTACTAAATAAAGCAAACAAAACTTATTTGGAATAAATGATGCAAATGTAATCAAGAAACCTACATGAGATATCAAGCATGTAATGCCTACAGAATAGCCATCTTTGTTCTGACATTCATGAAGTAAGCATACAACCAACAGGGACACTGGTAGAGACAGCAACAGAAGCATGCACAGAGCAACAGTTTATCAGAAGGAGACAATGAAGCACCATTTACTTCTCAAAACATAGCAATGGCATAAGATCTGTTACACTGACAACAAAGACCAGGGTAGCTCCTATTAGCTGAGCACTCATTGTGCTTCAACCACTGGCCCACTTTAATTATACATTTTCTTCTCTCTTCCAAATTAGAATAGTTTCCTCTTCCATATCCTTTAAGTAGAGCCTGGCAGCACTTATAATACCTCTACAGTGGCAAGCTCTGTTCTTGCCTCTATATCTACTATCCCCAAATCATGCAATAGTCTTTCGACATTTGAACACCTGAGCCATTTCAAGCTTTTAAGACTGTGTATGCAATTTTGGCTCCCTCACTCTTGTCTTGTTTTCCCCACATATCAGTCTTGTTTTGTGTGAGTGTGGGGGGGGGGGCTGAGGGGTTGTATGGTGGAGGTTGGAGGGCAACACCGGATGTCTTCTTTGATCGATCACCACTTTATTTTTTAGACATGGTCTCTCACTGAATCTGGAACTCATAGATTCTTCTAGGCTGGCTGGCCCTGTGTGCCAGGCATTTTTCTTTATTCACCTCTATAATGTTGTGAATACAGGTGCATGGCTCACGCTGTTGTACGTGAGTGCTAGGAATTTGCACTTGGGTCCTCATGCTTGTGCAGGAAGTATATTACTGACAAAACCATCTCTCCAGCCCTCCCTCTTCCTTTTTAAAAAAATTTTATTAGATATTTGCTTTATTTATATTTCAAATGGTATCCCCTTTCCGCACTACCCCTCCAAAAATTACCTATCTCATCTTCCCTCCCCCTGATCACCACCCTCTCAATTTCCTGACTTGTATTCCCCTATTCTGGGGAATCGAGTCTTCACAACACCCATGGTCTCTCCTCTCATTGATGTCTGAAATGATCATCTTCTGCTACATATGTAGCTGGAGCCATGGGCACAGGGAAAATTTTCCTGAATAGAACACCAATAGCTTATGCTTTTTTTTTCTGTTGTTGAGTATTTTTTTGTTGTTTGCCACATCACACTTTAATGTGTTCTTTGAATTACTCCAATGGTCTGAATGAGAATGGCCCCCATTTGCTCCTCTATTTGAATATTTGATTCCCAGTTCATGGAACTGTTTGAGAAGGATTAGGAGGTGTGGCTTTGTCAGAGCCGGTGTATCACTGTGGGTAGGCTAGGAGATTGAAAAACCTCTCACCATTACCAGTTAGCCCTCTTTGTCTCATACTTTTGGATAAGCATCTAAGGTCTTAGCTACTGCCCCGTGCCATGCATAACTGTCTGCACCATACTCCCTTTCATGATGGTTATGGATGCTAATGCTATGGAAACATGAATCCTAATAAATATTTTCTTTCATAAGTTGCATTGTTCATGGTGTTTCTCCATGGCAACAGAAAAGTAACTAAGACATTTACCTAAGGGAGAGTCACTACTCTTTCACCCAAGCATACATTTGCCTCTTATATGTTTTCTAACATAATAGTGTTCAAAGTCTTTCTCTGTTAGTTTACACACAACAAGCATATACATAAACACATATGTATATATGGAATATTCATGTGTGTCTTCTTTACTGAAGTATCACAGATCAAAATCTATTTTTTTTCATTTGCCAATGTACATCAAAAATATAACAAAGTACCTGGTACATAGTAGTTACCCATTAAAGTATTGTTGAATAAGAACAATTGATAAGTGACTTACATCTCTTAATGAACAGTTTTCCATTATTCATCTGGGACCTATTTTGGACATATAGCTAGTCAATATCCAAGATACAAACAAAACAAAACAAAACAAAACAAAAAAAACAAAAAAAACAAAACAAACAAAAAAAAAAGATAAAGCCTTCCTCTGGCCACTGTGGACTCTCACATGTACACACAAACAGAAAGATACAAATAAAATATGAACACTTTTTAAAAGACTCTCTCATGGTCATGACTAGCTTTAGTTTGTTGCCCTAGTACAACAACGTGAAGTCCATTGGGTCTGTTAACTTAGTAGCTCTTAAGCAACTTGCAGAGAAGCAGATCAAGAAAGGGTAAGTCCAAAGTCCTTCCTCTAGAAGCCTAGCTCTGCTAATAGGCACGTATAGGGAATAGAATAGGATCCCATGCTAATACCTCAGGATGTATTACAGCCCTGAACAAGAAGTGAGATGATGGTTAGGACTTAAAGAGAACTATCATTTTATTTACAGGGACTTCTATTTTCAGGTATAGTAGTATGTTGTTTTTTAAATAAGAAGAGAAACAAATCCAAAGGATACCCTTATCTCAAGTAATACCTTATCAAATACCATTCCTAGTTATTGCCCCTAAAAGCACTGCTATGTCACTCTGGTTTATGACTTGGCACCAGTTTCCTTATAGTCATCAACATGAGGTATTGGAAAAAAATGTAAATGAATGGAGAAAGCTATTGTTCATTGACTTTTAGATGTTAGCGTTTAGATAGACATGTAGTAATCATATTTCAAACAGGATGAAATTACAATATTTTTTCAGATATCTTGACATACCACATTTTTACACATCATTTTCTCTTTCCCTCCAATTTCTCATAGTGTTTCACTATTGCAAAAAGAGCAAACAGGAATATTTTTATATTCTTATCTCTTCTAACAGCCTAAGACTTTCATCTCTGATTTTGTCATTAAACTTTGACAGCTCATGATGTCTAACTCTCAAATCAATGAGTGTCTTTGTCCTCTGCTGTCATTCTCTCATATGGAAAGGAAAGGAGGAACTTATTTTAGTGACCTCATTTGTAAACTCAGCTCTTTTGCTAATAGAATAACAAGATAAAAAGAGGGAGAAAAGAGGGAAGAAAATATGTTTTCTCCTAAGATGTACCAAAAAGAATATTCTGTATTTTGGAAATCTTATGTTCATCTGTAAGAGGAACTCTGATCTATTTTACAGGGTGTTTTAAACATTTAATTCAAAAACATGTATTCAAGAGTGCAGGCACATAGTATTAATCAAAATAATAATTCATCCTATTTTGTTTTTTAAATAGTTGTTATATGTTACATCAGTCAGTATACACAAGAACCTAGAATTATGACTGTTTAATTTTAACCTCAATGAGTCTCAGATTTCAGTATTTATTTACCTCCTCCTGGAGTTTTTCAGGTAAAAGAAAGAGTAGTCTTGGGTCAAACTTTATGCCACTTTAATAATGTCTAGTGCATGCATGCATACATGCATGTATATGTGCTCTGTGTGTGTGCATGCAAGTGAGTGTGTATGATTGTATTGTGTAGCAGTTTCTCTGAGATTAAAAACTTTCATCTTGGAGGGAAGCACCTTAAGATTGTAGGATGGTCTAAGGGGAGCTGGATCATTCCTTGTCAAAGGGAAGTTTCTTAATCTCCAGAAGTAAACAACTCAATAGCTTCAGGAAATCAATAAAACTGACCACCTGGGTACCTTCTTTCATACATATATAAGCAGAAATGACTGCTAAGAGACATTCTCAAATAAGTGAAATTGCCTGGAAAAGGCTCAGACAAACTGAGTTACCTGGAAAAGACACTCCTAACTATTGAGATAACTGCAGGTTTTGTAATGTGCTTTAGGTTCTCAAATTTCATGAGGTATCACCTGAGAGGGATGCTTTTGGTGATGCAGCTGCCTTTGAGTCATATCTGCTCCTGTAAATAACTCACCAATATTCCTATAGTCATTAGCTCACCAAATTGGAATTTGGTGGTTTTCTTAATTTGATATGCTTTTAGTTTCTTGTCTGGGATAAGTAAAAATTTGTTCATGTCTCCCCAGGTATAGAGTCAGACAGTGTGTGTGTGTGTGTGTGTGTGTGTGTGTGTGTGTGAGAGAGAGAGAGAGAGAGAGAGAGAGAGAGAGAGAGAGAGAGAGAGAGAGAGAGAGAGAGGACTTAACAGATATTAAATATATCTGTAAGTTAGGACCAACACAGTTAACTGTTAATATCACAGATTGGGAAGGAGAGAGAGAAAGAGGCTAATGGGTAGGGTGGTGTATAGGCCTCAGCACAATTACTCTCATAGTCCCTTCCCTTCCTGTTTTGTAGTAGCTCAGTTCTGTCCTACTCTGCCCCATCTTAGTGGCTGAAGTTGGTAGAAAGAGAAGGTTAAGTCTGAATTGTTAAGACACATCTGGATGTCAGGACTCTCTGTATTCTGTATCTACCATCTAAATCATCACTCTTGCAACAGACCTGAATGACCAGCTGCTGTGTTCCATAAACCACTGTTCTAAGAACTGGCACTAAAGCCTTGAGCAAAGCAGTTCTGCCTGGGTGGAACTTACTTTTTAACACAAGAGACAAGTGATCATTGTAAATAAGTGATGCGTGTAGATGAATTATGAATGAATGCCATAAATTATTTTTTATTATTTATTTTATTTTTTTTTAATTTACATTCCAAATCATTTCCCCTTTCCCGTTTCCTCTCTCCCCGAAAGTCCCATAAGCCCCCTTCCCTCCCTCTTTTCTCCATTCAACCCCCTCTCGTTTCTCTGTCCTGAGAGACCCCTGGTCCTGGAAAGACTGGATGTAGGGGAACGCCATAAATTTTATAACTAGTAAGATTACATATTGTAATTGAGCTACCTAAAGATCAAGAAAACAGTCAGAGAGATCCCTGGTATGACTTTAGATATAGTGTTGTGCTTGAAGCCTCCTTTGACAGAGGAGAAACCTGACTGGGGAGGGACATCAGGCTTTATGAACCTCCAAGAAATAGTTTCCTTTCAGCTCTCATGTAGGTATATTCATGAAGGAGAAATAAAATTCACCTAGTTTAAACCACACTTTTTCTGTGGCACAAGAGAAGAGGGCTCTTATTTATAGCTAAGCCTATCCCTAACTAAAATAATGTTTCTTCCAATCCACAATTCTATAGTAGACAATATTTAAAAGCCACAACACTTCCCAAATGTTATTAGGTTAAACCATATGTCACATTAAGTTTCAACTTTGTTATATTTCATATCTCATTTGAAATGTCACTTGATTCAGCTGGCAAAATATGGTAGAGAGTGATCCCCAGTGAGTTCTCAAGCCTTGGCCTCCAAACAGTCATCTGTTTTTCTTCTTATATAATACTTAAGCTGTGAAGTATGTGTTGGCTTGTTGCCCAGAAATAGCTAAGTAATACAGAAACTGACTTTGGTGTGAACAGTTGCCTTGAAATATAACAATGAGTTTAGAAAGATGATTAAGAGATAAGAGATAACATAGAGACTGTTGAGCAATACTAATAATGTTACTGGCTGTATTTTGTTTGCTTTTTATTTTGTTGTACTTGATAAATAAGGAGAAGACAGAGATGAGTTAACAGATACTAAATTAATTTTAAGGTAAAGTTCAAGTGAAAGAACTAGCAATCACTGTGCTGAAAAACAAAGCATATTTTCATTTTCATCCTGTAAAAATTTCTCTATGAGAGAAATCATCATAGGATATGAGCATAAGTATGCATCGGTCCTCAAAACCTTTTAGGATCTAGGGAAGATAAGTGGAGGCTGGCTATAGGACTGGAAAAATGATTCTAAACTCCACTTTGCATATTTGTCCTTTAGTACTTTTCTGTGCCCAAAGTAGACAAACACCAGTCCACACAAAAATTATGGATGTCACTTGTAAAGCATCGCACTGACCCAGTACATTTCACAACAAATTTAAAAAAAAAATGGTGCAGATACAAGCATTGCCCACTTTGGACCAAAAGGAGCACAAAGGGAAAATAAGAGCCTTGGGGCCTTCCACTTCCTAAGAAGAAGCAGCAGCTGGGATTCATCAGCAACAACAGCTATTTCTCATCAAACTGTGAAGCCATCTTAGAGAAAACGGAAAGGGTCATGGGTGGAGCTGAGGCCCTAAGAAAATGGACTGAAGAACCACTCACAGTTGTAGAACTGGAACCTGTTCAAGGAGCATCTCTTGCCCTCAAGGAAAATGAGGTTGGCCTTGAGACATATGTCCTTTGCCTTTCACTATTGCTTCACAATCAGAATCGCTGTGTCCTCCCCATTCTTCTTTAAGTTACATTTTATTTTATCAGTTTTATCTTTACTGAAAAGCTACAGGGGAGGAATTCTCAAATATTAACAATCACATGTCCCTTAATTTAACTTTACATAATCATGAAGCACTTGTCACAACTAAGGAGCCAGCACAGTACCTTGTGATAAAAGGCTTCACAATTTACTCAGTTTACCTCATTCCCATCTCCTCCTTTTTCCTGTTTCAGGACACTCTGTAGGAGATAACATAGGAAAGCATGAATCATCAAGTCTTTTAATCTGCCCTGGTCTGTGACAATATATTAGTCTTTTGTTGCTGTTTTATTTGATGGCCTTATACATTTGAGATATGTTTTTTAAACATTTATTTCATGTGTATGTTTGTATGTGTGTGTGTGTGTGTTCTCTATAGTTCAGTATTTTATTAAAAACACACTTTTAGTAGAAAGAGGTTTTACTGGTTGAGAATTTGAGAGCTAATTTGACACAAACTGGACAGTTATTTCCAGAATCAAAGTTGTAATGCCCCTCAGATGACACCATAGAAACAGTTACTTTTTCCATCTGAATGAAAACATTAGTTCCTGGTGACAAAACCAAAAGCATGCAGTGATATGAATAAAAACTTAGAAGGTTAACGTGTTCTGAAGAGATAGTAGCTTTCTCGTAATTAAATGTCCATTTTTCTCAATATGTTCTTCAAGTTATTCACCTTGCTCCCGCTGATGCCCCTGCTCTCCCTGGCTCCCTGACTCCACTGCCCACTCTATTCCATCTACACTGCTGTTCTTAGCCCTTGAAAGAAGCCACCTCAACAGATCATAGTGACTCACGCTTATACTGCCAGCTATATGAGAAGCTGAGGCAGAAGGATCCC
Source organism: Tokudaia tokunoshimensis (assembly GCA_036184795.1). Taxonomy (NCBI): domain Eukaryota; kingdom Metazoa; phylum Chordata; class Mammalia; order Rodentia; family Muridae; genus Tokudaia; species Tokudaia tokunoshimensis. The sequence goes on from BTHU01000005.1 coordinate 2,452,608, forward strand.
TTGAGCTCACCTGAGCAGTGTAGTTAGATCCAATCGTAACACCAACAATAACAAAAAATATTTATTGTGTTTTTAATATCTACATACAGTTCTAATGTTGATTGATTCTTTAAATATTTAATTGGCCAGCAACATGGAAGTCACACATGAGCAAGGCTTTGAGAACAGTATGAATAAGAAAATTATGGTAAAATAAAAACATGGTGAGTCTAACATTAAAAGAAAGAATGAGACTATTGGAACATCAGTGTGCAGCTAACCTACATCAAGTGAATTATAAGGAATAAGATGACTCCAGTTTTTGACTTTTGAGCACTACCCTCCTCTCTACACGATATCTGATAAAAGTGATGGAGAAGACCTGTTCTTCCCACTTTTGATGTAGGGAATCCCACGTACATTTAGAATGAATTCATCCATCCTCTCTCTAAACTACATTCCCAAGGAAAGAGACAGAGAGTATCTACACACATGTTTCTGTAGATGCTTGCATAGCATGTACAAATGAGTGTGTAGCACAAAGGATTCTGATTCTCTTTTTACCTATGAATTTCTTCCCAACGTTTTGAAAATTTATAAGAACACTTGTATCAATATTCTAACAAGGTCTGCTATCTGAAAAATAAAATAGATGTCTAGATAATTTTTGCATATGAATTGTTCCCAAAAGCTCAGGGAGTATTATTTGACACAAGATAGTGATGTTAAAATAACAAAATAGAGAGAAGAAGAGTGAGTATCTTTGTGGTTGGGGAATTTGGAAGTGAACATTTGTCAAGGACTGTTCGAAAGTGTTATACATAAAAAGGTCAGAGCAGATTTATGAAATATGAGCAAAACAAGAAGGCATGGTGAACCTGCCACACTCTCAACTTGTAAAATAGAAATCAAAACGTTTAAATGGAGATGCATGAAGATAAGAAGGCAGGAAGACAGCATGGCCAAATGAAAATGTTTCAAAAGAAGAGGATAAAATAATCTATTTCAATAGACTATCACTTCATCCAGTCTTGCAAAATAAAATGGACACACTGGAAATAAAAGAAAATAACCAATGTGACAATGACTGAAAAACAGCATGGAAGTTTTGTTTACAAAGGAAAAGAATAATAGATTATGGAAAGAGTTTGATGGCAGAGCAATTACCCAGTATATGTCTTGGATTTGATATTCAGCACAAAAAGAAGATGAGGAGGAGAAGGAGGAAGAGAAGGAGGAGGAGGAAGAAGAAGAAGAAGAAGAAGAAGAAGAAGAAGAAGAAGAAGAAGAAGAAGAAGAAGAGGAGGAGGAGGAGGAGGAGGAGGAGGAGGAGGAGGAGGAGGAGGAGGAGGAGGTGGAGGTGGAGGGACAGGGAGAGGGAGAGGGAGAAGAAACTAGTTAGCTAGTTACCTAATGTACAAGGACACAAGGTTGGGAGAAACTGGTTTGATCTCATTAAGAGAAAGGATAATTCAACAAGTGATGCTCAAAAAATACAAATCTGTGTGTGTGTCTGTCTCTCTCTATCTCCTCTATCTCTCTGTCTCTCTGTCTCTTTGTCTCTCTCTCATGTGTATCTGTGTGTGTGAATGTGTGTGTGTGTGTGTGTGTGTAAAAATTTTGAGGAATTAAAACATATAAATGCTTCCTAAAGGTGATGCAATGTCATTTATGGAGAACCACCAGAAAAAATTCTCTCTCTTTCTCTCTCTCTCTCTCCCTCTCTCTGTCTATCTGTCTGTGTCTAAAGAGACAGACAGACAGAGACACAGGGAAACAGAATGACAGAGAGGAGAGATCAAGTATTATATTATTCATTAGAATGCAACAAATAGAAATGAATCAGGGACTAGAATTATGCTCATGGATTAAGAGCATTGCTATGGATCCTGTGCCACAGTGCTCCATACCCAAATACCAGCAGGAGAGAGTTGGTCTCACAGGAGGGCAGACATATCTGTGAGCACAGGTAAGAGCTCAGAGGTGCCTTGCACAGACCCCTCAGGACAGAGGAACCAAGGAACAGTGGAGAACAGGACCATTCCATTACCTGTCGGCACCCTAGAGCTGATCTGCTGCCACAGTTCTCTATACCCAAAATCCTCTCAGAGAGACCTGGTCTCCCAGGAGTACTGACACATAGGCTTGCAGGAGAGACAAGCCACAGTCAGAGACAGCAAGAACAGCTAACACCACAGATAACCAGATGGCAAGAGGCAAGGGCAAGAACATAAGCAACAGAAACCAAGGCTATTTGACATCATCAGAACCCAGTTCTCCCACCATAGTGAGCCCTGGATACCCCAACACACCAGAAAAGCAAGACTCTGTTTAAAATCACATCTCATGATGACAATAGAGGACTTTAAGAAGGACATAAATAATTCCCTTAAAGAAATACAGGAGAACACAAGTAAACAGCTAGAAGTCCTTAAAGGGGAAACATAAAAATCCCTTAAAGAATTACAGGAAAAAACAACCAAACAGGTGAAGGAATTGAAAAAAACCATCCAGGATCTAAGGATGGAAATAGAAACAATAAAGAAATCACAAAGGGATACAACCCTGGAGATAGAAAACCTAGGAAAGAGATCAGGAATCAGAAATGCAAGCATCACCAACAGAATACAAGAGATAGAAGAGAGAATCTAAGGTGCAGAAGACACTGATACAATAGTCAAAGAAAATGAAAAATGCAAAAAGCTCTTAACCGAGAACATCAGTAATTCCAGGACACAATGAGAAGGCCAAACCTAAGGATAATAGGTATAGAAGAGAGTGAATATTCCCAACTTAAAGAGCCAGTAAATATCGTCAACAAAAGTATAGTGTTGCAGGAAATAATAAAAAAGTGAGCCAGGACTTTCCTGTGCCAGTGCTGGCACCAGTGGGCACAGGGCTCCAGCTGGGTGATCTCAACTTGTGGTCTCTCTGACAACCAACTCTCCGGCAGGGTCTGAGCCCCTGAGTTCCCTTCTGGATCACTGCCATCAGCTTCTCTCTCAAGCTAGTCCCCAAAACATTTGGCTCATCTGTCCCAGGAACCACTAGTTCACTCTCCACCATAAACCCCTATAAATTGTGATCCCATATTCCAGTAATTAAGCAAATCAAAACCCTTGAACCTTGTAATAAACCAATCAGATTTGTGTATCAATAGAATCACAGTTTACAAGATGAAAAATATAATAATTTCAGAGCCAATTGATAATGATAAAAGTTTTATCCCAATTATTCTAAACCTATGATATCATAGCTACCTGTGGCTGGTTTTAGCCATACTGGTTCACATTCACATTCATCTATTCTCCTTCTCCTCTCTCCCCTCAGATTCTCTCTCTCTCTCTCTCTCTCTCTCTCTCTCTCTCTCTCTCTCTCTCTCTCTCTGCAACTCTTAGCTCTGCCTCACTTTTTCACTGTGTCAAAATACAGGCCTCCTCTGCACTAATGTAATTATACAGGGAAAATCTGGTGAAATTATAGAAGAAAACTTCCCTAACCTAAAGAAAGCGATTCCCATAAACATGTAAGACTACAAAACTCCAAATAGATTGGACCAGAAAAGAAATTCCTCCTATTATATAATAGCCAAAACACCAAATGCACAAAACAAAGAAAGAATATTAAAAGAAGTAAAGGAAAAAAAGTCAAGTCATTTATAAAGGCAGACCTGTCGGAATTGCACCAGACTTCTCACTGGAGACTATCAAAGCTAGAAGATCCTGGGAAGATCTCATACAGACTCTAAGAGAACACAAATGCCAGCCCAGGCTACTATACCCAGTAAAACGCTCAATCACCATAGATGGAGAACCCAATATATTCCACGACAAAATCAAATTAACACAATATCTTTCCACAAATCCAGCCCTACAAAGGATAATAGATGGAAAATGCCAACACAAGGAAGGCAACTACACCCTAGAAAAAGCATGAAAGTAATCTTCTTTCAACAAACCCAATAGAAGATTATCACACAAACATAAAAAAAACATCAAAATTAATAGAAAGTAAAAATCACTATTCCTTAATATCTCTCTCTTTTTTATTATCTATATTATTTTTTTTTATTTTCTAAGTTTTTTTTTTGCATTCAAATTCATTTCCCCTTTCCCGTTTCCTCCCTCCCCAAAAGTCCCATAAGCCCCCTTCCCTCCCTCTTTTCCCCATTCAACCCCCTCTCGATTCTCTGTCTTGGCATTCCCCTACATCCAGTCTTTCCAGGACCAGGGGTCTCTTGGAAATCCATTGATATGCGAATTGTGTCTAGGACATTCTAAGATTCTGGGTTAATATCCCCTTATCAGTGACTGCATACCATGTGTGTTCTTTTGTGATTGGGTTACCTCACTAAGGATGATATTTTCAAGTTCTGACCTTTTGCCTAGGAATTTCGTGAATTCATAGTTTTTAATTGCAGAGTAGTATTCCATTGTGTAAATATACCACATCTTCTGAATCCATTCCTCTGTTGAGGGACATCTGGGTTCTTTCCAGCTTCTGGCTATTATAAATAAGGGTGCTATGAACATAGTGGAGCATGTGTCCTTATTACATGCAGGAAAAGCCTCTGGGTATATGCCCAGGAATGGTATAGCCGGATCCTCCGGGAGTGTCATGCCCAGTTTTCTGAGGAACCGCCAGACTGCTTTCCAGAGTGGTTGTACCAGCCTGCAATTCCACCAGCAGTGGAGGAGTGTTCCTCTATGTCCACATCCTCGCCAACAACTGCTGTCTCCTGTGTTTTTGATCTTAGCCATCCTGACTGGTGTGAGATGGAATCTCAGGGTTGTTTTGATTTGCATTTCCCTAATGACTAAGGATGATGAACATCTATTTAGGTGCTTCTCAGCCATTAGATATTCTTCAGGTGAGAACTCTTTGTTTAGCTCTGTATCCCATTTTTTAATAGGGTTACTTGCCTCTCTGGAGTTTAACTTCTTAAGTTCTTTGTATATATTGGATATTAGCCTTCTGTCGGATGTAGGGTTGGTAAAGATCATTTCCCAGTTAGTTGGTTGCCGCTTTGTCTTTTTGACAGTGTCTTTTGCCTTGCAAAAACTTTGTAATTTAATGAGGTCCCATTGGTCAATTCTTGATCTTAGAGCATAAGCTATTGGAGTTCTGTTCAGGAAATTCTCCCCTGTGCCCATATGTTCAAGGTTCTTCCCTAGTTTCCTTTCTATTAGTTTCAGTGTGTCTGGTTTTATGTGGAGGTCCTTGATCCCCTTGGAATTGAGCTTCGTGCAAGGAGATAAGAATGGGTCAATTTGCATTCTTCTGCATGTTGACCTCCAGTTGAGCCAGCACCATTTGTTGAAAAGGCTATCTTTTTTCCACTGGATGGTTTTAGCGCCTTTGTCAAAGATCAAGTGACCATAGGAGTGTGGATTCATTTCTGGGTCTTCAATTCTGTTCCTTTGATCTACATGCCTGTCACTGTACCAACACGATGCAGTTTTTAACACTATTGCTCTGTAGTACAGCTTGAGGTCCAGGATGCTGATTCCCCCAAAGGTTCTTTTACTCTTGAGAATAGTTTTATCTATCCTGGATTTTCTGTTATTCCAGATGAATTTTTAAATTGCTCTTTCTAACTCTATGAAGAATTGAGTTGGGATTTTGATGGGGATTGCATTGAATCTGTATATTGCTTTTGGTAAGATGGTCATTTTGACTATATTAATCCTGCCAATCCATGAGCATGGCAGATTTTTCCATCTTCTGAGGTCTTCTTCAATTTCTTTCTTCAGAGACTTGAAGTTCTTGTCATACAGATCTTTCACTTGTTTGGTTAGAGTCACACCCAGATACTTTATACGGTTTGTGGCTATCGTGAAGGGTATCATTTCTCTTACTTCTTTCTCAGCCTGCTTATCCTTTGAGTATATGAAGGCTACTGACTTGCTTGAGTTGATTTTATATCCGGCCACTTTGCTGAAGTTGTTTATCAGCTGTAGGAGTTCTCTGGTGAAGTTCTTTGGGTCGCTTAAGTATACTATCATATCGTCTGCAAATAGTGATAGTTTGACTTCTTCCTTTCCAATTTGTATCCCTTTGACCTCCTTTTGTTGTCTAATTGCTCTAGCTAGAACTTCAAGTACTATATTGAAAAGATGTGGAGAGAGGGGGCAGCCTTGTCTAGTCCCTGATTTTAGTGGGATTGCTTCAAGGTTCTCTCCATTTAGATTGATGCTGGCTACCAGTTTGCTGTAAATTGCTTTTACTATGTTTAGATATGGGCCTCGAATTCCTGATCTTTCCTAGACCTTTAGCATGAAAGGATGCTGAATTTTTTCAAATGCTTTCTCAGCATCTAATGAGATGACCATGTGGCTTTTTTCTTTGAGTTTGTTTATATAGTGGATTACATTGATGGATTTCCTTATATTGAGCCATCCCTGCATCCCTGGGATGAAGCCTACTTGATCATGGTGAATGATCATTTTGATGTGTTCTCTCGAGGAAATGGACAATTTCCTTGACAGATACCAAATACCAAAATTAAATCAGGATCAAATAGACCATCTAAACCATCCTATAACCCATGAAGAAATAGAAGTTGTCCTTGGAAGTCTTCTAACCAAAAAAAGCACAGGTCCAGATGGTTTTAGTGCAGAATTCTATCAGACCTGTAAAGAAGACCTAACACCAATACTCTTCAAACTATTCCACAAAATAAAAACAGAAGGAACACTACCCAACTCGTTCTATGAAGCCACAAATACGCTCATACCAAAAGCACACAAAGATCCTACAAAGAAAGAGAATCTCCGGCCCATCTCTCTTATGAATATCGATGCAAAAATACTCAATAAAATTCTTGCCAACCGAATCCAAGAACATATTATCTATATTCTTTATTTGCATTCCAAATGATTTCCCCTTTCCCGGTACCCCCCCCATCCCTGAAAGTCCCATAAGCCCTCTTCCCTCCCCCTGTTCCCCATTTCCTAAGAATTTCATGAATTCATTTTTTTTAATTGCTGAATAGTATTCCATTGTGTAAATATACATGGTCTGCTATGTTCACAGCAGCCTTATTTGTAATGGCCAGAAGCTGGAAAGAACCCAGATGCCCTTCAACAGAGGAATGGATACAGAAAATTTGGTACATTTTCACAATGGAGTACTACTCAGCTATTAAAAACAATGAATTCATGGAATTCACAAGCAAATAGATGGAACTTGAAAATAATCTTCCTGAGTGTAATAACTCAGTCACAAAAGAATACATGTGATATACACTTATTGATAAGTGGATATTAGCCCAAATTTTGGAATACCCAAGATTCAATTCACAGACCATATGAAACTCAAGAAGAAGGAAGACCAAAGTGTGGATGTGTTAGTGCTTCTTAAAAGGGGGAAAAAATCCTCACAGGAGGATATATAGAGGCAAAGTATGGAGCAGATACTGAAGGAAAGGGCATCCAGAAAATGTCCTACCTGGGGATCCATCCCATATACAGTCATCAAACCTAGACATTATTTTAGATGCTGAGAAGTGCTTGCTGATGGGAGCCTGATATGGCTCCCTCCTGAGAGGATCTGCCAGAGCCTGACAAATACAGAGGTGGATGCTCACAGCCAACCATTGAACTGAGCTCAGGGTCTGGGATTGAGTAGTTGGAGGAGGGACTGAATGAGCTGAAGGGGTTTGCAGCTCCATGGGGGAGCAACAGTTTCAGACCCCCGGAGCTCCTAGGGACAGGACCACCAACCAAAGAGTACACATGGCGGGACCCATGGCTCTGGCCGCATATGTGACAAAGGATGACCTGTTGAACATCAGTGGAAGGATCAGCCCTTGGGCCTGAAGGTGTTCAAAGTCCCAGAGCATGGGAATGCCAGGGCAGAAAGATGGAAGTGGGTGGGTGAGTGGGTGGGGGACCACTTTCATGGAGGCAGGGGGAGGAGGGATGGGATATCTTTTCTGAAAGGGAGACCTGGAATGGGGAAAACAATTGAAATGTAAATAAAGAAAATATCCACACAAAAAAATTAAAAAAAAAAAAAGAGCTCTTGTTGCTCTTCCAGAAGACCATAATTTGGTTCCCAAAACACACACAATTGGTGATTCATAACCACTGTCTGTAACTCCAGCTGGGTGGGGGGAGGTCGGGATTCAATGTCCTCTTCTGACCTTTGATAACACCCACATATATATTTTACAGATATACATAAATGAAGTATCGTATGAAATCATGTATATATGTGTGTGTATATATATGTATATATACATATATATGTATATATACATATATATATGTGTATGTATATATACATATATATGTATATATACATATATATATGTGTATGTATATATACATATATATGTATATATACATATATATATGTGTATATATATATATATATTTCCAGTGATTCATAGAATACACAGAAGTTAAAGCCTTTGTAGCCAACCTCAGGCTGGAAACCAAGAATTTTCACTGCACTCAATCTGCATGAATATGATGGTCTCCCAGCCACAACTTGGGAATGTTAATATATCCACAGTCAGTACATAACACAAGATTTGTAATCCAGGTCCTAAGGACCACAGATGTCACATGTCTCTTCACATTGATTCATGATGCAAGTACCTTTCCTAACTATTGCTACATTCAATTTTCTGTGTGTTTTCCATAAAGTCATTCATGTGGGTGAATGATAGGCAACATGTAAAGATGTACAATATGACATTCTTCCACCCTGGAAACATCTCTGAAACTTGGATTGCATTCATTGAGGAACAATCTCTGATTTTGTTTTTGGATTCTGAGATGGAGCTCATATGCATATTTTATTAAATTTTGAATCTGCTGGTCATTTAATGCATTTAAATTCATTATCCCATTACCCAAAGAATTCATTTAGAAGGCAAATAAAGAATATACTGGAACAAGCAAAATCCATAAAATGAAACTTGAAGGCACACATTCCCACATCTGGCAGTGATTAATATGCAAATATCATTTTTTCTCTAGTTGTGATAGGTTACATCAGCCCCAACCCCCAAACAGAAAGTAGCTGAGTAACATTGCTCCATTGTGTGTAGAATAAATGGTTCAGCTTTATTCATTTTGATAGCATTTCACAAGGAATTCGAGTGAAGATATTGAAGGAAAATAGTTACCCATGTAGCCTTAGAATTCCCTTCCATTTGACTTTGAGTTTCTAATATATATATATATGTGCAAAGAAGATGGGATCGTCATCTTCGGTGACTATAGCAGTATCTGTTGAAGATAGTCCAAATTTGTAAAACAAGGAAATTTAAAGTTTCCATAATAAAAGATACTAAGTGCAAGTTGGCATGTTAGGAAAACCATAGAATTTAGCCAGAAATGTTTAAATAAATACACACACACACACACACACACGTTTCACGTGCTTTCTGAAAACACATCTTATAAAATCTATGATCACTATGTGCATGCATGAGCATCATATGACACAATCAGACACTGTTACCTACAAGCAGTATTCCAGGCACACTGCCGTTTTTCATCATGAATGATATAAGAGTTGAAAAATAGCAAGTAGTGAGCAGTGAACGTGAAGCAGCTAAGACAAGATCTCATTTCAAAGGTCACTCAAGAAAAGCTTTGTGATTCTGATCCTAAGCTTTAAGATATAGTGCTAAAGGGCATACTTGCTTTACAACCCCCTTTCTCACACCTACTGATAGAAAACCTATTGATGAGGTCCTGTGTACACTGTCTGAATCTGCTTGCTTGGTAAATCCCTCTGGGAATTCCACAGTAGGTACATTACAAGTCATACGTTTCCAATAGATTTTAAAAGGGAGGGGGGAAGTTTCAATTTATAATTCTTAATTCTATTAAGTAAACAGTTGCTATTTCAGTATTTTCATGATGTGAAAAGAGGAAATGGGGAGGGAAGAGAGGGGGCGGCTGAGACAGGAATCCTATGGCAATTCCATTTGGGCAGTCACACTGCTCTTCTCAAATTTTAATTCCATAGCAAAACAAACAAACAAACAAGCAAACAAAAATCACAACCTTGTGAACTGTCTGTCACTAAGGTGGGGGTGAAAATACAAGCTGTTCATCTGGGTTACCCATGGATGCCAGAGGACATGGCTCGGGTTGTCTACCTCTCCATCTGTCCTCCCTTACCACCACCCTGCTCCCAAGACCACGTTTTCTCCTCCACTCTGCCCTTAGCAGAACCTGGTACATCTTTAATCATCTTTCCTCATGAGCATTTACTCTAATCTTTGATCTCTCATATTCTGGTGATGATGTCTTTCAAGCTACTTGGATAAATTATTCCAGAGACCAATATACCAGGATAGAGTCTGTGTGTATTTAATTCTTTATCCTACTTACTCCATCCCAAATAAATAGCTAGTGATGAGAATTTTAGGCCAGGGAAGTAGATAATCTGACTCAGTGGAGTGTTTAGATACTCTTAAAATCCTATGATGTGGCCAGTCATCCTTAGAGTTTTCCTTTCATTCTGCCTGTGTCCTCAGTCTTCTCATCCTTCCAGTGGTCTTGGCTTCATTAGCTTAAGTAAATGCACTCTTGCTAAAAGGGTAGGTTCCTTCAAACTTCATAAAGAAATGGGCAGTGCAGAAACTTGGGAGTCAACAGTATATTCATCAATGTGGAAGACAGATGGAAGGGCAGGCCTTTATATCCTCCTTTTGCATTCACAATACCAAAAATTGCATTTAAACTAGACTTTTTTTAAAAAAAGCAAATCATGGTGGAATTCTAGTTTCCTGTCTATTTTGCTCATTATTGAAGGGTTCTAAAAGTCAAGCAGATGCTCTTCTCAGGTATGATTCTTCACAATATGAGCAAAGTGCCAGGTTTCTAAACCATAAAAATTTCCTATGTGTGTATAGAATGGCCTTCTTTTTGCTGGTAAGTCAGTAGAAAACAAATTAGAATTTTCAAATACTGGATATTTTGAAATAGATTTTCAGTGCTTATCCACCTAGTGGTAACCAAGCCTTTTTTCTTGAAAGCACACAATACAAAACAAAACATAAACAAGCCAACAAAACCTCACAGTGGGAAATTACCAGCAAGATTCAGTCAGTAACTACCTCTGTAATCAGTGAAAATGTCTATAATAGATAAGGAAAAGCTAGTCAATTAAACTTAATCTTCTCTAGATAGATAACTCATTGTTCCAACTATCCCCAGGATGTAACCCCTTGCTTCCAAGCAGTTGGTATATTATACACCCAATCCTAACAACTTGACTTTCTTCCATATCAGATTCACCAGATGTTTATACTGCTCTGTCAAGTGGCAGAAGGAAGGTTGGTTTTTGGTTGGTTGGTTGGTTTTACAATACAGGGGATTCGATTTAGATCTTCTGCCACTAAATATCTATCACTGTTTACTTATTTTGAGCAAGAATTCAAGAAGTTGCCACAGATGATTTTGAACTCAGGCAGGCTTTGAATTTTCAATTCTCCTACCAGAATGTTTTAAGTAGACCACTTAGGATCAACTATTATATTTTTATGTAAAGTTATATATACATAAATATATATGCAAATGAAACCTTTGTATGTTAGCTAGCATATGTTAATTATACACAATAGTTTGTTTCCTTCTGAGATTTGCATACGTTGTGACATATTTTGAATGTATGTATCCATCACCTATCACATTCTCTAGACCTCTCACTTCTGCTGAGCCCTTTCTCCTTTCCTACTAGTCATACATCTACCTTCATTTCTTTTTAACTTTTTAAACTGTTTTTAACGTTTTTCTTTGTTTTAATGAACCAATGAGTTCCATTAAGATTGCTTACAGGAGCGTGGATAGTAGGTTATTTATAGGAGTGTCGATAACTTCCCAGTACAGCTAATAACTGTATTTTTCAGTTACAAGAGAGGAAAGTTATGGGTAGGTGACCCCATCCCTCAACTGGGGGGTCCATGCCTAACCTCTGTATATGGTCTCAACATGCTTTCCCTCCCCCTTTGTGGGGTATTTCAGCTAATGTTATCCCGTGGGACCCTGGGAGGATCTTGCTTTCCTGGCATCTGGGACATTCTGGTTGCTACCCCCAGTTCCCCATCCCCCATTGCTACACACCTCTGATCAGTTTCCTGACCCTCTGTACATCTCCTCCATCTCCTCCCACACCAGATTCTGCCCCTCTTTTTCCCCTCCCCCTTTTCTTTTTCTCCCTAGTCCCTCCCACCCTCTACTTCTTTTTATTTTATTTTATTTTATTTTTTTAATTTACATTCCAGATCACTTCCCCTTTCCCGTTTCCTCCCTCCCCGAAAGTCCCATAAGCCCCCTTCCCTCCCTCTTTTCTCCGTTCAACCCCCTCTCATTACTCTGTCCTGGCGTTCCCCTACATCCAGTCTTTCCAGGACCAGGGGTCTCTCCTTCCATCTTTTTAGAAATCTATTGATATGCTGATTGTGTCTAGGGTATTCTGAGATTCTGGGTCAATATCCCCTTATCAGTGACTGCATACCATGTGTGATCTTTTGTGATTGGGTTACCTCACTAAGGATGATATTTTCAAGTTCTGACCATTTGCCTAGGAATTTCGTGAATTCATTGTTTTTAATTGCAGAGTAGTATTCCATTGTGTAAATATACCACATCTTCTGAATCCATTCCTCCGTTGAGGGACATCTGGGTTCTTTCCAGCTTCTGGCTATTATAAATAAGACTGCTATGAATATAGTGGAGCATGTGTCCTTATTGCATGCAGGTAAAGTCTCTGGGTATATGCCCAGGAGTGGTATAGCCGGATCCTCTGGAAGTGTCATGCCCAGTTTTCTGAGGAGCCGCCAGACTGCTTTACAGAGTGGTTGTACCAGCCTGCAATTCCACCAGCAGTGGAGGAGTGTTCCTCTTTCTCCACATCCTCGCCAACAACTGCTGTCTCCTGTGTTTTTGATCTTAGCCATCCTGACTGGTGTGAGATGGAATCTCAGGGTTGTTTTGATTTGCATTTCCCTAATGACTAAGGATGATGAACATCTCTTTAGGTGCTTCTCAGCCATTAGATATTCTTCAGGTGAGAACTCTTTGTGTAGCTCTGTACCCCATTTTTTAATAGGGTTACTTGCCTCTCTGGAGTTTAACTTCTTGAGTTCTTTGTATATCTTGGATATTAGCCCTCTGTCGGATGTAAGGTTGGTAAAGATCATTTCCCAGTTAGTTGGTTGCCGCTTTGTCTTTTTGACGGTGTCTTTTGCCTTGCAAAAATTTTGTAATTTAATGAGGTCCCATTTGTCTATTCTTGATCTTAGAGTATAAGCTATTGGAGTTCTGTTCAGGAAATTCTCCCCTGTGCCCATATGTTCAAGGTTCTTCCCTAGTTTCCCTTCTATTAGTTTCAGTGTGTCTGGTTTTATGTGGAGATCTTTGATCCACTTAGAATTGAGCTTAGTGCAAGGAGATAAGGATGGGTCAATTTGCATTCTTCTGCATGTTGACCTCCAGCTGAGCCAGCACCATTTGTTGAAAAGGCTATCTTTTTTCCACTGGATGGTTTTAGCTCCTTTGTCAAAGATCAAGTGACCACAGGAGTGTGGATTCATTTCTGGGTCTTCAATTCTGTTCCATTGATCTACATGTCTGTTACTGTACCAATACCATGCAGTTTTTAACACTATTGCTCTGTAGTACAGCTTGAGGTCCGGGATACTGATTCCCCCAGAGGTTCTTTTACTCTTGAGAATAGTTTTAGCTATTCTGGGTTTTCTGTTATTCCAGATGAATTTTTGAATTGCTCTTTCTAACTCTATGAAGAATTGAGTTGGGATTTTGATGGGGATTGCATTGAATCTGTGTATTACTTTTGGTAAGATGCTCATTTTTACTATATTAATCCTGCCAATCCATGAGCATGGCAGATTTTTCCATCTTCTGAGGTCTTCTTCAATTTCTTTCTTCAGAGACTTGAAGTTCTTGTCATACAGATCTTTCACTTGTTTGGTTAGCGTCACGCCAAGATACTTAATATGGTTTGTGGCTATCGTAAAGGGTATTATTTCTCTTACTTCTTTCTCAGCCTGCTTATCCTTTGAGTATAGGAAGGCTTCTGACTTGCTTGAGTTGATTTTATATCCGGCCACTTTGCTGAAGTCGTTTATCAGCTGTAGGAGTTCTCTGGTGGAGTTCTTTGGGTCGCTTATGTATACTATCATATCGTCTGCAAATAGTGATAGTTTGACTTCTTCCTTTCCAATTTGTATCCCTTTGACCTCTTTTTGTTGTCTAATTACTCTAGCTAGAACTTCAAGTACTATATTGAAAAGATATGGAGAGAGAGGGCAGCCTTGTCTAGTCCCTGATTTTAGTGGGATTGCTTCAAGTTTCTCTCCGTTTAGATTGATGCTGGCTACTGGTTTGCTGTAAATTGCTTTTACTATGTTTAGATATGGGCCTTGAATTCCTGATCTTTCCAAGACCTTTAACATGAAAGGATGCTGAATTTTGTCAAATGCTTTCTCAGCATCTAATGAGATGACCATGTGGTTTTTTTCTTTGAGATTGTTTATGTAGTGGATTACATTGATGGATTTCCTTATATTGAACCATCCCTGCATCCCTGGGATGAAGCCTACTTGATCGTGGTGAATGATCGTTTTGATGTGTTCTTGGATTCGGTTGGCAAGAATTTTATTGAGTATTTTTGCATCGATATTCATAAGAGAGATTGGCCTGAGATTCTCTTTCTTTGTCGGATCTTTGTGTGCTTTTGGTATTAGTGTAATTGTGGCTTCATAGAACGAGTTGGGTAGTGTTCCTTCTGTTTCTATTTTGTGGAACAGTTTGAAGATTATTGGTGTTAGGTCTTCTTTGAAGGTCTGATAGAATTCTGCACTAAAACCATCTGGACCTGTGCTTTTTTTGGTTGGAAGACTTCCAATGACAACTTCTATTTCTTCAGGGGTTATAGGACGGTGTAGATGGTCTATTTGATCCTGATTTAATTTTGGTACTTGGTATCTGTCAAGGAAATTGTCCATTTACTCAAGATTATCTAGTTGTGTTGAATACAGGTTTTTGTAGTAGGATCTGATGATTTTTTGAATTTCCTCAGTTTCTGTTGTTATCTCTCCCTTTTCGTTTCTGATTTTATTAATTTGGATACTATCTCTGTGCCCTCTGGTTAGTCTGGCTAAGGGCTTATCTATCTTGTTGATTTTCTCAAAGAACCAACTCCTCGTTTTGTTGATTCTTTGTATGGTTTTATTTGTTTCTACTTGATTGATTTCAGCCCTGAGTTTGATGATTTCCTGCCTTCTACTCCTCTTTGGTGTATTTGCTTCTTTATGTTCCAGGGCTTTCAGGTGTGCCATTAAGCTGTTAGTGTATGCTGTCTCCCGTTTCTTTTTGGCGGCACTCAGGGCTATGAATTTTCCTCTTAGCACTGCTTTCATTGTGTCCCATAAGTTAGGGTATGTTGTGCCTTCATTTTCATTAACTTTCAAAAAGTCTTTGATTTCTTTCTTTATTTCCACCTTGACCAAGTTATCATTGAGTAGAGCATTGTTCAGCCTCCATGTGTACGTGGGTTTTCTTTTGTTTTTGTTGCCATTGAAGACCACCCTTATTCCATAGTGATCTGATAGGAGGCATGGGATTATTTCTATCTTCTTGTATCTGTTGAGGTCTGATTTGTGACCAATTATATGGTCAATTTTGGAGAAGGTACCATGAGGAGCTGAGAAGAAGGTGTATTCTTTAGCTCTAGGATGAAATGTTCTATATATATCTGTTAGTTCCAGTTGGTCCAAGGCTTCAATTAGATTCACTGTGTCCCTGTTTAGTTTCTGCTTTCCTGAGCGATCCATTTCAGAGAGCGGGGTGTTGAAGTCACCCACTATTATTGTGTGCGGTGCGATGTGTGCTTTGAGTTTTAGTAAAGTTTCTTTTACGAATGAGGGTGCCCTTGCATTTGGAGCATAGATATTCAGGATTGAGAGTTCTTGATGGTGGATTTTTCCCTTGATCAGTATGTAGTGTCCTTCTGTGTCTTTTTTGATGACTTTAGGTTGAAAATCAATTTTATCTGATATTAGGATGGCTACTCCACCTCGTTTCTTGGGGCCATTTGCTTGTAAAATTGTTTTCCAGCCTTTTACTCTGAGGTAGTGTTTGTCTTTGACACTGAGGTGCGTTTCCTGCATGCAGCAAAATGCTGGGTCCTGTTTAAGTATCCAGTCTGCTAGTCTATGTCTTTTAATTGGGGAATTGAGACCATTGATATTAAGAGAGATTAAGGCATAGTGATTATTGCCATCTGCCATTCTTGACGCTATCTTTATGTTTGAGTGGTTATCTACTTTTGGGTTTGATTCAAGAAGGTTATTATCTCATTTTTTCCAGGGTGTTGTTTCTCTCCCTGTATTGGAGGTTTCCACCTATTATCCGTTGCAGGGCTGGATTTGTGGAAAGATATTGTGAAAATTTGGTTTTATCATGGAATATCTTGGTCTCTCCATCTATGGTGATTGAGAGTTTTGCTGGGTATAGTAGTCTAGGCTGGTATTTGTGCTGTCTTAGTGTCTGCATGAGATCTGCCCAGGATCTTCTGGCTTTCATAGTCTCTGGTGAGAAGTCTGATGTGATTCGGATAGGTCTTCCTTTGTATGTTACTTGGCCCTTTTCTCTTACTGCATTTAGTATTCTTTCTTTGTTTAGAACATTTGGTGTTTTGATTATTATGTGACGGGAGGTATTTCTGTTCTGGTCCAGTCTGTTTGGAGTTCTGTAGGCTTCTTGTACGTTCATCGGCATCTCTCTCTTTAAGTTAGGGAAGTTTTCCTCCATAATTTTGTTGAAGATGTTTACTGGCCCTTTAAGTTGCAAATCTTCACTCTCATCTATACCTATAATCCTTAGGTTTGGTCTTCTCATTGTGTCCTGGATTTCCTGGATGTTTTGGGTTACACGTTTTTTGCATTTTGCATTTTCTTTGACTGTTGAGTCGATGCTTTCCATGGAATCTTCAGCACCTGAGATTCTTTCTTCCATCTCTTGTATTCTATTGTTGATATTTGCATCTATGACTCCTGATTTCTTCCCAAGGTTTTCTATCTCCAAAGTTGTCTCCCTTTGTGATTTCTTAGTTGTTTCTACTTCCTTTTTTAGTTCCTGAATGGATTTGCTGAGATCCTTCACTTGTTTGTTTGTATTTTCCTGTATTTCTTTAAGGTATTTTTGCATTACCTCTTTCAGGATTTCTTCCTGATGACCCACGTTCTCCTGCATTTCTCTGAGCGATTTTTGTGTTTCCTCCTCATGGGATTCCATCTGTTGATCCATCGTCTCCTGCATTTCTTTAAGCAGTTCTCGTGTTTCCTTTGTAAGGGCATCTAACCGTTGATTCATTTCTTTAAGCAATTTTTGTGTTGCCTCCTTATGGGCATCTGTCTGTTGACCCATATTCTTCTGCATTTCTTTATGCAAATTTCGTGATTCCTTTGTGAGTGCATCTACCCGTTGATTCATCTCGTTAAGCGATTTTTGTGTTGTCTCCTTGTGCACCTCCATCTTTTGATCCATGTTCTCCCGCATTTCTCTAAGCGATTTTTGTGTTTCCTTTGTAAGGGCTTCTAACCGTTGATTCATGGTCTCCTGCAACTCTTTATGAGATTTATTTGTGTCCTTCTTGTGATCCTCTAATAGCATCATGAGAAGTGATTTTAAATCCAGATCTTGTCTTTCGGGTGTGGTGGTGTATCCAGGACTTGCTGCTGTTGGAGAGTTGGGTTCGGATGGTCCCACATTACTTTGATTACTGTTAGTAACATTCCTACGTTTGCCTTTTGCCATCTGGATACCTCTGGTGTTAGTTGGTCCTGCTGCCACTGGCTGTTGGTTGGACCTCCTGTGAGCCTGCAAAGCTATTTCTGCCCCCCCCCCCGGATTACCAGGATTCCCCTGGCACCGATTTCTGGGGCCTGCCTGCTCCTGAGTGACTTTGGAGCCCTAATGTGCTTTGCCCCAAGTGATCTTATATTGGGGAGGCCTTGCACATCTAAAGGCTCAGCCTAGTGGATTCCTGGAGCAGAGGTCGCCAAAGGGAGGCTGGCAGGCTCCTGCCCTGTGCAGGGGTGTGTGATCTCTCCTGGGGGGGGAGGGGGCGTCCCTCTGCCAGGCAGAAGTCCCACAGCAGATCTGGCGCGCTGGTCACTGCAGATCAGCCCAGCACCTGGGAGCAGGTTACACACAAGCTGCCTGAACCCGAAGCGATATTATGCCTGTCTGTCTCTGAGCCTGGCGGTCCCAACTACCTGGTAACTGGAGCAAAGATGGAGGAGGGCACTCTCCGTGGCGCCGCTCACCCTGTGGTCACGATGGTCCGCCGATCTGGCACCCAGACGACCACAGCGCCAACCCGCCCTCGGGCACAGACGGAAGCCCCAACAGGCCGTGTCCCAAGTGATGTTATATTGGGGGGAGAGCCTGGGTACCCGTCTCTCCAGCGCAGTCCGCGGGAACAGAGGTCGCAGAAGGGAAGCTGGCAGGCTCCCTCCCTGCGCGGGGTCCCTCCACCAGGCAGAAGGTCCCACCGCAGAACTGGCGCGCTGGTTACTGCAGATCAGCCCAGCACCTGGGAGCAGGTTACACACAAGCTGCCCTGTGGTCACGATGGCCCGCCGATCTGGCACCCAGACGACCACAGCGCCAACCCGCCCTCGGGCACAGACGGAAGCCCCAACAGGCCGTGTCCCAAGTCCACCCTCTACTTCTTTTGATTATTTTGTTCCCCTTCTAAGTAGGACTGAAGCATCCACTCTTTGGTCTTCCTTTCTCTTGAGCTTCATGTGGTCCATGAGTTGTATCGTAGGTATTCCACACTCTTTACCTAATATCCACTTATCAGTGAGTACATACCATGTGTGTTCTTTTGTGACTGAGTTACCTCACTCAGGATGATATTTTCCAGAATTGCTCCTGTCTAAATGAAATACAGGGACAAAGAGTGGAACAGAGACTGAAGGAAAGGCCATCCAGAGACTGCCCCCACTTGGGGATCCATCCCACATGTAGACACCAAACCAAGACACTATTGTGGATGCCAAGAAGTACTTGTTGACAGAAGCTTGATACAACTGTCTCCTGAGAGGCTTTGCCAGATCCTAACCAATACAGATGCAGATGCTCAAAACCAACCATCAGACTGAGCACAGGGACCCCAATAGAGGAGTTAGGGGAAGGACTGAAGGAGCTGAAGGGGCCTTATCAGACATCAATGGGAGTGGAGGCCCTTGGTCCTGTGAAGAGTAGAGGAATGCTAGGGCAGTGAGGCAGAAGTGAGTAGGTGGGTGGAGGGGCATCCTCATAGAAGCAGGGTAAGGGGGGATGAGATAGGGGGTTTACAGAGGGGAAACCACGAAAGGTAATAACATTTGAAATGTAAATAAATAAAACATCCATTTTTTAAAAAAGGAAAGCTATTAATGTGAAGAAAATGTGGAATTCTTTACTATAGAATTTATTTTTCCAAAATTCATGTATGTATATTGTGTTATACAGCTCTGAGGGAAGGTCTCCCCAGTGGAAGTGTTACAGCTCTGACTGGGAAGGTTCAACAGTGAATGTGTTGCAGTTCTAAGGGGGAAAGATATCCTAGCTGTCAGGAGTCAAGAAATACCACAAAGTCACACTGCACAACAAACGTTACAGTATAGATTTGTTGGGAGAGACACAAGAAGATGCTTCTGCTTGGGCCATAAGCAGCAAGGAACTGATTAGGAAGTAGGCTTTATATATGGTTTCTTGGGAGCAGAGGTTTTCAGGCTAGGAATCGGTGAGATTTCAGGTACTTAGCTTGGAGTGAGCCCAAGGTAATAGGTTTCCACCAACCTAATGAGCCAATTCAATATGAATCAAGATAAAGTTTATTGGGAGGCAGCTCTTGGGTAGGTTCAGTGATCTCATGGGTGGATATCAATGAAGTTGAGTCCCTCGAGTGTTTATAGAGCTTAAGTGAGGATTGATGACCAGTAGTATCAGCTAGGACCTTCAATCTATGGTCAAAAATTGAACCCCTAGACAGGGTTGCCTGAAATGCAGAGACGTGCTTGCCTGGGGTTGAGGGAAGAAGTGTAGACAGGCTATTCCAGATTGTGTACAGGCAAGCATGGGTCCCAGCCTGACACAGGGATTAGTGGTTTGCGAACTCAGGGATTGGTGGGTTTTTAAGCTCCAGAATTAGTGGATTTTCAAGCTCAGGAATTGGTAGGTTTTCAAACCCAAAAATGAGCTTGGATCTTTTTTAACTTACAGAAATCCAGCCGTTTGATCTGGCTGTACAAGAATGTATCAGTTCATGAGTCTGAGTCTTGCATCTCAGAATATTAGTGAACATAAAAGAAAACACTAGTATATATAAAAATAGCTTCTACGATAAAGACACACAGAAAGAAAGCATCTAACTACAAACCAAGGGGAATAGACTTACCAGAAACCAAATTGGTCTGCACCTTCACAGTATTTCTAACCTCTAAAATAGAAATGTGTTTCTGTTTCAGCCATAAGCATTTAGTATTTGGTTACAGATGCTCAAACTGACTGATTTTGGTACTAAACTGAGAAATTCTGCGGTAACCTAAAAGATATGGAAGGAGCTTTGGGAACTGAAAAATTGGTAGATACCAGAGTTTCGAGATGGATGCTAAAAGGAGCCCAGATTGCTGTTCTTAGAAGATGTACTTTAAAAGCAATTACAGCCATGGCTACAAAGCAAAAGACATGTTATAGACAAAGCCTCCATTCTGAAGAATTAATAAATAATCACTAACAGAGAGCTGGTAGGAATGTAGCCATGAAAAACATGGCTGAGAAAAAAAATACACAAAAGAAAACATATTATTGGAAACCAGAAGAGGCAACCCTTGTTACACATTGTCGGAGAATTTGGCTGAATTAGGATCTGCCATTTTCTGTAAGGTAAAAACTGAACAGGGCAATTTTTAAATATTTAGATATTGGTGGTATTTGTTTTTCTTTTCTTTATTTGTGTGTGGGGGGGAGTGCAAAGTGTGTGTGTGTGGTGTAAATGCACATGCTTATGTGTGGACATATGTGGGGGGAGGGGAGTGCATGCCCAAAGGCAATGTGGGCAATCTTCCCTAATCACTTGCCTATATTATCTGAGGTAGGCTCTCTCAGTTAAACCCAGCACTGACAGACAAGGCTATTGTCATCAGCCAGCATGCTTCTGGGATCCCTGCTTCTGCCTCCCTGGGCTAGAATTACAAGCTGGTTGCCATGCTTGCCCCACATTTATACATCCAGACAGAGAATTCTCCAGTTTCACCCACTAACTGAAGCTATTTCTAAGGAAAACCTTGAAGGAGTGGCTTGTTTCTTCTGGTTGCTTATATAGTAAACTATAAAAGGCAAGAATTGAATGTGTGTGTGTGTGTGTGTGTGTGTGTGTGTGTGTGAAAACTGGGAGAATCCTCAACTTATCCATTAGTATAAAATAAGAAGCCCCTTCTTTGAAAATTGTAGCAAAGATGAGGGAGAACATTTAACAAGAAGGTATTTGTAGCTGTGACCTATTGTTAGGGGTAGATTCTTCTAAACACAGCCCAGGTAAAGCCCTGCAGTTTCCATACAGGGAAGCAGATAAAGGCAGTAGAAGAGTACGGTTATTAGTGCTGTCCCAGAAACTGCAAACGGAAACAGAAAACAAAACAAACAAAAGCTAGTTGAGTGGAAATCCCCATCTTGAACTAGTGAGTAGCTTACAAATTTGACTTAATAACCAAGGACGAAAACTTTCCCTGGAGATTCCCTACTCTGGCAGAGATGAGATCTTTGGACCTGACTGTTAACTTCTGGCAAATTTTGGTGGCTATTTTCCTGCTCCCTCCTACACCCATTGTTTATAGTCTCTAGTTCTTGCTACCTTTCACCTCATTTACATACTCACATTTAGCCAATCAGGGTGTCCCAATCACGTGAAGCTTCTACCCTGGGTTGGGAGCTTGGCTTATACAAACCCCAATACTTGCTGGCAAGAAGAGGACTCCTCCCTGCCTCCTGCTCCTCCTGCCCCTCTGCCCCTCTGCCCCTCTGCCCCTCCTGCCCCTCTGCCCCTCCTGCCCCTCTGCCCCTCCTGCCCCTCTGCCCCTCCTGCCCCTCTGCCCCTCCTGCCCCTCCTGCCCCTCTGCCCCTCCTGCCCCTCTGCCCCTCTGCCCCTCCTGCCCCTCCTGCCCCTCCTGCCCCTCCTGCCCCTCTGCCCCTCCTGCCCCTACTGCCCCTCTGCCCCTCCTGCCACTCTGCCCCTCCTGCCCCTCTGCCCCTCCTGCCCCTCTGCCCCTCTGCCCCTCCTGCCCCTCCTGCCCCTCCTGCCCCTCTGCCCCTCCTGCCCCTCTGCCCCTCCTGCCCCTCTGCCCCTCCTGCCCCTCCTGCCCCTCTGCCCCTCCTGCCCCTCCGCCCCTCCTGCCCCTCCGCCCCTCTGCCCCTCCTGCCCCTCTGCCCCTCTGCCCCTCCTGCCTCTCTGCACCTCCTGCCCCTCTGCCCCTCCTGCCCCTCTGCCCCTCCTGCCCCTCTGCCCCTCCTGCCCCTCCTGCCCCTCCTGCCCCTCCTGCCCCTCCTGCCCCTCCTGCCCCTCCTGCCCCTCTGCCCCTCCTGCCCCTCCTGCCCCTCTGCCCCTCTGCCCCTCCTGCCCCTCCTGCCCCTCCTGCCCCTCTGCCCCTCCTGCCCCTCCTGCCCCTCCTGCCCCTCTGCCCTTCCTGCCCCTCCTGCCCCTCCTGCCCCTCTGCCCCTCCTGCCCCTCCTGCCCCTTTGCCCCTCTACCCCTCCTGCCCCTCCTGCCCCTCCTGCCCCCTCTGCCCCCTCTGCCCCTCCTGCCCCTCCTGCCCCTCTGCCCCTCCTGCCCCTCTGCCCCTCTGCCCCTCCTGCCCCTCTGCCCCTCTGCCCCTCCTGCCCCTCCTGCCCCTCCTGCCCCTCCTGCCCCTCCGCCCCCTCCTGCCCCTCTGCCCCTCCTGACCCTCTGCCCCTCTGCCCCTCCTGCCCCTCCTGCCCCTTCTACCTCTCCTGCCTCAAAAGAAATCTTCACTGAGGAAGGGAAGCCATGCTGCAGAAGGGATTTTGTCCCCACAGTTGCTCTAGTTTCTAAGACCCACCACTTCTGAGACCTGAAGGTGTAGTTTTCCTGCCAACAGCCTACAAACTCACGGTGCCCTATGGGAGCACATTTAGTCCGAGTGCTCCTAAACCCTCTTAAGTGCTTCTGAGCTATAACTCGGGGCTATCCTGACTCCCACAAGGGTCAAACCTGTTTCTTTTAAGGCCAAAAAGTCAATTGGTTTTAAGGCGTTTTATTCTGTTTAAAAGTTGATTCTAAACTGACAATAAAGAAACCCTCTTTGTACAGCCCACTGTCTGCCCAGTCCACTCTTTGAGGAAAGAGGGAGAAGAACCAGACAGAGAAATAAAATGGTTGCCACAGACTGTCCCATTATGAATCTCATCAGCCACATCAGCAGGACTAGAAATGGAGTCACACTGCCAGTGTGAACCGAAAGAAATAGAGATAACTCTGTGGTTGCTGCAGGAGACTTCTCAGGTTTTGACAGCTTGCAGAGCCACAGGCTTTGGGAGCAATTCTGTGGAGATTTAGCAGGAAGACTTCCACCCTAGAGAGTCCAGAAGGTGGAGAATCAACAGACTGAAGAAGATGATTTTCACGATTTAAGATTCAATGGATCTTGGTAGGTACATGGTTAAGTAGGTAAAGGTCTTTGTTGCCAAACCTGAAACCGAAATTCAATCCTTGGAATCCACATGGAATCCACAGGAGAGAGCCAACTTCCAAAAGTCTCTAGGTCTCTCTCTCTCTCTCTCTCTCTCTCTCTCTCTCTCTCTCTCTCTCTCTCTCTCTCTCTTTCCTTCCTTCCCTCTCTTCTTTCCCCCCTCGCTGTCTTCTCTACACACACATGAACACACTCTCAAGCCTATACAAATGCACACACATAACATAAATAAGTGAATGAATACCTGAAAACAATGTAAAGAATCTGAATCTAGTGAACCTGGCGCTGCATTCTTTGCTCGGTTTTTGCCTACATTCTCTTCTTTCATTCATGTTCTTTGGGTAAGAGCATCATTCCTCTGCCTGTCCTTTTTCTGTATTTGGGGGAGTATGTAACCAGCTTTTTGCATAGGTTTGTGGCTGGAGAGAAATTTTCTCTAGGAATAAATCGCATCTCTAATTCTCAGTCATGTGCGATTAAGATAATATTTCACATGACTTGGAATGGATTTTGAAATCTAAGGGGGACATGAATCCAGCAGATGACACAGGGAGTCGGGGAAAATTTATGGATTGAATCCTATGTGGGAATAATGTCTATGAAGGATGTAATTAAAGCAAAACATCCTATTTATTCCTTGAAGTTCCCAGTCAGAAGGCAATCCTGGTTGGGGGCGCGGAGGGGGGAGGATGTTTTTCTGTTTTATTCTCTCCTGTGCCTCCAATGCGTACAGAAAAAGAATGGTTTATATTCTTGGTTTTGAACAGTCACCATTAAAGTTGTACTCAGCCTCAGAAGCCAGGAAAGGCAACTAAAAGCACATAGCAAAGAACACAAGCAAAAAATAAAAATACAGGCATAAGTAAAAATTAGAACAAAAAGAATGTAAGTCTGGCAAAAGAGTGTTGTGCAACTGAAATATTAGCAAAAAAAACAACAGAAAAACACACCCCTTTCGGTATTGCATAAATCAAGGCACGGAGTTTACAGGCTTAGGCTGAAATTTTATAAGAACAAATTGCTAGGAATAATGAGCACATACTGTTCAATGGTCAGAGCAAGAAAGCAGTACGTATTATTTTCTTTGCAGGGGAATAAATACTCAGAAATAATGGACACAACCCCACTTAAGAATTGTAGTTATCACATTTCAATTTATTCCCATGTAAATTGGTCGTTACATGCTGAGTTAGTACAAATAATTATAAAAAACAATGATTAAGTGCATTGAAAAATATAAAAATAAGTACAGCATATGAGACTACATGATTCCAAACTACAAATCTTTGGGTTCTGAAAGTGCCGCAAGCACCACTTAACTCCCTATTTAAAATCTGGCAATAAACTCACTGCCAGAAAGCATATGTGATAATGAGTCAGATCATCTACCCACAGAGTGCAGAACTGGCATTTCAGAGGTGTATGTATGTTCAGTAACATACCAACAGATTTCGACAATCATTGAATGCCAAGCATTATTCACACGGGGTATTAACACATTAATGTTTTCATTAAAAAAGAAAGATCTCTGTCCTTGTTACATTGCACAGCAGTTATAGAATGGAGATCTGTCAAATAAATTATTACAAAGTAGTTTAAGCTAAACTTTATAACACCAAAATTATATAATTGAGGGCAAATAACCTTTAAAATGAAAGACAAATGACAAAATTTTTAAGGGCTTTTGATTTGCATAAATGTGATGTTTAATGTTAAGAGTTTTTCCTAGTTGCATATTTCATATCTGTCATATTAGTTTCCTAACACTTGTATAGGTCAGTTTTTGTGTTATTTTACTATAATAAGTACCATGGAAGGAGTTTATCATATAAAAATAACATGGCCCAATAAGAATAGGTCAGTGTGCTGTTAGAAAACATTGCAACACTAGAGTCATGTTGTAGCTTCTGTGTTCTCTGCTTTTTCTTTGTAATAAACACTTGTAAGCCTAAAACTTACGTGCAGTCCTTGGAATCTCAGAACTTAATTCAAGAGACTTTCTTTGGGTGAACAGTCATTGTGGTCTTGGTATAAACTATAGAGCAGTGGACTTTATACAGTTTGTGGTTTGATCTTCCTTGTCTTTGACTGTAACAATGTTTGATACTGAAATTAATGGGGTTAACTTTCTGTGCATTAAACTTATACTCTAAATACTGAAATGCACTCAGATGTAATTTCTCAGACAATACTGTCTGAGCATTAAAAAAACAGAACAAACCATCCAACGGTAATGACTTTAGTATCAGCCAGGGTCCATAGTCTATAAAAAAATAAAAATAAAAAATAAAAATGCCTACAATGCATTTAATTAATTAGGTTAATTAAGGCCAAATTTGTATAGCAAACTATCATTTTATATGTGCCATAATATATTTCTTTTACAGGCTTTTGCATGACTCTTGATTATACGATAGAGTCCAATGGATTGGGGATGAAGAGTATCACCACCATGAACAATTAGAATGACAAAAGTGGATGATGCAGAATGTGACTCCTTTTAATAAGGAAACTATTCCTAAGTCTCCCTCAACCTTTCCTTAGAAAAGTATCTGATGAATAATACTGGTCGCCTTTCTTGGTACTACCCCAATAAGTGACAAAGATATTGAAATAATTTTGGGGACCAAGACTGTTCTTTTGAATTTGTTTTAGTAAAAATGAAAATGACCATGAAGATTTGGAACACTGTTTTTGGCATTTTCATTTATTAGTTTATCCTACCAAAGACTGAGGTGTTAAAACGATAGATCATGTGAATGCTTACCGTGCATTGACTAGGGAATATTGCAATCTGTCACTTGGACAGAGTTAGAATTTGCTCTTACAGATACCCATAAGAACCACATTAGAAGGCCAATTTTTAATTTCTATTTTTAACTTCCTTTTCAAACTCCCTTTCCAGGACCTGTTTTTTTTCTGACAGTGTTAATAAGTCTGTATAATAGTTTAGATGCCATTAAGAATAAAGCATAATTTAATCTATGGCTCATATGTAAGACAATTTATTAGAAAATTGTGGAATTGCATACTTGTATATAGTTAAAAATAAAATATACAAGCATGAAAAAAGTTTAAACTTATATATGGCCATCAGTGTTGTAAATTATCTATTATTTTAGCAAATTTACAGATAATCACATTCAAGCTCACCTCTAACAAAAGAAAATGGAAAACATGCCGTGGAGATCTATCTGTCATCTGTCATCTACCTGTCTTCTGTCTCTCTGTCTGTCTGTTGTTCTATCTGCCATCTATCTATCTTGGTATAGATTGATAACAGATTACATTTTACTGACTTTTTATATCTCAGCTAGAAAATTCAAAATTTCTACAGATTAATCTTGTATCAAAAAGCACAAAAGCATTCTACTTATCATATTTTGTCATTGAAAAGATCATATTTGTAAAAAAAATTACATGTCACATTCTCATATTCTCTGGTTGCAATAAGTGTGAAAGCAGAATATCTTGTGTGTGGCAGTGCAGAAGTCAGAGTTATATGACTGAACACACAATGGTTTCCAGTATCCACAACTCAACAGATTAATGTCAAGAACTTGATCTTGTTAAAACACCCACAATGAACTCCTAGTTGAATACATGAATATTGTCAGAATGATTGCGTTAATGGGTATTGACATTAATAACTTCTACATTGCCTTTTTCTCAACTGCTTTATATCTGTAGATTTCATTTTCACTGTATAAAGTGGTACTTTATCTTACTGACGTTTAAATAACTTTGTGATAAAAACTATGGAGAAATGGCACATTTGCTAACACTTTTTAATGTATTAGATGACCTTAATATTTTTTACAAATGGCTTATAAATAATCCAAAACATTTCTGAAAAAAAAGAATTTCTCCATTTGTTAGCTTACAACAAAACAGAAATAAGACCATACAAACTCTCATTGCAGGAAATAAAAGTATGCTTACTGTTCAGTAAACTAAAGCTACATGTATATTTATGCTTATATGAAATAACTAAATGAATCTGTTTAAGAAAAATTAGAAAAAAAAGGGAGGTCAGCAAGTCTTGGCCATTGGCTATGCAGTTGCCAAGTCATATAATTCTTACTGAGTGATATACTGTATATACACCAAAATGTGTGCAAAATACCAAGATCTGGCCTCTTTGGGGCAGGTGCTGCTAAAGATGAGACATGTACTCCAACATGTGTGCCTCAGACTTCACTGTGGTCACTGGCCTTGCTCAAATTCTAAAAGAGAAGAAGAAATAAGCACATATTACTCACCTACCTCATATTCTACACTACAATGCAAGAACAGTCGTAACATATGCCACACCCATTGGTAACAAAATTCTACATCCCATGTCCAATGGCTGACTTTGAAACCGGTCAAATGCTGTAACTTTCTTGGCCTTTGTTTTCCTAGTTCTAAAAATTGGCTAAGTGAGAATACCTACCTTATATGCAGTGGCAAATTTAATTAATATGACTAAGGCCTTTAGAATATTCTAGAATGCAGTAGGTACTCAGTAGATGTAGATAAAAATAATGATAGTGTTATTGTTCTGATTGAAGATGAGAGAGAGCAGTTACTGTGGGAAGCACTAATGTCACCCGGGAAAGGAGAAAGGCAAAATTATTCGAAGTTACAGGAACATTGCTGGAAACCACGACTATGGGAATCATTACAAAACCATTCACAAAAGCCCAGTATTGCACAGCAATTTGTGTACTTATAGTCATGTGACAACCAGAAGGTGTAAATGATGTTCCAAAAGATGACAGTATAAATAAGCATAGTGACACGGGTATCTGAACACAAAATATATTTAAATTGATATTTAGTATTTCTGCATCGGAGAGCTCCAAGGTCAAATCCCAGGACAGTGGACTTAGATTAAATTGAAGATGATCGTCAAATTCTCTAAGCCATGACAACATTAGAAGATTCTAATTATTTAACAATTGTTCAGAACTTACCCACAAAATGGAATGGAATCATTCCTTTTAAAGTAAATGTGTCAGATGCAGAGGGAAGGGTTGTTCACAGATTTTTTCTAAAGAGATCAGTAAGAAGGGAACCTTATAAAACTTTCAACGATTACATATTCTAGTTTCTCTTACAAACTGCCTGCTCCCTAACTTAACCAACTCACCTTATTTGATTGGATGATACTTATTGCAGCAGGTACCGAGTCAAAAAAAATCGGTTTTTCAGTGTCTAGGTTTCCATAATATGTCATTGATTTTATCAAGGATGCTGCAAAGAAGGCACAGGATATGTCAGGATGCATGGAGCAGCTGAGAGGGCTCATCTGATGGTAGCTGACAGCACAGTCTCACCTGTACAGTTGGATAAAAACACGTCCACACTCCTGCTCTTGCAATCAAGGTAGAGCTGGAAGAAGGAAGACAGTGGACAAGTGGTTAGTGCTGGGTAGTGGACTGGAGGGAGGATCCAGGCTTGGGGAAAAAGGAGAACTCTTAGGGAAACAAATGAGAAAACATTTCCAAAATCAAACCACCAGAGGGAGGCATTGTTACACAATTAAGGACATGCCCAGCATTCTGGAATAGATTCAAACTGAAACATTTATTCTACAGAGACTAAATTTATCTGCTCCTATTACCATTTCTTTAGAAAAATGAAAACATAATCTTTGCTTCCTTGTAAAAATGAGAGAGGACTGCTTCAACATCTTTTATGGGAAATCCAGGACCAGCCTGTGGAAGTGAAAAAGAATGCTGGCCTGCTAACTTTCCTACTTTGCAACTTCACTGACTCTGTAAATCCCAGCTATTAAACCCCAATATTACCCGAACCAATTTCCAGTTTTTAAGGTGCACCAAGTGGAAGAGTCAAACTCATTCAGGAGCACTAGGGCCTTCTAGACAACTTAACCAGAAACAGTTTATGAACCAATGATTTTAATTCACCAAAAACAGATTAAGATCATGAAGTATGACTAAAAGTGCACGTAAAATTTCATTTATAGTTGGGTGGTTATATGGTTATATGATAGTTATATGATAGTGGTATGTCCTATATACAAGATATGGACAGCTGCATTTACAATACAATCTAGAATGTATTGTAAGCATGTGTGTTACATGATACATGATTTTTCTCATCTTTCTCCATCAGTAAGTCCTTTTTGAAAAATGAGAACTGTGGATTAATCAGAGTTGATTATAAGTGAAAAACAACAACAAAAAAAATAAACTATGGTCTCTGACTTTGACATTGAATAAGTAGCTTCCGCTTCTCTAAATTAATGTGATTAATTGAAGGTGACCTCTTAGTGTTTGATTTTTTCTTAAACCAATGGAGCTCAAACACATTGCTGTTATGGATGGCCTGTTGAAGTTGACAAAGGCAATCCTCAGTTCACGGACCTGCCTCGACTCCCAACACCAGCAAAAGAATAAATACAAGTCATCTAGTTCTCTTCCATCCACAACTTCAGGATCAATGCTCTTTGTGCTGAAGTTGCTAAGTACATAATCTAGGGGCTTTCTAAAAAGAAGGGAAACTGGCATGGCTAGTCAGGCCCGGCTGCTCGTGGCTCCAAACTTTTTCTCAAGATAGGTGGAACTAAGAAATAATAGTGCTTGCAAATATATTTGCACTTTTAAGAAATGGTTTTAAAATTTACTATACATATATGTATATTTATATATAGCAACCAACAGAACAAAACTCTGTTGTGGAGTGGGTCATATTTATGCAGGTTCTTGGGATCAACTCAGTTATCAGTCTTGCTTGGAAAAAATCTTTATTTACAGAGCCTTCTCACTAGTTCAAGTAATGACTTTTCAAAGCAAGTAAAATAATAATAGATGCCGGCATCGCTGAGTGCTTGCTAACTGCGCTGGCCACTTCACTACTTCACTGGACATTTCCTGTGAGCTCACAATGTGAAGAAGTGGAGAGCTCTACTTGTAGTTTATAGAAAAGCAAACATATGAGGACTGGGGAGATGGCTCAGTGGTTAAAGCTCTTGTCACAAACACATAAAGACATGATCTTGGACCCTCAGAACAAACCAAAAAGCTGGGTACAGAAAACAATACTGCCTCGCTGCTCTTGTGGAGAGATAGGGGTGGGGCAGAGACAGGAAAAGTCCCTGCAATTCACATTGTCAGCTACCTGGCATACCATGACGAACATGTCCTGTCTCAAACAAGGTTGAAAGCAAGGACTCAGGCCTTTGTTTCTCCTTTGACATACATACATGCACCATGTCATTCATGTACCCACATTCACTCAAAGGACCACATGGGGGTGGGAGGGGTAGGAGAAAAAGGAAAGGGAAGGAAAGGGAAGGGAAGGACAGGAAAGGAAAGGAAAGGAAAGGAAAGGAAAGGAAAGGAAAGGAAAGGAAAGGAAAGGAAAGGAAAAAGGAAAGGAAAAAGGAAAGGAAAAGGAAAGGAGGACAGAATTTAGCTCCAGGCAAGGAACTAGTATTTGACTGATGTGTGAATCTAAAATTTTTCTCCTTAAAGTCTATGTGCTTAAGACAAATTCTAATATAGCCATGAAGCAATAAACCATGCAGTAACAAGGAGAAAAAATGAAAACAGGTACAACATTGCCAGCTTTGTATATACAGCAAAAGATAGTGTGCCAAGTGCAAGTACAGTTTTCCTGCCAATTTAAAAAAAAAGCCAATTGTCTTAATTGCAGTATGTAGAACTATTAAGCCATTGCTATGACTCAGGTAGAAAACAAAAGCAACAACCTCCATTCATTGGCATGCTTCCCGGCCAGGACTGCTTTATTCCTCTTCACTATCAGCCTTCAAAGTAAACTAAAGGGCAGCAGGCCCCTTGTCTTCCTCTTAACCAGTTCTAAGGAGTGTCTTCAAACATCTAGAGTGGGCAACTAATAATTTCAGCTAAAATTTAAAAGTAGTTCAATAAGAACAGCATCTTGATACTTACAAACCTTGGTTTGCACCTTCTATTTGCTTTCTAAATACCTTCTATTCTTAAAATCATTTCCTCATTTCCACAAGGGAACTACCAAGATTTAAAGAACTGGGCTGATTCCCCAGCACAGTGCAAGCCTGGGACAGATCCAGCATGATTCACAGATGTCCTCAGGATAAGCACTTCCCCTCCAAGCACTTCCATTCCCAATCTCCTGGAAAGAGACACTCATTAGACCCTTACGGTTCTGTAATGTGAAAGATAGGAACTTTCAAAGTAAATTTACAGTACAAATGGAGAGAGAGAAAATATATAGGATCTCAGTCAATCTGAATTCAATCAATCCATTTTTTCTGGTTATTTGTGTATTTACTTGGGGGATTGAAGCCATGGCTTTGATTGCTAGTCAGCGCTCTGTCACTGAACCAGAGCCTCAGAGCTAACACAACACTTTAAAAATAATTCACATAAAATGAAAGAAAAAAAAGAAGGAAATCCTCTTATGATTCGAGTGTCTGTTACAAAGCAATTCCTGACCTTAGCATCAGGTGGGGGAGGAGTGACTGCAGAAGCCTCAGTGAGTGAAGCAGGCAGGCTGAGGTAAAAACTGTCAGGAAGAATTAGCTGGGTGATACAGCTTGCATCCCAAGAGGCTTTTCTCCATTCTAAAGGCACTCAACATTCACTTCCTGGCAGATCCTATGCCCAATAATATTCAAATTTCAGTCCACCTTTGACCCCCTATCCAACATGCCTAGAATCCTGATAGGGTCTTTTGCAGCAAACCCATGGTACTAAAGGCACGGAATTCTGTCTTTTGTGGGAAGGGGTTTAAGGTAGCTGAGGTGGCTGAGGAATACTTCTGCCGACTGAAGAGAGGTAAGGAATCAGAGGTAAGGTATCAGGATGTCCAGATACCTCAACAAGCATGGAGACTCCTGTGTAGTCGAAAAAGGTCAAGCCACTGCAATTCAGGATCAAGGAACACTTCTCACCGGGGCAGGGCTGGGAAGCTTCTTCTGCAGGAGACACAGGAACTCTAGTTAGAATGAGCAGATCTCTGCAGCTGACATGGCTGAACAGTAGCAAAGAAACAGTGTCCTCATGGCTCATGGTAATTCTGAACATTTTCATTTTTAAAATTTAGTGAGTTACCAATTGTGTGGTTTGTTTTTTTCTTTTAAAGACTGACTGGAGAAATTTAAATGAATCTGAAAGGATATCTAGCAAGTTAACTCTAAGCCCAGTGTCGATATTCTGCATGGAGCGCTATCTACCACATCAACTGCTTCTTTTGCTGGTAGGTTCAGAGTGAGAGCCCTGCTTTGGGATGTCTGAAGCTCATGCACTTCAGTTTATACATGAAAGCAAAAGTCCAATGTTTGGTAGTCCTCCACAGCTGTGGAAGCAATCTGTGTTAACATTAATTTTCAATTAATTCACAGTAAATATGCATGCACAAAGCCCCAGGACCATCACTAGCCCTACAAAATCCAGTAACAACCACCTGAGCAATACTAACCTGTTGAATATGTTTCCTATGAAAATCCTTTCAACATACTGGTCTTAGAAAATAAAATCCTAAGTGTCTTCTGTTAAGTAATAGTACGTTAGAAACAACTCATATGGGTATATATCTTCCCAGCTCCACGCTTAGTGATCAGACATGGTAGAAATATATACACCTTAGACATAGGCAAGTGTTACACCTCTACCCTATATACACTGTCCCAAAAATTGGTGAAGAGTTACCAGGATGATCACTGTTTAAAGGTGGATACTTTTATTACCCAATAGCTTTGATTTAAGTGAATGACTAAACCATGGATATATTTGGTGTTAGAATTTAAGATGACAGTGACAACAGAATTGGTGTAAAAATTCTCATTTATATTCTTGTGTTCAGTATTGGTCCTGAGCAAATGACATAAAACATGTATTTAAAATTGAGCAATAACCTACAATTTTTACTAAGAATTGTCTTCAGAAAAATTAACTATTTAACTAAAAATAGATAACTAATGAATTATGTTTTCTGATATCTCGAATGCCTTCTTATTCTTTTTCTTTACTTTTTTGGTGTTATAATATAATTGCATCATTTCTCCCTTCTTATTCCTTCTTACAAGCCCTCCTACACACCCCTTCTTATTCTCTTTCAAATTTATGGCCCCTTTTATCATTAATTGTTGTTATATATATTCCTAAATTAACCTGCTCAGTCTATATAATGTTACTTGTATGTATATGTTTCATTCTTTGCTAAAAAGCACAATAGTAATATTTACAAATAAGATTTTATAACAATAAATTGTAACTTAAAATAAATTGCTTGACTTTAGATATCATGTCAACACATTAATTTTTCCTCAAAAAATTTATATAGGTTTTTATCTATAAACCATAGGCATCATTTTGACCACCTCAATATACAGTCAGAGCAAGAGGTTTATGCAATCATGATACATGTGTTTACTGAAATCAAATTAAATGTTAGAATGGCTTATCAAGTTAATGTTTTGGTTAGACACTACTGTAATTTTATTTGAAAATTTGAACTTAAAAGTACTACAATGAAAACTATGTATTGATTGAGAGATTGCTGATAATGCTGTCTAAATGACTAAAAATGGCATTGGGATAATTTTAAGAAAGTTTATTTTCTCTCTTCAACCCTGACATATCTATTTCATTGTTAAACTGTATTCTACATTCTTGTTTTTGTCATATATATTTTCTATAATATGTGTTGTTATAGATTCAATATATAGATAGAATTATATGTTGTTATAGAGTCAATCTGTACCCTTGCTTATTTCATCTTTTATTTTTATACATGATTTTTCCTTCTGCCTTTCTTTTCATCAAATATGTATATTTTCAGGCCATTCAAAATGAAACAAATCAAAACAAAATATGCATCCTTATATTTGTGTAATATAAGCTAATTCAAATAGATTAGTTCATAGGACCTTATTTAAACAAAATTAAAATCCTAATGGTAAAGTTTTTGATTCACTTAAATGAAAATTGAAATACAAGGGGCATTTCTGAAATCTTCCAAATGAAAAAATAATTTTCCTTTCCCATATCTCCTCTGCCTGTCACTGAACTCATTCATGAGTATACCCTTGCACTCCAAGCTTCTACGTAAATCAACTAGCACAATACAAATCACATCATCCTGGATAAGGGGATGCACAGCTAATAGCCTGCCTTAAGCAAATGAGGTAAGCTTGGAGCATGTGCAAAGGAGACAGCTAATCTATCCCCACAGTGTACGTGGTAAATGATGGGCTTTATCTCCAAAATACAACGTTTCAGAAAGACTAACCATCAGGTGTGGGTGAGCAATTAAACCCAGAGTGTGGAAGACAGCTCTTTCCTGTGGAATATTCATTAACTCTTTTAATTAAAAAATATTCATACTTGCATAATTTAGGAGTGCTTTCCATTTACTTCAAAAGACTCCTGACAGTCTGTGAATCATTTGTAATTTTAAAAAGTATTTTATATTGGTATCAATTAACTATTGAGAAAAAGAATTACCTCTCTAATTTCTAAAGGAATAAGGGGAGAAGAAACACTTTGAACAAACAACAATATTCTCTTCGGAAAAGCGTTTGCTTATATAATATTTCATTCACTGGTCTGGTCTTTTACTAATTCCAACAGTCAGTTAATACAGATGTGCTGTATATTTAAGCACCCTGTTAGGGAATGTAAGTGCAGGGACGAACAATGATGATAATGCCTGCCTTCAAAAGGTAAATGCACTGCTAAGGAAGAGCTAGAAACAGAACAATGCCCTCCTCCTATACACACACACAGGCAAATACTTCCAAAGTCTGCCTCTGCATCCACAGTACCTGAGAATGTTACCTTACAGGGCAACAAGAACTTTGCATGTTTGGTTAAATTCAGGATGTGAGTATGGGAAGATTATCCCAGACTATCCAAGTGTGTGGAGATTCAGTCAGAGAAGATGTGATGAAGAGATAAGAGAGAGACCTGAAGATGCCTCTACTGGCTTGAATATTAATGTGAGCATGAACCAAGGAACGCAGATGGACCAAGTTGGAAAGGGACTGGGTATTTTCCTGTAGAGCCTCCAAAAAGGAACATATTCTAACCATAATCCAGTGCTATTCTCATGAGACTCATTCTGAACTTCTGTCACAGCATAATCTAATAACTGTGTGTTGCTTTAAACCTCTGAGCTTAGGATAATTA
Source organism: Tokudaia tokunoshimensis (assembly GCA_036184795.1). Classification (NCBI taxonomy): domain Eukaryota; kingdom Metazoa; phylum Chordata; class Mammalia; order Rodentia; family Muridae; genus Tokudaia; species Tokudaia tokunoshimensis. Next base: position 2,488,482 of record BTHU01000005.1, read on the forward strand.
CAACAACAGTGATACACATTTATATACCTGAGATTTTTTATTTGGGAGTTATGAGTAGGAGAAGGACTTCAGAAGAATAGAAGCCTGCTGAAACTTTGAAGTCTGTGACATCAGAAGCCAGGCCTACTTCCATAGACAATATATGTCACCTCTTAATATTCCCTAGGATAAAGTAGGTCTTAAAAGAGTATGTGAAATATTTGCCAGGTGAATAGTGGCATGAAAAGCTCATGAATGGAAAGAAGGAAGAATTATGTGAGCTGAGACCCAGAGGGAACCTGGATGTTTTCTTAAGTGGGACAGGTGGTAGAAGACCACATAGCAGGCTTACCAGGTTCTACAGGGCTCTGTTAGCATTATCTTCAGATGGCCTAAAATACTAAACTTACTTCTAGAAGATCTCTTCACAAATTGAACAATTACGGTTTTCATTTTAAAAAGTGTTGTGGCTTCCATCTTCAAATTTTTTGGTGTTTGTTTTTGTTTGTTTGTTTGTTTCCAATGTAGCCTTGGCTGCCCTAGAAGTTACTCTGTAGACCAGGCTGGCTTTAAACTCAGAGATCCATCTGCCTCTACCTACTGAGTGGTGGGATTCAAGGCAAGCACCATGCTTGGCATCTATCTTCTAATGTATGTAAATAGTCTTATAAGGCTGTTTATTCTGCTGCATGCCAACTATGCATCTGAAAAGGTTGTTAAAGACAGAAGATTTTTGACTTTTGTCTCCTTTCCCCCTGCTTTTCCTGATGGATATCTCACCTTGGTTGGGTCACTTGGGTCCTATTCTGTATCCCTTACACCCGATGAACGTCTCCTAGGTGACTACATATCACATTTAACTTCCTATCCTCATAATCAAATGCAAATTCCTAGCCGGGTGGTGGTGGTGCACGCCTTTAATCCCAGCACTTGGGAGGCAGAGGCAGGAGGATTTCTGAGTTCGAGGCCAGCCTGGTCTACAGAGTGAGTTCCAGGACAGCCAGGGCTACACAGAGAAACCCTGTCTTGAAAAACCAAAAAAAAAAAAAAAAGCAAATTCCTTTATAAACACACCCCTGAATACCGTTGTTTCCTGTTTGAAAGTTTTAAGCTATAGCATCAAATTTGACTCACAACACATCAACAAGAAAAAACAATCTTAAAGTCATATTGACTCATTTTGAATGTGATTAAGGACAGAGGGTCACAAGAAGTAATACAAGAGTTGTGAAGCCAGGAAGAAATTTGAGTGATGAAACTGAGAGCAAGACCACAGAGGGCTTAGAAAAGTGGGAGCATAATGGTGTAACTAAACAAGGTTGGGAAGGAGAAGAGGAGGCAGAGAAATAAACTGATGAGGATTAAGGATAAACCGGGGTATCCAAAGAAGTGAGACAAGGAAGGTAATACATGAAATAGATAAGTTTTCTATCAGTACCCATATATTTCATGTGTACTTCCCTTATAATCTACTACAATTTTCTACTATGATTTTTTCTTATGATATTATATGATTACAAGGTGTATTTACTAATTTCCAAAAGCATTGAGACTCTAGAGTTATCTTCTTGTTCTAAACTTTCTTCTATTAAAAATGTACAGCTTAGGGGCTGGAGATGTCTCAGTGATGAAGAGCCTGTCCTATTCTTGCACAGGGCCTGAGTCTGATTCAGAGCACCCATAATTGGCTGGCTCACAACTGCCTATCAGTCCAGATCTAGGGACTCAACATTCTCTACTGACCTGTGTAAGTACCAGCTCTCATGTGTGCATGCACACCCAACCTCCCCATACATGTGCACAAAAGTAAAAATAAGATGGATAAATCTTTACAAATTATTTACATATTAATTTCATATTGGCAAGTAAATCTGCATACACAGTTTCCATTGTTTGAAGCATTTTGAAATTTGTCTTACAGCCCTAGTGTATGGTCACCAGAGACACAGCCCAAGTCAGACCTCAAGTCATGCTTAAGAATCTTGCCCAAATTCACTGCAGCAGATTTTAAAAATTTCCTCCCTCAACTTGTTCTTTTTCTTTCTCATCAACTAATGATATTTAAATCTTATAATATATAATTCCACATTAGAAATTTAGTACTCTGGTTAGATCTGCTTTGGATTTCATTAACTCTGTCCCTTATCACCTAGCTGCTGTGCGGCTCTATGGTGTCACTCCTTCTACACAGTTGTACATTAATGCTGCTGCACTCCTGCTGCACAGCTGTGCAGCACTACTGCACAGCTGTGCATTAGTGCTGTTCCACTCCTGCTGCACAGCTGTGCATTAGTGCTGTTCCACTCCTGCTGCACAGGTGTGCATTAGTGCTACTGCACTCCTGCTGCACAGCTGTGCATTGATGCTGTTCCATTCCTGCTGCACAGCTGTGCATTAGTGCTGCTGCACTCCTGCTGCACAGCTGTGCATTAGTGCTGCTGCACTCCTGCTGCACAGGTGTGCATTAGTTCTGCTGCACTCCTGCTGCACAGGTGTGCATTAGTGCTGTTCCACTCCTGCTGCAGTTGTGCATTAGTGCTGCTGCACTCCTGCTGCACAGGTGTGCATTAGTGCTGCAGTACTCCTGCTGCAGTTGTGCATTAGTGCTGCTGCACTCCTGCTGCACAGGTGTGCATTAGTGCTGTTCCACTCCTGCTGCACAGTTGTGCATTAGTGCTGTTCCACTCCTGCTGCAGCTGTGCATTAGTGCTGTTCCACTCCTGCTGCACAGTTGTGCATTGGTGCTGCTGCAATCCTGCTGCAGTTGTGCATTAGTGCTGCTTCACTCTTATTGCACAGCTCTATGTTAGTGTTGTTGCACTCCTGCTGCACAGGTGTGCATTAGTGCTGTTCCACTCCTGCTGCACAGTTGTGCATTAGTGCTGCTGCACTCTTGCTGCAGTTGTGCATTAGTGCTGCTTCACTCTTACTGCACAGCTCTATGTTAGTGCTGCTGCACTCCTGCTGCACAGTTGTGCATTAGTGCTGTTCCACTCCTGCTGCACAGGTGTGCATTAGTGCTGTTCCACTCCTGCTGCACAGTTGTGCATTAGTGCTGCTTCACTCTTACTGCACAGCTCTATATTAATGCTGCTGCACTCCTGCTGCACAGGTGTGCATTAGTGCTGCTGCACTCCTGCTGCACAGCTGTGCATTAGTGCTGTTCCACTCCTGCTGCACAGTTGTGCATTGGTGCTGTTGCACTCCTGCTGCAGTTGTGCATTAGTGCTGCTTCACTCTTATTGCACAGCTCTATGCTAGTGCTGCTGCACAGGTGTGCATTAGTGCTGTTCCACTCCTGCTGCAGTTGTGCATTAGTGCTGCTTCACTCTTACTGCACAGCTCTATGTTAGTGTTGTTGCACTCCTGCTTCACAGGTGTGCATTAGTGCTGCTGCACTCCTGCTGCACAATTACCCATCACTGTGTCTCCTGGTTTCTGTATATTGAAAGGGAGCCAACTCAACTCATGCTTTTACGGGGGGATAAACTTTCAGAGAATAAACACCAACTTGGATATTATATCAAGGACTTATCATTAAAACATTGTTGCTGTTACCTGACATTTACCCTAGAAAAACATGAGCTTGTTTTTAGCTTAGTTGGGTGAAGTAGAAATCTAAAATATCTGTGAGATAATATTTGGGGAAAGAATGATCTACGTGAAGATTGTATAGAATTCAACTTAAGGAGAAGGAAAGAAGAAAGATGGAAGCAAGAACAGAGGAAGATGTGGAAGGCAAAAGAAGAGATGAAAGAAGACAAGAGAGAGTAGTAAGAAAAGGGAGAAGGAGCAAATGGATGAGTGAAAAGGAAGAGAGGCAAAGAGAGAGAGGCAGACATAAAATACAAAGGAGGGAGAGTAAATGCGGATTGGAAGAGGCAGGAGATGGAGAAGGGGATTCTAGCTGAAGAACACAGAAAACCCTAAAGAGAGAAGGACCAGCAGAGAGAAAAAGGGAGAAGCGGGTGCTTATCTTCCAGTGTAAAAGCAAACTCACCACTGCAGTTGCCGTTGGACAGGGAACTGAGCAAGGTGTTCTGTTCACACTGAAATAAAAATAAATGTAAAGAATAAAAGCGCTGTGGAGCAATATAGCCACCAACGAGAAAGTCAAATGTTCTTCTCTCCATGAGGAGTAACAACAATCAGCACCACCAAAGGCTTGGATCCAGGAGTGTTTCAGATGCTGTGCGCAGTGAACTAGGAAATGAAGAACGATTATGGGCTGGAAGTGACCATACATTCATTCAGAAGACACTTTGCTCACTTAGTGAGATATTAGAACATCTTCTAAAAGACTAAACTTGTTTTGATCTGAGATCAAAAATTATTTCCTACACATTAGCCCCATAAAAACACTTGAGAAACACTTATCACATGCTCGATAATGTTCTGTACCATATTGTTCAGTTTCTCTATCAGTGATGCCTCCAAGACGGCAGCTGTTTATCAAAAATGTTGTGTTTGGTTTTTTTTTCTTTTCTCTTCTTTTCTTTTCTTGGTTAATGGTAAGGACAATGCATATTTTTCAGTGTTTATTCCAAACCCAAGTCTTGAAGACATTAACAATTGAATCTTCAGGAAGCATTCTGTGAGGTTACTAATCTTGTGTCCCATTATGAGGGAGGCAAAGATTAGAAAGCTAGAAAATCAGGCCAAAGTCACAAAGCTAGGGACATCTCAGTCCAGAATCTGCCAGTGCCCTTCCAGGTTTCCATTGCTTGTACAGCTTCCTTAGATGGCTCATCTTTACGGTGGAATAGGGAATCCTTTCCCCTGATGTTGCCCTGTGCTACAGATTACATATTTTTATTAGATTATTTGGTACTTTTCCAAGATTCAATCTTTCTTTTATTTAGTATTCAGATAATAACACCTCACTGGGTGGCTGTATCATAGGGACTGGCCCTCAGCAGATGGACTTTTCCTTTCTCCCTCTTTCCTTCTCTGAAATCTCCTGTGCAGAAGAATTTTAAATAATTTATCTAGATATTCTACTTTTAGGAGGTGGATTATAAAATCTCCAATTCCTAATAATTGGCCTGAACAAAGTAACTTCCTTCCCAGTATAGCACAGACAGGGTTAAAAACAATAGATGAACTTAGGGAATTAGTATTTCCATCAACAATATCCATCTTGCTTGTATTATATACCTTGGGTGGGGTGTAGGACTTTGCCCCTACAGTGTTGCTTCCTAATGATCATAACCCTAGTCTTACCATGCAAAACACCAAACAAATTTTAATGCAGGGGCATTCTACACAATTCTTGGCCATTCTTGATCAAAATTTTCACAACCTTTAAAACAAAAAAAGTTTTTGGAAACTTGTAGTCAAGAGGGTCATTAAAAAAAATGCCAGGTAAATGTAATGTAACACACTAGCTAGAATCTTGGAACCTCCTCTCCTCACTAAATAGATAGATAGATAGATAGATAGATAGATAGATAGATAGATAGATAGATAGATAGATAGATAGATAGGTAGGTAGATAGATAGATAGGTAGGTAGGTAGGTAGATAGGTAAGTAGGTAGATAGATAGATAGATAGATAGATAGATAGATAGATAGATAGATAGATAGATAGATAGATAGATAGACAGATAGATAAATAGATACACTATTAGTCAAAATAAGGAAGACAGAATAAAACATACTTGAATTTGTTAGCTGTAACTGGTACACAAGGCATTAACATCTTGAAGTGCTATGAGGTATACAGAATCTATCTTATCATCTTAATTTTTCTATAAATCAAAACTGTAAAAAACTAAAGTTATTTTTTTAAATATGTTTTGTCCTAAGAAAGTACCAACTATAATCCCATTATGTAACACTGGTGTAAGCCTCCTCCAGCTGAAACTTAACTTTACAAATGACTGATAATCTGAGTTGAAGAAGAAGACAAGAGGCAGTATCAGGAACACAGGTTCATTTTAGGCAGTCCTGGACTAAACTGTACTGCAAGGTTTTAGGTGGAAGATACTAAATTAGACAAATTTCTTATGAGTTCTTGAGATTATTTAAAACTATATCATTTTTCATAATACCATTTTGCCTGGTGATTGTGAGCTAATACCAGTCCACAAAAACTACTACAACTGTACCCCAACATATAGAATAAAAGACTCTGTGAAAGGCACAGTGTCAACTTGAACAGCTAAATATAAAAGTGAGTTTCAAATCTGAAAACACTGGCTATTGTCCTCAGCATTCCATTGGAAGTGAAACATAAAAGCACAAAGGCAGCAAGTATTTACAACCTGTAGGGTCCCAAAGGGTCTCATCTGTAAAAGGTTTATGCTCATTTATACTCTGATGGCATCATCTCACAAATATTAGAAATTACAGGAAGAGGAACTTCACACATTCATTTTCAATTGTGACCACAAAAATCATGCATTTGGTCCTATAAGGGGGATTTGGGGCAAAGGTCATAGGCAGATCAGGGTGAGAACTATGGGCAGAAGCATTTGGCTGTAGACAAAGGAATGTCCCTCTGCACAGTTCTTGAGACCAGAAACAAGAGGCCTAAGGTCTCCCATACATAAGTAAGAGATACATGTTCAAGGATATACGAGAAACTATCTGTAGAGTCAAGGAAAATTTCATGAGAAAGACAGTCAACCTAACAAACCACATTAGCTAAGACTGCACAGAACTAAGGATTCCAACACTATTCTAAGTATTTTGCATATTTTAACTATTTGGATCTTTGTTGTTACTAACTAGGACCCTGAAAGTCAGGCTCATCGAAATTCCCAGAGCTTGTGAGTGGCTCTGAACTTGACGGCTCAAGGGCAAATTATACATTCACACTGTCTCATTCCCGTGCACATCTGATTCAGTGCCTATGATCATAGAGATTTCTTACAGAAATAAAGAAAGCTGAATGTGGTGGTTCACATCTATAATCTAGGCACTCAGGACAATGGGGCAGAAAGGTCATAGACTGCATAGGGAAACCCTGTCTCAACTAAAAAAAAAAAAAGATAAAGTAGGAAAGGAAGAAAAGGAAGAGAAGGAAGAAGGAAGGGAGGGACAATTATATAATGATATTATGTTAAGAGCAAGTCTCTGAAGAAAGAAATTGAAGAAGACCTCAGAAGATGGAAAAATCTGCCATGCTCATGGATTGGCAAGATTAATATAGTCAAAATGACCATCTTGCCAAAAGCAATATACAGAATCAATGCAATCCCCATCAAAATCGCAACTCAATTCTTCATAGAGTTAGAAAGAGCAATTCAAAAATTCATCTGGAATAACAGAAAACCCAGGATAGATAAAACTATTCTCAAGAGTAAAAGAACCTCTGGGGGAATCAGTATCCCGGACCTCAAGCTGTACTACAGAGCAATAGTGTTAAAAACTGCATGGTGTGCAGTCACTGATAAGGGGATATTGACCCAGAATCTCGGAATACCCTAGACACAATCCGCATATCAATAGATTTCTAAGAAGATGGAAGGAGAGACCCCTGGTCCTGGAAAGATTGGATGTAGGGGAACGCCAGGACAGAGTAACGAGAGGGGGTTGAATGGAGAAAAGAGGGAGGGAAGGGGGCTTAAGGGACTTTTGGGGAGGGAGGAAACGGGAAAGGGGAAATGATTTGGAATGTAAATTAAAAATAAAATAAATAATTAAAAAAAATAAAGCAAATGTGATTTTGAATATTAAAAAAAAAAACAAAAACAAAAAACTGCATGGTGTTGGTACAGTGACAGGCATGTAGATCAATGGAAGAGAATTGAAGACCCAGAAATGAATCCACACTCCTATGGTCAGTTGATCTTTGACAAAGGAGCTAAAACCATCCAGTGGAAAAAAGATAGCCTTTTCAACAAATGGTGCTGGTTCAACTGGAGGTCAACATGCAGAAGAATGCAAATTGACCCATTCTTATCTCCTTGCACTAAGCTCAATTCCAAGGGGATCAAGGACCTCCACATAAAACCAGGCACACTGAAACTAATAGAAAGGAAACTAGGGAAGAACCTTGAACATATGGGCACAAGGGAGAATTTCCTGAATAGAACTTCAATAGCTTATGCTCTAAGATCAAGAATTGACAAATGGGACCTCATTAAATTACAAAGTTTTGCAAGGCAAAAGACACTGTCAAAAAGACAAAGCGGCAACCAACTAACTGGGAAATGATCTTTACCAACCCTACATCCGACAGAAGGCTAATATCCAATATATACAAAGAACTCAAGAAGTTAAACTCCAGAGAGACAAGTAACCCTATTAAAAAATGGGGTACAGAGCTAAACAAAGAGTTCTCACCTGAAGAATATCTAATGGCTGAGAAGCACCTAAAGAGATGTTCATCATCCTTAGTCATTAGGGAAATGCATATCAAAACAACCCTGAGATTCCATCTCACACCAGTCAGAATGGCTAAGATCAAAAACACAAGAGACAGCAGTTGTTGTCGAGGATGTGGAGAAAGAGGAACACTCCTCCACTGCTGGGGGGATTGCAAGCTGGTACAACCACTCTGGAAAGCAGTCTGGCGGTTCCCCAGAACACTGGGCATGACACTGCCAGAGGATCCGGCTATACCACTCCTGGGCATATACGCAGAGGCTTTACTTGCATGCAATAAGGACACATGCTCCACTATGTTCATAGCAGCCTTATTTATAATATCCAGAAGCTGGAAAGAACCCAAATGTCCCTCAATGGAGGAATGGATTCAGAAGATGTAGTATATTTACACAATGGAATACTACTCTGCAATTAAAAACAATGAATTCACCAAATTCTTAGGCAAATGGTCAGAACTTGAAAATATCATCCTTAGTGAGGTAACCCAATCACAAAAGAACACACATGGTATGCAGTCACTGATAAGGGGATATTAACCCAGAATCTCGGAATACCCTAGACACAATTCGCATATCAATAGATTTCCAAGAAGATTAAAGGAGAGACCCCCTGTTCCTGGAAAGACTGGAAGTAGGGGAGTGCCAGGACAGAGAAGCGAGAGGGGGTTGAATGGGGAAAAGAGGGACTGAAGGGGGCTTATGGGACTTTCGGGGAGGGAAGAAACGGGAAAGGGGAAATGATTTTGAATGTAAATAAAGAAAAACTTAAAAAAATTAAAATAAAAAAAATTTGTTAATAATCATATACCTGTACAACAATCTTGTGACCATTTTATCCCCAATGGAGCCATAATAATTCTGGTACCTGAAAACTCTAAATAATTACAAACCTTTAAAAAGCAAAAAAAAAAAAAGACTAATATTTAGTCTGTATGGTTATTTGCTATGAGAGATTAAAGTACCGTTCTAATGAATGTGGTTTTACATCAAAAAAAAAAAAAGAATACTACTCTGCAATTAAAAACAATGAACTCACGAAATTCCTAGGCAAATGGTCAGAACTGGAAAATATCATCCTTAGTGAGGTAACCCAATAACAAAAGAACACACATGGTATGCAATCACTGATAAGGGGATATTAACCCAGTACCTCGGAATATCCTAGACACAATCCGCATATCAATAGATTTCCAAGAAGATGGAAGGAGAGACCCCTGGTCCTGGAAAGACTGGATGTAGGGGAATGCCAAGACAGAGAATCAAGAGGGGGTTGAATGGGGAAAAGAGGGAGGGAAGGGGGCTTATGGGACTTTCGGGGAGGGAGGAAACGGGAAAGGGGAAGTGATTTGGAATGTAAATTAAAAAAATAAAAAAAAAACTTAGAAAATAAAAAAAGAATATAGATAATAAAAAAGAGAGATTAAGGAATAGTGATTGTTACTTTCTATTATTTTTGATGTTATTTTTATGTTTGTGTGGTTATTTTCTATTGGGTTTGTTGAAAGAAGATTACTTTCTTGCTTTTTCTAGGGTGTAGTTGCCCTCCTTGTGTTGGCATTTTCCATCTATTATTCTATTATGGGGAAAAGAGGGAGGGAAGGGGGCTTATGGGACTTTTGGGGAGGGAGGAAACGGGAAAGGGGAAATGATTTTGAATGTAAATAAAAAAAACTTAAAAAATAAAAAAAAAAAGAGCAACTGTTTATGCCTCTATGAAGTTGTTTATCAAACTTCATATTCTGAAGAGCTAGGTTATCACATATTTATTTTAGGTCCATGATGAACAGATTTCTTAAACAATATTAAATATTTTCCTATTCACAGGTTATATTGTAAATGAATAGGCAAATATACAATGTTAAGCTTTTTTTCTGAGTTTCAGGTCTATAAGAACATCTAAACTCTATCATTGTTTATCTGTGAATCTTTTTAGTGATATTTTCAGTATTACACACCATGAAGCTGATAGTCCTACCTTGCTGACATCATCAAGTGGTTGGCTGCTGTCACTTTCCTTTAGGATTATTTTCATCAGATCAGCACTAAATTTCTTTGCATTCAGGAAAACAAGTGGGTTGTTTATTGAGATGATTTTTATCTGTTGTGAGGTTTCCTTTTAAAAGAAAAAAAGGAAAAGATTTAGAACTCTGAATCAAGTCAGAAAAAAAAACAAATAAGCAAACCAAAGCAAACAAACAAACAAAAAAAACCAATAACTCTATCTGATCAGACTAAATCCTATGAGTCAACATAGGATTCAATTGAGCCAATTGAATTCATATGAGTCAATTGTGAATTGCTATCTCTTAGCTAACATATTCATTATTGTAGTTTATTTGTAAGTCTTAATGGAATACCACACATATCAAAGAAATAGATACCTAGTATTGAGAAACATTAGTAATAAATAAGAAAGTGTCTCTTATTTCTATTCACTGCTCCAAGTGAGGTAATAGCCTAGACTATCTATCCTCCACAAAGTGCATCTTTCATTCAACCTATCAATTAAAACAAACAATTGTTGTTGTTATTTTGCATTGAAGTAGATCAAACTTAGAGTCTCTCATATGCTAGGCAACTGCTCTGCTATATCCTTAGACATCTGTAAGTGTTTCAATAGAGCTAAACATGTGTCTCCAAGTGTCAACCATCATCTCTTTATACAACACAGATGTAAGTTCACCTCTAGCTAAAGTATAACTTTGCAAATAATTGGGAGTCCTAATTGAAAATAAACCATAAGATATAGTATTGACACACAGGTTTACCTGGGAAGTTCTGGATTAGATTACACTGCATTGCCCGATTGTAGGGTGGGAAAAGTGAGAAGAAGCAGTTTCAACACAAAATCTACTTTACCCATCTGTTCAGATTATTATTGACAGCACTTGGTGCTGCCCAAACAAAACTCTCTTTTCTGTGACTCTGGGATGGGTATCTGATTAAGAAGATGGCCAATCCTGTGGAATGGTAATTCTTACCAACCAAGTAAGGGATCACTCTTTCAGGATTTTGTATTCCCATGAAAGAAGGGATGCAGAGAATAGCCATGCATGCAGGCAGAAGAAAGAAAGAATTAGGTACATAAATATGGATAATTCAGAGACCTTACTGTTTGCTCATTTTTAAATAAATATTTAAAATATAGTTCAGAGTTTCTGAAATTATGAAGGTACTTCAACTCTAGAAAGTCAGTGTATTGCAATAAAAAAATACAAGGTAGCAAAAAGACCGAACTGTTAAAATCATGTTTAATCTAGAGGAAATCATGTAGAAACTGAAAAGTCAACAAATTAATGTTTAGTTATGCCATATACAGTCATCAGATTTGATTGTTCCAGTAGTTTTAAGATGTAAAACTAAATCTTTGTTAAAGAATAAAAATTCAAGATGCTGCAATTAAGAAATCCTCAGCAGAACTGAATTTGTTGCAGAAGATATATCCTGAGTTAGGTGGCTAGTGTGCATGAAGAAGAGGTGGAAAGGGGATAGCGCCATTTGAAATCAAATAAGACTTTCATTCAACAGTGTATATGTGAATTACCTTCAATCGTTTTCACATCTCTTATTCCTATGGAAGATATTAGGAAACTACTGAGATGTAACATGTTTTTAAAAACTCGGATGTTTAAGAGCAAAAATTATTACTTGTGTGGGTGACAGAAGAAAGAGAAATTCCTAGCATTTGTATCTGTCCTATAAATGCCTCATTCACTCTACGTTACATTTGGCCCAAGAAGGTAAGAATTATGCAGTTTGCTCACCAGTGAAATTTAGAAGAAAAATTCATCAATTTAAAATTAAATTCTGTCTCAAAGATGAAGATGTCAGTGGGGGATGATGGGGTTATGGGTTAAATTCCATGGGAAAACTATGAAAGAAAGAGAAAGGCTGGCTTGGTTGAAAACTTGAGCCTGGGACAGCTTCCAAGACTCAGAACCAAACAGCCTTCTGTGAAGAAAATCTCTTATTAAAAGAACAAACCATTCTCCTGGGTGTCACAGAAAGACTCCTGATGTTACTTCCTGTTTTCATGCTACCTGGAAAGACCTTGACATTGGTCCTTTTGAAAGGAGGCCAGTTCTCTGTGTTCTGAGGGGAATCATAAGGTAATGAAGGAAGTGAATACGAGAGTAAAGGAGAAAATGTTAACCAAACATTTATCAAGCAGGTTCAGAGTGAGGGCCACTTTTACAAATGGATTAAAATGATTCAAGTGAAAACTTCTGTTATTAGTATTTTTCCCTACTTTAAGCTTTTTTTTTTTAACAAGAAACTAGAAGAGCCCGTTTCTTCCTAATGGCTTCTACAGCTGATGTTGGTGCACAGCTAAAGGCAAAGATCCTTGGCTAAACTCAGTGGGCCACAAAACAAACAAAAAGACAAGCATGTTGGAAAGGAGCCAGGCATGCCCTTTAATCCCAACAGTGAGCAGGGAGAGGCAGGCGAATCTCTGTGAGTTCAAGGCCAGCCTGGCCTACAAAAATTGAGTTCCAGAACAGCCAGGGCTGTTACACAGAAAAACCCTGTCTCTAAAAATTAAAAATTATTTTTTTTTAAAAGAAAGTAAGGAAAGAAGGAAGAAAAAGCAAAAGGAAGGAAAGAAGGAAGAAAGAAAAAGACAAAAATAGAATGAGGGGCAGGGTAGTGGAGTGAATCAAGGGGTGATTTCCTGGAGTTAAGAGGGAGTAAGACGGTGGGGTGAAAGCAATCCTGTATGAAATTGTCAAAGAGCACCTTTAAATTTTAAAAGATAACAGGGCTCACATACCATCCACCCTTACACAGGGGCAAGGCAAGTCAGTTTACCTAAATTGCCTTTTTATGAAAGTTCTCTGAGTTGCATAATTCCATGATTATTGGCATTCTAGATAGAGCCTTGGATTTAATTACTTTCAGCTAATAATTACATATCCCTGCATTTTCAAATAACATTTTAAAAATTCTTTGAGAATTTCATACTTACATATATATGATCTTATTCACCACCCCACCACTGATTAGGCCATTAAAATAGCAGTGCATGAATGACCTTTGTTTTATTTTTTCTCCATTCTCTAATTTTCTTTATCATTTAACGAATAAAAAGGACACCAATTTGGCTAATTATATGCAATTTAGCAGCGGAAAAGAAGTTCTCAAATGCCTGAAGTAATCTCTGCCACAAGTCAACCATGAACTGAAATTCTATGAACCATAGTGTGATTTAATTCAAAACCTAAATTCAAGGAGGTTTCCTTTTTCTCTACTAATTTATTGCATGTCCACTGCACACTGCCAAATGTGGTGCTCACACATATACCACTGGAAAGATGTTGTCAAATAGCATGTTTTATTGTATTTTATGACCCTTCAAAACTGTCTCATCCACAAATGTTAATACTTGCACAAAGAGAAAAGGAAGTCAGACTTACATCATGCATTTCTGTCTTCACCTTCAATTCCATTTCTTTCATGTCTGTTATGCTTAGAGTCTTTGCCCTACATTTAAGGAAATTACGAGTCATTTCCTGATCACTGTATTGAGAGAGAAGAGTTGAAAGCAGCAGGCTGTCTTACACTAAAATATGAGAAATAACATGGTTTGGACTTTATGTTAATTTGTCTGTAAGATATCGGTAAATCTGTATTTTGTGAGAGTATTCTGTAGTGGAGAATAACAGCACAGGTGTCTAACTAGAAATTAGTAAATAGAATGTATCATATTTAAGTCCCCAGAATCCAAAAGCTCCAACCTGTAAGAGTTACATTGATTGATAAAAATTATAAAGTGAGAAAGATAGGAGATCACATAAAATGTTATGAGAAGAGCGGAAGGAAGGGGCTCCATGGCAAAGAAGAAGAAAGAGGAGGACAATGAGAAGAAGAGGAAGAAGAAAAAGAAGGAGGATAAGAAGGAGGAGGAGAGGAGAAAAAGGAGGAAGAGGAGAAGGAGACAAGAATCTATATTTTAGGGTCCTATATAGGTGAAAGTATATTTTATATTTTTAAAGTTATAGGCTCAGATATTTCATAAATCATTATCATTTCAGGGGACCTGTGAGAAAGGAATATGACAAGTAGTAGATGAATCCTGGGAAACAGCAAGGGATCTGTTCAAAATAGATGAATGAGTTAATGATGCTCAGCTAAAAGACACAGGAATAAAGCACTCCTCAGAACTGATGTGAAAATTGTCATTTAATTTCCTAAATGATTACTGGTGCAAGTTTACATCTTATTGAATACTATACCCTTTAACTTGTTTTTAAATACTATAATAGCCAGGAGATTTACTTTTTATTAGATGTCATGAAATTTGTTGTAGTTTTGGGGTTTTTTTGTATCCAAATGCTCACAACAGTTTTATTAACAGTCAAAACAATGGTAGCAACTCAAGTGTCCATCAGCGGGTAAATGGACAAATCTATTCCAAGAAATGGTCTCCACTCTGAGAAGACAACACAAAAGACTCAGCACATATTAGCACACACATCAATCTCACAATAATTATGTGCAGTGAAATGAGCTCTCTGAAAAGAGCACACTTCATGCTTCAGTTTACGTATAATGCAAGCAATGTACGCTACTGAACTATGACACAGCTTTTTTTAGTTTTTAAATGGCCTTCAGATGTCCATGTGTTGAAGGCTTGACTTCCAACTTATACTGCTAATGGAAGGCAAAAAGAACCATTAAGAGTTGAAGGGACTTTCGAGGAGGGAGGAAACGGCAAAGGGGAAATGATTTGGAATGTAAATAAAAAAAAAATAGAAGGGAATTGGGTCACTGAAAGTGTGCCGTTGAAGGTGACATTGGCACCATAACCTGTCTCTATGTTTTCCAGGCATGTAGAAACAAGCAAAATTTTTCTACTGTGCATTCATCATGGATGTACTGGGCTCCTATAGGCCCAAAGCAAACTCTAAATCATAGGCAAAATAAAATTGTCCCTTTACGTTGATTTATATTAGGGAGTTGTTATAATTTTGATGGTTCTCTTTATTCTGACCAATATTAGTCTATATCATATGTAAATAAAATATTTTGTCATTTGCTTTTCTGTTTCCCCACAAGAAGTAAGATATGAAATTATAGAAGTATATACACATATATGTATATACTCAGAGTATTTAAATAAAGCCTTACCTCGGGAAGCGTCCTAACACAATAGCTATGGTGCAGACAACACCAAACAACAGTCCCACATTGGCAGCAAAGCATATTGTAAAAATGTAAGTACTGATCCATATGCCCTGGAGATACAGAAAGAAAATGTGACTACTTCTTTCTCACTTTTCTCACAACCGTAAAATCCTCACAATTGTATTCAACAGCATTCCAGTGAGCAAATCTCTAAAAATGGACTTGCTTATTTATTTGTTCTCTCCTCTCTCTCTCTCTCTCTCTCTCTCTCTCTCTCTCTCTCTCTCTCTCTCTCTCTCTCTCTCTCTCTCTCTCTCTCTTTCCCTTCACAAAGGGGAGCAGGTTATGAGGTGAATTGAGTACAGAAGGCCAGATGGAAGCGCATTCGAGCTGCTTCTCTCCTTTCTCCTTGTGGGTTTCAGGGATCAAACTCAGGTCATCAGGTTTGGCAGAAAGTGCATTTACCCACTAAGTCATCTCACCAGTTCCAAAATACATTATGTAATGTGAATAGAAACACAGAAACACAGAAGCATACCAGGGCTCTGTCAGCCTTCAACAACATAAGTGGGAAGGTTCATTGCTTTACCTGTAAGCATTGCCAACCACTGATCAAGTCCCAAGTACTAGACTTCAGATCAGTAAATAGTTGATAGGTATGTATGTACTCAAAAACATGTCAGAATTTCCAATTGTTTCTTATTGAACATAATGATATTACAAGCAACTATATGCAAGTTTTTCTCAAATAACTGATATAGTTATTTATATGATCAGTTATATCAAATAACTGATATAGTTTGTCACTATTCTCAAAGCACTATGATTACTGTACAAATAACTGATACAGTTTCTCACTATTCTCAAAGCCTAATTGAATAGGCTTAAACTAACTAAATAAAACAACCCTGGTTTTAGATCAACTCCTAGAAAAATTACTTATAAAAGTCCACTTCCTATGTAGGCTAAAATATCAGGGCTGGCTTAGTTCTTAGAAGGACTTCAAAGATTTTTAGGAAAAAAAATCTCTTTTAATTGGAATTTTAACTTTGTAAGTTTGCCCACCACTTGAAATTTTAATCTCAACAAGATTTCATAATATAAGAGCTGGTATTTCTAAGCTTAGTGATGAACATAGCTTCAACAGCAAAAAATAACTTATGAAACTAAGAAAGGTTATATGTATAAACACAAGACCATATATTTATAAAATACTAGACTAAGAGTTATTTTCAAATTATTTTTCCCAAATAACTGACTCCATTTGCCTGTTCCTGCAATGCTAGTTGCAATGCAATGCTTGTTTCCTTTCTGTTTCAATGTTTTAATGTACTTTCAAAAACATAACTTCATGTTATTCACATGAAATTGAAACCCCACTCTGTAACCTAAAAATAGGATAAAATCGTGGTGACAGCTGTATCACCCAACCTCTTCCCAAGGCTGAGGGATTCTCTTAGAAGGGGTGGAAGGACTGTAAGAGCCAGAGGCAGCAGATGACCACAGTAAAATTGTTCTCTGGGTACAGCAAGGCAACAGCATTTACAAACTAGCTCATATGCAACAGTATGTACAAGATGTGAGCAAGTTTAAGCTGGTCAAACAACCATGCAAAGAGGGGAGAAGTAAGCACAAAACTCCAAGAGGGGAGAAGTAAGCATAAAACTCCAAGTCTAACTGAGGAATTTGGGGCAATTCAAAGCTCATAGGAGAGGGAGAATCAGATTTCTTTAAGGGTGTGGCCTCTGGTAGGTTAGCCACACTCTAGGGGATGTAGGGAATAGCCTGGCTCTTACAGCATTTAGGCAACACAAATTGAACTACATAAGCAAAAAATAAATAAATAAATAAATAAAAAAATGAAGCTGGGTGAGTAGGGGTGGGGGAGGGGTGGATCCAGATGGAATCGGAGGCAGGATGTGAAATAAAATACAGAGTGAGAATTCTTGGTATCTGAAGAAAAGAAACACAAAATACAAAATGTTTGCTTAGAAAGGAAAGGTGAAATCTTGAGAAAATAGATATAGAGAGGCTCATTCATTACTTAAACAAGTCTGAGGTAAATATCTATAGAGTGGATTTGATTTAGACTTGAAACAATTTTCTTGTGTCTTATCCACACAAAACTGGTTTAAAATAACCTATTTTGCAAAGCCAAACTCTTGGAAGCAAATGGATGGGGTTTTATCTTGAAAACCTTCCACTGTATATGATTTATCATGAGGCCATCCCAGCCTGACACCATATAGATTGGGACACAGTTGTTCTCTTTAATTCAGATGAACTGGTCATCATTTTAATCTTTATTGCTACACACTGTATCTTTCCTCACTAGCCTATAATATTATATTTAATCATATATGAAATAGAGTTGCAAGTTTACTATAACTTCCACTTCCATAATGATCTGAGCTCTACCTATCCTGGGGTGCTGAGCCTGCCTGAGTGTGGCAGAACAGTACTCATCAGAGTATTGAGTCCCATTCCCTGAGACCAATCTCCATAATTACTGAAGGACTTGGGGATTTAAGAATCTTGTCACTTAAAAACAAAAAACAAAAAAACATGTAGCCTAGAGGTTAGAATTCATTAGACAGCCAAGTAATTGCAATACCATCTGGCTCTATATTATTTAATTTAATTTTTGTGAGAATTTCAGACATAAGCACTATATATACATTAGTTCCGCCCCTACCTCTTCCCCTTCCATCTGCCTGTGTCTTCCTACTCCCTCTCAAATTCATGACCTATTCTTCTTTAATCTTCATGGTTTTACATATGTACATAACTAGAGCCTCCCAAGTCCTCTTAGTGTTCTTATGTATACAGCTTCAAGACTGGTGGCTGAGGATTGGATAACCCATGAAGTTGTACATCCCTGGAGACTGGTTCTTCCTCTCTTGGAAGCCACTAATTGTCCATAGATATTTGTCTAGGTGCAGGCCCTTATGAGAATTCCTTATGTATATAGACTGGTGCTGACATGTGTATGCCTTGTTTAGGCAACCGTATTTTTAAGGTTTCATGGGTGAAACTTCCTATCATAATGAGAACGGCATACATTCTGGTCCTCTGGCTCCTACAATATTTCCATCCTCTCTTCTGTACTTTTTCCTGAGCCTTAGATGTACAAGTTGTCTTGTAGGTATATTAACTGGTGTTAGGTGCCTTCTCCCAGTCATTGTTTTGTTTTCCGTATTCTGACCAGTTGTGGGTTTCTGTAAGGTCTTCGTCTGCTACAGTAAAAGCTTTTTTTAAAAAAAACATTTATTTATTTTACATATATGAGTACACTGTAGGTGTGTTCAGACACACCTGAAGAGGGCATCTGGATCCCATTAAAGATGGTTGTGAGCCACCATGTGGTTCCTGGAAATTGAACTCAGGACCTCTGGAAGAGCAGCCAGTGCTCTTAATCATTGAACCATCTCTCCAGCCCCCCAGTAAAAGCTTTTTTGATGGGGGAAGGGGTGGTGATGATTTGTCTTATCTGTGGGTGCAAAGATAAGTGTTTAGGATACAATTATATTTATTTAGGAAGATGGTAGTAGTAGGTTCTCCTCTAGGGTCCATGGCCTCACTAACCACAGGCAGTTGGTTGGGTTTACAGTACCAGGCATGGCCTCCTGCTGAGTGGGTCCTAAGTCCTACCAGATGGTTAATGGTTACTTCCAAGTTATAGGTGCTGCTATTGTACTTTTAGGGACACCTAGCCATGTTGTCATTGCTGCAGTTCACGGTTTTAGAGCTGGGTGATTCTATTGATTGCTTTCCTCCCCAGCAATTGCATAGTACCTTTGAATACTATGCGTTAGTCCTAGGGAGAAGGCTTCCAATTCAGTTTCACCCCACTTCCTCCAAGACCTGTATCTGAAATGTGGGGAATATTTAGCAATCAGGCCTCCCTTGCAAGTTCTGGGAGACAACCAAGTGCAATGGCAATAAACTATATTATTCTGGGAGTCTCTTAGAGCCTCCTGACCAACAAGTCAATGGGAGGTTCCCCATGCCTGGCATGGGGTCTTCGTTTGGTAGTCTATGGCTCTTGAGGTAAAGCATCATTCAACGTCCTTCATGTTAATTTATTACTACTTCCTGTCCATCTACCTACATTTACCTTCTGAGCTAGCTCACAATTTTAAGCTCCCTCCCTTTTTCCTTTCTGAATCACCCTCCCTCCTCTCTTCCCATTCATATCCCCACTGGTCTTTCTCATGTCCCTCTTCATAGCACCTGTCTAGAACACCCTGACATGGTCCTGTTTTACTTTCCAGGGAGTTCTATGGTTACTCCAGGTTATATAATCATATCTACAAGGAATAGCTTTACATCCATAGCATCATCTTGTATAGGTCGTGTTCTAACAAGTGATTAGTATTTACTGTGGTTACTTTAATCACAAAATCACCAAATGTGATGTAACAATAAATTAGTGAACAACCAGGCAGTGGTGGCACACACCTTTAATCCCAGCACTTGGGAGGCAGAGCGAAGGAGGATTTCTGATTTCAGGGTCAGCCTGGTCTACAGAGTGAGTTCTGTGACAGTCAGGGCTACACAGAGAAACCCTGTCTCAAGAAAACCAATAAAATAAAATAAAATAAAATAAAATAAAATAAAATAGTGAACAACTCCATTAGTTAGAATAAGTCCCAGCGCAGTGTTCTATAACAATTCCTGCTATAAAGGTCCAAATATCACTGCATATCTCAGATATCAGGTATTGTAAGCTCTTATCTGTCCTACTCTTTTTGAATGAATTGTTTGGTATTCACAACCCCTAAACACAGGTTAACCTCTAAGCTGCCTAAAATACAGGAGGCATCTGTTTTTTGTTCCTTAAAGACAATGTGTCAAGGGAAAATATTTTAGCAGCTACTGAATTACTTTATCTCCCCTTGACCTATATTTGCTATCTGGTGGGATGATGGATTTGTACCATTAAAATTACATAGAATTGACTGGCTTCTGAATTCAGCTCTAAACCTGTGAGCAAAACTCTCATTTAGAACTCTCATCTAAATTCTTTGCAAGGGGTTTTCACATGCAACTCTAAATAGAATCAATCTAAAACTGTGGGAAAAAAATACAAGACTTCTGTTTTTTAAAGTGGTGACTTCTAATATAATTTTTGAACTTTATACCTTAAAGTCAGTGGTTCTAACCTTTCCTAATGCTATGACCCTTTAGAATAGCTCCTCATGTTGTGGTGACCCCTCAACCATAAGATTATAACTGTAATTTTGTTACTGTTGTGAATTGTAATGTAAATATTTTTGGAGATAGAATTTGCCAAAGGGATTGCAACCCACAGGTTGAGAACTAATGTTTTAAGTTATTTTATACACACACACACACACACACAGAGAGAGAGAGAGAGAGAGAGAGAGAAACAGAGAGAAACAAACTTTGGTGAAACAGCTAAGAAATATGTGTGTGTGTATATATATATATATATATATATATATATATATATATATATATACACACACATAATCACAACTCTAATGCCAGTATCTGACACCTTCTTCTGGCCTCAGTTTGCACTAAGCACATAGTTGGTACACAGACATACATGCATGCAAAACACCCATAACATAAAATTAACTTTAAAAATAACATTTAAAAAGAGATATATCAATTTACTCCAGCCATAGTATATGATTAGAACCTAACACAATGCCCACTGAATGATAGTGTGTCTGCTATACCAAGGTCTCCTTTTACAGTCTACTCTGTGTCTTCATGTAATGACTCCTAAGTCCAGATTTTCAAGATCAATATCAATCAATGCACAACTAATATCGTATTTCATTTTTTATATACTTCATTTATTAGTGGTGGGGGAGGGCACAGTGCATGTGTGGATGTCAGAGGACAACTAGTGAGAGGCAGTTCTTTCTTCCCACCATGCGGGCCCTGGGGATTGAAGTCAAGTCATTAGACTTGGCACAGTAGCTGACTACCTTCTGAGCTACCTTGCTAGCCCGTAATTGCCAGCTCTTAATCCATTTTTAAAGTTGTTTAGAAAAACTCTTTCAAACTTAACATGTCCAAATACATACCTTTCAGACCTGTCTCCAGATCCTCTCCTTCTCTACTGTGTTTCCTCAGTTGTAAAACTAAGATTCGCAAACACGTTACAGTCAGAGACCTTGGGATGGCCGCTCACTCTGTTTGCTCTTTCAACTCCCTGTCCAAGCTCTCCCGAATGCCTTGCAGTTGTTAATAAAGAACACTGGAAACCACATCCTCCCGCAGCAGTTCACTGAGGATGCTTGACCTCACACTCTATTTTCCCTTCCTATTTTATCTAAAAGCCTCCTACTTAGGGGCCTGCTTTCATAATTTTCATTGAAAACTTCTTTCTGTCCCTCTCTAAGCATAGATTCGAATATTGGGTTTAGGTCATACATTAAATGCATGTGTACTCTATATCGTCATGTTAAAATAAAGCCAAAGTGTAGTATAAAATGAATCTATAAAAGAAAAAAACTCATCTGAAAAAAATGAATAAATGTGATTTTAAAACCCAAGCTCTAAGTAAGATATAGACCTGCCAACTATTCAGGAATTTGGATAATAATAAGGGAAAAGACAAGAATCCCGTGATATGACGTAGTCTCAGTTTTCAATCAACTGTAGTCTGCCACAGAAGGGTATCAGAATCTTGAAAGGCCTTTACAACAACTGTGTTGATAAGAGTGTGTAGGAACAAGAGCTTTTAAGTTTGTTGACTAAGGCTGAGTGACCAGAGAAATAGCAAAGAGTCCAGTGAAGACACACTTAATGCTCAGACTGCGTCAAAACTGCTTGGCTGTTTGTGCCACTCCAACTTTTTTTCAACCAGAGAAAACCTACGAATGTGATGAGATTTTGTGGTTGTTGTGACAAAATACTAGAGGAAAACAACCCAAAACAGAAATGTTGTGGATAGTCCTAGTGCTGTTTGAATTTTGAGGCTAATTCTGCTTTCCC
This sequence comes from Tokudaia tokunoshimensis, assembly GCA_036184795.1. Classification (NCBI taxonomy): domain Eukaryota; kingdom Metazoa; phylum Chordata; class Mammalia; order Rodentia; family Muridae; genus Tokudaia; species Tokudaia tokunoshimensis. Next base: position 2,510,900 of record BTHU01000005.1, read on the forward strand.
AGGAGGGGGCTGCAGATGAGGAGTGAATCACATGCAGAGGTGACTTCTTGTGAACCTTTTCCCACCTTAACTTGTAAAGCAAAGGCTAGAGCTGGTGATTGGGCAGTGGAAGGGAAAGTGGACCTGAAACATTTGGAGGAAAAGGAGGAGAGGGGGGAAAGAGGACAAAGAGAAGAAGGAAGGATGGTGGAAGAAGAACAGGATGATTCAGATTCTGAGTGGCTTTAAATAGCCACAGGTAGCTTTGTCTTATCTAGGTGGGCAATTTATATCTGTAACAATTGGCTCTGAGTTCATTGTGTGGGCATCTTGTGGATTGAGAATTTATTGATATATAAATCTGACCGATTAATTATAAGCTTCTAGAGTTTTGATTTACTGGATTAAGGGGATTTGTGACAACTGGCTGCAGGGAGTGGATGGCTGAGAAGGTAGAAGCAGCTCTGAGGCCCATGAACCAGAGCAGGGTCTCGGGGGCCCAAGAGTAGCTGGTGATATCACGAGATGCAGTATTTGTTATTTCCCGCAACAAAGAAAAAAATGTATTTTATCATCGAGGCTTCCAGGGCTTCCGAGCCATGCGGTGCTGAGGGCACAGCAAAGCGAATCACTTCAGCAAGAAAATGGAAACAAAATGGCCGCTAATGGCTTTTTCTCTTTCTTTATCTGGTCACTAGCCTTGGGGACTCATGCCACAACCAATGCAGGGCTTTGCATCTTAGTTCATCCTCTCTGGGAAGAACATGACGGACACACCCCAAGCTATCCTTCACTAAGCCCCAGGTTTCTCAGAGCGCATTTTTCTAAAAAGATCCATGGTTTGAGTGAGTGACTCCAGAGCAAGAATGAGCATCTTTAAAAAAAAAAAAACATGGTGAACAATACATTTATGTTTCTATGCCTTTCCCTGTGTAGATGGTGTCAGGAAGGTCAAGTCATTAAAAGTGGGTCTCTGCATCCCTCATCCACTCAGCCTGGCGCTGTGTTAAGTCACAGAAACAACATAAGGAAAGTAAGCACGGGCATCTGCCCAAGAGCATCACAGCACAATGGTTCACAAGAGGAAACATAGACCACGCATTTCAATAGGACAAGTGCAGTGCAGAGTAGAGCAGAGATTCTTCACTCACCCTGAAGAGAGGCAGGATTTGGGAACACTTTTACACAGACCGGTTTCACTAGAGTGTACATGAACTAAATATTTCTGCTAGCCAAAACACACGTTCTCATTGTTTACTGTTATCTAATCTGCTCTGTTCCCAGCAATATCTTATTAATGTAATCCTCCCCGTGGCTTAATTTATTTAAAAGACAAGTTGACAGCGAGAGTTTTGGCAATAACATGGACACTGCTGAGAAACGACTGTGTATCTATGTATCATAGATTTAATGCTGGATTTTCATGCACATGATACACATCATATCTCTCAATGAGCTCTGCCTTTACAATCAATCCATGATTTAAACTGGGCATCCTCAATCCACTCAAATGGAAATCTTTTAAGCTGCATATTCATCAACATAGGATAAAATTCTGTGTTCATGTTGTCATTGGAACTGTGAAGATATAACTGTGTTTACACAAGTCTCAAGTGGTTAAGTGTATTTCCTGCCGATGAAGTATTAGAGTCTATTTGGTAGCATGTGCTCAAGCCAAAGAAGAAAATGTCTGGTCAGACTGCTACTTACCCAATCGATTTTATCCACATTCCAGTATTTTTTTAAATCCCGGAACTGTATTAACATTCCCTTCAGTCCCACAACAATAATACTTGCAAGAACGCACTGCAAAGGAAGAAGTTGGGGAAAAAGTAAGACAAACATTTTAATGTGAATTTAAAAACACCAGGGTATTGTTGGTTGTTTTTAAAGCAAATTGTTGAAAAAAAAAACTGTCATGAATTAGATTAAAGTAATATTTGTTTAAAATTCACTTATTTTGCACTTTAGGGATACAAGATCAATTTTAGCAAACCACAGGTCAAAACTGATGCAAGTCTATAAAAACAGAAAAGAAAGAGAAAGAAAGTGAATTGTAAGGATGACTATACTAAGACTGAACATCCTTTTTATTAGGATCCCTGTATTTTATTTGAAATGTGTTTGTTGCAGAAATTATGCGTTCAACTTATATATATCCTAATATTAGACACCTTGTTTCACAGATACTTAGACCTTTGAGAAATGAACTTGAATATTAATCAACCATCTTATGAAAATGCTGACTCTCTCTTGGAAAGCTAGGAATCAGAGAGTTAGAGGCAAAGACCAGGATGGTAGCTGGAACTGTGGGAAGCCCTGGTTATGAAGGGGTAGGGGAAGCCCAGGAACTAGTGCTAAGCCCCACTTCATAAGAGACATACGTGCTGTGGCAATGGATTTTGATGTCTCCTCCCTTTCTCCAACCCACACTTTCGGCAAAATTCTTTGAAAGCCTTTTTTCATTGCTGGGGATCAAAGCAAGTAATTCATTCATGCTCAACTGGTTTTTACCATGGAGCTACACCCCAGTCCCAAAAACATAGTTTTCATGAGAGTATTTCTAGTTCCCCTGATGAGCCGGAAGACTATCACCATTTCCTTCCCTTTCCCCCCCATCCTTCCTTATACTTAATATTCATTTACATAAAATGTTTTTTCAGATTTAGGATTATTGAATTTATTGTTACAAGGTGTTTTATGTGCAATAATTATGATTTAAAGTCAAGAAGTATATCATAAAAAGCACTACTATACCATGGGCAGCCAGTACAGCAAAGGTCCTATTGTATAGATGACAATAAGGACGAAAATGCAAGATATTAGACAAGCCACCTGTAAAACACAAGATAGACAAAAGAGAAAGCCTTGAACTCTATTGTTATTTCAAAACTATGGGAACAGGGGCAGGAAACAAAATGTTGGCATATCATTGTTAAACTGCATGGACTGTCCTTAGCTGTGTTTTGCAGAGACAAATGTAACAATTGACAAACTGGTACAACCAAAATGAAGTCAATGATGGGACAATTACAAACACACATGTACACACACATATGCACACAAACACTCGCACACACAAATAGGGCACCATTTATTGGCACAACATGTTAAAGCAAAGGCTGGTTGTGAGTGACAGTGAGAGACCTCGGTGGAAAATTCTATAGGTTGATTCCATTCCTCATTTCCCAGAGGGTCGTGTGGATAACAAGGGGAGAACTTGCAGTCTGGAGTTTTTCTCTGCTAATGGCATATTTGCACCAAAGTTCCCCACCCCCTCTGAAGTTCCTCACAAGGAACTCTGGCAACAAAGTGCTTGGATGGGGTTGCAGGCACAGTTTCTCTGCCAGTGCAAGAGACTTAATTTTACTAATCCCGGGAAGTCTTTAGTGTGGTGTTCTCTCACACTGAGCCTACTAACAAACCACCTGACTTCCAGAGCAATGATAGAGAGCCCGACTTCACAGAAGCAGAAGTCTGACTCTTTTAAAACACTTGGCCAAACTCACAGGTCCTCAAATATACCTAAAATATCACTATGCAGAATTCAAAGAATCTTGTTGTATTGGAATGCCTTGAATTTAAATTCAACACATAAATAAATTCAGAATCTGGCAAGAATAACTGAAGGCCTCAGACATTGCTGCTGGGGTACACTGCAGACACTTTGAAACCAGCTGGACCATCTCATATGGAGTAATCCACACACTTACTGTAGACCTAAAAAGAATGCATAGATTCTGGAACATCCTCCAAACAGCAGTAGGAAAGCAAATGTGTAGAATTCAAAACCATTAGTGATAAGAGAAGCTAGACACAAAACATACAGTTGTATATCAATAACAATTTCTAAGAGAGAAAAATTATAGAATGGCAGAGGATGGAGGTAGGCACTGAAAATTGAATATAATTAGAGATGAGGAAATTCCCATTTTGAAACGATAAGATATTTTATATATTGATTTTGTAATTATACAAAACATACTTTTTGCAATATAATGACCTTTACCCCTAAAATGTGGTGGCATTTACTAAAGTTAGTAAACCAATATAAGCCTGATTTTAAAGAGAGATATTGAAACTAAATCTGTAACAGCTGCTGCTGTGCATGTGAACACACCCAGAGGCATCCAGCCTGCACACGCCTTGAACTTGATGCCTCTGAAGGACATGCCTGTGGAGGGGCTGTAAAATAGCAAATGACTCAGCTCATCAGACATGCTTATAGATTAGAATAGCTATGGTTAATAGTTATGTGCTTAAAGGGACAGAAAAAAAATAACTGATAAGTTTATTTCAGGTAAAAAAAAAACCAAAAACAACAACAACAAAAAACTATGACATTTGTCCTCCCCAAATGGGTCTTTTTAAATCCAATGCATACTATGTACCTTCGAGCAAGTTCAGTCCTAGGACTGAAATGAATTCAGTGTGAAGTTGTCATTCCTAAGGAGGCTCTGAGGCCTAGGGAGATTAGTTCGCTCAACGCCATGCAGTAAGGGATTAGAGACACACGAAGGGGCAGCACGAAGCCTGCACTGGACCCAGAGCCATACAATTTTGAGGATTTTTGCTTGGTTTTAGTTTGTTGGTTGGTTAGTTTATTTCACTTTCTTTGAATTGTCTTCTCATTCAGTCCAACATGGATATATTAGCCACTCAAAAGTATGTGGTGATTTAGAGAACATTAAACCCCTTATTATTTTAAACCTGAATTTATTTATGTTATGTGTATAGCTGTTTGTCTGGGTATGTGTCTGGGCAGTATGTGCCTGGTACTTGTGGAGGTCAGAAGAGGGCGTCCGTCATGTCTCCTCAATCTACAGTTACAGGAAGTTGCTCCCTTGTGCATGACAGGAATTAAAACTTTAATCTCCCAGAAGAGCAACTGGTGTTAGAAGTTGCTGAGCCATTTCTCCAGCACAATCTCCTTATTTCTAAGCAAACATTTAATTTAGCATAAGCCTATGTGTTTGGAAAAGTTTTCTAACTTCTGTCAAGAATCACAGGCGGTGGGAAAATGTAGATTGAATTGGAAAAAAGGAATATTGCACAGTGGCAGGACACCAGGCAGAGTGAGGGAAATAGTGATCTCTCTCTTTCCCTGTCTGTCTGTCTGTCTGCCTGTCTGTCTGTCTCTGTTTCCTTCTTGTCTCTCTAAAGGACATCAAGTGTGACCATCTTGTTTTTAATAGTCTTAAATACTGAGAATAAGTCTAATGACTATAAGCCTAATGCATGAACAGTGAAGTTTCCAAAATTTGGTTTACTTTTCGAGTTTTGTTTTACTTACTAATAGTGTGTCCTTTTCTTTGACTTGAATTGAAGCAGGGCATGTATTACCTTTCTAACCTATGGTATTGTCTCTGATTTAATGTGAAGCATTCAGTTCTCAGCACTGGTAATGGAGATTTTGCAAACACATGGTTGGTTTAATTTGGAATTGTTCGAAGTGAGGCAATTCAACAAGCTAGAGATTTTCAAATCTCCTTTTTAAAGTTGCTGGATAGATTGCGGCCTACTAAGCCTGCTATAAAGCACTACACAGCAACTAAACAATAGTGAGCAATGTGCCCCTTAGACGTTACACTAATAATATTTGATTTGCTTCCATGTCAGAAAACAAACAGAGCATAAGTAAGCTGTTCGTAAGTTTTAGAAAGAGGTTGTAAACGCTGAAGTCAAGTGTTCACATTCTTACCATCCGTGAGGCAATCAGGGCATGTGTATTTCCCTCTTCAATACTTTCCATGCCATGCCTCAGGACAACTTTTGTCTTAAAACTTTAAGCAGTCTCGTCTAACAGTTAAGTCTGCATAAAAATTAATGAAATCTCATTTTTTCATGTTTTATTACAAGGTTTTGTGCATATATGGGTATGTATATATGTGTGAACATTATATAAATTCCCTTTCAGAGACACAAAGGAAATGGTCTCAGTAGCACAGTTATATACTGCACATTCTGTACAGAGATGACCAGTGCAGACATTAGAGTCATCCATAATCATGCAATATTTAGTTGGAAAGAAAGGGAGATCCCAATTGTTAGCTTCCTAAGCAGGGGTCAAATAATGTCCAGATTTATGAAAGGTGGTGAAATTGTATTATTAATAATAATGATGATGGAGGAGATAATAATATATAATAATATTCTATATTAATTATATTCTATAATAATAGAAGGAGGAGAAGGAGGAGGAAAAGGGGAGGAAGACAGGAAAGGGAAGAATGAAAGAAAGGCAGGTAATATGGCAACAGAGGTAAATTAAGAAGGCCTTGAAGAAAATGCAAGCAATAAGTCTGCTTCTGAAAGAATTAAAAGAATACAGTTTTGCAAATCAGAGCCCAGAGGCGATCTTAGTGTTGCAGAAAAACACAGCAGCTGCTGTTCTCAGTTGTGGTTGCGCAGCCTCTGCAGCAGATGCAGCCTGGCATCCCTTGTGGGTCTGTGATCCTTCTGAAGTCCCTGAAAAGCACTGATGTATCTCTTCTGTTGCAAATGAAGAGAAGCATGCAGGAGAGGGAGCCAGGGAACACTGAGCTCCTGCACAGAGCTAACATACTGTTCAGAAAGGAGGGAACTGAGAAACAGTATTCATTTGTGCTGTCTGTCTGTCTCTCTGAAAGGATGCTCTTAGAGACACAGACTTTGGGCATCACATGCAAAAGAGAACACTGCTAAGAGCACTTGCTAGTAAATGATCAGACTCTGTTGTTATTCCTGTCGAAACATTTAATTCATTTTTTTCTGAGACACTGGGAGTCTTTATATTCCATTCATTCACATACAATAGTCTTAGAGTCTCTGCCTCATAATCACCATGAAAGACTCCTAAGTACTTGAAATATGACTAGTCCGTATTAGGATTAATCCACACATGTAAAATACATACCAGATTCCTAAGTTTTATTGAAGGGGAAATATTTTTTAAAAACTGTGTATACTTCTCTAATCCATGTTGAAATTATAGTTATTTTATCCTATCAGGTAAGTTAAAATGTGTTAAACCAGTTTTAATAGGTTTTCATTTTTAAAGATGGGGCCATTAGATAACTTAAATTACTTAGGTAGCTCATATTGTATTTCTTTCCCACAAGACTTCTCTAAAGTATGTGAACCAATGCCTGATTTTAAAAAAGATTTTTTCCAACAATAAATGTACTACAATACATTTAAAATGTATTAATTATAATAAAAATTGCCTGATGAATAAAAGTCAAATCTCTGGCATAATGGCAGCAAAACTGGTAAATTGTACCATATGTAATTCTAGCAATTTTCCTTTCTTGTCCACTGTGTCTATGCACAGAGATACAGTACATATGACATGCCAGATCCTTGGTTCAGTGAACACCAAGGATACAGTAAACAGTAGCAGACGGAAACTGTGCTCTCTGGTGGCTTTAATTCCAGGCTAGAAAGAAGATATCAATCATACAGTCACATTAGTGAGCACAAAATGTCAACTGTGAACAAAATGTGAAGAGAATAACTACAGCCCACAAGCATTAGTGATAGCTGCAGAAGTGAAGGAAGCAGCCAAGAGGGAACAGGAAGGCATAACAGAGAGTGGAGCAACCTAGCAGACAGAAGAATCATGTTCTGCAAAGTTGAATATGAGGTAGAACCCAGGCCAGTGGGGTTTAGAGAGATGCCTCAGCAGTCAAGGGCTCCAGCTGCTACTCTGGGACCTGAGTTCAGAAGAAATAAGATGCTGTTGTTTGTAGAGCTGGGATTGAATCCTGGGCATAGCCGACGAGTGCGTTATCACTTCCCTACACCTCCAGCCTTAAATAGATAGCTACTACACAAAAATATCACAGTGAAGTATTACTGTGAGAATACTGAAGCTGTTGCAGGCAGTAAAGTAATTAATAAAAGTAGTGCTTATCATTTGTGCTTTAATGAGCTGTAATTAGCTAAAAAGTTGAAAGACTCTTATGTGTTACAGGTTAATGTAGTGGGTATGTATTCCAGTGATTAGAGGAAGCAGGCCCCTTAAAGAGCCTGCACTTTGAAATCATGAAGTGTGGAAAGGGGAATTTTACAAGTTCCCTAAACAGAGACAAACTTTGAAGATATGCTTAGAACTCTCTTCAAGCCAGTTAGCAACTCTACCTATGTACACTTAGTGGTTACAACATAAAAGGTCTGAAATGGATAGCAAAGCATCCTCAATTTGAGCAGGCACATGAGTTCAGATTATCTTCCTGTGTAGTTGGACAGGAGTGGTTAAGAAATAGAGCCATCACCTCAGTAAGCAGGGTACCCCGAGAATATTTTGCCAGTGGGCTTTAGTGATTTTTTCTAGATTCATTTCATTTGAAGTTTGATGAATAGAATACCATGCGAGTAGAAAAAAATCTTTATAAAATAAAAAGTCTTTAGAGATGTTCTCTTGTTGCAATCATTCAAACATGTGACCCCAGAACAAAGACAAGGCATCCTGTATCCTTAATTCTTATAAATGATATTATTGACCCACTAAGATTTCATACTTAGGACAAATTTTCTGAAGTGTTCTTTCTCTGAAACCTTCACTGTTCAAAGTTACAAAGACTGATCAGAGAATTTTCTTATTACTTATGCAGAAATTAAAAATGCACACAATTCACCTAAGGTCAGAGATGACACACATCACAGTGGATACACATCACCATGGCTCCCCCTCAGGGCTTCATTTCAGCCTTTCTGTCTCTAAGACAAGTGACAATATCATATCAGCTTTCTCAAGCACCAGCAGCAAATCTGAGGGCCAACTAGGATGAGAAAGCTATCTCAGGCTGTGCCATCCCAGCCACACAAACATCTTTACTTAAAAACAGTAAGAACAGAAACCTAATAAACTCAGTTGTAATCATTGACATTTCAAGAGTGACTTCTGTGTTTCACTAGCTGAGCATTGTCAATTAATCTAATCTTTATACAGTTGTAATTCTTCTTTGTCATCTGAGTCCTCTTAACCCTGAGGAGTTTCTGATGCAGTCACCCATTCCTACATGGTGGAGTCAGAGTGCAAGTCCAGCTTCCAGAACCTTCCCTTGACACATTTCATTCACTGAGCCTAGACATGGAAACAAATAACCTAACACATTCACTTTTTAAAGAGATGCTTGTGGAAAATCTATAGCAACCTAGAGTGTTACAGGAAGGAGTCTCGAGAGAAAATGATGGCAAACATTTAAGAGTAAATTACAAGAAGTTTCGTGCCAACCAAGAGACAGTATGAACTTGGATTTGAAATCACTAACTTCATAACCCATCAAATTATGTGATGTCATGAATCTGAGTTTACATAAGAATTTTGCTTCTTAAAGAAGTTATAATTATTTGTTAAATTGTAATGTATTAAAATTGATTATTGCATTTTTCTCTGCTTTATGGTGTACAGCAATGGTTCTCAGCATGTGGCGTGCAACCCCCTGGGGAAGGTTGAAAGACCTTTTCACAGGAGTTGCCAAAGACCATTGAAAGATGCAGATATTTACATTATGATTCATAACAGTAGCAAAATTACGGCTTTAAGGTAGCAACAAAATGATTTTTATGGTGGAGGTTCATCACAACATGAGGAAATGTTTTAAAGGGTCACAGCATCAGGAAAGTTGGGAAACACTGGTGTATAGCATCAGTTTTATTCAATACTTTTCTCTTTGTCTGTATTTATCTTGATTCTTGCCCACAAGGTCACAAAACATTATTCTCATGTGTTGTTCTACAACTTAAACACTACATTATTGGGCTGGAGAGATGGCTCAGTGGTTAAGAGCACTGTGTACTTTTCCAGAGGTCCTGAGTTCAATTTCCAGCAACCACATGGTGGCTCACAACCATCTGTAGTGGGATCTGACACCGTCTTCTGCTGTGTTTAAAGTCAGCAAGAGTGTACTCATATACATAAAATAAATAAATAAATAAATAAATAAATCTTTTAAAAACTATATTATTAATATAAGATAAACCTCTAGTAAATGTTTACATTTGCATGTAAAATAATTTATGGATTTCATCCAATTATTATTTAATGATGGTCAGCTGTTATTGTTAATTTCTTATGATATACATTAATTTTCTTTATGGGTCACTGATTATGAGTACAAATCACTTGGAGTTTGAATCTTGGATTTACCGTTCCCAAGGTCTGTGACATAGGGGATTGTACTGCAGTTCTGGGTGCTGCATCCTGTGGAAAAGCTCCTTAGTCAGAAAATAAACAACTCAAAGTAGCTTCAGGAACTCCCTAATCTGACCAGACTCACTAGGTCCCTCCCCACCCTGAGTAAACAATAAAGACTACAGAATCATAACAGATAAGCCAAGCTGCAAAGAATTTCCTCAAGTCAGAGCAACTGCCTGGAAGAAACCAGCTGTCTGCCTGCAGAGGCTCAGATCAACTGGGGCTCCTGGAAAGGACACTCTCCAACCTGCTGAACTACCTGAAGGCTTGCAGTGGGCTCCAGGTTCCCAGATTTGTCAACTGTCACCCATCCTGGGGTGGGCTTTGATGGTGCATCTTTCTTTGAGTCAGTTCTGTTCTTGACAGCAATCCTTCACCCACATTCCTGTAAGTAACCTCAATAAAACTCATTGGTTCCCTAAGTTGGACGTTGGTAGCATTTATTCTATACATACATAAAATCTGTTGTGAGATCCCTATTTTGGCTGAGTAGATATGTGTTTTGGGAATCTCCAAGAAAAGTTTCATCACACAACACCTGGGCCAATTACTTCAGCCATCTTTCCCTCAGCTTTGTTACACAGAACCTGAGAACAACAATTTTACATCTTCCAATGAGTTCCCTAAAAGATTGAGTGCATTTATATAAGAAGACACATGGTGCCTGGCATGTAACTCAACGTTATTTACACCTCCATCCGTACCATCCTCACTGTCATCCTGCCCTTGCCCAGCATAATGCCTAGTATTTATCAGGCTTGCAAAAAATATGAATTCATTTGAGTTTCTATATAAGACGATTGTTCCTTTAACCCACAAATATTCGTATATATAGAATATATGTATATATCTGGCACATTTGCTCACTGCTATACATAGAAATGTTCTTATCAAGATAAATTCTGCCTAGACTTGATTTTATTTTATGACAAGGTAGTGAACAAAAAGGAAAGAAAAGTCATGCAGACTGTTTAGATTAACTTAAAGACCACTAGAGGGAGCTCTGGCTTCAAGATTGCTAATACAGTGGGTATGGAATGCAGCAGTTGCTCTTTGAATCATTGAGTCTGTGGCCAAGTCATCATTGATGGAAAAAATACGAAAATGAGGGGAGTTATAACAGGATAGAGGGAGTACGAGACGGAAGAAGGAAGGTCTTCTAGAAGCTGCTTAGAAAATGTGAATCAGCAACGTTTTCGCTCTGAGAAGGGAGTGATGGCCCCACAGTCCTTCTTTCCCGGAAGAATAGTTGTTACCTGTGTCTTTGCGCCCGTGCTGTACAGACCAGCTGTCCTTCCCATGGCGGCAGCGCTTGGGATGCAGAAGAGAAATGAAGGGATCACGTTGCTGAGGCCGTGGGCCAAAAATTCCTGCGAGATTAGTTATGGGAGAATGGAACATTTCTTTATCACAATCCCCTTCTATGGTCCCAGGTACAATTCATCAAAGAATGAAGCCTGTTTATGCTCAGCTACTATTCCCCGCACCAACTAAGATGTAATAGTTTATAATAAAAATAGCTAACATTCATAGCCTGCTTGTAATCCTCCAAAGCACATCACTCAACTCTCATAATGAACTCGTGAGGAGATTCTAGCTATTCACGATTTCCATTGCCCCATTGCCCATTTCTATCTTCTAAGTATTCCCAATTAGGATTTTATTCCCACCCTTTCCTCAATGATCTCTGCCTTACCAACTCCAATGACTACTGGTTTGCTTACTTGGTATAAAGAAGCATTTCACACAGCTGCTCCTTCCATTCTGTTTTAAAGGTCCCTTCAATTGGCTTCTTGGATCCCACACTTTCCAAGCTTGCCTCTACCTCTCCAGCTGTCTCTTCTCAGATTCTTTTGTTATCTAATCGATCTCCACTATAGGAAGCTTTCTATTATCTGTCTACATCTTAACTGTCCAAACACACCCTGGCAACTCCCAAACCTACATCTTCAGCTTAGACTACTCTTCTTAACTCCAGATTGCTACCTCCAACCTACTATTTGTCATCAACATTTGATCGATAATGGGAAATCAGTAACTACTTGTACTGGCTGGTTTTGTGTGTCAACTTGACACAGGCTGGAGTTATCACAGAGAAAGGAGCCTCCCTTGAGGAAATGCCTCCATGAGATCCTGCTGTAGGGCATTTTCTCAATTAGTGATCAAGGAGGGCCCATGGTGGGTGGCACCATCCCTGAGCTTGTGATCTTGGGTTCTATAAGAGAGCAAGCTGAGCAAGCCAGGGGAAGCAAGCCAGTAAGGAACATCCCTCCATGGCCTCTGCATCAGCTCCTGCTTCCTGACCTGCTTGAGTTCCAGTCCTGACTTCCTTTGGTGATGAACAGCAATGTGGACGTGTAAGCTGAGTAAACCCTTTCCTTCCCGACTTGTTTCTCGGTCATGATGTTTGTGCAGGAAGAGAAACCTAGACTAAGACACTACTCTATAGGTTTCTACCATCCTAATCACATCATTTCAAGTCTAGGCCCCAAACTGTAAAGTTATCCCTGACTCTTTCCATGTACATGGGTATAGTCCAGTGACCATCCACGTATGCACTTCCTCACCAGGACCTAGTCCAGTCATCATATTTTTTCTGAATATATGAAAAAATCCTCCTAATACCTTGCCTGCCCCTATTGGTATCCATTACTATAAATGATATCTCTGGCCTCAGAGAGCTGTGGTTCTGGTAAGAAAATGTGGATAGCAAATAGACAAAGCTAGAAAACAAATGGAGAAGGGTGTGGAGAGACCTGGGTTTGAGGAGTTTGGTCAACAGAAGTCTTCCTATGGAGTGAGTATCTGAACAAGGCAGTTATCCAGAAATGTGAGGAGACAAAATTCCGAGGAAATAGAGCTGTGAGTACAGATTTTCCAGCCAGAATCTTGACTAGTGATTTAAAGAAAAGATAGAGAGTGTGGTTAGGACATATCTTATGAGACTGGATAAGAAATGGAATCCTGCAGACATGGAGTCTTGAAAGCCATGATAACGAGGTCTGTAATTTGAGCATCAAAGAAGGGAGAACCCGGAAGTTTCTGAGTGGATGAAAACATTCATTTGTGTTGTTTATTATTTTATCCCTGGCACCTCTAGTGGAGCTTAATAGACACATATCCAGGTCCCCAACCTCAGTGTGACTTCTATGTGCAGGTAACTCTTTACTGGTTGGCAATCTACTGCAGCTTCTGCTCAGGCTCAGGGCACTCTACAAGGCCTGGGGGCATGGAAAAGACACTGGCAGAAGAGATTCAGTAAGCAGGCTGTGTATGCACTCTTAGGTATGGAGGAACAAAACTTCACATCCTGAAGGCTCTTAATAAGAAGAGTAATTATCAGTGTTCCACCTTGAAATCCTTTAGCTATCAAAGTTAACTATCATGAAACGATAAACACCCTTGGATTCTCCCATAAAACCCAATGAAAGAGCATGAAGGTGTGTGTTTCTTTCAAAATGTATTAGAAGGGTCAGTGAGATGACTCAGTGGGTAAAGGCCCTTGCTAGCAAAACCTGCTGATGTGTGTTCAATCCAAGGACCCACACAGTGGAAACAAAGAACAAAGGCTGTCCTCTGACAGACATACAGATAAAAAGATGGAATGACGAAATTAATATGCTATATGTTGTGAAAGCTAGAGTCTCGGCTTCCGGTGAATGACTCAGAGATTTTCCTGTTTCATTCTGCTCGTGCTTGCTACACATTTAGAAAAAGTTGTGTTTTCAAACATTTGACATTTTCAGTATCTGAGAGTCCACAGAACAACGAAACCCCATGGCTAGAGAGGGGCTGGGGCACACTTCACCTGGTTGTCATCAACTGAATATTTGAACTTCTTGGCAGATCCTTGTGCAAGAGCCAGCGAGGCGACATAGCCTACAAGTGCAACCCCAAAAGCTTCAGTGAGCACTGCAGAGAGGATGTTCATTGGGGGAGCACGGGGAGGAGGAATCCTATGGAGAGAAAGACTGTATTGAAGTTATGAACCTTCCTGTTGTTTCTATAGGAACTTGCCACGAAATTTACTGATTCTGTAGTGTTTCTGAATTACAAAGAGTTAAGTGAAACCCATAAGAGAAAACTAAGCAGCCTTGCCCTGAAAAGCCCTGTATCTTCAATATTATTTAACAGAAAAGCAAAATTGTAAGAAATACCACAAGGAGAGCCCCATGCATCCAACTGACACTCACACCCAGGGAATTCAGGTCATACCGCAGAAATTCTGACTTGACAAAAGTTTATTGTAGGAAACAAAAGCATATCTGGGCCTTCTTTTATTTGAACTTTTCCAAATATTTATTTGGCCAGCACTGGAGCCATGTTTCCTCCTTTGAATGCTGCAGAGTTTCAGGCAAACATTAGCTTACTGTCAACTAATCTCTAAATTACTCCATTGACTTCATTATGGTAATTACATTTTTAACTCAGTACTTTCATGAGACAGTTAATCATGCCTTCCATATGCTAAAGAAAGCATGCAGGAAGATCTCATCTCCTCTCTGTTGCAAAATAGACCACACTTTAGCTTCATTTCAAAGAAGTCTTTCAAGCATTTCTCAGATAATACCCAGCCATTATGTCTTATTGTCCCTTGAAAAGCATGTAAGCCAAATGACCATTTACGTATTCCTTGTCATGCTGGGAGACTTACCCCCACCCCTGAAAGAATTCCTGTGGTAAAAATAAAGGAAAGGGAGGGGGGTTATTTCTTACTGGTTACTGTCCTATTATCTAGTGTGTGAGTGGGACATGGACGCTTTCTCATTAACTGTTTCATTTAGTTTTCTCAGTAAACCCGAATCAAGTATGCCACAACCACAGTAGGGATGGGAAAATGTTTGGAGGAAGGTGGGGAACCTTTCTAAACCACGCCTTCCTGCAGTTCCTTAAGGGGGTTTCTCAGGCAGGAATGTAAACAGGAGAAGTTGTCTCTGAGAGCTATGTATGCTTTGCTCCCCAAACACTGTGAGTACACATCCTAAGACAATACATTTCATACAAAAACTTGAAACGGAGAAATCAAACTTCTCGTTTATTGAGAGTAAATGTGATTAATTAATAACACCACCTGGACTGAAGAAGAAACAACTGGCTTTCCAAGAAAAAAGCCGAGGGACACTTAGGAAACTGAGAGTTGATTTAGGGAACCTTCCTTTGCCTGTGTCTACACAGGCCAGCCAACACAGAGGATTTTTTTTTAATTAACCTTTTTTGTTGTTTTGTTTTGTTTCTGAGGATTTTTCTACTATTCCCTTACTTTAAGGAGACCAAAAATAAAATACAAAGGACCCAACAATTCTAACTTTGTCTCAAAATTAGACTTCCTCTCTGTCCATTTTATTCAGCGTATAAGAAAGTTATGAACTCACAGGTATTTGTTCTTCTCTGCCGTAGCTTGTCAGCCTGGTTTTAGAAGGACTTTTGTTCTTTCACAGTGTGGAACACATGAAGTCTGGAGGGAGACTGGAGAGAGGCTGGGAGCCAGGCCACCTCTACCTGTCTCTATAGGGCTCTTTGCAGACCTTCAGGATTCCAATTCCAAAAGATGCTTTTGTTTACTTATCATAACTTAAGTGACAAAATGGCCATAAGAACAGGTGTGACTGAGCAATTAAGGTAGGCCAGACAGGCCTTGGCAAATTTAGCAACCTCCATTATTTTTCAAGCCATTTCTTTGTAAATACTTTTGGAATCTTTTACATGAAGCAATGCTGCATAAACCAATTACATGCTTATTTAATAACAGGTTAGCTTATAACCAGAAAATTGCTGCTTTTCTCCACATGTCGGGTTTTGTCATTCATAATAAAAATTAATTAGAATTTTGCCTCATGCAGCCACAAAAAGAAATTAAATCCATTCCCACCCAGGCCTAGACCCTTTGAACATCAAAAAACAAACACTCTGATAAACACATATTAAAAGAAAGACTACATTACCCATTTGGAATGTGCCCAACTACTTCCAATCCATATGTGTTTTCCATGTTGGTACAATAGCAAGCAAATGAGACAGCAATGATCTGAACGGTTGCATTGGAGAAAGAAACAACATATATATATATACTTGTTACTAGCTAGCTTTCAAATGCATAAGGCTGCTTAACAACACATATTATGTGTCCCAGGATTACCATTTACTACTGGAATACTAAAAGTTATTCCAGGAGTGAATGTTCTGTGTCTATAATTCTAGCACTCAGGATGTCAAGACAGACAGATCTGAAATTTGAGAATAACCTGAGATTATCCAAAAAAAAAAAGTGGGGGGGAGAGGAGTCGAGACAAGGTAGTTAACAGGCATGGCTGAACTTGGCTAGGAACTTCCGTTGTCCTATAGTATAGTTCAATGAACATATATCACTGGTGATAATATAAATCAACCATGTTTTTAAACAATTAAATGATTTTAAACATGACTAAAATTACCACGTACTTTAAAATCCCTAGGAAAAAGGATTTGGAATATTCCAATACAAAAGAATACAAGATGACCAAGACAATGGATGTGTCAATGATTTTGATTGGACAATTAACCCTTAAACATGAGGTTACAATGCCACACTGAACTAAGTGTGTATGTACAGGTCTACAGTATGGACCATCACCAGCACATGTCAAGAACAATTCTAAATCATATTTCTACAGCTCAGCACACCCCTGAGCTGCCAAAGGGCAGTATTTGCAAGTGTGTGGGTTTTCTAACGTTTTGCTTTGTACCCACCCAATTGTGTCCAATTTTGAAGGCACAAAAGACACAAAATGTAGTGATGTGTGTGTGTTTAGTTTGTGTATGTGTGTGTGTGTGTGTGTGTGTGTGTGTGTGTGTGTGTGTGTAAGAACACATTTTTCTCTCCATGAGAACAATCTCTCAGGAGGATGAAGTACTGTAAAATATTCGTATTCGGCTAATAGTAAATGCTGATTTACAACCTCCTTAATTTGTTTTTAATTTGGGGACTTATCTCTTTAATGAAGTAAACCACCACTCCAGCTCCCAACTTGATGGGACAAATGACTTTCTGAAAGCCCTCAAGGAGGTTCAGATATCCTACTTTGATGTTATTGAGATATTCAAGCAAGGTCACTTGCTCTGTCTACAATCGTAGTCTCTTTCTCTCTCTCTCTCTCTCTCTCTCTCTCTCTCTCTCTCTCTCTCTCTCTCTCTCTCTCTCTTTCTCTCTCGGTATGTCTGTAAGTGTTACATCTATGTATATATACTTGCCACAGGTTTACATGTATGCACATGCACATGGGTTCATGTTCACGTAGAAGACCAAAATTGATGTCTGGACTCATGATTGCTATTCCTCCTTATTCAATGAGATCGGGTCTTTCAATCAAACCTAGAGCTCCTATATATGGCTAGTCTTGATAGCCAGTCTGCCCTGGGGATCCCCTATTACCATCTTCCACGGCTGGAATGACAAATAGTCTGGGTGCCATTTATAAGGGTTCTGCGTATAGGAACTCTGGTCCTCATGTTTAAGCACTTAACCAGGGAGCTCTCTCCTCAGCACCTCAGCACACATCAAAGCCAAGTCAGCCTGTGTGGCATTGGCAAGGATTCCTGAGTGTTTCTCACCCATGGTCACATTCTGTCATGTACTAAGGTTTTTACTAGCTATGGGATTTCCATATTGTCTGACCTGAGATCTCTTCTTTACATTATATGAATTTCTGCTCCCTGGAAAACATAGGTTGAGTCCTCTAGAGATTTTAGGTCGCTTTGAAAAGATGCTGATTAACATAGTTTATGTCGGTTCTTCTGGTCTATTACTATATAATTTCATGACCCACTGTGTTGGGCAATGGTTAAGTTATATTTGAGATCTTAAATACAAATGTTGAGGAATACTACCAAATTGAGCTACTATATAATGATAACCTATAAAAGTAAAAACTAGTTGTATCACCTAAAACAAGTCTTGAGAAGTCTTCTGAGGACAAATAAAAACGTAATAACAAAAGCAATTTTTTAAAAGTGACTTACCTTCTTAAAGGAGATATAGCAATCATATATGTAAAGTACAAATTGCCCATATACATGATCAGAGTCACAACAAGCCATATCAAGAATATCTGCCACTTTTGGAATGATCCTTACCAATTTTTCAGATAAATATCAGTTGCTTTATGGCTACATTAGGGGCCTGTCTCCCAGAGGTTATTTTCAAATGTTGCTTTTACAAAACTTTTCATATAACTTTTCAAGATGTAACCAGCATTTCTTAATCCCTTCAGAACTTTGGGGTAAGATGGCACATTTTGCATCTTGCCATAAAAAAATTCAGTTGATGAAGTTATTTAACTACCATTTATTTATATTATACATGAATAATACAAGGAAGGATCATTAAAAACTTAAGCTCATTAAGGACACATAAGTTGGTGGGCTGTGGTGTGTCGGTGTGATCCTTTATTAAGTGCTCCTGGGAAAGGCTCTTAAACTTCATCTTTTGAAGCAAGATATGATGAAATTTTCCAGTCACAAGCATATTTCAAAGAAACAGCCCTGGCCAGTGAAAATCCTGAGCATTTTTTTTCATGAGGTAAAACTAGTTTGGGAATAGAAAGATCCACAAAACTTCCACTCACTAATGACTATTTGTCAGATAAGAGTTCTACATGTGTCACAGAGGTGTCCTGGCAATAGCACAGGTTATCATATTTGATTTCATTGCATCAGATCATAACCAGTATTACTTAGGACTCACTCTTAGTCATGTCTCTTAAAAGATCTCTGGCGATATTTTTATAAAAAATAATCAAAAGCATATGAGAAATGTTATATAAATTGAAAACATGCGTCCTTCCTTTTTGAAAATGTTGACTCGAAATGTTTCCTGTTCTTATATTAATATATATCCATGCAAATTAGTCTTTCATTAATGAGACCCAGGAATGGCTGTGGGTTCCTGTAGAAAATATAGTAAGCCTCTGAAGATTATGCCCCTTCCCTGAAAGCAGCTAAGCTTTGCTGATTGCATACTTACCAAAACTAAGTCGACAGGAAGAATGACTTTAATTTTTCTTTTAAACTGTTCGTTCAGCTCTTTAACGAGAACAAGGACAATGATGCTGAGCAGGGACAAGAGCAGAGCTTCCAGCTGCACAGACTTGATGTTCTCAAACACATACGCATAAATCTACAGGAACGAGAGAGGAGCAAAATCAGGGTGGCTCAGAAAGCAACAGCATCTCAGTCTGACCCTAAGTAAACTCTCTGATGTTGTATTAAAACAAAACAACAAAAACAAACAAACAAACAAGAACAAAAAACAAACAACTCCTAATGACTGGATGATGCAAAGATAGGGAGAAAAATATATACAGGAAGGGAAAACCTGTATTTTCATGCATTAAGTTTCCTTGTTCTGGATTGTTCCATCAAACTCAAGGTCTGTCTCTTCCTACACAAGACACTAGAGAAGACAATCACTTTCCTGGCTCCTTCCTTGGCACATAAAAAAGCAAGAGGGGCTTCCCCTTTTGATGTCCACCACTGTCTTTAATCTTAATAGGGCACACACACACACACACACACACACACACACACACACACACACGCACGCACGCACACATGCACGCATGCACACACACACTCTCGAGTCAAAGGCTGGTATTTAATTGCTGTCAGACACTTGGCTTACTGTAACCTGTTACCATGTCCTCAGTTACTGGGCATTTATTCGTCTATCACCACTCAGGACAGTGCTAGCTTGGTAGTGGTGAACACTGCAGAAACAGTCTTAGTATTCACAGACTTTACAAAGCACCATAGGGTTTGCTATTAAATTAACCAACTAGTACAAGATGCTAATAACACAGATTGGATGGAAGTATATGACTGAATAAATGAGCAGGGAGTGTAGCCCTTCCTAAGCCAGAAAACAGGAACTGAGCAGGCTACAGATAAGAAGCGGTGAAGGAAGAAGTCTGTGGACATATTTTGCATTAAGGTTGCATTGAAATGATTGAGAGCATCAACTGTGGTGTAAAGAGTGCATGACTTCTGAGAACAAATGGTCATGAAAAAAACATAGGACAGGGGAGATGGCTCCTCTCATAGCTCTGAGTTCAACAGCCCAGAACTCACATCAAAAAGCTTTAGCCATGACGTGGGCTATAACCCAAGCACTGGAAAGATGGAGTCAGAAAGGTCTCTGGAGCATACTGAACAGCCTGGATGCATTCCTGAGCTCCAGATTCAGTGAGAGACCCTGTCTCTGAAAATAAAGCATCTGACCTCCTGATAGCTGTGCACTCACGAACACACACACACACACACATGCAATTGAAAATATGCTAACATCAAACAATTCATTGGTAACTACGAAGAAGGTATGCTAATAGCACATTAATATTAGATGTTCAATGTTGTTACTCCAGTTGGCAAAAAAATAAATTTCAAGAGTAAAGTCGAGGAAAAGAATAAAATTAAAACTCTGCATGCATAAAGTTGAAAGATTGTATTCATTCAACTAAGTGCCAGCAATATTTTGCTCAATAATATAAATTCTTGTGGATGCTTGCTTGCCTGATAGGTCTACTGGCATAAAGAGATAGGGTATGATTTAAGGCATTCTAAAGAATGTGAAAAGGAGAAAAAATAGCTAACCTAAATCTAACCTTTGCTCTCTATAAGCATTTGATATTAAGCAACCAAATTTGAATACTTTTTAATTTGATTTGCATGTACATATATTAATGTGTTTCCTCAGTCTTCTTGGGCATAAATGAATTGTAAATACTGAGCATGATCACAAATGTCCTAATAATTTTGTCAAAGAAAATGCAGTGAAGCTTCACTGGATGAGAACAACGGAGGTAATGTCAGGTTTTCCAAAGTGCACTTTAACTTACAGATAAAGCAATAACAATAATAATAATAATAGCAACAACAACAAAAACAGCAAACCACCCATTGTGTAACTGGAAACATTTAGAAATGCATCGCAGAACATTGAGCACGTTGTTTTTCTCATTAATGTCCATGCCACTATACTTATTCAGTTCTACTAGGAAGAGATTTCACCACTGCAAGATAATCATTATGTGAGACATAGATAATACTTTTCCTATCTGCCACTAAGCATTATGATGAAAACTGCTCACAGCATCCCAGCAAGTGAAGAAACTGGGTCCATTTTTTTTTATTTACTAATGACTCAAAGCCCAAGATAGAAATCCAAAGTCAGGAGGCTAGAGAGACGACTCGGTGATTAAAGGCACTGATTGCTCTTCCAGAAGACCCAAGTTTGAGTCCAAACACCCACATGGCATCTTAGAATTCTCTGCAACTCCAATTTCAGAGGAATACAATGTGCTTCTCAGGCCACTGCATGTACAGATATACATGCAGGCAAAACAGTCATGCATATCAAATAAAATCTGAATTAAATTACTTTTTAAAAAAATTTCATCAGTATAGTTTTTTCTCAGTGTGATACATTCCAATAAGGATGAGCATAAGCAGAGTGTCAAGATTTTTTTTTTCAAAATGCATGTTTCTGTCCAGTGGTTTGAGGATAATTGAGAATATTATTGAGACTATTCTTCCCAAGGAGCCTATCATCCAAATGTCTTAAAGCACTTATATTATTCTTTACTCCTTTCCCCGAGAGATTAAAAGTATGCTATGACAATGAAGCCCCCAATCCATAGCAGATTTTTATGTAATGTGCATTTTGAGAACATGTGTTTGCAGTGATACAAATGACTACCCCAGAATGAAAGGAATGAGACCCCCCCTTCGGGGGTTTTATTGTCTGTCTGGATTAAATGAGAGCTCATCAAACAAAGCATGTCTTACAAGATGCTCCAGAAGAACATGGGGGGTGAGTGGGCAAAAACTCATTAAAACAAGAACTCGGAGCATGAGGAACACAACAGAGGAGCAGGCTGGGAGGAGTCCTAATGACTGTCATGTGGACCCACTTCTAGAAGTCGCAAGCTAAATCAGCTTATGGGATATGAGTGGTACGTGCAGATGCTGCCAAGCTGGAGGTAAGGGTAGACACGGATGTTTCTATATAATCACTCAGCAGAGCCCTGGGCATCTTAAATACATGTTACATTTCTCTCTACTATAAGTCCAGTTGTCTGGATATGCTGGTAAGCACCCTCTCCTCCAGTTATTAAAAGGTCCTAGAGCTGGGTAGTAGTGGCACACACCTTTACTCCCAGTACTCAATAGGCAAAGGCAGGCTTATTTTAGGCCAGTCTGGTCTATAGAATGAGTTCCAGGACAGTCAGGGCTGCACAGAGATATCCTTTCTCAAACAAATAAACAAAAAATTCCTAAAGGTGCTCGTCAATGGCTTCTCAGAGTTCAGAGAGAAACAACAGCAATTCTGTGCAGGATGAATAACCAAGTTCATTAGAACTGACTGATCCACTTAATAAATTAGTTCAGCACTTCTGAGATTATACTACTAAAATTGAAATACTTATATACATAAACAAATCCATTTTGAGACAATTCAGAGAATGAAAATGACATTTATTTGCATAAACGTTGCTACATTTAATTTATTTAGATGTGATACTTTTTCTGAAACTCTGCATAGTTACTTTTACACACACACACACACGCACACACACACACACACACACACACAAAGGTTTTTAGCTGAAGTTTGCTTATTCGTTTCAATGATGGATTCTCAAGTCTTTGAATAATATTTGAAATCAGATATTCAAGTAGCATTGCTGACTTAGTTAATATTCTGTTCTATTATGGCAAAAGTAATGATAAACCTCTGAATGGGATACAGTGGAGAACATGAGTAAGAATCTGAACCAGGAAAGGTTGACTCATATAAAGATGCCTTCTTTTCTCACTGTGAAAACTTGGGCTAAACCTAAAATGGGTTTGTAGTTATATTTGCATCCACTCATGGTTAACTGAGGTTCTATTTTGTAGGAAGTAATGAGATAAATATTAAAATTACCACCATAGCAAATGCCAAGTAATCTGTCTTTGATGTGATCAACTTGATCTAAATGATCTAAATAATCAGATGTTTAGTAACTAAAATTGTATAATAAAGAAAATTGAAGGCAGAAAAACCTCATAGTATCAGTTAACTAAAAAGGAAAAAACTTCCCTAGAGCCACACCCACTCAATTGCTTTCGATGCACAATTATGACTCGGATTCTAAGACCCTGTATAGGGACACAAATGTGCAGAAGAAAATGTCAGAGCATCCACATAATGTTCATGACACAAGACAACAATCTCATATGCTTAGAAAATATTAGCAGGTGGGAAAATTATAATGGGCTGGTTTTTTTTCAATACTCAGTTCACTAGAAATATCCATTACTCAAAAATATCTCCTTTCCTGGAATCCTGGTTACTACGATAAAATATGTAAGAGAAAAGTTAATTAAAATAATTTAAAGTATGAAAACAACATCGATAATCACTTTTGCTAGTATTTCTGGACTACCTACAAAGGGACCACAAAGACCACCTGAATAAATCCTTCCATGCGAAATGAAACACATAAAACCTTTCATACATTGGATATGCCTGTGTGATCTCTGTACTAAGGATCTGTCATGAAAAAGGTTGCATTTCACTAGGGAAACAGCTAAGTGGCACTAAACCCACAACATTTTGCTATGTGTCAGCACTCTATTTGAATAGTAGGTACAAACTAATAACTGTCAATCTATGGGTCTTAATTTTAAATGTATGATTTTGAGTTAGTCATCAACCACAAGGCCAGGACTGTTGCCAGAGGGCAAGAATGCTAACATTCACACATGCTTATTACATGTGCTCACCTTGTAACAGAAAATGCCTTTGGCATGATCTCTGCACAAAAATATATGTCGGAAAATAGTGACTTTCCCTACATTTTTAGGAGAATGTCTATTGAAGTAAGTACGACTCATCAAAGCATTTTGATCACATAACTGCTAGAAAGCCTCGTAATGAATAGAGTTTACTGAAGATTCCATCTAGGTGACTATTGCTATAGCTGACAAAAGCCTATAGAGCTTTCAGATAAGTCTTGTAAACAAAATGCAAGAGCTGAAGAAAAGAATCACAAAATTTCTGACTTCCACTTAAAAGGAGTTTAAGAAAAGAGCTGATTTTTCTGCCCCTCCATCATGCCAAGCGTGTGTCCATGGATGATGGGTCTATCTTTGCTCTGTGTGTATCTGTGAAAGTCATATTATCTGGACAGAGGGAATGACTACCTTAAGTCCAAGTTCCTCCATGCACCCTATCACATGACTTCTTTCAAGCAATGACCCATTTTTCATCAACAAACTACATAAGACTCTTGTTTGTCAGTTTGTGTGTGTATCCACCTCCACCTACCCAACTTCATCTCTCTTGTCATGGACAACATGGGTAGTATTTATCAACTGGATCCTCATTGCTTATGAATCTGTCAACAAAAAATTGTTACATAAATCTACTCTAGTAGTTTTTTAATTAAGGATGGGTGCTGCTTTCTTTATCACTGTATGGAGGTCATAAAAACATTTCCAGATTCTTGTGTTCTTAAGATGGCAATCATAGCACTGGGACATTTACTCATGTGCCTCTCAATTACATCAA
Organism: Tokudaia tokunoshimensis; assembly: GCA_036184795.1. Classification (NCBI taxonomy): domain Eukaryota; kingdom Metazoa; phylum Chordata; class Mammalia; order Rodentia; family Muridae; genus Tokudaia; species Tokudaia tokunoshimensis. The sequence goes on from BTHU01000005.1 coordinate 2,535,646, forward strand.
CATGGTCCTCCCTACAGAGTTTCTTTCCACTAGATGATATTTGAATCCAAGCTCCTGATAAACTCACAGCTCTCTAAATACATCTTTTATCATTTCCAAACTAATGCTTAAACAAGTTTCCCTGCCTCTCAGATTTGGATGTCTCCTATCAACTTTGCCTACATACCATCACATTATTAAATACTTTAAAATAATTGCTGATAAGCCACTTATTCCAGGCCCCAAGGTAGTAAACGCAAATATCTAATAAAAGAGAAAAATATTGAATATCAGTCTCAGGTTACATTTTCATTAATACAAACAAAGCTCCAGAAAGAAGGAGAGAACAACAACATTCTATACATTTTTACATGAATGCATATGAATTTCTGATCAACAACTGTATCTCATACTAGGATTAAATCCATTTGCTCTGCTTCAAGAGATAAATGAAGTCTCCAGCCAGAATGGGGAACATGGTATGACAAGCAGCTAGAGACATGGGCACACATAATTCTCTTGGACCAAACATGCAGCCAAGCATACCAAGGCCCACCTGGCACACAGCCATCCCTTGTTTAGAAAAATAAGCTTAATTTGAATTACTTGAGCACTGGGTTTTGTGGTGGTGCATTTTTTCAGTGAACTGTGGGGGATGGAAGGCACTTAGCCCAGGATGGTTGAGTTGCAAAAATATTTGCTGTCTGATTTAAAATTTGAAAGTAACCTTTATTGTAAATGTCCATGTAATTACTCCATATTCACATTTTCTATACACTGCACCACTGATTAAATCATGCTGCAGATAAACATTCTGCTTCTCTCCCTTTCAATTTGTCCTGTTATTTTTATGGTATATTGGCATTCATGCAACTCACAACAGAAACATCTCAGTATCTGCAGAGAAAATGGGACTGTTCATAAGCCACCAAAGTGTATTCTTGATTTTGGAGTCCCAGAGGGCCTGTGTCTTCAAAGTAGATTTATTCTCCAAATACAGACTTCATTTGTACACACTTAGTTGTGATCTCATTCTCTATAAAAGAAAATGTTTTGTTGGCTCTCATTCCCTTCTGACGTTTCAATTCCACTTTATTAACATTCTTGGGCTTTGCTTTTGCAATTTGTACAGCAAAGCAGAGAAGCGCGGTGCTTGTACTTTGGGGAATAGGCACACGGGCAATGGTTTCCATTTCAGAAAGTCTGCATGAAGGCTGAAAGTAAGAACGTTCCAAGAAGGTTCATTGGAAAGATTGCCAAGTTTGCCTTCTCTCTTGAATTTAATGCACATAACTGTCCATTAGTGTCTAGAAGAAACATAAAGCCAGGCTGGTGAAATGAGCTTTGCCACACCTCCCATAGGCTGGTTCAGGCTCAACACTGGTGCCCTCTCAAGGAAATCCACATGTGCAAATATGAATGAGGAATTTTTTGTCATTTTTATTATACCCTTTGGGTAAACACCCTTTCTACTAAAGACATACTTCATCATCTTTCAGTTTTTAAAAAAGCATTTTTATTCTAAAGAATTAAGACTTTCTCTGTTACGTGTTTGGGGGACCAACTCACGTGTGAGTCAAATACCTGACTCTGCAGAAAGAACAAGACACTTTAACTGCTGAACCAGGACTTCAAGACAGGGTGACCCTTCTAACATGATTATTTCTGTTTCTCTTAAATATATTAATATATAGCACATAACTTATGAAGTAAAAATATAATTGCAGAAGAAATTGAGGACTGAATCATCAAAAAATTGTAAATAAAGTGTGTCTTCAAGTCCCAGAATGAGTTCTTACTAACAGCAAAAATATTTACTTTCACCTACACTGAATCCTGGGAGGCTCTCACATCCCATGTCTCTGGGATTTTCTAGGGGATCCCCAACCCTCGTCTACACCCCTGGCAGCTGAATATTTTCATTCATTCACCTGGCCCTCTGACCTTCTCTCCTGTCTCCCCCACCATACCCTATCTTACCTCCTGTTCGCCTTCTTCTCCCCTCTCCCACCCAGGTCTTTCCCTCCCTCTGCCTTTGTTCTCCCTTCTAAGTGAGATTGAAGCTTTCTTCTTGTTTAACTTCTTATGGTCTGTGAGATGTATCATGGGTACTCTGTTTTTTTTTTATGCTAATACTCACCTATCAGTGAGTACATACCATGCATGTATATATCCGTTTGGATCTATCATCCTGAGTGAGGACTCGGGATGATAATTTCTAGTTCTATCCATTTGCCTGAGAAATTCATGGTGTCCTCATTTTTAATAGCTGAATAGTATTCCATTGTGTAAATGAACCACATTTTTTCTTTATCTATTCTTTGGTTGAGGGACATCTGGGTTGCTTCCAGTTTCTGGCTATTAGGAACTATTTGAGGCTATTTAAGGCTGCTATGAACATAGTGGAGCATGTGTCCTTGTAGAATGGTTGAGCATCTTTTGGGTTTATGCCCAGGAGCAGTATAGCTGTATCTTCAAGTACCTTAGCTGAAATGCCCAGCAGTAGGGAGATGGAACCTGAAGAGACCACCTCCAGTAGTTAGACAAGGCCCCCAGTGGAGGGATGGAGACACCAACCCACCTTCAAAATTTTGGGCCCAGAATTGTTCTTGTCTGAAAGAAATGCAGGGAAAAAACTGAAGCAAAGACTAAAGTAATGTTCAACTAGTGACTGGTCCAACTTGGGATCCATCCCACAGGCAGGCACAAACCATGACCCTATTACTGATGCAATGTTTGCTTGCAGACAGGAGCATAGCATGACTGTTCTCTGAGAGGCTCTACCAGCAGCTGACTGAAACAGATGCAGATACCTACAGCCAACCATTCAACTGAGGCCGAGGACCCCTATGGAAGAGCTAGGGGAAAGGCTAGAAGAATGGAAGGGCTGGCAAACACCATAGGAATCCCAACAGTGTCAACTAACTTAGACTTTTGGGAGCTCCCAGAGATTAAGCTCCCAAACAAACAGCATACATAGGCTGGTCCAAGGACCCTTGGCAAGATGTAATAGAGGACTGTTTTGTCTGGCCTCAGTGGAAGAGGATGTGCCTAATCCTCTAGAAACTTGATGCCCTAGGCAAGGGGGAGTTCTGGGGAAGGGAGGCGAAGTGGAGAGGGATGAGGTGAAGAACTTTGGAAGGGGAGACCAGCAAGGGGACATTTGGAATGTAAATAAATAAAATATATAAACAAACATTTACTTTCAAGGTTTATAAATTTTTGGTTCACTGTGATTTTTAAACTGCAAAGAGATGTGTGACTTTACTTTGTTGCTTCATCTTGTGTATCTGAATAAACCTCTAGAGAGGAAAAGTATCCATATTTATTACTTAATCAGGAGCTTAAAGAATCTAGGCTTTTTATATCTATTTATTACCAGTAAGAAGATAATGGCTTGCATTTAATGAACAGCTATGCCCCAGTCTTTTTTATAATTCTTCATAATATTATAGTCATCAGTTAACAAAACGGGCAGCTATAGTCTAACCACACCTTCTAGTGCCAGCCTACAGAAAAGACATAAAAGAAGGGAACTTTTTCTTTTTCCCTGCTTACCCTCACTTTTGTTGCAAAGTTCACTTATCCTGACGTTGAGGCAAGTCTTCACTGGTATAAGACCCTACGTCTTTGGGAGTTCATGTAGATTGAAGTACAGCTAAGATATTCAACCTCATAGATTGAACAAATTACTGGATGCTTGGCTTTTCTGTTGGACTGACCGGAATGCAACCTGTAAGTGACTATATTAAATTCTCTTCCTGTGAGTATATACATATGTGTGTGTGTGTGTGTGTGTGTGTGTGTGTGTGTATACATATGGTATATTCATTATATATGATTTATTAATTATGTATAGCATATATTCATTACATACACACATATATGTATGTCTGTGCATGTGTGTGAGAGAGTGTGTGTATATATACATATATACATATATATGTATATACACATACTAATGCCATAGCATTTTATGGCTCTGACTTAAATCATTTGCTAAAAAGTGTCCCATTGAGGTGAGTGCATTTTCCAGCCCAGAGAGGTCATTGGACGAGGTGTTACCAATTCAATTTAGATAACAGATCGGTATCCTTGAGGAAAGAAGCACTGGAGTACCCACTGTCGTGGCATTAGGCAGTAATATCTACTGCAAACAGAGGATCAGAACAAGAGGAGAAGATGATATTTTCTCTCAAAATTGACAGTAAAGATCAATACTTCTGGAATGAATTAGAGCACATATAAGCTAAATGTGACAAAAATAAAAACCAGTGTCCCAGACCATAAGATTTGTGACAGTCTCGTTATGCACTTTTATAAAATATTCTATACTTTAATTTATGTGACAAGGTGTGGTCCTTTGCTCCCCACAACCTGGCTAGTTTTCAAACAGGATATAAAAAACTCAGAAGGAAGTAGTCAAAAAGCAAATGGCCCCAAGTTATACCCACTGACTTTCCTCCAAGTACTGTTATCACATGGCCGTGGCCTTTTATCTGCTCTGCATTACAAGGCCAAGTTCAGCCTCCTCTTTCAGGTACAGCTTAAAAAATCAGAAGCAAGATCGAATTTACATTCTGCCACCAGATTCAACTGAACTGTCCTGAAACCCTTTTTCAACTATCCCAGTAAAATTATCCATTGGGAACAGATTAATTTTCAAACTAATACTCAACTACCACATTTTCTTCTTTTTAGATAGTCACACTATGCACTGTGGGTTGGCTGGTAATTCACTCTGTAGCTCCAGCTAGTCACTAACTCACTGTACATTCCAGGCTGGCCTCAGACTCATGTTATTTCTATTTCCTCCCTTAGTCTCTCAAGTGCTCAGTTATTAGTTTGTGCCATTCCTGTCTTGAATCGCTATAATTTTTGACACAGAAGGGCTACCACACTGGCAGAGAAAAAAGAACCCTCCCTACTGACCAGCCTGAGAGCACAGGGTCCTCTGACACGGGGCAACAAGAGCTAACATATTTTTAAATTTTTCTATCAGAAAAAAAAAAGTATCACATCTTTCAGTAGGTGAATAATGTGAATTTAAAATCTGCAGTCTACACACGCTCCTGGCTGTTCGTGGGGCCCAGTGTAGGATCTTACAAAAGGTCTTCAAAGGTGCCACAGTGTTTGATCTAGATAAGATAAAGTAACCTGCAGTTCACCTCACGCGAAAAACAAAAGTGGGAGAGGGAGTCATATCCACAATGCTTCAGTGCGCATGTGCACACAGTAATAGCTGGGGGTGGGGCAGGTGGCGGGAACAGTGCCATTCCCAAGTCAGTGTGGCCCGATTCTTTATCACACTCCTGAAAACAAAGAGGAGCTGATCATCCATATACGTGGGAATGCGCAAGCGGGCTCAGTTCTAACCCATGTGTGTTCTCGACTCTGCACATGTGTGGATCAACACTCCATTCCCAGGCAGGGCAAGGCAGAATCTTCTCCAATTCTATTTCGTCCTGTAGACTGGGAGTCACCGCAGGTCTTAACTCTTAGCCAGTCATCTAATGGCTTACAGCTACTCTGGTCTGCTTTTGTTTGAGTTGGAGCCTGGGATTATGTTGCTTCCAGGCACAGTTCCAGTTTTGTTGTTTTGATTTTAAGCTTTCTTGCAATGAATGAATCCCTGGGCCAGATATTACCTAAGCCACAGAACTCCAGACCTGGCATGCAGCTCCACGTAAGGTGCTGTGCTGCTTATTATCTTCTTACCGGAGGAAAGGCCTTTAATACAATTGATACTATGTTTTTCATAACATCAAGCTGATAGCTTTTATTTCATGACATTCATTCCAAGTTGTGTTTATTTCTGTGTATTTGGTCATTTCTGTTTTACATACATGGAAATGCGCAAGCAGGGCTCCACTTTCTACTCTGTACATGGGTCAAGCTTGCTTCAGGAGGGCAGAAACCCTCTTCTCCTTAGTGCTGGCAAATGCCCCCAAACACTACATGTATACAATGCCATTAAGGAGGATTTATGTATATCTCTCTTATTCTCACACTTAAAAAAAATACGGTTTTTATTAAGTCTTTGAGAATTCCCTATGTATATACAAAATATTTAGAGTATTTTTTCCTTTTATTTCTGAGATTATACTATAATTACAGCATTTCTCCTTTTACTATAATCATAGGTACAGCTGTACCACTGGTTGGAGTGTTCAAAGAGGAGGAAAAACAGTAACAACTCGACTTAGCAATTTGATAAAGGTGGAGTGAAATATCAATATGTTGAAATTTCTAGATAGAATTTGGTGGAAACCTGATAAGGGGATATTAACCCAGAATCTCAGAATACCCTAGACACAATTCGCATATCAATAGATTTCCAAGAAGATGGAAGGAGAAACCCCTGGTACTGGAAAGACTGGATGTAGGGGAACGCCAGGACAGAGAAGCGAGAGGGGGTTGAATGGGGAAAAGAGGGAGGGAAGGGGGCTTATGGGACTTTTGGGGAGGGAGTAAACGGGAAAGGGAAAATGATTTGGAATGTAAATAAAAAAACTTAGAAAATAAAAAAAAAACAAAAACAAAAAAAAACCAACAAAAAAAAAGAATTTGGTGGAAACATTATACCATTTTGATAAGAGTAATTCTAAAACTTGAAATCTGTTTTAAATAATCAGTAGGGCTCGGGAGATGGCTCAGAAGTTAAAGTGCTTGTCATGCGGGCAAAAAGATCAGATCCCTAAATCTTATAAATGCCAGGTAGGCCAGGAGGTTCTGTTTGTAATTCCAGTGTTTAGAAGACAGAGAAAGGATTTCCAGCGTGAACCAGACAGCTAAATAAACCATGCTCATGAACACTGGTTTCAGTGAGAAACCCTGTCCCAGTAAAGAAGGCAGAGAGCAAGTGAGGAAGACGACTGAAATCAAAAACAGCCTCCCCATACACACACAGGCCTCCCACATGTGCCCGCACACATGAGAACACACATACACATGAGAAAAAAAATCAATAAAGTAGATAATGATATGCACATGACATGAATCTCTGCTGGTGCATGGAAAATTGGGAAGTACCAGCAATCACTTCCAAAACAGAAATTCAACCAGTAGGTTATTGAACTTCCATATACCTAGGTGCTTAGTCAAAAAATTTAGCTTTAAGATTAAGGGTGATACAACTCTTGCTATAAAACATTAAAATTAGAACACAGCAATAACCTAAGTAAAATGAAGTTTGTTGGCCATGAATATTTGAATATTTGCTGTAGTCGTTATAAAGTTCCAACTGAATGCAAAGTCCTAACAGTCATGGATTTTAAGTCAAGTCTCCAAAGAAAACAAGAGCGATGGAATGCTATTATGGAAATATGCTGAAACTGGTCAGTCATTCCTCTCAAATTCAGGCAGCTTTTACTAGCTGATTGTCTGCTACTGGGTTCCAGTCACCACTAACAACCACACCTCTGTTTTGATCCCTACTGGAGTTCACAATTCTGAAAGAATGTGATAGCGTAATCAAAAGCCTGGTAGGTGGATTTCATTAGAACTTGGCTACAGATCTGACTCACAAAACCACCTAGCTATTTTTTTTCTCACCAAACGCCCAACTTATATTCAATTATTCACTATAAGGAATTATTTCCAAAATCAGTAAGTTGCACTCATTAAACTAGTTTCATAACCCCAATCATATCTAAAACATCCTATTATTTTAAAATTTAAAGCCAACTTTCTGTGGTACAGAAAACTCTCTGTACTATGGTAAGCTAAACTGAATTTTGTGAAACATACACCCAGATTATATAAACAGCAGAAACACAAAACTCACATAAAAGAATCCCAGTGGTCCGGATATATATGGCATTTTTATTCCCAAGAGATACTTGACTTGTGATGTCACGACATGGGTGGCAGCCCCCGTGGTCATGGCGCTGATCACAGGCTCTGTAAGCAGGAATGTGGCACTGCCCAGCTGCAGCACAAACATGACCAGCTGAAATGACAGAGGAGAGTTGGGTATCACATGTAGGTCACATACTCAAGGTTCCTGAAGAGGGAATATCAGGCACCATTTGTAGATACATAGTGAGCTGGAGTTAGTGGGATTCTTAAATGTTATATATTTGGTATTCGCTAACTTTTGAGAATATTACAAGATTCCAAGATGTTCTAAATTGTATCAAGTACAGTATACATGATTTCATTACAATTAAACCAATAGTTTTCTTTTTAAATGTTGACCTTTCTTTTTCTTATTCTACTACTGGGAATCCAGTCATCAGCATTGACCAGGCCTTCTTTATTCATTCTCTTGGAGTTCACAGTATTGACAGAATAAAAATACCGTTCTGTTGTTTAACTGTGTTGCAAAACTTGGAGACAGTTTCTTTTAAAAAGGGAAGAGAAAGGAATCAACATGTGGATCTCTGTGGAAGAAAAATCAAATTTGCATCAATGTATATAATTATATGATGATTCAGGACTTGATACCCAATAAATGTCTAGCTTCATAAGCACTGAAGAGATGAGGGACTTTTTACCTCAGTTTCTGAAAAATGAAAGTGAAAGATGCCAGTGAGGCCTCTCTAAAAGGCTAGGACTTACTATGAAGACACAAGGACCCATATGCAAAATGGGGAGTATGGACAGAGATGGAGAGCAAGGATGCCTCTTAAGAAGCAGGACTTTACAGAAATCACTATAGAAACATTAAACACTTAATGACTGATATCATCATCCTCCTTCTCAAAACAAGCTCACGATAGGGCAAAAGTGGGCTCCTACCATTTCAATCATATCTTCTGCCAGAGGAATAGAAACAGCTTTAAGATCTTTGACTATGTAAACTCAGTCACAGGATCAGTAAAAATTAAGAATTAGTATGTTGGAAGTAACACTAAATAATATTTGTGAGTATCCCTTCCAGAAAAGGGAAACAAGGCCATGTTTTAATAATAGTATCTAGGTCAAGTCTTAAAATTCCTGCTGGAAAATGAGATTAAGAAGAAACCAGAAGGAAGAACAGCAATGTGATTTCCTGCCATCAAGAGTGGTTAGCAGGGAGACTTAGAAGTTCAAAATATTATCTAGTAACACCAGAACATACATTATGATAGTATCACTATCCATGGTTGACTACCAGAAATAATGCTCTCATATTAAGATGGATGCTTAGCTTTCTGATCCTGTTTTCTCTCACATCCTAAATATGTATCTGTAGAAAACACCTACTGCAATTCTCTGAACTAAACCATCAACCATAAATTATTAGAGTGATATCTGCCCTGTTCAACTGTTAGAGTTGTAGTGGTAAGGTGCATGTGAAATCATAATGGAAAATGATTTGAAGCCTGTAAATAATGCAGAACAGATGACACAGAAAGATGCCATGAGGTAATTTGTATATCGATTCTGTATAGGAAACTAGCAATCAGTTTTGAAGAGGCAGACATAGCCCCAGTATATTTTCTCATTCTAGAATCCTTGAAAGAACATGAGTGCAGAAAATGTTATAGTTGAATGGTTGCAGCTTAGCTCACACCTTTTATCCAATTGTCATTAAAACAGAAAAATGGCAAACTCCCACGGCCAACATGGGAAGAGAAGGCTGTAGCATCTGGTAAGAGAAGACTATAGTGTCTGGTAATATGATTTGTTTCAGAAGCCTTAGGTTAGCTTGGAAAGCAGAAACAAGACCTTGCTGGAAACTCCAATACAAGCAAGCTTCTGGGTACTAAAGGAACACAGTGCTCTGTGTGGCCTCTCTTGACACAGTCTGTTGGTTTTCTTCTAAAAACACAATCAAGAAAAAACACTGAACCAAGAATTCCCAAGTATCTCTTTATGAGCAAGATCATGAGATCATGAGGTCTCATTTCTATGGTATTAACTCTTTTAGGTCATAAAGATGAAACTAGCATATTATTAAAAGACAAAGAACAATAGAGTTGAATCTTTATTTTATCTAAGTGAACCATAGATGGAGTTCACAATTTTAAACTCTGGAAGCTATTCACAAAAATAAAATGCTACACATGTGTGGAAGGTTGGGTGGGAAGTTTCTGTATGTGTGGCATGGAGCTAATCATTATTTTGAGAGGAAAACTCTCAAAAGGCTTTGTTAGAGGCCATCTTCATTTCAACTGCTTTTGATTCATTTCTTAAATTACAAGATCGCTTCAAATGGGTTTATGACTTGCTGTGCTGAGAAATCTGAAGTGGTAACTGCTTACTCCACGAACTTCCACTAATACCTTTGTCATTTCCACAATCGAAGCTTCTAGGACAACTCTGGGGTATCAAAAGATTCTAACTGTTTCAAATGTTGAAATCTCCTAAGCCTCAGAAATCAGAGACAAGGGCCTATCATCTTTTATAACACCAGAGCCTCCATTGTTGTAATACACTATGTGCCCACAGATCTGTGCCTTTAAAACAGCCTGCCAGCCAGGGGCAAACACTTGGAACAGAGAGTGCTTGAGTGAAAGGCCCACAGGTCCCCTTCTCACACAGCCCACTGGGCCTCCTGCAGGGACTGCACACATGTGAAGGCTTGTTTGCTATTGTCTTTCTTTTTCTTTGTTTTCAAGTTGTTGGAAACTTAGATTTAGTTACTGTGTTTATAGTCTTACCTTTTCAAGTGTGTTGTGTAAGCCAGGCAGTGATGATGCAGGTTTTTAATGTCAGTACTTGGGAAGCAGAGGCAGGTGGATCTGGATTGACATGAGTTCAAGGCCAGTCTGGTCTACAAAGTGAGTTCCAGGACAGCCAAGTCTACACAGAGAGACCTTGTCTAGAAAAAAGCAAACCAAATGAAAAAAAAATGTCATGTAAGGGAATTTTTCATGTTTTTTACTTACAATATAAATTTAGAATTCATCCTTGTCTTTGAATATTTGATATTCCATCCACAGCATTCCTTATAACCCAGAACAATGGCAGATTCGAGGAGGAGGGGGAGGAAGAAGAAGAGGACAAAGAGAGGAAGGGAAGGAGTGGGGTGGGTAAAGAGAGAAGCAGGGGAAGAGAGAGTTAAAAGAGCTCCCTCTTCCCACCATCCAAACTGCATCAGTTCAATCATGGGGGCGTTGATCTGGTACACAGAGACAAATATCTCCAAACTGAATGTAGTAAATCCTATCCTGGAACAGTGTGCTTTAGAAAAGGAACCCACAGACTGATTCAAGTTCATTTTCAAACTTACATCACGTAAAATGGGGATTCTCAAGAATATTTCACTTAGGGTCCTTATTAAGGATTTTGAAGCAAATGATGTAATACACAGCCATAGATCCTTTTACCAATATGGATGATGATAATGACTGTATTCTGGTTAATATCCTCTCCCAAATAGCCATGCACTGTATAATGAGAGCATAAATTTCATACAATATACTGCAGCTATTTGTAGCAATTCTGATGTTCTGGGCTAATACTTGAAACCTCTGACATGCATTTTCAAGGTTCACTACCATGGTAATATTTGATCATATCTGTATACACATCATGTGTTCCATATAAACTAAATTTTTTTCAGGCCATTATTTTTGAATGATCTGCAGATATATTTTTTTAAAGTGTGAGTAGGAAATAACAGTGTGTTCAAGTAAATATGATATGGTATGCATTTCAGGTGGCCTTGCTATACCAGGTAGCCAGTCTTTGCCCTATGACAAACCACTTACCATTCAATGAATATTTATGTAGCACCCATTATGAGGTAAGCATAACACTGTTGCAGATCAGAGAGTTGAAGACCCGGCTCATACCTCAAATTATTTAAGGAAAAGTGAAATAATTGAAGGAAAATGTCAATATTCAATAAAATATTGAAGGAAAGGTGAAATGAAGTTGCTAGGAAATAAGAGTGTGACTTGGGACTGTAAAAAGATAAAAATAAAAATAAAGTTTTAAAAAACCTAACAGGAGTATTTGGAAGGTAAATTCTGAAAAGTTTTGAAGCTGGAACCTAAAAGGTGAGTACTCCTTGTTGAGTTTGATGGAGAGTATATTTAGGCTAAAGACCACGACAATAAGTGTTCCATGTGGTGGTAGAAAATCCAACGTATTTGAGAGAGGAAAAAAAAGACTAAATGGATATGTATGAAGATACACTTTGCAAAATTCAATATCAAAACTTTCAATCTGTTTTCAGTTTGAAGTGTAATGATCAAAGACATAATAGAATTTGTATTAGAAATACACTATTTTATATTGGAAATAAAAGTAATCAGCATGTAAGATTCCCTTTAATGACAGTCTGGAAAAGGTAAGACTATAGATACAGTAAGTCCAGCTTGGTTTCCAACAAGCTGAAAATACAGAATGAGGAAGAAGTAAAATATAGGCTTTGTAGGGTGGTGAAACTCATATGTTATTGCAATGGCCAATCTGTGACACTAGGCATTGTCAGAAACCACTGATCTCAGAATTCTCAATGAAGCAATAGTGGCACTTTTACACTATGGGTAACTGCCTAATTTGATGTAAGACCTGATCAATAAGAGGGAATCCATGCCTAGTTCTATAATCCTACCAACTATCTATAACTAGAGATGCTGTAGACTTGAGAGGAGAATCTATTGCTGACATTTTCTTAAGCCAATATAATTTGTAACTGTATTCTAATTATGTATCTTTATATCCACAGACATGGGTAGCTCTCATCCATCCCCAAAGAAGCCCCTTTTTGTACTTTATGGGAAATATTATGGAGATCCACAACTGGTCAAAATGCAGAGAATAAGAACTGTTTACTACAAAATTCCAACTAGTATATCTCTAACACAATTCTGACAACTAAGACTCTTATGGAACTACTGAAGGAGAGGCCAAAAGATTGTAAGAGACAGAGTATCAGGTTGCTTTCTGTTAGAGAATGTCTCTTAGGCATGACAGAGAAAAAATGTACACACAAAATATGAACAATATGGAGTAGTTATATAGCCTGTCCAGTTTCTCCAGTTATTAACATCTTACAGCATTCTTGTCACACTTGATGAACCCAAATGATAATATGACTCTTAGCACCACTCCATATGTGATACTGACATTTCCTGGATCACCAAAAAATAGACTTAAAAGTGCAAGAAAAGCTAGTAGGTAAAAAAGCAAGAGGATTTTCAGGAATAGGAGAGGGATAAGAGAGTCTTGATAAATAAATGTGTCATGGCCCAAGATCCAAGGAATCAACAAAAGAGCTCCCAGTGCCCAAAGCTGGAGCAAAAGAAGCACAATATTGAGTCAAATTTATATGATTGATGAAATACAATAGGTAGATGTCCTCTGCATAGTCCCAAACATTTGTGCAAATTGTCCCTACATCTTAACTCCTCATTTAACATTCCATCCCTCAATGTAGGCTGCGTGACAGTAAATGTGATCATAGTACATTACAGATATGTATAAAAATGTCTTAATAGAGCCCATTAAGTATAATGAATAAATGCTAATAAAATTTAATAAAAGAAAGGAAGAGAGGGGGTGAAAGGAAAGGAAAAGGAAGGGAAGGGAAAAGAAAGGAAAGGAAAGGAAAGGAAAGGAAAGGAAAGGAAAGGAAAGGAAAGGAAAGGAAAGGAAAGGAAAGGAAAGGAAAGGAAAGGAGTCAGGAGTGGTAATACATTTACTTCCAGCACTCGAGAGTTAGATGCAGGCTGATCTCTCTGAATTGAAGGCCTGCTGGTCTACAGAGTAAGTTTCAGGATAGTTATGGCTACAAAGAGAAACTATGTCTTAAAAAACAGAGAGGGGGTAGGGAGACGGGAAGGAAGAAGGGAGAGAGAAAGAAACAGATGGATGGACAGACAGAAGAAGGGAGGGAAGAACTGAGGGAGGGAGGGAGGGAAGGAGGGAGGGAGGGAGGGAGGGAGAAGAAAGAAGGAAGGAAGGAAAAAAGGAAAATGTGCCACTGGATTCTGTAGGAAGACAGGACTGTTGCAGGAGAGGTTTTGAATAGTCTGCTACACTTAAGGAAGGATTCAAGACAGAGATATGATTAGAAAGCACTCCAGAAGTAGAGTATAGATGGAAAATAGTTCAGCAGGGTCATGTGGAAATGACAGCTCTGTTTGCTTAAAAGGAGCAAAACTAGCCAAGAGGGAATAGCAGAAAATACAGCAAGAAATGCTGAAGTCAGAACAAAGAGCATTGTAAAAAGCAGTTAAAAGGGAGTGTCTCTGGAGCAAGTGACATCATTCTTCCATACATTTATTAAATACCTAATTTTGCCAAGACTTATGTAAGTCTGGCCCTTCTATCAGAGCTAAGATGTAGTGGACTTAATCTAATGTTAGAATGTGGAGCAGTCATTTAAAAGGTGAGTATGAGAAGGGTGACCAGAGTTAGAAAGACACAGCCCCTAAGCACATAGAATGAGAAAGTATAACAGAGATGGTCTTGATAATCCAGCAGGCAAATATGTTGGTAAACAAACATAGCTTGACTTCGCTGTACCACAGAATATATCAGAAATTCACTAGCTTCAAGAATTGTTTCTATTTGCAGTTCCATGCTTGGTCGAAGAGTATGTCATAATATATTTGGTGACCAGAATTTTCATGAAAAAACTAAATGAAGAAGAGACCATGAGAGTCAGAACTGCAGGGATGCATGGTCTGACTCTTTTGTCTTCCTTTCTACTCCAGCCAATAGAAACAACATGGAGGCCAAATGGGATGAGGGAGGTAACATGTTTTTAAGGGACACAGGAGTGTGTAGAGTTGATAGATAGTGGTCTTGTAGTTTGACTTTCTATCATGTATGGGAATAATGGTGACAGAGAAGTAGAGAGTCCACTGACTAGACTGTTATACTAGATCAGAATGGACCATAGAATATGTGACCGACTTAGAGAGTTCTAAGCTTTGTTAACCTCTTCCATTAAGAAAAGCAGTACAATTTAAAAGATATAGAATGATTTTCTGTTATTTGATTTTTTTTAAAAAAAAATGGAAGCAAAAATAAATAAAGGCTAATCTGTAAAGGTAAGAAAAAATCTTCATTTAATTTTGCTTATTTAACATTGTGAAGCCACTAACATTTAATTAACCTTTTCCCTCTATTTCTTTAAGTCATCGTTATTAAGCACCAGCTGCTGGAATTAGAGGTGTAAACATTCTGTGTTCCACAGAGGCCTGCAGTGTATGAAGGAAGACAAACACACAAGTACTCTTTCCTGGTATCAAGAAGTCTTAGAAGAAAAGGAATGAGCAGTGCCTTATGGGATCACACAGAGTTACATAGCCACGTTTGTGGACATAGGGGAGAGCCCTACATGGCTGGAGAAGGACCTTTGCCAACCCACTGAGTAAGGGTGGAACCCAGGTTTCCACCCACTTCATAGTGTGAGCCTGGAGCACAGGCTGCTGGGACTGCACACAAAGTGACACGTGGGAAAGAGCAAGAGCAGTGCTGCCCAGAAGATGCTGGCTTTGCTTTCCCGCCTTCCTTTCTCAGTTCAGCTTAGAAAGCTGAACTTGGTGGCATAAGACTTCGGTCTCAGCACTGAGCAGACCAAAGCAACACTGCAAGTGCAAGGACAGCCTGTGCTACATAGTGATACCTTATCTCAATAAACAAATGAATAAATGAATGAATAAGAGCGTGAATAAATAAATAAGATAATAAGCTATTATTATCAGCAGTTGAAATAGTGTAGATGAAGTACAAATCCTATTATACCATCTCTTAATTATAATATGCTGTATAAAGGCTCACAGGTGGTTATTCAGTAAAGGACCTGACTGAGCTTCATCTCCATAGTCTACTCATTTTTAACAATGGCTGTCCATGGTGGCACACATTCGCATTCAAGCACTGGGGAGGCAGAGACTAGAATGCCCAACCTTCTCCTTTACAAAAGAATAAAGCTCATGATTTTCAGGGAAAAAAAATAAGTATGATGTACAGAAAAGACAGGGTGAATAGCTTTCATCTTAAGTCCTTCTAACTTCATGAGCATCCTACTTAGTATGCTACATATGTTTAGTGCAAAACTCCAGGGAGGTGGAAGGTCTTATCATCCTGAAGACTTAAGACCACATGTTGCTAGAAGCCAGTGGTGCAATACCACTGGTCTCTGTCACTGAACACCCCACCCCCAACAGTGCTTATGCAACTCTTAAACAAAGGAGCTGTATATGCTTTGTCCTCCAGGAAGAAATCTTGTCCTGGGGTTACTTCAGAAAAGTAGAGCTTGGGAAATTTTCCAAAATTAAATGGGTAAAGGACAGTTTCTCTAAGTTCTTGGAAAAAGAAAGAGGCAAAGTGCCCATCATGGAGACTAATAAAGGACATTGATGACACTGAAAAGGCAATGGCTTTTATTGAGTGCTTGCTTCCCTACAGAAAGATGTGTCCCTATATCACAAAATTCAACCCTGATCTTAACAGGTCATTGTTGTTAGTGTGTGCACAGTTCTTCTCTTGACTGCTATTGACTTTTGGCTAAGAAACTTGTTTTTCTTTTTCTTTCTTGTGTTTCATCAAAAGTAATATTAATAATGCATAATTATATGAGTTACACTAAAAATGCTGTTTACAAATAATAATGTGGCTGAGAGAGAGATGATAGAGAGGCTGGAAAGATGAGACAATGGCTAATAGTGCTTGCCAAACGAGTTCAAGTTTCCTGTGTTCAAATACAGTACTCACAAAGCCAGGCATGGCCATATACATGTGCAACCCGAGTGTTGTGAAAGACAGAGTCAAGAGAGTCATTGGCATTGGTGGCTATCAACCAAAATCCAGGCTCAGTGAGAAAAGTTCTCAAGGAAATAAATCAGAGAGTAACAGTAGGACCTTTGATATCCTGTAGCTTACATGTATGTAGAGGCATTTGCACCTGGGAGCACACATATGCACACACATTTACATATAATGAGAAGATGGTTCTATGAAAGAAGTGCATGCCACACAAATGTAAGGATTAAACTCCAAAGCCCCAGCACATATGTAAGTGTCAGGTGGGCAAGTTGGGCCACTTGCAATTGCAATACATGGGACATGGAGAAAGGGGATTCCTGCTAGGCTACCTTGATGGACCAAGTCAGCAAGCTCTGTAAGTGAAAGGCCCTGACTCAAGATAAACAGTAGAGAAAAGTGAGGAAGACCTTCCATGTCAACCTGCAACATCTATACATACCTATATGCATACAATGTTCATCAACACACACATGAGTACCATAACGATGCCTACATACCTTAATACCCCTCCACACACATACTTTCAAGAAGAAAAATAAATGAATGATAAAAATCTGAGCAAAAGCATTGGTATCGCTGTCAATTTAGCTACTGCATTATCCATAGTAGGAAAGTAGATGAGTTCTAACAGGAATTCTTTCCAATGCTAAGAAGCAATTGTGATGATCCTAGATGATCAATAGATATGTGGTGCCAGAAGTCTGAAGTAGACCAACAATGCTATGAAGTGAGAGTGAAGATGCATGAAAGACTGAGAGAATATGATTTAAAATGGTCCAGAAAAAATGGGTGTGGGAAATGGATAGATGTGACAGATATTATGACTGTAATGATTATGGTTTCATGGATATGTATAGATGTTAAATTTTATCAAACTGCACATTAAAATATGTGAAATTTAGTGTACAACAATTACACCTCACTAGAACAGTTTTTTGAAAATCTCCATAATCTAATTTAGAGCACAAACACACATCACAGTACATTGCCATGACTGTACAACTTCATTTTATACACTATAATATAAATGAAGCAGTAAAGGGAGAAGTTTGATATTGCTTGAATGACTGTGTGTGAGAGGCACACAGAGAGAGAGAGAAAAACACAGAGACATGGGGGTGCAGACAGAAAAAGGGAGAGGAAGAGGGTGAGAGTAGGTACAAAATGTTATCCAGGCAAAGGTGGCCTACAGTAGGAATGTATATTGCTTGCCTGTCTGCTTTCCTCCATGATGATAAGGGACTAACCCTCTGAAACTGTAAGCAAGCCTATAATTAAATATTCTTTTGTATAAGAGTTGACTTAGTTATAGTATCTCCTCAGAGCAATAAAACAGTAATATAGTAGCAGTTGGTATATGGATAAAGCAGTGATACCTTGGCAGGCATGAACATGAAAGACCGGAGTGGTGATAGTGTGGATACCTGACTCAAGAGGTTTCAGAGGGTAATGTTATTAATATTAGCAGCTGGGCTACAGACCATTCTTGTGATATTTT
The DNA here is from genome assembly GCA_036184795.1 of Tokudaia tokunoshimensis. Lineage (NCBI taxonomy): Eukaryota > Metazoa > Chordata > Mammalia > Rodentia > Muridae > Tokudaia > Tokudaia tokunoshimensis. The sequence goes on from BTHU01000005.1 coordinate 2,553,782, forward strand.
GGCAAATAATTTGTCTTTATTTTACCCTTGTCCTAAGAGTCAACCCAAGGCTAAATGAAAGAGTTTTGGATTAATGTCATTGGCTGAGATTTAGAGATAGCCTAATACTAACTGTGTCATGTGGTTATATGCAGTTACTCCTTTTCAGATCTTCAACAAAAAGGTACATGCTGGGTGAAGACAAATAAAAAATCTACAGTTTGAAAAGAAAAGGAACACCTGGAAATGTAATGACAGAGCCAAGTCCTGAGCTCACTGGAGATAAAAAGTTTAAACAAAGGCCTGGTGCTAAATTGAATAAAGGAGTCCTACCCTCAGGGCAAGCCCAATCCAGAACACCCTGCATTCTTTGAAGGGAACAAACCCAAGGGATTTCCCTACAAATGGGGCCAAGTTTCACCCCAAGCAGAGGGCAGAATTTAGCAACTTTAGCAACAACAGGGTTTAGAATTTTAAAAGGGATACAGAAAATGGGTTATGGAACTCTCCTCCATTGGGGCAAGGCATTTCACAGGGAAGTCCTTGCATGGAATCCCACTCCATGAAACTGTGAGACTGAAACCTGAATTGAGTTGGAGACCCTGAGATGTTAAAGATGTTAGAATTGTCAAGGAGAGGTGCCAAAGAGAGAGAAGTTTGTTGCAGTCAACAAAGTTAAAAGGAGCTGGAGATCTAAAAAACCATCTAAGACAGAATATGGAATTTCCCTTGCAGGTTTTCAGTCTTGCTTCTGTCCAATATTTCTTCCCTAAGCCCTCTTTGTGAGGGTATTTCTCCTTTGGGAAATGGTAATGGATATTCTGCACCACTGTAGGCTAGAAGTGTGTGATCTCATATTTATTTATTTATTTATCTATTTATTTATTTATTTATTTATTTATTTATTTATTTATTTTACAAGGGGTTACAGTTAAGAGTTTACCTTGAGTCTCAGAAGAAACTTTAGAATTGGGAACTATTTTGAAACTGAAAGATTATGGGACTTTTGAAATTGGCCTGAAGACATTTTGCATTATGTTTATTAAGACTGTGGGGTCAAGGAGTGCAATGTGGAAGTTTGAATGAGAATGCCCCCAATAGACTCATATGTTTGAATTGTTAGTTCCCAGTTGCTGTAAATTTTGAGGAAAGGATTAAGAAGCATGGCCTTGTTAAAAGAAGTGGAGGAAGGTGAAGGTAGGTTCTGAGGTTTCCAAAGCCCATACCACGCTCAGTGCCTACACTACTGCTGCCACCAGCTGCCTGTGGATCAGAATGTAAAGCTTCAGTTACAGTTCTAGAACTATATGTCTGTTTCCTACCATGGAAATAACAGACTAAGCCTCTGAAACTGTAATCAAGTCCCCAATCATATGCTTTCTTTTAAGAGTTGCCTTGGTCATGGTGTCTCTTCACAGCAACAAAACAATAATTAATACCTCCAAAATCATACAGAAATCAATACCCTTTATCAATACCAAAAAATAGCTTACAAAAAAAGTCAGGAAAAAATTTCCACTCATGATAGCCTTTTAAACAGTATAAAATATCTAGGAATAAAGTTGACTATGAATGTAAAAAGACACCTTCAATAGGACCTTTAAAACATTAAAGAAAGAAATTTTTAAAAAATTTTTTAAAAAGTGAATAGAAAAAAAAATCTCCCATGCTTACAAATTGACAGGCTTAATACTGTAAAAAATGTCTATGTTACTGAACAGGATCTACAGGTTCGATGACACCTACTAAAAATACCAGTGGCATCCTTCCCAGAACTAGAAAACACAATTATTAAATCTATATGGAAGTACAAAAGCATCAGAAACCAAGGCAAGCCTACCCAGAAAGATCAATATTGGAGATCATTCTCTCTCACATTACACAAGCAGCAATTTAAAATGATTCAAATACCTTGTTAAATGGCTTGTAATTTTGAAATACCTGAGGAAAATGTAAGTAAGACACTGGGCAAGATAGGAGCTTGGGCAAAGACTTTCCAAACTGAACTCCAGCACAGGAAACAATCCCAAAATACATAGATGAAGTTCCATTCAACTAAAAAGCTTTCTAGAGCAAAGAAAGTGATCACCAGTGTGAAGAAACAGCCTACAGAACTGGAGAAAATTCTTGCCAGCTACATATACAGGAGTAATGCATATAATGTATAAATAACTGACCATTTTAAACACAAAAGGAGTCAAGTCTTCCAACCAATCAGTAGAATAATAGACTGAATAGACCATGCTTAAAAGAAGTACAAATGATCAATAAATAATGAAAACGCTTTAGGATTGCTTCTCATCACAGTCAGAATGAAAATCATAAAAAAAAACAAATAACAACAAATGCTGGTGAAGATACTGGGAAAGAGGAATCCATATTCTATGTTAGTAAGAATATAAACAGGTAAAACCACCTTGGATGTCAGTGTGGAGTTTTGAAATTATATATATATATATATGTGTGTGTGTGTATGTGTGTTTGCCTTAGGAATAAATGTCATAAAGATGTATATCAACCATATGACCCACCTATATTGCCTTTAATATAAAGTCAACACATTGCAGAAATAGTTACACACCTGTTTTTATTGCTCAACAACTGATATTTTCAGGATATGAAACCAACCTACATATCTAACAGTATATAAACAGATAAATAAACTGTGATATATGCACACAATAAACTTTTATATAGGCATAAAGAAAAATGAAGCTATGATATTTTCAAGTAAATGGATGCAACTGGAGATCATGTTAAGTGATGTGAGCCAGAGTCAGAAAAGGAAGCGATTTTTTTTCCTCAGATACTGACTTTTGATTCATTGTGAAAGAAGAGGAAGGGATCTTATGGGAATAGAGGAGGGGAAAGATGGATTAATGGAATATATGTGACATGAGAGCAAAGAAAGTCAACTCAGGAGAAGGAAGGAGAGGAAGAATAGAATAGTGAAAAGTGAATAAAGTATAATGAGTGCATATGTGTGAAAATACCATATTAAAACAATAACTGTATGTGGTAAATTAAAAAGGAAAGAAAAGTAGAAATTAAACATTATCAAAATACAAATTAGAATATAAAATTCATAGTTTTTCTACCCATAAAAAGCAGCCACATGATACATTGCTAAAGAAAACCCCATTTATAGTAGCAGCAAATTAATATAAACCAACCTTAGGAATAAATGTCATAAAGATATGTAAAATCTGTAAAAGAAAAATGTTGCAAGACCTCTCCAACATGCAAAATTAGACTTGAACAAAAGTATAAGCATCCCTTATTCTTGTATGTGACAAAGGAGCATAGTAAAAATAGCAGCATCATAAAAACGAAAATATCAACATAATTGTCTTCACAGAATGTGGTCCATCCATGATGTTAAAACCAAGATGCAAGAATAATCATAAACATACACACAAAAAATTTACAAAAATGAACCGTTCTATATGACACTAAATAATAAAGTCTCCAGAAAGCAAAGTGTTACTGTCCTGAGGACAGACATACAGCAACAAGAATAGGACAGTTCCTGAATCCTATCTAAATATATATGGAAATAATAAGGCTGGCACATTATCACTACACAAACCAGACCCTTAAATCAATGTCTCTGGCACAATGAGGCAGCCACTCAGAAAAAAAAATAATGAAGCCAGATTCATATATCCCATCAGATGTAAAACAAACTCCTTTTTTCATTTTACATCCCTAGTTCTTTAAGCCTTTGCACATAGCTAGAAGGCAATATAATTCTAGGAACAATAGAAGCTTTTCCTCAGTCACCAAGAAACTAAATATAAAAGAAAACAAACCATTAAATCCTATAGTACTAAGAGGAAGAAGTATGTGAATTCCTCTATCAACTCATTGTAGTGGAAAAGCTTTCTAACACTTGCTTAAAATCCACTTAAAAGATATGACTGATGAATTCCATATATTTTTCAATTGTACATGGTAAAATATAATTGAATAATGGTCATAATGGGGAAAATGGCAACACATGGCATGCTTAAAGAGCTATTAGGGATTCCTAATACAAAGAAAACTCTTAAAATCTGAAAAGAAAGGGACTAAAAAACAAAGAGTGCTGATAGAAAACCAGTAAAACAAAACAAAACAAACAAACAAAAAAAAACCTGGATTCCGGGGTCAATCACCTGTGAAACAGACAGACAGACAGACAGACAGACAGACAGAGAAAGGGATAGACAGACAAAGGCAGTGAGAAACAGGGAAGAAAGGGAGGGAAAGAGAAGAAAGAAGGGAGATTGAAAACTGCAAAACATACTTAGGAACAGGGTTTTGCTATGTAATAAGAGAAAGCAGATCTGTTAGTAAATTGAATGTGTTGACAGACATTAATACCTACCAATACCCCAGTGAAGCAACTGAGGATTGACCTGTCTGCTATCTGCAACTGAGACCATTTCTAATTTACACAGTCAGGAAATGAGGTCAATCATGATTGCTTCAGAAAACTTAAAAAATATATGTGCTGTGTGTCTGTGGGGAAGGACAACATAAAAGCAAGAAAAACAACCCGAGAATGGTTGAAAAGCTTACTGTGTTAGCAGAACACTTTCCTCATTGTCAATGAACTCAAGATGGAGAACAACAGAAGGTAACGATGGAGGAGCTCGATCCAAAGGATCTCACGGACTCTAAGACTCTAGCATGACAAGGGACAGATGAGTGTAGGGGTCAAACAGAGTCCAGCCATCTGCTTAAAAGTTGACTCACAGATGCACATCCAGGACCCAAGCCTGGGACAGAGGAAGGGAAAGCAGATGTCTGACAAACTTAGAAGAGAAAACATTCAACTATCTGGATCACATTTTACATGCAGTAAAAGGCCGGGAAAATGAGATGGCTTTATTATCCTTATAATACCCTACTTTACTCTTATGTTTATAGGGAGCTTCAGTGGGAGCAAGGAGATTTAGTTTTCTTGAATCTCAGCCTCTGCTTTTTTTATAGCTTACTGTTTAAGGTCATAATCCTAATATGCTAAATGATAATACCTGGTGATCACTTGAGACTCATAGAAAATAGTTAAATAAGACTAAGAAGACAGTTACTAGTCTTATTAGCAATGATCTATTCTGAAAATATTGTACAACTGTAACTATTTGTATGCGGAACAGAAATGGGAGATAACAGAGCAAAGGGGAAGCACTGTGATCTTTTTTACCCCTTAAATGCAAAGATTTTCATTTTAAATGAGCAGGAATTAAGAAGAATCTATATCAAACCCAATAGGACATATCTGAGCTCCAATCACCAGTAGACATAGCTGATTTTGCCTGAGATGGAGCCATGTTGGGTGTTTTCCACAGCCCACGCAAGTCTCAGTATATGCTGGCATCCTCCATGTTTAAAAACACATGCTGAAGGCCACAGCTGGGCTTTGCTTTCCTGAAAGACAAAATCTGACAGGCCTGCTGGTCTGCTCTGCCATCATGGCAAAACGGTTTGTTTTTCTTGGTTACTATGCAGACTTACATTCTCACTCCATTTTATACCCTTGATTCTTCAGCCCTTCTGATGCAACCAGAAGGCAACACTCTAAGGGTTTTAGTTTCTCAATTTCTTGTAGATCATATTTTTTTCTTTCCATTTATTCACAAAATCATCAACTAGTTTCTCTTTTTGATGTTCATTTGATCTTGTAAACAATAAGACAATATTTCAAAAATCCACAGACATCCAGAAAACTGATTTATACCCAATTTAGTTTATAAGAAATAAGCAAGCAGAAATGATCACTTAACAGGGAATTTTTGAGTCTAATATTTAGTGCCTTTCTGTGTGCTATGGTTTAAGTATGAAATGTATCTCTCAAAATGATGTGTTGAGGACTTGTTCCCCAAAGCAATGAGCAGGGGTCTTATTCAATCGTTATGGCTCTAACCCCATACATGAATAGATTGACGGTCTGGTGGTGTGACTAGGAGGTTGCAGAAACTAAGGGGTGAGGCCATGTTACAGGAAGTGGATCACAGATTCTGTGCCTCAGAGGCTGCTAGGGTTCAAATTGACTTCTCTCTGCTTTCCAGCTGTGCCATGGTGAGCTATTTTTTTCTTCTACAGTGTTCTGTGTTATCACTGGCCCAGAAGTAAAGCTTAGCAATGGTGGGCTACAGTTTTGAAACTGTGAGCAAAACTAAATCTTTTCTCCTGTAAGTTTTTTCTAAAGGTTGATTGATTGATTGATTGATTGATTGATTGATTGATTGATTATATGTGAGTACACTGTAGCAGTCTTCAGACACTCCAGAAGAGAGTGTCGGATCTCATTATGGATGGTTGTGAGCCACCATGTGGTTGCTGGGATTTGAACTCAGGACCTCTGGAAGTGCCCTTAACTGCTGAACCATCTCTCCAGTTCCTGTAAGTTGTTTTGATCCGACATTTTGTCAGTTACTAAAAGTTCATCTTTTAGTCATGATTGACGAGATCTACATATGATCATTTCATTAAAAACAAGCAAGTATCAAATGCTGATCTTCTGAAGAACGTTTGACAATAGTCAATGTGGCAGCAATAGATATTCAGAGTTGCAAAAAGGCAAAGAGCAGTGCAGATCTGAGTCTAGAGACCTCAGACCAGCAAGCCAAGGAGATAGACTAAGTATCATCTATTGTCCATGTATACAACAAAACCATAAAATACTTAGGTAGAGATATTACTAAATGTTTCTCTGAATCTTCAATCTATTGATTCTACTTCATTCATCTAACCAGCATTTATAGAATCACTACACATTTCCATAATGATAAAACTTTATCGATGCACAGACAAGCAGGTTAAAATGAAAGCGCAACACTGGTTGCTTTGCCTCTGTTCCTTCCTCCTCCATCCTATCGAGTCTTAGAGCTACTTACCTGAATCACTCCGCCCAAGAAAGAAACGGCCACTGCAACCCCTATTCTCTGCAGCTCAAACTCGGATAAGCCCAGCACACTTGAGTTGCTCTCTGTGGTGAGATTCCTGCTGCTCTGAGGAACCAGCCGTTCCACAGCATTGGCTGATATCAATGATGTCAAGGCAAAGGTGCCTAAAAGTGAGAGTGATATCAGAAAGGTTCTATAAAAGCATGAAAAGCTATTGGATTCTACCATGAATATTGAAAAGCCATGGAGAGCTATTAGAAACACACTGTACTACAGTGGATCCCATTTCTTTCATTCCATTCCATGAAAGAAACAAACAGTACATCTGACTTGTCCCAATGCCCCCTGACAATGCCATGTCTTTCTCAGCTGCACACTTTCCTAACTAACTGTCTGCATAGAGAGTATCTAAGGTGCATGATTGTTTCCGGGATTGAAATTCAACCCTTTAATGTATCAACAATGTCTCCTAAAGTATGCCACTCTGACTCTTGATTGCCTTATCCTCTAAATGATACTAACACCCATACTTTAGAGTTTGAGGAGAGTCAAAGGAGAAAAGCTTGAAGACTTAATGGCTAACTTATAAACCTGTTGGCTAAAATGTAGGCTCCTCTAATCTACCAAATCAATTTTTCATCTTGTTCCAGTTTATATGTGAGCCTTCAGGGAAAGGGACTCTACAGGAAATAGATACCCTCCCACAGACAAAATGAGGCCAACAGAGTGTGCTGACAGTGAAACCTAGCGCAGAGTCTTCTTTGTTAGTAGTAAGTCTAATAAGTGGTCTAGTAAGACCAGAAGGTTTGAAGAAGAGCTGTGGTATCACTGTGGATTTAGAATAACATGGAAGGTGTGGTTTCCAATGGACATGGCCTTAAATTCCATACCTATTTCCTCAATCTCCTTGTCTATAAAAAGAGCATATTACTCACCCTTTGATATTCCTAAAAGTCTTAAATGTCACACAAACACATCACAGTTAGCAGCTAATAGCGGGTCATTAGCACCCATTGTTTACTCACTAGATAAGTCTTAGTAAAATTAATAGTGTTTTGTTATGGTAATACTCTATTCTCTGAGAACTAATTGTTCTCAATGAGCTAGACATTCTTAATAAATCAATAGATATTAATTGCTATAGAAAGTTTACTCATTATACAGAGTTAAATTAAGAACATAACTAATGATTGGAGTCAAGATTCTAGCACCCAGATGGATAATTCAAAGTAAAGAACATTAAACAGATAAGGCATAATTCAAAACAGAGAACCCTGAAATAAAACCAGAAAGTAAGTATGAAAGTCACACCTCAGGAAATTTATACTCACTAAAGCACAGAGCAATATCACATAAGAGATATACCTCCAGGTTTGTTTGTTTGTTTGTTTGTTTGTTTTTTAACGTGTTATTTTTTAGTTTAGGATTCTATTTCTTGGGATTTAGTAGAAGATAGGAAGGAACTAAACAGGACAGAAGGGGCCATCTCAAAGACTTTACTGGAAGGGAGAGGAATGAGCCTCAAAACCCATTTTATTAAAATATTTCAGTGAATAATTATTTGTATTGCTAAATGGGATCCTACAAATTTTCTCTAAATTGCTGAATATCCCTTACCATTTCAAAGAATTTTCTAATTTTGAAGGTGAATAAAGAATAAATTAAGAACTAAATTAAGGCACATCTAAAGACTGGAGATGGTGAGACATATTATCCCATATTGATTGCCTTAAACAATGTGTTTTTTTTTAATCAGGATCATAACCAGATTTATTTTTCTCTTTCATAATCCAAGGAATAAATCAGTTGATTCTTTTCCATGACTTCTATGAGTCATGATTTTATTTTATGACATTTTATTTAAAATATTTTAAGTAATTATATTTTAAATTAATTATGAAAATTCAAATAGGTAAATAAACTAGCACATGAAGTATCTTTACACTATGGCTTCAGAAAGTAATTGCTTTCAAAAGATGTGGGAACTGAAAGCAACTGCACTTTCTTCCTCCAAGTCCATACAAGAAGAAACCTGTTAATGGCCAATCATGGATGAGAATGGGGGTTCAAGCCCTTCTACTTCAGTAGTGGTCATTGATAAACTACAGAAATTAGGAGTTACTACCATCATTTAAACAGCCATTGGTGAACCCCCAAGGTCCAGTGGAGAATTGCAGGGTCTTAAACAAAACCATGAACATGGAAAAGGCATTGAAAAAAGGGTGAGTTGTTAAGAGGAGATGATGAAGGATGGAAAGGCAAGGTGTAACCAGACACATTGCTTACAGGTATGAAAATGTCACACTTAGTTTATAAAGTGAGGCTAGTATAATGTCTTCCTGTGTTTAGTAATTCAGACTGCATTCTGAATGCCTGACTGAGAGGCTAAAATCCAAGATAAGGTGTGTTTCTTTCACAGAAGTACATTGGTCTATTAATAATGTTTCAAGAAGCATAAATTTCCCACATACACTAAAATATGATCAAATACAAGTGAAATATGATTTGTGAATTAAATATTTGTGGGTATCTTTAGAGATTCAATGACCCTTACAGTTATAATCACAAGAAGATCACAAAAGTCTCTTCTGTGGTTCCCCTGTCATTTATATCAGGAGAAAAGGTGTCCACTGTTTGTTACTGGTGCTCACGATCCTAATCTTCACTTTCAAACAAAACAGAAAGGTTCAGCAAGTTCTAAGAAATATAAGTTCACAAGTAGAATGCCACCCACAGTTATTGTACAGTAGACAGACTGTGGTGTGCAAAATGTGTATTTTGTCATCTATATCACAGCTTTCACATCTATAGATGCTAAGTTATTAAATAACTTTCGGAGTTACAGCATCTCACATAAATGGTAATTTCCAAACTGTATAACCACTAAAACATCTACAGTAATTATCTATGAAATGCGATGGTTTGTGTGTGTATACATTTAAGTATCACATCATGTATTTTTAATTTTTTTTTTTTTGGTTTTAGACAGGGCTTCACTCTGAGATCCAGACTAACCAGACAGTCACTATATAGCTCGTATAGGGCTTGAATTTGTGGCATTTTGTAGAATTCCAGCTGAAGTCTCCCAAGTGTTGGATTATGATGGTCAACTACCGTCTGTGACTTCTAGAAGTAATTAATGGTCTATTGGGAAATTTTGTTTTGCCTTTTTATTTTATCTTGGATCAAGCAGAAGAAATGTCTGTGATGTCACTTCTAAAGCCTATTGCTCTGTCTTGCTGCAGACATACTTAAACATTCTGTGGCAAAATTAGAAGTCTGAACAATTAAAAAGCAATAAGCATTAAGAATTTCTGGCTGTTGTTGGGGCTTCCGTCTGCTCCCAAGAACGGAACAGCTCTGTGGTCATCTGGGTGCCAGATCTGCTGTAGGCCATCCCCTCTGCAGGGTGACCAGTGACACCGAGAGAGTGCAGAGTGCACTCCGCCATCTTTGCTCCAGTGGCTGGGTAGTTGGGACTGCCAGGCTCGGGAGACAGACAGGCATAATATCTCTTGGGTCTTGGGTGGCTTGTGTGTACACTGCTCCCAAGAGCTGGGCAGATCTGCAGTAACCAGTGCACCAGCTCTGCTGTGGGACTTCTGCCTGGCAGAGGGACCCCGCACTGGGCGGGAGCCTACCAGCTTCCCTTCCGCGACCTCTATTCTGGTAGACTGCACAGAAGAGACAGGTATCCAGGTTCTCCCCAATATAACATCGCTTGGGACAAGGCCTGTTGGGGCTTCCGTCTGCTCCCAAGAACGGGACAGCACTGTGATCCTCTGGGCGCCAGATCTGCTGTAGGCCAGCCCCTCTGCAGGGTGACCAGGGCCACTGAGAGAGTGCAGAGTGCACTTCATCATCTTTGCTCCAGTGGCTGGGAAGTTGGGACTGCCAGGCTCGGAGACAGACAGGCATAATATCGCTTGGGTCATGGGCGGCTTGTGTGTACGCTGCTCCCAAGAGCTGGGCAGGTCTGCAGTAACCAGCGCGCCAGCTCTGCTGTGGGACTTCTGCCTGGCAGAGGGACACCCCCTCCCCCCCACTCTGGGAGAGATCACACACCCCTGCACAGGGCAGGAGCCTACCAGCCTCCCTTTGGCGACTTCTGCTCCGGGAATCCACTACACTGAGCCTTTGGATGTGCAAGGACTCCCCAATATAACATCACTTGGGGCAAGGCACATCCCGGCTCCAAAGTCACTCAGGAGCAGGGCAGGCCCCAGAAATCGGTGCCAGGGGAATCCCGGTAATCCAGGGGGGGCAGAAATAGATTTGCAGGCCCACAGGTGGTCCAACCAACAGCCAGTGACAGCAGGACCAACTAACATCAGAGATAACCAGATGGCAAAAGGCAAAAGTAGGAACGTTACTAACAGAAATCAAAGTAATATGGCACCATCCGAACCCAACTCTCCAAGAGCAGCAAGTCCTGGATACCCCACCACACCCGAAAGACAGGATCTGAATTTAAAATCACTTCTCATGATGCTATTAGAGGATCACAGGAAGGACACAAATAAATCTAATAAAGAAATACAGGAGACCATGAATCAACGGTTAGAAGCCCTTACAAAGGAAACACAAAAATCACTTAGAGAAATGCAGGAGAACATGGATCAAAAGATGGAGACCCACAAGGAGACAACACAAAAATCGCTTAAAGAAATGAATCAAAGGGTAGATGCACTTACAAAGGAATCACAAAAATTGCATAAAGAAATGCAGAAGAATATGGGTCAACAGATGGATGCCCATAGGGAGGCAACACAAAAATTGCTTAAAGAAATGAATCAACGGATAAATGCCCTTACAAAGGAAACATGAGAACTGCTTAAAGAAATGCAGGAGACGATGGATCAACAGATGGAATCCCATGAGGAGGAAACACAAAAATCGCTCAGAGAAATGCAGGAGAACTTGGGTCAAAAGGCAGAAATCCTGAAAGAGGAAATGCAAAAATACCTTAAAGAAATACAGGAAAATACAAACAAACAAGTGAAGGATCTCAGCAAATTCATCCAGGAACTAAAAAAGGAAGTAGAAACAACTAAGAAATCACAAAGGGAGACAACTTTGGAGATAGAAAACCTTGGGAAGAAATCAGGAGTCATAGATGTAAACATCAACAACAGAATACAAGAGAAGGAAGAAAGAACCTCAGGTGCTGAAGATTCCATAGAAAGCATCGACTCAACAGTCAAAGAAAATGCAAAATGCAAAAAACGTGTAACCCAAAACCTCCAGGAAATCCAGGACACAATGAGAAGACCAAACCTAAGGATTATAGGTATAGATGAGAGTGAAGATTTGCAACTTAAAGGGCAAGTAAACATCTTCAACAAAATTGTGGAGGAAAACTTCCCTAACCTAAAGAGAGAGATGCCGATGAACGTACAAAAAGCCTACAGAACTCCAAACAGACTGGACCAGAACAGAAATACCTCCCGTCACATAATAATCAAAACACCAAATGTACTAAACAAAGAAAGAATATTAAAAGCAGTAAGAGAAAAGGTCCAAGTAATATATGAAGAAGACCTATCCGAATCACATCAGACTTCTCACCAGAGACTATGAAAGTCAGAAGATCCTGGGCAGATCTCATGCAGACACTAAGAGAGCACAAATGCCAGCCTAGACTACTATACCCAGCAAAACTCTCAATCACTATAGATGGAGAGACCAAGATATTCCATGATAAAACCAAATTTTCACAATATCTTTCCACAAAATCCAGCCCTGCAAAGGATAATAGGCGGAAACTGCCAATACAGGGAGAGAAACAACACCCAGGAAAAAATGAGATAGTAACCTTCTTGCTTCAAACCCAAAAGTAGATCACCACTCAAACATAAAGATAGCATCAAGATTGGCAGGTGGCAATAATCACTATGCCTTAATCTCTCTTAATATCAATGGTCTCAATTCCCCAGTAAAAAGACATAGACTAGCAGACTGGACACGTAAACAGGACCCAGCATTTTGCTGCATGCAGGAAACGCACCTCAGTGTCAAAGACAAACACTACCTCAGAGTAAAAGGCTGGAAAACAATTTTACAAGCAAATGGCCCCAAGAAACGAGGCGGAGTAGACATCCTAATATCAGATAAAATTGATTTTCAACCTAAAGTCATCAAAAAAGACACAGAAGGACACTACATACTGATCAAGGGAAAAATCCACCAAGAAGAACTCTCAATTCTGAATATCTTTGCTCCAAATGCAAGGGCACCCTCATTCGTAAAAGAAACTTTACTAAAGCTCAAAGCACACATCACACCTCACACAATAATAGTGGGTGACTTCAACACCCCGCTCTCTGAAATGGATCGTTCAGGAAAGCAGAAACTGAACAGGGACACAGTGAATCTAATTGAAGCCTTGGACCAAATGGAACTAACAGATATATATAGAACATTTCATCCTAGAGCTAAAGAATACACCTTCTTCTCAGCGCTTCTTCTCAGCACCTCATGGTACCTTCTCAAAATTGACCATATAATTGGTCACAAATCAGACCTCAACAGATAAAAGAAGATAGAACTTATCCCATGCCTCCTATCAGATCACTATGGAATAAGGGTGGTCTTCAATGGCAACAAAAACAAAAGAAAACCCACGTACACATGGAGGCTGAACAATGCTCTACTCAATGATAACTTGGTCAAGGTGGAAATAAAGAAAGAAATCAAAGACTTTTTGAAAGTTAATGAAAATGAAGGCACAACATGCCCTAATTTATGGGACACAATGAAAGCAGTGCCGCTAAAAAGAAACGGGAGACAGCATATACTAACAGCTTAATGGCACACCTGAAAGCCCTGGAACAAAAAGAAGCAAATACACCAAAGAGGAGTAGAAGGCAGGAAATCATCAAACTCAGGGCTGAAATCAATCAAGTAGAAACAAATAAAACCATACAAAGAATCAACAAAATGAGGAGTTGGTTCTTTGAGAAAATCAATAAGATAGATTAGCCCTTAGCTAGACTATCCAGAGGGCACAGAGACAGTATCCAAATTAATAAAATCAGAAACAAAAAGGGAGAGATAACAATAGAAATTGAGGAAATTCAAAAAATCATCAGATGCTACTACAAAAACCTGTATTCAACACAACTAGAAAATCTCGAGGAAATGGACAAATTCCATGACAGATATCAAATACCAAAATTAAGTCAGGATCAAATAGACCATCTAAACCGTCCTATAACCCCTGAAGAAATAGAAGTTGTCATTGGAAGTCTTCCAACCAAAAAAAGCACAGGTCCAGAAGGTTTTAGTGCAGAACTCTATCAGACTTCAAAGAAGACCTAACACCAATACTCTTCAAACTGTTCCACAAGATAGAAACAGAAGGAACACTACCCAACTCGTTCTATGAAGCCACAATTACACTAATACCAAAAGCACACAAAGATCCGACAAAGAAAGAGAATCTCAGGCCAATCTCTCTTATGAATATCGATGCAAAAATACTCAATAAAATTCTTGCCAACCGAATCCAAGAACACATCAAAATGATCATTCACTACGATCAAGTAGGTTTCATCCCAGGGATGCAGGGATGGTTCAATATAAGGAAATTCATCAATGTAATCCACTATATAAACAACCTCAAAAAAAAAACCACATGGACATCTTATTAGATGCTGAGAAAGCACTTGACAAAATTCAGCATCCTTTCATGCTAAAGGTCTTGGAAAGATCAGGAATTCGAGGCCCATATCTAAACATAGTAAAAGCAATTTACAGCAAACCGGTAGCCAGTATCAATCTAAATGGAGAGAAATTTGAAGCAATCCCAGTAAAATCAGGGACTAGACAAGGTTGCCCTCTCTCTCCATATCTTTTCAATATAGTACTTGAAGTTCTAGCTAGAGCAATTAGACAACAAAAGGAGGTCAAAGGGATACAAATTGGAAAGGAAGAAGTCAAACTATCACTATTTGCAGATGATATGATAGTATACTTAAGCGACCCAAAGAACTCCACCAGAGAACTCCTACAGCTGATAAACGACTTCAGAAAAGTGGCCCGATATAAAATCAACTCAAGTAAGTCAGTAGCCTTCCTATACTCAAAGGATAAGCAGGCTGAGAAAGAAGCAAGAGAAATGAGACCCTTCACGATAGCCACAAACCATATAAAGTATCTTGGCGTGACTCTAACCAAACAAGTGAAAGATCTGTATGACAAGAACTTCAAGTCTCTGAAGAAAGAAATTGAAGAAGACCTCAGAAGTTGGAAAATTCTGCATGCTCATGGATTGGCAGGATTAATATAGTCAAAATGACCATCTTAACAAAAGTGATATACAGATTCAATGCAATCCCCATCAAAATCCCAATTTAATTCTTCATAGAGTTAGAAAGAGCAATTCAAAAAATTCATCTGGAATAACAGAAAACTCAGAATAGCTAAAACTATCCTCAAGAGTAAAAGAACCTCTGGGGGCATCAGTATCCCGGACCTCAAGCTGTACTACAGAGCAATAGTGTTAAAAACCACATGGTATTGGTACAGTGACAGGCATGTAGATCAATGGAACAGAATTGAAGACCCAGAAATGAATCCACACTCCTATGGTCACTTGATCTTTGACAAAGGAGCTAAAACCATCCAGTGGAAAAAAGATAGCCTTTTCAACAAATGGTGCTGGCTCAGCTGGAGGTCAACATGCAGAAGAATACAAATTGACCCATTCTTATCTCCTTGCACTAAGCTCAATTCCAAGTGCATCAAGGACCTCCACATAAAACCAGACACACTGAAACTAATAGAAAGGAAACTAGGGAAGAGCCTTGAACATATGGGCACAGGGAATTTCCTGAACAGAACTCCATTAGCTTATGCTCTAAGATCAAGAATAGACAAATGGGACCTCATTAAATTACCAAGTTTTTTCAAGGCAAAAGACACTGTCAAAAAGACAAAGCGGCAACCAACTAACTGGGAAATGATCTTTACCAACCCTACATCCGACAGAGGGCTAATACCCAATATATACAAAGAACTCAAGAAGTTAAACTCCGAGAGGCAAGTAACCCTATTAAAAAATGGGGTACAGAGCTAAATAGAGAGTTCTCACCTGAAGAATATCTAATGGCTGAGAAGCACCTAAAGAGATGTTCATCATCCTTAGTCATTAGGGAAATTCAAATCAAAACAACCCTGAGATTCCATCTTACACCAGTCAGGATGGCTAAGATCAAAAACACAGGAGACAGCAGTTGTTGGCGAGGATGTGGAGAAAGAGGAACACTCCTCCACTGCTGGTGGAATTGCAAGCTGGTACAACCACTCTGGAAAGCAGTCTGGCGGTTTCTCAGAAAACTGGGCATGACACTCCCAGAGGATCTGGCTATACCACTCCTGGGCATATACCCAGAGGCTTTACCTGCATGCAATAAGGACACTTGCTCCACTATGTTCATAGCAGCCTTATTTATAATAGCCAGAAGCTGAAAAGAACCCAGATGTCCCTCAACAGAGGAATGGATTCAGAAGATGTGGTATATTTACACATGGAATACTACTCTGCAATTAAAAACAATGAATTCACGAAATTCCTAGGCAAATGGTCAGAACTGGAAAATATCATCCTTAGTGAGGTAACCCAATCACAAAAGAACACACATGGTATGCAGTCACTGATGAGAGGATATTAACCCAGAACCTCGGAATACCCTAGACACAATTCGCATATCAATAGATTTCTAAGAAGATGGAAGGAGAGACCCCTGGTCCTGGAAAGACTGGATGTAGGGGAACGCCAGGACAGAGAAACGAGAGGGGGTTGAATGGGGAAAACAGGGAGGGAAAGGGGCTTATGGGACTTTCATGGAGGGAGGAAACCAGAAAGCGGAAATGATTTGGAATGTAAATAAAAAAAATCTTAGAATATAAAATTTAAAAAAAAAAAGAATTTCTGGCTGTGTGTAGTAGTTCACATAGGTAAGTCCAACATTCCAGAGGTTGGACTAGGGGAATCAATAGTGGAAACATGACTCAAATAATAAATAAATATTGCAAAAACTAATTTCTAATTCATTCTGTGTCTATCTCATTTGTATCTGGAAGAAAACTCTCATTTAGTGAGTATTCTAAATGATTTTGTTGTCAAGAAGAAAAAAGTAGTTTGGCTATATCTGATGTGCACGTTGTCGGTCTGTGACTTTAATCTGTACTGTTATAAGAAACTTTGCGAATTTTCCAGTTCACTTGAAATGTATATATAATACAAATTAATATCCCCTTAGGGGTTATTTAAGACAAGAGCATGTAAACCTCTTAACAATTTTCCTACTAAATAGTATACACATTTTATGAAATAAACACATATATACAAACAGGCATACATATGTGCATGGACACATATGCACATATGGACTAAAATATATATTTTATATATAGTTGTAGAGATACATTTTTGAGAATTCATTGTGGCTAATTCCACTACTGTGGGTATATCATACTGCACTTTACCCAAACCACATCAGCTATGATGCCAAATGAAATATAATTTTATGAACCATGCTTTCTGTACCATTGCTGTTGAGTGAAATATATCATAATGTCAAGGCCTGTGGGGAGGGGTTAGTAAAACCTCCTGTGGAAATGCCAATTTTAATTCAGCACATCTGCAATGAAAGCCAGTATCTGCATTTCAACCAAGTTCACAGAGTATATGCTAGGTATCAAGTCTATAAATAACTGCTATAAAGTCTATAAATAGCTCCTAACAAAGTTTAGTGACAGAAAAATTAAATTTATACAAGTACAAAATCATTTCATAAAAAAAATATATATATGTATGTATATCTCAATGTGATAAGCAAAATCCTCCTAAAATCTCTATACCTAATCTTCAGAATCCATAAACATGTATTTCCATATCAAGAAATTATCAATGTAGCAGGTGGAATTAAGTTCAATAATTAACTGGCCTTAAACTGTGATTATCCTGGATTGTCTAGACATAGCCAGTGAAGTCACAACATCTTGTGAGTATAGAAAATGGAGACAAGAGGGTGAAGTGAAAGGGAGATCTGAAGGTGCCATCACTGGCCTTGATAATTGCAGAAAGGCCAGAAGCCCAGGAATGCAGGATGCTTTGAGAAGCTAGAAAAGTCAAGAAAATGAAGTGATTGCTAAAGCATGCAGAAAGGAATGCAGCTTCACTGACTGCTCATTTTAGGGCTGGAAGACTTATTCGGACCACTGAACACATCTCCTGATAATTGTGACAATATGAAAGTAATACAACCAATAACACCAAATGACCACAGAAGACAGAGTTGTGAATGTTATTCCTTAAGGGCTGAGATCTCACAGAAATAAATAGTAACGTCTTACATTCTCTCCATTGAACAATATTTTGCTGTTGAATGAACATTTAAGATTAAGGTATCATCTTATAGTAAGTAACCTCAATAAATGTTACATTAATATAAGCCAGTGTTACATTAAACACTATATACCAATTGTGTAGCTCACACTATTGTAAGAAATGGAGGAAGAGTCATCTTACTAATTTATAAAGGAACTATTAGAGTTTTAAAACCTTGTCCAGGATCATTCAGCTTGTAAATCACAGAAGAGGCATGCACTTGGGAGGATTTCACACAGAAATATCCACAGAATAATTATGACTTCTCACCCTTTGTATTCATTGGTGTTTTTCAGAGATGCAGAGTAAGGTAGGGTAAGACACACCAGTATCTTATTTAGATCGTTTATTTCAAGAATTGAAGAAATATATTCAAAATATTTTTCAATAATTGAATAACTAAGTTTTACAGTCTTTGTTTTTTTCAAATGCTTACATATTTATTCCATTATCAATTCAGCAATCCTATTTTTCAGATTCCTTCTTCCATGACACAGTGATACTACAATAAGTCATAGGGTATATCTGATAAATAAACATACCTCCCATCTCTCAGTGCAGTGAAAATGGCTTTGAAAAGGTAATTGAGAGCTAATGGACACCCTGAGCCCCTTTCATTATTATATGAGAAGCTTAAGCATAGACTGTAATTATTACCTGTAGCAACGTGGCGTCCCATTCCAAATACAGCATAAATGATGGCTGGAAACAGAGATCCATATAAACCAAAAACTGGGTGTACAGATGAAAGCATAGCAAAGGACAGCCCTGTGAAGAAATCCAAAGGAGTTAGGACCATTTCCTAACAGTTACTGATGTGCATAATGCCAAAAGGAATATTCTAATTATCCTAGCTATCAACAAAACAAGAACTAGTGTTATTGTACACAGCGGGAATTGCTCATCATTCATGAGTATATTTCAATTCTCAAGACCACGTGTTTTTGCACCACTACTTTTTCTCTTGACTGCAGAGATGTCTAGAAGAAACAGTGACTTGGAGAACCTTCTTAGCAAAAGTCATCTGTGGTAATGTCAAAGCCAAACATGTCTAGGTACACTCAGATTTTAGAAGCATTTTCATATATCATATGTCATTTTGTTTGTGCAGTAACATACGTGTAGTAGGCAGGAACAGTAGCTTTATCACTGGACAAAGAGAAGCTTGAAGTGGAAGGGGGTCTGGTCCTGAGGCACAAGGATGTGAACTTATAAGCTGGCAGATGGACTGTCTGAGTGCACAAGCTAAGGGTGTGTTCAGCAGCCAGGACAATCATGTCCACTTTCTACTGACTAGACACTCAACTGTGTGTCAGCTCTAAGTCCTTAGCATAGAAAAAAATTGACTTACCTTATTTAGTGAGTGTATAAATTATAACTCACAATGATGTATTTTTATTTTCCATGGATAGTACAGTCTACATAGTTTGTGTGTTACATCTACATAGAAAATGTTTCTATACCTTCCTAAATAACCATTGATGATGTTAATATTACCAAGACATGATTTAATACAAGCTCACTAAGATTTCTTGTCTACAGCTGGTCCTTGGCAATAAATGCTACTAGGGAAGATTTCAAAGTCCATTTGAATTTAATGCTGAGCATTTGATTGAACAAAAATTATGCTCTGACTAAAATAAGTTGAAGTTCTACCATTGTTTCCTTTTTTAAAGCTTGTTTATTGGTAATGGAATCTCTAAGTCTTGTGAAAATAAATTAAAATTTACTACAGAAGAGTGAGCAGCAGAAACTGCTCTGGAATTTCATAAAAACAGTGGTGTAGGGTACAATCAGACTAGTGGAAAAGACTCTTTTAAGGAGCAGTTCTGGAACCCAGGTTAGCATTAGAAGGCAAAATATTTCCACCCCTGCCAGCCAGCACCTCCTAGTATCTTTTATGTCAATGACTTTGTAAAGAAAAAATACTGTATTTACATCAATCCTATGGAGGTCTTGAAAATTACTACCCTTCATTTTTCAGAATAAGGTTTAGTCATCCACTTCCACCAGAGCCAGAGAGGTTGGCCATGGTGGCACAATGTTTGCCTAGCACAGCAATCTCTGAATTCAGTGTCTGTTTGTGAGGCGAAGGGGATCCAGATGTTAAGAGAACAAAATGGTGTGGCACATCTTAACCAGATCATCCTAATCTATTAAATAAGTAATGGTGTAAAACAGAAGACCATGAGACATATTGAATAGAAATACTTCAATACCTCTGGTGAAATAACATAGATGCTAGATTCACTTGTGGTCGGACTGGCACACTTTTAACTATAAACCATCTGGCTATACTTTACACTATCAACTGAGACGAGTTCATGTGAGCATCAAGTTGGAGCAGTCAATTCTCTCTCCCACCTGGTGAATAATCACCTCTTATTTATCTATTTAATTATAAGAGCATTCATCTTTCTTTAGTTTAACATGGCTAAAATATATAACAGAAATAGTTGGAAAAGTTAGTTTCAGAGTTGAAAAGATAGGACAGTAGTTGACAGAACTTCCTGGTTTTGCAGAGGATCAAAGTTTGATTTCCATCACCCGTCCTGGGCACTCACAAGTGCCTATAACAATAGCTCTAAGGAATTCAATGCCCTCATTTCTGAATACACGCATGTACATATGCACTGACAGATACAGACACATAATTTTAAAATAAAAAAATACTTCTAATAAACAATCTTAAGTTTTTATACAAATTTTTATTAAAATAAATAAATAAAACATTTCTTGCTAGTGTGGGAGTAAGGAGGAATTGAAGTTGCAGGGAATGACCTGATTTAAAAGAGGAATGAACTAGGTCCTCCCACCATCATTTGAACCTCAGAGCCAGGCGACTCCACAGCCTTCTATGCACAGCCCACCAGGAGAGAGTGATCTCCCAGCAGCTCTGAGTGATCTCCCAGCAGAGCTTTCACTTCTGAACTCAGAGGTGAGATCTCTACCTTCCCTCTGGAGGGGAACAGCTAGGAGCACACAGGACATAATATCAGTGGAGCAATTGGGACTGAAGTCCTCCTGTCATCATTTGCACCAGGGAGCTGGGCAGCTCCACAACCTTCTATGCACAGACCCTGCCAGAAGAGAGTTGGTCTCCCAGGAGTACAGACATAGGCTTACAGGTCCACAGGAGGGACAGGCTCCAGTCAGAGACAGCAAGACCAACTAGCACCAGAGATAAACAGATGGCAAAAGGCAAGCACAAGAACCCTACCAACAGAAACTAAGGCTACTTGGCAACATCAGAACCCAGTTCTCCCACCACAGCAAGTCCAGGATACCCCAACACACCGAAAAAGCAAGAGTTAGATTTAAAATCGTATCTCACAATGCTGATAGAGGACTTCAAGAAAGACTTAAATAACTCCCTTAAAGAAATACAGGAGAACATATGTAAACAGGTAAAAGCCCTTAAAGAGGAAACACAAAGATCCCTTAAAGAATTTCAGGAAAACACAATCAAGTGAAGGAACTGAACAAAACCATCCAGGATCTAAAAAATGGAAGTAGAAACAATGAAGAAATCACAAAGTGAAACATCTCTGGAGATAGAAAACCTTGGAAAGAATTCAGGAGTCATAGATGCAAGCATCAACAACAGAATACAAGAGATAGAAGAAAGAATCTCAGGAACTGAAGATACCATAGAAAACATTGACTCAACCGTCAAAGAAAATGCAAAATGCATAAAGCTTGTAACCCAAAACATCCAAGAAATCCAGGACACAATGAGAAGACCAAACCTAAGATTATAGATATAGAAGAGAGCGAAGATTTCCAACTTAAAGGGCCAGTAAATATCTTCAACAAAATTATAGAAGAAAACTTCCCTAACCTAAAGAAAGAGATACCCATGAATATACAAGAAGCCTACAGAACTCCAAACAGACTGGACCAGAACAGAAAGTCCTCCCAGCGCATAATAGTCAAAACACCAAATGCACTAAACAGAGAAAGAATATTAAAAGCAGTAAGGGGAAAAGGGCAAGTAACTTATAAAGGCAGACCTAACAGAATTACACCAGACTTCTCACCATAGACTATGGAAACTAGAAGATCCTGGGCAGATGTCATACAGACCCTAAGAGAACACAAATGCCAGCCCAGACTACTATACCCAGCAAAACTCTCAATCACCATAGATGGAGAAACCAAGATATTCCATGATAAAACCAAATTTACACAATATCTGTCCACAAATCCAGCCCTACAGAGGCTAATAGATGGAAACTGCCAACACAAGGAGGGAAACTACACCCTAGAAAAAGCAAGAAATAGTCTTATTCCAATAAACCCAAAAGAAGATATCCACACAAACATAAAAATAACATCAAAAGTGACAGGAAGCAACAATCACTATTCCTTAATATCCCTTAACATCAATGGACTTAATTCCCCAATAAAAAGACATAGACTAACAGAAATATTTTCAGGAAAGTCTTCAATTTTATCAGAAAATGTTTGTAATTCCTCTTTCAATTAATTTAGTAATGTTTTTTATGTCTACCATTTTATCTGCATTATTTTTCATGATAATCTTCAATTTTAATGCTTTCCTATATATTTTTTTATTTTATCAAAAATGTTTTCCATGTAAATCTCTGATTTTATCACAAAATGTTTTTAATTCCACCTTCAATTAATTTAGAAAGGTTTTTTTATATCTACCATTTTATCCATATAATTTTCCAAGAAATAGCCAACTTTAATGTATTTTTCTATATGTTTCTTGAACTTTGTCAGAAACATTTTCCATATAAATCTTCAATTTTACCTGAAAATGTTTATAATTCCACTTTCAATCAACTTAGAATTATTTTTATGCCTACCATTTTATCTGTATAATTTTCCATGAAAATCTTCAATTTTAACATGCTTTTCTATATATTTCTTCAATTTTATCAGAAATATTTTCCATGTAAATCTTCAACTTTATCAGAAAATATTTATAATTTCACTTTCAATCAACTTAGGAATACTTTTATGCCTATCATTATTATATCTATATAAAATTTGCCATGATAATCTTTAATTTAAAAAAAGAGAGGAACAAACTAATCAGATCTCACCTTTATATGGATTTAAGAAGAGAATAATCATAGAAAATATATTTGTCCCAAAATGTTGTAGGGTTACTTTCTTTATTTTTACTCTACTTGTTTGTCTGGGATATAGTTTCGCTATTTAAATCAAGACATTCTTCCTGCCTTCTCATATTGAATGCTGAGATTACAGGCATGAATGGCTGTGTCCAATTTAAGACATTTTTAAAAGGTCTTAAAATCTATAAAGTAAACATATAATGTCGTTTGGGTCACATCCATAAGAATAACCTTGAAGACCAGAAGTGATATATACATTACCTTTATTCTATGTGACTCTTACACTTTAAATAAATGAGAACCCATTTCTTGCTAGTGTCGGAGTGAGGGGGAAATTGTTTGTTCCAGGGAATGATCTGATTAAAAAGAGGAATGAACTAATCGGATTATATGATACTTTAGAACTTCAATACCCTTTTCATAATAGGAAGGACAAGGCCCAAGCACATCCCACTTACATATGTGTTTCTACAGAGGACAAGCCACATAAAACGTTCTTTCTGGTTCACTTATTATTGTTGTGTAATGTAAACTAGATGCATTTTGTCACATGTTTGTATTCATGCAAGCTAAAATATGTTAAATCCTCAAAAAATAGAGAAAGCTATCAACTAGTTAGAGATATTTTCAAATTACCAGCATTTGTCCTTTCTTGGCCTTAAAAAAAAGGGGGTAAAAATATTCATTCACTACAGATAGGAGCAAAACTGCGACCCCATAATGTTATTACTTAGAAAAATAATGCTGATAGATCCTGTCTATTGCTTAATCTTTTATCACAGTAAAATTAACACAAATGAAAATTTCAAGATGTAAAAACAAAGAATCCAAAAAGGTTAATGGGGAAGAAAAGGAAAAAAATAAGGCAGATGGAAAGACATAGACAGACAATAGGTAGATAGTAGACAGGTGAATGCAAGAATAGACAGACAGACAGACAGTAGATAGAAAAACTTAAAGATGGAGATATTCCAATTCTAGTTATTTTTAAAATTCAAAAACCATATATAAGCAGTGTGAAATCATATAAGGCAGATGCAATCACAAAAATGGTTTCTAGAAGGATTTGAAATACATAATTCTTAAGGAAACTGTAGTAGTTGGCCATCACAGTAGTGCAGAAATGATTCCAATACTAGATTATATTAAAATATCAGAGAGTCAGCCCTTGGGAGCCCTATCAACCTTCTCTGAAGTCCTGAAGGTAAAGTAGAATGCTATCAGCTGCCTTCTTCTCCAACCCTTCACAATGGAATGCACTGTCCCCAGGCTGCCAATGCTTATCACAACACCTTTAGTTACCATAATGAGCTGAATTGTGTCCCTCAGGTGAGTCCAAACCCTCACTCCTCAGAATGTGAAATACATATTGAGAATATGATTATTAAAGACATTTGATTTAAATAAAGCTTTATTGTAGAGGAGTGTAGGGGCTACTCAAATTGAATGGTATTATTTTAGAGAACATCTTGTAAAGAGAGAGACAAAAGTTCACCCAAACACCAGATGAAGATAGAAGTAGAGATTGGGTTTTTGTTTGTGTTTGCAAACCAAAATAAATAAATAAATAAATAAAAACTAAGGACTATGGCAAACCATCAGAAGTAAGGAGAGAAGCCTGGGATGTATTCTTCCTTGCAGATCTCAGAAGAATTCAATCCTATTTGGGACTTTTGCACTCCAAAAAGCCGGGCAGTGGTGGCGCACGCCTTTAATCCCAGCACTTGGGAGGCAGAGGCAGGCGGATTTCTGAGTTCGAGTCCAGCCTGGTCTACAGAGTGAGTTCCAGGACAGCCAGGGCTATACAGAGAAACCCTGTCTCCAAAAAAAAAAAAAACCCAGAAATCATCAAAATTATAAAACAAATTTTGAGGTATTTTCCCACTTATTTGTGGTCCTTTGCTGTGGCAGCACTATGAAAGGTACACAGTGTCACTGTTGAGAGGGAAATAAAAACTGAAGCCATTTGGTAGTAGAAACTCAAGCTCACATTCTGAGCAAAGTCAAAATAGTTGTTCTTGATAGATACCAAGTAACAAAGCCTTCATATTTCAAATCTTTAACTCATGAATCTTTGTTAAGTTTATCTAAATTTTACATTTTGAGTAAGTATGGAGAGTTTATGGGGCTAAATGTAAAAGATAGTCCTTGGAATGTTTGTGTAATCGGCACTTAGAAAAGATGAGACCTCATTCCATTTCCAGCACACGTGCTGTGATAATTAAAACTGTGTGCTCAGGACTCAGCATGTATAATTTTAAAGAAATGTAAGGCAAAGTGGACCCGCAGTATTTGGGACAGTAGCCAATACAGTAAAGTGTTGAGGAATGGAGTTTCCACACAAGTGATGCTTTTTTACTACTTCATTAGTCTTTCCAACTCCTTGTGCCTAAGAAAGAAAATAAGAAAATAATGGAGGCCCATCAGTTCACAGAAATCCCTTGGGGCTCCCAGGCTCCTGTTAATCTTCATTGAATCTAACTGAGTCTCTACTACAACTTTTGATGTGTCTATGAACTAGAAATATGTAGCCAGGCAGCCTAAAGAGACTTGGAATTTTTATTTTAAATATCAAAGCTGTGAGCTTTAGCTTAACAAATTATATCACTTGATAAATCATAGTACTAGTCAAACAATATCCTTTCAGTGAAGATTATATATATATATATATATATATATATATATATATATATATATATATATATATATATATATATATATGGTTAGCCAATAGTAAGAGCTTACTTGTTTCTTATAAAAACCTGGAGTTTGGGAGGTGGAAGCTTGATTCAAATACGCAGCATCAGAAGTATTTTTAATTAATTCAGAACCCATTTTGAAGCCAGGCAGGAAGACTATATGCTCCCTACTAGCCAGCACCTCTCAGCACTGTCAGTATCAGTGACTTTAATAAAGTATTTCTCTGAGTCCAATGGATGGACAGATGGATGGATGGGTGGGTGGGTGGATAGATGGATGGATGGATAGACAATGCAACACAAAGAAAGAACATAAAAAGTCTGTCCTTTGTTACATTAACACTTCAGTTCCCTTTTCAATGAAGTTGTAAGGACACTGAAAAGTAGAGAGTGTGGTGTATGAGTGTGGTCCTCCCTCAGAACCTAGGAACTTAGGACAACTATCTCATAAAATAGGGACGTGCTAGGAAAATCTGTCCTCCCTCTGCCTGTCCCTTTTATTTCCTTTCTACCGTTTCTTTCTTCCAAACCTCTTTCTGCTCTCTTTCACTACATTTCATATCTACCCTAATTTCAGATAGAGGAAAAACATCTGGAATCTCTTACCATTAAGGCAGTAGAGGCTAAGGATCTGGAGCCACCAAAGCGACATGCTTCATTTCCTTTTTGGTTCCAGACTTGGGGTATTTTTATTTACACAGCAATTCATTATTTTCATATTTGTTTATTATCTTTTGTTAGGTGTGGGTGTGTGTTTGTTTTGTGTAAGGATGTGACCATATGTGCACATGGAAGTCAGAGATGACTAAAAGTGCTGGCTCCTATCTTTTTGTACTTTAATTTTTGAGAGTGTTCACACTGGGAATTTCCTGAGTTTTTACTCCTATTCTTCTGCCTCTGGGATTATAAACCCACAATAAAAAATGGAAGCTAGAGATTGAACCTAGGAACTCATGCTTGAACAGAAGTTTACTAATTGACCTGTATCTCTTTTGTTTGCTTTTGTTTGTTTAATTGATTGATTGTTGAGACAGGGTCTCTCCACAGAGCTCTTCTTTCAGAGGCTGTTCTGAAACTTACTATGTAGACGTGGCTGGCCTTGATATCACAAGTGCCTCTGCCTTTCAAGTGTTAGGTGAACTATCACTTAAGTACCTTTAAATCCCTTCTTGCTTTTGCTATAATTAGAAATATGATACTGCATTTCTACAGTGGACAGTGAGAAATTCCCAACTGACATTTTAGCCTCACATATGTAGTTTATAGTAACATAAATATCATATACTTTATTAGATAGCTAAACATTAAAACATGTAACAAATGGTTGCCTCCTAAGAAGTGAAAAGGCCTCTACTGATTATTAAGTGATAAATAATACTGTGGACAAAATATGAAGAGTAAATAGTTAAAGAATACAGTTGAGATAATTTTACACATAAGAAAAATGTTAAAAGTATAGAATTCTTTTATTTCTGAGATAGAAAACTGCATAGTATGTTTGTAAGAGCTGGAAAATGATACTTCTGATAGCATGGAGTCTTAAGTATGAGACAAGTGTTACGGCCATATCTGTGATTCTGGAGGATTACAGTTTGAACCTTCAGGAGCTCCTTGTTCTCTAACTTCCTCAGTGCTGACCAGAAAAAAATAATATCCCAGCCAGAAGACTGCATCTTTAGTCCATAAACATAGACTTTGGGTAGTCAGTTTCATTCTCTTTGATGCCCCAGGAGACACAACCAACCAAAGGAGAGAGAGAAAAACTTACCTCTTATTTAAAGTTAGAGTATGCTGTTTGAAAAGAAAGAGAAGGGTTTGATTAAAAAAAGTGTGGGATTCCTCAGAGAACCGCTAGCTCCTTGACCTCCTCCAACTCTGATCTGGAAGGTCTGCTGGGTCCCATAGATAGGCCTGGACAGAAAGGAGCTTCAGCAGTACACAGAACTCAACTGTCTACTCAGGCCCGAAAAAGACTGCTAGCACCTCTATGGCCTGGACTTGGCCAACAACGAATCTACTGTTCCTTCCATGTGTTCTTGTTTTTTCCTCCTTGAGGCCTTAGCAGACTCCCAAACCCTGACGAGAGCTAACAACGTAAGGGAAGTGGCCAAAGAAGGAAAATCAAATGAGTATTAGAACTGACTGCACACTGCAGGAAAATGATATACTCAGGCATGTGAGAAGTTGAAAGAAATGGAATAATGATATATAATTTTTCCTTGAGTTATAACTTTAAATTTTTTATTATATCTGTGTAAATTAGGGGTATATGCCAAGGCAAAAAGTGAAGGTTAGAGGACAAAGGTCACCATCAGGGTTAAAAGCACTGTATTCTCTACCCACTATATTCTCACTGCCTTCAATCTGTAACTTTAACAAAATGAGTAGGGCATATATTTGGGAGAGGTTGGATGGAGGAAAGCAATGAAGTAAATGGTGTAATTATATTATAACATCAAAAGTAAAAAATATATTTAAAAATGCAGTGAGAACTTCCAAGAGACATGTTAGAAACTAATAACAAAACTTACAACTTTAATGTTAAAACTTAATAAAAGCTTTTGAAATGGTATTCTTTATATCCCAGAAGCAACTTATTATTAATATTGTAGCTATAAAGTTACAGTTTCTAACTACCTAGGCCAGGGTCCCTTCTTGTCCCTAGTTTCAAACAACATTGACTTACAGGAAACAGTGTCTGAGATTGGAAGAGGAGTGACGAGTGGCTACACATGGTGGCAGGAGAATGACAATACATAGATAAGAGTCACTACTGTATTCACGTGCAACTTCATATAGGGTCCGGGTGCCAATTCCTAAGACTCTGTGTTAGTACTTTGGTTATATTTGCTATGATGATTAAACAACAATTAGCTAAATATGTATCACTATATAAAGAGTAGGGTTTTTGGTACAATTGTGTTATGGAATTATTTGTACTGTTAAAATGTGTGAGTTGAAACTATTTCCACTAACCTGGAGGTAGACTCTGTGATGTGCTACAACACATATAAACAAGTTTTGGGATTACATGATTGCTATAACAATTCTAGGTGAAATACAAGGAGACTAGTGTTTTTATACATCTATGAGGTGAGATCTCTACTTGTATTATGAGTTTATAAACCTTATACTGTTTAAGCATGTTCAATGAAGACTACAAAATGATCTTACTATCACCCTGAATAAAGGGATATGTGCTTTTTCCTTTCTCAGATATTGCTATGGACATTATATGGTAAGTGGAAAGGAAAGTTAGGAAAGTCCCACCAGTATCCAGATCATGGAAGTGAAGAAAGGGGCAGCATTCCAGGTAGGTACATGTTCCAAATGCATCTAAAAACAAATCATCTCTGTGGCTTGTGAGAAAGGTACAGAATAACTTCTTCCTAACACATGTCACTTAACCAAATGCTACCAACTGGATGAGAACAGAGAGTGTCAGAGCCACAACAGATTAGATAGATAGAGAGATAGAGAGAGAGAGAGAGAGAGAGAGAGAGAGAGAGAGAGAGAGAGAGAGATTATAAAAGACAAACAAATAGTACCAGCAGCCTTGGATGCCACCTGAAGAGAAGAGATAGATAAGCTGAAGGAGAAAATCTGGTTAGCATCTAACACTGAAGTGTGAGGAATTGCCAGATGCAAAAAAAAAAGAAGAAGAAGAAAGAAAGAAAGAAAGAAAGAAAGAAAGAAAGAAAGAAAGAAAGAAAGAAAGAAAGAAAGAAAGAAAGAAAGACAGACATCAGAGGGGCTAGGAGGAATCTGGGTGCAGATGTGTGTGACAAACCCACAGAAACAGTTTCCTGAAATGGAGAAATGTTCCCAGAGTCTGAGAATAGGCTGTTATGGACCAGAAAACACAGGGTGTGGGAATGAGGATAAACAGGGGAGTGGGGGGCAAATGGAGAGAACAAGCAGAAGGTATGAGCTGACTTCTGAAAACTGTAGACAGAAAGAAAGACTCGTTGTCAAAGGGACCTAGGACAAAGAAGAACTGATCTTGATTTTAATTATGTATAATATAATATAAAATAACATTGAGAACTCCAGATAGCAGAGTATGATTTCCATCCATCAACTTCTTGGTTATGGGCCCAGCATGCTTTCGCTGTGCCACTCTGCTACAAAATGAACCAATCTGACGCCCCAGAGCTCCCAGGGATTAAATGACTAACCAAAGAGTACACATGGAGGGATCCATGGCTCCAGCTGAATATGTAGCAGAGGATGACCTTGTCTGGCATCAATAGGAGGAGAGGCCCTTGCTCCTATGAAGGCTCGATGCCCCAGTGTAGGGGAATGCCTGGGGGGAGGAGATGGGAGTGGGTGGGGAAGTGCACCCTCATAGAAGCAGGGGAGGAGGGATAGGATAGAGGGTTTCCAGAGGGGAAACTGGGAAAAGGGATAATATTTCAAATGTAAATAGAGAAAATATCCGATAAAAATTTGATATATATCAAATAAATTTAAAAAATAAAATGACATGAACTAGAGTACAGATCCAAATTTTGTGAGTCCTAAGTTTTATAAATTTTGAGAAGTTTACTGGAAAGATAAAGTTACAATGTAAAATTAGTTACCTTAAATCTGAGGCTTTAAACTACAAAACTACCAGAATAAAACACAGCAGAAAAGCCTTGTGTGGTCTTCTAGACACTGGATGTTCTATACACAATCCCAAAGTATAGGGGAAATGGAAGGGAAAAGAGACACATATCAAAGTTTTGCATAGCCATAGACAAAAATTTTTGAAAGAGAGAAAATATTTGCAAAATATACATTGACTAAAGGTTTATTATTTGAATGTATATAAGGGATTCAGTTCAATATCAAGAAAGCAAAACATAAGCTAGGGGGATTACTTATCAGGTGAGAGCACTTGCTATGCATGCACAACATGAGCTCACTCCCCAGATTCCATGTGAAAAGTCATGTGTGGTACTTATAACCCTGTGCCTGGAGTTAAAGGTATGGAATCTAGGTGGATTGCTATCTTTGAGTATGGCTACAGGTTTAGTGAGATTCCTGTCTCAAGGAAATAAGGTAGAGAATGAGCAGTATATCCAACATCCTTCTATGGTCTTATTATGTACATCCCACATACATGTACATATACCATACACAGACATCACACACACACACACACACACACACACACACACACACACACACAGAGGAAAATTAGAAGAGACCAATTAAGGATAACAAAAGGAGACTGGAGAGATGGCTCAGCAGTTAAGAGCATAGGATGTCCTTACAGAGGACTGAGGTTCAGGTCTCACAGCAGGTGAATAACAACTGCCTGTAACTCTACTTTAGAAAATCTGACTCCCTCTAGTCTCATTAGACCCTGCCTGCAAGTGGTAAGCATAAACTTGTGTGAAGATTGATATATAAACATAATTTCTTTAAAGTGAATAAATCTTTAGTTTAAATAAAATTAAAATAAGAAAGTACTTGAAAAGAAATTCCCTGACCAAAGGCATATGCATTTAATATTGTCTAAATCGCAAACATTAATTAATCAGTAACTTGACAATGTTCTCCTGAGTTCCACGTGAGTTTTATTTTAACTCTGCCAGTGTAAGTATTTGGCAAATCCCTTGGCAAAATTCCAGTGAAACTACAATCATGGCAATGCCATTAGACCTCGAAGTCTTACTGAAGGAAGTTGGGTTGGGAAGAAATAATGTTAACTCAATTTCCATTAAAATATCTTAACTTTGAAAATTTGACAAAGGTACATGAAAAGTGTCGAACATGGAGTTGGAAGAAATGGAGACTAGAAAGTAGAAACATTGAACGTGGAAATACAAATATAATGTAATGCAAGCATTTTATCACCGAGGGCAGGGGAACAATGGTTAGCCTCCCTCAGAGAGGACCAGTCAAGAGATAATGTACTTGTGTGAGAAAGCTGTATTATAAGGAATAGAATACTTTAAACTATATTATCAAAATGGTGTGTATTCCTGCAGAAGCATCCTGAGGTACCATAGTAAAGAATAACTACAATGGTGGTATCACCTGGTTCGAGCAAAATGCGGAGACACATGATGCACATCACAGCTTGCAATGTTAGAATACAGGCAGCTGCAGCCCTGGACAGGGTTGCAGGACAAAGCATTGCTTCTGCCTCTGCAAAGCAGAATCTAAGCAGAGAGAGGAATACTCAAGTGTCAGCCCAAGCAAGAGTTCACACAAGACCAAATGAACAACAAAGAGCCCAGTTTCTGTGGAAGGGATAAAAATGGCCAGTTCACACATCTCCTGGAGTTCCAGGGGACTGGACCACCAATCAAAGAATACACATGGACAGACCCGTGACTCTGGCAGCTATGTGGCAGAAGATGGCCTTGTTGGACATCAGTGGAAGGAGAGGCTGTTGGGCCTGAGGGTGTTCAATGCCCCAGTGTAGGGGAATGCCAGGGAGAGAAGACAGGAGTGGGGGCTCATAGAGGCAGGGGGGATGGGATAGGGGGTTTCCGAAAGGGAGACCTGGAAAGGGGAAAACATTTGAAATGTAAATAAAGAAAATATCCAATTTTAAAAAAGTTTAAAAAAATGACCTACAAAAAATTGGCCAGTTCATGACCATATGTATGGCAAGCTTAAAACAAAGTAATAATAGCCCTGGCACTGGAGGAATGATTTATAAAAATATTGAAGAATAACTGCTCATACCACTCCTACTATCTGCTGGAACTTCAGTTAAAGGATCCAGGATCTGTTGATACATAACACTTCACATTATAATAAAAATTAATCACTTCATCCTGAAGTTGAAATGTCAAATGAATTCAATGTAATAGTAATAAAACACCAAGGCAAGTTAGAGGTAAAACTGATCTTTCAAACAACTTTAAATCTCAATAAATCATTGTTTGGAAATGACTAATGGAAATCACAGAATTTCCCCCTTGACAATTTTACCTCGTTTGTGTATTTTGTGGGGGGTTGCCAGGTACAGGTTCATAACCATGTGCCCATGTGTGTGCACCCATTTGTACATGGGTGCATGTGAAGGTCAGAAATGGATATCATATGTTTTCCCCAGGGTCGCTTACTCAACTTAGAGATCACTGGTACCTCTACACTATCTGGCCAGCAAGCTACATTGTTCTTCTTATCTCTGTCTTGTCACTGCTGGGATTACAGTCATAGGCTCTATCTTTTTATATGTGTACTGGGGATCTGAACTCAAGCACACAGCAAGTACTTTACCAACTGGTTTATCTCCCCAGAACTGATACTTTTACTCTTTAGTATTTCTAGAGTGATGTCTGCTATATTGTCATGCTAATAATTGAATTATTGCTATGGAAAGGGTAAATTGTCCCTTCATAGAAAGAATTCTATAGTCCACGTGGGACCATATGTGTAATGCAATAATTCTTTGCATAAGCTGGGCAGTGGTGGCGCACGCCTTTAATCCCAGCACTTGGGAGGCAGAGGCAGGTGGATTTCTGAGTTCGAGGTCAGCCTGGTCTACAGAGTGAGTTCCAAGTCAGCCAGGGCTACACAGAGAAACCCTGTCTCGAAAAAAACAAAATAATAATAATAATAATAATAATAATAATAATAATAATAATAATAATTCTTTGCATAGTATGGTTTAAGTTTTCTCTTCAGGGATAGATTACATACAACCTTCTTACTTGGAAAGGGTTAATTTCCTAAGGATAATCTAGCTACTCCCAGAGAGGATTAGGTAGCTCATGTGATTCAGGTGGATAAGTATTCTATACCAAACACTAAGGCCCTTGTGAAAATGAGGAAATAACAAACCAGAGAAGTGCACAGTGCCAATAGCTTGCTCTGAGCAGGACTAAACAGCTACTGCCAGGTTAGACATGGTGTGCTGCTGCCCTCTGTGCTGGACCCTGTTTCCCACACTGTAGCATCTAAGAAAGGGCAGGATGGACACCCACTGTCACATGAAAGTTTTGCCACATGTGACCTAGAAACCCAGACAGACTCTCAGATGTGTCAACCCAGCTAGCTCTCTAAACTGTAACTCAGACACATTTATCCCAGAGTCTTAGAGCAAGTTCAGTTCTCAAGTCTCTCCGACAGTGACAAAGTTTTACCTTTTCTGGTCCGCCCCACAGGCTGACACTCGGATGATAAGCTTTACATTCCCAGTTCCAGGTGGCTGAGTTTGCCTTAAACAGCATTCCTGAGCCTGACCCTAGTCTTAAGTCAAAGTTCTGTCAGTGCAGAAACACAACTGTTACCTCAAAGAGGATAAGAGTTTAATCTAGAGCCAAGTGTGAGTGGGTGTAGCCTAGGAACACAGATTTGCATTACTCCCAATGTGTTAGCTGTTCCATGAAGCTTTTATAGTCAAAAAACAAAGAAAGCTATAAATCATGATGCTTGTGAAACAATGGAGTAAACATTGGAGAGCTGGGTTATGCTAAAGCAGAGAGAATCTCAGACACTATCAACTGACACTTTTAGCTCTCAGTTGGGGGAAGGTAATGGTCTCATAAGTTATTACACTACAAAGGCAAACTTGTGTACCATTTCTACATTCCAAACGATTTACCTAATGGTCACTAAGCAGTTACGTCAGGTATAAGTCAGGTAAATGGCTATTTAGAGGGCCCAAGAAAATATGACTCTGGACCTGCAACATTCCAAACTGCACTCACTAAAGTTCTGATTGGTTAATCAGCTTTGCAGCAGTTTGGTTGAAGGGACAGCTTCTCTCTGGGAAATTCCATTTACAGTTCTGTTTTTTCAGCACAGTGACACAACCTCAGCCCAAGGTGTAGACTAGATGTCCTCAGATCCCTTTTGTCCATTACCTTCCCCTTCCCCTCTCAATAGGAGTGCTGCTAATTAGAGCAATCCAAGTTGAACCAACTAAAGGAGACCCCTTTCCTCGTAAGAGAAGGTCATCCACGTCCTAGGAGTCTTTTCTCTCTTCCACCACTTTATCATGTGTTGAGTATGATGAGTAGAATAGATCTCACCTAAGAGTAAGCTCAGCATGTTTGCCTCGCGTTTCTCGCAGCACCTTCAGATCTCAGCTGTATCAGGTATATCCTCTCCAGCTTAGCCAGAATTGTGCTCTCTGCTGACTTAGCTAAGTGGTTGTCATTCTCTAAACAGCCCTTGTAGCCAGTGTTTAGAGAGTCCCTCAAAAGGAAAAGTAATGAATAGGGACTTGTGTTTTAATGCCATGTGTCTGTATCAAACAAAACCTTGGCAGCATCATAATAGATATTTTGTTCCCTCAATTTTTACCACCAACCATTCATTAAATGCTATGTTATATTATGTAGATGAGATGGTACTAGTTTTCATGTTCCTGAATAAAAACAGATTTTTTTGGCACGTCCATAGATTTTTATAACCTATTCAAGGTAAAAATCAACTGAAACTAATACTCTACCAACCTTCATTAAGAAAAGGTTCCCACCCTTACAAAAGCCAACAGCAGAATATCTTCAAGGTTGTAAAAACAAGATCATATTCTCATACACTTCTGTACAAATTTCTGAGGAGAGAAAAAATAACAAGTCCCTTGTGAAATAGATTGTTATAAGACTTTTCTGTCTCTTTCCAAGACCATGGCAAAAGGTTGCATAGTCTGTCAAATATTTTTAATAGAAATGAATAAAGAACCTTAAGAGGCATATTTTAGAACTTTTGAAAAAATTAGGTCATGGTGACTAGTTCCAAGATTTGGACAAAATTTAAACCCAAGCCATGTGGGTAATGATAAAAAGTTATTTCCATCTGGCAACTAGTTTGTGGTGGTCTTAGCTTGATTATTAACAAGACAGAGCATAGCCAGCTGTCTGGTTCACACTATCAACAGACTTGTGATTAAGTGACATTGTAAGTGGGTCTCCCAAAGGAAATCTACACAGTTGAGAGTCACAATTGTGTGAAAACAAATTCCTACAAACACACACTCTTTTCTTCACATAAAAGTGTTGAATCAAAGGTTAATGGTACTCATTAGTGAAAAGGTTATATAAATCACATCATGTTATGCTATAATTTCCTATACCCTTGAGATCTCAATAAAGTATTACCATGATCCAGAATCCTAAGGATTAATAGACACAGGAGCTTAAATACTAGAAATGGTAGACTGAAAGCTTCTCCATGCTCCAAAAAATTAATTTGAATTTGAAAAGATAATATTCAAACAAAGTGTGATAAGACACCCTAACAGGAAAAGAAGGAATGTGGGGTTCTGGTGGTAGAAGTGTGGGCTTAGGTATCAGACATATTTCTTCTGTTGTATAGAAACTGCATAACTCATTGTTGAATTCATAAGGTTGTTATAAAGAGCAATATAATATTCAATGAAGGTTTATCTCATTGTGTGTCATATTTTGAGCATTTGGTGAAGACTAGTTCTATTTCTACTGCCAAGGAAGTTGCCGAAAATACAATTGGTACTATTTGTGGGAAGGAGTTTTCAAAATGTGGTTAATATAATATGGCTGATAAGAGGAAAGGTTAATACAGATAAAGTCCAGGTTTTTGGCACTGACAACTGGGCAGATGGGGGGGGCAGGGTGCATGTATTTCACTGTAACAAAAAATGGAGGATAAGGACTGGACTGAGAAGAGAAAATAATGAGTTCAGTTTAAGTATGTCTCTGGAAAACATTGAGATGGTGGGCAATAAGCAACTGGATACTAATGTCTAGTTTGAGGAAGAAAAAATGCATTGAACTGCAAATGTACTTCTATAATGTACTAGCAGAAAAGAGAACTGAAGCAACAAAAATAATTCAGCTCACGAAAACAGAAAGCCTGTTTTGTGACCAATTATATGGTCGATTTTGGAGAAGGTACCATGAGGTGCTGAGAAGAAGGTATATTCTTTTGCTTTAGGATGAAATGTTATATATATATATATATAGTTAGTTAGTTAGTTAGTTAGTTAGTTAGTTAGTTCCATTTGGTCCAAGGCTTCAATTAGATTCACTGTATCCCTGTTTAGTTTCTGCTTTCCTGAACGATCCATTTCAGAGAGCGGGGTATTGAAGTCACCCATTATTATTGTGTGAGGTGCGATGTGTGCTTTGAGCTTTAGTAAAGTTTCTTTTACAAATGAGGGTGCCCTTGCATTTGGAGCATAGGTGTTCAGAATTGAGAGAAATGCAAATCAAAACAACCCTGAGATTCCATCTCACACCAGTCAGAATGGCTAAGATCAAAACCACAGGAGACAGCAGTGGTTGGCGAGGATGTGGACATAGAGGAACACTCCTCCACCGCTGGTGGGATTGCAAGCTGGTACAACCACTCTGGAAAGCAGTCTGGCAGTTCCTCAGAAAACTGGGCATGACACTCCCGGAGGATCCGGCTATACCAGTCCTGGACATATACCCAGAGGCTTCCCCGCCATGCAATAAGGACACATGCTCCACTATGTTCATAGCAGCCTTATTTATAATAGCCAGAAGCTGGAAAGAACCCAGATGTCCCTCAACGGAGGAATGGATTCAGAAGATGTGGTATATTTACACAATGGAATACTACTCTGCAATTAAAAACAATGAATTCACAAAATTCTTAGGCAAATGGTCAGAACTGGAAAATATCATCCTTAGTGAGGTAACCCAATCACAAAAGAACACACATGGTATGCAGTCACTGATAAGGAGTTATTAACCCAGAATCTTGGAATACCCAAGACATAATTCGAATATCAATAGATTTCCAAGAATATGGAAGAAGAGACCCCTGGTCCTGGAAAGACTGGATGTAGGGGAATGCCAGGACAAAGAAGCAAGAAGGGGTTGAATGGGGAGCAGAGGGAGGGAAGGGGGCTTATGGGACTTTCAGGGAGGGAGGAAACGGGAAAGGGGAAATGATTTTGAATGTAAATAAAAAACTTAGAAAATAATAATATAAAAAGAAAAAAAAACTGCAAAAAAAAAAAAAACAAAACCAAAAACATAAGGCCCAGTCAGTATAGAAAACAGTCAAGTATAGAGGCAGGAGAAATTATACTACTGTGTCTTTTATTTAGAAAAATGGATGTTAGGGTAGGATGGGGGTGCAGGTCTACAGATCAATTAGTAGGGGGCATGTCCAATGTAAACAAAGCTCTAGGTTCCATGCCCAGAATCGAATAAACTACTGAATGTTTTGGTGAATGAGTGTGTTTCAGCACATAGGTGAAAGAAAGGAGAATCAGAATTTAAGGTCCC
Organism: Tokudaia tokunoshimensis; assembly: GCA_036184795.1. Classification (NCBI taxonomy): domain Eukaryota; kingdom Metazoa; phylum Chordata; class Mammalia; order Rodentia; family Muridae; genus Tokudaia; species Tokudaia tokunoshimensis. The sequence goes on from BTHU01000005.1 coordinate 2,592,050, forward strand.
CCTCAGCTACACAACTGAGTCACCCCCACCCCAAAGAGAGAGACAGGATGGAATTCTGCTGCTGAGGATGGTGGTGGATAGGAATAAAGTTGTGTCTGGTGGAAAGAGAAATGTTAGAAGAGACAAGCATTGCTCCATTGCACTCAGAACAGGGAGCCAGTTAATGTCTGCAACTGTGCTCTGAGTAAGCGATGTACCTAATTTGAAATAGGAGAGCAGAACTCAGAGAGAAGGGACCAAGCAAAATAAAGACTTTTGGGTCCCTAGTACGGGTTACTGAGCCTGGGACATGTTCTTTGTTCCTTTTATTGACCACTAAGTCTCTCTCGAATCCTTTTTCCTGTATCATAACTGCTAACTGGCAAACTCATCACAAGTGCTCAGGCCAGGATTAAATCGGGTATCCTCCTCCATTTCCCATCCTAAGATATTCCAACAACCTGTAAGAGAACATGGGGAAAGGACAATGGCACAGGGTATGTGTAGTCTCTCTACCATCAGAACTTTCATCTGGCTTTGGCCACACAGAGTAGGCCTTGTCCAACCATCAATATGCACAAGCCATTGTGAGAAATGGATCAATGTGAGGGATCAACATGAGAGAAAGCCTCGGATCCTATGTATCCCCACTGAGGTTGTGTTTTACACACACACACACACACACACACACGGTGTTAGCACACACTGAATCTTGGCTCATGTTGGAATCTATCTTAGCAATGCTGGAACTGGGGGTAACAAAGCAATAATTCTGAACCACACCGTCTGTACCTTATGTGGCTATAAAGTACAATACTATTTGTCCTGCTGGGTTTCATAAGATTAGAAACAATTTGTCTAACACACTTAGCTTGTGATAGCACTAAAATGTGTCACTAACAATCAGAAGAAATCAAATCAGGATAAGCAAACAAAAAAAGTGCCTGCAAGCAAATAAAAAGACAGTGTGTTTCCAAGACTGTTTCTCTCTGTTCTGATCTTTGTTGTGTTGGCTTCGTCTTCAAGGTTGTGGGACCCTGGAAGCCATCTATGTGCATTAGCTTTACTGTCATCAGCCCCACATGAGGGGAGTCATTTTTTCATGAGGTCCACACATGTGGCAGTTCCCAGGCTAATGTACTGAAGCACATAGTTATTTTTATTGTCCTTACCATGTAAAAATGATAAATGACTAGTCTGCCACATTGTAAACCCCTGCCTCTGTGTGTAGAGGGCAGCTCTTTTTCCTGAATTAGACATTGTCCAGAAGTGTGGCAATGTGCCAGTCACGAAGTCTTGAGCCATTGTTAATATAAGCCAAATATAACATAATTGTAAGTGGGCCCAGTGCCCCCCAACACTGTATAGTAGTACCTGTGTCAACAACAGGAAGGAGAGAGAGAATAAAAAAGGAGAGGGAGAGAGAAAAACAGAGATAAAGACACAGGAAGGAAAGGAGAGGAGAGGAGAGGAAAGGAGAGGAGAGGAGAGGAGAGGAGAGGAGAGGAGAGGAGCGGAGAGGAGAGGAGAGGAGAGGGGAAAGAGAGGGAGGGACAGAGAGAGAGCGAGAACACAGACAGTGTCTCTAGGCCTGGATACTGCCTCTAGAAAAACACCATATAATCGAGATAATACCCAGATACCAGCATTTTTATACTCTTAGTCTCTTAGTGTGGTTCCAATTGGTCCACAGAGGAGAGAGTCTACTCTAGATGCAATCAGGCCTCTGATAAAAATGGACTTTATCAGTAAAACCAGAAGTAAGATCTCACTTAACCTACATGTACTGAAAATGCAATTAAGCTTTCTAACCCTAAGCAAAGGTGAGGTACAGGTACTGAAAGCCTCAAGAATGGAGCCTTGCTGGCAAATGTGGAAGCCATATTTATATAGTAAAGACTACAAAAGCCATTATGCTTAGTCCTCAACTTAGTACAATTATTGCAAATTGTGTCACATTTTCAATACCTACCAAGGAAGGTCCAGGCTCTTTCATACATATAGTTTTAAACATTTTTGGGAGAACTGCCTTAGTACTGGTCCTTTAATATCTGGATCATCATTCTTTTACACTGAAGAAAAATGAAGTCAGAAGTGCTAAATGTAATCTGGAGCTATGATTTGGGAGTAAGACATGGGACAGGGGAAAGAGTGGAGAGGGAGAAGCCAGCAAAGTATCACTAGAGTTTCTATAGTGGATCCTCTGTAGAATTTTGAAGAGGACACAGACACTATGCTTGAGACTTCCTTGGGAGTACCTAGATGCCATGATTCATGGAGAAGACTTTCTAGCAGGAAGACAGCACAATTCAGGGAGTTGAGTTAGAAATGTATCCTAATGCTAGGATACTGTATCCCTGCAACAGAGAAGTGTTGGGGAGAATCCCCAGATGAGTTGTTAATCTTTCCAGAAATTTCCACTTCTCATCCTGCATGCAACCCAACTCTTCTTGGGAGTGCAATGAAGCTTGGCTTCCAGGTGTTTGTCTTAGTACCGTGCTGCCCTTCAGTCTCCATAATCATTAGGATTATTCATCTTTGTTCTGTCACCCAAAACATTGTGGTTCAAACATCAGGTGACCCTATTGCAGCTTCAGTTTTTCATGGGCTGGGGACAAAACCTCTAGGCAGTCCCTCAGGTACAGGCTAAGCAGTCCTGCATCCCTTTGCATTAGCTGTGGTTCTTACAGGATAAGTGAGGCACTCTAAGTTTGCTTCATCTCTTGTGCTTGACTTTCCGCATCACAAACAATCACACCATATCAGCCATGCAGGTAGCATATTCTGCAGACCAGTATTACACCTGCTGTCTTGCCAGTCATGCGGATAAAAATTCCAGTGACTTGCAGTCACTACAGATGTCTGCTCATCTATAAAAGGCATTCAGTAGCAATATGTAACCTATATATTTGTTAATATAATAATAAAACACAACCTATAACAGGCTTTCTTAGCATCCATTAATGAACACTGCCTATAATAAACAGTGCTTTCCTGGTAACAGAAATAAGTAACAAAAGCTCCTGAATTTGAAAATTGTTTTATACCTACAGGTAGTTCCTAGAAAATATTTTATTTTGGTGAAATAAGGGCATAAAGTTTTTTCTTCTTTGAAATCAGTGTTTAGTTTTACACTGGTGAGAGGCAATTCTCCTTACCTTTTTAAAGATAAACAACAAAAATGTATAAGATAAAGAAAACATGCTCAATATAGGAATATACTGGCTTAATTCCCAAGCCTGCAGGTTCCATCAATGTAGCCTAAGAACTTAAGGCTATATAACACCCCTGTGAATGTTTTATTTAAGGGTAGATTCAAAACTCTTTGCCACAGACAAAGGAGAAAGTTCCTTGGCAGAGGAAACAAACCTAGCTGCCTGGGGAAGGGAGTGTGGGGGAAGGGGGTAGCAGGTGGTGGGAATACTGGGAGAGTGTCAGTGGGTCAATGGATGGCAGACTTAAGAACTACCCTCTGTGAGTGCAATGAGAAACAGCTCCTTCATGTGGGGATGTAGGACCTGCCTTGCCATTCTCCCTCTTTTTAAGAGAAGGCATTTGAATTTTTACACAAGCCATCCATTCTTGTTAGTGCTGCTCGGACAAAAAAAATTAACATTATTTGACACTCCAGAACAGGCCTCACACCCAGGAGTGGTCAGCCAAAGCAACTGACTTGGTAGGTTGAAGAGTGGGAAGGAAGGTAGGAAGGAAGGAAGGAAGGAAGGAAGGAAGGAAGGAAGGAAGGAAGGAAGGAAGGAAGGAAGGGGAGAGAAATAGAAAGAGATGGAGAGAGCACATGAAGTTGGGGAAGAGGTGTCTGGGAAAGGCTTGGAGGAGGGAATGGACTTGATCAAAACACAATGTATGAAGTTCTCAAAGAATTAACAAAAACATTGCTTTGAAAAAAATTAAATAATCAACATTGCTTGAGAAGAGGACAACAATCTTCAACAGATCTGTCTAGAAGGATACAAGGAAGAGAAGGAAGAAGGTCCCAGTTACTCACGTTTTATGTCCTTTCCCTATTGGTATATTTCTTACATTTTAAGGCATAATATTTAAATTGAATTCAACATCCTTCCTACAGTGTCAACATGCCAGAGTAGGACAACTGATAACTTAGGGAATGCCTAAAATCTTTCAATATTTACTTAAAACCTCCTCCCCTGTGCTAGGCAATATACAGGTCGGTAAAATACAAAGAATGAACACTGTGATTTACAGAGTCTACAGACCGTGGAAAGAACTATATCAGAGATTTACAATGCTGTGTATTAAACAGAGCCTATCACAGAGATATGTAGAAAGGACAAAGGGAGGAGAAGGAGGAGAAAAACATTCCTCCTCCCAGGAGACTGAGAAGGATTCTCAGAGGAGAGAGTTCCTTTAGTGTAGCTTTATACTGTGAGGTCCAGATGATTAACCATTTAATAAGATATTCTAAGTGAGCAGGGTTTTTTTTTTATTTTAGCAGAAATAGAAAGAAGGGCATTACAAATTATGCACAGGGAAGCAATATGGTCAGATTTATTGTTATTATTATTATTAGTAGTAGTAGTAGTAGTAGTAATAGTAGTAGTATTGTAATGGCAGCAGTATAACATAAGATCTACAGGAGGCAAAACAGAAAATGAATAACCACAGAAAATGATTTAAGTAATTTAACCCATTAAAGAGTAGCAAGGACATGAAGCAAGGCTACTTTGTTGCAAAGATAATGTTATGGCTAAAGAAGCTCCATTTTTTGTTAGGCATCCATCTTGGTACCCACTAGTTGTTTGTCTCTCACTTGAGTTCCTAGAAATTAAGTTCCCAGTAACCTTGACTGAATGACACCCACGGAAAAATGTATGGCTGTAACTATCTACTTGTTGCATATAACTAACTGCTTTTTGTTTGTTTGTTTGTTTGCTTGCTTGCTTGCTTCTATAACTTGCTTGCACAGATTCCCAGAGATTGTTTTGAGTTTCCTTAACCATGTAACTTGGCAGCAAAGAACAGGTTTTGCTTGCTTGAGTAGAGATTAAAGGTCTTCCTGTGGTTCGTCCCCATACACCTTCTTGGCGGCAATCTCAAAAGTGGCTCAGAGAATGTTCATCCTTCAAGCAGCTAATCAATCAATACATCCTTTACTTACAGCTGGATTAAGTCTGTGGTATTTTCCCAGAAGTCACTCCATCACAATAACTAGAGGACTGAAACAAAAGGGAAGAACCTGATGGCTGTCTTATAATAAGAGGAGAAGGTGGGAGAAGGGGGAGGGTTAGAATGCCAATCAGGACTTGCTCTGAGAGAAGGCTGGGTGCAAAAGCATGGAGGATATTCTGGAGCCATGTTACTTAAGGTCAAACATTCTCACACACTTATCTTCTGTGTGGCTTCAGACAAGTTACTTTTGCTCTCTGACTCTCTTTTTGGTATATATGCCAAGAGGTCTCTTGGCCACATTGTATATTTGGGTCTAAAACTTCCTATTGTTACTACTCATGGTAATTCTGCTTAGAATGGTGACATTATCTCCTGTGTTGGTCTTAGAAGATCAAATGTTTCCTTTGTTGGGCTTTTGGACCAGTTCCATTGTGATGGGGTGTGCTCTGGCATCTGCTATGCTTGAGAACAGTCTAGGTTGGTGTGGATTAATAGATGGTTCTCAGATCGAAAAGAAAGCATCCTTGGCATAGTGATAGTGGTCGAATCCTTTATGCAGATGATATTGTCTACAGTGCTTTTAGGATGAGGCTAAGGTTGGAGTGTCTAAGATAGGAATGTCTGATAGGAAGCACAGGAGGCAGAATCTACACAGGTTCTTTAGGAGAGAAGGCCAGATAAATAGGAGGGATTTAAAATCAGAGGTATCTATAAGAACAGCCCAGAGGAACTGTGACATAGGAGTCAGGTTTATATAAAAATGAATAACACAAGGTGGGAGAGATGTCTCAGTGGCTAAGAGCACTGACTGTTCTTCCAGAGGTCCTGAGTTCAAGTCCCAACAACCACATGGTGGCTCACAACCATCTGTAATGGGCTCTGATACCTTCTTCTGGTGTGTCTGAAGACAGCTACAGTGTACTCATAAATAAAATAAATAAATTGTTTTTAAGAATGAATAACACCTATCTCATAGTTATCACTCAGGATACTTTTCATTAACTTGATTTTAAATTCATTTCTAGAGACAGAAAAAAGAAGAGTGATTTCTAGGAAGAACTGTATCAATTTTCAGGACCTATAGGTCCTGAAGACATTGAATTCAGAGCATTGCTTCACACATCAGTAGTTTAAAAGGATCTGTTTCTATTGTTTGCACTGTGGTAGAAAAGCAAGCCTTTTCCCTTCTTCCAAGTCCTCTTAATACCAGGGTTGATCAACTACAGTACCAGGGAGACTGTCTGCCTGTTCCCCTTGCTGGGATGGCTTTTCCTGTCACTTCTACTTTGACTCTAAAACCTCAGAGATGAAACTTGAATACAGGCCTCTTTTGCAGAGACAGAGAGTCAACTTTTCCAAAATGTCTCCTATTACAAATAACATTGGTATTACAAAAAGTCTGATGATTTTGGCTGTATAGAGAATAAAATGAAAATGTCGAGCATGTTGGCTTTGGACTAGAGTCCTGACTCCTGCACTTCTCAGGTATGAGGCTCTGGATTCTTTCAAATAGTGAGCCCTTTACAATACATATTTTACCTTTGAACTCTTTTAAATAGAAAAGATTGAAAAAGAACGAGAAATGCATATTTGAAAAGACTCTTTGCAATATTCATCTTTTCTTACAAGAGGGAAAGCACCAACAGTCTTCCCAGCAGTGTAACTGTCCATGTACAGAACATGTGACCTGATCCAAACTTCTCACGGAACCAGGCTGAGTAAGCTTTGTGCTTCTCATCAGCTTATCAAAGTACTTCTTCCTAATCAATGTAATGCATGATCATTAAAGTCTCTCAAAAGCTAAACCAAACTAACTACCAAAGGCTTACACATAAACCATATCCTAATGATGAGCCAAAGGGAACTGTATCACATTCCCGAATGTTCTTGGTCACTGGGTGCTTTTTGAACATAAAAAGACAACTACTGCTAAAATCGTAATTATTCCACTTTTATTTTGTATTAAATAACAGCAAAATAAACTTATGGGATATGGTGGAACTAAACATCTAAATTTTTAAACGACAAAGAATTGTTTCATCTGGAATTTAAAATCAAATAAAAGAAAGGCTGGGAATGCCCTGATCTGCTATTACCTTTTCATTTTTTAAAGATTACTATACTTTGCTATTGGCAAAATGGTCATTAAAAATACAACACAGTTAAGCAGTAAAATTGGATTCCATAAAGTATGATAGCACCGTGGATCTTAAAACCCCCTGTGCAGATGTTCCTAATAAGACTGAAAACACAAATACACAAACCAGTTTGTTCCAGCTACAGAATAATTTCATTAAAAGCATACTTATAATTGAACAGAATAAATAAGAGCTGAAGCCAGGGAGGTAGTAAGACTGCATGGAAATATAATCCCTAGAATCTTTGCCAAGAAAGCTGTTCCAAAGTTTTAAAGCTGGGAAGTTGAGAAATCAGTTCCTTTTCTGGCTACAGGTAGAACATTATTGCCTGAATCAGCCAAAATTCATGTGAACATAGCTTTAGGAAAATGAGGTGCGCACATACACACACACACACACACACACACACACACACACACACACACACACACATATACACACACAGAGGAGTGCGCACCTACTAACCCAGAATGCCATTTTAAAATCTGTTCTGGGGATATTTTACCATGTTATATTTCTCACTGAGACATGAATCCTGTAGGGACTGCACCTCAGAAGTCAACAGGCACACTGAAGTCCGCACAAGCTCTGAGTGGGTAGGATTCTCTTTGCAAATAGTGACCTTGGCAATAAGCCTCCTTTCTGTACAAAAACCTTTGTTCTCTGCTTATCGCAAGTCCTGTGGCTGTGTCAGGTAACTGTAAATGTGTGCTACTAATTGGGCTCAAGAGCAATTGTATTCAGAACAGGAAATGTTTTATAGCTTGATTCGGTGAAGGTGGGAAAATATGTCAGCACAGTGAAGTCATAAAAGCTCATTTCCCACAATCACTGATCCTTTACTCTGAACCACTATGAACTTTAACATTGCAAAATATGTAATTCCATTCAAGGCTTGCTGCTTAATTGCTTAATTCCTAGCCGGGGGGGGGGGGGGAAGCCAAGTAATTTTAAAAACAATTAGGAAAGTCATACACAGAAACATCTACTCTGCTTATTTTCCTAACATTAATAACCATTTTATTAACCCTGTTTCACTAGCTCAACTGTCACCCCTCAAACATAACCCCCATCCAAGAAGCAAAGTAACGTCCATGCTGCAGAAAACTGTAAACCCACATGCACACTTACCTTGTGTCACCTGTTGAACTGCCAACATTGCCCCAGACACAGTGTCTGGAAGCAGGTTTTCCTTCAGATTGTACTGTGGTGCCCATTCCAAGATAGGTAGGCGCCTCTTACACCACTGCTTAATGTCTTCTCGGTGGGGTGTGTGCATCTTGCCCCACAGCGCGCTTCTCTTTTTCCTCTTTGCTCCCGTCATTGTTCAGATTCCCTCCTATAATATTCAACTTCTTCAGGCAAGGGAGAGAGAAAAAAAGTCGTTGGAGAACACCTCCTTTCGATGCCAGGCTCCAATTCGTCTGTGGTTTACAATGTTAAAGTTATCCAGAAAATAAATAAGTGGGAGAGAGAGAGAGAGAGAGAGAGAGAGAGAGAGAGAGAGAGAGAGAGAGAGAGAGAGAGAGAGAGAGAGAGAGAGAAATGGATGCAACTGAGCTGCATGCTTTACTGTGCTTCAGTTAATTATTCTAGATAAAAATTATAGACTCAAACCTTGAATTCTTATCTGAATAAGGAATGGTTCCTGTTCATGTAATACTTTTCTGAACTTGGAAAAGTAATAGGTTCGGTGGTGAGATAGTTACAGCTCCCTTGGCAGTAATTCGCTTTATATTCACTGTCGTCTTATGTTTTTGGCTGCATTCCCAATGGTTAATGAGGTAGTTCTGGGCGTGTGGTGGAAGTGGGCTGGGCTATGCTAATGAAACCAGGAAGGATCCAGCCAGCCCAGTGTCTCCCTACAAGCGAAAGCTAAGTCCTGACCGCCAGAAGGATCTCCTGTACAGAATATGCTATGGCCACACTTCTTTGCGAGGTATATAATTCCAACATGACTAAAAATTTGCCAATTTCATAAAATTCGGAAACATGATAGGGGACTACATGAGTCCTTGTCATTCTATTCTCTGGAATATGAAGTTTTCATTCATAGAAAAAAAATTCAGATAACCACTGTGCCATCTGAGAAAGGACTAGCTAGTTCTTATAAACAAACTGAAATTTCACCTCCTGGACTCAGGAATTAAGTACCACAATGAGCAAATACTTGTGGCTAGGGTTTATTTTTCCTCCTGTCTCTGCCCACTCACTTTTCACTCATTGTCTCTCTATGTTTTTAATTAACACACTTATGTCATTGTAAATAAAACTTATTGAGAAATTTGGTACCATTAAAACTATTGTTTGAAGAGGCACGTGTGTGCGCGTGTGTGTGTGTGTGTGTGTGTGTGTGTGTGTGTGTAAGATTATTTTTGTTGATATAACTTTTAGTAGAGCGTTCTCCTTTTAAAAGCTAATGTTACATTTTATAACAGAATAGACTGTCAAAGATTTTGTTATATTGTTGTTTCCCACAGCCTCCAGAAGAATAAGCCTGTATTATGATCTGAACCATTGGAATTAACCCAAAAAGCCAATATTCTAACTAAAACTGTGAAGTCAAAAGAAAGAAAAGCATGCATGTAGTTATTTACAGTGCTTTCTAATGTCCATTTGTCCAGAGACTAGACATCAGATGCTGGAAGCTATTACGACAGTAAGAACTTAAGTTCTTTATTCTCTAATGGGTCCCTGCTATGCTTTTTCCTATTAATTACTTTAAGAGAAAGAACTACTTTCTCAGCTTGAAAAATATGATGCCCCTTGCTTGTAATATGTGTAATACTTTTAATATGTGTAATACTTGGCAATACTTTTTTCAAACTCCATGAATCCTAAATACATCAAGAGACATACATCAAGAGATATATGCATGTATAAGATTTTTTTCTCTATTTTTTCCATTATTTTCTTCTCATTACATTTCTAACAATTCAATAAATGTCTAACTCGAGGTCAGACTAAAGGTTAGTAGAGGAGTCTTACGTCTGAGATGAAGCTCTGTGGAATAGTTGCTGCCTACCAGGCATGGGACCCTTGGCTCACTCCCTAGCAAAACAAAGAGAGGGAGAAGGAGAGGAGAGGAATCTCATTTAGAGAGGATGCTGCAAATGGTAGCATTTTAAATGTATGGTGTGATCTAGAAATAGCCTCAGAAGATAAATGCAAATGCACACAGTAGGAAATGTAGGCTGGTTCTCCTTCATGAGTAGCAATTTCTCCCTTTGCTGCATGTACTCTGTTCAGCATGTGTGCACAGAAGTCAACAATTATGTGTACATTCATTGTGTATTAGTTTCTTAAGACAAACATGAAATTTAAAAAAGTAATTCAAACCTAGGCTGCAAAGAAAAATATGAGAAGAAAAACTAGATGGCTCATCAGACAGTTTCTAAGAGAATAAATTTTTCCTAAAAATGCTAACATTTAATCTGGAGCTCAACTTCTGTATTTTTCCAATCCTGTGTGCAGACACATTATTTAAAGCCTGCCAAAACCTTACTCCACAGTACCATATCAGTCTCATTTATAATTAGTAATGCCAAACAAAGAAAGCTTTATGGGGAATTTCTTCACATACATTAAATTCTCAAAATGACTAGACCAGCCCATAAAGTTCAAGATTAATAACATTTATTTGAAAGTTTCAGTGACTGAAGGTACTTTGATGTTCAATAGTGTATACCACCCATATGGGTCATCTCTTTCCTGAATGTCCAGTGAACACCTATAGATATCAGAAGATTGTCTGATTGTCTTCAACTTCAGATCTGGACCAACAAGAAAGCTCTTCTTCCTAAAACATCATTTGGATGACATCATTAGCATGTCTAAATTTCTGTAACCTCCAACATTAAATTCAATCCTACTAACGAAAACAATGCAATTCTTCTGTCCCTCTTGCTACTGCCAACTAGCTTATCATAAACTCTCATCCAACAAGTGTGTATTAATCAATCACTATGGAGGAGGAAAGGAAGAGAAAGTAGGTATTACCTATGTTTTAGGAGATATTTAATGAAGGTAATAGAAAAAGGTATAACTAACATTCTTTCAGGGGAAAAAAAGGTAAATTTATAATGAGGTCACACAGAAAGAGTTGGATGCTCAAGAACAGGGGAAATTCATTACCATTGAGGGTAAATTCATCCAATCCAGCCCAGACACTTGTGTTCCAGCAACAAAGAGTAAGTGACCTGCCACATACTGACATCACATATTTTAAATATTTATGAAAATCTACATTTTCCATGAACACCTCCCTGTGACCCCAGCATTCTGGTCGTGTTATAGGATTAGTATACAGGTAGCCTTCACAGATAAAGAGCTGAAGTCATTTTCATGATTTTTTTTCTCGCTTTACATTTTTCTCTTTTGATTTTTTTCTGACTCAGATTGAAAACTCTTTATGAGTAGGGCTTATTCATATCATTTTCTTTTTTTTTTCCTTATGATCTCCTGGAATAAACTACAGACACATCATCCACTAGATAGTTATGAATCCAATAGTCCTCCTGAAATTGCTCCAACATCACTAAGCCTGTTGCAGCAAAATTGCCACACTTTGCTCTAAAAGAATAGAGATAGTATGCAGAGAAAAAACAAGTGAAGGGAGTAGGGAAAAAATAGGGTGAGCTTTTGTCTTTGCTTGCTCAACTTTTCCTTGCCCTTTCAAAATCTAAGAAATGTTCTTGTTATTAACACAGTCCTTTTCTTTACAGTATAGAATCTGGATTGTGGAGAAGGAAAAACTGAATGGGGCGTGCAGGGAGGGAGAAGGCACAAGCAATGTAGCAACCTTCCTGGCTTGAGGTTTCACAGAGGTGGGGGTTGATACTGAGAGCATTCAAAGTGGTTCTGACGTATAAGGGATCTGGGCCAGGCTTGAGTGAGGTCAGAGTCTTTTGGGAAATATTAAGCTGGCTATAAGCTGGATCACATTCACTGGGTTTTGAGAGACATAAGTAAATATTGGCATAAGACTTTTGATTTCACCATGATTCCTCACCTGTGCAGGGATGGAACACCAAAAGCATTGATATATATCCATCCAAGTTAGAATGAACAAAGCATAGGTCACAGCAGTTTCTAACTCATGTCTACTACATGAGGTTGGTAAACAGTATTAAAAAAAAAGACAGAGCACACAACTCAATCTGCTAGAGAAAGAAGAAGCTTTCCTCTGTTCATTAAGCCATGTGGCCAGCATTGAGATGCATCCATATTTGGGGTGAACTTTTACTATGTCAATTAAACATGGGAACATCTTCTAACTAATGTAAACTTTATACAGATTGGTATAACCCTTAAATCCAAGTTTAGTTTTAATTTGTCTAATGATATAAATTAACAAGCTTAGAAAAGCAGTTCTTCTAATTTTTGGACCTGACTATTAGAACATTTTTTTCCTAATTGATAAGCCAAGACCCACTATTTCAGAGTTCTACTCTTTGGTTTTAATCCTAACTTCTGTACTATATTACAGACTCTCATCTTCCTGCCCAATTCATTCAGTGCTGAAATTTCTAAAAATAGTTCTTTGTCTTTCCTAGGATCTGTTACCTTCTACCTCTGTGTGTTGACTTGAAATTTGAGGATATCTAGCTTTCTAGACTAATTGGTCATTTAGTAAATGGTTGTAGCACTACAGTTAGACTTTACAGAGGCCCTAAAATCCCAAAATGTATATTTTTTCTTCTGAGCTTATTTTTACTTGATGATTTTGATTCCACCACTGTCAACATAAATTAGATATAAGCTAATTCCCCCAAACAATACTTAAAACAATAATCAGGACTTCTCGGAACTCATATTTGTCTACAGAAGCCAAACTACGTGACAGTGAGACATAAGTGATATAAAAAGAAAACATGCTGTTATAGTAGTTACTCAATTCACACAGCAGGAGCGAATGGGAAGATGCATTAGCAGTTGCAAACATGTACTGCTCTTCCAAAGGACCCAGTTGTATTCTCCAGCACATACTTGAAGCTCCAGAGGATACAATGCTTGTTTCTGACCTCCACTGGCACCTTTAGCTTACACATTACACATACACATTACAGTTTACACATTACACATACACATTAACAGGCACATTAACTTACATAAGCACATACACATAAAATTAAAACAATAATAAATGAATACTGCTTTAAAATATAGAAATGTCCTCAAGACATTTTAAGTTCAATAAAAATTCAACAGAGTCAAGGACTTTTAGATCTTGAACAAAGAATTTCATTCATTTCAATCAATGAAAACAGCAAATAGGTGAAGTGTCAGATATTTTAGTTCCCTCATTAATTAATGGTACAACTGAAATTTACTCTAGGAATTTCAAAGTTTTCATTGCATGTAAATGGCAATATTTATTGCAATCTCCCATATATTTACTGCTAGTGAAAATTCATCTCCTGAAGCAATAAGTCAACCTGTAAGGAACATCGCTGTTTATTTGTGTCAGAAGGAACATACAGAAAAGAAATATTTGAAGTGTTATGTTATGGAGCAAGACTATCAACTGGTACAGCTTTGGCAAGCAAAGCTAAAACTAAATGCCAACTTCTCAAGGTCTTTGAAAGGAACATTGAGATAAGTGGGCACCAAGGACAATGCTTGGCATAAGGGAGAGGAACTGATAAATTCTAATTGTTAGCTATCACAAATTTCTTTCACTCTTTGCTAAGATAATTTGAATCATGTCTGAGACTTTCAGCAACTTCAAACAGATTTTAATGTACCTTTAAACATTAATACGTAAATGTATAATATCATAAATATCTTGCCTGCCTTTATTATTCAGTGAGAATGAAGTATTTTCTTCTCTTAGGGTGAACAATCTTACCCAGCTTGTAATTTTCTTTTAAATTTATCTACTTAGTCCCTGAAGTTAATGGCATCCCAAATATATTTCCACCAGTGTCAATGAAGATGAAATTGTTCTTAAGCTGGAAATCTGAAATATATGATGTCAACATGAATTCTAAAACAATCACTCATATTCAATTAAATAATCTGCATAAACATCTTAGAGGTGTCTGGTCTGGCATAGGAATTAGTGGAGTGACCACAAGAGTGGTGTGAATTTATAGTTATTGTTCTGAGAGTTTAAATTTAAACAATTGCCTTAGCAGAAATATTCTCCATCTTGTCTATAAATCACTTTTAACAAATTATGAGTCTCAATCCAATCTAAGAAAATGGCAGTCTAGTGTACTTTGAGACTTACATCAAAATGAGAAAAAAAATAAATGTGTTCAGTAGTCCATTGTTCATACATCTGTCAATCCTTCTAGATGCCAACAGAAAATTTTATTGGCCATTTACTAACCTGTGCTCAAAGAAAAATTTCAACTGAGCTAAATATTATTACTCCTGCTATTTTCTAGACTATGAATATTCTTATATTTGAAGCTATTGTTCTGATTGGCTACCATAATTATCTTGCCTGCCTTTATTATTCAATGAAAATGAAGGATTTTCTTCCCCTAGGGTGAACAATCTTACCTAGCTTGTAACTTTCTTTTAAATTTATCTACTTAGTCCCTGAAGTTAATGGCATCCCAAATATATTTCCACCTATGTCAATGCAGATGAATTTGATCATTCAGGATGATCAGAATGTTTTATAACATATAAGCTATCTATGAACATCTATGGGCTATCCAAGTCTACAGAAGTCCCAAGAATGAGGAGGCATTATAGTTCAGGAAATATAACACTGTTGGGATCTGAAAAATAATTAAAACCTAGGGCTAAGAGTTCAAATTCTAAACTGACCCTCAAAGAATTGATACTTGAAATTAAGAATATGGTACAATGTAAGCATTAACTTTTCTACATTCCAGTCTATATATTCAATAAAAAATGCTCCAAAATGAGAATAGAATAAAAGTGACTATATCATACTCCTCAGTAAAGCTATCTCAGAGTTTGCTGACCCACTCTGGATATGAGGTAAGGAAAACCTTTTTGTACTCAACCTCCATTCCCAGGAGCACTAGCAAATATCACTAGGGTGGTGGCAGCTTATCAAATGAGTATGCATGCAGTCCAGGAAGGAATGGCTAATCCTGACATGAGAATGTACCTTTTATTTACTTTTTTTCACTCATAGGTTGATCAATTCAAGAAAATGAGATAGGAAAATGGAATGCATTTCCTTTTCTGTTAATCTCTAGATCTCTTCTTCAAGAGATCTTCAAGACACTTATTCATTAAGCTGATAATACAATCAGATTAAAAACAAAAAGGAGTAGAGAAATTCATGAACAGAGTTTCCCAGCAAAATATGTGTAATCAGAGAATGTTAATGAGGAATGTGGCTTGGTTTTTTGATGATACTGTTATGAGAGAAATTGAAAAACTCACAATCACTCACAAGAAAAGGATGGTGAAGCCATGAGAAGTATTACCAAGGGTAATAGTATTAATAAGGGCTTTCATATGGAATATTTTCAAAAAGGGAGGGAGTAGGAAAGATGGATGGTTAAAGAAGCATGGGATTTAACATTTAGAAAGTTGCTAAGGGATCTTGAGGGAAGCAGTTTTACAATGTAATGGGTAAAGTAAAGAGACCTCTTTTGGTTGGAGAGAAACAAGTGCTAAAACATAAGCACTTGTTTCCATGAGTGTAATGACGCTGGAGAATTTGAAGACAGATGTCTACAATTATTATTTCAGACACAGAAAAAACAGGGCAAACGTGGCAAGCACATGGGTGGTGAGAGAGCGATGCTGGGGAGACAAAGGAAAGGAATAAAACAGAGCTGCAATATTGTCTTATTGGTAGTACGCTCGCATGGACAAGGAGAAGAAATAGAGGGCAGAGAGAAACCAAGCAGAAAGAAATTGAGTACATATTCTTAGACTTCCTAGATTAATTAGAAAATAGTTAAGGTTAAAAGAGAAAATACATGATCATTTTGAGATCCAGTAAAATACGCAATACCTAGTGAAATTTGGTATGCAGTCACTGATAAGGAGATATTAACCCAGAATCTCAGAATACCCAAGACGCAATTCACATATCAATAGATTTCCAAGAAGATGGAAGGAGAGACCCCTGGTCCTGGAAAGACTGGATGTAGGGGAATGCCAGGAGAGAGAAGCGAGAGGGGGTTGAATGAGGAACAGAGGGAGGGAAGGGGGCTTATGGGACTTTCGGGGAGGGAGGAAACGGGAAAGGGGAAATCATTTGGAATGTAAATAAAAAAAATATAGAAAATAAAAAAAAACATGAGGAATAAGTTTTTGTCAGAAATGTCTCATGAAATTCTGAGATGTATATATACAAAAAACAAAACAAAAACAATCCCAAAAAAACCCCAAATGTGTATATGAAATTCAAACATTTGTACTGAACATGCAATTTTGAAAAGTTGATTATCTGAAATACAAATGTAAATGTGTATCCCCACTGTTCTTATATAGTAAACTGGATTTGAAATAAAATTGCAAAGTACAGGTTCTCTACGAGTCACTAGTATGCACTGGAAGCAGACACCACTTCTGTCAATGGCATGATATCAAGGAAAACTTCAGTTCTAATTCTGCTGCTTCTTGGCTTTGTGAGAGCATCAACAGCTTTGGCAGAAGAATGAATCAAAAGCTGTAAAAGGAGAACAGAACTTCCTACACTATTTCTTGAAGCAACAGTGTCACCTAGTGGCTACGTAGCTGATACTGAGCAGCTAAAATCACCTTGATAAAGGTGATTTTTCCAGGCAGAATTTTCTAAGCTCAGGTCAGTGGTGACGTCAATAATGAGCAACAGCTCCCATGGCCTGTTGCAGTAACTCGTTTTGCTGTCTTATCAAGATAACGCAATTCCACCAACAACACGAGGCATAGTACACTCTGCACCTTTCTACTTTCCCTGGACAGTCTAACCTACTGTTGAAAAAGCCTTCTTCTGCGACTGGGAGATTTTAACTCTGAAACTAGCCACAAGGACTGAGGGTTTTCATAGTTTTTACTGCCGATATCATTCTCTGGGAACCAGCAGAAAGGGCGGGAGGCAGGGGCAGAGCTGGAAATGCGAAGCTTGCGGTTTTCCTCAATGGCCGGCTTTGATTCCCCTTCTATTTAGGTTAGCATTTTCTATTTTCTTTCTCACACTGTCAAGAGACTATGTGATTTTGAGGCGGGTGGAATCCTGAACGTAAATTAAGATAAATATCTTAATTCATAGTTTATAATAGCCAAGTACAAATTTTGTTTCTGTGTTCATTTAAGACCAATGTCTATGTCTCAATATTTTATTGTGGCTTCTGTCCTGAAGACTTCTCAATGAAAAGAATTTTGTGTTTTCAAAAAGGAATAAATAGAGCAGAGTTTTTGCACTTCCAGAAATATAAGAAAGAAGTTAGCAATCTGAAATACCCTCTGGGCAAGATTTTACTTAGGCTCAACTTAAATATATTTCTAAATATTCTAGGAGAATCTCATGGACTAGTGATCAACAGACAGTTAAGTCAACACTGTACTGGAACTGATTATATGTCAGCTTTGTTATGCCTTGAGACTTATTAATCAATGACTAGAGAAGTATTTCCTGAGTTTGCTTGTGAAAAATAGAAATATATCAAAAGTAGGCCAGGAACATTCCTTTTAAAGGGTCAGTACTTTTTTTTAGGTATGTTGTTCATTTCATAGAGATTTTCAATTGTTGCATAGTTCTGTGTCTCACAGCTCTTTTGTGTTTTTTATTTTCCATCCCAGACTTCCCTTCACCTAAATCTTTCATGAGTTATGTGCAGTTGACACTGTTTCACAATAGCCCTAGATGCTGAGAATTCTAAGTTCCCGCTTTTGTTTCCTCAAGACAAGAAGGAGTGAGGAATTGAATTTGATTACTTAATAGATAAAGCATGCTAACATTACTGAAGTCAGCCCTAAACATGAGCAAGGATATACTTCCACTAATATTTCTTCCCATTTCTTGAAGGCCTCTTTTCCTCTAGATGTTCATGTTTAAGACTTAAGGAACTCTGCTAAGCCTAAAGGTAGGAAACAGAGATATAATCCCTCCATATAGATACTCCAAGACCTTTAATGGAGCTTTTAGTGTCCAAAGGAACTGTGGGAAACCAGGTCATAGGTTCATGCTATGCCTGTTTACAAGGTATCAGTGAGCACGAACATGAAGAACTGACAACGGGCAATATTAGGCACTACCTCTTAAGCTTGTCGTGGATCAAATAATGACTGCATCATGGTGAGCTTCTAGTTTGAATGGATGAGAAAATTGAGCAGCTGTGCAATGAGTGCTTAGGAATACATATCTCTTCATTGAATGGAAGATTGCTTTCAAACATAGTCATTTCTCATCTAAAAAAAGATAAAACAGACTTCTTGTTCAGGTTTGCCTGTTTCATTTAAAAACACTTAAGGTTTCAACACTTAATACCCCCATGCCCTTGTGAAACTTGAGAATGGACCAGATATTTTGTGAATCTAAAAGAGAAGTGAAAATGGATGACCATCACTTCCAAATCTATCTGCAGCACTTCTACAGAACATAACAGAAGAGTTGCACAATGTTCATATACACAAGAACATGTGTACATAGAGAGATACCTAACACGGAAACAAATCATTGAAGCTTTCTGAAGCCCATTCTAAAAATAGTGGGCTTAGCATTCTGTATAACAGTTTAAAAAGCAAGTCTGTCTCATAACCAACAGGTCTCATTAAAGCCAATGAAGTCATGGAGCTCATGAGCTCCAAAATGAAATCCTGATTAACACTGCAAACCGTGATGGTTAGATGTCATTTTTAGGAGAGAAAGAACAACTACCAGAACTTTTGGAGAACTTCAAATTGTATTGACAGAGACAAAATTAAAGTACATTAAAATATGAAAAGAAATTTGAAATTCACAGCAAATCACTATTAAATCTCTTCTCTTTATATGCCTTTTAATGCATTTAAATAAGATGTTTCTAAAACGTTGAAGTTTAGAATGCCCTTGACTGATGGGAAAGAGAAGAACTGGAGGGTAGAGGAAAGAGGAGTACAAGCTCTTTTGGAAGGCTGGTTAGCACCATAACAGCACATCTGTGGCAGTGATGGGAGAACAAGTCACAGCACACTGGGAACTCACTGAGTAAGGCCAGGTGTATTTGAAATATAGCACATCCAAGTTTTTAAAAATTGGAGTTTTTTGATTTGCTGCTTTCTTATGTACTCTGTGATTGGGGGAAAGTTGCTTTGTCCTTGGGAATCACAGAAACGTATTAGCATAAAAAGAGAGAAGACCTTAGGTTTCAGGGCACTCTCCAGCACACCCTAAGGGGAACTGCCTACTATCCCTTCCCACTCTCTCTTCGGCAACCAAGTAATTCACTCCATTTTCCCTTTATGATTCCTGTTCTCCCCTTCTGGGCTCATCTTGTGTTGAATTATTGCAAGAACCAGTCTGATGAATCCTAACTAGACTGAAATAAATTAGCCTCTGTTTGATGGTTTCTTCTTCATTAAGAGTCCCACAAGGATACCAAAAAAGAAATTCTAATTAAATAAAATCAGTCAAGACTGAGGAAATATCTTGCAAACCCCAGGCCTTCTCCACTAACTTGGAATCATTCACAATATTCCTTAGTTCTCCCTGTGAACATTAAACAGCATTCTTGGCTAGATCCACCAAGCCTTAATTTGTCGGTAATGACCAGTTTTCTTGGAATCACACAACTAAAGTGTCCCAAGAGATTGCCTCGTTCAATCATCAGTACTCTCTAAATGATATTTTAAAAAAAAAAAGAGCATTTCATTCAGAATGAAGCTTCTCTGGGAGCCTTCTGGCCCAGGGAGTGCCTGCATCTTTCACATAACACTAGAGGCTAGCAGATGCCATAACTTCACAGAACAGGCCAAGTGAACAGGTCTGGCAGCATCTCACTGGTTATTTCTCTCCTCCTGCTTCTTCAAGCATTCTGGTACTCTGTTGTCTAGATTGAGACACCTTAATTTCTTAAACAATTTTTAAGTTTAGCAAAACACATTCAACTATACTTACTGATCATGTGACATGTGCCTAGAAAATTCAATGTACTAAGCAGTGAGGATGATCTTCAGTATCACGAGCAATGTAACATCATGAAAAAGAACTTTTTAAAACATTTTGTGAAAAGGCATAGTTTCTAGACAGCAGCAGTACAACACTTGCTATGAATTTCATAACAGACTAAATTTCTGTAAATGTCTATACCAAAACATAATGGATCATAACTCTGGCTCCTAATACAGTCATACTCAAGTAATTGAAAAAAAATATTGTGAACATATTCATTTGGTTAGAAATAATTAATCCCCCAAAACAACTTTTTAAAAGCACTTAGTTCTATAAATATCAGCATCAGAAAGGTGTTACTTTCCCCATTGTCTGACTTCTAAAATGTATTCAGAGAAAACAAATCAACTTGAAACCGATTTATTTGTCCTAGTGAATAATTTTCATCTGGCAATAATTTCTCATCTTGGAAATATTAGATAATTCTGCTATAAAGTATAACATAGTAGATGAAGATTGAATATGCCCAATCTTGTAAAAAAGATGTAAAGCCCCAATACTATGTGACTAAGAAATTTCAGTTAGCTTGGAGAACTCTGTGGTATTGGTACCAGATGCTTCTCTAGTCCCTAGTTCCTGCCTAGCAGTGAAAAAGAAAAAGAATTAAGGTAGCCTATGGAATGATTCCAACAATATACTGTTAGCATCCTTAATTCTCCAGATCTAAAACTAATTCTGTGTTTCCTACCAAAGTCAAAACATGTTCTGAGCCCTTTACCAAACTATGCAACACCAATGCCCAGTGATATGCTTTATTCCTCTTACAGAATCATACATGCCATGGCTTAAAAAATAACGGCCCTTTGAGTCTTATCTCCCATGTTCAGTTCCAACCAGTATTATCTGACTGCCATTTATCTCACTCATGGGGACAGTGCTAGGATCTTTTCCTCTTTGCTTAAAAATTCCCCTCTATTATGTTGCTCACTATGTTTCTGTTAAGATCAGTTTTTCCTCTTAGTATTCATTATAAATCAGCTAGTCTAGGAATCCATAATACTCCCAGTGGCAATACAGGCACTGTCTAAGCCTCACTGTGCCAAGCTAAAATGCTTCCGTGTATCAATTCATTTCATCTTTGTAATAACTCTCTGAGAAAGGAACTGTTATTCCGTGCCATAGATATAGGGCTGTCAGATAGAAGCCCTGAGAGGTTAGGGAAAATGCATATGGCCCCATTGCAGTATGTAGAGCAAAACATGCCAGAAGCTGGTAGGAAGAAACAGTGCTCCAATCCACTGATAATAAACACCAGGCAGTATAGCATGGACATTTAAGGACCCAGAAGAATGACGTGATTTGAATGTGAAATGTCCCACATGGCTTATGTTCTTCAATCCTTTGGTCCCTTACTGGTGGTACTGTGTGGGAGGTGAATGTTGTATATGGCCTTGGTGCTGTTGCATTTTGATGTTAATTCTCTTTTCCTAGGAGGGGCTGTCTGGACCGAGGAATGAGTCACATACTCAGGTGACTCCTTGTGAACTATCCCCTAATGAATAAAGGAGCCAATCACTGGGCAAGTAGGCAGGAGTTCGGGGATAGATAGGGGAAGAGAGGAAACAGGAGAGAGAAGGGGTCCTTTTGGGAAAGGGACAGCGTGAGGACAAGATATAGCTACTAGTGTCTCCCAGGTTCACCACCAGAGGATTTAGATTTAATAAGGTTTACAAGATTAGGATTTTAGTTGTTGCACCCAGCAACTGAGTTACCATTGTTTCTGAACTAAGTTTGTGTTGTGTTTTCCTTCATGTGGCACTTGTCTGGGTTCAAGAGAGAACGGCATGGTGGCAAAGTGTGGATTTGCCAGACATGCACCACAAAGGCTGTGAGGATTTTAAAGCATGGGCCTGGCGTGGTATTGACCAGACATTAGAACTTAGAGAGCTGGGTGGAGAGATTTCGGAGCTCTGAGTCAGAAAGACACCACGAAATAAGAACTGGCCTGTGAGACTGGGGCTGAGAGTAGCAGGGTGTAGCGTGGGAACTTGCCATTTCTTTTTAATATTTCCCGTAACAGGCAAAGCCTTGCTGAAGAAGTGAGGCAGACATTCAAGAGCTTCACAGCCCAACTCCACTTTCTGCTTTCTAACTTCAGATGCACTGAAACCAAACCCCTCACGCTCAAGCCACTCTGCTTTCCCTCATAGAATGAACAGCATGTCTCCAAATCAGAAACCAAAAGTCATCAATTCTCCCTTAATTTGATCCTTGTCATAGATTTAGCCACAACAACAAGAAAAGTAATTGTTGCAGAAAGTGACTAGTTAAAGGGGACATGAAGAAAAAGTGTCAGGAGAGGGAGAGGCAAGTAGACTAGAGATCTGTAAGAAGGACAAACAAATGTTAAGAAATGCAGACTTTGTTCAGAACATAACTGGAGAAACACAGTGGAGAAAGTTCATATAAAGAATTTATAAAAAGCTATTATACTTGTAGTAAAGAATACCATTAAGAAATACAAATAGTATGCCTTTTACATAGTGGTGTATGTTGTATTTATTTAAAAGGAAAAGTCTATGCTGGAAAATAGCAGAATGCTGGTTGACTAAAGACAGTAAGGTTGAAATTTACTATAAAGTAGGGCTGCTACCTAAAATACAGGCTTTAGGGCTCAATTTGAGTTTCAGATCAAGAACAAAATTTTTTCTAGTATAATATAAATATGGTCTATGCATTTTCATCTGTGTAATGTATAAAGGGTTATGAAAGAAGTTTCTAAGGTAGTGGTAATACAACACAGCTAAGTCAGAGCTTTGGAACACTTTTGTAAAAACTATGTAGATTTAGGAATGCAAACATTTATGTAAGAAAGACAATGAAAAAAATACTGAACTCTAGTTAGCGATACTTGCTAATCTATTAGAAGAGAAGTAAGGTAATCTCTGAAAGTTGCTTTAATAAGCATCAAAAGCAAGATATATTGGAAATATGATGGTATATGACAACTGTATGCAGACAGCTAGAGTCTCTTGAGAACAGGGATAGTTCAAGAACAGCTATCCTTATGAAGTGGGAGATGGAGATAAAGGAAGCACTCACATCTATGGCAAAGTAAACCAGGAAACTTTCCAGACTTCACAAGACAATTCTTAGAACTGATACTTTCAGCAAAGTAGCAAGATCCAAAATCGACGTGCAAAACTCAGCAGCTTTTCTATATATCAATAATCAATATGTTAAGGAAGAAATAAAACAATCCCATTCACAGTAGCTTTTTAAATTGAAATGAAGGAGCACTATAATAAAAATCTTTTAAAACACTAAAAAGAAAGGAAGATATTAGGAATAACATTAATTTTTCAAATCCTACACTATAGATCTGCAGAATAAATATGATGAATAGTTTTCACTAGCAAAAGCAATCTTGAAAGGCAATGAAATATTCCAATGACATTCTTCAGAGCAAAAACTTAGAATTCATGCATACACACAGACAAATACACACATAACCATGCATACACATGTAAATACAAACACACACATGAATAGCCGTATATACACATACACACATATAAAACACAAAAACAAACATACACATACACATGCAACATACACGTGCAAACACACACGTATGCATATACACAAGCATACACATACATAAATGCAAATACCTAAACACTCATTGTGCTAATGAACTCATAGTAGTTGTCGTTACCTGTACAAGAAGAAGCTAGCCAACAAATCCAATGGGGATGGGGAGTGCTCATGAGTCTCCTCCATGCCTAGCTAAGGAGGTATTGGAATTTAATTGCTACTGGAGAAAGTAGAATCATTTTTCTTCATGGATGTACTCTCTAATAGGTTGCCCAGACTCATGCAAGCTGCATTAATTAAACCCAGTTGGTTATAAAAGAAAATAAAGATGGTGACATGAAGGTATAGCGGACACTAGTTGGAGGATTCCAGGGGTAATGGAGAAAGGGGGATTGTGGGATAAATATGACCAAGATGCATTGAATGTTTGTATAAAATGTTAGATTCACTTAACACTAAGGATGTTTGAAAAAGCTATATGAAATTATATTATTTTAAATTTACTTACAGTACATATTATATATAGGTATATGTATATGCATATATAGTTTCAATTAAGTTATTCCACTTGGGCTGACAATTAAGTTACAGTGTGATGTTGAAAGTGAGGAGGAATAGAGAAACAGAGAAACTTTAGTGCTTGCTAGTGGGACCTGCAATTTTAAATATGATGGCTAGAAGGGCTTTGTAAAGAATGTGAGGAAACTACTAAAGAACTGACATCAATCATTAGGTGTCATGGCTAGCTCCAATACCACAGGGTAAACTGAAGAGAGCTGCATATAGAGATGGCAATTGGGAGCCACCGACTGATGGAGACTCCCACTAAAAGCAGCAGGTACTCTACGGATCAAACACTGGTGGCGCTGAGGGGAGAAAAACTTAATTATCTGTGACCAGTAAGTACTCTACAGCTAGCAAGAGAATCTGAACTCTTTAAACTCTTTGGGACCCAGCAAGAAAGCAAAACAAAGAAAAAAATCCACACACTGAGTAGATGAATCAAAGCAGGCTCCAACAAGCAGGCTCCCAACAATTTCACACATGTATATAAAACATACTTCCATACATACATATATACCTATATACATACAAACAGCCATAGACACACACATTCACACTTTGGGTGGATGGAACAAATCAGGTTCCAAACAAACACAAACACACACACACACACACACACACACACACACACACATACCACTACCACCAGCACCACCCACACACACATACACATTCTGTGGATAAAGTAAACTCCAATGAGCTGCGTCAACAAGTTTACACATATGCACACACATACACATACACATACACATACACATACACATACACATACACATACACATACACATACTTATACATACATTTGGTGGATAGAACAAAGCTCTAGCAAGCACACTCTAATAAATTTGTTTTTTCCTTTAGCACATTTATATCCCCTAAGACAAGGCTGTATATATAAGAGGAAGCATTACTTAATTTGAAAACAGATAAAAATGTTACAAAATAGGGAGTTAGAACAGGATTGTTGATTATACCTTCAAAATAGAAGTTTTATCTACCTTTTATTCCATAAGCTCATTATAAGTTCAAAGTGACAGTTTTTATGTAATAGAATTAGCCACTCCTTGTTTGTGACCTTGCACACTGAACCTGTGGCCTCCTCCTTGAACCCAACCTAGAATGAATGTTTTCCTTCTTCATAAACTTGTTCCAAGCTTATTCTTCTTTGAGCAATTTGTGTGCTTGGAACACATGAAAGCTCATTGAACTCCTTTTCTAACCTATTAAGCCTTTACTATTCTACAAGGAGGAGGCACATTCTACTTTTGATTCTAACTGTAAACTTTTAACTATCTTAACTTCATAAAATTATTTGAGTCAAATCAGGAATTCTATAAAATCATTGATTCATCTATATAGCCTTATTCATTAAAGTTCATCTTCATGTTGATCTGAAGGAAATTTTCTCAACAGAAGGCTAACACCCAGGACAGCAATCATAATAGACTATAGACAGAAAGGATCTTTCTTTGCCAATCACACTATATCAGAAAAATTAAGAATGCAACAATGACAACCATGAGAAAACACTTTAGCAGCAAGAAGCAAAACAGAAATTAAGGCCCTGGGGCCTGGGGCTGTGCTTGTCCAGGACTCACCCATCACATTGATGCAGAATGGTGGGCCATCTCCAGGAAGCTCACTTACCCACTATAGCTCCTACTGCATGGTTTCTATCAGCTCCTCCTGGCAAGGTATAATGTATCCTAAAACATGCACAATGATAACTGCTAGCCAGGAGAAACAAGAGAGAGATTCTTGGTTTTGAGCAGAGAAGAGGTATTGTGACTTAGTGCAAAGCACTCCCCAAGCAGCTAGCAGTTCTCTGAGACCCTATCCATGTTCAAGTCAGGATAATGTCTTTCCTATGGGAGGTAACAATAAATATTTCTTGGAGGTATAATTGTTGGCACAAAATAGAAACATTTCAGAAGAAGATATCTTTGTAGAGTACCTTCTTCCTTAAGCCACTATTACTTGACAGATGCATTTTAATTGAACAATTTTAAAATACTATAAATGCAGTTTTGTCTTCAATATACATTAATAGAACAAGCACATGCAACTGCTAATTTCCCCAGTTCAGAAAGAAATCATAGGTTTTTATTCTAATTATAATAAACAGAAGAACAGTTTGTCTAATTTTCCTAGGCAGATGCCTACAATCCAATCTCAGTATTCTCATTTCCTGACTTGTTTCTACCTCTCCCTAAACATTTTTGAACTCAAAAGAATTAAAGGGATGTTCCTTAAGAAGCCCTTGTGAAATGAGCCTATGGTTACTCTGGCTGCAACACATACTTTGTCTTATTCATATCCTTCACCTGAGTTTGCAGGGTTGATCAGGAGCCATCTCTCTCCTCTTGCAACTCAACATGATGTATGCCAATGTGTTCTAATCCCTCAGTGGCCCTTCACTGATCCCTTAGTGACAGGATTGCCATAGGAGTCCCAAGATCATTTTGAACTTGAGCCTTCTACAACTGAGAGCCCTGTGGCCTGAGAAGGCTCACAATGTTCCCATGGTGGGATTGAGGAGTAAGCTGCCCTGGGACTTTCTCAGAACCAAGAAACAAACAGTTATTTAGCAAGACCAAGCAACTTCTGCCCATTTATTTTTCTCACAGAAAAATAAGCTAGACAAGGGCCACACAAAGAGGTATTTTAAGAAAACATACCAAGAATATTTGCAATATTATTTTATGGCTTTTAGAAGCTTTATCAATGGATAAAATCCACTTTTATTAAAACTTCTTTAATTTAAAATGAAATCTCCAGTTTCATAAATATATTAGTCCACAAGATAATGTTTTAACCTAGAATTTTCCAAACAGCTAATTCCTTTAATGATTTATTGCTTTGATTATAAAAAAACAATAATACCTTCATCAAATTTATTGGATTTTTGACTTCTAAATAATCTTATACCATTTTGTAAACTTGCTAGAAATGTTGATCATAACTAGAAATTTTGAACAATTACTGTAGTCACAGCCTAAGGATGTTGAAGCTGCTTGATGAAAGAGTGTAAAGAAGAAGAAAGAGGGTTAGAATAGGAAAACAAAGATAAGAAAAGGAAAGGATTTGCCAGAAATTCATGACAGATTATGTATACAAGTATGTATACAAAATAAGAATCAGAGGTGCTATTTGAATTAAGTTTAGTCACTACAGACCTCTACACAATTCATTAATAATTCTAAAATACACTTCTGTTTGAAGCAATGCCCCAGTGTAGGGGAATGCCAGGGTAGGGAGGTAGGAGTAGGTGGATGGGTCGGGAAACACCCTCATAGAAGCAGGGGGTTGGGGGATGAGATTGGGGCTTATGGGGAGAAACTAGGAAAGGGGATAACATTTGACATGCAAATAAAGAAAATTTCCAATAAAAAAAGAAAAGGAAAGGAAAGGAAAGGAAAGGAAAGGAAAGGAAAGGAAAGGAAAGGAAAGGAAAGGAAAGGAAAGGAAAGGAAAGGAAAGGAAAAGAGAAAGATTGTGATTCCAGGAAGATTTTTCTTCTCAGCTTTCTTGCCATTCAGTTGAAATAAATTGAATGCATTGCCCAAAAAAAGAGATTTTTAAAATAAACAATGAAGGAGACTTCCTTCTCATTTTTATTCTCCTTCTGAGGTAAATATGAGTGAAAATGGAAATCCTAGAGACCGTCCATGAGAGAGACAAAGGGGAAAATGAATCTAGATCATTTACAATTTTTTCATGTTCCAGTTGCTTTGACTTTAGATAAAGGATGGCCATAACTGTTAGAAAAGAAAAACATTGTGCAGTGTTTTAAATTCCAGCAGCATTTCAGATGTATTACAATTGTCAGGAAGATACATCACCCTCGCATGCATCACACCCATGTAGTAGAAGAAGTTCCTGATTTAATAAATGATTCAAAGCCTTGGGTGGCCCCATGGGATAGGCTCAGATGCATCCTTTCCTAATGTTGTTTCCCTGGGGACAGGTGATACCTGATTATGTATTCAGCAGCACTACATATCTGGATATTGGAATGGTTGTGTCTGAACAATGATGACAGAGCTATGAAGTCAAAACAATGTTATCAGTTATTTGATGCTTTCCAGTAGATTCTGGGCTGGGCTGTTAACCTTCCATATCCTCAACCAACCAGTTGTTACTTACAATGTCTATAGAGTTCTCTGCTTTACTCCTTCTAGATTGGTGATAAATATTCCCACATAAATATTATTCTAATTTTTCTATATCTTTCAAATCCTATTTTACTAAGCATATTGTTTGCAAATTGTTTCTAGATTGCCTCTACTAAAAAGAAATCTCTATGAGGGCAAAGACCCCATTAATCTAGTTCACTGTTACAGATTTAGTACAGAAAACTATTATACACAGTAGATGGCATCCACTCAAGAAATAATTGTTTAATACATTAATTAATAGGAAAAGAACAGTCTGTACAAAACTTCCATTCTATTTTATGTATGTTGGAATTTGAAAACTTGGAACATAGGTCAAAGGTGAAGACAAAGGCTGAGTCACTCACTGATGGTCGTGGTGTGATGAGCGGAAGTAACTGAACGGGGAGAAGTGGATGGAGTCATTCATTAAACAGAAGGGGCCTGAAGAGAAGAGAATGACACCAGCCTAAGAGTTTCACAGAATGCCAGTTTGTTTGTTTCTTTGTTTGATTGTTTAATGAAGAGCACAGAAAAGAATTCAATTAAAATGCTGCACAGGGAATGCAGATTAATCTCAGGCTTTGACTGCAGTTTAACAGATGCATAGTGGAGACCAAATCTGCAGAGGAGCAGCCTCTGAGAGAAGTAGAGTAATCAGAAGGGTAATGAGAAAGAAGGAGGCAATGACCTTGGGAAGGTAGTTGCTGTGGAATGGTGAAGAGAAGCCAAACTGCAGTGACCTTCACCTATGAATTAAACATAGCAGCAAGGATAGAGAGACGGAGCCCAAGTCCACCTGTACATCACATGAACTTCAAGAAAATACCTGAATTGCCTATTGAAGTGTAGAGATGGACGGGTGAGTAGAATTTTCTATTCAGGAACAAGATGAGGAGTGGATTATGGTTGAAGTCATAGGATTCAAATGATAAACAAACCATGTTTATACAATATAAACTAGATAAAAAAAGTACTTCCCTAATCAAATACAATTTACTGATGTAATTTTTCTCTCAATAGGCACGCATAGTGTGTTTTACTGACTCATGTTTAGTGAGCTCGGTGTTGGTCCTAGTTGTTTATTTTTGTTTAAGGGACATTCTTGTTTAATGGAGCCTTTTAAAGTTACCTTGAAGTAACTGTTTGAGTGGAACCTGGGACTTTTTCTTTGGAATGGAGCGCTTTTGCTGCCCTTTGCGTAGATTTCACTTGGCAATTATGCCAGGGGTAACTTTGATGTATAAAGAAGTGACTTGAATTCAATCTATTCAAGTCCTTACAAGGACAGCACCAGTGGGACAATTACAGAAGAAGAGGCTCCACTTGGCCCTCTGGCAAGAGGACCACCAAATAGTCACATGAAGTAATGCATTCTTAGCTGAGTTTAAATGTAAAATTATGATTAACTTTCTTACAAGCTAGACTCCTTTGTGGTTCTCAAACTTGAACACACAGACAAATCATTCAGGAGGCTACAGCCACAGAAACTGCCCAGCAACGCTCCCACTTTCTGCTTCACTCGTCCTAGGGTAGGGCCAGACCATTTTCTGGATGGCACTGAATGAAAATCACACTTTAAGAACCATTGATTTAGGCAAAATGAAACATATATTCTCATAAGTTCTTTCCCTAGTTTTCTCTATTTCCTCAAAGGAAATGATTCACACTTTCATTTCAGTAATTTTCTTCACATTGATCAGTTCCTCTTGACCAAAGATCTTTTTTTCAAATGTATTTATCACAACTCTGTAAAGAATAATGGTATTGGGAGTTACTGCCCTTGACTTTCCAGCCTTCTACCCATTTTTAAGCTGAATGAAGATTCTATATCTTATCAACTGATGTTAGTGGCTCAAGGGAAATCCTGCAAATACATTATAGTTACCTAGCTCAACTGAGTATCTGTCTTCCATCTGTGAAATGCTCATCAATGAAACATGTTTCTCCATTAAATTCGTCTTTGAAATTTTTTAAAGGGGGTGGAACTCATAAAGGGATGGAAAAGGTCAACATTCATGTGTAATCCAGATTAATGTTTTTACATTTTTACATGTATTTTTAAGCCAATAGGAGAGAAATAAAGCATCTAAAAATAGAACCGTCTAGATGCAAACTGCAGTACTTACAGTATAAATTTTATAATTGAGTGACTCATCTTCCTTTGCTTAATAAATTGAAAGTGTCTAGACAGAGAATGGCATCATAAGTGGGGCATATGCTGACCTGGAGCAAAGCAGACAACTGGCCCAATGAGGTTCTAAAAAAGGATCTCACCTGCTCTAGTCTTGAGCAATTCCAAAGAGATCAGGATCACGCTGGTCAAAGCATTGGTAGGAACAGACTGATGTCTGAATAGGAATCAGCTTTAGGTTTTTGCTTATCTTCCAATTCTAAAAAGAAAGATCAAAAATCAAATTAAGATAGTCCCAAGCAGTAGAGTTAGGAGTGGGATCATTTTGTTTTGTGTTTGAGAAAGCTGAGAATGCTCTTAAATTCTTGATTCTACTGCATCTATTGTCTACATTTTAGGATCATAAGCAACCATCAGTAGACCTGGTTTTCTAGTATTTTTTTTTAATAAATAGAAGTTTCAGAACACTTTCTCAGAAGTTTCAGAACATTGACTTCTAAAGAACACATGATTCCATTTATATCTAATTTGTTCTTTTACCATATACAAATAAACAAGCTTAACTAGATGACAAAGGCATATTTAACATTAAACAAAATTTAAATGATGAAAAATGTATATGCACTTTTATCCAAACATTAGTGCATAGTTTGACTATATGATACTAGGGGTGCCTGTGAAAATCATACATGCTAACAAGAACTTGATTCCTATTTGAAAAAGGTTTTAATTATCAAGCAGCAAGTGCCTGCTAAACAGCTTCTTGATTTTGCCTGTGTTCTATACAATTCCTATATGGAAATTCTAATATTGTTTGTTCATTTTCTGTACTATTCATTAAGATCATAGCCAACTGGGTCTCAATCAAGCTAATCAATATATGACTTAAGGTTTTCCATTTCAGATATCTCTTGTTGTACTTCTCTGTGCACAAAATAGGTAGTCAAAATTCTGCCAGCCAATCGAAAGCACATATCTTAATCACAGCCTCAACATTTAAAAGGTCTCCTTTAATTTCCTCCATGTCAAAAAGTGTGGAGAGTAAAACCTTTAAAGTCAACATAGCACTGATTGAAGAAATCTGAAGCAGAGACATATAACTTGAGATTTAATTGGTCAATGATACTACTTAGTTTCGCCAAAAAAATCCTGTGGCAATATCATCACAAACCCCACAAGATATCTGATAACTATTCTGTTCACTTTTCCACCCAAGTTTGAAATCCTATTTAGATGTTTGAAAGATAACCCTTCACTCTCAAGAGAAACAGCCTTCTGATGTTGGCCATGTATGAGAAATGGAAGTCAAAAGTCATAGTACTATCATCCCTACCCGAACAGTGACTAGGAAGTGATATTCTGACCATACCTTATTTTGGACATAAAAGGCCAATGTTTTCCCACAAAGCTGTAAGTCAATCAGTAGGTATTTCCTGAACTCTCTGGTGAACATCTTTATTTTGCCTTTCAGGTGCTCATTTCCCACATTGAGGGCACAAGAGCTCATCTATTTTTTGGACAAATAGTTCTTCTATCTGCGACCTTCATACATACACACATACAAACATACATACATACATACATACATACATACATACATACATACATACATACATTGGGAGAGAACTATTCATTCCACTACTCAGTCAGCATGAACAGATAATCTCTGACCACTGTGATTAGTCTATATATGCACATATCCCAGCAACAACCAACAAAACCAGAGAACATCAACTCTGGACTTGGGTACCCCTAAAAGAGAGTACTCCCTCTTCTGAAGGGCACTGTTTAAGAAGTTCCTACACAAAAATAAAGGCAAGAGGAAAAATGAGCAAAAGAAATAATTTTTTTTAAATGACAAATAAAAACCAATAGATGACAAATTTGGGATCTTCATCTAGGCATGTTCAGCAAGACCCATACAACAAGAACACAGAGAAATTGTAAGTGATCTAAAATTTGCTTGGATTAGGCAAAGTGCCAAAAAATATAAAATATATAGTGAATAACCTCTGCCTCCAAGAATTTTCTCAGGAGTTAGTTGGAGAGATAAGAAATAAACTGAAATAAGTAGAAACATATGGCTAAGCCAAGTAGTAATCTCTATAAGACCACAGAAAAGGGAGATACCATACCAGGCTATGGATGAATGAAGAGTTTACAGATAAAGAAAAGGTGAACTGGTTTCAGACAGATGACTTAGCTAGCATATGGCTAACTGCGAGAGAGACAAAAGAATATTTCTAAGGGTGAACTTCAAAACAAAAACTCAAAAATGTACTTAGCATATCTGGGAAACAAAACAAGGAAAGCAATAAATGAATCATAAAATACTGAATTATGTGCTCTCAATAATAAATACACTAGATCAAAAATAAAAGAAATTATTCATTTTGTAATGATAGACGTATTTTAAGTCTATAATGATATAATGTCATCCCAGAATCGTTTTAAGCCGATTCTGGGATGACATTATATCACTTTAGATGGTGTGAACTTAATGTTGAAATGATGGTGTGAGAACTAATGGCAAAAACCAAAACTAAATGTGCATTCCATAAAGTAGACAAGTCTCTAGTCTAAAGAAAGGAAACAGTTATTTTCTACTCCATTATGGTATATTAAAAATAAACCATTCCATATCTTCTTTAATTAGCACGTATTTGAGACATGAAATAAAGCCAAGAACCAAGAGATAATACGAGAAACAATATAAATCAGGGAAGCTATATTGTGGGTCTAACTAGCACGCTTTGCTCTAGTTTTTCCTTGAGGTGAAAAGTTTATACTAAAAACTCTTCATGGTGTTTCCTCTTTCCACTGTGGCTTTTGCATTCCCCTTGTGTCATTAAGAAACTGTCAGGGAAGAATGTGGTTTGGCTCCTGCTACAAGCAGGAATGCAAACTTTCTTTACCCCTTCTCAGGAGAATGATTATTTATTGTTTAGTTGTTTATAATAGAATTAATTGTTCATCTTTTTTTGCTGTTTATTACTCTAATAATACAACACTTCTCAGGGATTTGGACTGATTTCTGGGAATTATACTGAGGAAAAAAACTGACATAATTCCCTGATACCACAATTTTTCATACAAAATCATCATCTTCTGTACTGTTTTGTGAAACAAATAAAGTTATCCAAGGTATTTCAGATAAATGCTCATTTAAACTCCTGTCTGCCTGTGTGTCATCACAGTATTATTTGTACTGATATGACACATGTCATATGAAATGACCTTGTTGCAAAGGAATGATGGTACTCCTTCCTAGAAAGTACCTTCTTCACACATGTGAATTAAGAAACCTTATGACTCTGTCAAAAATAATTACCACTTTTGTGGCTAGCTAATAAAAGTTAAAACACAAAACATCACCATATAATGAGAAATAAAGTGCCAAACTAGACAACTTATCCTACCAAGTTAAAACCTCCAGTGACAGGAATATATCACATCTGTTGAATCATTGGCCAAAGGGGTCCCATGGACCCACCTAATACTGCAGGCTATTTCCAAGGCTATTGACTGCTCTCCACAACATGATGATAAGACTCTATTGTATAAGAAAACATTTACTTATGTCATTGAGCATGGAGAATTGGAACTGGTGTTTTCACCCCTACTGATAAACATTTTGGTGCTAGAAGTTATTCTGTATACTGTAGTATGCAGACTGGAAAGATAAATATCAATATTACCTAGCAACACAAGAAATGTAAAATAAAAATTGTGAAAATCCTCCAGAAGTTATAAAGAACAAAGCAGTAGAAATTTTTTCTGACCCAAATAGCCTTGATTTTAGCTCAATGAAACTCATATTGAATTTATCATCCATGAAACAATCCATCTTGTTAAGATGCTCAGTTTGTGGTAACCTGATATAAATAAATAAATTGGCCAATAAATGATTTGCCAATGAGCTGAGGCAGGAAATAGGAAGTGGGAGTTCCAGTAGAGAGAGTAGAATTCTGGGACAGAGTTGCAAGAGATTTGCCCTGAACCCTGAGGAAACTGAGAAGAGGTAACTCACCATGTGGCACTCATAGAATAGAATAAACAGGTTAATTAAGTTACAAATTAGTCAGAGAACATGCCCAAGCTTACAGCCAACTTATAGAGATGCAATATATTGAATTAAGAGTAAGATTATGTTTAATGCTACCTCATAACAATGTTAAACAACAAATTGTATATCTCACTTTGTAGAGTCTGAAGAAATAGGATATGAACCCATGTTGATACACCATACTATTGATGCATATTTACAATTCCAATAGGTTTCTGCCTTAAATTCTGAAAAGACTGATTCTAAAATTGAATGTTTATTAGAGATGCTGGTTATCTTGAAAATTCCTTTGCAGATTGAAGTTGATGATACTTTAACATATGTATCCATTAGAATATAACAATTTTGGAGACATTATAGAATAAAACCTGTTACAGATAATTCTTACAATCCTACAGGTCAAGCAATTATAAAAGCTCTAACTGAACTTTAAAGGAAGTGCTCAGAGAACAGAAGGGGAATATGAGATCTCCCAGAGATAGATCAAATATTAGCTTATGGACTTTAAGATTTTACCTGTCAATGAGACAGATAACAAACTGTTGAGAGACATTGGACTATGGAAAAAAACTGCTGAAATAAATCAGCATGTTTATATTAAGGATGTCCTAACCTCAGAACTGAAGGAAGGAAATGTGTTATTTTGGGAGTGAGATTTTTACCTTTGTTTCAACAAGAGAAGAAAACCTGTGAGTTTGAAAAAAATAAAATTTGACAGGGGGAGACCCCTTGAAGATCTTGGCTGCAAACAGAAGTAAATCATGAAGACCAACAAAACAGGTAACTTGTATTGCTGATCCTTCTATGTGGGAACAGCTCTGAGACTGGATGAGACATAAAACATCTCCAGTGAGATCTTCAGCTATACACAGCCAATAAACCTTGTGTGATACAAAATTCTATTGACTTATGCCATCCTTTTAAATGTCATAAATAGATATTTATATTACAGTTTGGTTATACAGTCCCAACTAACTTATAAAGAAAGTTAGTGCTTTACCTGCTCTAACAGTGAGCAAAGAATCATCTTTAACTGAATTGTGCACATTGCACATTCTGTACATATATTAATGCAGAAATGTATATTACTTGTGAAAGTTTATATATTTATACACACCAATGAAGTTAAATGGCCCTGACAAGATTCACCCTCAGGGATGCTGAGAAGGAAGCTGAAATACTGAGACATATTTGTTCCAGTATTCTGCATGATCGTACCTCAGAGTGTCTCAATGCTTTTTCCTGAAAAATCTACATCCAGGAAATTTCAAAACAGTTAGTTAGATGGTCTAGCATCATGAACTATTCCAGTCAAGACTTCAGGTGATCCCTAAACTTCTTTCTCAGCAGATAGAGACTGGATAGCAAATATTACAGCTAGCTTTATTTTCTTTCTTTCTTTTTTATATACAGCTAGCTTTCTTAAGAGAAATCAATATCCCATGTTTCTTTGGGCCTACAAAAAGGAAAGATAATGTCCCCAATCATCAGAAAGCAATTTTAAGGGAGTGACAGCCCCAGTCACAAGAGTTGGGGTAAATGGTTTCTGGTTATTAAATACATGATGAATGATAGATACTTGTCTTCATTTAGCAGAGAATGGCCTTATCTGGCATCAATGGAAGGGGAGGCCCTTGGTCCTGTGAAGGCTCAATGCCCCAGTGTAGAGCAACGCTAAGACAGTGAGGCAGGAGTGGATCAGTGGGTAGGGGAGCACCCTCATAGAAGCAAGGTAAAGGGGGATGGGATAGAGGGTTTGCAGAGGGGAAACCAGTAAAGGGGATACCATTTGAAATGTAAATAAACAAAATAACCAATAAATAAATAAATAAATAGAAGGGGTTGGTTGTAAGTTGTTACAATCTTGAACAAAGAGGAAACGAAGTAAGGGAGATTAGATTCAGAGATTTCTTTTTCTCTTTCTTTTTCTTCAATCCTTTCTATCCTATCTAATGTTAGAGGAAAAGAGGATAAGGGAGAAAAGGGAAAAGGAGCAAATATAAGATTAATGCAGGAATAATAGGAATAAAGATTAGAGTATTGAATTTACTCAAAATATAGAGCTGTCACAAGACAAAAATCTTACATTGATTTAGATTTTTGCATACTGATACAGTTAAGGCTATACTTTATGTATGTATATAGGTTTCAGTTCTTTTTTAAAATGTTGTTTCTTTTTTAAAAATGATTTATTTATTATTTATTATATGTAAGTACACTGTAGCTGTCTTCAGAAACCCCCAGAAGAGGGCATCAGATCTCATTATGGATGGTTGTGTGCCACCATGTGGTTGCTGGGATTTGAACTCAGGACCTTCAAAAGAGCAGTCAGTGCTCTTAACCACTGAGCCATCTCTCCAGCCCCATTTCAATTCTTTTATAAGGTATTATAAAAGAATTTTAAAGTTCAATGTAAAGTTCTAGTCCTTGATAACTGCTATTACAAACTGTTTAGAATAATTAAGAAATACAGGTTAGCAGTCAGATAATCAAACTCATGGTCATGTTAGATTCTAGTCTAGTTAATTACAATAAAATGTTTTCATAGTAATAGCTAAAATAGTAATAGCTAAAAAGTCAACATTTACCTATTCAGGTATACAGTATATAGATGGTCTTCAAAAACTACAGAGATCTACAGAAAATGTCATTTAAGGATGTTTTAGTAACCAAAGGTTTTTTGACAAAGATACAGGTCTATTCCTGATAGCACCACAATTCTACCTCAAAGATGATGCTGGGCATCAAAGAACATCCTTATGGACTTTGCTTCAAGCTAGCCACTGGGCAAGAAACTGCCCTTGCTTCAACTGCTGACAGTATGCTGTCTGAACTGGACAAGTGAGATGCAGGGAAGTCAACTGCTGAGATTTACCAAGACAGGGTAAGAAGTCCTCCACATTTCCTGCTTCACAGAAAAGTTTGTCAGATATTCTGGGTCATAAGTCCAAAGATGGTGTTCCAAAAACAGAGAAATTTGGGCAAACAGCCAGTTTTATCTGTCCTGCACTTCCAGAATACTCAGGTAACATGTGTTCTCAGATTTCTGATGGGGTTGAAGACTAGATAGTCATAGTCTTACAATTAATCTTAAATGTTTAGGATTGTAGAAAAATGTTTTAAAGTCAAGAAGATATTTTCAGATTGGTAACACAAGTTATGACAGAAATTGATTTAGGTACAGAAATCTTACCATGATAGGACAGATAGTAGATACTTTCTCCAAGGTTGTCAAATACATATGGACTGGACATTATGAATATAATATTACCTGATAGTTTTCATTTTTGCTATTATTGTTTATAGCTTACTTTTGAGAAAGAGAAAGACTCTTTTATTAGACTAAAGGGGGGAAATGTAGAGAGAATCTCTTGTTTACTGTATGGAAGCACCACCTGTCAATAAAAAGCTGATTGACTAATGAGTTAAGGCAGGAAATAGGAGATGGAAGTTCTGGTAGAGAGAGAGAGAGGAATTCTGGGATAGAGTCAATCACAGGGGGAGATTCTCCCAGGACTCTGAGAAGACAAATGCATGAAACTGAGAAGAGGTAACTAGCTCTGTATCATTCATAGAATAGAATAAACAGGTTAATTAAAAGTTATGAGATAGTCAAGGGACATGCCCAAGTTCATATGCATTTTTCATACATAATTACCTCTCAGTATTATTATTTCCAGAACTGGGGCATGGGTGTAAAATCCTACAGTTAAACAACACAGGTCTTGTGTTCCAAATTAACAGGATTTGCAAAAGCCATAAGACCTCCTTCTTCACATGGAATACACATACTTTGGAGCTAGAAGATGAATTGCTTTGATCCTTTAATTGATGAGGAAACCCATCCATATATTGAGAAAGTAAATGACTTAGGGAACATTCATTGCTACCATCCACAAAGGATGAGAATTCAAGGCCACTAGATTATATATATGTATTAGTCATAATATGTCTCCAAGCATCCTTCACTAACAAGTAATTTTGACCACCATGCTCAATAATCTAACAACATAACACTTGGAGGGATGTGTAGATGAAGGTTATTGAAATGCTGGTTCTACCTTGTGCTACACATGCTCAATTGAATTATCTAGATATTTCTTAGTAATCAACATGACTAAGGTGAAACATTTATTTGAATTATGTAGATATCACTTGAAATTTGACCTATCAATGATAAAATTTGGGCTATGCTTCCAGAATAGGCTCCCTTCTGGATGAATCTTTCTCCTTTGCATTCCTCTCAGACATTCTTCATATATGATTGCCAACTTTTGTCATCCTTCCTTCCCAGGATGTTCCCACCTCCATGTATTTCCACTGCTACACATTATGCCTGCACAAGACAATCACTTTATGTTTTATTAGCACCTTTTCTCTTCAGCTTCAATTAATCCAGCACACGCTGCCAAACAATCCTAAACCATAGCATATACACCGACTTGTAGTTCCATACACACTAGACTTAGTTCATTCTTCTTAGTGTATTCTTTGACAGGTTTATATAATTTTTCACCAATTATTCATAATGTCTCCTACTCCCAAATCTATAAATGAATCTTGTTGCTGTACACCATGCTCCTTCTGTGTTGTTCCCTGGTCCTAACTTCTCTCTGCTTCCTTAGTCATATATCTGAATTCTACCTATTTCAAGAAAAGGTATCCAGAACACTTTTCAGGACAGATATTATGCAATGATTTTACCATCCACATTGAAACTTTCACATGATTGATCTCTAACCCTCATGTAGAATTATCCTTTAGTACTAGGACATCTTTAGAGTTTAAACTCAAACCTTAAACTGAGCAGGTCCCCAGTAAAACTTCATATAGCACCAGGACTTTCCTGCTTAAAGTATGTTCTCAAATATTTACAGAGTGACTAAAATAATCTCTAAAATCTGAGATATATATTCATAATGTTAACTCTTCAAAACCAGTACTGACTGCACTAGCATTTGGTATGCTCTGAAGTTAACTACCCCATCCAGGAACCATCAGCATAGGCCAAGGATAGGTCAGGTTTCCTGCTATTTTTTCCAGCTATTAAGTATGTTCACTTTTACTCTCAAAATTACCTTTCTTTAATAACACTCTCTATGGTTGTTCGGCTTTAAGATAGTTTGGACTGTAGTAAGGGAAGAAAATGGAAACAAATAAACAAACAACATCAAAAACAGAGTCAGCCATCTACTGAGCTAACTGGCTTTCTTTCCACTATATTTTGATCCTGCTCCCCACTAGTCTCTGCTGCATAGGAATACCTTTAACTTTCCTGGGGGTGATTCAAAGTTTTCAGTAATGAATATTTTTGAATAAATAAACTAAAGTTGACTACAATTTCAGAACTTTTACAAGAAACAAATCAAAGAATCCAATGAAATTATGCTTCTAGGCCACCAGTTTAAGAACTAAAGGGAAAAGTCTCTAGAAGGAAAAAAGGATTCAGAGTTCTCAGAAGTGGGAGAGACTAAAGAACACTATGTGGATTCATTTATTATCTGTAATTATCTTCTGCAATTTTATGACTAAAGTAATATGGGACATGCATTATCATTTCAATTTGCTGAACAATAAATACTATTACTTTCACAACCATTTAGAATTTGAAGCAGGATGCCTTCTGATCTTCTCTCTGTCTAATGTACATTAAATTGGCTAACCACTGCACAAATGTATTAAGACCCACATTCATTTTCACAGCTGACTAGTTGAAATGATCAGCCTCATAAATGAATGTCAGTGGTATCTTAACAGTAATAACTTTTTTATAGCAAAGTAAGAGTTTACTCTATAAGTAATGGGTAAAGTTATTAAATGTAATATTATATTATGCCTCATTCCTGGCAGGTTGTTATAAAAAGGAATTAAGGTTAAAATAAAGTTTAATTTATTTTCGTAAAGAAGATGAACATTTTCACTCATTTATGCTGAGACCTCCTCACACTAATCTCTTCTGAGAATAGTTTTAATTACATTACATCATTCAATACAGGCCTGAGTGTTCATGCTCCAAGCCGATCCTTGCCTAAACTCTTAAACTTTAACGGAATCTGGGGGAATGTTAAATTCAACTAAAGAAACCTTCATATGAATATTTTGGGCACAGGATCACTCAAGAGTTTGGAAAGAACTTTACAAGAATATTTAAGTTACTTGATCAAATGTGGCCAAAGTTACTAGTAACTAAACATGATTAGTTCTGACACTTTGTCAAAGATTCCTGCTGAAAGAGCAATTAAACTGAAAAGTCTTATTTCTGAGGGCTAACAACTCAGATAATTACAACATATTGAAAAAACCAAATTGAGTAAATTGTCGAATGACACTTTTCATCCCTTACTTACAGCTGGTCATCTCACTAGTTTAGAAGGCAAACATGATGCAATACTACATTCACCTGAACAGAAGCCATTTCAATTTGAAATTTTGGGTTTGTTTAATTTTTCTTTTTCTGTTCTATGTCAGGAATAAAGACTCATTTTTTTCTCATTCAATGGCTCCCTCTTTTTGACGCAAACCCAGTTTGAAGCAAAATGTTCAGTGCAGCATAACAGCAGCCAGGCACTAGCATTACCAAATGGGTTCTCCAATCA
Source organism: Tokudaia tokunoshimensis (assembly GCA_036184795.1). Lineage (NCBI taxonomy): Eukaryota > Metazoa > Chordata > Mammalia > Rodentia > Muridae > Tokudaia > Tokudaia tokunoshimensis. Next base: position 2,633,444 of record BTHU01000005.1, read on the forward strand.
TGATGAAGTATTTATTATAAAGGACAGCACTCTCTGAGATTATTTCCTGAATGGATAATTAAATAATTAATTTTTTAATAAAAAGAGAAGGAGGCTTCTAGGCAATGTTCAATATTCTACTGCTGTGAAGAGATACTGTGACCACAGCAACTCTTAAAAAGAAAACCATTTAATTGGGGCTGGCTTACTTTCCATGGGTTTAGTGCATTATCATCATGGAGAGGAGTATGACAGCAATACAGGCACTAATGGTGCTGAGAAGCAGATAAGAGTTCTACATTTGGACTGGCAGGCAGCAGGAAGAGACACAGACACTGGGACTAGCCTTAGCATTTGAAACTCCAAAGGCCATCCAAGTGACACACTTCCTCCAATGAGGCCATATCTAATCCCAGAAGTCTATACCTCCTAATCTCAGTCACATAGTGCCAGTCCCTAATGACCAAGTAACCAAATGTATGAACATATGTGGACCATTCCTACTCAAACCACCACATTCGCCAACACTATGCCAATAATGTCATTATCATCCCCAGATATTCTGCACACACTTCTACACTGTAAACAAACAGTGAGGCACTAATAATACATGTTCCAATTGTCCATCTGGCCAGGTACATTCAAAAATCATTTTGATTTTTCAAATTTAATCTTAAATACCCTAAAATTTTGTGTATAATGATTAATTAGTTCACAATAGGGATGATAAACATATACTTTTTCACTGTTGAGTACTTACTAACAGCATGAGTTTAATTTTTTTTTATTTTTATTTTTTGCTGAGACAGTTACTGAGACCACATACCAGGCAAGAGCTCTTACACTGGCATACATCACATGCCCACTTCCTAACTTTTCATAGGATTAAAATCAATGGTTGTGGGCCGCCATCTTTTCTCCTGTGATTGAGCAGACAGGTGCAGCCAGGAACACAGTGAACACCCAAGTGTAAGATCACTTGGGACAGAGTTGGCCAGGGTCCCACCTGCACCCAGGAACTGGGAAGCACTGACACAGCTGTCTGTGCACCTCTCCAGCTAGGGGACATCTGCTCTGCAAGGAGTCCTGCAGTCAGAGGTGAGGCCACCATCTTCACTCCTGCAACTGAGCAGGCTGTTAACAGCCAGGAACGCAGAGAACAACCGAATGTAAGATCACTTGGTACTCGGTCCATTAGGGCCCCACTTGCACCCAGGAGCTGGGCAGTGCCACAGCCCTCTGTGCACATATTCTGCCAGGGGACATCTATCCTGCAGAGAGTCCTGCATTTAGAGGGGGTCCCGCAATTAGAGGTGAGGTGGCCATCTTTGCTCCTGTGACTGACCAGACAGGTACAGCAAGGTATGCAGGGAACACCAGAGTGTAAGATCGCTTGGGACATGGCCCACCAGGGCCCCACTTGAACTAATGAGCTGGGCAGCCACACAGCACTCTGTGCCAGGGGAAAGCTGGTCACCCAGGGGTGCTGAGATAGGCTTGCAGGCACTCAGGAGGAACAAGCACCAACCAGTGAGAGCAGGACCAACTAACACCAGAGATAACCAGATGGCAAAAGTCAAACATAGGAATGTTATAACAGAAATCAAGGCAATATGGCACCATCCGAACCCAATTCTTAACACAACAGCAAGTCCTGGATACCCCAGCACACCAGAATAGGGAGATTTGGATTTAAAATCACAGCTTGTGATGCTGATAGAATGCTTCAAGGACATAAATAACTCCCTTACAGAAATAAAGGAGAACACAAGTAAACAGGGAGAAGCCCTTAAAAACTACAGGAAACCACAAACAAACAGGTGAAGGTATTAACCAAAACCATCCAGGATCTAAAAAGGGGAGGTAGAAAAAATAAAGAAATCACAAAGGGAAAGAACTCTGAACATAGAAAACCTAGGAAAGAAGTCAGGAGTCATGGTTCCAAGCATCAACAACAGAATACAAGAGACAGAAGAGAGAATCTCAGTTGCAGAAGATACCATAGAAAGCATTGACATAACAGTCAAAGAAAATGCAAAATGCAAAATGCTACTGACCCAAGACATCCAGGAAATCCAGGACAAAATGAGAACAAACCTAAGGATTATAGGTATAGAAGAGAGTGAAGACTTCCAACTTAAAGGACCAGTAAATGTTTTCAACAAAATTATAGAAGAAAACTTCCCTAACCTAAAGAAAGAGATGCTCATGAACATACAAGAAGCCTACAGAACTCCAAATAGATTTGAACAAAAAGGTAATTCCTCCTGTCAAATAATAATTAAAACGCCAAATGTACTAAACAAAGAATGAATATTAAAAGCAGTAAGGGAAAAAGGTTAAGTAATTTATAAAGGTAGACCTATCAGAATTACACCAGACTTCTCACCAGAGACTATGAAAGCCAGAAGAGCCTGGGCAGATGTCATACAGACCCTAAGGTAACACAAGTGCCAACCCAGACTGTTATATCCAGCAAATCTCTCAATTACCATACATGAAGAAACCAAGGTATGACAATAACAAAATTACACAATATCTTTCCACAAATCCAGCCCTTCAAAGGATAATGAATGGAAAACACCAACAAAAGGAGGGAAAATACACACTAGAAAAAGCAAGAAATTGATACGATCAGTGGAGCAGCTGGGACAGGAGTCTTCCCTTCCAGCCACCATCTGCCGCATGGAACCAGGCAGCTCCAAAGCCTTCTGAGCTTAGCCCACCAGAAGAGAATGATCTCCCAGCAACAATTTCACTTCTGAGCACGGAGGTGAAATCTCCACCTTCTCTCTGGAGGGGTACAGTTAGGAGCACACTGGGCATACGATCAGTTGAGTAGCTGGGACAGGAGTCATCCCTTCCATCCGCCATTTGCAGCAGGGAACCAGACAGGTCCAAAGGCTTTGGTGCTTAGCCCACGAGGAGAGAGTGATCTCCCAGCAGCGATTTCAGTTCTCAGTGCGGAGGTGAAATCTCCACCTTCTCTCTGGAGGGGTACAGCTAGGAGCAAACAAGGCATATGATCAGTGGGGCAGCTGGGACAGGAGTCTTCCCTTCCGTCCGCCATTTGCAGCAGGGAACCAGACAGCTCCACAGCCCTCTGTGCACAGACCCTACCAGAAGAGAGTTGGTCTCCCAGGAGTACAGACACAGGTTTACAGGCCCATAGGAGGGGCAAGCTCCAGCCAGAGACAACAAGACCAACTAACACCAGAAATAACCAGATGGTGAAAGGCAAGCACAAGAACCCTACCAACAGAAATCAAGGCTACTTGGCAACATCAGAGCCCAGTTCTCCCACCACAGCAAGTCCCGGATACCCCAACACACTGGAAAAGCAAGAGTTGGATTTAAAGTCTCTTCTCACGATGCTGTTAGAGGACATCAAGAAGGACATAAATAACTCCCTTAAAGAAATACAGGAGAACATGGGTCAAATAATAAAAGCCCTTAAAGAGGAAACACAAAAATCCCTGAAAGAAATACAGAGGAGCATGGGTGAACAGGAAGAGGCCCTTAAAGAGGAAACACAAAAATACCTGAAAGAATTACAGGAAAACACAAACAAACAAGTGAAGGAACTGAACAAAACCATCCAGGATCCAAAAATGGAAGCAGAAGAAATAAAGGAATCACAAAGTGAGACATCTCTGGAGATAGAAAATCTTGGAAAGAATTCAGGAGCAAGCATCAACAACAGAATACAAGAGACAGAAGAAAGAATCTCAGGGGCTGAAGATACCATAGAAAACATTGACTCAACAGTTAAAGAAAATGCAAAATGCAAAAAGCTCCTGAGCCAAAACATCCAGGAAATCGAAGACAAAATGAGAAAAACAAACCTAAGGATTATAGGTACAGAAGAGAATGAAGATTTCCAACTTAAAGGGCCAGTAAATATCTTCAACAAAATTATAGAAGAAAACTTCTCTAACCTAAAGAAAGAGATGTCCATGAATATACAAGAAGCCTACAGAACTCCAAACAAACTGGACAAGACCAGAAAGTCCTCCCGGCACATAATAATCAAAACACCAAATGCACTAAACAAAGAAAGAATATTAAAAGCAGTAAGAGAAAAAGGTCAAGTAACCTATAAAGGCAGGCCTATCAGAATTACACCAGACTTCTCACCTGAGACGATGAAAGCCAGAAGATCCTGGGCAGATCTCATACAGACCCTAAGAGAACACAAAGGCCAGCCAAAACTACTATACCCAGCAAAACTCTCAATTACCATAGATGGAGAAACCAAAATATTCCATGATAAAACCAAATTTACACAATATCTTTCCACAAATCCAGCCCTACAAAGGATAAAAGATGGAAAACGGCAACATGAGGAGGGAAACTACACCCTAGAAAAAGCAAGAAAGTAATCTTTTTCCAATAAACTCAAAAGAAAGTAACCACACAAACATAAAAAGAACATCAAAAATAACAGGAAGCAACAATCATTATTCCTTAATATCTTATAACGTCAATAGACTCAATTCCCCAACAAAAAACATAGTCTAACAGAGATGTTTTTCATGTGGATCTTCGATTTTATCAGAAAATGTTTGTGACTCCTCTTTCAATTTAGTAATGCTTTTTGTGTCTACCATTTTGACTGTATTATTTTCCATGATAATCTTTAATTTTACCATTTTTTCTGTGCATTTCTTTGATTTTGTCGGAGGTGTTTTTCATGTAGATCTTCGGTTTCATCAGGGTAGGGGGTGTTTGTAGTTCCACTTTCAATCAATTTAGGAATATTTTTGTGCCTACCATTTTGTCGGCATAATTGTCCATGATAATCTTCAATTTTAACGTTTTTCTGCATTTTTCTTCAATTTTATCAGAAATATTTTCCATGTGGATCTTCGGTTTTATCAGACAATGTCTACAATTTTGCTTTCAATCAACTTAGGAACATTCTTAACATTTTTTTTATATATTCCTTCAATTTTATCAGAGATATTTTCCATGTAAATCTTCAATTTTATCAGAAAATGTTTATAATTCCACTTTCAAAAACTTAGAAATATTTTTATGCCTACCATTTTATCTGTATAATTTTCCATGATAATCTTGAATTTTACTGTTTTTCCATATATTTTTTCAATTTTATCAGAAATATTTTCCTTGTAAATCTTCAATTTTATCAGAAAATGTTTATAATTCTACTTTCAAACAACTTAGGAATATTTTAATTCCCACCAATTTATCTGTATAAATTTCTTCAATTTTATCAGAGATATTTTCAATGTAAATCTTCAGTTTTATCAGAAAATGTTTTTACTGCTACTTTCAATCAATTTAGGAATATTTTTATGCCTACCATCTTATCTGTATAATTTTTCATGAAATAGATTTAACGTGTTTTTCTATATATTTCTTGAGTTTTATCAGAAATATTTTCCTTGTAGAATTTCAATTTTATCAGAAAATGCTTATAATTCCACTTTCAACCAACTTAGGAATACTTTTATGCCTACCATTTTATCTGTATAGTTTTTCCATGAAATAGTCAATCTTAACTTGTTTTTCTATATATTTCTTCAATTTTATCAGAGATATTTTCCATGTATATTTACACAATGGAATACTACTCCGCAATAAAAAACAATGAATTCATTAAATTCTTAGGTAAATGGGGAACAGGGGGAGGGAAGAGGGCTTATGGGACTTTCGGGGAGGGGGGTAACCATGATATCATTTGAAATATAAATAAAGAATATAGAAAATTAAAAAAAAGAAAAAGAAAAAGCAGGAAACTAATCTTCTTTCAACACACCCAAAAGAAGATAAGAGCACAAACATAAAAATTACATCAAAAACAGCAGGAAGCATCAAGCACTTTTCCTTAATATCTCTTAACATCAATGGACTCAATTCCCCAATAAAAAGACATAGACTAACAGACTGGATACATAAACAGGACCCAACATTTTGCTGCATACAGGAAATGCATCTCAGTGTGAAAGACAAACACTACCTCAGAGTAAAAGGCTCCTAAACAGTTTTCCAAGGAAATGGTACCAGGAAACAAGCTGGAATAGCCATTATAATATCTAATAAAATACACTTTCAACCAAAAGTCATCGAAAAAGACAGAGAAGGACACTTTATACTCATCAAAGGAAATATATACCACAATGAACTCTAAATTCTGAACATCGATACTCCAAACACAAGGGCACCCTCATTCGTAAAAGACACTTCACTAAAGCTTAAAGGGCACATTGCACTTCCACAATAATTGGGGTGACTTCAACACCCCACTCTCCTCAATGGACAGATTAGAGAAACACAAAATAAACAGAGACACAGTGAAACTAACAGAAGTTTTGGACCAAATGGATTTAATAGATATCTACAGAACATTTTCATCTTAAATCAAAAGAATATACCTTCTACTCAGCACCACATGTAACCTTCTCCAAAATTGACCATATAATTGGTCACAAAACAGACCTCAACAGATATAAGAAGATCGCACTAATCCCATGCCTCCTATCAGATCACTATGGAGTAAGGGTAGTTTTCAATAGCAACAAAAACAACCGAAAGCCCACATACACAAGGAAGCTTAACAATGCTCTACTAATGATACATTGGTCAAAGAAGAAATAAGTCAAAGACTGATCTTTGCTCCAGTGACTGGGAAGTTGGGACAGCCAGGTTCTGAGACAGACAGGCTTAATATCGCTTGGGTCTCGGGCGGCTTGTGTGTGTGCGGCTCCCAAGTGCGGAGCTGATCTGGAGTAACCAGCGCGCCAGCTCTGCTGTGGGACTTCTGCCTGGCAGAGGGACCCCGCACTGGGCGGGAGCCTACCAGTTTTCCTTCCGCGACCTCTGTTCCCGCAGACTGCACTGAAGAGACAGGTACCCAGGCTCTCTCTCCCCAATATAACATCACTTGGGACACGGCCTGTTGGGGCTTGCATCTGCGCCCGAGAACGGGTCAGCTCTGTGGTCGTCTGGGTGCCAGATCAGCAGACCATCGCATCTACAGGGTGAGCGGCGCAAGGGAGAGTGTGCAGATTGCACTCTGCCATCTTTGCTCCAGTGACTGGGAAGTTGGGACAGCCAGGTTCTGAGACAGACAGGCATAATATCTCATGGGTTTCGGGCGGCTTGTGTGTATGCAGCTCCCAAATGCTGGGCTGATCTGCAGTAACCAGCGCGCCAGCTCTGCTGTGGGACTTCTGCCTGGCAGAGGGACGCCCCCTCTCCCCCCTAGGAGAGATCACACACCCCTGCACAGGGCAGGAGCCTACCAGCCTCCCTTTGGCGACCTCTGATCCAGGAATCCACTAGGCTGAGCCTTTGGATGTGCAAGGCCTCCCCAATATAAGATCACTTGGGGCAAGGCACATTAGGGCTCCAAAGTCACTCAGGAGCAGGCAGGCCCCAGAAATCGGTGCCAGGGGAATCCTGGTAAACCGGGGGGGGGGGCAGAAATAGCTTTGCAGGCTCAGAGGAGGTCCAACCAACAGCCAGTGGCAGCAGGACCAACTAACATCAGAGGTATCCAGATGGCAAAAGGCAAACGTAGGAATCTTACTAACAGAAATCAAAGTAATGTGGGACCATCCGAACCCAACTCTCCAACAGCAGCAAATCCTGGATACCCCACCACACCCGAAAGACAAGATCTGGATTTAAAATCACTTCTCATGATCCTATTAGAGGATCACAAGAAGGACACAAATAAATCTCATAAAGAGTTACAGGAGACCATGAATCAACGGTTAGAAGCCCTTACAAAGGAAACACAAAAATCGCTTAGAGAAATGCGGGAGAACATGGATCAAAAGATGGAGGCGCACAAGGAGACAACACAAAAATCGCTTAACGAGATGAATCAATGGGTAGATGCACTCACAAAGGAATCACAAAAATTGCATAAAGAAATGCAGAAGAATATGGGTCAACAGACGGATGCCCATAAGGAGGCAACACAAAAATTGCTTAAAGAAATGAATCAACGGTTAGATGCCCTTACAAAGGAAACACGAGAACTGCTTAAAGAAATGCAGGAGACAATGGATCAACAGATGGATTCCCATGAGGAGGAAACACAAAAATCACTCAGAGAAATGCAGGAGAACGTGGGTCATCAGGAAGAAATCCTGAAAGAGGCAATGCAAAAATACCTTAAAGAAATACAGGAAAATACAAACAAACAAGTGAAGGATCTCAGCAAATCCATCCAGGAACTAAAAAAGGAAGTAGAAACAACTAAGAAATCACAAAGGGAGACAACTTTGGAGATAGAAAACCTTGGGAAGAAATCAGGAGTCATAGATGCAAACATAAACAACAGAATACAAGAGATGGAAGAAAGCATCTCAGGTGCTGAAGATTCCATAGAAAGCATCGACTCAACAGTCAAAGAAAATGCAAAAATGCAAAAAACGTGTAACCCAAAACATCCAGGAAATCCAGGACACAATGAGAAGACCAAACCTAAGGATTATAGGTATAGATGAGAGTGAAGATTTGCAACTTAAAGGGCCAGTAAACATCTTCAACAAAATTATGGAGGAAAACTTCCCTAACTTAAAGAGAGAGATGCCGATGAACATACAAGAAGCCTACAGAACTCCAAACAGACTGGACCAGAACAGAAATACCTCCCGTCACATAATAATCAAAACACCGAATGTTCTAAACAAAGAAAGAATACTAAAAACAGTAAGAGAAAAGGGCCAAGTAACATACAAAGGAAGACCTATCCGAATCACATCAGACTTCTCACCAGAGACTATGAAAGCCAGAAGATCCTGGGCAGATCTCATGCAGACACTAAGACAGCACAAATGCCAGCCTAGACTACTATACCCAGCAAAACTCTCAATCACCATAGATGGAGAGACCAAGATATTCCATGATAAAACCAAATTTTCACAATATCTTTCCACAAATCCAGCCCTGCAACGGATAATAGGTGGAATCCTCCAATACAGGGAGAGAAACAACACCCTGGAAAAATGAGATAATAACTTTCTTGAATCAAACCCAAAAGTAGATAACCACTCAAACATAAAGATAGCGTCAAGAATGGCAGATGGCAATAATCACTATGCCTTAATCTCTCTTAATATCAATGGTCTCAATTCCCCAATTAAAAGACATAGACTAGCAGACTGGATACGTAAACAGGACCCAGCATTTTGCTGCATGCAGGAAACGCACCTCAGTGTCAAAGACAAACACTACCTCAGAGTAAAAGGCTGGAAAACAATTTTACAAGCAAATGGCCCCAAGAAACGAAGTGGAGTAGCCATCCTAATATCAGATAAAATTGATTTTCAACCTAAAGTCATCAAAAAAGACACAGAAGGACACTACATACTGATCAAGGGAAAAATCCACCATCAAGAACTCTCAATTCTGAATATCTATGCTCCAAATGCAAGGGCACCCTCATTCGTAAAAGAAACTTTACTAAAACTCAAAGCACACATCTCACCGCACACAATAATAGTGGGTGACTTCAACACCACGCTCTCTGAAATGGATCATTTAGGAAAGCAGAAACTAAACAGGTACACAGTGAATCTAACTGAAGCCTTGGACCAAATGGAACTAACAGATATATATAGAACATTTCATCCTAGAGCTAAAGAATACACCTTCTTCTCAGTTCCTCATGGTACCTTCTCCAAAATTGACCATATAATTGGTCACAAATCAGACCTCAACAGATACAAGAAGATAGAAATAATCCCATGCCTCCTATCAGATCACTATGGAATAAGGGTGGTCTTCAATGGCAACAAAAACAAAAGAAACCCCGCGTACACATGGAGGCTGAACAATGCTCTACTCAATGATAACTTGGTCAAGGTGGAAATAAAGAAAGAAATCAAAGACTTTTTGAAAGTTAATGAAAATGAAGGCACAACATACCCTAATTTATGGGACACAATGAAAGCAGTGCAAAGAGGAAAATTCATAGCCCTGAGTGCCGCCAAAAAGAAACGGGAGACAGCATACACTAACAGCTTAATGGCACACCTGAAAGCCCTGGAACAAAAAGAAGCAAATACAGCAAAGAGGAGTAGAAGGCAGGAAATCATCAAACTCAGGACTGAAATCAATCAAGTAGAAACAAATAAAACCATACAAAGAATCAAAAAAACGAGGAGTTGGTTCTTTGAGAAAATCAACAAGATAGATAAGCCCTTAGCCAGACTAACCAGAGGGCACAGAGACAGTATCCAAATTAATAAAATCAGAAACGAAAAGGGAGAGATAACAACAGAAACTGAGGAAATTTAAAAAATAATCAGATCCTACTACAAAAACCTGTATTCAACACAACTAGAAAATCTTGAGGAAATGGACAATTTCCTTGACAGATTCCAAGTACCAAAATTAAATCAGGATCAAATAGACCATCTAAACCGTCCTATAACCCCTGAAGAAATAGAAGTTGTCATTGGAAGTCTTCCAACCAAAAAAAGCACAGGTCCAGATGGTTTTAGTGCAGAATTCTATCAGACCTTCAAAGAAGACCTAACACCAATACTCTTCAAACTGTTCCATAAAATAGAAACAGAAGGAACACTACCCAACTCGTTCTATGAAGCCACAATTACACTAATACCAAAAGCACACAAAGATCCGACAAAGAAAGAGAATCTCAGGCCAATCTCTCTTATGAATATCGATGCAAAAATACTCAATAAAATTCTTGCCAACCGAATCCAAGAACACATTAAAACGATCATTCACCACGATCAAGTAGGCTTCATCCCAGGGATGCAGGGATGGTTCAATATAAGGAAATCCATCAATGTACTCCACTACATAAACAATCTCAAAGAAAAAAACCACATGGTCATCTCATTAGATGCAGAGAAAGCATTTGACAAAATTCAGCATCCTTTCATGCTAAAGGTCTTGGAAAGATCAGGAATTCAAGGCCCATATCTAAACATAGTAAAAGCAATTTACAGCAAACCGGTAGCCAGCATCAATCTAAATGGAGAGAAACTTGAAGCAATCCCACTAAAATCAAGGACTAGACAAGGCTGCCCTCTCTCTCCATATCTTTTCAATATAGTACTTGAAGTTCTAGTTAGAGCAATTAGACAACAAAAAGAGGTCAAAGGGATACAAATTGGAAAGGAAGAAGTCAAACTATCACTATTTGCAGACGACATGATAGTATACTTAAGCGACCCAAAGAACTCCACCAGAGAACTCCTAGAGCTGATAAACGACTTCAGCAAAGTGGCCGAATATAAAATCAACTCAAGCAAGTCAGAAGTCTTCCTATACTCAAAGGATAAGCAGGCTGAGAAAGAAGTAAGAGAAATAATACCCTTCACGACAGCCACAAACCATATTAAGTATCTTGGCGTGACTCTAACCAAACAAGTGAAAGATCTGTATGACAAGAACTTCAAGTCTCTGAAGAAAGAAATTGAAGAAGACCTCAGAAGATGGAAAAATCTGCCATGCTCATGGATTGGCAGGATTAATATAGTCAAAATGACCATCTTACCAAAAGTAATACACAGATTCAATGCAATCTCCATCAAAATCCCAACTCAATTCTTCATAGAGTTAGAAAGAGCAATTCAAAAATTCATCTGGAATAACAGAAAACCCAGAATAGCTAAAACTATTCTCAAGAGTAAAAGAACCTCTGGGGGAATCAGTATCCCGGACCTCAAGCTGTACTACAGAGCAATAGTGTTAAAAACCGCATGGTATTGGTACAGCAACAGACATGTAGATCAATGGAACAGAATTGAAGACACAGAAATGAATCCACTCTTCTATGGTCACTTGATCTTTGACAACGGAGCTAAAACCATCCAGTGGAAAAAAGATAGCCTTTTCAACAAATGGTGCTGGCTCAGCTGGAGGTCAACATGCAGAAGAATGCAAATTGACCCATTCTTATCTCCTTGCACTAAGCTCAATTCTAAGTGGATCAAAGATCTCCACATAAAACCAGACACACTAGCCGGGCGGTGGTGGTGCACGCCTTTAATCCCAGCACTTGGGAGTCAGAGGCAGGAGGATTTCTGAGTTCGAGGCCAGCCTGGTCTACAAAGTGCGTTCCAGGACAGCCAAGTCTACACAGAGAAACCCTGTCTCGAAAAACCAAAAAAAAAAAGAGAAAAAAAAAACAAAAAACCAGACACACTGAAACTAATAGAAGGGAAACTAGGGAAGAACCTTGAACATATGGGCACAGGGGAGAATTTCCTGAACAGAACTCCAATAGCTTATGTTCTAAGATCAAGAATAGACAAATGGGACCTCATTAAATTACAAACGTTTTGCAAGGCAAAAGACACTGTCAAAAAGACAAAGCGGCAACCAACTAACTGGGAAATGATCTTTACCAACCTTACATCCGACAGAGGGCTAATATCCAATATATACAAAGAACTCAAGAAGTTAAACTCCAGAGAGGCAAGTAACCCTATTAAAAAATGGGGTACAGAGCTAAACAAAGAGTTCTCACCTGAAGAATATCTAATGGCTGAGAAGCACCTAAAGAGATGTTCATCATCCTTAGTCATTAGGGAAATGCAAATCAAAACAACCCTGAGATTCCATCTCACACCAGTCAGGATGGCTAAGATCAAAAACACCGGAGACAGCAGTTGTTGGCGAGGATGTGGAGAAAGAGGAACACTCCTCCACTGCTGGTGGAATTGCAAGCTGGTACAACCACTCTGGAAAGCAGTCTGGCGGTTCCTCAGAAAACTGGGCATGATACTCCCGGAGGATCCGGCTATACCACTCCTGGGCATATACCCAGAGGCTTTACCTGCATGCAATAAGGACAACTGGAAAATCTGGAGGAAATGGTCAGAAATAGAAGTGGTCATTGACAATCTCCCAACCAAAAAAGGCACAGGACCAGATGGTTTTAGTACAGAATTCTATCAGACCTTCAAAGAAGACCTAACACCAATACTCTTCAAACTATTCCACAAAATAGAAACAGAAGGAACACTACCCAACTCATTCTATGAAGCCACAATTACGCTGACACCAAAACCACAGAAAAATCCAACAAAAAAAGAGAACTTCAAACCAATTTACCTTATCAATATTGATGCAAAAATACTCAATAAAATTCTTGCCAACCAAATCCTAGAACACATGAAAATGATCAATCACCAAGATCAAGTTGGCTTCATCCCAGGGATGCAGGGATGGTTCAATATACAGAAATCTATAGACGTAATCCACTACATAAACAAATTCAAAGAAAAAACCACATGGTTATTTCATTAGATGCTTATAAAGCATTTGACAAAACTGAGCATCCATTTATTTTAAAAGTCTTGGAAAGAACAGGAATTCAAGGCCCATACCTAAACATAGTAAAAGCAATATGCAGAAAACCAGTAGCCAACATCAAACTAAATGAAGAGAATCTTGAAGCAATACCACTAAAATCAGGAACTAGATAAGGCTACCCATTCTCTCCCTACCTATTCAATATAGGAATCGAAGTCCAAGCAAGAAAAAATTAGACAACAAAAGGTCAAAAGGTTACAAATTGGAAAGGAAGAAGTCTAAATATCACTATTTGCAGATGATATGATAGTATACTTAAGCGACCCAAAAAACTCCACCAGAGAACCCTTACAGCTAATAAACAACTTCAGCAAAGTGGCCGGATATAAAATTAACTCCAACAAATCAGTAGCCTTCCTGTACTCAAAGGATAAACAGGCTGAGAAATAAATTAGGGAACTGATACCCTTCACAATAGCCACAAACAATATAAAGTATCTTGGTGTGAATAACCAAACAAGTGAAAGATCTGTATGACAAGAACTTCAAGTCTCTAAAGAAAGAAATCTAAGACCTCTGAAGATGGAAAAACCTTCCATGCTCATGGATTGGCACAATTAATATAGCAAAAATGGCCATTTTGCCAAAAGCAATATACAGATTCAATGCCATCCCCATCAAATCCCAACTCAATTCTTCATAGAGTTAGAAAGAGCATTTCAAAAATTCATCTGGAGTAACAAAAAACCCAGGATAGATAAACCTATTCTCACCAGTAAAAGAACTTCTGAGGGAATCAGTATCCCGGACCTCAAGCTGTACTACAGAGCAATAGTGTTAAAAACTGCATGGTATTGGTACAGTGACAGGCAGGTAGATCAATGGAATAGAATTGAAGACCCAGAAATGAACCCACACAACTATGTTCACTTGATCTTTGACAAAGGAGCTAAAACCATACAGTGGAAAAAAGACAGCCTTTTCAACAAATGTTGTTGGTTCAACTGGAAGTCAGCATGCAGAAGGATGCAAATTGATCCATTCTTATCTCCTTGTACTAAGCTCAATTCCAAGTAGATCAAGGACCTCCACATAAAACCAGACACACTGAAACTAATAGAAAGGAAACTAGGGAAGAACCTTGAACATATGGGCACAGGAGAGAATTTCCTGAACAGAACTCCAATAGCTTCTGCTCTAAGATCAAGAATTGGCAAATGGGACCTCATAAAATTACCAAGTTTCTGTAAGGCAAAGGACACTGTCAATAAGACAAAATGGAAACCAACTAATTGGGAAAAGATCTTTACCAACCCTATACCGACAGAGGGCTAATATCCAATATATACAAAGAACTCCATGTAAATCTTCAGTTTTATCAGAAAATGTTTATAATTCCACTTTCAATCAACTTAGAAATATTTTTATGCCTACCATTTTATCTGTATAATTTTCCATGATAATCTTCAATTTTAATGCTTTTCCATATATTTTTTCAATTTTATCAGAAATATTTTCCATGTAAATCTTCAATTTTATCAGAAAATTTTTATAATTATACTTTCAATCAACTTAGGAATATTTTTATTCCTACCAATTTATCTGTATAATTTTCCATGAAATAGTCAATTTTAACGTGTTTTTCTACATATTTCTTGAATTTTATCAGAAATATTTTCCTTGTAGATCTTCAATTTTATCAGAAAATGTTTATAACTCTACTTTCAATCAACTTAGAAATATTTTATGCCTACCATTTTATCTGTAACTTTCCATGATAATCTTCAATTTTAATGTTATTTTATATTTTTCTACAATTTTATTAGAAATATTCCCTAATAAATATTTTATTAGAAATGTAAATCTTCAGTTCTATCATAAAATGTTTCTACTACATTTTAAAAAAATAAAATAAAATAAGAGGAAGACTAAAAAAAAAAAAAAGAACACAAGAAGGTAGACTCCAGAGAGCCAAATTACCCTATTAAAAAATGGGGTACAGAACTAAACAAAGAATTTTCACCTGAGGAATATCGAATGGCTGAGAAGCACCTAAAGAAATGTTCAACATCCTTAGTCACCAGGAAAATGCAAATCAAAACAACGCTGAGATTTCACCTCACACCAGTCTTCAGATCAAAAACTCAGGAGACAGCAGGTGCTGGCAAGGATGTGGAGAAAGAGGAACACTCCTCCACTGCTGGTACAACCACTCTGGAAATCAATCTGTAAGTTCCTCAGAAAACTGGGCATGACACTCCTGGAGGATCCGGCTATACCACTCCTGGACGTATACCCAGAGGATTCCCCAGCATGAAATAAGGACACATGCTCCACTATGTTCATAGCAGCCTTTTTATAATAGTCAGAAGCTGGAAAGAACCCAGATGTCCCTCAATGGAGGAATGGATACAGAAAATGTGGTATATTTACACAATGGAATACTACTCAGCTATTAAAAACAATGAATTCATGAAATTATTAGGCAAATGAGTGGAACTGGAAAATATCATCCTAAGTGAGGTAACCCAATCACAAAACAACACACATGGTATGCACTCACTGATAAGTGGATATTAGCCCAGAAGCTCGGAATACCCAAGACACAATTCACATATCAAGTGATGCCCAAGAGAAAGGAAGGAGAGGCCCCCTGGTCCTGGAAAGGCTCAATGCAGCAGTGTAGGGGAATACCAGGACAGGGAAGTGAGAGGGGGTTGATTGGGGAACAAGGGGAGGGGAGAAGGGTTATGGGACTTTCGGGGAGGGGAGATCCAGGAAAAGGTAAATCATTTGAAATGTAAATAAAGAATTTATCTAATAAAATAAAAAAGAATGAGAAAAAAGATCTCTAAAAAAAATCAATGGTTGTTTCATAACAAAGCAAACGATTTTCTTTTCTGCTTTTCTCAAAATTTCTGACATTCCCATGCCTTTCATCTATCAGCTTATCTGGATATCTAGGTATGCATGATGGTGCACTGAGCAAGCTGAAGCAGGAAGATGGCAGGAAGTTCACGATCAGCCTGGACGATCTGACAAGGATAATACTAGCCAGAGCTACACGCTAAGATCTTGTCTCAAACAAACAGCAACACCACCAGTAATTCTAGATTTTGAGGGATTTCCCCATTCTGCTCTATAAACATCATTCCATATTTGCCTTGGTAACTGTTTATAGGAAATCTGTTTTAGTCCATTGTCATTTCTTTGTGATTTTTTTACCATTCATAATTAGCTCTTCTCATCTCTCTCTGGTTGTGTATAATTTTACCAAAATATGACTGTATGTAGACTTGTACTTTTTTAGTACTTTAGTACTTTTACTTGTACTTCAGGAAGTACACCATGTCTTATTTTGCTATTTGAATATTTTCTGCCATCAGTCAGAATCAAAGTCTACAGTTTACTTTTTAATTATTACAATTTTTAACCCATACTATATTCTTATGCTGCTCTTTTATTTTTTCTATAATAGTTTATAGGACTCTAAGGCACACATACACTGGGGAAAATGAATTCTAACAGCCCTTCTATTGTTTTCATGGAAATTTTATAAGTGTCAAATCTTTATTCTCCCACTCATTCTTTCCTCTTCATCTTTTGTGATATCCAACATTAACTTTATGTGTTAGAATCCTATAAGATAAATACCCATGGCTGTATGTCCACAGAGGAAAATTCTTTCAAGAGTTAGGGCTGTTCCTTTGTAATAGAATGGCTGTTCAGGATATGGGTTGATATGAGAATACCCAGCCCACTCTGTGTGACATCATCCCCTGGTCAGGTGGTTCTGGACCTTATACGTAGTACAATCTAGCTGAGCTGTCATTTAGGAAGCAACCGAAAGATGTGTGTGTTTAATTCTCTGCTCTTCACTATAAATGTGATGTGGAAAGCTATGAAGTTCCTGCCTTGATGTCCCTAAGTGATGGACTGCATCCTGAAATCTACGACAAATAAGCCCCATATTTCCTATGTTGTTCATCTTCAGAGCATTTAAGCAAGAGAAATGACAGTGTACCAGTGTGGTAAAAACAGGGAGGTGACCCACACTGCACAGCTATGTTCTGAGCTACAAAACATTCTTCGCTATCTGGTTCTGGCTCTAATTTTTCTCTCCCATTTCTTTTTTACTAAGCCATGCCTTTGACCATCCCATTACAAGATAGGAAGTATGGCCACAGAGTCAAGCCTTTGATATACTAATCTCAGGTTTCTATCATTCAAAAGTATTAGAAAATAAACTGCTGGGAAATCATTTGGAATGTAAATAAGAAAAACATAGAAAAGAAAAAAAAGAAAAGAAACTGCTGTTCTCCAAGGCCAGGCCTGTGGAGTAGCTTTGTTTTTGTTTTTTTGCTTTTTCTTTGTTTGTTTGTTTATCAGTAGCCATGGTGAACTAGTACAACAGCTTTCAAAATTAAGGTCACACTTCATACTCAATAGCCTGCATATATGCTTCTTTCTAACTGCATCGCCCATGGCTTAGCTTGTGTGTTCACTGTTCTGAGTGAGTTAATTGTGTGTACTGTTTTACCTGTGGTCAGGCAGTTGCCCACTGGTCCATCTCTAATGCCTCCTTAATCATCTTATACATTTTTTTGTTTCTTTCTTAGATATATTCTTTATTTACATTTCAAATGATTTCCCCTTTCCTGGTTCCCCCTCCCTGAAAGTCCCATAGCCCTCTCCCCTCCCCTTGTTCCCCAATCAACCCCTTCCTGCTTCCCTATCCTGGTATTCCCCTACACTGCTGCATCGAGCCTTTCCAGGACTAGGGGCCTCATCTTGAACATCTTAAGTTGAGTTTAACATTATTATTGCATTAATTCTCCATGTCACAAACACAAACACTATAATAAGTCTCCAAAATTGGAAGAAGAACTTTAATTGCAACTGCGTCTTCCCCTAGAACCCATGCACTATCCTTTTACTTAATACAAGAACCATCCAGTTTTCCCTAATTATGTCATTCCATTATTAAGTACCTGCTATGCTAAAGAACATCAGCATAACTTATTGAACCCCTGGCCACAATCCTGTGAGATGAGAGCTATTATTATTGCCTATGAGGAAATGAGCATACCCTGAAAGAGGAAAGGACCATGACACAGTCAGTAAGTTTTGAGGTTCATCATCAAACCTATATTGTGAATTTCTGATGTTCCTTGGAATATAAGATTTCTTTCCAGACTACATTGCCAACAACTGATGGAAATATACATATATGTAAACACACATATATGTATATGGAATACTATGGGGAAAACTGAATTTGAGGAAGTAAATAAATTGCTCTTCAACATGAATATCTTAAAGTCAATTAAATAAAAGAGGACTGGATAGGTTAGACTAGCTATTTCATCATTTCAGGTTTAGTACAAGAAATAACACACATGAGTTTCTCCCCTAGTCTCCACTTGGAAACTTTGAAAACTTGGCAAATGTTACCAAACTTGTTTAAACTTAGGATTTTTCATCAGTGTCCTGGGGTGTTATAAATATTAACTACGGTATTCCAGGTGACAACATAGAGTTGGCTATGGTAATTTTTATTAGCTGGCAATTTCTCCAAACAACGTCTTGAAACGAAACTAACAGTTCATCGGATGATTTTGCAAAGGAATGTGTCCAAGTGAAAAATGAACAAGGCAAGTTTTCCCAGGTGTAGTGAACATGGCCAGAGAGAAGCAGGCTGTTTGGGCCACTTTTCCTAAGTAATTTGGCAAGTTTTACTCTTTATAGTTCTTTTGACTGCAGTGATCCATTCCAGACAAGACTGTGAGCTTTTCCAAATGGTTACACACATGACCAGATATTACTCCCATCTCAGGCCACAGGGCACATTTCTATCCTCATTTTCCAAGTGATGATCTCTTTTTTCTCTTGATATTTAACATCAGATGCTTTAGGACTACTTTTTTTTATTTTTTATTTTTTTTTTTAGGAAACAAATGAAATCTGTTGTGCTTAAGTTGGTGGGAGATATAGACAGTGAACATCGAATAAATAAATAATTTCAAAGATTGCTAAATGCCCTGAAGACTAAAACTTTCTAGTACAAACACTGACTTAGCTAGACAAACTGCAATTGATGTTACCAATTCATAGATATTTGTAGACATTTTTGTAGGACTTTAGAGTCATTGGAGCACAATAAAAATGTAAATGAGTTGAGGATAGGGTGTCTGACCATTTCCTTTGTTTGTCCTAATCACAAGTGGATATGCCTACTACAAGTGGAATTTGTTCACAGATGGACCAAAAAGAAAAAAATTATCCAATTTTCTCCAAATTACTCCCCAAAAAGTCTTTTGAACCAAGTAGAAAATTTCATGATGGCCACAGAATGGATATCTTAGAAACAATGCATGTAGGGAAGGAGACCTTGCTGCACTACATTTCCCACTTCTAGTGTGTGTCTTCTAATCTCAATTAATACAGTCAACGTAACCCCTACATGAATGGCCAGAGGCTAAACAATGCCTCACTGGTGTATCTTGAAGCTTGTCTTCTGGGTAATCCCAGGTGCAAGGTGACTACGAACACTAAAAAAGCAATAGAAACAGAGTAAAACAGAATACTCCACAATCCAGCAAAAAGACAAAACAAAAAACAAAAAAGCATTGTTCTTGCCAAGTAACTTAACATTGGAGACCTGGCTTCTAGAACTACAAGACAGTAAGAATCTATTGTTTAAATTACTAAGTGTTAATGTCACACAAGTCCCAACAAATTAAAACATAAATTTCTCTTTTCTGTTATAATGTGACATGATTTATACTTCCATGTGTGTTCATTTGTTTTGTGTTTTGCTCCCTTCACCAGATGATCATCTACAGAACAGCAGGGAATGCATCTACCATCTATTATCATCAAGTATTATACTTTGTTGTCCCAGGAATGACTGACTGCTCACCAATACCAGACAAGACGTTATAGTGTCAAGAACAAATGTTGGTTGTGTTACAACAGGTTGTCAGAAACTCCTCTAATTTGCTCTGGCAACAGGGCAACTCAGACCTCCAGACACAGGGAAAATCAAACATAATATCGCTTGGGTCTCAGCCATCTTGTGTGCTCCCTGCTCCCAAGAGCTAGGCAGGTCTGTGGTCACATATGCGCCAGCTCTGCTGTGGGACATCTGCCCTGCAGAGGGAACCCCGCTCAGGGAGAAAGTGCACCCACACAGGGCAGGAGCATACCAGCCTCCCCTTGACAAAAACAGCTCAAGGGATCAACTGCACTGAGGATACAGGTACCCAGGGACCCCCCCAATATAACATCGCTGGGGACGCAGCCTGTTGGGCATCCATCTGTGCCCAAGAGCGGGGCAACTCTGCGGTCGTCTGGGCTCCAGCTCTGCTGTGGGCCATCTGCCCTGTAGAGTGATCTGCGTTGAGAGGGTGCACAGTACACTCTGCCATCTTTGTTCCAGCAACAGGACAACTCGGACCTCCAGACACAGGGAAAATCAAGCATAATATCGCTTGGGTCTCAGCTAGCTTGTGTGCTCCTTGCTCCCAAGAGCTGGGCAAGTCTATGGTCGCCTACATGCCAGCTCTGCTGTGGGACATCTGTCCTGCAGAGGGACCCCCACTCTGAGAGAGGGCGCACCTGCACATGGCAGGAGCACACCAGCCTCCCCTTGACGACCTATCCTCCAGGGATTCACTACACTGAGCCTTTGGATGTGCACGGTTTCCCCAATATAACATCACTTGAAGCAAGGCACAACAGGGCTACAAAGTCAACTCAGGAGCAGGGCAGGCCCCAGCAATCGGTGCCAAGGGAATCCCGGTAATGGGGGCAGGGGGGCAGAAATAGCCTTGCAAGCTCATGGGAGGTCCAACCAACAGCCAGTGACAGCAGGACCAACTAACACCAGAGGTAACCAGATGGCAAAAGGCAAACGTAGGAACATTACTAACAGAAATCAAGGTAATATGGCACCATCTGAACCCAACTTTCCAACACCAGCAAGTCCTGGATACCCCATCACACCCGAAAGGCAAGATCTGGATTTAAAATCACTTTTCATGATGCTATTAGAGGATTTCAAGAAGGACACAAGTAAATCTCATAAAGAAATACAGGAGAGCATGAATCAACGGGTAGAAGCTCTTACAAAGGAAACACAAAAATCGCTTAGAGAAATGCAGGAGAATATGGGTCAACTGATGGAGGCCCATAAGGAGGCAACACAAAAAGTGCTTAAAGAAATGAATCAAGGGGTAGATGCCCGTACAAAGGAATCACAAAAATTGCATGAAGAAATGCAGAAGAATGTGGGTCAAAAGATGGGGGCCCATAAGGAGGCAACACAAAAATCGATTAAAGGAATGATTCAATGGGTAGATGCCTTTAAAAAGGAAGCATGAGAATCACTTAAAGAAATGCAGGAGACTATGAATCAACAGATGGAAGCCCATGAGAAGGAAACACAAAAATTGCTTAGAGAAATATAGGAGAACTTGGGTCAACAGGCAGAAATCTTGAAAGAAGAAAAGCAAAAATATCTTAAAGAAATACAGGAAAACACAAACAAACAAGAGAGGGATCTGAGCAAATCCATCCAGGATCTAAAAAAGGAAATAGAAACAACTAAGAAATCACAAAGAGAGACAACTTTGGAGATAGAAAACCTTGGGAAGAAATCAGGAGTCATAGATCAACAATAGAATACAAGAGATAGAAGAAAGAATCTCAGGTGCTGAAGATACCTTAGAAAACATCAAATCAATAGTCAAAGAAAATGCAAAATGCAAAAATCGTGTAACCCAAAACATCCAGGAAATCCAGGACACAATGAGAAGAGCAAACCTAAGGATTATAGGTATAGATGAGAGTGAAGTTTTGCAAATTAAAGGGCCAGGAAATATCTTCAACAAAATTATGGAGGAAAAGTTTCCTAACCTAAAGAGAAAGATGCTCTGTACCCCATTTTTTAATAGGGTTACTTGCCTCTCTGCCATTTAACTTCTTGAGTTCTTTGTATACATTGGATATTAGCCCTCTGTCGGATGTAGGGTTGGTAAAGATCATTTCCCAGTTAGTTGGTTGCCGCTTTGTCTTTTTGACAGTGTCTTTTTCCTTACAGAAACTTTGTAATTTTATGAGTTCTCATTTGTCAATTCTTGATATTAGATCATAAGCTATTGGAGTTCTATTCAGGAAATTCTCCCCTGTGCCCATATGCTCATCCTAAAGCAAAAGAATACACCTTCTTCTCAGCACCTCATGGTACCTTCTCCAAAATCGACCATATAATTGGTCACAAAAGAGACCTCAACAGATATAAGAAAATCGAACTAATCCCATGCCTCCTATCACATCACTATGGAATAAGGGTGGTCTTCAATGGCAACAAAAACAAAAGAAAACCCACGTACACATGGAGGCTGAACAATGCTCTACTCAATGATAACTTGGTCAAGGAGGAAATAAAGAAAGAAATCAAAGACTTTTTAAAATTTAATGAAAATCAAGGCACAACATACCCTATTTTATGGGACACAATGAAAGAGGTGGTAAGAGGAAAATTCATAGCCCTGAGTGCCACCAAAAAGAAACGGGAGAGAGCATACGCTAGCAGCTTAATGGCACACCTGAAAGCCCTGGAACAGAAAGAAGCAAATACACCAAAGAGGAGTAGAAGGCAGGAAATCATCAAACTCAGGGCTGAAATCAATCAAGTAGAAACAAACAAAACCATACAAAGAATCAACAAAACTAGGAGTTGGTTCTTTGAGAAAATCACCAAGATAGATAAGCCCTTAGCCAGACTAGTCAGAGGGCACAGAGACAGTATCCAAATTAACAAAATCAGAAACGAAAAGGGAGAGAGAACAACAGAAAAGAGGAAATTCAAAAAATCATCAGATCCTACTACAAAAGCCTGTATTCAACACAACTAGAAAATCTCGAGGAAATGGACAATTTCCCAGAAATGAGGAAATTAAAAAAATCATCAGATCCTACTACAAAAGCCTGTATTCAACACAATTAGAAAATCTCGAGGAAATGGACAATTTCCTAGACATACACCAAATACCAAAATTAAATCAGGATCAAACAGACCCTATAAACCGTCCTATAACCTTTGAAGAAATAGAAGTCGTCATTGGAAGTCTTCCAACCAAAAAAAAGCACAGGTCCAGACGGTTTTAGTGCAGAATTCTATCAGACCTTCAAAGAAAACTAACACCAATACTCTTCAAACTATTCCACAAAATAGAAACAGAAGGAACACTACCCGACTCGTTCTATGAAGCCACAATTATGCTAATACCAAAATCACACAGAGATCCGAGAAAGAAAGAGAATCTCAGGCCATTCTCTCTTATGAATATCGATGCAAAAATACTCAATAAAATTCTTGCAAACCGAATCCAAGAACACATCAAAAGGATCATTAACCATGATCAAGTAGACTTCCCAGGGATGCAGGGATGGTTCAATATAAGGAAGTCCAACAATGTAATCCACTACATAAACAATCTCAAAGAAAAAAAACCACATGGTTAATTTCATTAGATGCGGAGAAAGCATTTGACAAAATTCAGCATCCTTTCATGTTAAAGGTCTTGGAAAGATCAGGAATTCGAGGCCCATATCTAAACATAGTAAAAGAAATTTACAGCAAACTGGTAGCCAACATCAATCTAAATGGAGAGAAACTTGAAGCAATCCCATGAAAATCAGGGACTATTCAAGGCTGCCCTCTCTGTCCATATCTTTTCAATATAGTACTTGATGTTCTAGCTAGAGCAATTAGACAACAAAAGGAGGTCAAAGGGATACAAATTGGAAAGGAAGAAGTCAAACTATCACTATTTGCAGAAGATATGATAGTATACTTAAGCGACCGAAAGAATTCCACCAGAGAACTCCTACAGCTGATAAACAATTTCAGCAAAGCGGCCAGATATAAAATCAACTCAAGCAAATCAGTAGCCTTCCTATACTTGAAGGATAAGCAGGCTGAGAAAGAAATAAGAGAAATGATACCCTTCACGATAGCCACAAACAATATAAAGTATCTTGGTGTGACTCTAACCAAACAAGTGAAAGGTCTGTATGACAAGAACTTCAAGTCTCTGAAGAATGAAATTAAAGAAGACCTCAGAAGATGGAAAAATCTGCCATGCTCATGGATTGGCACAATTTATATAGTAAAAATGACCATCTTGCCAAAAGCAATATACAGATTCAAGGCAATCTCCATCAAAATCCCAACTCAATTCTTCATAGAGTTAGAAAGAGCAATTCAAAAATTCATCTGGAATAACAGAAAACCCAGGATAGATAAAACTATTCTCAAGAGTAAAATAACATCTGGGGGAATCAGTATCCCGGACCTCAAGCTGTACTACAGAGCAATAGTGTTAAAAACCGCATGGTATTGGTACAGTGACAGGCATGGAGGTCTTTGGAACAGAATTGAAGACCCAGAAATGAATCCACACTCCTATGGTCACTTGATCTTTGACAAGGAGGTATAACCATCCAGTGGAAAAAAGATAGCCTTTTCAACAATTGGTGCTGGTTCAACTGGAGGTCAACATGCAGAAGAATGAAAATTGATCCATTCTTATCTCCTTGCACTAAGCTCAATTCCAAGTGGATCAAGGACCTCCACATAAAGCCAGACACATTGAAACTAATAGAAAGGAAACTAGGGAAGAACCTTGAACATATGGGCACAGGGGAGAATTTCCTGAACAGAACTCCAATAGCTTATGATCTAAGATCAAGAATTGACAAATGGGACCTCATAAAATTACAAAGTTTCTGTATGGCAAAAGACACTGTCAAAAAGACAAAGCAGCAACCAACTAACTGGGAAATGATCTTTACCAACTCTACATCTGACGGAGGGCTAATATCCAATACGTACAAAGAATTCAAGAAGTTAGACTCCAGAGAACCAAGTAACCCTATTAAAAAATTGGGTACAGATCTAAACAAAGAGTTCTCACCTGAAGAATATCTAATATCTGAGAAGCACCTAAAGAGATGTTCATCATCCTTAGTCATTAGGAAAATGCAAATCAAAACAACCCTGAGATTCCATCTCACGCCAGTCAGAATGGCTAAGATCAAAAACACAGGAGGTAGCAAGTGTTGGTGAGGATGTGGACAAAGAGGAACACTCCTCCACTGCTGGTGGGATTGCAAGCTGGTACAACAGCTCTGGAAAGCAGTCTGGCGGTTCCTCAGAAAACTGGGCATGACACTCCCGGAGCATCCGGCTATACCACTCCTAGGCATATACCCAGAGGCTTCCCCTGCATGCAATAAGGACACATGCTCCACTATGTTCATAGCAGCCTTATTTATAATAGCCAGAAGCTAAAAGAACCCAGATGTCCCTCAATGGAGAAATGGATTCAGAAGATGTGGTATATTTACACAATGGAATACTACTCTGCAACTGAAAACAATGAATTCACGAAATTCCTAGGCAAATGGTCAGAACTTGAAAATATCATCCTTAGTGAGGTAATATGCTGTTACTGATAAGGGGATATTAACCCAGAATCTTGGAATACCCTAGACACAATTCGCATATCAATAGATTTCCAAGAAAATAGAAGGAGAGACCCCTGGTCCTGGAAAGACTGGATGTAGGGGAATGCCAGGACAGAGAAGCGAGAGGGGGTTGATTGGAGAAAACAGGGAGGGAAGGGGGCTTATGGGACTTTCGGAGAGGGAGAAGACAGGAAAGGGGAAATGATTTGGAATGTAATTAAAAAAAAACTTAGAAAAAAAAAGAACAGGTGTTGACAAGCTGAGGGTCTCCTGGCACTGCCTGGTTCACACTCTTCTTGGGACATGTGACCTACAGGTGACTTAATATTAAGTGTCTGAAAAAAGGAAATACATTTCACAATGTGAGAACATTATATGAAATTTAATGGTAAGGTTCACACTCCTTTATATATTGCCTACAGATGCCTTACTGCTACAATGGTTAACACTGCTGTGATAAAAACTACACTGCCTAACTCAAATGGTTTTTGGTCATTTGAAGTGAAAGAAGTATTCTAAATACTTACATCAAATTTATGTCAAATGCTATGTAAACTGCTCAGTGAAAACTACTCCAGGCAACATGGTCCAGGAATGGAGTTCTTTGAGAATTTCGAGTGCTTTTTTAATACTCCCAGAAAACAAGACAAGAGTTGTGGACCTCAGCTTCTTTAAAACACTGAATTGTTCTGTGTTTTCATCCCCTCCAAGGTATAGCAATTAGGAGTGCATTTACTTCAGATAACTCCTTATTGCTTGCTGTTATTCTATTAAGCTATCCTTTACATGCCTCTATGGAAAAACATGTTTTGCCACATGGAGATTGTCCTTGTGTTTTTACACAACTTGGATTCATGGACCATTCTTAGCACTCCAAGTGAATATGATCTGACGCTCTAAATAAGATTGGCTAGTGCAGAAGACCTTAGTCGGCCTCATTTATCAGCCCCATTCTCCCAGTTTCCACTGCCTCTAGAGCAGTGGCAGTTAAGCATGGTAAGCTCTTTTACATTTCTACTGAAACTCAAACTGAACCAGTGAATTTTTAACCCATGCATCTCACGTGCTGAATAACCAAACGACTGTTTTGCCATGCCCTGTGTTCAAGGGATTTTGATGGAGTGTATGTATTGTGATGAAGACCTTAAATTCAAATGGAACAAGCAATAAAGATTATAACAGTTTTCTGAATGTGTTTATCATAAATCCTATGAACAAAGTCTATTCTTGGGTACAAATATCATTAGTAAGGATAAACACAGGAGCACTTATGTTCATTTTCACACAAAAAGCACACTGTTTACCTTCGATGGAGACACAAAGTAAACGCACTCCAGCCACTCAGATAAAAAAGGTTTTCTGCATATTGAACAATTTTTTGCTCTGGTGAGTTTTTCCTTGGCCTCTGGGTAATTGCTGATGGCATTCATAATCAATGGGTCGTTTTCTTCTAACAGACAGAGGACAAATCTTGCTGCTATTTCCTAAATTTAAAATGAAATAGTTTTTCAAATTAATTCAAATTCTATATATTATATTAATTCATATTTTAATATGAATTAAACTATGAATTCAAATTCTATATATTATATTAATTCATATTTTATTAGTTCAAAATAATGTCTAATTCTTTATTGTTTATTAATCTAAGATTCTACAGCACTATATGACATATATATATATATATATATATATATAATTTGCATGCTTCTGCCATTGCAAAAAATAATGTCTTTTGCACGTACAAGAAGAGTGGGTACCTTCTACCATATTTATGTCTCTCAAATATAAAACTCCAAGTCATAATAAATTTACATTATCTGTTTAATACAATTACATGTCATTTTACTTAGTTTTTTGGGGACTCTCAGTACAACAAGCAGGGGCCACCCAGACATTCAAACTGGACTCAAAAAGATTCAGTTGTATTTACAAGGCTGTAAATTTTTCGTGTTTAGACTATAGCTCAGAACACAGTCAAATCTGCATCACTTAAGGAGCATCAGAATAAGAGTCTGTAAGTTAATACCTACTGTAAAACTTCGTTAAGCTTCACCTTGCTGACCTACAGGAAATGTGACTAATTCCAATGATAACACTAACTAATAAAAAGGTAATGAAGAAAAAGAAGTTGCCTTCCACCAGTGCCATCAACATCATCAACTCAAGTAAAGCACAGCATATGATATATAAACTTAAGTCTCCACTGACCTAGCAAAGAAAACAGGCATTTGCCTCACTGCCCAACAGTGCCCCAATCCAGTATGTCAACATGGCAAAAACAATGCTTGTGTTTATGAAGCAATGTGTGTTTATATATCGTGGAAGCCCTGTATAAATATTACACAGACTCTGCTTAAAATTTAAACAGTATATGAGGACAACTTATTTGGGACATATTTTCCTGCCCAAAATGAAGGGTTTTCTAATAGTCCATATCAGACTCTGTAAGTCATTTTGGGGAATCTATACATATCAATATGTATAAAAACCTCCCCCTAATTCATGCTAATTAAAGTCTTTTAAAAATTTCAAATACATAGAATTCCTAGGTATTTCTGTAGGCCTGCTCCTTGCTATGCCCAGGCTTCCCAGACAACAAGCATCTTGGAAGACCACCATCACAAAGCAAAGCATCCTGCGAATGTGTAGAACCTTCTGAGTGGGGAAATGGCCAAAGTAAACAGAGAGAATAAATCTGAAAGCACTAATGCTATCATGAGTTCCACCATCAGAGGCTTACTGTTACCTTTTCTCTGTTTCCGAGGGGCAGTTTGTAATTCCAGTTAAAATGCTTGTTTTAGAGGTATGCTATTAGATAATTAGAAAAATTGAGTGGCTAGCTCTAGTATGTAGAAAACTCACAGACAGGGACTCATTTTTCAAACAGAAACAAAGAAATTTTATGGAATACACAGACCCATAAATTAAGTCGTACAATTGTTTTTACCATTTATGACTCTGGACCCAAACATGCTGATTCCAATGCATCACTTGACAACTAATATACTCAGAAATGTGGGTAAGCACAAAGAAAGATACTAATGGTATAACCAATAATATCTTTTAGAACAATTCTTAGAGGTACATTTTGTAAATTTTTCTGAAAATATAACAAGTAATTATGACATCATTGCAGTGGTATTTTAAATCTAAGAAATCTTTTACAGATAAATAAGTTGTTTATTTTGAATCACTTATATGTTATTTTGTTAGAATATTTTATGCAGGTCATATGGTACTCCAATTTCTAATCCACTATAAATTGAAAGTAAATTCAGGTCCATTCCTAAATTGTCATACATATGATCATTTGTATTATATACCAACAAATTATAGCTATATAAGTATAAAAATTATTAAAAAAGAAAATGGAAATGACTATGTAACGAGCTGCTACTGATTGAACAGGAAGCAAAGTATACCGCGTCATAAGCAAGTGCTTGAGGTTCATTATGTGCAGAGTTTCACACACTCGTCCAATAAGGTATTGGCTGCATGGCCTTGTTTGGGAAAATTGTTAATTCATCTGGTCCCAAGTATCTTATGCATAAAACAAGAGTTTTTCTAATACTATGACAGAGTTTCCACAGCTGAGATAATACTAGCAAGGCATTTGGCCTACATTAGCTCATACACTGAATTACCAGCATCAAATACTAGTGAATAAATTTCTGAAGTGAGGGAGGTTCTTAAAACCTTTTGTTGATACAGCCAGCACTCTATCACTTAGCTATATCCCCAACTCTTGCTTGACTTTTAATTTTTGACAGTTTCACTAAGTCATTCAAGCCAGCTTAGAAGTCATTCCATACCTCAGACAAACCTTGGACCCATGTAGCTAGGATTGCAGATATAAACAACTAATTATTTCCTTTAGAAATTCTCTACTAAGGCAAAGACAGTTTCAAAGCCCTATGACCCATTGAAACCCAAAGGAATTTAAGTGCTAATCAGTAATGTTAACCAAATATCTACTAGAAATGACCTAGAAATATATAGTCGGTTTGAATAATCATTCTGAGAAAAATTCATAGAAGTTCTTTCAAAACCACCTAAATCATTTATATAAGTACAACTAGTCATTTATACTATATAGCTATCCTATATATCAATCCATGTGTACATTTGTAGATAATATATACAAAAAAATAACTCTATGCTCCACATTACAACTTTGAAAATTAAAAGAAATAAATGGTGTTCTATTAGTCTTGGAGTCTTCTGAAATAAAGCTATCACATCAGATTAAATATTCAGCCTGCCTCCTCCACAATCAAGAAATGTCTTCTATCCCAAGAACCTTCTGCATCTTCTCTCTTGGTAACACTGCAGCATGTGGTCTAAAAGCCAACTGTAGGAGTTAAGTATCAACACCCAAGCCCCAAAACTATCTTTGTGACTGTTGGTTAGTTAGTTAGTTAGTTAGTTAGTTACTTAATTTAGTTAGTTAGTTAGCTCGCTAGTTAGACTTTCTGGATCTTAGTTTCTTTATCTATAAAAATGTACAACGAATATACCTACCTCTTGACTGTTATCAAACAACTACCTTGTTCATAAGCACAGTACCTGTCCACAGAAACCTTACAATAAGTAGCTAGAATCATTATTCTGATATGCTTGATGCAAGAAGGGAAAAAACAAGTTGAGAATGCTTAAATATAATGTGACAGTTTTAAATTATTTTAATCAATTTGAATTTCAAGTACAATTTTTCTATACAAGAGAAGGCAATAATGACTCTTAAGAGAATAATCTCCAGAAAGAAATTTGAAAAGAGCTGATCTTAAAAGAAAGCAGTTCTTTTCCCTACAATGTTATTCACAGAGATAATATGGACACAAGAGAAATGTCCTATAGATATGGTCAGTTTAACCTCTGTTGCAGGATATTTGATCACACTGTGAACCTCGAGATTGTGTTTCTTCCTAGAAAGACTTAATTTCTAAAGTCAAAAAATTTAGATCATATTAATGATCTAAACATCTAACAATGAGAAAAGTTAAAATATTATGACATAACAGAATAGCATATATTCACTTAAAAATATGCTGATGTTTTTAATCTCATTAAAAAGACATTCATCAAAAAAGAGATTAAAAATTGGAGTCTCTAAGTAGCATATAAAGTATTAATTCATCTTAAAATATATTCTAAATATACAAGAGAGTCACAGAGGAATGTGGTAATGAGTCACTAACTAGATTTCTCAGTTTTTACCCACTGACATTGTCTGGCTTTTGCCTATTCCTATACATGCATCTATATTGCTTTCATGGTAAGAATACAATTTTAAAAGCAGTAGAATTAATTTCTATCTGAAGCAATCTTGTATCAGACTTAGGTCCAAACAAAACTGGTAAATCAAAATTCATGCTAGAGACTTGTGGTCAATGGTAGGAGAACCTGTGTTCTTAATCTTGGCTGGGAGCAAAGGAGTCGTTCATCTGCTTCCCTAGTCCTTCTTTTGATATCGTTAACTAACTTTGCTGAACTGGACATGGTGAATTCCAGATCACAATGATGCTTTCATCAGGAAAGGTGACAAGTGAAATGAATCCGAGGCAATAAAGAGCCAACTAGCAAAAGGAAAAAAAACACTTAGAATGCTAAAGTAAAAGTAAATTCCTATTTTCTTTTCATCCAGCAAAACTTTTCCACTCTCTATGTTGTTGAGTCAGTCTGGAAATCTCACAGTTTACTCTGAATTCTGTAAGCAACTAAAAAACAATATTACATGGAGGATCTGCACTCTTAATGAACCAGTGTACACATTTACAGAATTATCCATAATGTTACATCTTAAGTCAAGGGTTCAGTATGGAGGTGAGTGCTTATGAGCTAAACTTTCACCCGCAGAGTCCAGAGGTCTTTAGGTTGTGGAGCAACAATTGGCTTCTTCAGGAAGAGTGGGTTTCCCTCACAGTAGAACTCCCTCAGCTTTAGATCCTGAAACTGGTAAAAGAAAAGATCTTTTGCAAACAAGACAGTAGACTTTACTTCTTAAGGTTCATTAAAATTTAGGATGTAAATTCTACACTAGTATTTTATGACTAGGAGACATTCTATTTGTTAGAAACATTAAGAGTTTTAAAGTCACTGATCATATCCCCCCCATATTAAATAACCAAGAAAACATGCTTACAGGCCCAGAGTCAATAACAAGATAAGGCTTACTAAATCAAATTCTGGAAACATTTGTAGTATGTGTTAGAAAACCAAGCATGATTCTAAAACATACTAAAAATATATTAACTATTGCTTCAAATCAATTTTTGTTTAATGAAGACAAGAGAAACCTAAAAATCTCATTGTAGACTGTTATGAAGAAGAAAATGACAACAGAAGAAGGTGGGTGTGGCTCATTAGTCCAGTGACTGCCAAGCATGTGCAAGACCTTGTGACAGAGCTTTGGCCCTGCAAAATGAAAGAGCATAAAGCTGTGGGGAAGCGGGGTGTTTACGGGGATACTTAATCTATAAAGAAAATCCAAACCCTACTGGAATCTACCACTGAAATAGACAATAAGAAACACCTTTGTGTTCATAGTCTGTCCAGTTTGCCTTCGCTAGAGCCTATAATGTAAGAAGCTACTTCTCGGAGACTAAATCCTTAGGAAAAATAAAGCAGGAAAGAAAGCAGATCTTCAGAGGTACACTAGTAAATACTAGTGTAACTAGTGCGATGCGGGGTGGCAAAAGAGAGGAGCAGAGACAAAGGGTGCTCAGCTGAGTGAAAACGACTAGAAGAGGAGAGAGAGAAGCGGAGCCAGGATTAATACTGTGTCTTGATTCTAGAGCATAAACATCCCTTCCTACACAAAAAAGCATGCACAAACTTATACACCTGAAATCTTAGAACAGGGAAAACAGAGATGGGAAAATTCCTTGAGCTCACAGACAAGCCAGTTCAGATTGTGTTGGTAAGCTCCAGGTTCAGGGAGAGATCCTCTCTCAAAAGATAAGGTGGAGAACTATCCCACAAAGATACTTGTTCAACTATGTTCATAGTAGCTTTATTTGTAATAGCCAGAAACTAGAAATAACCTAGATGTTCCTGAGCTAAAGAAAGGATAAAGAAAATGTGGTACATCTACACAAGAAAATACTATTCTGCTATTAAAAACAAAGACATCACGAATTTTTCAGGCAAACAAATGGATCTTGAGAATATCATTCTGAGTGAGGTAGCCCAGTCCCAAAAGGACATGCATGACATGAGTCTAACATAGTGGTCTTCTGAGAGTTCCACTCAGGAGCTGACTCAGACAGAGGCAGACACCCACAGCCAAACAGTGGATGGAGCTTGGGGACTCTTATGGAAAAATAGGAGGAAAGGAATTTCACAGGAAGATCAACAGAGTCAGTTAATCAGGACCCTTGGGGCTCTCAGAGTCTGAATCACTAACCAAAGGACATATATGGGCTGGACCTAGGTCTCCCCACACAGATGTGCAGCTTGGTCTTCATGTGGACCCTGAACAAGTAGAATAGGGGCTATTCCAAAAGCTATTGCTTGTATGTGGATATGTTCTTCTTTCTAGCTGGGCTGCCTTGTCTAGCCTCAGTGGGAGAGAATGTGCCTGGTCTTGCAGAGACTGGTTGTGCTAGGGTGAGGGGATACCAAGGAGGCCCCCACCTGCTCAGAGGAGAAGGGGAGGGGGTATGGGGGAAAGGTTGTGGGAGGAGGTGTCCAGGAAAGAGGCAGTGAGTAGGATGTAAAATGAATAATTAAAAATAATAATAATAGATAAAAATAAATGCATCTACAAAAATAAACAGTTCAAGGGCTATTTGCTCTCTTCAGCTTTGCCACTATACATCCATCAAAAGTGATAACAGGCCTCCAATTTGTTATCCCATTATATATAACAGATCAACCACTCAGAGAGCCTCCTGTCTCTGCCCCCCAAGGGCTGGGATTAAAGTGTGGACCACCATGCTGGGATAGGAGGTAGAAAGAAAATTTATTAGCACATGGAAAGTAGGAAAGTTTTGTTAACCCAGAATCACAAAATCTCTCAATGTACATTAACTATTCTTCAAAATAAACTCCTCAAGAGCCTTTCTATTTATGCATGATTAGGTGTCCTCAGCCTAGCTTCTTCAGTGAACAAATTATTTGGCTGCCACAGTTACTCCACTAAGAAAAATCAACTACATTTTGCTGTATTAACAAAATTTATGACAGCTTCTCAGTGTCTCAGTGTATGCCCATTCAAACCACCAATGTTTTAAGTTTAGTCAAAATTGATACTCCTTCCCAACCCATGCTGGGTTTGCCAACATCTTTTAACCCAACAGAGAATATGCAGCAGATGAGTAGTCAGAAAAGGTCAAAGATGCTGTTAAACACTCTATAATAATACCATACAGCTCTGGACAAAGAGTTACCAAGACAAAAATATATATAGTACTCAAGCTTATCAATCCAATTTAAAGACATCAGAACAGAAAATGTCACTGACCTATCTGGTCTGGAGAATGGATTGGCTGGTAAGGGAAGATATTAGTGAAATGCAAATCATTTTCACTTTTTAAATGAAGTTTGAGGCCTGGAGAGATAGCCCAGTGGTTAAGAGTATTTGTTTGGCAGAAAACCCTAAGTTCAGTTCACAGTACCCAGGTCAGGCAACTCACAAGTATATTTACCTTGAGCCCCAAAAGATCTGGCATGTTCTTCTGCACTATAAGGACACCTGGACTCAAGTGCAAATTTCCACACAGAAATACACATGCATACACATGATATGAAACAATAAATAGAAGATTTGTGATGGTCATAGCAATAGCTCTATCAGTAATGTGCCCACTATGCACACATGGGAAACTAACTTTGGCTGGTACCATCCTGGTGGTATGCATCTCTAAACCCAATGCTAAGGAATGGAGACAGGCAGCTCTCTTGAACTCACTGCCCAGCTAACCTAAACTGGTAGAGTTCTGGGTTCAGAGACAGACCCTGTCTCAAAAAATTAGGTCAGAAAGATTAAGGAAGACACCCAATGCCAACATACAATTGGATATTTGTGTATTCACACACACTGCACACAGTGACATGAACACACACATCATGAACATGCATACCCCATCCCAACAAAGAAATGTATCTATGGAGAAGGAAAAGGACTATATCAAAAGATTCATATTGATGGAAAAGAGTTGGAAGAGAAATGATCAGAGGAACACAGAACAGTTATTGAATATTCCTGTCTTCTCTTATGTTCTTCTTTGTGGCCAGATGAAAGGAAGGGTGACAACTTCCATAAATATTTGAAGGCATGCATTGCATAGACAAAAGACCCAGACATGATTTCTTACATTTTCTCTTTGAATTGGAGAATAAGATCATCTGCCAAGTGAGTTTTGAGGCAAGATAACAATAAAAAAGAAGACTAGAAGGAAGCAATAAAAGTTGGGACCTGCAGGTTTGGGGAGAGCTCTAGTATAAGCTTTTGTTCCTAAGAGGGTTTTTTTTAAATTAAAATATGGCTATAATATAACTTATTCAGAGTATATTCAAAAGTCCTAACATGTCATATTTAGCTCTTTTCAGCCTACTCCTCCAACATGTAACCTGGTAAGCACTCCCTGGGGTAAGGGGTGAGGGTGAGGGAGGCTTAAAAGAGGTTTCACACCAGAGCCTGTGTAGGAATGTGCAAACATATTACATAGGATTTCAAAGAGATACTCTGAATTCACACAGTAGTGGTGGCCCATGTGTGCAGAGTGGTGCCATTATTTTTAGCACTGCCATCCCTAGCTCATATTAAGAATTGTGGTAACGAAATATCAGAAAGTAAGGGGATGACAATATTGAATATTCTAAATAAAAAAAATAAAATAAAATAAAGGCTAGCACTGGTTTAGGAAAGTGAACAGAGAAAATTCATAGAACCAGTGTGACTTGGTCACTGAATCCGCAGGCAGCAAGAAAAGAAAGCCACTGGGCTTATGAAAACCTAAAAGCCCAGTTCAGTGACACACTTCAACAAAGCCACACCTCTGAATCCTTTCTAATTCTGCTACTCCCTAGTGACCAACCATCCAAATCTGTGAGCCTATGGGGGTCATTCTTCTTCAAACCACCACAGAGGGATTCAGGGACTTGAAGATGTTTGTATCAACTACCTTCACCAGTACTCTCTTACATCTGGCTTCTCTGGAACATGTAGGTAAAAGTCCCACAAGCACATGAAGTTGAGCTCATTCTTCTCCTAAATTTTGCTTTCCCTTTCATCTTCACCCACATTAACTATGTCACTGTGTCCTAGCAATGGATCAATGGACACTTCTTAACACTTGCTATCACTGCATAATAACCTCCCCCTATCTGACACAGCTACTCTCCACCTGAGCCTTGATGGATGTTTCCTCTTGTGTAGATTATTGAAATAATAATCTGGAATTAGTACAAGCTTTTGTTCCTAAGCAGGTTTTTTAAATTAAAATATGGCTATAATACAACTTATTCAGAGTATATTCAAAAGTCCTAACGTGTCATACTTGGCTTCCTTCAGCTTAGTTCTCCAGCTTGTAACCTGGTAAGTACTTCCCATACTGGGGTTTTTTTTAGAGAGTTCACAGCAGCTCTGTCTTAGCTGTTTTTACTCAAGGTTTATGTTCTGACTCAGATAAGCACCATCTGTCTGAAAATGGAACAACAGCCATCTGTGTTCCCCTACCTTCACCGCGTGCTCTTGCCCGATATATAAATCAGTCCTATGAAGAGCAGGGACAATCAACACTGAAAACTATTTCAGGCTTTGTTACCTTTAAGAGCTGGGTCTTCAGACACTATTGTGGATGCCAACGAGTGCTTGCTGACAGGAGCCTGATACAGCTGTCTCTTGAGAGACTCTGCAAGCGTATGACAAATACAGAGGTGGATGCTCTCAGCCAACCATTGAACTGAGCACAGGGTCCCCAATGGAGGAGCTAGAGAAAGGACCCAAGGAGCTGAAGGACCTGTGAACCCCATAGGAGGAACAACAATATGAACCAACCAGTTCCCCCAGAGCTCCCAGGGACTAAACCACCAAGCAAAGAGTACACATGGAGGGACCCATGGCTCCAGCTGCATATGTAGCAGAAGATGGCCTTGTTGGACATCAAAGGGAGG
Organism: Tokudaia tokunoshimensis; assembly: GCA_036184795.1. Classification (NCBI taxonomy): domain Eukaryota; kingdom Metazoa; phylum Chordata; class Mammalia; order Rodentia; family Muridae; genus Tokudaia; species Tokudaia tokunoshimensis. The sequence goes on from BTHU01000005.1 coordinate 2,670,353, forward strand.
AGAGGCCCTTGACCCTGAGAAGGCCTGATGCCCCAGTATAGGGGAATGCTAGGACAGGGAAGCGAGAGTGGGTGGATTGGTGAGTAGGGGGAGGGGGGGATGCGTTAGGAGGTTTTGGGGATGGAAACTAGGAAAGGGGACAAAGAATATATCTAATAAAAAATAAAATAATAATAATAATAATAAAGAACTGGGTCTTGGAGGTGTAGGCAGAGGCCACTCACTGCCTCACTGTCCAGGTGGGTGGTTGCCAGTATGTAGTAGAGAGATGGGACAGAAAGAGAAGCAGAGTGGTTTGTGCACTGTGAAGGCAGAAATGGAGGCAGTGGTGAGGAACAGCCTGATATGAAAGGCCTGCACTGCTACCGGAAGCCATGCTGAGGGCCATGTCTGGGTCTGAAGCCTACAGCAGCAGGGCTCTGTGTTGATACCCATGGCCCATCAAATGTCATGCAGATGTCCTTGGTCTGGGCTGCTCCCTGAAGCCATGTTGATGCCGCGATCCTTGCTGAGCTGGCCCTACCTCTCAACAACCATTGCACAGTGGCGCCATTGGTGATGTCAGTGTAGGAGAGTTGAACAACTCAGCTACCACTCAGGAGAGATCCAGGTCTTTGAGTTGACCCACCCCAACATCTACCCCATCTATGAGCCACTGGAGCACAGGAAGAGGCCATTCCTACAGATCCAAAGCTGCAGTAACTCCATGACTCAGGGCAACAGCATATAGGATATAGGAGAGGAGTCTCAGTGAATGTCCAGTATTGATGGTGTAGCACAAGCCAGAGGCCTTGAACCAGACCAATGACTCCTTGCAATGAACATTTGCAAGTGAAGATGTTTGGGCAAAAGGGTGTACTGTTAGACACACCACAACACACAGCAGCTTCCACAATGTTTCATTTTGTTATTTTCTTTAGTAAGGAGGTTACTGGGGTGGAGGGTAGAAATGGAAGTACTAGGACATGAGTGGGATTGGGTGCATAACTTAAAATTCACAAAGAAGCAATAAAAAATTACGTTAAAAAACTATATCCTAAATAAATACATATTGCAAGCTCTAAACTCAGTAAATACACAGTAATTACTGATTACGAGGTAATTTATTACTGACAAATAACTGATAAAGAAATGAACAGCAAAGAAATGCAGCTCTACCAGGGCTTTTGCGATTTGCAAAGTCCTTTGCCAGACTTGATAAATCCATACCAGGATTCACACAAAGCTACATCCACAGCAACGCCATGCTACAGTTCACTTCAAAATAATCTAAAGCTATAGGGAGCTCAGCAAGGGGAGTGTGCAGAAACAGTGTTTAATGTAAACAGGGGAGGCTGAGGTTTCACATGTACTCAAAGATAAGAAATCTACATTAAATTACTGTGCACTCTTGAGAGCTTCTCAAAGCTCATGGGGCTAACTTGTAATAAGAACTGGGATTCTAACTAGACTCAGTTGGGAGGAGGATAAAATTTAAGTACAAGAGCTACGGCATCCAAAAAATTAGATTTAAAAAATACCTCATTTTTTAAAGACTATGAATAAGATTTGGCAGCCACTGGGAAATTAAACACAGAATGATAAACTTGATATATATATATATATAAAATCAAAATTGTGGAGTTATTTGTCTGATGACATAATTTGTAGATACAAATGCAAAAAAATATATATACTGGAAACCCGTCTCACACTCTCCATAAATAGTAGAAGGGAAAAAAAGACAGTGATCTAAAGTCTTAATTCTTCATATCTGCCAAATATATGCCCCAAGAGATGATCCTTAGAGGGAATAAATAGGCAAGGCTAAGAGCCAAGCCTGGCAGAAAGGAGATACCTGGATGTACAGCCTATAAACACATAGAGCAGAGAGTAGACTCTTTTTTCAGACCAGAGATGTGGTGCTCCAAGTACCTAAGCCTAGTTCTCCTCCTAGTCTTCAATATTCTTAGCCTTGAGGAACACATTGTAATTTAATGTAGATTACTTATGAATTCTATGAGCCCACGTGATGATGCTTCAGGCACTCCACAGTGTCTCCAGTAACCTCTCTAAACATCACTGTAGGAGGAACTGATTGGAGGGCTTGCTGGAATCACCTCCCTGTCCCCAGCACATCCCTGCTTTACAGCACACTTCTGCCCTTTGAGCTGAGAATAGCTCTGCTTTCTCTCTGTCCTATCAGTTCCACACACAGCAGGGTGACTTCTTTACAGACATTCAGATCCTGTTATTCCTGGCCCAGAACTATCGGGCAGTCACTTATGTCACCAGAAATGAAATTCTTCATTGTGGCTTTCTGGCTGTAACTACGTGTGCCCTGTACTGTACCCAAGCCCTAAGCTCCTAGGGCTTGCTTTACTCTTGCTCTATTCTCTGTCCCTCCACTGGGGTAAGATTTTTTTCCCCTAAGTAATTCCCTCCTCTTGCTTGGCTCCAAAGTTATCAACTCCCTTAAAATGAGAGTATATGGAATAACATCTTAGTGTCTGGCAAGAGGAAGTCCCCAAATGGGAAAACCAGGCAAGATCTCAAAAAGAATCTGGAGAAGCAACAACGCAGTCCTATGGATCTTAACCAAGGAAAATCACTCACGACATATAGACACTGGAAGAGTAATATTCTGCGAGAAATGAACAGATGTCTTCTCTTCCTTGTCAAAATGCAAAGAACAAAATTAGAGTTTCCCCTTCTATATTGAACAAAAAGGATTAGGAAAACTTCTTTGAAAAAAATTAAGTGTCAAGAAAAAGCCTGAGGGGCTGGAGAGATGACTCAGAGGTTAAAAGCACTGGCTGCTCTTCCAGAGGACCTAGGTTCAATTCCTAGCATCCACATGACAGCTCATGTGTATCTGTTACTCTAGTTCTAGGACTCTGACATGCTCACACAGACATATACATAGGTAAAACGCCAACCAGCATAAAATTAAAAAAACATATTTAAAAAAAAAAAGGAAGAAAAAAGAAAAAGCCTGAAAGTTACCCTCACTGGGATACAACAGCTCTTTCAAGAGACTATCCAGAACAAACACTGGGAAGGAGAGCAGATGTTTATGAGTAAAACGTACCCCTGGGATTTGAAGAGAGTGTTTCTATATTTACAACAGCGTCCTTGTCCACTTGTGTAGCTAATCTTCTGGCTGTCCAGCTTTCACATCACCTACCTTGAAATCCTAATCATGGATCCACACAGCTCTCAGCCTTCCCTGTCTTCAGCAACTGAACGGGTGTCATTTGCAGAGTTGTACCCCAGAGCTCACAGACTCTCCATAAATTCCTCATCACCACCTTCCAGGTGCCCTCAATGGCCTCTGGAACACTTATTGCAGCCAACATGCACTCTAAGCAACACTGACTTCAACAACTTTTCCCGACTTTAATTCTTTTCCCAGCTATGACCTAGCTCTCCACAGAGGCACATTCCCTTTACACTTGATCTTTACCCAGGACAATTTCATCCACACTGAGGACTGTCTTGTGGAAATGGCTACAGCGCTACATCTCACAGCCAACTGTGCACTCAATCCTTCAGGAAGTATTCATCATCACACCAGTCTAAGGGAGAAAACGCAACCTTTTAGTGTTGGTCTTATGACGCTTTCTATCTCACTCACAGCAATCACACAATGAGTTACATCATTGTAGTAGCTTGGATGATATACCCCCAATAAGTCTCAGGCATTTGACTATTTAGTAACCACCCTGTAGCTGTTTAAGAAGTATAAGGGCCTAGCTGGAGGAAGCATGTCCTGGGTTTTAAGGTTTCAAAAGACATTTCAAGTAAGCTCTCTCTGCTTCCTGTTTATGGACTGAGACATGGGCTCTCAGCTGCTGATCCAGTGCTATATCTGTGTGTGTGCCGGCTTGCTGCCATGCTCCCCTACTAGGACAGTGATGGACTCCTATCCCTGTTGAACTGTAAACACTAAATAAACTCTTCTTTCTACAAGTTGCCTTGGTAATGGTGTTTTGTCACAGCAATGAAAAGTAAATAGTACAATCGCCATTTCCAACTTTATCTATTAAACAGTTATTGAATCTGGCCAGGGCTTTCTCCCCTTAGTGTATGTACCATATTGGAACAAGATATCACTGATTTCTGGCTTCATTAAAGTCTTCAAATAATTCTACTCTATATGCTTTCTGAAACTATCTAATATATCTGTCACACGTCAGAAAGAAATCTTTTTATTTTTTAGAAAGAAATCTTATAAAGTACAAAGCTATTGCATCTCCTCCCTTTGAGATTCTTGTTATCTTTTAAGTAAGGATAAAAATACTCAGCATATTCCAAAGACTTGGCCACAACCTCATCCCCCACAATCTTTTTTTTAAGATTTATTTATTGTATTTATGTGAGTACACTGTAGCTGTCTTCAGACATACCAGAAGAGGGCATCAGATCTCATCACAGATTGTTATAAATTCACCATGTTGCTGCGAATTGAACTCAGGACCTCTGGAAGAGCAATAAGTGCTCTTAACCACTGAGCGATTTCTCCAGTCCCAATTCCCATCAGTCTTAACAGTATACTACATTGTGCAGAGTATACTTGGCCCTCCCACCCTAAGGCCTTGCCCCAGACTGCTTCCTCTGTCTACTGCGCATCATTTCTCTTTAGATCTCAGTTTGTGTCACCGTTCCTTCAGAGCTTTGCCCAACCTGTTTAGTCAGTCCCTGATAAGCCCATGTGAATACATCAGTTTCACTTTGTAATTATATGTTCATGGTGTTGTGTCCCCAATTGTGCAGGAAACCCAGGAGAGCTCAAGAACTGCAGAGCCCAGAACAGCTAGGAGCACACAGGGCATATGATCACTGGAGCAGTTGGGACAGGAGCCTTCCATGCACCATTTACACCGAGGAGACAGGCAGATCTACAACCTGTGTGTACAGACCATGCCCGAGTAGAGTTGGTCTCCTAGGAGTATGGATATGAGCTTACAGGCCCACAGGAGACAGCAAGACTAACACCAGAGATAACCAGATGGTGAAAGGCAAGCACAAGAACGCTACCAACAGAAACCAAGGCTACTTGGCAACATCAGAACCAAGTTCTCCCACCACAGCAAGTCCCGGATACACCAACACACTGGAAAAGTAAGAGTTGGATTTAAAATTGCATCTCATGATGTTGATAGAGAACTTCAAAAAATACGTAAATAACTCCCTTAAAGAAATACAGGAGAACATGGGTCAACAGGTAAAAGTCCTTAAAGAGGAAACACAAAAATTCTTTAAAGAAATACAGGAGAACATGGGTCAACAGGTAGAAACCCTTAAAGAGGAAACACAAAAATTCCTGAAAGAATTACAAGAAAACAAAAACAAACACGTGAAGGAACTGAACAAAACCATCCAGGATCTAAAAAACGGAAGTAGAAACAATGAAGAAATCACAAACAGAGACAACTCTGGAGATAGAAAACCTTGGAAAGATCTCAGGAGTCAAAGATGCAAGTATCAACAACAGAATACAAGAAGTAGAAGAATCTCTGGTGCTAAAGATACCATAGAAAACATTGACTCAACAGTCAAAGAAAATGCAAAATGCAAAAAGGTTGTAACCCAAAACATCCAGGAAATCCAGGACACAATAAGAAGACTAAACCTAAGGATTATAGGTATAAAAGAGAGTGAAGATTTCCAACTTAAAGGGCCAGTAAATATCTTCAACAAAATTATAGAAGAAAACTTCCCTAACCTAAAGAAAGAGATCTCTATGAACTTACAAGAAGCCTACAGAACTCCAGACTGGACCAGAACAGAAAGTCCTCTCACACATAATAATCAAAGCACCAAATGCACTAAACAAAGAAAGAATATTAGAAGCAGTAAGGGGAAAGGGCAAGTAACTTATAAAGACAAACCTATCATAATTACACCAGACTTGTCAACAGAGCCTATAGAAGCTAGAAGATCCTTGGCAGATATCATGCTGACCCTAAGAGAACACAAACACCAGCCTAGACTACTATACCCAGCAAAACTCTCAATCACCATAGATGGAGAAACCAAGATATTCCATGATAAAACCAAATTTACACAATATCTTTCCACAAATCCAGCCCTACAAAGGATAATAGATGGAAAATGCCAACGCAATGGGGGAAACTACACCCTAGGAAAAGCAAGAAAATAATCTTACAACAAACCCAAAAGAAGGTAACCACACAAACATTAAAAATAACATCAAAAATAACAGGAAGCAGCAATCACTATTCCTTAATGTCTCTTAACATCAATGGACTTAATTTCCCAGTAAAAAGAAATAAACTAACAGAAATATTTTTCAGGTAAATCTTCAATTTTATCAGAAAATGATTATAATTCTTTTAATTACTAAACATTCTCTTAGTAATGTTGTAATGTCTACTATTATTTTCCATGATAATCTTTAATTTTAACATGTTTTTCTATATATTTCTTCAATTTTATCAGAAATATGTTCCATGTAAATCTTCAATTTTATCAGAAAAGTTTATAAGTCCACTTTCAATCAACTTAGTAATGTTTTTATGTCTGTCATTTCATCTATTATTTTCCATGATAATCTTCAATTTTAATGTGTTTTTCTATATATTTCTTGAATTTTACCAGAAATAGTTTTCATGTAAATTTTCAATTTTATCAGAAGATGTTTATAAGCCCACTTTCAATTAACTTAGAAATATTTTATGCCTACCATTCTATCTGTATTATTATCCATGATAATTTTCAATTTTAACATGGTATTCTATATTTTTCTACAATTTTATCAAAAATATTTTCCATGAATCTTCAATTCTATCATAAAATGTTTCTACTTTGTTTTTAAATTAATTTAGCAATGTTTTTTATGTTTATCATTTTACTCTTTAATTTTCCATGAAAACTGACACTTTTCCTTCTTTTTCTATTATTTTCTAATTTTTTTTATTTACATTCCAAATGATTTCCTCTTTCCCGTTTCCTCCCTCCCCGAAACTCCCATAAGCCCCCTTCCCTCCCTCTGTTCCCCATTCAACCCCATCTCCCTTCTCTGTCCTGGCGTTCCCCTACATCCAGTCTTTCCAGGACCAGGGGTCTCTCCTTCCATCTTCTTGGAAATCTATTGATACATGAATTGTGTCTTGGGTATTCCGAAATTCTGGGTTAATATCCCCTTAGCCGTGATTGCATACCATGTGTGTTCTTTTGTGATTGGCTTACCTCACTAAGGATGATACTTTCAAGTTCTGACCATTTGCCTAGGAATTTCGTGAGTTCATTGTTTTTAATTGCAGAGTAGTATTCCATTGTGTAAATATACCACATCTTCTGAATCCATTCCTCCGTTGAGAGACATCTGGATTCTTTCCAGCTTCTGGCTATTATAAATAAGGCTGCTATGAACATAGTGGAGCATGTGTCCTTATTGCATGCAGGGGAAGCCTCTGGGTATATGCCCAGGAGTGGTATAGCAGGATCCTCCAGGAGTGTCATGCCCAGTTTTCTGAGGAACCGCCAGACTGCTTTCCAGAGTGGTTGTACCAGCTTGCAATCCCACCAGCAGTGGAGGAGTGTTCCTCTATGTCCACATCCTCGCCAACAACTGCTGTCTCCTGTGTTTTTGATCTTAGCCATTCTGACCGGTGTGAGGTGGAATCTCAGGGTCCAGCCAGCCTCCTTAGGCAACAATCTTAGTGCCAGCTGCTTGGTGGTCTTCAATAGTCATATTTCAGCAGTGCAGGGACCCCTCCCCCACACAGCCAAGCTTTAACAGTTTCAGTCGTTTGCTCCATGGGCCTAACGTAATTGTTACATTTTATTACCTCCCGGACACTTGATACAAAGATGTTTACCTTTCAGTTATCTAGTTAGCAATTTTATACCTAGCTAACAATTCTTTCCATTAGTTTCTACTGAGTTGTTTCTGTATTCCAATAAGGTATTGACTAATATAAAAACTGATATAAGATACATCAGGAAAAACAGGGATAAATCAGAGGAGGGGTTAGATGAGCCTGGATTGATTGGAGCAGCACGCTGAGCTCCTTACAAAGAGATAGAGGAGCATATTGATGCAGGAGTGTTGTCATCCCGAGGAACCTGACTAATCCTGGCGTTAAGTGTCATGTCTATCTATGGCTACTTCACGTAATCATTAAAAGAGTTAACGTGTTTTTCTATATATTTCTTCAATTTTATCAGAAATATTTCCCATGTAAATCTTCAATATTATCATAAAATGTTTTTACTTCCTTTTTCGATAAAAAAAAAGGGACTGCAGGACCCGATGCGAATACGCAAGAGTCTTTATTTTATTAATATGAGTCAGACTCGGACCACAAACCTTCCTACTGCCCAGGGAGGAGTGCAGCCTTGAGGCTAGAGGGCTTCATGTTTATGTACAGCATACTTAAGGATTCTTTGGATATAAGGGCGCCGGGGGGGGGGGAGAGGGGAGGCGACGAGGCCTCATTTTTCAAACACTATATCTATCGTTTGTTCAGGCGGCAAAGTGGAATCGTGCAACTGGGGGGTTGTGGGGAGACACTCTTCTGACCTAAAGAGTAAGTTTATGGTGCTATCAGGAACTAGTGTTTTACGTCTTGGCCATAGCTGTCTGTGACCCCTGATTATTTCTCTTTCATGATCCAAACGTGGGACCTTATCTTCCCAAGGATGTTTGGCTTTTGTGATTCTTTCCCAAGGACAGGCATTAACTGCTCCTGGGAAGTGCTCAGCCATTTATCAGTGAGAGTGTCAGTTTCAGAGACACAGAGGACACAGAGCAGAGGGAAGTTGTCATTTGTCTGCTCAAGCTGCATCTGTGGCCCCTGGGGCTGTTTCATTAAGGAGTGTCTCTATGGAAACAGGGATAGCAATATTCAGAGGGAAGCCTGGGCTTGCTGCAGGAAGGAGCAGGGAGTAGGGGAAAAGGAACTTCTGCAAAAAGCACAGAGGCAAGCAGCCTGTGCACATCAATGGTAATAGTTGTTCGGTTAATATGTTTCATTATCACACTATAGCTTAGAAGAAGCAGAGACTCTGACTGGCTTTTTCTACCACTTATCTCCCAGCGCATGGCTTAGTATATCATGTAAAATGTATGAGTTAAAGAAGGGAGAGTTGGAAATCATTTTCCTTGTTTGAATTCCAGTTCCAAACTTAGTACCTAATGGAATTTGTGCTGTTTATCAATGGATAAATATAACAGCAATAATAAAGAGGCTACTTGTGAGTGTAATTATTAGGTAATATAATCTATGAAAAGCATGTTGAACAATTTCTTTGACAGAATAAGTAAGCATAGAAGGTAGCTAAACATTTTAAATATTAAAAACTTATGCATATGTTAGATATTTTACATATGTATTATAATAAATTTTAGTAGATATTTATATCAAAATTGAATACTCCTTTAGATGCCTTCCAAATCCCAGTTAATATTTTTAATTGTGCTCACAAAGGATCTTTAATGATAAAAAATCATGCCGCAATATTCAATATGATGAGCAGTATGGGAAATTATTTTCAAAAGATCTATTTTAAAGGTATTGTATAAATATTAAACCATAACTACTAAAATGTTAATTCTGATAGTGGAGTTTTATTGTTTGGTGCTTGTGTTGTGGCTTTATGTTAGCTGGGGACTGAGCTCCGGACCTTACATGTCATAGGCAGCACCCTTCCTCTGACTGTGTCCTTGACCCCACAGTTCCTTACACAATTTTACATTTTCCTAAATTTATTATTTTTATAATAAAAAAATACTAAAGTTCTTCCCTTCTTTCTGTTTTGTAGATTTTTTTTAATTCCTCTCTCATATATCACATCCCTACTGCAGTTTCCCCTCCCTCCAGTTCTCCTAGTCTCTCCCTGCCAACTCCCCTCTCTCCCGGAACCCTTCAGAAAAGAGAAGGCCTCCCAGGGACATCAACCAACACAATATAACAAGCTACAATAAGACCATCACATACCATCACATCAAGGCTGAACAAGGCACCCAATAGGAGGAAAAGGGCCCAATGCATATGCAAAAGAGTCATGGGAAGCCCATTCCCTCTGTTAGGATTCCCACAAAAACACCAAGCTACTTAGCCATAACATGGATCGTACAGGCTCCCTGATCTCTGCAAGTCCCCATGAGTCCCAGTCAGTTGACTCTATGAGCATGTTTTCATGACGTCCCAGACCCCTCTGGTTCCTGGGATCCTTCCTCCCCTCCTCCAAAGGACTTCTGGAGCTCCACCTAATTTTGCCTGTGGTCCTCTGTATCTGCTCCCATCAGTTGCTGGATGATGTCTCTCTGGTCTCTTTGATGATGATTCTCATAGGCTCTGGTACCAGAATACTCTGCAGGCAGGACAAAATGTAGGTCGAAGGTTTTGTAGCTGGGTTAGTGTCCCAGTCCCTCCACTTGAGGGCTTGCCTGGGACAGTTTAGATTCCATGTCTCCCATTACTATGAGTTTTTGCTGGGGTTACTTTCATAGATTCCATAGTTTACATTACATTAGGTTTACACTTCACCCCAAAATGCTCCCCAATTCTAGTTGTCTCTCCCAGCATTTCCTCCCTCTCTCCTCAACCAGATCCATCCCTCATGTTCTCAACCCCACATACCCATAGTCCACCAGAGAAATCTATTTGCCTTTTCCAAGGAGATCCTTGCATTCTCCCTTAAACTCTCCTTGTTACATAGCCTCTCTGGGTCTGTGGAATGTAGCATGATTGTCTTTTACTTTATAGTCAATATCCACTTATAAGTGAGTACATACCACATTTGTCTTTCTAAGTCTAGGTTGCCTCATTCAGGATGATTTTTTCTAGTTCCATCCATTTGCCTACAAATTTCACGTCATTGTTTTAAACAGCTGAGTGATACTCCATTGTATAAATGTACCACATTTTCTTTATCCATATGATTGTTTCTGGTTTCCAGCTATTATTTAAAAAAAAGCTACTATAAACATAGATGAGTAAGTATCCTTGTGATATAATGACGACCTTTGGGTATACATCCTGGAGTGGTATAGCTGGGTCTTTAGGTTCAGTGATTCCCAGTTTTCTGAGAAACAGATATATCGATTTACCAACTGTCTATACACTCTATAATCCCAGGCTGCAATCCCACCATCAGTGGAGTTGTGTTCCCTTTGCTCCACATCCACACCAGCATGGGCTGTCACTTGTGTTTTTTGATCTTAGTCACTAGCAGGTATAAGATGGAATCTCATTAGTTTTGATTTAAATTTTATGGGTGGCTAGAGATGTTGAACATTTCTTTAAGTGTTTCTCATCCAATTGAGATTGCTCTGTCAAGAATTCTGTTTAGATCTCCCATGCTCATGGATCAGTAAAATTAACTGCAAAAATGGCCATTCCACCATCTACAAATTCAATGCACTCCCCATCAAAATTCCAATACAGTTCTTTACATACCTTGAAAGAACAATACACAACTTCATATAGAAAAGCAAAAACTCAGGATATCTATAACAATTCTATACCATAAAAGAACTTCCACAGGTATCACCATCCATGATTTCAAGCTGTACTCTAAAACAAAGTTATAGTAATAAAAATGCATGGAATTAGCATAAAATAGACAAGATGATCAAAGGAGTTGAAATAAAGACTTAGATGTAAATCTACACATCTATGGACACCTGGTTTTTAATAGAGAAGCCAGAAATATACAATGGAAAAAAGAAAGAATCTTCAGCAAATGGTACTGCTCTAACTGGATGTCCACATGTAGAAGAATGCAAACATCCATATTAATCATCTTGCATAGAACTTAAGTCCAAGTAGAACAAAGACCTCATTATAAATAAAGCCTGATACACTGAACCTGATAGAAGGGAAAGTGTGGAATAGTCATGAATGCATTGGCACAAGAGACAACTTCCTGAAAAGAACACCAATTTTGAAGGCACTAAGAATCAATAAATCGGACCTCATGAAACTGAAAAGTTTTGTAAGGTAAAAGACACTGTAACTAGGACAAAACAGTAGCCCACAAAATAGGAAAGGATTCTCACTAACTCTACATTGGACAGGAGGGTTAATATCTAAAATTTATAACAAACTCAATAAAATAGAAATCAACAAACTAAATAATCCAATTTAAAGATAGAGTATAGATCCATGTTATGTTGGAAAGTAGGCCAACAATCAGCTCCTTGGTGTGAATGGATGAATGAATGAATGAATGAATAAATAAATAAACAAATAAATAAATAAATAAATCTTCCTCTGTAAACATCAACTCTCATAATTTTTGTTTTGTTTTGTTCTTGTTTGGGGGTGGAGGGTTGTTTGGTTTTGGTTTGTTTATGAAATGCCATCAGTATTCTTCACCTTTAAAACTGGAAAGTAGAGACAAACTCCTATTCAGGGCCTCCACTAAATTTCTTTAAAGTTTATATTCTTTCTTTCTCAAGCTAGTTGCATTTTTAAATTTCCCTTGGGGACAGTCAGCTAATTTGACACATGGTTTCACTTACCTGCTTCTTTCTTCTACCTGTCTTCCTACAATAGTCCTCTTTCTATTTAGTATTTGCATTATCTAGGCACCATAAATGTCTCTACATACTTTGCTTGAGTGCATCAACTCAACTTCTAAGTGATAAAGTAGACATACTTGAGTTAGATTATCTTTCTCTATAGACTTGCTCTGACAGATAAAGCAACATACACATTTTATCATGTAATTTACATGTTTAGTATGTCACCTTTACCTGTGATTATGTTTCTGGTATGTATACATAATACAAGACTATTAAGAAATATTTCTGTGTTTATTCTATAAACTCAACTTTAGTAAGGGAGATAGATATCATCTCAAATCTATCTTCTTTGGTATTAAATATGCATATTCTACTTTTTAATAGCTTCATTTTATACATAACTTGATCAGAAATTACTCTATAGTGATATACTCTGTCTGTAAAAACTATTTTGTTTCCAAATAATTTATCATTAAAAAACTAAAATAATTTTTCTCCAGCTGTTTAATCATAAATTGCTTAGTCTTTGATCTTTTTTTTTGGTATGTTAATTTCTTTTTTTTGTTTTATTTTATTTTTTAATTTACATTCCAAATCACTTCCCCTTTCCCGTTTCCTCCCTCCCCGAAGGTCCCATAAGCCCCCTTCCCTCTCTCTTTTCTCCATTCAACCCCCTCTCGTTACTCTGTCCTGGTGTTCCCCTACATCCAGTCTTTCCAGGACCAGGGGTCTCTCCTACCATCTTTTTAGAAATCTATTGATATGCGGATTGTGTCTAGGGTATTCCGAGATTCTGGGTCAATATCCCCTTATCAGTGACTGCATACCATGTGTGTTCTTTTGTGATTGGGTTACCTCACTAAGGATGATATTTTCAAGATCTGACCATTTGCCTAGGAATTTCGTGAATTCATTGTTTTTAATTGCAGAGTAGTATTCCATTGTGTAGATATACCACATCTTCTGAATCCATTCCTCCGTTGAGGGACATCTGGGTTCGTTCCAGCTTCTGGCTATTATAAATAAGGCTGCTATGAACATAGTGGAGCATGTGTCCTTATTGCATGAAGGTAAAGTCTCTGGGTATATGCCCAGGAGTGGTATAGCCGGATCCTCCGGGAGTGTCATGCCCAGTTTTCTGAGGAACCGCCAGACTGCTTTCCAGAGTGGTTGTACCAGCTTGCAATTCCACCAGCAGTGGCGGAGTGTTCCTCTTTCTCCACATCCTCGCCAACAACTGCTGTCTCCTGTGTTTTTGATCTTAGCCATCCTGACTGGTGTGAGATGGAATCTCAGGGTTGTTTTGATTTGCATTTCCCTAATGACTAAGGATGATGAACATCTCTTTAGGTGCTTCTCAGCCATTAGATATTCTTCAGGTGAGAACTCTTTGTTTAGCTCTGTACCCCATTTTTTAATAGGGTTACTTGCCTCTCTGGAGTTTAACTTCTTGAGTTCTTTGTATATATTGGATATTAGCCCTCTGTCGGATGTAAGGTTGGTAAAGATCATTTCCCAGTTAATTGGTTGCTGCTTTGTCTTTTGCGTGACTCTAACCAAACAAGTGAAAGATCTGTATGACAAGAACTTCAAGTATCTGAAGAAAGAAATTGAAGAAGACCTCAGAAGATGGAAAAATCTGCCATGCTCATGGATTGGCAGGATTAATATAGTAAAAATGAGCATCTTACCAAAAGTAATACACAGATTCAATGCAATCCCCATCAAAATCCCAACTCAATTCTTCATAGAGTTAGAAAGAGCAATTCAAAAATTCATCTGGAATAACAGAAAACCCAGAATAGCTAAAACTATTCTCAAGAGTCAAAGAACCTCTGGGGGAATCAGTATCCCGGACCTCAAGCTGTACTACAGAGCAATAGTGTTAAAAACTGCATGGTATTGGTACAGTAACAGACATGTAGATCAATGGAACAGAATTGAAGACCCAGAAATGAATCCACACTCCTATGGGCACTTGATCTTTGACAAAGGAGCTAAAACCATCCAGTGGAAAAAAGATAGCCTTTTCAACAAATGGTGCTGGCTCAGCTGGAGGTCAACATGCAGAAGAATGCAAATTGACCCATCCTTATCTCCTTGCACTAAGCTCAATTCTAAGTGGATCAAAGATCTCCACATAAAACCAGACACACTGAAACTAATAGAAGGGAAACTAGGGAAGAACCTTGAACATATGGGCACAGGGGAGAATTTCCTGAACAGAACTCCAATAGCTTATGCTCTAAGATCAAGAATAGACAAATGGGACCTCATTAAATTAGTCTTTGATCTTAACTCATTCTATTCAGCACTAATAATTGAATCACTAAAAAAGAATCAAAATAATATTCAATGTTATACCACTAAGATTTTGAAAATACTTCCTTTGCATACTTGTAATGAGTTTATTTTGTTTATAACATGACAACAGACTGACTGGTTCTTACTCTTTTCTTTCCTTTTCTCATCCTCCTGTTTTTCACAAAATGATCTTTAAAATATCATTTGCTTTTCTTTCCTTTCCTCTTTTTTCCATTCTTCACCATTTTACAATATTATCCTCCAATATAAAACTCTTTGGTCTCTCTAGTTACTAAAAAACACCAGCACAAAACATCTACAACATCTTTATCTTATGCTGAACTCATAAATGCTCATACATTCTCCCAGTTCTTACTGCCCCCCCCCACACACACACTTTCCATATCCTTTCTAAATTGTACTGTCAATAAAGCTCAGGAAACAGGACAGAACACATTCTGTGCTATCAGAGCATTATGGAGAGTTTTTAGAATGTCAATTCTTTCCTATTCTGACTTAAAGAGGTTCTAAGACATTCTAATAATTCTCACTCCACTATGGGCTAGCCTTCAGGACTCCCTTCGGTTTTTTTCTTGGTTTTTTTTATATTCTTTATTTACAATCAAAATTATTTCCAGTTGCCCGGTTCCCCCCTTCCCCGAAAGTCCCATAAGCCCTCTTCCCTCCCCCTGTTCCCCATTTGCCTAAGAATTTCATGAATTCATTGTTTTTAATTGCTGAGTAGTATTGCATTGTATAAATATATATGGAAAATATCTTTGATAAAATTAAAGAAATATATAGAAAAACACATTAAGATTGATATTTCATGGAAAAATTATACAGATAAAATGGTAGGCATAAAAATATTCCTAAGTGGAATTATAAACATTTTCTGATAAAATTGAAAATCTTCAAGGAAAATATTTCTGATAAAACTCAAGAAATATATAGAAAAAAACACGTTAAAACTGACTATTTCATGAAACATTATACAGATAAAATGGTAGGCATAAATATATACCTAAAGTGATTGAAAGTAGAAGTAAAAACATTTTCTGATAAAATTGAAGATTTACATGGAAAATATATCTCATAAAATTGGAGAAATTTATACAGATAAATTGGTAGGAATTAAAATATTCCTAAGTTGATTGAAAGAATTGTAAACATTTTCTTTTATTTTATTTTATTTTTTAAGTTTTTTTTTTTATTTACGTTCAAAATCATTTCCCCTTTCCCGTTTCCTCCCTCCCCAAAAATCCCATAAGGACCCTTCCCTCCCTCTTTTCCCCATTCAACCCCCTCTCGCTTCTCTATCCTGGCATTCCCCTACATCAATTCTTTCCAGGACCAGGGGTCTCTCCTTCCATCTTCTTGGAAATCTATTGATATGCGAATTGTGTCTAGGGTATTCCGAGATTCTGGGCTAATATCCCCTTATCAGTAACAGCATACCATGTGTGTTCTTTTGTGATTGGGTTACCTCACTAAGGATGATATTTTCAACTTCTGACCATTTGCCTAGGAATTTCGTGAATTCATTGTTTTTAATTGCAGAGTAGTATTCCATTGTGTAAATATACCACATCTTCTGAATCCATTCCTCCGTTGAGAGACATCTAGGTTCTTTCCAGCTTCCAGCTATTATAAATAAGGCTGCTATGAACATAGTGGAGCATGTGTCCTTATTGCATGCAGGGAAAGCCTCTGGGTATATGCTCAGGAGTGGTATAGGCGGATCCTCCGGGAGTGTTATGCCCAGATTTTAGAGGAACCGCCAGACTGCTTTCCAGAGTGGTTGTACCAACTTTCAATTCCACCAGCAGTGGAGGAGTGTTCCTCTTTCTCCACATCCTCGCCAACAACTGCTGTCTCCTGTGTTTTTGATCTTAGCCTTTCTGACTGGTCTGAGGTGGAATCTCAGGGTTGTTTTGATTTGCATTTCCCTAATGACTAAGGATGATGAACATCTCTTTAGGTGCTTCTCAGCCATTAGATATTCTTCAGGTGAGAACTCTTTGTTTAGCTCTGTACCCCATTTTTTAATAGGGTTACTTGCCTCTCTGCCATTTAACTTCTTGAGTTCTTTGTATATATTGAATATTAGCCCTCTGTCGGATGTAGGGTTGATAAAGATCATTTCCCAGTTAGTTGGTTGCCGCTTTGTCTTTTAGACAGTGTCTTTTGCCTTGCAAAAGCTTTGCAATTTAATGAGGTTCCATTTGTCAATTCTTGATCTTAGAGCATAAGCTATTGGGATTCTATTCAGGAAATTCTCCCCTGTGCCCATATGTTCAAGGTTCTTCCCTAGTTTCCTTTCAATTAGTTTCAGTGTGTCTGGTTTTATGTGGAGGTCCTTGATCCACTTGGAATTGAGCTTAGTGCAAGGACATAGGAATGGGAAAATTTGCATTCTTCTGCATGTTGACCTCCAGTTGAGCCAGCACCATTTGTTGAAAAGGCTATCTTTTTTCCACTGGATGGTTTTAGCTCCGTTGTCAAAGATCAAGTGACCATAGGAGTGTGGATTCATTTCTGGGTCTTCAATTCTGTTCCATTGATCTACATGCCTGTCACTGTACCAATACCATGTGGTTTTTAACACTATTGCTCTGTAGTACAGCTTGAGGTCCGGGATACTAATTCCCCCAGAGGTTCTTTTACTCTTGAAAATAGTTTTATCTATCCTGGGTTTTCTGTTATTCCAGATGAATTTTTGAATTGCTTTTTCTAACTCTATGAAGAATTGAGTTGGGATTTTGAAGAGAATTGCATTGAATCTGTATATTGCTTTTGGCAAGATGGTCATTTTGAGGATATTAATCCTGCCAATCCATGAGCACGGCAGATTTCCATCTTCTGAGGTCTTCTTCAATTTCCTTCTTCAGAGACTTGAAGTTCTTGTCATACAGATCTTTCACTTGTTTGGTTAGAGTCACACCAAGATACTTTATATGGTTTGTGGCTATCGTGAAGGGTATCATTTCTCTTACTTCGTTCTCAGCCTGCTTATCCTTTGAGTATAGGAAGGCTACTGACTTGCTTGAGTTGATTTTGTATCCGGCCACTTTGCTGAAGTTGTTTATCAGGTGTAGGAGTTCTCTGGTGGAGTTCTTTTGGTCGCTTAAGTATACTATCATATCGTCTGCAAATAGTGATAGTTTGACTTCTTCCTTTCCAATTTGTATCCCTTTGACCTCTTTTTGTTGTCTAATTGCTCTAGCTAGAACTTCAAGTACTATATTGAAAAGATATGAAGAGAGAGGGCAGCCTTGTCTAGTCCCTGATTTAAGTGGGATTGCTTCAAATTTCTCTCCATTTAGATTGATGCTGGCTACTGGTTTGCTATAAATTGCTTTTACTATGTTTAGATATGGGCCTCGAATTCCTGATCTTTCCAAGACCTTTAGCATGAAAGGATGCTGAATTTTTTCAAATGCTTTCTCAGCATCTAATGAGATGACCATGTGGTTTTTTCTTTGAGATTGTTTATGTAGTGGATTACATTGATGGATTTCCTTATATTGAACCATCCCTGCATTCCTGGGATGAAGCCTACTTGATCGAAGTGAATGATCGTTTTGATGTGTTCTTGGATTCGGTTGGCAAGAATTTTATTGAGTATTTTTGCATCGATATTCATAAGAGAGATGGGCCTGAGATTCTCTTTCTTTGTCGGATCTTTGTGGGCTTTTGGTATTAGCGTAATTGTGACTTCATAGAACAAGTTGGGTAGTGTTTCTTCTATTTCTATTTTGTGGAACAGTTTGAAGAATATTGGTGTTATGCTGTCCTTGAAGGTCTGATAGAATTCTGCACTAAAACCATCTGGACCTGTGCTTTTTTTGGTTGGAAGACTTCCAATGACGACTTCTATTTCTTCAGGGGTTATAAGATGGTTTAGATGGTCTATTTGATCCTGATTTAATTTTGGTATTTGGTATCTGTCAAGGAAATTGTCCGTTTCGTCAAGATTTTCTAGTTGTGTTGAATACAGGTTTTTGTAGTAGGATCTGATGATTTTTTGAATTTCCTCAGTTTCTGTTGTTATCTTACCCTTTTCGTTTCTGATTTTATTAATTTGGATACTGTCTCTTTGCCCTCTGGTTAGTCTGGCTAAGGGCTTATCTATCTTGTTGATTTTCTCAAAGAACCAACTCCTAGTTTTGTTGATTCTTTGTATGGTTTTATTTGTTTCTACTTGATTGATTTCAGCCCTGAGTTTGAAGATTTCCTACCTTCTACTCCTCTTTGGTGTATTTGCTTCTTTTTGTTCCAGGGACTTCAGGTGTGCCATTAAGCTGTTAGTGTATGCTGTCTCCCAGTTCTTTTTGGCGGCACTCAGGGCTATGAATTTCCTCTTAGCACTGCTTTCATTGTGTCCCATAAATTAGGGTATGTTGTGCCTTCATTTTCATTAACTTTCAAAAAGTCTTTGATTTCTTTCTTTATTTCCACCTTGACCAAGTTATCATTGAGTAGAGCATGTTCAGCCTCCATGTGTATGTGGGTTTTCTGTTGTTTTTGTTGCCATTGAAGACCACCCTTATTCCATAGTGATCTGATAGGAGGTATGGGATTAGTTCTATCTTCTTATATCTGTTGAGGTCTGATTCGTGACCAATTATATGGTCAGTTTTGGAGAAGGTACCATGATGTGCTGAGAAGAAGGTGTATTCTTTAGCTCTAGGATGAAATGTTCTATATATATATATATATATATCTGTTAGTTCCATTTGGTCCAAGGCTTCAATTAGATTCACTGTGTCCCTGTTTAGTTTCTGCTTTCCTGAATGATCCATTTCAGAGAGCGGGGTGTTGAAGTCACCCACTATTATTGTGTGAGGTGCGATGTGTGCTTTGAGCTTTAGTAAAGTTTCTTTTACGAATGAGGGTGCCCTTGCATTTGGAGCATAGATATTCAGAATTGAGAGTTCTTCTTGGTGGATTTTTCCCTTGATCAGTATGTAGTGTCCTTCTGTATCTTTTTTGATGACTTTAGGTTGAAAGTCAATTTTATCTGATATTAGGATGTCTACTCCGGCCCGTTTCTTGGGGTCATTTGCTTGTAAAATTGTTTTCCAGCCTTTTACTCTGAGGTAGTGTTTTTCTTTGACACTGAGGTGTGTTTCCTGCTTGGAGCAAAATGCTGGGTCCTGTTTACATTTTTTTTTTTTTTTTTTTTTTTTGGTTTTTCGAGACAGGGTTTCTCTGTGTAGCCTTGGCTGTCCTGGAACTCACTTTGTAGACCAGGCTGGCCTCGAACTCAGAAATCCTCCTGCCTCTGACTCCCAAGTGCTGGGATTAAAGGCGTGTGCCACCACCGCCCGGTTTTGGGTCCTGTTTACGTATCCAGTCTGTTAGTCTATGTCTTTTTATTGGGGGATTGAGACCATTGATATTAAGAGAGATTAAGGCATAGTGATTATTGCCACCTGCTCTTCTTGATGCTCTCTTTATGTTTGAGTGTTTGTCTACTTTTGGGTTTGAGCAAGAAGGTTATTATCTCATTTTGTCCAGGGTGTTGTTTCTCTCCCTGTATTGGCTGTTTCCAACTATTATCCTTTGCAGGGCTGGGTTTGTGGAAAGATAGTGTGAAAATTTGGTTTTATCATGGAATATCTTGGTCTCTCCATCTATGGTGATTGAGAGTTTTGCTGGGTATCGTAGTCTAGGCTGGCATTTGTGTTCTCTTAGTGTCTGCATGAGATCTGCCCAGGATCTTCTGGCTTTCATAGTCTCTGGTGAGAAGTCTGATGTGATTCGGATAGGTCTTCCTTTGTATGTTACTTGGACCTTTTCTCTTACTGCTTTTAATATTCTTTCTTTGTTTAGTACATTTGGTGTTTTGATTATTATATGACTGGAGGTATTTCTCTTCTGGTCCAGTCCGTTTGGAGTTCCGTAGGCTTGTTGTACATTCATCTGCATCTCTCTCTTTAGGTTAGGGAAGTTTTCCTCCATAATTTTGTTGAAGATGTTTACTGGCCCTTTAAGTTGCAAATCTTCACTCTCATCTATACCTATAATCCTTAGGTTTGGTCTTTTCATTGTGTCCTGGATTTCCTGGATGTTTTGGGTTACACGTTTTTGCATTTTGCATTTTCTTTGACTGTTGAGTCAATGCTTTCTATGGTATCTTCAGCACCTGAGATTCTTTCTTCCATCTCTTGTATTCTATTGTTGATGTTTGCATCTATGACTCCTGATTTCTTCCCAAGGTTTTCTATCTCCAAAGTTGTCTCCCTTTGTGATTTCTTAGTTGTTTCTACTTCCTTTTTTAGATCCTGGATGGATTTGGTGAGATCCTTCACTTGTTTGTTTGTATTTTCCTGTATTTCTTTAAGGTATTTTTGCATTTTCTCTTTCAGGATTTCTGCCTGTTGAGCCAAGTTCCCCTGTATTTCTCTAAGCGATTTTTGTGTTTCCTCCTCATGGGCTTCCATCTGTTGATCCATTGCCTCCTGCATTTCTTTAAGCAGTTCTCGTGTTTCCTTTGTAAGGGCATTTATCCATTGATTCATTTCTTTAACCATTTTTTGTGTTGCCTCCCTATGGGCATCCGTCTGTTGACCCATATTCTTTTGCATTTCTTTATGCAATTTTTGTGATTCCATTGAAAGTGCATCTAACCGTTGATTCATTTCTTTGAGCTATTTTTGTGTTGTCTCCTTGTGGGCCTCCATCTGTTGATCAATGTTCTCCTGCATTTCTCTAAGCGATTTTTGTGTTTCATTTGTAAGGGCTTCTAACCATTGATTCATGGTCTCCTGTAACTCTTTATTAGTTTTATTTGTGTCCTTCTTGTGATCCTCTAATAGCATCACGAGAAGTGATTTTAAATCCAGATCCTGTCTTTCGGGTGTGGTGGGGTATCCAGGACTTGCTGCTCTTGGAGAGTTGGGTTCGGATGGTGTCGTATTACTATGATTTCTGTTAGTAACGTTCCTACATTTGCCTTTTGCCATCTGGTTACCTTTGGTGTTAGTTGGTCCTGCTGTCACTGGCTGTTGGTTGGACCTCCTGTGAGCCTGCAAAGCTATTTCTTGTCCCCCTGGCTTACCGGGATTCCCCTGGCACCTATTTCTGGGGCCTGCCCTGCCCCTGAGTGACTTTGGAGCCCTGATGTGCCTTGCCCCAAGTGATGTTATATTGGGGACTCCCTGCACATTCAAAGGCTCAGCGTAGTGGATTCCCGGAGCAGAGGTCGCCAAATGGAGGCTGGTAGGCTCCTGCCCTGTGCAGGGGTGTGTGATCTCTCCCAGAGGGGGGGGAGGGAGCGTCCCTCTGCAAGACAGAAGTCCCACAGCAGAGCTGGAGCACTGGTTACTGCAGATGTGCCCAGCTCTTGGTAGCAGGGTACACACAAGCTGCCTGAGACCCAAGTGGTATTATGCCTGTCTGTCTCT
Source organism: Tokudaia tokunoshimensis (assembly GCA_036184795.1). Classification (NCBI taxonomy): domain Eukaryota; kingdom Metazoa; phylum Chordata; class Mammalia; order Rodentia; family Muridae; genus Tokudaia; species Tokudaia tokunoshimensis. The sequence continues at coordinate 2,692,550 of BTHU01000005.1, forward strand.
GAGCCTGGCTGTCCTAACTACCTGGACACTGGAGCAAAGATGGCAGAGTGCACTCTGCACTCTCTTGGCGGTGCAGGTCACCCTGCAGAGGGGATGGCCCACAGCAGAGCTGGCGCCCAGACGACCACAGCGCTGTCCCATTCTTGGGGGCAGACAGAAGCCCCAACAGGCCGTGTTCCAAGTGATGTTATATTGGGAGGAACGTGGGTACCTGTCTCCTCAGTGCAGTCTACTGGAACAGAGGTTGCCAAAGGGAAGCTGATAGGCTCCCGTCCAGTGCGGGGGGTTCCTCTGCAAGGCAGAAGTCCCACAGCAGAGCTGGCGTGCTGGTTACTGCAGACCTGCCCAGCTCTTGGGAGCAGGGTACACACAAGATGCCTGAGACCCAAGCGATATTATGCCTGTCTGTCTCTGAGCCTGGCGGTCCCAACTCAACATTTTCTGATAAAATTGAAGATTTACATGGAAAATATTTCTGATAAATTTGAAAAAAATATGGAAAAACATTAAAATAGAAAATTATCATGGAAAATTATACAGATAAAATGGTAGGCCTAAAAATATTTCTAAGTTGATTGAAAATGGAATTATTATTAACATTTTCTGATAAAATTGAAGATTTATATGGAAAGTATCTCTGATAAAATTGAAGAAATATATAAAAAACTCATTAAGATTGACAATTTCATGGAAAAAATATACAGATAAAATGGTTGGCATAAAAATATTCCTAAGTTTTTTGAAAGTGGAATTATAAACACTTTCTGATAAAATTGAAGATCTACAAGGAAAATATTCCTGAAAAAATTCAAGAAATATATAGAAAAACATGTCAAAACTATTACATGGAAAATTATACAGATAAAATGGAAGGTATAAAAATGTTCCTAAGTTGATTGAAAGTAAAATTATAAACATTGTCTGATAAAACTGAAGATCTACATGGAAAATACTTCTGACAAAATTGAAGAAAAATACAGAAAAACGTTAAAATTGAAGTTTATCATGGACAATTATACCGACAAAATGGTAGGCACAAAAACATTCCTAAATTGATTGAAAGTGGAACTACAAACACCCCCCACACCCCCAAGAAACCGAAGATCTACATGAAAAACACCTCCAACAAAATCGAAGAAATACACAGAAAAAATGTTAAAATTAAAGATGATCATGGAAAAAAAAATACAGTCAAAATTGTAGACACAAAAATCATTACTAAATTGAAAGAGGAGTCACAAACATTTTCTGATAAAATCGAAGATCCACATGAAAAACATTTCTGTTAGACTATGTTTTTTTTTGGGGAATTGAGTCTAATGATGTTATAAGATTTTAAGGAATAGTGATTGCTGCTTCCTGTTATTTTTGATGTTCTTTTTTATGATTGTGTGGTTACTTTCTTTTGGGTTTGTTGGGAAAAGATTTCTTTCTTGCTTTTTCTAGGGTGTAGTTTCCCTCTTCATGTTGACATTTTCCATCTCTTATCCTTTGTAGGGCTGGATTTGTGGAAAGATATTGTGTAAATTTGGTTGTATCATGGAATATCTTGGTTTCTCCATCTATGGTAATTGAGAGTTTTGCTGGGTATGGTAATTAGGACTGGCATTTGTGTTCTCTTAGGGTCTGTATGAGATCTGCCCAGGATCTTCTGGCTTTCATCATCTCAGGTGAGAAGTCTGGTGTAATTCTGATAGGCCTGCCTTTATAGACTATTTGACCTTCTTCTCTTACTGCTTTTAATATTCTTTCTTTGATTAGTGCATTTGGTGTTTTGATTATTATGTGCCGAGAGGACTTTCTGGTCTGGTCCAGTCTGTTTGCAGTTCTATAGCCTTCTTGCATGTTCATGGACTTCTCTTTAGGTTAGGGAAGTTTTCTTCTATAATTTTGTTGAAGATATTTACTGGCCCTTTAAGTTGGAAATCTTCACACTCTTCTATACCTATCATCCTTAGGTTTGGTCTTCTCATTGTGTCCTGAATTTCCTGGATATTTTGGCTCAGGAGCTTTTTGCATTTTGCATTTTCTTTAACTGTTGAGTCAATGTTTTCTATGGTATCTTCAGCCCCTGAGATTCTTTCTTCTATCTCTTGTATTTTGTTGTTGATGCTTGCATCTATGACTCCTGAATTCTTTCCAAGATTTTCTATGTCCCAAGATCTCTCACTTTGTGATTTCTTTATTGTTTCTACTTCCATTTTTTAGATCCTGGATGGTTTTGTTCAGTTCCTTCACTTGTTTGTTTGTGTTCCCCTGTATTTCTTTCAGGGAGTTTTGTGTTTCCTCTTTAAGGGCCTTTACCATTTGACCCATGTTCTCCTGTATTTCTTTAAGGGAGTTATTTATGTCCTTTTTGATATCCTCTCACAGCATCATGAGAAGAGACTTTAAATCCCACTCTTGATTTTCCGGTGTGTTGAGTTATCCGGGACTTGCTTTGGGAGAACTGGGCTCTGATGTTGCCAAGTAGCCTTGGTTTCTGTTGGTAGGGTTCTTGTGCTTGCCTTTCGCCATCTGGTTATCTCTAGTGTTAGTTGGTCTTGTTGTCTCTGGCTGAAGCTTGCCCCTCCTATGGGCCTGTAAACCTGTGTCTGTACTCCTGGGAGACCAACTCTCTTCTGGCAGGGTCTGTGCACAGAAGGTTGTGGAGCTGTTTAGTTCACTGCTGCAAATGGTGGCCAGAAGGGAAGACTCCTGTCCTAGCTGCTCCACTGATCATATGCCCAGTGTGCTCCTAGCTGTACCCCTCCAGAGAGCAGGTGGAGATCTCACCTCTGCACTGAGAAGTGAAATTGCTGCTGGGAGATCACTCTCTCCTGGTAGGCTAAGAACAGAAGGCTGTGGGTCCCTGTTGCAAATGGCGGCTGGAAGTGAAGACTCCTGTCCTGGCTGCTCCACTCCCAGGACTCCCTTCTAATGAATAAAACATAGCACCAGAAACGCATATAACTTCGGAGATGAAATCACTGCAATTCCTTATGGTCCACTTGATCTTACATCACTTGCTCTGAAGGAAGCCAACTGCCACAAAGTGAGGATGTTTAGGAAGTCTACATGGGAACAAATCTAGAGTTTTGTGTCAAAACTTTGTGAGTGCACCATCGTAGAAACAGATCCTCTAGCCCTAGACAAGCCTTGAGATGACTGCAGTCCCAGATGTATTGATTCCAGCTCATGAGAAACCTTAACTTAAAAACACAGCTAACTCTTAACTTTGATCTGACATCCTACTCCAGAGATACTCACAATGTTCATGATGCCTCTTCACAATAGTTCCAACCTAAATGTCTTCCCATATAAGAACTGATACTGAAAATGCAGTACATATACACAATGGAATACTACTGGGTTGTAAAGAAAACTAAAATCATAAAATCTGCAGGTAAATTGATGGACCTAGAAAAGATATTAAGTGGGGTAACCTAGACCCAGAAATACAAACACTGGATGTTCTCTCTCCTATGAAGCTCCTAGCTCCAAATCTTCTGATGTAAGTATACTAACCACAGAAACTAGGAAATGATGAGGGTGTGGGATTTGAGAAGAAAATAGCAGGATACAGGTAATATGATGTGGGCAATCACCCACCAGTGAGGGAGCTTTGAATGGATAACAGTGTGGGAAATGAGAGACAAATAACACCACTTGGCTGGTCATAGACTTACAAAAAAAACCTCAGTACTAGGCAAGAGAAACTTCCTTTCAAATACTGTATCAGGATAGTCCAAGTGGCTCCCAAAACAGTATAGACTATTGATTTAGCCCTTGGTTGACTGTCAGAGACTGAAAATAAGCTCCTGTTGCTGAAGTACAGCCCACTCAAGACACAGGACTCGGATGATTTAAGCTTTAACGTCAAAGACTCACTTCTTTTATCTTGCTTCCATGGTACCAGATATACAACTGCAAGCTGCCAAAGGAAGGCAATAATTGCCCATTCACATGGCAATATCTATGAATCCAAACAGGAACCATAATGTGTAGTGACAATAATGTGTAGTGTAAGTGGCAATCCAATTCTGGTTGAAACTAACACCTGGTTAAATGGAATTAAAGCCCACTCAACAGAAGGGAAATCATGCTTGGTACAGAAAACTAGACAACTTACTTGAGGCTAGTGAAGTCATGAGCCTTAGAAAAGAATCTACTGCTACTTTGCTAGGCCAATATAATCCCTCACTTTATTATAAATTCTATTCTTATACACACAGATAAGTATATTTCCCACCTCTCATCAAAGAAGGTTTTCTTTACAGCAAGGAGAGATCTGGGAAGAAGACAAAGATCAATGGAACATGTAGAGCCCAGCTTCACTAGATATATCAACATAACAGCTCCTACCATCTATGGTTCAACGAACATTACAAAAGAGGGAACAGAAAAAAGCCAGGATACCAGGAAGTCTTCTACAAAACAGTCTCCCCTAGAAATGATTGCATAAATAAGACCAGAAAAAAATAGCAACATCTATGGGCATGTTAACAGGAAAGAGGGGAATTTTTGTGGAGTCTCATCTGTAGCCAAAGAACTGCAAGTAACTATGGACTACTGTAAGAATGAAAATTAGCCTCTTCCAGGGACAAACCCTTTATTAGTTACCCAATACAAAGGGGCCAGCCCTGAACCCACAGGCACAAACAACAAAAACAGACTCAGCAGGCTGTACTCAGATATTTAGGAATATATATATACATATATGTGTATTTAACAATAGTAATCAAAGTAAAACAACTATCAATTTGATAGTGGGGACACATGGGAAGGAATGAAAGGGGGAAGGGAAAGAGAAAAGTTATATAATTCAATTTTAAGTAAAACATAAAATAATAGTTTGCAATTTTTTAATTTTAATTTTTTTATTGAATATATTATTCATTTACATTTCAAATGTTATACCTTTTCCTGGTTTCCCCCTCCCAGAAAACCCTCAACCCATCCTCCCTCCCCCTGCCTCCAAGAAGATGCCCCTCTGCCCAACCCACTCCCACCTACCCCCCACGCCTCGATTTCCCCATACTGGAGCATCTATCGAGCCTTCATAGGACCAAGGATCTCTCCTCCCACTGATGTTCTACAAGGCATTCCTCCGCCACAATTGCATCTGGAACCATGTGTACCCCTTGGTTGATGGCTTAGTCTCTGGGAACCCTGGGGGAACTGGTTGGCCAACATCATCGTTCTTCCCATGAGGGTGCAAACCCCTTCAGTTCCTCCAGTCCTCTCTCTAACTCCTCCATTGGGGACCACACACTCAGTGGTTGGCTGCTAGCATCTACTTCTATCTGTAAGGCCCTGGTAGGGCTCCTCAGGAGACAACAATAGCAGGCTCCTTTCAGAAAGCACTTCTTGGCATCCATGATAGTGTCGGGGTTTGGTGATTGTTTATAGGATGAATCTCCAGATAGGACAGTCTCTGGATGAACTTTCCTTCAGTCTCTGCCCCACACTTTGTGTTGTATCCATAGTTGCTTCTATGAGTATTTTGTTCCCTTTCTCAAAAAAAAACAAAAAAACAAAACCAAAGCACCCACACTTTGCTCTTCCTTCTTCTTGAGATTCTTGTGGTCTGTGAATTGTATCTTGTTTATTCTGAGTTTTTGGGCTAATATCGATTTATCAGTGAGTGCATACCATGTGTGTTCTTTTGTGATTTGGTTACCTCACTCAGGATGACACTTTCTAGTTCTATCCATTTGCCTAAGAATTTTATGAATTCATTGTTTTTAATAGCTGAGTAGTATTCCATTGTGTAAATATACCAACATTTTCTGTATCCATTCCTCCGTTGAAGGACATCTGGGTTCTTTCCAGCTTTGGCAATAATGATAAGAACTGCATGGTATTGGTACAGTGACAGGCAGGAAGATCAATGGAATAGAATTGAAGACCCAGATATGAACCCACACACCTATGGTCACTTGATATTTGACAAAGGAGCTAAAGCATCCAGTGGAAAAAAGAAAGCAGTTTTAACAAATGGTGCTAGAACAACTGGAGGTCAGCATGTAGGAAAATGAAAATCAACCCATTCTTATCTCCTTGTACAAAGCTCAAGTCCAAGTGGACCAAGGACCTCCACATAAAACTAGATACACTGAAGCTTATAGAAGAGAAAATGGGGAAGAAACTTGAACACATGGGCACAGGGGAAAATTTCCTGAAGAAAACACCAATAGCTTATACTCTAAGAACAAGAATCAACAAATGGGATCTCATAAAACTGCAAAGCTTCTGTAATTTTGTTTTAAATTATAAGAGTTCTAAATCTTCACTATAACTCCAGATGTAGCAAAAGTTAAGCATAAGAAGTATTCAAAACATGATAGCCAAAAAATAGCTAGCAAAATATATTATTTATCAATAAAAGGTAGTGAATGTTTAGAGTCAAAAGATCAAACATATCCCTAAGGAAAGTGTGCTCACTAGACAAAAGGCAGAATGAAGACAAAGAAGAGGATCGTGATTCCACACAAAACAAATGGTTCAGCATTGTGCTTTGGAACAATATCTTGGAGTGAACTAGTCCCAGATTCTTTTTTCTTCTTCTTTTTTTATTTTCTATATTTTTTATTTACATTCTGAATGATTTCCCCTTTCCCCTTTCCTCCCTCCCCGAAAGTCCCATAAGCCCTCTTTCCTCCCCCTGTTCCCCAGTCAACACCCACTTGCTTCTCTGTCCTGGTATTCCCCTACATCCAGTCTTTCCAGGACCAGGGGTCTCTCCTTCCATCTTCTTAGAAATCTATTGATATGCAAATTGTGTCTAGGGTATTCCGAGATTCTGGGTTAATATCCCCTTATCAGTGACTGCATACCATGTGTGTTCTTTTGTGATTGGGTTACCTCACTAAGGATGATATTTTCCAGGTCTGACCATTTGCCTAAGAATTTCGTGAATTCATTGTTTTTAATTGCAGTGTAGTATTCTATTGTGTAAATATACCACATCTTCTGAATCCATTCCTCCATTGAGAGACATCTGGCACCTAAGGAAATGTTCAACATCCTTAGTCATTAGGGAAATGCAAATCAAAACAACCCTGAGATTCCATCTCACACCAGTCAGAATGGCTAAAATCAAAACATAGGAGACAGCAGTTATTGGCGAGGATGTGGAGAAAGAAGAACACTCCTCCACTGCTGGTGGGATTGCAAGCTGCTACAACCACTCTGGAAAGCAGTCTGGCAGTTCCTCAGAAAACTGGGCATGACACTCCCAGAGGATCCTGTTATACCACTCCTGGGCATATACCCAGAGGCTTCCCCTGCATGCAATAAGGACACATGCTCCACTATGTTCATAGCAGCCTTATTTATAATAGCCAGAAGCTAGTCCTAGATTCTTAATCCTCAAGGAAAACATCACTAGCTTCTATTTACAGGCACAGAATGTGAGATCTCTGTGGACACACAAGCTCTAAATCTAAATCATGGGAAAGTACTTCCTTTGAATCTTAAAAACAAGTGAAGGAAAAATATCCCAGGAAACAAAAAATGTGCTCTTAAAGTTATCTAAACCTGCAGTTATCTCTTATCCTAGACTTCACATCCCAAAACTACTTCTGGGATGGTTCCTAGAAGTCACAATTAGGAAAAAGTCTGTTGAGGAACCTGGGTCTGGGTAACATTATATATAATGTGAAATTACTTAACTATCCAATCTCAAGTGTCTGAAAACATTTATCCTATAAACTCTCTGAACACTCCTTAAAATGTAAAAACAATATTCAAGGGAATCATTTATAAACATTTTTCAGAGATTTATGTTATCTCCACTGAGGATATCTAAATTTTAAGCACCCACCCAAGTTAAAGTCTTCTCACACAATAGGTAAAGAAACAAAAAGGCTAATTCTCTACTTACTAAACTATTTGCCTCAATTTTATAGGCAGATGGCCAATGGCATAACAGTGGTTCAAATGAAAATATATTCCAATTTACAATGGTATAAAAGTGCACCATAGTCATTCTGTTTTTCATTTTTAGTAGAGTACTAAATCAATTATATGATTTCCATTAAGTTCTAAACTAGGATTTGTGACATATAATTTGACCAACTGCAGACTTAAATTTATGTTTTGAATACATTTGTGATAGGTTATTCAAAGATACAATGTTTGGTAATTTGGGATAATAACTGCAGGTTTGACTTCTGCTGCTTGGTCTCATGATGAGTTGATCATGACGTGACTGCATTATAAGTTAAGCAACATCTGTATTAACTCTGTAGTCAGCAAAATTGGGATTTTTTTTCCCACTGACCTTAAATTTCATCCTTCTATTAGACAGAAAGTCATCTAAGTTAATTACAGAGAATAAAATCACCCAGATAGATGTTCTATCTAAATATCTCAAAGACATTTAGTTTAAATGGCCCAGGGAAAGAAGGGGCCATTGTTTTTGTAACCTTCCAGCTTGCAAACAGAACCAAACTAAGTCCCTAGTCCTAAACTCTTTTAAACCCAGTTTACTGTTTCAGCTGTCATATTTCATAACCTTTTTGTTCTACCACAGAAATGGAATGAATTCCTATAAAAAATAAAGGGGGAGGGGAAACAGAGAATCTTTCCTGTTCAAAGACAGCAAAACCTACAACATTTGCAAATAGGTTGACATTCAAAGGGAAAGCACCACAGGGTTTTAACCTGTGATTTTTCTGCTATAAACTACAGACCGTTTAATTTGCTCTCATTCCTATATTTTCTGATTTTATAGAGAAAAGTTAAATTAGTGTTTCATAAACATGAGTAACAAGCCTATATGTGACCCTAATAGCTTGTTGCTTAAATTAAATTAATTTAACAAAATAAGTTTAGATAACTTAAGTAATTATCTTAAGATTTGACTCTTGTTAAGTGTACCTAAATAAGTATAATTGGTTCCTTCCATAGTTGTGCCAAATAAAATTGAAAAGTCAATAGAGTATCTGAGATCATCTCTAAGTCACAGGCACAATGGAAGAGAATAATCAGAAAATAGTCAGATTTTAATATGCCACCTTTGTCACAAATAATTTAATATAATATCAAAATAATTTTCTTAAAACTTGGTAATGTCTACCCATTTTATAACTTTTAAAGAAACTTGTATTTATATAGTATATACACATGGGAATATAGTACATATTAATGTTCACATGGTATATATACATGTAATGTTCATATATTATATATCCAAGATATATATAGTACCATTCATAACTGTCATCTATGATATTAGGAAGTTATTTCTTGCTTAATGTATACTATATGTGTAAAATAAGTATTTCAGATCTTATGATCCTTCTCTCCAAAATACTTGGCATTTAAAAGGATGACTTCATAATTAATCAAAAATAATCATATGTATGTAAACAAATTAATAGGACAATTTAATATTACAAATAATACACTTAACCTTATTTAGTGTAATGGCTAATTGTCTGTGATGATTTGATTGGGCCATGAGGTACTTAAGTATTTGTCTAAACATTCTTTCAGTGTGAGGGACAATGTTTGCGTATTACATTATGAGGGCTGTAGGGTGTTTCTCAATGGAATTGGCACTGGAGTTGAAGAACTGAGTAAAGCAGATGACCATAATCAATCCCAGTGTGGATAGACATCATATAATCCACTCAGGTCAAATAGAACAAAGGTGGCAAGAAGGAATGGCCTGCTGTACCTATTCGAACTAGCACATTGGTCTTTCCATATACCTGGCTCAAACTCCACCACACTGACTACACAGTTTCTTAGATACTATGGGCCCAACTGAAACAATATTGGTTTTCTGGACATCTCCAACTTCTTCAAAGCCAGTAAAGGAACTTCTCGGCTTCTATTAAATGAGTATTATAATAAATCTAGATAGAAAGACAGACAGACATCCTATAGACTGCCTAGGGAGACTCTTTATCAAATTAGGAATTACATGGAAAAGAATGGTGTTTGAAACCAGCAGCAAAAAGTTATGAGACAAACTAGGAAATTCTTACCTGTCTCTAGACACTGGACAAAAGTAAGTACTTTTAGAACACTGTTAAAATTGGTTTAAAATGCTATTTGTGAATGATACATTATTGTAAGCATTTTTTCAGTTATACAATTTCCTATAAATAAGCAAGAAGGTTATGAATAAGGGCATTTGGCTCCATAATTAGCAGCTACTACATTCTCTTGCTACTCAGGCTGCCTTGAGTAAAAGCTTATCAGGCTAAGAGCTAGCTGGATTATCATTATGTCAGTAGCAGCCATCTCAAACATTTCATTGACACCTTGAAAAACCTACACAAAAATAGTAGTTGAGGGAGTAGGGGGCTGGAGAGATGGCTCAGTGGTTAAGAGCATGGACTACTCTTCCAGAGGCCTTGAGTTCAATTCCCAGCAACCACATGATAGCTCATAACCATCTGAAATGGAATCCAATGTCCTCTTTTGGTGTGTCTGAAGACACCTAAAGTGTACTCATATACATAAAATAAATAAATCTACTTTTTTAGAAAGTGCATAAGAGGTATGAAAGGAAATTAATTTTAAAAATATTTTTGCAGTTGGTTGCCCTGGATCCTCATCCTGGGTTGTTTGAAACCATTTGTTCAAAGCTTTTTGTTATCAACAGTCTTAGAAAATGAGTTCCATCTTGGCTAGAAAAGTGGGGAATAGCCTTGAGCACATTTGCACAGGAAAAGATTTTCTGAACAGAACACCATTAGTACAGGCACTAAGATCAAAATTTAACAAATGGAACCTCATGAAACTGAAAAGCTTCTGTAAGGCAAAGGATACCTTCATTCAACCAAAATAGCAAATTAGCAGCCTACAGAATGGGAAAAGATATTTTTTACCAAGTATACATCCAATAGAAGACTAATATCCAAAATAGATAAAGAACTCAAAAAACTAGATATCGTGAAAACAATCCAATTAAAAATGAGGCACAGATCTAAACAGAGAATTCTCAACAGAGGAAACACAATTGGCTGAGAACTACTTAAAAAAAATGTTCAATATCCTTACCATCAGGGAAATGCAAAACAAAACTACTTTAAGATTTCATTTTACACCTGTTAGAAATACTAAGATCAATATAGCAAGTGAAAGCTCATAATGGCAAGACTGTGGAGTAGGGGGAACCCTTATCTATTGGTGATGGAAGTGCAAACTCACAAAACCACTAGGAAAATCGGTGTGGTGATTCCTCAGGAAAATGGGAATTGATTTACTTCAAGATTCAGCTGTACCACTAACTCCTGGGCATATACTCATTCTACCACAGGGACACTTGCTCAACCGTGTACACTGCTGCTCTACTCATAATATCCAGAAATTTGAAGTAACCTAAATATTACTCAACAGATGAATGGATAAAGAAAATGTGATATATTTCCATACATGATTCTGCACCAAGTGATTCCTTAGAATTTAAAGGAGAAGTAATTGTATGCTCCATTCCTAACCTAGAAGCTATTTGCAAAAGACAAGTTAGTTTTCTCCAAGAGAGTCTCGCTGGTAAAACAAACTGCTATTAATGGTAGATTGTGTACCCAGCAAGAGACAGCCAACAGAAAATACACTCGAGGGCATCTGTGAACATTCTTTGTCCTAAATGTCATGACATGACATTTTTTATTTTATATTTTTATTTTTTTATGCATATGTATTTTCTCTCTTTCTACTTTACATGTCTGTTGCATATATATTATGGCCTCCAGTTTAAAGTTTTTATTTGATTCTTAGGTATGCAGGCAAGTGAGTTTCTGCATGAATATCTGTTTCTTGGGCTTTTTTTCGGTTTGTTTTACTCTAATCCAGTGTATTAGCTTTTGTTTTATCTTATTTTATTTTATTATTGTTCCTTTGAAGTGTGTTTTCTAATGAGAACCATAAAGGAAATGAATCAGACCCATTCTTCTCCAATGTGGTAGACCCCTGCCAGTTGTGCCACAGGGGAGACCCCATTTCCCTGATACTTTCTAGAGAACCAGCAGGGTGTAGGGCATTTGGTAAGTACCACCCCACCTTTGGAGGCCCAGAGACTCTGGCTGGGACTCACTAGCCAGCAACCACCAAAACCCACTCTCCCTCCAGATTACTACTCCCCATCCGTCCCTTCTACCCCTCCCTCCTCTGCCACCACCACCTGCCCTGTTCTGCTCCTATGTGATAGACCCCTGACAGTTCTGCCACAGGGGAGATCACACTTCCTTATATTTTCTAGAGAACTAGCATGGCGAAGGACATTTGAGAACCAACAACGTGCAGGGCATTCGACCCTTGCTAGGTCTGCCCCATCTCCTGATACTTCCTGGAGAACCAGCTGTAGGCAAGGCATTTGAGAGAAAGGGAATCCCAGGAGTACAAATACACAGGCCTGCAAGACAGAAAAGCCACAGTAAGAGACAGCAAGACCAGCTAACACCAGAGATAAGTGGATGGCCAAAGGCAAACACAAGATCATTACCAACAGAAACCAAGGCAACATGGCACCATCAGAACCCAGTTCTCCCACACAGCAAATTCTGGATAGTCCATCGCATCAGAAAAGCAAGAGCTGGATTTAAAATCCCATCTCATGATTCAAGAAGGAAACAAATAACTCCCTTAAAGAAATACAGGAGAACATGGGTCAACAGGTAGAAGCCCTTAAAGAGGAAACAAAAAAAAAATCCCTTAAGGAAATAGAGGAGAATATGGGTCAACTGGTAGAAGCCCTTAAAGAGGAAACACAGAAGTACCTTAAAGAAATATGGGAGAACGTGGGTCAACAGGAAAAAGTCCTTAAAGAGGCAACACAAAAATCCCACAGGGAATTATGGGAGAACATGGGTCAACAGGCAGAAGCCCTTAAAGAGGAAACACAGAAAATCCCTTAAAGAACTAGAGGAACACACATACAAACAAGTGAAGGAACTGAACAAAACTATCCAGGATCTAAAAATGGAAGTAGAAACAATGACGAAATCACAAACTGAGATGTCTCTGCAGATAGAAAACCTTGGAAAGAACTCAGGAGTCATAGATGCAAGCATCAACAACCGAATACATGAGATAGAAGAAAGAATCTCAGATGCTGAAGAATCCATAGAAAACGTTGATTCAACAGTCAAAGAAAATGCAAAATGAAAAAGCTTGTAACCCAAAACATCCAGGAAATCCAGGACACAATGAGAAGACCAAACCTAAAGATTATAGGTATAGAAGAGAGCAAGGATTTACATCTTAAAGGGCCAGTAAATATCTTCAACAAAATTATAGAAGAAAACTTCCCTAACCTAAAGAGAAAGGTGCCTATGAACATACAAGAAGCCTACAGAACTCCAAACAGACTGGACCAGAGCAGAAATTCCTCCCGTCACATAATAATCAAAACACCAAATGCACTAAACAAAGAAAGAATATTAAAAGCAGTAAGGGGAAAAGGTCAAGTAACATATAAAGGAAGACCTATCAGAATTACACCAGACTTCTCACCAGAAACTATAAAAGTTAGAAGATCCTGGGTAGATGTTATACAGACCCTAAGAAAACATAAATTTCAGTCCAGACTACTATACCCAGCAAAGCTCTCAATTACCATAGATGGAGAAAACAATATATTCCATGACAAAAGCAAATTTACATAATATCTTTCCACAAATCCAGCTCTACAAAGGATAATGGGTGAAAAATACCAACACAAGGCGGGAAACCACACCCTAGAAAGAGCAATAAAGTAATCTTCTTTCAACAAACCCAAAAGAAGATAGCTACACAAACAGAATTTCACCTTTAACAAAGAAGATAACAATAAGCAACAATCACTTTTCCTTAATATCCATTAACATCAATGGTCTCAATTCCCCAATAAAAAGATATAGACTCACTGACTGGACACATAAATAGGACCCAACATTTTGCTGCCTACAAGAAACCCACCTCAGTGACCAAGGCAGGCAGTACTTCAGAGTCAAAGTTTGGAAACAATTTTCCAAGCAAATGGTCCCAAGAAAAAAGCTGGATTGACAATTCTTGTATCCAATAAAATTTACAGTCAACCAAAAGTTGTCAAAAAAGATGAGGAGGGATACTTCATACAGGTCAAAGGAAAAGTCTACCAAGATGAACTCTCAATTCTGAACATCTATGCTCCAAACGCATGGGCCTTGGATTCCCGATCTATCCAAGACTTTTATCAGGAAGGGATGCTGGATGTTGTCAAAAGCCTTTTCAGCATCTAATGAAATGACCATGTGGTCTTGTTCCTTCAGTTTGTTTATGTAGTGGATTACATTGATGAATTTCCATATATTAAACCATACCTGCATCCCTGGGATGAAGTCTACCTGATTGTGGTGAATTACTGTTTTGATGCATTCTTGGATTCAGTTGGCCAGAATTTTGTTGAGTATTTTTGCATGGATGTTCATGAGGGAGATTGGTCTGAAGTTCTTCTTCCTTGTTTGGTTTAGGTATAAGCATTATTTTGGCTTCATAGAATGAGTTGGGTAGTGTTCCTTGAGTTTCTATTTTGTGGAATAGTTTGAAGAGTATTAGTATTAGCTCTTCTTTGAAAGTCTGATAGAATTCCCCACTAAACCCATCTGGTCCTGGGTTTCTTTTTTTTGTTTGTTTGTTTGTTTGTTTGTTTTTTTGATGGGAGACTATTAACAACTGCCTCTATTTCCTCAGGACTTATGGGACTATTTAGATGGTTTATCTGATCCTGTTTTAATGTTGGTACTGGTATGTATCTAGAAAGCTGTCCATTTCATCCAGATTTTCAAATATTGTTGAGTATAAGTTCTTGTAGTAGGATCTGATGATTTTTTGAATTTCCACAGTTTCTATTGTTAAGTCTCCTTTTTCATTTCTGATTGTATTAATTTGGGTAGTGCCTCTGTGCCCTCTGGTTAGTCTGGCTAAGGGATTATCTATCTTGTTGATTTTCTCTAAGAACCAGCTCCTGGTTTTATTGATTCTTGGTATAGTTCTTTTTGTTTCTATTTGATTGATTTCGGTCCTGAGTTTGATTCTTTCTTGCCATCTACTCCTCTTTGGTGTATTTGCTTCTTTTTGTTCTAGAGCTTTCAGGTGCACTTTCAAGTTGTTAGTGTAAGCTGTCTCCATTTTCTTTTTGGAAGCATTCAGAGCTATGAGTTTTCCTCTTAGTACTGCTTTCATTGTGACCCATAAGTTTTGGTATGATGTGTCTTCATCTTCATTAAATTCTAAAAAGTCTTTAATCTCTTTCTTTATTTTTTCCTTGACCAATCTATCATTAAGAAGAGCATCGTTCAATGTCCACGTGCAGGTGCATTTTCCATTGTTTTTGTTTGAACTTAAGACCAGCCTTAGGCCGTCGTGATCTGTAGAGAACCATTGTAATGCCATATAGCCTTTAGGCAGAATTCAGCTGCCTGCATTTCACCTACAGGGAGCTGAGGAATTCCAGCCACACCTCCTCCCACCTGACAGAGATGTCAGAGCCCCTCTGGCACTACAGTTTCTACTCCTGCAGAGTAGCAAACCCTGTGAAATTAACATCTGACTGAGATCTGTTATGGCAACATCAGCTCAGCCTGCCGGAGACCTGCTGAGAAGACTCGCAGCTTTGGGAGGGAGGGTCATGCCCACAGCACATATATTGTCGCTCTTGTCCCCAAAGAAAGACAGAAAGATTTTGTACAGCCATGCACTAATGTCTCTGTGTGCTCTTTTCTCTTGACCGCCATAGTTTCAGTCTTCAGCTCTCCCTCCACGTAGAACCCGCTCGTGAGCAATTCCCAGGAAGATCCAGTGATCTGATAAGGTGCATGAAATAATTTCAATATTTCTATATCTTTTGAGGCCTGTTTTGTGATCAATTATATGGTCAATTTTGGAGAAGGTACCATGAGGTTCTAAGAAGAAGTTATATTCTCTTGCTTTAGGATGGAATGTTCTATAAATATCTGTTAAATCCATTTGGTCCATAACTTCAGTTAGTTTCACTGTGTTTTTGTTCATTTGCTCTTTCCATGATTTTTCCACTGTTGAGGGTGGGGTGTTGAAGTCCCCCACTATTATTATGTGGAGTGCAATGTGTGCTTTGAGCTTTAGTAAAGTTTCTTTTATGAATGTGGGTGCCCTTGCATTCAGAGCATAGATGTTCAGAATTGAGAGTTCATCTTGGTAGACTTTTCCTTTGACCAGTATGAAGTGTCCCTCTGTGGGACCTTAATGAGACGTGTGGCCACGCCCCAGGTTCTAGCCTGACTCCACCTCGGCAGTCACCTGCCTGCAGCCACACTCTCCCGGCCTCTCGGGTTACCTGACCACTGAACTCACTATAAATAGCACCCCTCAGGGCGTGCTCTTTCTCCCCCTCCCCCCCACTTGTTCTCCCCTGACCCTATTCTTTGTCTGTCTCTCCATTTTCTCCCCTTTCCACGTGGTCATGGCTTGTCTTATCTATTTTTTCCTCTTCCTTTGTCTTTCTATCTCTTTTCTCTTTCTATTTTCTTAATAATAAAACATCAAAGCTATGGGCCGCCTCTTATTAAACTCACCACACAGAGCTAGCTGCTACACATCGTCAGAGATTCAGCCATGCAGACAGTCTGTGAGCACAGGTAACAGGCAGAGAAATCCACACCAGAATGGCCCCGCCTTCTGCGTGAGATTTCTCAGCACCCCCGCATGTGCCCATGCACAGAGTCCGGCTGGCAGTGTGACTGCCTGCTCCCCGTTAGGCTGAGGCATGCGTGCATCTTGCCTGCTTCCTCAAAAACCCCACACGGGCTCCATGTCTGCCTGTGTCCTCTGCATATAGACGCTACCTTGGCCTGAGAGCGAGGCCCATGCGCTGCTGGCCCAGCCTAGTGTGTGCCCCTTTTTTCCCGTGTCCATGCATGCCAGACCCTTCACTTTTCTTTTTTTCCCCACACCTAAACATAGTAAAAGCAATATACTGCAAACCAGTAGCCAACATCAAATTAAATGGAGAGAAATGTTAAGCAATCCCACTAAAACTGGGGATGAGACAAGGTTGACCATTCTCTCCCTATTTTTTCACTCTAGTACTTGAAGTCTTAGTCAGAGAAATCAGACAAAAAAGGAGGTCCAAATACAAATTGGAAAGGAAGAAGTCAAAATATCACTACTTGCAGATATGATCATATATTTAAGTGACCCTAAAGCTTCCACCAGAGAACTCCTAAAGGTGATAAACTACTTCAGCAAGTGGCTGGATATAAAATTAACTCAAACAAATCAGTAGCCTTCTTATACTCAAAGGATAAACAAGCTGAGAAAGATATTAGGGAAAGGACATCCTTCACAATAGTCATGAATAATATTACATACCTTGGTGTGACTCTAATTAAGCAAGTGAAAGATCTGTATGACAAGAACATCAAGCCTCTGAAGAAAGAAATCGAAGAAGATCTCAGAAGATGGAAAAATCGCCCATGCTCATGGATTGGCAGGATTAATATAGTAAAAATGACCATCTTGCTAAAAGCAATCTACAGATTCAATGCAATCCCTATCAAAATCTTGAATCAATTCTTCATAGATCTAGAAAGAGCAATTCTCAAATTCATCTGGAATAACAAAAAATCCAGGATAGCAAAAACTATTCTCCACAACAAAAGATCTCCTGGGAGAATCACCATCCCTGACCTCAAGCTCTACTACAGAACAATAGTGATGAAAAACTGTTTGGTATTGTTACAGAGACAGGCAGGAAGTTCAATGGAATAGAATTGAAGACCCAGAAAAGAACCCACACACCTATGGTCACTTGATATTTGACAAAGGAGTTAAAAACATCCAGTAGAAAAAAAGATAGCATTTTTAACAAATGGTGCTGGATCAACTGGAGGTCAGCATGCAGAAAAATGCAAATCGATCCATTCTTATCTCCTTGTACAAAGCTCAAGTCCAAGTGGATCAAGGACTTCCATGTAAAACCAGACACACTGAAGCTTATAGAGGGGAAAGTGGGGCAGAATCTTGAACACATGGGCACAGGGGAAATTTTCCTGAATAGAACACTAATGGCTTATGCTCTAAGAACAAGAATCAACAAATGTGACCTCATAAAACTTTTTGTAAGCTTTTCTGCAAGGTTTCTGTAAGACAAAGGACACTGTCAATACCACAAAACAGCAACCAACAAATTGGGAAAAGATCTTTACCAGTCCTACATCCGATAGAGGGCTAATATCCAATGCATACAAAGAATTCAAGAAGTTAGACTCCAGAGAGTCAAACAACCTTATTAAAAAATGGGGTACAGAAGTAAACAGGAAATTCTCAACTGAGGAAACTCAAATGGCTCTGAAGTACCTAAAGAAATGTTCAACATCCTTAGTTATCAGGGAAATGCAAATCAAAACAACACTGAGATTCCACCTCACACCAGTCAGAATGGCTAAGATTAAAAACTCAGGGAACAACAGATGCTGGAGAGGATTTGGGGAAAGAGGAACACTTCCCCATTCTTGGTGGGATTGCAAGCTCATAAAAGCATTCTGTAAATCAGTTTGGCGATTCCTCAGAAAATTAGACATAGGACCTGAGGACCCAGCTATACCATTTTTGGGCATATACCCAGAAGATGCTCCAACATGCAATAAGGACACGTGCTCCACTATGTTCATAGCAGCCTTATTTATAATAGCCAGAAGCTGGAAAGAACCCAGATGTCCTTCAACAGAGGAATGGATACAGAAATGGTGGTATATATACACAATGGCATACTATTCATCTATTAAAAACAATGAATTCATGAAATTCTTAGGCAAATGGATGGAACTAGAAAGTGTCACCCTGAGCGAGGTAACCCAATCACAAAAGAACACACATGGTATGCACTCACTGATAAGTGGATATTAATCTAAAAGCTCAAAATCAACAAGATACAATTCATAGACCACAGGAAACTCAAGAAGTAGGAGGACTGAAGTGGGGATGCTTGGGTTCCTCTGAGAATGGGAACAAAATACAAGAGCAGTGAAGGAGACAAAGTGTGGAGTACAGACTGAAGGCAAGGCCATACAGAGACTGCCCTACCTGGTGATTCATCTTATAAACAGTCACAAAACCCCGACACTATTATGGACAAGAAGTGCATATCAAAAGGAGCACGTCATGGTTTTCTCTGGAGGAGCCCTGTCAGAGCTTTACACATACAGAGGCAGATTCTAGCAGCCAACTTTTGGACTGGAAGTGGGGTCCCCAATGGAGGAGATGGAAGGTGGTCCAGAGGAGCTGAAGGGGTTTATAGTCCCATGGGAAGAACAACGATGTCAGCCACCCAGACACCCCAGGACTCCCAATGTCTAAACCATCAACCAGGGGATACGCATGGTTCCAGCCAAAATGTGACAAAGGAATGCCTTGTTGGGCATCAGTGGGAGGAGTGGTCCTTGGTCTGATGAAGGCTCAATAGATGCCCCAAAAAAGGGAAATTGGGGGGGGGAGTGGCATTGGGTCAGGTGGAGGGGTATTTATTTGGAGGCAGGGGGCGGGAGGAGGTGTTGGGTGTTTTGGGGGAGGGAAAGAAAGTGAATCAGGGAGATGGGGAGGAACTGGAAGGCATAGGGGAGGGGAAGCTATATTAGGACATACTATGTGAGGGGGGGAGAATAAAAAGGAAACTAAACCAGTAACTAAAGGAATGTGGTCTCATAACATTGAGAAGCTTTGGCATGGCAAAGGACACCATCACTCAAACAAAGCTGCACCCTACAGAATGAGAGTGGGGCTAATATCTAAAATATATAAAGAACTCAAAATAACTGAACATGAAGAAAACAAACACCTAATGAACAAGGAAGGACACAGATTTAAACAGAATTATTGAAAGAACAAACACAAATGGCTGAAAAACACTGAAGGAAATACTCAGCATCTTTAGCCATCAGGAAAATCAAAACTACTTTGAAATTTCATCTGACACAAGTCAGAATGTCCAATACCAAATAAAAGACAACACCCAGAGGAAGCTTCACTCTCAGGTGCTCTAACATGCCCAGTAACATATGATCAGAGGTGAGGAGCACACAGCATCTGTCCCAACACCAGGAATTACTGGGACCAGTGGGACCCAGGCACGCAGGAACTCTGCCCGACCACTGGCATGGTTCCTTCCAGTATGAGCCTGATCCCTGAGTAGACCTTGGGCACAAATTGCACAGTCAAACCCACAACACCCAGAAGAAGCTCTACTCCCAGGCACATTAACAAACCCAGGATCACAGGATCTCAGGATCACAGGGACTTGGTCACACAAGGATCTCAGGGTCCCAGAGGCAGCTTGACTCCCAGGATCTCAGACACATTCAAGATCTCAAGATCCCAGGATCTGGGAATCACAGGATCAAAGAAACATCTTGGCTCTGAGGAGTTCCAACACAACCAGGATAACAGGAAGGACAGGTTCCAGTCAGATATAGCAAGGTCAGGCAGCACTAGAGATAACCAGATGGCAGGAGGCAAGCATAAGAACATAAACAACAGAAACCAAGGTTACTTGGCATCATCAAAACCCAGTTCTCCCACCACAGCAAGTCTTGGATAACCTAACACACCAAAAAAGCAAGAATCAGAACTAAATTCAATTCTCATGATGGTGATAGAGGACTTTAAGAAGGACATAAATAACTCCTTTAAAGAAATACAGGAGGACACAGTTAAACAGCTAGAAGCTCTTAAAGAGGAAACACAAAAATCCCTAAAAGAATTACAGGAAAACACGATCAAACAGGTGAAGGAAATGAACAAAACATCAAAGATCTAAAAATAGAAATAGAAACAATAAAGAAATCACAAAGGGAGACAACCGTGGAGTTAGAAAACTTGGGAAAGAGGTCAGGAGTCATAGATGCAAGCATTACCAACAGAATACAAGAGATAGAGGAGAGAATCTCAGGTGCAGAAGATACCATAGAAAACATTGACACAATAGTTAACAAAAATGCAAAAAGCAAGAAGTTCCTAACCCAAAACTTCAGGAAATCCAGAACACAATGAGAAGAACAAACCTAGGGATGATAGCTATAGAAGAGAGTAAAGATTTCTAACTTAAAGGACCAGTAAATATCTTCAACAGAAATTATAGAAGAAAACTTCCCTAACCTAAAAAAAGAGATGCCCATGAACATACAAGAAGTCTACAGAACTCCAAACAGATTGGACCAGAAAAGAAATTCCTCCCATCACATAATAATCAAAACACCAAACGCACTAAACAAAGAAAGAATATTAAAAGCAGTAAGGGAAAAAGGTCAAGTAACATATAAAGGTAGACCTATCAGAATTACACCAGACACTATGAAAGCTAGAAGAAACTGGGCAGATGTCATACAGACCCTAAGCGAACAAATGCCAGTCCATACTACTATACCCAGCAAAACTTTCAATTACCATAGATGGAGAAACCAAGATATTCCATGACAAAACCAAATTTACACAGTATCTTTCCACAAATCCAGCCCTTTAAAGGATAATAAATGGAAAACTCCAAAACAAGGATGGAAAATATACTCTAGAAAAGGAAATAATCTTCTTTCAACATACCAAAAAGAAGATAGCCACAGAAATCCATCTTTAACAACAATAATACCAGGAAACAATGATCACTTTTCCTTAATATCTCTTAATATCAATGGACTCAATTCCCCAATAAAAAGACATAGACTAACAGACTGGATACATAAACCAAACCTAAATCTGAAAGAAGGATTATATCCAACATATGCAAAGAACTCAAGAAGTTAGACTTCAGAGAACCAAATAACCCTATTCAAAAATGGGGTACAGAGCTAAACAAAGACTTCTCAACTGAGGAATACCAAATGGCTAAGAAGCACCTAAAGAAATGCTCTACATCCTTAGTCATCAGGGAAATGCAAATCAAAACAACCCTGAGATTTCACCTCACACCAGTCAGAATGGCTAAGATAAAAAACTCAGGTGACAGTAGATGCTGGTGAGGATGTGGAGAAAGAAGAACACTCCTCCATTGCTGTGGAATTGCAAGCTGGTAAAACCACTCTGGAAATCAATTTGACAGTTCCTCAGAAAATTGGACATAGCACTACCTGAAGACCCAGCTATACCACTCTTGGTCAAATACCCAGAAGATGCTCCAACATGTAATAAGGACACATGATCCACTATGCTCATAGCAGTCTTATTTATAATAGCCAGGAGCTGGAAAGAACCCAGATGTCCCTCAAGAGAGGAATGGATACAGAAAATGTGGTACATTTACACAAAGATGTACTACTCAGCTATTAAAAACAATGAATTCATGAAATTCTTAGGTAAATGGATGGAACTAGAAAATATTATCCTAAGTGAGGTAAACCAATCACAAAAAAATACACATACATTCACTGATAAGTGGATATTAGCCCAGAAGCTCAGAATACCCAAAATATAATTCACAGACCACATGAAACTCAAGAAGAAGGAAGACCAATGTCTGGATACTTCAGTCCTTCTTAGAAGAGGGAGCAAAATACCCATAGGAGGAGGTACAGAGACAAAGTATGGAGCAGAGGCTGAAGAAAAGGCCATCCAGAGACTGCCCCACCTGGGGATCCATCCCATATATAGTTACCAAATCTAGACACTATTGTGGATGCCAACAGGAGCTTGCTGACAAGAGCCTGGTATTGCTATCTGCTGAAAGGCTCTGCCAAAGCCTGACAAATACAGAGGTGGATGCTCTCAGCCAACCATTGGACTGAGCACAGGGTCCCAATGGAGGAGCCAGAGAAAGGATCCAAGGAGCTGAAGGGGTTTGCAGTTCCACAGGAGAAATAACAATATAAACCAACCAGTACCCCCAGGGCTCCCAGAGAATAAACCACCAACCAAAGAGTACACCTGGAAGGACCCATGGGTCCAGCCTCATATGTAGCAGAGGATGGCCTTGTTGGACAACAATGAGAGGAGAGACCGTTGGTCCTGTGAAGGCTTGATGCCCCAGTGCAGGGGAATGCCAGGACAGGGAAGCGGGGAGTGGGTGGGTTGGTTTGAGGGAGGGGGGACGGAATAGGGGGTTTTCAGAGAGAAAACGAGGAAATGTAAATAAAGAAAATATCTGATAGAACAAAAAAAAGAAGAAAAACAAAGATGAGGACACGGGTTGAGGGAAACATTCATCCATTCCTGGCAAGGGTGCAAACTGGTACAGACACTATGGAAGTCAGCGCAGTCAGCAGCTCCTCAGGAAGCTGGGAATAGATCTACCTCAAAATCCAACTATACCACTCTTAGGCATATACCCAAAGAACTCCACATCCTACTACAGAGACACAAGCTCAGCCATGGTCATTGCTGCTCTGTTCATAAGAGCTAGAAATTAAAAACAATCTAGATGTCCATTACTCTGTCATTAAAAATGAAATCATGAAATTTGCAGGTAAAAGGATGGATCTAGTCCTGTGTGAGGTAACTGACCCACAAAGCCAAATATAGTATACATTCACTTATATCTAGATGTTAGTTGATAGGTCTTTGATAAGCAAACTACAATCCATATTGCCACAAAGTTAGGCAGATAGTAAGGGACTACTAGGTAGGGATGGATCTTCTGAGGAAAGGGTAGTAGAATAGATAGTAAATGATAGAAAGGGAGTGGAGGGGTCAGAGATAGGACCAGGAAGGTAAACCAGTGAAGGACGAGTAATAGGTGGTGAGGGAGAAACTATGAGGAGAGATAGCTAAAACTAAGGGCTATATGAGGGACAGTAATGGAAACCTAATACAGGAGAAGCTTCCTAAATAAGATAGATATATGAAATGGATCTAAAAGAAATTGCCAAAGACTGGGGGAGAGGGAGCCCCAACTACACTACTTTCTTCATCAAATGAAGTTTCCAGTACCAGGCATGGGTTTCATCTAGTCAAGTTATAGGCTATCAAGGTCCTATGTGAATCCCCAAACAGCTGGGATATTGTCAAAGTTATTGCTTGCTCTCAAGAAACTGAAAGCAAGGCCCCATTGCTGAAGAAACACCAAGGAGAAAAGGCCTTCTAGGCATAGCAGAATTGATGCACATATGATCCAGCAGAGACTGTGTTAGTGTGCACAGGTCTACACCAGATGGGTTCCCTTCGCTAAGAGAAGTGGACATGAGGCCCCATTCCTAACCCAAAATCTACCCACAATTGATAACTACCCACAACTGAAAACTTAGCTTTCTTCAATGGAGTCACACCGGAGAAACAAGCCACTCTTAAAGGTAGACCTCATGCTAAGTAAGTAGATGCCAACACAAAATTAACTCAACAGCATCTTTGGAGATTCTTTGTCTTATAATGTTTTGTCAGGGCTTTTTTAATTTTTGATTATTATCTTTTTACCTATAGGTCTTTTGTTGGTTTTGTAGTTTCGTGAAATTTCTGCATATATGAATTTGTGTGTCTATGTATCTCCCTCTGTTTCTTATGCTTTTTCTTTAAATATTTTTCTAGTTTATTTGTTTTGTCCTATAGAGATACAGGCAGTTGTGAGCTGCTATGTGGGCGCTGAGAGGTGAACCCAGGTATGCTAAAAGAACAGCAAGTAATCATAACTACTAAACCATCTCTGCAACAACCTACCATCAGATTCTCTGTATTCATCCCTGTTTAAACTTGGTTAGGGTCCATTATCTTGTAAGTAAGGAGCCAAAAGAAAATGTGTATAGCAATTTCCAAATGTAACACGGTTTCTTGTCTCACAGCAGAGAAAGCTCACCATCTTTGAATTGCTGCAAAGAACCTTCGTATGTGCGTTTTTATGACTTATCCACTAAGAACATATAAGATTACTCCGTTTCTTTAATCTAGGTGAAATTTCCTTTCCTGCCTTACCCTTTAGAAAGTCTTCTTTTCAAGTTCTGGTAGCCAGTTGCATAGTCAGAACCTTTCAATTGGAGGAGGGAGCCATACTCCTAAACACCCTTCTCTCCCACACGGGGCTTCAGAGGACAGTGCAGGTGTTGGACATAACCTGTGGCCATCAGTCATGTAGGGCCATGCCCCTGGACTCCACCCCCACAGTCACCTGACTATAGCCAGGTAGCTGGCCCACTATAAAAGGGACTGTTCGGTCCTTCCTTGGTCTCTCACTTGTCTCTCATCTCTTCTCTTCTCTTCTCTTCTCTCTCTCTCTCTCTCTCTCTCTCTCTCTCTCTCTCTCATCTTCTCTCTTTTCTTTTCTCTCTCTTTCTCTTAACTTTCTCTTTTCTATTCTCTTCCCCCTCTTCCCACGTGGTCTTGGCAGGCTTTTTCTTCTCTACTTCCCCTCTCTCACTTCATTCCTCTACAATAAAGCTTTAAAGTCATGAGGTATCTCTTCTTATCAAAACCCGCCGTGCTGGAGTAATGGAACAGGCCTCGTGCATTCCCAGCTGACAGAAAGAACCAAGGACTTCCCTGCCTGGCTTCCTCTGCAGGTACTCGGGCCTCTGCCCCAGAGGATCAAATCTGGATCCCCCCCTAGCCGGGTAGCCTCCCTCCGCAGGTACACGGGCACTTGCCATCCCCACATGGAGGGGGTGGGAGTGGTAAGGAACCTCTGTGTGATGGCACTGTCTTCTGCAAGTCAAAGCAGTGGAAGTCCTCTCCCTCTACTCTGGAGCGTCTGGAACTAAAACTGGCCAGTTCCATCCTAAAACTTGCCCAATCTAGGCAATCATTCAGAACAGGGAAAGAGGGAATATATTCAAGGGTTTTACGAAAGCTGTTTCTGGTTTGAGAACTGGTTGTGGATCTTTCCTCTTCCATTTTTCTGAATCTGACAGGAAATTAAAACTTGAGTGGCCAGATTCACAGAAGGAAGGGGGAGCAGGGAGGCAGGGAACATCAGTTTGCAGCTTCGAAATTGGTTTTCAACCACACAAGCCCCAATGTGGTTTTAAATAAAGCCCCTTAAAAGCAAAGAACTTTCAACTTCCGTCAGTGACCTTTTGTTCTTTGTTCAAACTAAGTATAAGTGTTTCAAAGGATCCTTGAATATCTTCAACTGTAGTTTCTTACGTCTCAAATATGATTAAAACGAAAAGAAAGATGTTTTGAGCTTGTCTCAAAGAAATTTTTAATTGTTTAGTTTTTTAATATTAATGTAATTAAAACATTTCCCCTTCCCTTTTCTCCCTCCAAAACCTACCATAGACTCCTCCTTGCCATTATTTGAATTGGTAGCCCGTGTGTGTGTGTGTGTGTGTGTGTGTGTGTGTGTGTGTGTGTGTGTACTTATATATATATATATATATATATATATATATATATGTACAACCTGTTCCATCTGTATACTGTTACTGATATGCATGTTTTCAGGTCTGACCATAAAA
Organism: Tokudaia tokunoshimensis; assembly: GCA_036184795.1. NCBI lineage: Eukaryota > Metazoa > Chordata > Mammalia > Rodentia > Muridae > Tokudaia > Tokudaia tokunoshimensis. Next base: position 2,718,850 of record BTHU01000005.1, read on the forward strand.
ACACTCCATTTAGTGTTTCAACTGACTTAATCTATACATAACAGTGGACTGAAGAGACTGGTGGGCTTGAAGGTGAAGGCTAGGTACATATCTATTCCTTCCACACAACCTCTGTGTATGTGTCACTTAAAGGACCTGAGCTTGTTTCTATACATAGAATACCATTCACTTCATGGAACTTTATAGGTCAAATGAAGAATGCTAATCTTTACATCTTTCTAGAAAAAGAAGGTAATCCACCAACCCACAGTCCAATGTCTAGTGTAAACAAATTGTGGGGTGTTTTTTTTCCCCTCAGCAGGAACGTCTTGTTGGAATCAACAGTTGTTTCCTCCTTTTTTATTATTGTTGTGATCTTATTTCCAAAATTTTTATGTTGAAATCTAATCCTAAATTTCATAGTATTAAGAGGCAGGAGGCTTGGGAAGTGAATGATCTTGAGGGTCTTTTCTCATAAATGCCTTCACAAGAGACTCACTGGAATGTATGTGTCTTTTGCCACATAAGGACCCACAGCATCATCTTTAAAGCACAGTTAAGTACTCTCTAGATTTCAAATCTGTTGATAATCTGTTCCAGGATATCTTAAATTTGTAAACAATTTCTGTTGCTTACTAACCAATACCTCATGATGTATTTTGTTAAGGCAGGTTGAACAGACTATAAATATTGATTTCCCCAACTCATCTCCACTAGACAGGGGTGAAAGTAATTTCCTACACTTCAGTTGTCCGAGTAAAAAGTGCTTCCAGCTTCAAGATGGAGCAACTGAGCACACTCAGTAGTCTCCCTCCCCATTACAAATCCTAAGCATGATTCCATGATAAATAGCAGTAAATAATTAACTGCTTAAAGACACAGAGAAATTCCCACATGAATAGAAAGGATGTGTAGACACTCAAGGAAAGGATGAAGCATCAATCAAAGTGAATACAGAAGTAGGGGAAGAATTACTATCTGGAATCAATTGAGGAAATTCAGTCCAGAAAGGTAATAGAGCCTTCAGAGAAGGTGATGGAGACATCTGGAGTATCACAGCTGTACACTCAGGAGAGGCAGCACTGTGAACTCAAGGGACTACACTCTACCCTACTTGTACTCTCCAACTTCTAGCACCTCACGCTCTTCCCTAACCTCCAAACTTTCATAGCCTTCATAGCCTAGCAAAGCCTGTGTTTGAACACAAAGACAAGGAATTGATTTTTGCTTAGTGACGGGAAACCTTAGGGAAGCATTAGAATTCCTAATACCAGCCAGCGTATTTCACTTTGAGAATTTTGTCCTCTCTTATGCAGTGTGTTTAAGAGAGAGAGAGAGAGAGAGAGAGAGAGAGAGAGAGAGAGAGAGAGAGAGCTGCCGATTTTACAGAAACTCTCAAGTGTTCCAAATTAATTAATCAACTTCTTAAATGAAGTTACCTGATCATCACTGGATGGCAACACCATTAGAGACAACAGAAAAATTCATGCCAGAGAAAACAGAAGCTGACAATTATATACTTTGTGCAAATGTGCGTAATTTTTGATTCAAGAAATGTAACTTCTACAAGTCTTTGTAGGGGACTAAAAAAAGGTATGTACCAAAATAAACTGCATGAGAATAGTAGAACTTACTTATTCTTAAGTAAGTAGTCTGAAATACCCACATGTCAAAAGCTTAGAGATGGTTTAATTATATCCATACATACATACTTCATAAATATTATAAATAATGATGTAGAAAATTAAATTAGGAGGAAAATAATTAATAAAATGCACATTTTAAAACATGGATGTATCAATACAGTAGCTCATATGGCTAATTCTAATAACACACATGACCTATGAAAATTCCATACCTACCTGTGGATGATATAAAGCATGTTTATGATGGCATGTTTTTTAACTGAAGGAATAGTAAAAAGCGTGCAGATCCTTCTCCATCATGCTGGTCAGACTACAGGTAATTTTGTTTTTCTTTTTCATTTATCTATATTTTTTCAAATGATCCACAATGAAAAAATGTTTTTTTCAAAAATAGTTAAATATATCAGCCTAGTTAAAAGTACTAGTATGCAAATTTTCTTTTGTTTTTTTTTCTTTTTTTTGGGGGGGGGTTGTTGAGACAGGGTTTCTCTGTGTAGCCCTGGTTGTCCTGGAACTCACTCTGTAGAACAGGCTGGCCTTGAACTAAAGGAGATCCAAATGCCTCTGCCTCCCAAGTGCAGGAATTAGGCATGTGCCAGGTAAACTTTCTGATGGAGGCAATTTCTCAACTGTCATTTTCTCTTCCTAGTTGACTCTAGTTTATGTCAACCTGACAAAAACTACCCACTATGCCTATTTTTTAATCTAATAATAAGATAAAAATCATCCAGCCCCAGAAACAAAGTTTTCTCGATAATCCTTAGGAAGTGAAATATATAATTAACCTTTCATTTGAATTAATAAGATGCTATATTGTTCTGCATGGTAAAAGTAAATAGGAATATATTTAAAATTTTACCTCATCTGAGGCTTCTAGGCATTTTCAAAAACAATTATTCAAATATAACTTTCAATATGTAACCAAAACTATCAACGTATATAAGGAAAGGTGAGCTGAGTCAAACATCACTTCTGTGAATGAATAAACCTGCACTAACAACAGAAAAGACTAATGTGGCCAATATGGACCCCAAATATTCTCCTCCATTATTGCACTTATTAGACATAGACATTAAAGTCAATTACAATTACCATGTTTAGCAGCTAGAGTCCAGTTAAAAATGTGAATGGTAGCATAATAGACTTGAAAAAGAACCAACTAGACATTGTGCACTGAATAAAGTTGGGGAGAAAACTGAATAAATAGATTTAACAATATTTAAATATTGTTACTAAAAAGTAAATTATAGGATTATAAAAATATGTGAGGAAAATGTAAAATGAAGTACAAAGAGAAGAAAAGAATGAAATACAGAATGGAACTATCATGCAAAGTAGATACAATGAAAACTTATAAAATAAATGAAATTAAATTATTGGATGAGAAAAGAGAGACAAAACAATGTTGGAAAGAAAATGACTAAAGACTTTTGAGCATAATGAATATCATATTGTCCTAGTTTGATTTCTATTGTTTTGATAAATAGCATGAGTAAAAGCAGCTAGGGTGGGAAAAAATGTCTCTGGTTCCATTAAAAGTTTCGGTCGTCAAGGGAAGCCATGGCAGGAATTTAAGATATGGAGACCGTGGTATACTCTTTAACTGACTCAGGCTCCATGGTTACTTAGTTTTCCTGTGACAGAGTCATCTGTCCAGAGTTGGCACTCCCTACAGTGCTTTGGGCCCTCCTAGATCAATTAATAAAATGCCCCCGAGACCAGCCTATGTGCCAATATGGAGGAGGCAATTCCTCAACTGAGGTTCCCTTTTCAACATTTTCAAGTTGATAACATGTAACTGATAACAAAACTGATCCACACATTCAAGCAGTCTAATAAATTGTAGGCAGGAAAAATAAAATGAAATGAATGTATGGAAACATCATAATTGAAATTAATAATAAAACTATGAGAAAAATCTTAGAAGCTGCTAGGAAAAGAAAAACAGATGTGCTTTGCTCCTGAGCAGGGCAGCGTGCCCATGTTTGGGCCTGCACCAAGCAAACGGCAATGCCTCTCAGCAGGAGCAATGAATGCTGGGAACAGTAGATAGAATTTAAAATGCTAAGGCTGAGGAAAGTAATCGTGTTAATTTGGATCGTAAACACAGAAAAAATTATTCTTCAGGAATAAATATAGGATTATGTCACAAAGTAGTAAAGTCTTAAAGTACAAAAGTAATTAAAAGCAGTTATAGTGCTCAAAAACTATTCAGAAATGAACATGGGGAAAATAAATTTCAAGTCCTTATACTCCCTAGAAGTATAAATTAATAACCCACTTAAAGCAGGTAAATGCTTAATGTTTAGTCAAGTATAACAGCAACGTTGTATAAAACTTTATTATTAAAATTATAAAAGTGGAATTATAAAAATCTCCAGATTTAAACTAAAAAGGGAGTGGGAAAGGAGCACAGAAGTAGAAGAAGGTAGAAATCCATAGGAAGATACAGAGTTAGCCCCCAATTAATTCAGGAATAAATACATCAAAGTAAACTAAATACTACAACTTAAAGACAGAGAATTTTATACTGGATGTTTTTAAATGAATTCATATGGCATGTGTAATATGTATCTAAACTGTATGGCTATAGAAACGGAATCAAAAGAAGCATATCATGCAAACGTGAACTAAAGCGAAACTAGTACAGTGCTGGGAACAGCCAAAATCTCAAGCTGATTGGCTATGTCTCAGGGTTTGAGCATGGCCTGAGACATCAGAACTTCAGCAATCACCATTGATTCTTCTTCTGGAAGTCGTTAGATAATCATACAGTTTATAATAAATGTATTATTAATTTCTAGGATAAAAACTTGGAAAACAGAAATAAATAACCAATCCCATCAACTCTGTCTTCAACATGGCTACTCCAGCCAGGTAACCTGTTGGGGAACTGTCCGATGTTCTACGCAATGTTTAGCAGCATTTCTGGCCTCTAGCCTGGGATACCAACAATATTGTTCCTCTATTTATGCAAACAAAATTGTCTCCAGTCAGGTTTTATTGTCTACTATGTGGCAGGTACTGTTCTAGTGTTGGAAATACATCACTGAAAAAAAGTAAAATATGCTTTCTTGAGAAGGTGCCGGCAGAGAGGCAGAGAGATCTCATCACCTAAGGAAGAGTAATACAGTTTCAGGAGAACCACTTACTGGATTCTTTGAGGGATTTTCCCCTTATTTTATGATATACTAGGATCAAACTCAGGGATATATAAACATGAGGAAGCAGTCTACAGCTGAGCTGTACACCTCCAGTTCCCAGAGCCTTTAAATACTTGAAGATACTTTTTATTTATGACCAGGGTTAGTCTGCAAAACATACTGACCCTGATTTTCTTTTTCTTTTAGTTACTTTATTTATTTACATCCCAAATGTCCCCCACCCTGTCCCCTCTCCAAGAGTTCCCCACCCTATCCTCCATCCCCTTTGCCTTTGACAGGGTGCCTCCTGCCAGCATCTCCCTTTTCTGGGGCATCAAGTCTCTACAGATATAAGCACATCCTCTCCCACTGGGGCCAGACAGGGTAGTCAGTCCTCTGCTACATACCTCTGCCAGGTTGCCTCAGAAAAGCCCGTGTGTGCTCTTTGGTCGGTGGCCCAGTCTCTGAGAGCTCCTAGGGGTCCATAATAGCTAACACTATTGGTCTTCCCATGGGGTTGCCATCCCCTTCAGTTCCTTCAATTCTTCCACTACCTCTTTCATCGGGGATCCCAACCTCAGTCCAATGGTTGGCTGTACATAACTGCATCTGTCTCACTCAGCTGCTAGTAGAGCCTCTCAGAGGGCAGCCATTCTAGGTTCATTCTAAGCACAACATAGCAACAATAATCGTCAGGGTTTGGTGCCCACCCATAGATAGGATGGATCCCAAGTTGGCTGGTTACTGATCAGCCATTCCTTCAGTTTCTGCTCCATTTTTTCCCAGTATTTCTTTTAGAGAGTAACAATTCTGGGTCAAAATTTTGACAGTGGTTCAGTGTCCCCATCCCTCCACTGGGGTCCCTGTCTAAGTACTGGAGGTGAACTGTTCAGCTTCCATCTCCCCATTGTAGGGCATTTTGGCTAAGGTCATCCGCATTCAGCCCTGGGTGCCTCTCACATCCCAGATCTCTGTATATTTACATTCATTCTCCTGGCCCTCTGGGCTTCTCTCCTATCTTCCCCCAATATATAATCCTGCTTCCCTTTTCCCCATCTCCTTTTCTCTCCCACTCAGATCCCTCCCTCAGTCTCCAATGATTATTTTGTTACCCATCTAAATGGAATTGAAATGGAGAAGAAAGAAAAGAGGAAGAGTTGAAGAAGATAGAGAAGGAGGAGATGGAGAAGGAGGAGGAGGAGGAGGAGGAAGAAGAAGAAGAAGAAGAAGAAGAAGAAGAAGAAGAAGAAGAAGAAGAAGAAGAAGAAGAAGAAGAAGAAGAAGAAGAAGAAGCAGCAGCTCTGCTTTTCTGAGTACATGTCTCTGCCCTCATCCCTCAATGAAAAGTTATTTAAGTGTTGGAATCTCCATTTTTGGAGACAAGTGAAACATCTTTTCACTCTCCTGAGTCAGGTCATTACAACCTAGTGAGAAAACTCATATACTGAAGTGTTTAACTAATGGTAGATAAATGTGGTCTTCCGAGTACCATGTCCCATGGAACATGATTCACAGATTTCCAATTTATAGGCATCAAGCACCAGCCTGTCTTTAATTCCTATAAAATCACATATAGATATAAAAAGTCAGAAACCAGATCTTAAGTTTAGCTAAGCAGGGAAAAACAGCTATACCACCAAACTTAATTGGGCACTCAAATTTTAAACCTTAGTTTTAACAAAATGATCATTCTCTCCAGAGTAATGTTTTATGAATTTTCTCTATGCTTTCATCTCAAAAAGGCTATCTCATGAAATTTTAGAATTGGAATAGTAAAAGAAGCAACAGCATGTAATTCAGCACACTCCTCCTCTCCTGCCCCCACACGAGAAACAGTGGAACATGAGCTCAACCTCATAAAAGCAGAGACAGGGAAAGCATCCAGCCCAGCTTTGGAGTTCCCTAGCCCGTGGTAGCTAAGCTTACATCACTCATAAAACCAGATCCCACGAGGGCTTTGCATTAGTAAAGCATTGGCTCATGTCCCATGTCTGTTACAGTTCACAGAATGGTGTTTTAAATGTGTATCTCCTAATAAATTTAGCCATGGAAGGGAGCCCTGACAACTGAAAAAATATATATGTTATTTTCAAATCAAGGTCAAATTTTAGAAAGGCATTTAAAGAGATTCAAGGCCTGGATACATCTTTCTTTAATATTTGAGAGGCAAAAGTAGATAAAAAAAAGTGTCTTAATCAGGATTTCTGTTCCCGCACAAAACATCATGACCAAGAAGCAAGTTGGGGAGGAAAGGGTTTATTCAGCTTACACTTCCATGTTGCTGTTTATCACCAAAGGAAGTCAGGACTGGAACTCATACAGGGCAGGAACTTGGGGGCAGGAGCTGATGCAGAGGCCATGGAGCGCTGCTGCTTACTGGTTTGCTTCCTCTATCTTGCTCAGCCTGCTTTCTTTTTTTTTTTCCCATTTGTCATTTCTTTTTTTTATTGTATTTTATTTTTTTTAATTTACATTCCAAATCATTTCCCCTTTCCCGTTTCCTCCCTCCCCGAAAGTCCCATAAGCCCCCTTCCCTCCCTCTTTTCTCCATTCAACCCCCTCTCATTACTCTGTCCTGGCGTTCCCCTACATCCAGTCTTTCCAGGACCAGGGGTCTCTCCTTCCATCTTCTTAGAAATCTATTGATATGCGGATTGTGTCTAGGGTATTCCGAGATTCTGAGTCAATATCCCCTTATCAGTGACTGCATACCATGTGTGTTCTTTTGTGATTGGGTTACCTCACTAAGGATGATATTTTCAAGATCTGACCATTTGCCTAGGAATTTCGTGAATTCATTGTTTTTAATTGCAGAGTAGTATTCCATTGTGTAGATATATCACATCTTCTGAATCCATTCCTCCGTTGAGGGACATCTGGGTTCTTTCCAGCTTCTGGCTATTATAAATAAGGCTGCTATGAACATAGTGGAGCATGTGTCCTTATTGCATGCAGGTAAAGCCTCTGGGTATATGCCCAGGAGTGGTATAGCTGGATCCTCCGGGAGTGTCATGCCCAGTTTTCTGAGGAACCGCCAGATTGCTTTCCAGAGTGGTTGTACCAGCTTGCAATTCCACCAGCAGTGGAGGAGTGTTCCTCTTTCTCCACATCCTCGCCAACAACTGCTGTCTCCTGTGTTTTTGATCTTAGCCATCCTGACTGGTGTGAGATGGAATCTCAGGGTTGTTTTGATTTGCATTTCCCTAATGACTAAGGATGATGAACATCTCTTTAGGTGCTTCTCAGCCATTAGATATTCTTCAGGTGAGAACACTTTGTTTAGCTCTGTACCCCATTTTTTAATAGGGTTACTTGCCTCTCTGGAGTTTAACTTCTTGAGTTCTTTGTATATATTGGATATTAGCCCTCTGTCGGATGTAAGGTTGGTAAAGATCATTTCCCAGTTAGTTGGTTGCCGCTTTGTCTTTTTGACAGTGTCTTTTGCCTTGCAAAAACTTTGTAATTTAATGAGGTCCCATTTGTCTATTCTTGATCTTAGAGCATAAGCTATTGGAGTTCTGTTCAGGAAATTCTCCCCTGTGCCCATATGTTCAAGGTTCTTCCCTAGTTTCCCTTCTATTAGTTTCAGTGTGTCTGGTTTTATGTGGAGATCTTTGATCCACTTAGAATTGAGCTTAGTGCAAGGAGATAAGAATGGGTCAATTTGCATTCTTCTGCATGTTGACCTCCAGCTGAGCCAGCACCATTTGTTGAAAAGGCTATCTTTTTTCCACTGGATGGTTTTAGCTCCTTTGTCAAAGATCAAGTGACCATAGGAGTGTGGATTCATTTCTGGGTCTTCAATTCTGTTCCATTGATCTACATGTCTGTCACTGTACCAATACCATGCGGTTTTTAACACTATTGCTCTGTAGTACAGCTTGAGGTCCGGGATACTGATTCCCCCAGAGGTTCTTTTACTCTTGAGAATAGTTTTAGCTATTCTGGGTTTTCTGTTATTCCAGATGAATTTTTGAATTGCTCTTTCTAACTCTATGAAGAATTGAGTTGGGATTTTGATGGGGATTGCATTGAATCTGTGTATTACTTTTGGTAAGATGCTCATTTTTATTATATTAATCCTGCCAATCCATGAGCATGGCAGATTTTTCCATCTTCTGAGGTCTTCTTCAATTTCTCTCTTCAGAGACTTGAAGTTCTTGTCATACAGATCTTTCACTTGTTTGGTTAGAGTCACGCCAAGATACTTAATATTCAGCCTGCTTTCTTACAGAACCCAGGACTACCAGCCCAGGGATGGCACCACCCACAATGGGCTCTTCCACCCTTGATAACTAATTGAGAAAATGCCTTACAGCTAGGTCTCATTTCCGCAAAGGAAACTCCTTTCTCTGTGATAACTCCAGCTTGTTTCAAGTTGACACATAAAACCAGCCAGTACAGATGGATGGATGGACGAATGGATGGATGGATGGATGGATGGATGGATGGATGGACAGATGGATGGATAATAGATACCAAATACCATATGGATCCCAAAACTTACTATTACAGATAAAGCGAGGCAGAATAGCTAGAGGACAAGGTGTGAGGCTGGAGTGTCTCACAGTCCAGAGCAAACTCCCATATCATGGGCATATTTAAAGGCATCCTTGCCTGCAACTTTATGGATATTTCCTTGTATATCTTTCTTTTGTAATGAGGCTATTTTTAAAATCATTTCTGAAAAAGCTTTTAAGCTTCAGATAGTAGTTTGGGTATGAAGTAAACACTGCAAGTTCCCTCTCTGAATGCACTCTCTCTTACCCATTACTCAGTTGTGTTTCCTAGATACTTATACATGATTGATCAGGGACATGGTATGTAATTGCTACCCTCGAAGCATTCTAGGTCACAGTTCCTTATGAAACTACAAACTAAAATTAAATGGTCTTCCTAGAAATGCATGTGTGTGCATGAATAGGTAATATGTTAATAACCTTCCTATATGGACATTACTCTAATAAACGTGTGTAAGCTCATTTTGACAAAAAATAAAAAGGTGGGTGTTGAAGACTGCTCAGCAGGTAAAGAACTTGTAGCATGAGAAAGAAAAGCAGAGGTAGGATTCCCCAGTGCCCAAACACCTGTCATCCCAGTGTGTAAAAAGTGGAGACCAGGGCTTTCAGAGCATGCTGGCTGGCTATTCTAGCCAAATTTTGTGTGAGCTCCTGGTTCACATGAAACAACTTGACTCAATACATGAGGTTGGAATAAGAGAGAAAGAAGTCAGATTTCAATTTCTGGCCTCCATACACATCCATGCACAGGTACACAAATCCAATCATGTGTGCACACATACAAAATGCATTAGTTAATAAGACACATTTTCTTATTTTGTATAAGTACACAAGTATAAAATGGCTAAAGACGTCGGAATCATTCATGAAACATTTAGACTTCATGAATCAGACAAGCATCAGATAAAGATTAAAGTATATCGTCTACACCGTCTAACAATCAAGCCAGAATCTGGGGTCCAGGACAACTCAGCAAGATTTTCTCAGACTAGAACATATCAAAAGCAGCCAGCATTGGTCATACATAGAGAAGTTACTAATTGCCAACAGTCTGAGAAGGGCCTAAGGAACAGAGTTCAGTGACATAGTGCTCTATTTTCAGAGACATTTAGAAACCTAGTGTTCTACTAGAGAGTAGAAAGTGACTTACAAAAACAGATAGAACTAAAGTTACAGATCCTGAGAATCAGGGCTCTTTGAGAGGCATAGTTGACTGCTTCCATTTTTTACATAACTGAATTAGATCTGAGGAATGTTAATGCATTTTCAGAGAAACTCATTATTCAGGCATCGGTCAAGGAGTCTAAGATGTGGAATATGCTGTTGAGGCTGTACACATCACATAGTGCCTTGGGTACACAACAGTGAAGGTCCTGATCAGTGCAAACTGGGCTCTGTTAAGTTTTTATTGTGGTCTGTGTTACTGAGGATTGAACCTAGGGCCTTGGATTTACTAGGCAAGCACTCTGTCACCAAGCTATAGCACAGCACCTAATCATATGCTTTTGAAAGTCTGCAAACACATAGGATGTATAAGTGACAGACAGATCAAACAAATGCTTAAAAGAAAGCCTAAAGAAAGAATACTTGTGATAGGCATGAAAACCTGGAGCCAACCAGCTAGTATCCCTAACTGAAAGGAACATTTACTACATAGCTTATGCCAGTGCAATAATAAAGGTTTTATAGATAGTATCTCAATTATTCAGTTTCTATTTTTGCTGACCACCAACTGTATGCCAAGAACCTTCCAAAGAGAATTTTAATACAAGAGTTATTAATACCACCAATGGATAGAGGGGAAAAGATTCATATTACAGTTAACACACTATGGTGCCCAAGGATGTAACACCAATAAATATTAAGCTGGGGGGTGGGAATTATGTTTGGGAACAGTGGATTCAAACCTCTTCACTCTTCACAGGATTTGTGTTTCTGAAAAAATAGATATTTTCTTGTCCTTTGTTTTTATACTGTAAAAGAAGAAATGCTTTGACATCCCCAAATTTGATTTATAACTCTAAAGTATTCTTGAAGAAAACCAAGGAGCATGGGTGAAATGGAAAAGGCACTGTAACGATGTCAGTCAAGCCAGGGAAGGTCCACACAGCATTTGTCTCATGACATGCTACAACCTGTGGCTCTTGATCTCTCTCTCTCTCTCTCTCTCTCTCTCTCTCTGTGTGTGTGTGTGTGTGTGTCTTTCTGCCTCTCTCTGTATGTGTGTATATATGTGTGTGTATGCATGTGTCTGTCTTTCTCACTGTATCTGTCTGTCTCTATGTCCTCTATGTTCTCTGTCTCTGTCTCTGTCTCTGTCTCTGTCTCTGTCTCTCTCTCTCTCTCTCTCTCTCTCTCTCTCTCTCTCTCTCTCTGTGTGTGTGTGTATGTATGTGTGCATGTGTCTTTCTCACTGTATCTGTCTGTCTTTGTCTCTCTGTTTCTCTGTCTCTCTCTGTCTCTCCCTCTCCCCCATAAATATTAAAATACATGCCTTTAAATCTTTAAAAAAAATTCAAATACTGAAAATTCTTAACCCTGGAACAGATTGTTTATGGAAGCTTCAGATGTGAATGAACATTAAGTCAAAAATTTGACATTGAAATCAAGCAGCAGCTATGGAAAGTGTATTATTGACTGTGACTCCATCTCCTTAAGCACATTTCTTGAGGATGCGCTCTTAGCATAGCACTTTCTCATGTGCTGTCACATTGACCTGTAGCCATATAAATGTTTAAGATAAATCATCCATATTCAAATTATACCCAGTTAATGTAAATGGGAAAATCTTTAAAGATAAAACACTTAAGTTACTAAATAAATAACATGGTAAAGATTTGGCCATTCCAAAATTCTCCAGAGTAATTTAGTGTTCAATTCACATACTAAAATCTCTGGTCTATTTTTAAATTGGGTAAAAATAATAATAAATAACTATCCATTTTATCAGTGGCATGGAATTACCACATACATTTACAATGTACATAGCTGAGGGGAATAAGGTTAACTGTACAGGCCAACATGCCAATCTCAGCTTCCCAAAACCCACTACTCCCTGCATCCCTGTGTTCACATACCAAAACCCTGTTCCTAGGTGAAGCCTTTTCACCATACACAGGAACTATATTGTTCAAACAGTGCTCCTTCCACATCACTTGACTCAAGGACACAGCGACATTCTCAGAATCTGACCTCCCAGTGTTAGAAAAGAAATGTTATTTGTGTAACGTAACAGGGACAAGCCTGTTTCTCACTGCTAAGACAAAGAACAGATTTTTCAGAGGCTCTGAACTAAGATGGATGGAGCCTGGGCTCTTCAGTGCCAGGTCTAGATCCACATTGCTCTGTAATTCAGGTCTGTGGTTCTCCAAGTATGATCCCCACACTTGCAGCATCAGCAACACCTGAGAACTTAATAGAAATGCACATTCTTGGACTCTCCAGTCATCTGACTCAGAAACTCTGGGAGTGAAGCCCAGCATTCTGGGTTTTAACAAGCTGTCCAAAGGATTCTACTGTGTACTCAAGAAGGAGGGCAATGTCTACTCGCTAATTATTTCTCTGGAGTCTCAATACATTTAGCCCTAAATAGGTCTGAGGCTCAGTCTGCTTCTCCAGGAGATTGTGCAAGATCAAACAGATTTTACTACATGGAACATTGCTTCAAAAACTTGTAAATTACTGAACAACTATAAAATACCAAAGCAAAAAATACCTTCTTATGTTTTTTCTAGATCTAGCATGTCATGATATTGCAGATAGAAAGTACAAAGTAGAAAGATTGTCAATAGAGTCTGACAAAAGCGTGACTGAAAAGTACGAAGCTTGCTCCTGGTTCTACAATACTCAAAGATGAAGCTTTGTTCTAAATTTCACATCAAAGTCAGACCTCACTATGCTTCCTGGTGATAGTGATAAAAACTTTTTGTCAATCAGGCATGGTAGACCATGCCTTTAATCCTACCACTCGGCAGGCAGACAGAGGCGGTTGGATCTTTGTGAGTTCAAGGCCAACCTGGTCTACAGCTCCATCTCCAGAATGGCCAAAGCTGTTATACAGAGAAACCCTCTCTCAAAAGACATTTTTGTCACTTCAGTTAAGCCAACTTCTATTTCAAATCACTAAGTTTGGGTTAAGAAGAGCTAGTGAAAGAAGATGTGCAGGTCTTTTTAAATTATTTCAAAGGGACTAAAAATCTAATCACTTTTCTCTCTTTTGACAGGATTTAGCCACTACTGCTTTACAGACTGAGTTTTCTGTTTCTTTTAAAATATGGAAAAAGATATTTGTAGTACTTGACTCTCACAAACCCCACTGCTAGCTTATCTAAAGTTCTCAGCAGCAAGTAATGACAATATTTTTCCTTCCCCAATATCAAAAGTTGTAAGTGCACCTGGTCATTTTTTTCCCTTCATATTTTGGAGACATAATGAATTACTACCTACCTGGCCTCTTTGCTTTCCAAACTAATGTCTACTTCTTCAAATGATCCTATTTTTTAAATGTCTGTGTTTCTTGCTTTTATGAGCTCTCCAAGACCTAACATGATACTCAAATTCACACAAGCAATATCCATCACTGTTCATTTGTCTTGCTAGAATATTATGATGGTAGGAATTCCATTTTAAATTTTATTTTGAGAAGACCAGAAATACTGCTCGGTGAGTAACACACTTGCTTTCCAAGCCAGATAACCTGATTTAGATCCTAGAAAACCACATAGCTGAAAGAGAGAATCATTCTCAAAAGTTGTCCTGTGGCCTTCATCATACATGTGCAATGGTTCACACACAAACACTAAATAAAATAACCAATTTGTTGATTCACTCAATTCAAAAAAAGATTTTAGTGATGTGTACACGTGCAAGATGTACACTATGATTGCAGAAGCTGAGGGGTTGGTGACATCAGAGTTGTTTAACACGGGTGCTGGGAACCCTCTGATGGATGGAATCCCTCCAGTATTCAAGAGCAACACGTGAGAGGCAATGGCCAGAGGAGACAATAAATGATAGCTGAACTGAACTCTTTTCACGCAGTACAGTTAAATCTGTTGCAGATCCTAACTACGTTTTAGACTTTACCAAAGTATAGGGGGTTGAATAGTTTCATCCACCCAAAAACAACATGTCACAGAATTATGAAGATATAATTAGCTGTGATGAAGTCATTGTGAATGAGGATAGACAAAAGTCCAAGGACTTGATTCTTTCTAAGAGACATGTGATATTTAGTCCCAGTTACAACAAGCATAGGAAACAATTAAACCAGCCATTGCCATAACTGCCACTGTTCCACACACTGTCCACTCACTGTGGATCGTGGGTTACGTTTTGGAAATCTCATTCTGTCAAAGAAAGTTTAAATAAAAGATGCCAATTTCTAATAATCTTTTTCCTCAAAGGCCTGCTCATTCCAATCTATTCCAATAAATGAAAGTATAAAAAAAACATGATTTTAAAAAGATCCAATGATTAAAACCAAATATCTGAAATATATTGCTTGAAGGAGAGTATTCAATATATAATGTTAAGTGAAAAAGATTCTTTGATGAAGCATAATTTCAATTTTATTCTAGAGTGAATATGCAAAACTTAAATACTGACAGAAAAATAACATATTGTCTCTGAAAAAAAAAGCTTAAATGCACCTTATACTTTGTAGTTTACAATCTTATACACACTTTCAAAATATTTCTATTATATTATAAAATTATATGTTACATTATATATAGCTTATATGTTATATATTATACTATGATTACATTATTTTCTTCTTCCCTGCCCCTTCTCCACACCCATCAAGCTCTCTTTCAAATTCATGGCATCTGTTTTCATTAATTGTTGCTACATACATATATGGATATATCTTTTACACGACGAATGCTTCCTTCTTTTATTACTTTACTCTTTGTTTTTGTTTTGCTTCTGTTTTTGTTTTACAAGATCTTCTGCATCCCAGGCTAGCCAAAATTCGATCTCAAAAGTTTGATTATCCTAGCTCCACGAGCATCACAGGTTTGTGCTTCCAAACCAGGATTCAGGAAGTGCTGGTGATCCGACAGGGCTTTATGCATGCTAAACAAGAACTTTCCCAGATGTCCTAGAGCCTCAGGCCCAATTATTTCTATAACTGGAAAAATGCTAAGCAAGTTATGGTGACACACACTTGTAGTCAGGCTTCCAGTTAACATACATTCTTATTTGTATAATAACTCCTGATTTAAAATATCAAACTTTGCAGGTGGGAGAGACTAGAAAGACGGCTCAGCAGTCAAAAACACTTGTTCTTCCAGAGGAGGCAGGATCAGTTCCCAGCACCCACATGGCTGCTCACAGATGTTCATAACTGCAGTTCTAGGGGATCCAATGCTCTCTTCTGATCTCTACAAACACCAGATATACACAGGATCCACAAAGAGTCGTACAGTCAAAACACTAATATACATAAAATAAATAAATCTTTACAAATCAGCCTCAAATATTTAAAATCTACCTTAATAAAAAAATTATATATTGCAAAATAACATTTTCTAAGTTGCACACCAAATTTTAGACCATAAAACTCAAATAAAAATGATTTTTAAGAGAACAACAATGGCAGAGCATGGTGGCGCACGCCTTTAATCCCAACACTCAGGAGGCGGAGGCAGGTGGATCTCTGTGAGTTCAAGGCCAGCTTGTTCTACAATGGGAGTTGCAGGACAGCCAGGGATATTATCCAGAGAAACATTGTCTCAAAAGCATGGCAGTAAAATAAACTATTAAATCTATTCTACAGAATGTAATTCCAGTGCTGGAGATCATAGTGTGCTTAACAAAGCCATGGCTTTCCCTTTGCTTTCCTATTTTCATGGCTTTCAACATTTTATAGTAAGAACAGGTTGTAAAACACATCCTTCAGAAAGCCAGTGTTTCCTATTGCCACCCATAGAGAGTGAATAGTCAATACAAGTGCTAATGACTGTGCATCACCAAACAGTTTACAGATAATTCATTATCAAAGTAATTTCCATTCTTTTGACAATCTCTATAAAATGTTTTATAATCATTTACAAATTTAATATGCTCATGAGTTTGGTGGTTTCAAGTGGCAGCTCAACTTGTCTGAAATCATAGTTTAGTAAATAAGAACTTAGAAATTTACGTTAATGGATATATGACTCCAAAGTTTGTGTCCTTCATTGTTAAAGTCTGTGGTCTTCATTGTTGTCAATGTTCACATCACTTCCTTTGAAACTGAACTCTATAGCGCTTACATAATTGTATACTACAGAACCGGCAGTTCATCTCTGCGTTTGCCGTGGGCTCCATCAGTTTGTCCCTTCTCTCAGCTGTGGAAAACGGATTTCACACCAATAACTTGCAAAATGTCATTACTGTTTCAGAAAGGAAAATTATTTTTAAAATTCTGAGATTAAAAATAGAATTAGGGAACAAAGCTCAGTGAGTATGTATACTAGCTTATTTTATAAGGTTTACAAAATTTTCTGAACATGAACCTGGCATAGATCATGTCAAAGGCATGCTAAAATTATTGGAAGCAGGGGTATTTAAACATAACTATTGATATAGAATCACATTTTAGAGGAAACTGAATTATTGGCAATACCAAGGTG
This sequence comes from Tokudaia tokunoshimensis, assembly GCA_036184795.1. Lineage (NCBI taxonomy): Eukaryota > Metazoa > Chordata > Mammalia > Rodentia > Muridae > Tokudaia > Tokudaia tokunoshimensis. Next base: position 2,735,757 of record BTHU01000005.1, read on the forward strand.
GGTGCTAAGTAGAGTTGAAGAGCATTATTTAGGTTTGTTTATCTGTTTAATAAATAATATTAAGATGAAATTCAAGATATGTTTGGTAGTAAAGTTAACATTCTAACATTGACATAGACTTGGAAAGGATCACTCCTTTCCATGGTCTGTGTTCCAGTAGTACCATGGTAGAGGTGACATGGGAAGGATGTTCTGGAAATTAAGGTCTTATCACACTGTGCACATATTTAAATCAAACCCACAGTAAGAATAAAATCATGGAATCTTTACCAAGTCTTTGCTGAAAACATCTATTCTTTCCTATAATTTGAACTATAAAATTGTTACCAGTATAGTAAATCCTTTAAAAGATTAAAAGGTTAATATTTATTGCCAGTTTACTAGGCTTTAGAATCACCTAGAAGGTAAGCTTTGGGGCATGCCTGTGTGGGATTACCTAGACTGGTTAGCCTGTGGACATTTTTGTAAGGACTTATTTAGATTTAGTTAAGAGAGGTGAGAAGATTCTCTCTGAATGTGGGCAGAACCATTCTATACACTGGGTCCCAGAATATATAAGAGAGCCGAGCCCTAGCATTCAATATGGACAAATACGACCAGTTGTTTCGCCTGCCTGATGCCTTAGCTTCCCCAACCATGATGAACTCTGCCCTTGAACTGTGAGCCCTTCCTTGAACAAGCCCTTCCTTAAGATGCTTCTGTCAGATGGTGTGATAAGAAAGATAAAAGAATAAGATAAAAGACATTAAAAGGAGAAAGGAAGATAGGAAATGACTAATAATTTGGTAATTCTACTTCCGAGGCTATATCTAAAGAAATTGAAAGTGAAAACGCAAACTTGTACCACAAGGTTTGCAGCAGCATAGCTCACAGTAAGCAAAAAACTGAAACACTGCAAGTGTCAATACACAGAACAATAGAGAAGCAAAAGGTACACATGCATGTGCTATGAGTGACTGATTCAGCCTAGGGCAAATAAGAAAAGACCAACTCTTGATAAAAGGGATGAACTTGAGTGACATTGTGCTAAGTGAAATAAACCATTCACAAAAGGACAAATACCTACAGGCGAATGTCTTCTGTGGGGTATACCAAGTAATCAAATACATAAAGATAGAATATGAATGATAGTTTCAAAAAAAACAGGAGAAATACCTTATCTTAAATTGCTGTAATAGATGCTAACAAGAGAATTGGAAATTTATCTAATTGGGAATCTGTCTAATGACACCATTTCAGTAGGTAAGATAACAAAATAAGTTCTGGAGGTAGGTGGTGGTGATGGATTATATCAAAGTATTTGGTGTCAAGAATGTCCTCTTAAAAGATAAAGGTTTTTGAGAATGGTGGCACATGCCTTTAATTCCAGAACTCAGGAGGCAGAAGCAGGTAGATCTCTGTGAATTCAAAGCAAGGTTTGTCTACAAAACAAGTCCAGGACAGCAGGGGCTATTATAAAAAGAACCTTGTCTGAAATACCAAAAAAAAATTATGATGTATATTTTACCACAATTGGAATATCGCATATATTTTCATAAAGCATATTTTGAACCCAATATTTTACATTTTCTTTTTTTCTGGTATTAAAATTATATAATTTTAATTATAAAAGTAAGATGAAAATGTCTCTAAACTATAATTTGAATCAATCAGTAAGAATAAAATGAATGGATCCACAGATATTTACTGAATACTTTCTGGATGAATGGACTTATAATTATTTACTTGAATGTTATGTTCCAGCATGCTCACTTGGATATAAAAATGCAATATGTAAAACAGTTATTACTTTCCCCAAAGTTACAAGCTGCCAAAATGAACTGTCTCTGTTATTTGAAATAAACAAAGTCAAAATTCATTTCCAAATGGGAAAGAAAGTGCATTTTCATAGCTAATGTCTTGAAAACAATGAACAAAAGGATCACTTCTGGATTCACTATATGAGATAAAGTCTTGTGCCCAAGAAAGTAGTCTTTTCAAACAAGTCAGAGGTGACCAAAAGCAGTGCGTAATAACCAAAAAATTTAATCATAACTGAAAGATTAAATATTTATGAAAACAACCAGAGTTCATTTGGTTCAAACACATTCAGCAGGCACAGAACACAAGGAAAAGAATGCAAAAGAATGGGTTTTGAAATTCTAGAACAAATTCTAGAGTCACTGTACAAACCAAGGTTCCAATTACTACATCTTTTGCTGGCTGCTTGTATTTTCTATCCCCAACAATATAAACAGAATGATTTTTAACTACAGTAACAATTGACAGTACTTACGCCTGCTGGAAATATCTGGATTACATTTCCAGCTATGTCCAAGACTCTTAGTTTTATAAGATGACAAATTTCCTGTGTCAGAAGACAAAAAAAGAGAGATTTTAATACAAAATTGTAAGTATTGACTTGATTCAGGGTGCATATAGATATCCCTCCATCAAGACAGTCTTCCCCAAGGAAATCTCTATGGATGGCCCAATAACTGCAAATCCTTATTTTGTCTATGTACTCCAGAACAGCATAAGATATTCTCAGTTAACTATTTTTAGGTCTAAACTCATCTCTTGCTGTTACAAAGTGTAATCATACACAATTTCCTACGCACATTTGTATTTTGATTTCTCTACTTCCTACTAGATATAAACGATATATGCTTGTGATTGTTAAGTAAAGTAACTGAATTATGAAATTCAAACAGCCTGCTATTCAGTGAGCCCTTTTAGACACCATCTATTATTAAAATAGAAACCCTGAGAAACAGAAAACATATAATCCTGGAATGTTACCTGTAATGATAACTTCAGCAGAATTTATAGTACATCTATCTTTTGTTTAACACTATGATAACACAACCCTTTCTTCACAAAAGAAATAAAACACAGATCTTTATCTACATGGCCAATGCAACTGTGAATTACCATAGTAACCACATGGTCATTGTGGAACATCTTACTTCTAGTATTTCCATTAAAAAGCAACTGTAAACTAGGGTTCTAAAACCTGGAAATTTCAAAACCAATTGAAACTGAAAAATGAGAGGATAATTTATTAAATGACTTCTAGTATTGTAGAAATGCTTCTAAATACTACTATTATTGTGGTGGCAGAGTTTCTACCTAGGGAAATGGCATAACTCTTTCACCATATCCAGTGTCTCTGTCTTTTCTCACATGTTGCATTGTCTGGAAACAGATGATGAGTTCGCAGTACTGACTGTACTATAGATTTCCATCTTTGTAAAAACCAGGTCAAGAAGTAGACTTAGACAGAAACTGTTCTATGAAGAGAACACGGTGACTGGGATAGAACTGTAGGAAGAGTAGAGTGTTAAAACAACAGAAAAGAACCAAAGACAGACAAAGGAGACATCAGGATACAGAATTTCTTTTGTTTATATATATGTGTGTGTGTGTGTGTGTGTGTGTGTGTGTGTGTGTGTGTGTGTGTATGTTTTGCTTACATGCATGTCTGTAAAACACATGTGTGCACAGTGTCCACAGAGGCCAGAAGAGGACAGTGGCTCCCCTGTGACTGAAGTTATGAATGGCTGTGAGTTATGTGTGTGCTGAAAATTGAACCTGGGACCTCTGTAAGAGCATCAAGTGCTCTGAACCGCTGAGCCATCTTTGCAGTCCCTAGATGTAAGTCTTTACACTCCCTGTTTAATAAGCAGAAAGACTAATTTATTCCAGTCAATCCATCAACCTTGTCCCATTTACCTAGCTTACACCTTAAGCCTGTCATCAGGCAAATCACTATGTCACAAATGAAGGAATATTTTAACTTGGCTCAAAGACCTGTGTAGTGGAATAGAACAAGACTAAGCAAAGCTCAAACTCACAGGGAGAGGGAACATACAAGGCTATAATATGAGAACAAAAGGAAATGGAAGCAAGACAGAGAAAAGTCAACACAGCCAAGTATACCATAGGTACAAAGCTAAATACCGCTGGCATTCCTTCTGACTACAGAGAGCATCAATTCCACTGAAATTTTTAATAAATTTCATCTGACCGCTATGACCAAGGCAAATGCCAAAGCATTGACTCAACTCAGGGAAACTCTAATTTAACAAAGTTAAGAAGCTTGGCTGTAGGACTTTCTGTACTTTTAAAATGTAAATATATTGTGAATGTCAAGTAGAGGAGATAAGTTGGTCTTCTGTAACAGAGAACTATAAATTAGATATCTAACAAGCATAGCAATGTATTCTCACCTTCACAGAATGTAGAAGCCAAAGCATGGTAAGACTAGAATGTGCCCTCTTCTGGGTTAGAAACTGCCAACTTCTTGTGATACATCACATGATGGAAAAAGCTCTTTGTCCCACTGAAGCCTCCTAAGGTTCTTTGTTCTGTTTTGGTTTGATTTGCTTTGGCTTAGCTTGGTTTTGGTTTGGGTTACTTTGTTTAAGACAGGGTTCCCATGTACAACACCAGGCTGGCCTTAGTCTTGTCATGAAACCAAGGATGCTTCAGCATTTTTTGAATCTTGCATGTTGGGATTGTAGGATTGCACTAGCATGCTTAGTTTTGGGTCTCTTTGATAAGGGTGACAGTTTCATTCATGAGGAACTGACCCTCAAGATACTGCCACTTGTTGTCCCCTCACATTAAGGTTATGGACCATTGCATACATGAGCCTCTTAGACCACATAAAGCCCCAAGGGACTGTGTTGGGCTAATGCTCTTAGTAGACTGCTTTGGGAAGCAAGTGATGCATTAGCCCATATGCTGCCACTCTCCCTCCAGTTCCTCATTGTGTGCCTCCTTCTATGAATTCTGAAGATTTTTGTTGGACTTTGAAATGCTGATACCATTATGACCAGCTCACAGACCTAGCAGCCTTACTTCTCCAGTAGCAAGAAATAGCCATCTGTATTTGATCAGATGATTTAAATGTACTTCCTAAGTAGTAAGTGTCCCAATATCCACCTCTATCTCCTGGATCTGCTTCATGAAAGCAAACTCTTAAGACTTAAAGAGAAACTTTCCGTACAAACCCCAAAGCTTCCTCATACTGTTTCTGTTTACCTTCTGCTTACCCACTCACATACTCAAATCCAAAGTGATTATTCTTAGACTTCAACCATCACAAAAGCAGTGAAGGTTTTATGGTAAGGCTATACTTCAGAAGCCCCGAGTCTATCTTGTACTCAAAGGGCTCTTTTTCTATCTCCAGGAACAGAGAAATCAAATTAGAGTCCATAGGGAGTCTGACACAAAATATAGACAGAAAATATACATTCATAGACATGTATAGACCTACATATAATTCATGATGTAATAGAAATTGATTCACACCTTTTTGTTTAGCAAAACAAATAAACTTTGAAATGCTTTGTCATTTATAATGCAGGCTGAAATGAACAATGATATGGGCTAGCTTATAACTACCTCCCAATATGTTGAATGAGTTCTTCTCCAACAGCAATGGAAACAAAAGCAATGGCCCTTTTTTCTTTACCTTTGGCAACTCTTCGATGTTGTTCCTGACCAGAAAAAGCTGCTGAAGATTCTGTAAGAACTTGATCTCTTCAGGGATGTATATGATCTGATTGTAGTTAAGATGCAGTTCAGAAAGATGCTCAAGGGAACAAAGTTCCTTGGGTATCACGGTGAGATTGTTATGGTTGAGGCTTAAGTAGGTAAGACTCCTTAACCTAAAACAATAAACAAGAAAAGCGTGTGACTCAAAACCATCAGAGAAGGAAAGTCCATTGTTAAAGTGCCACATGTTTTCTTGGAGGCCCTCTGAATCTTACTAAGTTCAATAAGTGTCTGAAACTACTGAGACTCTTTTGAGCATAAAAGAAACTTAGTTTACTGAAACTTAGTTTTTAAAGATAATTTATAATCAAGAAGCTATATAATATCTAGATTTAAGCAAAAGAGAATTCTTCCAGGTATAATGGTACATGCCTATAATCCTAATATTCGGGAAGCGGAAACAAGTGGACCCCTGTTAGTTCAAAGACAGCCTGGTCTACATAGTGAATTTCAGGTGAGCCAAGGCTACATAGCAAGACTCTGTCTCAAACAACAACAACAAACAACAAATAAATGGAAAAAGAGAAAAAGAAATTCTATATTCATTCCTTACACACACACATTGGCCATAAAAGAGATGAAGCCACAGGATAAAGGACAGAATAAACATATATATACATAACTATATGTGCTATAATCAAATATAGTACAGAGTTAGGAAAAAGTATAGAACCTCACGACTACAGCACTTGAGTGAGTTAGCCCAGGCAGTGCTGATGAGCAGGCCATGGTGGCACAGGCCAGGAGAGTTGATGGGCTCACCAGCTCAGCTGCCTCAAGGCCCAGATCTAGGACTTTCATTTGGCCCACCCCAACATCTACCCCTGCTATGAACTGCAGGAGTCATTGAAAGGGCCCATCCTGCTGTTCCAAAGCTACAGGATCTCCAAGACACAAGGCGGCAACAGAATATCCTGGCCGAGTCCCAGTGAGGATTCAGCACTTACAGTGTAGCAGAAGCCAGAAGCCTCGACCAGACCAATGTCTCTTTTCAATGAACATTTGCTAGTACAGAAGCTGTTTGGGCAAAGGGACATACTGTGTGACACACTGTAGATCTGTTTCCTCTGTAGAGGGTTGATAGATAACTTCACAAAATAACTTCACGGGGTTGCAAATGAGAAGGGATGAGTCTTTGATGCTTTCCTCTCTCTCACTTTCTGTTTCAGAGAGTCTGCACAAAGCTTCTACTGTCTTCTATGCAGCTATATCTTCTATGCATACTCACAGTGGTATACAGACCCCAAGCCCATGAGCTGTGAGGCTTAAGATATCTTAACCAACAAATTCTTCTCTACCCTGCTGAGTTCTGAACAATTTGAGAAGACAGAAGACAGGCATGCATACAGATTCATTCGACACAGTCCACACTCCCCTCTTAATTAGTGTATTGATTCATAACCTTTCCTGCTGACACAGCTGCTTGATTTCTGGAAGGAGAAGAGGAGGATGCTACATGGACCTAATGCTTTTCCCAAAATTCACACCCAAAATAGTCTTTCATCTCTAGAAAGGAATGCATATGAAGAACATAAAACAGCTAAAATAAAAAGCAACGCATAGTAATGATAATGAAAATCTTATTGAGAACTCTTAGCTTTTTTTTCCTCATTTCTATTTTTGAAAATTTATTCATCACACACACACACACACACACACACACACACACATCTTGTTTGCATGCTTGTGCACTACATGTATTCAGGTACCCACAGAGGCCAAAAGAATGAAAATCACCTGCACTGAAGTCACAGGTTGTTGTGAGCTGCTGGATATGGGTGCTGAAACAGGAACCCAGGGCTTCTGCAAGAACAGCGAATAACCTTAACTACTTAGCCACCTATCCAGACCCCAAGAACTTACTAAATCTTGAACAATAAAACCACTTTATAAATACTGTTCTCACCCTCAGTGTAAAGATGGAAACTATTAAGGTTTAACCCTTAACCATTAAGGGAAGATAAAGAAATCTCATCCAATGGAGCTAGAGAGATGATTCTGTACTTAAGGCTCACATACTGCTCTTGCAGATGACCCAAATATGGTTCTCAGTATCCAACATCAGGCAGCTCACAACTTCCTGTGACTCCAGCTTTGGAGAATCCCACTTTGTTTACTGGCTTCCTCAGGAACTTGTAGCTCACATGCACACATCCACACATAAACACACATACATCCCAAATGATGGACTGTGGTCTCTAAACACACTACCATATACAAGTGTACACATACTTTAAAAATAAAATTAAAATAAAAGAAACTTCCCCAGGATAGGAGATGGACAATTCGCTTGTATCTATGGTGTGGTCAGAATATGGACAGCCTAGAGCTAGCTATAAAAAACAATGGGGGCCTACTTGTGACCCTACCTTTCTTAAAGAAAGCTGTCCTTTCATCTTCTTGTATATCCCCTTAGATCTATATGCTTCCTTAAACAGTGTATACCCTACTCCAAACAGAGACAGCTTCTCAAACTAGAAAATCATACCATCACTACGAGTGGTTTGAAGTTCAGCTATTTATTCAAAATTCTCCCATTAAAAGGCAAAGGGAACAAGATCTAGGGCAGCTATAACTAACTGATCCAAGGCTAGTTACACAAGGATCTAGCCTGAACTAAATTCACCAGATCTCTTCAGCAGGTCTTTTTCTGTTCACTATCATTACCAGTTCATAAACCAATTGACTGATAAATCAAAACCGTGAAAAAGCAAGCAAGCAACTACTGGTGTTTTAATTATCCCTAGTATTTCTCTTCCACAGAAATTAGATTGCTTCTTTTTTTTTATTTCTTCCACTTAAAGGACTATAAAAGTATTTCACTGTAAAAGTATTTGAAAAGAAGTATTGACAAGTGAATTGTTACAGAGTAGGCTCTCCGAACGGTCCTGTGTTGAGGACTGCTCACAGTTTCACATTCTCTTTATAAGTCATGTTTCTATTCAATAGGCAATAAAGAGTCCCCAGAGGAGACCTGAGCAGAGTTCACTCCATCTGTCAGAGAAACAGCTCAAAGTCTGTGTACTGCCTCAGAAGGACAAGGCCGTCAGCCGCCTCCAGAAAAACACTCTAATGATAGCCTGTCTGCACAGATGTGCAGTGTAAGGGAAAACAACATATTTTGGTTGTGGCTAATGATAATAAAATGTGCCATCTTTTAATTTAATGAAAATGACATCGTAATTTTAAATCCTTTGCTTTTATATGACCTTTTCCCATACAGCTCAAAATGGTTTATGGCACTAGTGAAATAAAATTTAATGTCCCCAATCTGGTTGAGCAAGCTCCAAGGACCCCTGAACTAGCATATCAATAGCATCAGATTTAGGACCTTATGCTTCAAACCCCAACTTTTACTCTTACATCCCCTGCTGTTCCTCATTTCTCTCAAGTAGTTGAGGAATCATCTGCTTACACTTAGTGATTGAGGAAAGACTCTGTTGCTCAAATGTTTGTCCTGCATGCAGGAGGACCAGAATGCGACCTTCTCTAGTCTGGCATGATGGCACATATCTGTAAACCCAGATCTAGGGGTCAGAGATAGGCCGATCCCTGCTGCTACCCAGCCAAGCCCACAGTATGAGCTCCAGGTCCAGTGAGAGACTGTCTCAATAAATGAAGTGGAAAGAGACTGAGCAGTCATCCTAATGTCACCCTGTGGTCGCTCCACATACTATACATGTCTACACACAAGTATATATGGTACACACAAAAGAGAAAAGAATATCAATAGCTTGCTCCACACTTCTGTTATCTGTAACCACCCTAAGTACTTGATGCTAGGCCTAAAACCATCAGACGATTGGGATGGAGTTTGGGCAAGGAGAGAAATGTAATATTTAGACAAGTCTCACTATAAATCAGAATTACCTGCCAATTTCTTGAGGAAGACTCACAAGTTTGTTATCATTCAGATTAAGCAGAATCAAGTGTCGCAGGCGATCTGTTAGAAAATAATTTGTCACTTTAGCCATCTGGTAGAAAATAAGTCTTAGTCTTTCTATACACCTTTGATTTCCTTGTGGATGCTTGCTTGCCTTGGCCAAGGTTCTGCTGTTTGCTGAAGACAGATACTCTAGTAAACTAGTTAGGGCAAAAAGAGGAAATGTGTTGCATACAAAGCTGAGGACAAAGAAGAGAGCCAGGCTGGCCACAAACTGGATTTAGCATCCAGGGCTAACACTGCCTAAACAGCTCCTGGAAACTGTTGCAATTTAGGAAGGAAACCTGGTTTTGGCTTAATCTTTATTTGAAACAGACAACGGCTGCTTTTCCCCACTGCTACAACTTGAAAATTATGACATCCAAATCAAAATAATAAAGAGGCCAGCATAACAAAGCAGTTTATTCACGAACTACATATCTTGTGAATCTGTTTTATCTCATCTCATGTGGGGTTTTTTGTTTTTTGTTTTTGTTTTTTTCAAAAAAAAAGTTAAACCATTTTAGTGTATCACAATTCTAAAGAAAGAAAGCTTATGGTTGACTTAGCTTTCGAATAGTTTTGTGACCTTGGTGAATCTACTCTGCTCAATGAGGGTGTGATTATAATACACAGAGAGTTGAAGAAGAGGGTGTGGAGTATATATTTGATTAAAGCACACTATATTCATGTGTGAAATTCTCAAATTGTTTTTTTTTAATTAAAAATGCTGGTCATGGTGGCACATGCCTTTAATCACAGCAGTCAGGAGACAGAGGCAGATGAATGTTTGTGAGTTCAAGGCCGTCCTGGTCTACAAAGCAAGTTCCAGGACTGCCAGGACTGTTACACAGAGAAATGTGTCTTGAAAAACCAAAATAAAATAAAATAAAATAGATTAAAAAAAACTTTAAGTGTTATTTCAGAAATTCTTTAATTTCAGCACAATAAAATTCCTTTTTATTTTATGTCACATTACTAGATACTAGAGATTAAACACAATGCTATATATGGTCCATAACTAACTTACTAAAGACTCCAGGAGCAATTCTGCAAATCCTGTTTCCAAATAAATGAAGATTCTTCAGGGAGATAAGGTATTTTATCTCTTCAGGAACTTCTTGTAAAGCGTTGTTTCCCAGATTTAGTAATGTCAGCTGTAAACATATAGACATATAAGGTATTTTTACGTTATCTATCTCCAAATGGGAAGAGCAGTAAGTTAAGACCCTTTGCTGACATCTATATAACCTAAGAACACACAGAGATATTATTTCTATCCATTTTCTTAGGCTAGCACATAACATAATGTGTTCCATTATGGCATTTTCATGCACATCTGTCTTGTTAATTAGTTCTCATTCTTCTTCCTTCCCACAGTCCTCCCGTTTCTTCTCTATTCCTCTCTTGCTATCTCCAACTCCAGCACATATTCTCCCTTCTGCTTCTATATTACATGCATGGCATAGCCATATCCAATGGAAATGGTGAGAATGATGAAGTCAGCACAACTGCATGACATCACTTCAGCAAGGCTAAGCCGAATGCTACAACTGCTTTCCCTCTGTCTCTCACTTTTGGTTTTTAGTCTCTGTGTGTTGCACTCTTGGGGACTTTCTGCACTGTGACCCATTTTATGTCTTTTGCTGACAAAAATGATGTCTGGGTCATTTTAGGAAAATCCTTAATTTTAAGTTTATTTGGCCACTATTTGGAAGTCTTCCTTGTGCCCTGGAAATGAGTAAATGCAGATAAGCGCATAGCTAGATGAGGCCATTACACCAGGGATCTTCTTGGGGTATCTGACCCTGAGTAAACTCAAACAACGTAATTGGTACAGGGTAAACAGAGACAACTGACAAACTCTGACTGGACGGGACAGTAGGTGACAGATTCAAGGCCTCTTTTTATTATAGGCTTAGAGCCCTGGGTAAATGTAGTTGAAAGGTAAGGAAGTGATACAGGGTACACCGCTGGAGGAATAAAACTCAGTCAATAAGTAAGATTAACTGAAATAAACTTTTTCTACTTTATAACATAGATAATGAAACATATAGTAAATGAAGTTGTATATTTGTATTTGCTATTCATAAAAAAGACTGGTTTAGATATTCTCTGTTTGTGTGGAGTGCTCTAAAACTGCAAAAATTGTCAGACTAAAAGCAGGCTGTCACATAACAAATGTGTTTGCTTTGGAGGAGACATTCCTTGGATTCTTTAAATTGGAGTTGTAGAGCTGATAATAAGAATAAAATCTGTTCTGTTTATATTTTCTAATTGTAACTAAACTTGTAACCTTGAGCATGTATTAAGAAATCAAACACATATCTGTATGTACCATTTGGATAATCATTAGTCTGCCTTTGTTCTGTGAAGCTTGTATAAATAAAGAAGCACCTGGATGCTAGCTAGTCAGAAAGCTGTAAGATCCCCCTGACTATCCCCAGTAGCCTGTCTGACTCCCTCCCTCCCCTCAACTATTCCTTATCTCCTCTGCAGACTCAGGGTCAGAATTGTCCCCCTCCCCCACATCGGGAAGCCCTGCACATACACATGTATTTTATTACCAGCTCCCCAAACTCAGCTGTTCCCTCCTTACAATCTCTCTCTCTCTCTCTCTCTCTCTCTCTCTCTCTCTCTCTCTCTCTCTCTCTCTCTCTCTCTCTCTCTCTCTCTCTCTCTCTCACACACACACACACACACACACACACACACTGAAACCTAGATGCGATGCGGCATATGAGAACTAAAAGGTGATATTTGTCATTCTTAGGCTGGTCATTTCACTTAATGATCTCTAGTTTCACTCGGGTTTCTGAAAATGTCATAAACATGAAATAAAATTTCATTCTGTAGATACCATATATCTTTTTTTTAATTTATTTTTCTCTCATATACTACATCCCAACCGCAGTTTCTTCCTCCCTCCACTCCTCCTAGACCTTCCTCACTCTCCCCCAACTTCCCTCTTGCCCAGATCCACTCCTCCTCCTTTCCCTTCAGAAAAGGGCAGACCTCCCAGGAATACCAGCCAAACACAGCATATCATGTTGCAATAAGACTAGGCACATCTCTTCATACGAAGGCTGGAAAAAGCAACACAGTCAAAGGAAAAGTGTTCTAAAAGCAGAAAAAAGAGTCAGAGACCGTCCTCTCCCACTTTTAGGTGTTCCACAAAAACTACACAACATATACAATATATATGCAAGGGACCTAAGTCAGATTCACACAGCTTCCCTGATTGTGCATTCAGTCTCCGTGAACCACTATGAACCCTGACTAGTTGAATCTATGGACATTTTCTTGGTAACACATTTGCTTTACCCACACATTCATCAGTTGATGACACTCAGGGTAGCTCCATTTTTTTAAGTATTGTCAGTAATGCAGCAATCACCATAGGTGTGCAATTCCTCTGTGCTGTGTTCATTTACATTCTTGCAGGCATGTACCAAGAAGTAAAATAGTTGAGACATATGCTATTTATGTTTTTACCTTTAAAACACTACATATGCATTTCCATAATGGCTTCACCATTTTATACTCCCAATAGGGAATCAGTATCTCCACCACCCTCAACTCCACTGCCATCCCCACCCCTACCTCCAGAACATCTTTGCACTTGGTTTTATTTGTTTTCTTGGTGATAGCCATTTAGAGTGAGGTAAGCTGAACTTCCAAAACATCTTTAATTTCCATACTTTTTAAAGTCTTTCCAAATATTTATCATCCATTTGTGTTTGTTCTTTTGAGAAGTGTGTGTTCAGTTTGTTAGTCATTTATTGGTTGAATTTGGTGTTTTGCTGTTTGATTTTACAGTTCTTTATACACTTTAGTCATTATCCCATGTTTGATGTACTTAGTAATGAATATTTTGCTATTAAGCTATCTCTTCACTCCGATGATTGTTTCCTTCACTGTACATATTTATCAGTTTTTGGTGGACTCAGTCATCAAGGACATTTTATGAACAGAATCATGTCGTTCAAATAAAAATACTTTGACGTCTTCCTTTTCCATTTGTATTTTTTTTAATTTCTTTCTCTTCTCTTGTTTTATTGTTCTGATTTCAAGCACTGGGCCAAGAAGAATTGTGTACCTCCCATTAATCCCAGCACTTGGGAGGCAGAGACCGGTGATCACTGTGAGTTGGAGGCCAGGTTGGTCTACATAGTGAGTTCTGGGCCAGTCTGTTGAGGATACATTTATTTTCCTTGGATTAATTTGGTAGGTCTTACATGTCTAAGAATTGGTCAATTTTTTTTCTAGATTTTAACAAAAGAAAAATTTAGACAATTTATAATTTACATATGACACCTAATATTTATTACAGACCTTTTGAATGACATAGAGAAGAACTTTTTACTAGTGATCTATCTCTCCACTCTGATGGTTACTTCCTTCATTTTTTTTATTGGTGTAAATAAATATAGAAAAGTGGTGGCACACCCGCACCGGGAGAGAGCGCACCAGCGTCCCCTTAGTGACCTCTGCTCTGGGGATTGACTACACTGAGCATTCAGGTATGAAGAGATTCCCCAATATAATATCACTTGGGACACAGACTGCTAGGCTTCCATCTGCGCCCAAGAGCAGGGCAGCTCTGTGGTTGTCTGGGTGCCAGCTCTGCTGTGGGGCATCTGCCCTGCAGAGAGATCTGCGTGGAGAGGGTGCACAGTACACTCCGTCATCTTTGATCTGGTGTGAGGTGAAATATCAGGGTTGTTTTGATTTGCATTTCTCTGATGACTAAAGATGTTGAATATTTTTTATGTGCGTCAAAGCAACTCAATATTCCCCAGGCAAAAATTCTTTGATTAGCTCTGTACCTCAATTTTAATAGGGTTATTTGGCTCTCTGGAGTCTACCTTCTATCTTTTTTCCACTGGATGGTTTTAGCTCCTTTGTCAAAGATCAAGTGACCATAGGAGTGTGGATTCATTTCTGGGTCTTCAATTCTGTTCCATTGATCTACATGCCTGTCACTGTACCAATACCATGCAGTTTTTAACACTATTGCTCTGTAGTAGAGCTTGAGGTCCAGGATAATGATTCCCCCAGAAGTTCTTTTACTCTTGAGAATAGTTTTAGCTATCCTGGGTTTTCTGTTAATCCAGATGAATTTTTGAATTGCTCTTTCTAACTCTATGAAGAAGTGCGTTGGGAATTTGATGGGGGTTGCATTGAATCTGTATATTGCTTTTGGTAAGATGGTCATTTTTACTATATTAATCCTGCCAATCCATGAGCATGGAAGATTTTTCCATCTTCTGAGGTCTTCTTCAATTTCTTTCTTCAGAGACTTGAAGTTCTTGTCATACAGATCTTTCACTCATTTGGTTAGTCACATCAAGATACTTTATATGGTTTGTGGCTATCTCTCATTTCTTTCTCAGCCTGCTTATCCTTTGAGTATAGGAAGGCTACTGATTTGCATGAGTTGATTTTATATCCGGCCACTTTGTTGAAGTTGTTTATCAGCTGTAGGAGTTCTCTGGTGGAGTTCTTTGGGTTGCTTAAGTATACTATCATATCGTCTGCAAATAGTGATAGTTTGACTTCTTCCTTTCCAATTTGTATCCCTTTGACCTCTTTTTGTTGTCTAATTGCTCTAGCTAGAACTTCAAGTACTATATTGAAAAGATATGGAGAGAGAGGGCAGCCTTGTCTAGTCTCTGATTTTAGTGGGATTGCTTCAAGTTTCTCTCCATTTAGATTGATGTTGACTACCGCTTTGCTGTAAGTTGCTTTTACTATGTTTAGATATGGGCCTCGAATTCCTGATCTTTCTAAAACCTTGAATATGAAAGGATGCTGAATTTTGTCAAAGAATTTTCCAGCATCTAATGAAATGACGATGTGGTTTTTTTCTTTGAGATTGTTTATGTAGAGGATTACATTGATGGCCTTTCTTAAATTGAACCATCCCTGCATTCCTGGGATGAAGCCTACTTGATTGTGGTGAATGATTGTTTTGATGTGTTCTTGGATTCGGTTGGCAAGAATTTTATTGAGTATTTTTGCATCAATATTCATAAGAGAAATTGGCCTGAGATTCTCTTTCTTTGTTGGATCTTTGTGTGGTTTTGGTATTAGCGTAATTGTGGCTTCATAGAACGAGTTGGGTAGTGTTCCTTCTGTTTCTATTTTGTTGAATAATTTGAAGAGTATTGGTGTTAGGTCTTCTTTGAAGGTCTGATAGAATTCTGCACTAAAACCATCTGGACTTGTGCTACTTTTGGTTGGAAGACTTCTAATGACCACTTCTATTTCTTTAGGGGTTATAGGATGGTTTAGATGGTCTATTTGATCTTGATTTAATTTTGGTATTTGGTATCTGTCTAGGAAATTGGTCTATTTCCTCCAGATTTTCTAGTTGTGTTGAATACAGGCTTTTGTCGTAGGATCTGATGATTTTTTGAATTTCCTCAGTTTCTGTTGCTATAACTCCCTTTTCATTCCTGATTTTGTTAATTTGGATACTCTCTCTGTGCCCTCTGGCTAGACTGGCTAAGGACTTATCTATCTTGTTGATTTTCTCAAAGAACCAGCTCCTAGTTTTGTTGATTCTTTGTATGGTTTTATTTGTTTCTACTTGATTGATTTCAGTCCTGAGTTTGATGATTTCTTGTTTCTACATCTCTTGGGTGTATTTGCTTCTTTTTGTTTCAGAGCTTCCAGGCGTGCCATTAAGCTGCTAGTGTATGCTCTCTCCCGTTTCTTTTTGGAAACATTCAGGGCTATGAATTTTCCTCTTAGCACAGCTTTCATTGTGTCCCATAAATTAGGGTATGTTGTGCCTTAATTTTCATTAAATTTTAAGAAGTCTTTCATTTCTTTCTTTATTTCCTCCTGGAGCAAGGTATCATTGAGTAGAGCATTGTTCAGCTTCCATGTGTATGTGGGTTTTCTGTTGTTTTTGTTCTTATTGAAGACTGCTCTTATTCCATAGTGATCTGATAGGAGGCATGGGATTAGATCGATCTTCTTATATCTGTTGAGGTCTGATTTGTGACCAATTATATGGTCAATTTTGGAGAAGGTACCATGATGTGCTGAGAAGAAGGTATATTCTTTTTCTTTAGAATGAAATGATATATATATCTGTTAGTTCCATTTGGTTCAGGGCTTCAATTAGTTTCACTGTATCACTGTTTAGTTTCTGCTTTCCTGAACGATTCATTTCAGAGAGTGGGGTGTTGAAGTCACCCACTATTATTGTGTGCGGTGCGATGTGTGCTTTGAGCTTTAGTAAGGTTTCTTATATGAATGAGGGTGCCCTTGCATTTGGAGCATAGATATTCAGAATTGAAAGTTTTTCTTGGTGGATTTTTCCTTTGACCAGTATGTAGTGTCCTTCTGTGTCTTTTTTGATGACTTTAGGTTGAAAGTCAATTTTTTCTGATATTAGGATGGCTACTCTGACTCGTTTCTTGGGGCCATTTGCTTGTAAAATTGTTTTCCAGCCTTTTACTCTGAAGTAGTGTTTGTCTTTGACACTGAGGTGCGTTTCCTTCACGCAGCAAAATGCTGGGTCCTGTTTACATATCCAGTCTCTTAGTCTATGTCTTTTTATTGGGGAATTGAGACCATTGATATTAAGAGAGATTAAGGCATAGTGATTATTGCCACCTGCTATTCTTGACGCTATCTTTATGTTTGAGTGGTTATCTACTTTTGGTTTGATGCAATAATGTTACTATCTCATTTTTTCCAGGGTGTAGTTTCTCTCCTTGTATTGGCAGTTTCCACCTATTATCCTTTGCAGGGCTGGGTTTGTTGAAAGATATTGTGTAAATTTGGTTTTACCATGGAATATCTTGGTCTCTCCATCTATGGTGATTGAGAATTTCACTGGGTATAGTAGTCTAGGCTGGCATTTGTATTCTCTTAGAGTCTGCATGAGATCTTCCCAGGATCTTCTGGCTTTCATAGTCTCTGGTGAGAAGTCTGATGTCATTCGGATAGGTCTTCCTTTAGTTGTTACTTGGCCTTTTTCTCTTACTGCTTTTAATATTCTTTGTTTAGTACATTTGATGTTTTGATTATTTTGTGATGGGAGGTATTTCTGTTCAGGTCCAGTCTGGTTGGAGTTCTGTAGGCTTCTTGTCTGTTCATCAGCATCTCTCTCTTTAGGTTAGGGAAGTTTTCCTCCATAACTTTGTTGAAGATATTTACTAGCCCTTTAAGTTGCAAATCTTCACTCTCATCTATACCTATAATCCTTAGGTTTGGCCTTCTCATTGTGTCCTGAATTTCCTGGATGTTTTGGGTTACATGTTTTTTGCATTTTGCATTTTCTTTGATTGTTGAGTCAATGCTTTCTATGGTATCTTCAGCACCCGAGATTCTTTCTTCCATTTCTCGTATTCTATTGTTGATATTTGGATCTATGACTCCTGATTTCTTCCCAAGGTTTTCTATCTCCAAAGTTGTCTTCCTTTGTGATTTCTTAGTTGTTTCTACTTCCTCTTTAGATCCTGGATGGATTTGCTCAGATCCTTAACTTGTTTGTTTGTGTTTTCCTGTATTTCTTTAATACATTTTTTGTTTCCTCTTTCAGGATTTCTGCCTGTTGACCCAAGTTCTCCTGTATTTCTTTAAGCAATTTATGTGTTTCCTCCTTATGGGCTTCCATCCCTTGATCCATATTCTCCTGCATTTCTTTCTTCATAGAGTTAGAAGAGCAATTCAAAAATTCATCTGGAATAACAGAAAACCCAGGATAGCTAAAACTATTATCAAGAGTAAAAGAAATTCTGGGGGAATCAATATCCTGGACCTCAAGCTGTACTACAGAGCAATAGTGTTAAAAACGGCATGATATTGATACAGTGACAGGCATGTATATCAGTGGAACAGAATGGAAGACCCAGAAATGAATCCACACTCCTATGGTCACTTGATCTTTGACGAAGGAGCTAAAACCATCCAGTGGAAAAAAGATAGCCTTTTCAACAAATGGTGCTGGTTCAACTGGAGGTCAACATGCAGAAGAATGCAAATTGGCCCATTCTTATCTCCTTGTTCTAAGCTCAATTCCAAGTGGATCAAGGACCTCCACATAAAACCAGACACACTGAAACTAATAGAAAGAAACTAAGGAAGAACCTTGAACATATGGGCACAGGGAAGAATTTCCTGAACAGAACACCAATAGCTTATGCTCTAGGATCAAGAATTGACAAATGGGACCTCATAAAATTACAAAGTTTCTGTAAGGCAAAAGGCACTGTTAAAAGGACAAAGTGGCAACCAACTAACTTGTAAATGAACTTTACCAACCCTACATCTGACAGAGGGCTAATATCCAATATATACAAAGAACTCAAGAAGTTAGACTCCAGAGAGCCAAGTAACCCTATTAAAAAATGGGTACAGAGCTAAACAAAGAATTCTCACCTGAAGAATATCGAATGGCTGAGAAGCACCTAAAGAGATGTTCATCATCCTTAGTCATTAAGAAAATGTAAATCAAAACAACCCTGAGATTCCATCTCACACCAGTCAGGATGGCTAAGATCAAAAACACAGGAGACAGCAGTTGTTGGCGAGGATGTGGAGAAAGAGGAACACTCCTCCACAGCTGGTGGGATTGCAAGTTGGTACAACCACTCTGGAAAGCAGTCTGGTGGTTCCTCAGAAACCTGGGTATGACACTCCTGGAGGATCCGGCTATACCACTCTTGGGCATATACCCAGAGGCCTTACCTGCATGCAATAAGGACACATGCTCCACTATGTTCATAGCAGCCTTATTTATAATAGCCAGAAGCTGGAAAGAACCCAGATGTCCCTCAACGGAGGAATGGATTCAGAAGATGTGGCATATTTACACAATGCAATACTACTCTGCAATTAAAATCAATGAATTCACAAAATTCCTAGGCAAATGGTCAGAACTTGAAAATATCATCCTTAGTGAGGTAACACAAAAGAACACACATGGTATGCAGTCACTGATAAGGGGATATTAACCCAGAATCTCAGAATACCCTAGACACAATTCACATATCAATAGATTTCCAAGAAGATGGAAGGAGAGATCCCTGATCCTGGAAAGACTGGATGTAGGGGAATACCAGGACAGAGAAATGAAAGGGGGTTGAATGGGGAACAGGGGGAGGGAAGAGGGTTTATGGGACTTTTGGGAAGGAAGTAAAGGGGAAAGGGGAAATCATTCAGAATGTAAATAAAAAAATATGGAAAATTAAAAAAAAAGTGGCCATAGAGTTTTAGTAATAAAATTTCTTCTATAATAAACTATGAACCTTAAAGATACCACTCAATTTTATCTTATTCTATTCTATTTTATTCTACTATTATACCTTAGATGTCTGTTTCCTAATGAGAAAGAGAACGAGGGTGGAGTTGGATGGGAAATGAGGGGAGGGGTAACTGGAAAGAGTAAAGGGAAAGAAAACTGGAATCAGAATATGCTATATAAAAAATGTTTTCAATAAAAGAAAAATCATTTTAACTTCTTATATTTTTAAATGATTTGTAAGCACATGGGTATTTTGCCTGCACTGATATACAGATATGTGTACACACAGAGGACTAAGAAGGGTGTTGGGTCTCCTATAATTAAGGTTAGAGATGGTTGTGGGTCACCACGTGAGTGTTGGGGATTGAATCTGGGTCCTCTGAGAAAGCAGTCTATGCTCTTAACTTCTGAATCATCTCTCCAGCCCTCAAGTTTTGTCTTTAACTTACTACACACTTGTTTGTACATTTTTGTATACTGCAATGAAATTTCATATCCTAACTGTTCAGAGTAAAGCATTTGCCTCCAAATATATCTTCACCTGAGAATTAAATTATCCTATTTAAAGTCTATGTGTTGCCTTTAGACCATCCATTCTGAAGGTTGAGTTAAAATGTACTCACCTAGCCATCTGAGGGGAAAGATTTAACATAGAGTCTGCAGCTGAGTTAGTTTTCTATTACTAGTGTCATTCTGTGTCACCACACAGATTTGCCTGGGCTCTTCCCTGCCTCAGCAACCCCATTCCCTCCCTTATGTATGCTGCACCAAGAGAACCATCTCAGTAAAATAAATTCTAGAAGCCTGTGTCTAAGGCTTTCCAAAATACACAGTGCCACAGAAGTCAAGGGGAAAGAAAAGGAAAACTCTTCTAAGAAAGGAAGGTTAGAGCCAAAACCCAGGAGAAAGAGAACAGAGTTCAAAGCTTAGAAATAAGTCCTGGATTTAGCAATGCAAAAGTCAGTAATGATTGTGATAGCTGGGAGAGAGATGTCTGTAGGAGTGGGCTGTGGGGAAAACAAAGGAGCAAGGACAATGACTTTTAAGACACTTTTGTTATTACAAAAAACAAAGGCAATGATATGGTTCTGAGTAAAGGCACTTGTTGGGCCTCTGCAGCCCAGGCTGTCCTATAAAAATGTAGACCAGACTGGTCTCATTGCAATCCTACTGCCTCAGCTTGCCACATCTAGGAGATTACAAGTGTCAGCCACCATGCCTGCCCAAAAGGAAGTCTTTAGTTGCTTTTAAACTTGCAACCATCTCCTCAATGCCAGACATGACAGCAACAATCATCCTGTGGCACTATGCAAATATGCTAAGTTTCAGCATAAGTTACTGAAATCATATAAAAAATTCGAAAACTGAGGCAAGGATTGAGTGATTGTTGAGAAATGCCTCCCGACCTAGAAGGTTCATCAGTCCACTTGTATCTGTCCATTTGCATTGCTCACTTTATTCTCTTTGCATTACTTGGATAGCACTCTCTTGAATTCTATTAGAGTTGCCATGAATAAGGTACTTAGGAACTCTCATAATCTAGTGTTGGAAGGTAAGACAAACAAGTTAAAGTTTTTATTTCTGTTAGTATTAAATACTAAATCTGAAGAAACCAGGGAAATGAGATGCTCAGTAAATTTGGAGTTGGACTGTGGTCAAAGGGTTGTTTGAGGTGATAATTTGGCGGTTCATTGACAAGGCTGATCCCAATCAGCAAGGGATTCAATAACACACCATGATTACATATGGTTCCTAAAGAAGGCATTTTAAGCACACAACAAACGATTTTAAGTTCTTTGGCTTGCATTACTTCAGTAATTATCTTCCCAAAAGAAGTTCTACTGGTATTCTCTCAGCAGTCCAATCTGGTGCCAAACCCCAAGTAACAACACTGCTATTTTTATATTTTTCATAGCACATTACAGAGAAATTAGTGCATCCAACAATTAGAAAGAGCTTGGGTAAACCTAGTGTCCTATAAATCCAAGTGAGCATTTCATTCCTTCATGATGAACACAGTGGGCAACAGGTAACACTTTTGTTTTGTATTACATTAAATTAAGTGGGGGAAGGTGCACAGAGTCATTGGGAAAGTCAGAGGACAACTTTTTGGAGGCACTTCTCTCCTTCTCTACATGGTCCCCAGGGACCAAACTTGGGTTGTCATGCCTGGTGGCAAGCAGCTTCGTTTCCTGAGCCATCTCACTGGTTTAACAGTTATTCTTTACAGTTAAGCTATAGATAGGCCTTTTACCTCTCTCCAGTTCTTCCCATGGCATCCAGAAACAACAGTTTTATTCCCACTCCTCTTACATAATATTTAAAGTTTTTGAAGAAATATCATCACAACTCCCTGAATTTGATGTCTTTCCCTTAACCATTCGTTTTCCTTAGGACATAGTTGCCCTAACCACACTGGCCACTTTATAATTAATTGCTGTGAATGCTCCTCTCAGGAATCAGAGAGCTTAGGGTGACTGGACAATTAGTTTGAAGCACAAACACTGGAGATGGTACACAAAGGCTTGAGCAGATGAGTACGCTCTCATTCATGTAGTCTAAATGCCATCTGGCCTTGGCCATGGTGGCAAGCACCTTTTCTTCCTGAGCCGTCTCACTGGCTCATCTGTTATTCATTATCATTAAGCTACAGCCCTCTCTCTGTACCTCTTACCCAGTTTTTCCTACAGCGCCCAGAAACAACAGTTTTATTCCCACTCCGCTTACATAATATTTAAAATGTTTGAAGAATTGTTATCATGCTCCCCAAATTTTATCCATCCGTCTCTTAACTATTAAGACATAGTTTTTGTTTTGTTTTCAACTTAAATGAGGCATATTACTTGTTCATAAGTCCCCTTGTACCTCCCCCTCTCCCTTAGGCCAAGAATAACAATAACAAACCTACATTAACTGTCAAGAATATAAGCCACATCCTGAGCTTGTGCAATGAGTTCCTTTCTTAACCTAAATGGAGGAATTTACATTTATCCCTGTAAAAACTGCATCTTGTTGTTTTTGGCTCCGAAGACATCTCCAGAGGATCATGTTTACACCAAATTCTAAAACTTGGTGATACCCATGAAGAAAGTGGGTCAGCTTTCCCTTCCCTAGTGTTGACAATATACCTACCACTATGAAAAATCTGTGGTGGCCAAACTTCAGGATCATCTAGAACTTCTGTCAGTAATCAAATCTTAGCTTCAAAGTTCCTTGTAGGTGCAAGTCTTATACTCCATTCTAGTCACCCTTCCAATACTTAGTCACCCTGTTAGTCCTTAGTTATTGCCTGCCTCTCAGATTGCTCAGCTGAATTTATAACAAATGTGCTATTACATTATTTAAAACCCTCTTCCTAATCCTACTCAATTATGTCTAAACAACTACTTGAACAGTCAATCCATGAAATTTTTCAACCGTCAAATCATGCTTCCAAATACAGAGACCCAAAGCAAGATATCATGGAGAGAGGGAGGAGGGAGAACAGACAGACAGACAGACAGACAGACAGACAGACAGACAGACAGACAGACAGACAGACAAACCAATCTTGAAACACTTAGCCCTAAGTGGGATGTCTCCACCAAATCCCTCTCCTCAGAGCTCAGGGAATCCCATGAACAGCAGGCAGAGAGTGTAAGAGCCAGAGGCATCAAGAAAACAAGCCCCCTAAATCAATATGATCAAAGCTCGTGTGAACTCAGAGACGGAGGCAGCAGCACAGGGTCTCTGCACCAGGTCCTCTATGCTTATGTTATGGCTTCGAGTTTAGTGTTTTTATGGGACTCCTGAGTGTAAAAACAAGTGGGTCTCAGATTCCTGTGCCTTCTCTTGGGCTTTTGTCCTCATGTTGGTTTGTTTGTCTTGTCTAACTATGGTGTGTATTTTCAGTTTCAAATATTTTTTGTCATTGTTTTATAAGCTATTTTGTAAGTTAGTTTACCTGACCCAACCTCCCCTTCCCTCATGCTCTTCCAGTCTGCATCTCTCCCTTTCCTCTCCCATCCACTCCTCCTACTCTTCTCTTCAGAAAAAGGGGGGAGGGGCTTCTCATGGATGTCAACTTGCCTAGTCATATCCAGTTGCAAGACTGGCATATCTTCTTCAGTTGAGGCTAGACAAGGCAACCCAATTACGAGAAAGGGATCCGAAGGCAGACAATGTAGTCAGAGACAGACTCCGCTCCCTCTTTAGGAGTTCCACATGTAGACCCAGCTACACAACTGTTACATATGTGCAGAGGGCTGGTCCCAGGCATGCCCTCTGGTTGGCAGTTCAGTCCGTGTGTGCCCCTATGGGCCCAGGTTAGTTGTTTCTGTAGATTTTTTTGTGGTGTCCTTGACCCCTGTGGCTCCTTCAACACTTCTTCTCAGTCTTCCAAAGGACTTCCCAAGCTCTACCTAATGTTTGGCTATGGGTCTCTGCATCAGTTTCCATCAGCTTCTTGGTGAAGCCTCTCTGATGATGGCTATGCTAGGCTCCTGTCTGGTTGTCTCTGGTGCCAGCAGGCCTCCCAGAAAGCAAACAGAGTTGTGAGCCAGAAAATGGAGTGCAAGTGACAGACTTGATAGGTTTTTTTGTTTTGTCTTTATATTTTATTATGTTATATTTTATTATTATCTCTTAGAAGCCTGTTACAGAAAGGGAATGGATCTGGATGGAAGTAGAGGTGGGAGGAACTGGGAGGAGCAGAGGGAGGGGAAATCATTATCATATAGTATATGAGAAAAGAATCTATTTCCATTGAAAGGAAAACAAAGAAAAAAAGGAAAGATGGAAGGAAGGAAGGAAGGAAGGAGGAGGGAGGGAGGCAGGGAGGGAGGGAGGGAGAGAAGGGAAAGGAGGGAGGGAGGGAGGGAGGGAGGGAGGGAGGGAGGGAGGCAGGGAGGGAGGGAGGGAGGGGAATAAGGAGGTCAGGGGCCAACCTCAGGTGTTATTCCTTGGGAATTCTCCTCCTTGAGGTTTTCAATTGTTTTTTTGTAGAGTCTCTCCCTGGACTGGAACTCACCAAGTAGGCTGGCCTGACCAGCCAGCACACCCCAGGATTCCACCTGTCTCCATTCCCCAGCTCTAGAATTACAAGTGTGAACCACCATGCCCAGCTTTTTACTTGTGTTGTACAGGGAGTACTGTACTGTCTGAGCCATCTTCCAAAACTCTGGATAATGTGTGTTTTTCTAGTAGAGCATCAGAAAGGTGGAACAGGACAGGGCAATAACAAGGCTGTCATTAGGTTTATCAGAGAACCAGCCAGGGGCTTTGAGGGTCAATCCAAATTGTATTCCAGCAAGGGACTCACTTAACCTTTTACATTGAAGCAACATGAAATTGGGAATACTGGTAAGAAAAACAAAATTGTTTCTGGCTTCTTATTTGGAGATATTTCTTAGTAATTAAACGAACTTTTTCAATTTAAAAAAAAATCCTATTTTTCCAACTTGCATGTAGCCATTTCAGTCCTTTGTGCATTTGCCACCCCATCTCTCTTCCTTTTTCCTAAATTTGATTCACTGCACTAAACGACCCACATATTTTTTAAACCCAATTTGTGGCCGGACTTCAAGTAAATGTGCCCATTTCCTCTTTGATATGGATACAAGGTCATACTGATGCTTTGGGACTTTAACATCTAGATGAACAATCTGTAGCAACATCTCTTTGTAAACACAGAAGAAAAAAGGACATGGAACTTAAGAAGAAGAAAAAACCCACTAAGTGATTACTGGGAATACCAATGACTAGCATTTCCATAGAATGTAATTTATGCTAAACAGCATGGCTGGCAGTCTTGAGCCCTGTCTACTGTGGTCCAATCATAGCCCTGGCTTTGCAGAGAAGGGAATCTGCGGTTCATGCTATGATTTGTGATGAAATAAATGACTTTATTGTATGGTCTGTCCTACACTACTTCGTTTAATTGCTATTGCTCAAAATAGTCAAACATATACATATTACACATTACACATACATTGCAGATGCATGCACAATGCACACAATTTTTTGTATTGAATGTGAAACTCTCATCTGGAAATTTTGTTCTATTTGTGAACAGCTTTTACTATAATTCAGTATACAAAGTGCAGGTTTTGAATACTGTCTACTTTATGATCCAAGAAAAGTCACTCAAATTTCTGAACCTCTATTTCTTCTTAAAATAGGAATAATGGTGTCTATTATTCTTCTGGAAGCTCTTTAAAGAACTACAGATAGTACAATCATATGCTTGGCGAAGAGAGCTACTATTTACTATTAGCTGTAATTGTTCACACCCAGAAGACAATACATCATCCTTAAAAAGCAGCAGGGGATTAATAAATCCATGTACACATGTTGACAGTCACAATGACTTTCAGTTTTTAAACTTATGTGTTGTCTTAATAATTTATAACTCTAGCTCATCTTTTCGTATTTCTATAATCACAGCCTCTTTTTTATAAGGTATTGGAGCACAGAGCTTAATAAGACTAAAACATGATTTAATTACAAACATATATCCATTAGCCATGAGAGTTAGCTACAGGAGTCTCATGCGTAAGAACTCATAAGCATCAACATTATTCTCTTGTCCAGGTCAACAATGGGCTGCAGGATGTAGACATTCTTGAGGGTACTTGCTACCCCACCATCAGCATAGTCATAAAACTCTCTAAGTATAAGCTAATGTTAGTAACGGGGACACACTTCATTTTCTCCTAAAGTTTGACCAAATTTACAATGCCATAGTTTTATAAGGTTTTTTTTCTATATTTCTTTTTATTTACATTCCCAATGATTTCCCCTTTCCTGGTTCCTCTCTCCCCGAAAGTACCATAAGCCCTCTTCCCTCCCCCTGTCCCCCATTCAACCCCCTCTCGCTTCTCTGTCCTGGTATTCCCCTACATCCAGTCTTTCCAGGACCAGGTTTCTCTCCTTCCAACTTCTTGGAAATCAATTGATAAGGGCTAATATCCAATATATACAAAGAACTCAAGAAGTTAAACTCCAGAGAGCCAAATAACCCTACTAAAAAATGGAGTACAGAGCTAAACAAAGAGTTCTCACCTGAAGAATATCTAATGGCTGAGAAGCACCTAAAGAAATGTTCAACATCCTTAGTCATTAGGGAAATGCAAATCAAAACAACCCTGAGATTCCACCTCACACCAGTCAAAATGGCTAAGATCAAAAACACAAGAGACAGCAGGTGTTGGCGAGGATGTGGAGAAAGAGGAACACTCCTCTACTGCTGGTAGGATTGCAAGCTGGTACAACCACTCTGGAAAGCAGTCTGGCGGTTCCTCAGAAAACTGGGCATGACACTCCCGGAGGATCCTGTTTTATAAGTTTTAAAAAGGGAAAATGTCTAATTGAAACTAAGAGATAATTAAACATTTTGAAATGAATCAGTGGTTCTCAACCTTCTTAATTCTATAACCCTTTAAGACATTTCCTCATGCTGTGATGACCTCCAATCATGAAATTATTTTGTTGCTACTTCATAACTGTAATTTTGTTACTGTTATGAATCATAATGTAAGTATCTAATATGCAGGATATCAGATATGCAAATCCTGTGGAAGGATCCTTTGAACCCCAAATGAGTCATGACCCACAGGTTAAGAAACAGTGTTTTAGAGGAAAATTCTTGCATCCTTTAATACTTACAAGGCAATGAATTCTATTTACTGAATTAAACCTAAAATTAAAGCATAAAAGCTGGATTTTACTAACATACACAGTACTTTTAAAAAGTGTCACTTGTAACAGAAACTTTAAATGTGTGACTGTGATGCGATACCAATCCATTAGAACTAAGTACTAGCTAGAACAGCTAGATGGTCTCTATCAAGGATGTATAGTCTCTCTCTCTCTCTCTCTCTCTCTCTCTCTCTCTCTCTCTCTCTCTCTCTCTCTCTCTCTCTCTCTCTCCTAAGAATGGCATTAGAACTGCTCTCATAAAGTTGCAAGTATATAAAACTAACTGTAGTCACATTACTGCATGTTCAATGTCTTGAACTTGTTTGTATAACAACAAATTTATACCCCTGATTTATTCCCTATCATCTCTCCCCCACCACAAACCCGTGTAACTACCATTCCATATCTGTTTCCTTGAGTTGAACATTTTAGATGCCATAGAAAGTGATTTATATAACACATGAGTGGGGGTTTCAGAAGGTTTTAGAAAGGATATTGTTGTTTTATCGTCTGTCTGTCTGTCTGTCTGTCTGTCTCAGTCCATTCACCCATTTTTGAAATGAGATCTTTTGTAGCCCAGGCTGACTTAGAACTGGATGTTCCAGAGAATGACTTTGAACCCAGAGTCCCCTCCTCTATAGTCTCCAAGTGCTAGAATTACATAGCATCTGGTTGTGATTAGGCAACATGTCTTTCGATGTCCACTCATTGCAGTTAGTATGTCTGTAGAGTTCATGTGCTGTCAAGGTGGCAGGACTCCTTCCTTTCAAATGCTGAATGACATTTCACTGTAAATGCATAGACACGAATTTTCTGTATTCATACATTGATAGAAATTGCAGATGCTTCTGTGTTTTGGATGCCATAAATAATGCTACACAAGGAACATGTGGTGCAGATGTTTCTTCTCATCATTCACACTGTGCCTTCTGTGCACACACCCAGAGTAGGACTGTTGCATCATAAGCTAGTTTAAGATTTTTTTGTTCTGTTTTGTTTTGTTTTTGTTTTGTTTTTGAGGAAGCTCTACAATGTTTTGCACAATGACTATACATTGCATACAAAGACATCCTCCCTTCACAGCCTCACCAATACTTGTTACATTTCACTAAATTATGGTCATCCTAACATAAGTAACTGACATCTCATGTTGGCTTTGGATTTCATTTCCTTGCTAATTAATACTATTCAGCATGTTTTCATAGACATGCCTAGTCCAAGAAAGTTCAATTCAAACTCTTTACTAGGAGATTATACAGTACCACATTATACAGTACATGTATGCTTAATTAAACAAAAATTACTACTATAATCACAACTTTGCAAAAAAAAAAACCCATAACTTTACACAAAGGTTATTTCTGCAATATATCTCTCTGGGAACTGGTTCAAATTAGATGGGCACCAAACTTTTTTCTTAATTCTTTTTGCTAATCTAAGGATTATTTTATCACAAGAATTTTCAAAATCTTCCTCATTTTGCTGGAAGTTTTATATATAGGAATATGTATGTGTATGTGCATATATGCATGTAACAACAATGAAAAAAGAGGTCATGAATTTGGAAGAGAGAAGGCAGGTAATATGGGAGGGATTAAAAGGAGGAAAGGTGAGAAATGACATAACTATGACTTCAAAAACCAAGGGAAAACTCTACTTGCCCTTACCTCAACTTCTTTAAGTAGTTTCCTGTGGCATAAGTATTCCTTTGCAATGTTCTTCCAAACAACTGTACTCATCTTTGGATAATCATCTATACACTATGCTGTTGAGTGCCAAAGACCAAGTGCTTTGCTTTACATTAGACATAAGAGCCTGATGACTGTCCCAGACTCACAACAGATTCAGAGAGGCCTCCTTCCCCCAAATCCAACCTGTCTTCCTCTCTCTCTCTCTCTCTCTCTCTCTCTCTCTCTCTCTCTCTCTCTCTCTCTCTCTCTCTCTCTCATATATTTTTCATTTACATTTCAAATGTTATACCCCTTCCCGGTTTCCCCCCTCCCCCTCCCTGAAAACCCCCAACCCATCCTGCCACCCCCTGCCTCCAAGAATATGCTCCTCCACCCAGCCCACTACCATGACCCCCACTCAATTTTCCCACACTGGGGCCTCTATTGGGCCTTCATAGGACCAAGGACCTCTCCTCCCACTGATGCCCGACAAGGCATTCCTCTGCCACTCCTTTTTTTCTTTTTCTTTTTTTATTGAATATTTTATTTCTTTACATTTCTCTTTTTTTATTAAATATAGTCTGTATATTTCAAATGATTTCCCCTTTCCTGGATCCTCCCTCAAGGAAAGTACCATAAGCCCTCTTCCCTCCCACTGTTCCACAATCGAACCCTTCCCTCTTCATTGTACTGGTATTCCCCAACATTGCTGCATTGAGCCTTTTCAGGACCAGGGGCTCCTCTTTCCTTCTTCTTGGGCATCATTTGATATGTGAATTGTGTCTTGGGTATTCTGAACTTCTGGGCTAATATCCACTTATCAGTGAGTACATACCATGTGTGTTCTTTTGTGATTGGGTCACCTCACACAGGATAACATTCCCAAGTTCCACCCACTTGCCTAAGAATTTCATGAATTCATTGTTTTTAATAGCTGAGTAGTATTCCATAGTGTAAATATACAACATTTTCTGTATTCATTCCTCCGTTGAGGGACATCTGGGTTCTTTACACATTCGGGCTATTATAATAGGGCTGCTATGAACATAATGGAGCATGTGTCCTTATTAGACGCTGGAGAATCCTCGGGGTATATGCCCAGGAGTGGTAGAGCAGGATTCTCTGGCAGTATTATTCCCAGTTTCTGGAGGAACCACCAGAGTGGTTGTACCAGCTTGCAATCCTATCAGCAGTGGAGGAGTGTTCCTTTCTCCACATCCTTGCCAGCACCTGCTGTCTCCTGAGTATTTGATCGTAGTCATTCTGACTGGTGTGAGGTGAAATCTCAGGGCTGTTTTGATTTGCATTTCCCTGATGACTAAGGATGTTGAACATTTCTTTAGGTGCTTCTCAGTCATTCGATATTCCTCAGGTGAAAATTCTTTGTTTAGCTCTGTACCCCATTTTTAATAATGTTATTTGGCTCTCTGGAATCTACCTTCTTGAGTTCTTTGTATCTCTTGGATATAGCCCTATGTCAGGTGTAAGGTTGGTAAAGATCTTTTCCCAGTTTGTTGGTTGCCGCTTTGTCCTTTTGATAGTGTCCTTTGCCTTACAGAAACTTTGTAATTTTATGAGGTCCACTTGTCAATTCTTGATCTTAGAGCATAAGTTATTGGTGTTCTGTTCAGGAAATGTTCCCCTGTGCCCATGGGCTCAAGGCTCTTCCCCAGTTTCTTTTCTATTATTTTCAGTGTGTCTGGTTTTATGTGGAGGTCCTTAATCCACTTGGAATTGAGCTTAGTACAAGGAGATAAGAATGGATCCATTTACATTCTTCTGCATGCTGACCTCCAGATGAACAAGCAACATTTGTTGAAAAGGTTGTTTTTTGTCCACAGGATGATTGTAGCTCCTTTGTCAAAGATCAAGTGACCATAGGTGTGTGGGTTCATTTCTGGGTCTTCAATTCTACTCCATTGATCTACCTGCCTGTCACTGTACAAATACCATGCAGTTTTTAACACTATTGCTCTGTAGTACTGCTTAATGTTGGGGATACTGATTCCCCCAGAAGTTCTTTTACTGTTGAAAATAGTTTTAGCTCTCCTGGGTTTTTTGTTATTCCAGATGAATTTGAGAATTTACGTTCTAACTCTATGAAGAATTGAGTCAGGATTTTGATGGGGATTGCATTGAATCTGTATATTGCTTTTAGCAAGATGACCATTTTTACTATATTAATCCTGCCAATCCATGAGCATGGAAGAGTTTTCCATCTTCTGAGGTCTTCTTCAATTTCTTTCTTCAGAGACTTGAAGTTCCTGTCATACAGATCTTTCACTTGTTTGGTTAGAGTCACACCAAGATATTTTATTTTGTTTTTGGCTATTTGAAGGGTGTCATTTCCCTAATTTCTTTCTCAGCCAGTTTATCCTTTGAGTATAGGAAGGCTATTGATATGCTTGAGTTAATTTTATATCCGGCCACTTTGCTGAAGTTGTTTATCAGCTGTAGGAGTTCTCTGGTGGAGTTCTTTGGGTCTCTTAAGTATATTATCATATCATCTGCAAATAGAAATAGTTTGACTTTTTTCTTTCCAATTTGAATCCCTTTGACTTCCTTTTGTTGCCTAATTGCTCTAGCTAGAACTTCAAGTACTATATTGAATAAATATGGAGAGAGGGGACAACCTTGTCTAGTCCCTGATTTTAATGGGATTGCTTCAAGTTTTTCTCCATTTAGTTTGATGTTGGCTACTGGTTTGCTGTATATTGCTTTTACTATGTTTAGGTATGGGCCTCGAATTCCTGGTCTTTCCAAGACCTTTAACATGAAAGGATGCTGAATTTTGTCAAAGAATTTTCCAGCATCTAATGAAATGACCATGTGGTTTTTTATTTGAGATTGTTTATATAGTGGATTACATTGATGGATTTCTGTATATTGAACCATCACTGCATCCCTGGGATGAAGCCTACTTGATCTTGGTGAATGATTGTTTTGATGTGTTCTTGCATTTGGTTGTCAAGAATTTTATTATTTTTGCATCGATATTCATAAGGAAAATTAGTCTGAAGTTCTCTTTCTTGTTGGATCTTTGTTTGGTTTTGGTATTAGCGTAATTGTGGCTTCATAGAACGAGTTGGGTAGTGTTCCTTCTGTTTCTATTTTGTGGAATAGTTTGAAGAGTATTGGTGTTAGGTCTTCTTTGAAGGTCTGATAGAATTCTACACTAAAACCATCTGGTCCTGTGCCTTTTTTGGTTGGGAGATGTCAATGACCACTTCTATTTCTTTAGGGTTATGGGACAATTTAGATGGTCTATCTGATCCTGATTAAACTTTGGTAGTTGGTATTTGTCTAGGAAATTGTTCATCTCCTCCAGATTTTCCAGTTGTGTTGAGTTTAGGCTTTTGTAGTAGGATCTGATGATTTTTTGAATTTCCCCAGTTTCTGTTGTTATTTCTCCCTTTTTGTTTCTGATTTTTGTTAATTTGGACACTGTTTCTGTGCCCTCTGGTTAGTCTGGCTAAAGGTTTATCTATCTTGTTGATTTTCTCAACGAACCAGCTCCTGGTTTTGTTGATTCTTTGTATAGTTCTTTTTGTTTCTACTTGGTTGATTTCAGCCCTGAGTTTGATGATCTCCTGCCTTCTACTCCTCTTGGGTGTATTATCTTTTTTTTTGTTCTAAAGCTTTCAGGTGTGCTGTTAAGCTGCTAGTGTATGCTCTCTCCAGCTTCTTTTTGGAAGCACTCAGAGCTATGAGTTTTCCTCTTAGCACTGCTTTCATTGTGTCCCATATATTTGAGTATGTTGTGCCGTCCTTTTCATTAAATTCTATAAAGGATTTGGTTTCTTTCCTTATTTCTTACTTGACCAAGTTATCATTGAGTAGAGCATTGTTCAGCTTCCATGTGTATGTAGGCTTTCTGTTCTTTTTGTTGCTATTGAAGACCACCCTTACTCCATAGTGATCTAATTGGAGGCATGGGATTAGTGTGATCTTCTTTTATCTGTTGAGGTCTGTTTTGTGACCAATTATATGGTCAATTTTGGAGAAGGTACCATGAGGTGATAAGAAGAAGGTATATTCTTTTGTTTTAGGATGAAATGTTCTGTAGATATATATTAAATCCATTTGGTTCAAAACTTCTGTTAGTTTTACTGTGTCTGTGTTTAGTTTGTGTTTCCATGATCTGTCCATTGAGGAGAGTGGGGTGTTGAAGTCACCCACAATTATTGTGTGGGGTGCGATGTGTGTTTTAAGCTGTTGTGAAGTGTCTTTTACAAATGAGTGTGATCTTGTATTTGGAGCATATATCCTCAGAATTGAGAGTTCTTCCTGGTAGATTTTTCCTTTAATGAATATATAATGTCCTTCTGTGTCTTTTTCGATGACTTTTGGTTGAAAGTGTATTTTATTGGATATTAGAATGGCTACTCCAGCTTGTTTCCTGGGACCATTTGCTTGGAAAACTGTTTTCCAGCCTTTTACTCTGAGGTAGTGTTTGTCTTTGACACTGAGATGCATTTCTTGTATGCAGCAAAATGTTGGGTCCTGTTTATGTATTTAGTCTATGTCTTTTTATTGGGGGATTGAGTCCATTGATGTTAAGAGAAAATAAGGAATAGTGATTGTTGCTTCCTGCTATTTTTGATGTGAATTTATATTTGTGTGGTTATCTTCTTTTGGGTTTGTTGAAAGAAGATTAATTTCTTGCTTTTCTAGTGTGTATTTTACCTCCTTTTGTTGGTGTTTTACATTCATTATCCTTTGAAGGACTGGATTTGTGGAAAGATACTGTGTAAATTTGTTTTTGTCATGAAATACCTTGGTTTCTACATCTATGATAATTGAGAGATTTGCTGGATATAGCAGTCTGGGTTGGCATTTGTGCTCCCTTGGGTTCTGTATGACATCTGCCTAGGCTCTTCTGGCTTTCATAGTCTCTGATGAGAAGTCTGGTGTAATTCTGAGAGGTCTACCTTTATATGTTACTTGACCTTTTCCCCTTACTGCTTGTAATATTCTTTCTTTGTTTAGTACATTCAGTGTTTTAATTATTATGTGATGGGAGGAATTTCTTTTCTGGTCAAATCTATTTGGAGTTCTATAGGCTTCTTGTACGTTCATGAGCATTTCTTTATTTAGCTTAGGGAAGTTTTCTTCTATAATTTTGTTGAAGACATTTACTGGCCCTTTAAGTTGGAAGTCTTCACTCTCTTCTATACCTATAATCCTTAGGTTTGTTCTTCTCATTTTGTTCTGGATTTCCTGGGTGTTTTGAGTCAGGCACTTTTTGCATTTTTCATTTTCTTTGACTGTTGTATTAATGCTTTCTATGGTATCTTCTGCATCTGAGATTCTTTCTTCTATCTCTTGTATTCTGTTGTTGATGCTTGGATCCATGACTCCTGACTTCTTTCCTAGGTTTTCTATGTCCAGAGTTATTTCCCTTTGTGATTTCTTTATTGTTTCTACCTCCATCTTTAGATCCTGGATGGCTTTGTTCAATTCCTTCACCTGTTTTGTTGTGTTTTCCCTTAGTTCTTCAAGGGTTTCTCCCTGTTTGTGTTCTCCTTTATTTCTTTTTTTTTTATTTTCTATATTTTTTTATTTACATTCCAAATGATTTCCCCTTTCCCATTTCCTCTCTCCACGAAAGTCCCACAAGCCCTCTTCCCTCCTCCTGTTCCCCATTCAACCCCCTCTCGCTTCTATGTCCTGGTATTCCCCTACATCCAGTCTTTCCAGGACCAGGGGTCTCTCCTATCTTCTTGGAAATCTATTGATATGTGAATTTTGTCTTGGGTATTCCGAGATTCTGGATTAATATCCCCTTATCAGTGACTGGATACCATGTGTGTTCTTTTGTTACGTCACTAAGGATGATATTTTCCAGTTCTGACCATTTTATTTCTTTAAGGGAGTTATTTATGTCCTTCTTGAAGCCCTCCATCAGCATCATGAGTTATGATTTTAAATCCAAATCTTGCTTTTCTGGTGTGTTGGGGTATCCAGGACTTGCTGTTGTGGGAAAATTGGTTTCGAATGGAGCCATATTTCCTTGATTTCTGTTAATAACATTCGTTCGTTTGCCCTTTGCCTTCTGGTTATCTCTGGTATTAGTTCGTTCTGCTGTCACTGGCTGGTGCTTGTCCCTCCTGTGTGCCTGCAGGCATATCTCAGCACCCCTGGGTGACCAGCTTTCCCCTGGCACTGATTGCTGTGGGGCTGCCCATCTCCTGGGTGTAGGTTGGGCCCTGGCAGACTGAGTCCCAAGTGATCTTACACTCAGGCATTCTCTGCGTTCCTGGCTGCAGCAGCCTGCTCAGTGGCAGAAGAGAAGATGTTGGACTCAATGCAGAGCACATATTCCCTAGCAGACTAGGTGCACAGAGTACTGTGGTGCTGCGGAGCCCCTGGGTGCATGCAGAGCCCTGGCGGGGCGCGTCCCAAGTGATCCTCCACTTGGGCGACCCCTGTACATCCATCTCTCCTCTGCCACTCTCTTGGCTGGAACCATGTGTACCCCTTGGTTGATGGCTTAGTCCCTGGGAGCCCTGGGGAATCTGGTTGGCTGATATCATAGTTCTTCCCATGGGGCTGCAAACCACCACTCCCTGCTCCTCCAGTCCTCCCTGCAACTCCTCCATTGTGAACCCTGTGTTCTTTTCAATGGTTGGCTACTAGTATTTGCCTCTGTATCTGTAAGGCTCTGCCAGGGTCCCTCCAAAAGACAACCATAACAGGCTCCTTTCGGTATGCACTTCTTGTCATCCATAGTAGTTTTGGGGTTTGGTGACTGTTTACAGGATGAATCCCTAGGTTGGAAACCAACAGATTGGGAAAAGATCTTTACCAATCCTACATCCAATAGAGGGCTAATATCCAATGTATACAAAGAACTCAAGAAGTTAGACTCCAGAGTGTTAAATAACCCTATTAAAAAATGTGGTACAGAGCTAAACAGGGAATTTTCAACTGAGGAAAATCGAATGGCTCTGAAGCACCTAAAGAAATGTTCAGCATCCTTAGTTATCAGGGAAATGAAAATCAAAACAACACTGAGATTCCACCTCACACCAGTCAGAATGGCTAAGATGAAAAACTCAGGTGACAGCAGATGCTGGAGAGGATGTGGAGAAAGAAACACTTCTCCATTGCTGGTGGGATTTTAAGCTGGTAAAACCACTCTGGAAATCAGTTTGGCGGTTCCTCAGAAAATTGGACATAATACTACCTGAGGACCCAGATATACCACTCTTGGGCATATACCCAGAAGATGCTCCAACATGTAATAAGAACATATGCTCCACTATGTTCATAGCAGCCTTTCTTATAATAGCAAGAGGCTGGAAAGAACCCAAATGTCCTTTAACAGAGGAATGGATACAGAAATTGTGATATATATACACAATGGAGTACTATTCAGCTATTAAAAACAATGAATTCATGAAATTCTTAGGCAAATGGATGGAACTAGAAAATGTCATCATGAGTGAGGTAACCCAATCACAAAAGAACACACATGGTATGCACTCACTGATAAGTGGATATTAGCCCAAAAGCTCAAAAGAAACATGTTACAATTCACAGACCATAGGAAACTCAAGAAGGAAGACCAAAGTGGGGGTGCTTTGGTTCCTCGGAGAAAGGGAACAAAATATTCACAGGAACAACTATGGAGACAAAGTGTAGAGCAGAGACTGAAGGAAAGGTCACCCAGAGACTGTCCTACCTGGGGATTCAGCCTATAAACAGTCACCAAACCCCAAAACTACTATGGATGACAAGAAGTGCATATCAAAAGGAGCCTGTCTTCACCTCTCCTTCCCTCCCTCCACTCTGAGAACCCTCCTTTCCCCTCCCCTCACCCTGCTTGCTTTACTTTTCTTTCCTCTCTCCCTTCACTTTCATTTGCACTTTCTATTGAACAAGTGAGGAGTGAGCAGGATTATCAACTGTCAATCTTTACTGATTATCCAACACTTTCTTTGCACATTTTGTTTGCTTCTATAACTCCTTATACAGAATAGAAATAGATGTTTATTTCCCAATCTTGAACCCTTGCTACTTTATCAACAGCAAAACTACATAAAGCCTGAAACACTTAGAAAGCACTCTGAAGAGGGATCAAAAGAAGCCTAAGTTGAAGTCAGTTGAGTTCAAAACAGTATGATTTCTTCTTAAGTACCAAGCACTGAGCTGAGTCAGAAGAAATTGAAGGGAGTAACAAATGTCAAAATATACAGTCTCTCCTAATACAATTAGAAAACAAAAGAGAACCACAAAAGATAAAGTCATGCTATCTATCTTGGAAGTTTCTTTCCTAAGGAAGAATACTTTATAACATGTGACATTATTATACAACTATTAGTCAACTATAAAGATATAACACGGACATTTTCTTTCTTTTATTAAATTATTTTATTTAGTTACATTCCAAATGTTACCCACCTTCCCGCCCCCCCCCAAGTTCTTCACTCCCTCCCACCTCCCCTTTGCTTCTGTTAGGGTGCTCCCCCACCACCCATCCCCACCAACATTCCCCTTCCCAGGGGTATCTAGTTGCTACAGGATTAGGCACATCCTCTTCCACTGAAGCCAGACAAGGCAGTCCTCTGGTACGTATGTAATGGGGATCATGGACCAGCCCATGTTTGCTCTTTGATTGGTAGCTTAGTCTCTAGGTGCTCTGAAGCATCCGGATTAGTTCATATTGTTGTTTTCCCTATGGGGTCACAATCCCCTTCAGCATCTCAATCCTTCCCCTAACTTTAACATAGGGTTCCACAACCTCAGTCCAATAGTTGACCGTAAGTATCTGAATCTGTTTCAGACAGCTTCTGGTAGCATCTCTCAGAGGATGGCCATGCTAGGCTCCTGTCTGCAAGCACAACATGACATCAGTAATAGTGTCAGGATTTGGTGTCTGCGCATGGGATAGATCCTAGGATGGGCAGTCTCTGGATGGCCTTTTCTTCAGTCTCTGCTCCATTTTTGTCTCTGCATTTCTTTTAGACAGGAACAATTCTGGGACAAAAATTTTGAAGATGGGTTGGTATGGAACATAAAACCATGCAAGGAAGTTTGGTAAGGTAGTTTTGGTAAGGTCAGGTCCCAGAGACTCAGCGGGCACACAACTGAGGTTTAGGTAACTGCCAGCTCCCTGCCAGACTCCTGACTTGGAACATGCGCCATGCTTCTCACATAAAAGAGACATGTCCTATGGTCATGTAGGCCCAAAACAGAGTTCTCCATGTTAATGAGGTACCTAGAAGCCAGGAGGGCTTGATCAATAAGCTTCCCTTCCCAGACATTCCTTCCTGCAAAAGGTATTTAATCTCAGGCCCACCCTGAGAAAGAGGGTCTGTTACATTATACATCCATTTCCTGCCATGACCGATAAACTGTTTGGAACAATAGACTGTCTCTTTTCACCAAGATCTGAGGTAGGGAGCCATAAAGAAGACCCTCACTACAGAGCTGCATCCTAATCTCCCATAGAAGGTCTCTTTGCACTCCCATCTACAACCTCCCCCAAGGCTGTGTCAAGATATGGACAATCACATCTTTCCCCACCCCTTAGCCTAGATGCTGTCCCCAGCCCTTGACCCCTGACACCATTCTTTGCTCTTCCGAGACTCCTAGCAGCACCTGGATGATCTATCGTCTGAGAACCCCACAGCCCCAGCATCATCGCAGGTCCAGGGACTCCCAAACCAAACCAGCTCGGGCTTTCGCACATCTCAGACTGTGCTTTCCTACCCCTACACCCCCCCAAGTGGTGTCTCAGGGCTTCCTTATAGCCCAGCACCCACCCCAGTGGCAGTGTGGGATAAGTGTGGGTTAAGTAAAACTCCCCTCATTCTGCCTCCCCCGCCAGATGAGGACCTACAGGTGGGTGGCACCGTGTCTCAAGTGAGGGCCTTGTCTATCTACTGGAGGTGATCTTTCCAGGTTCCACTGAATGGCTTTGGCTTCTTTGTCAAACATCAAGTGTCCATATTGTGTAGGTTTATTTCTGGGTCTTGAATTGTATTCCACTGATCTGTTTGTCTCTGTACCAATACCATGCAGTTTTTAATCACTATTGCTCTATAGTACAACTTGAAGTCAGGGATGGTGATTCCCCCAGAAGTTTTTTTATTGTTGAGAATTGTCTTGGCTATCCTAGGTCTTCGTTTTGTTTTTCCATATGAAGTTAAGAATTATTCTTTCCATATTAGTCAAGAACTGTGTTGCAATTTTGATGGGGATTACATTGAATCTGTAGATTGCGTTTGGTAAGATAGCCATTTTTACTATGTTAACCCTATCAATCCATGAGCATGGTGATCTTTCTATCTTCTGAGGTTTTCAATTTCTTTCATCGGGGACTTGAAGATCTTGTCAAACAGATCTTTCACTTTCTTGGTTAGAATTAAACCAAGATATTTTATATTAATTATGGCTATTGTGAAGAGTGTTATTTCCCTAATTTCTTTCTCAGTCAGTTTATTATTTATATAATAGAAGGCTACTGATTTGAATTCATTCTATATGCAGCCACTTTGCTGAAGTTGTTTATCACATGTAGGGGTTCTCTGATAGAATTTTTGGGGTTGCTTATATATACTAACATATCTTCCACAAATAGTGATACCTTGATTGATTTCTTCCTTTCCAATTTGATCTCCTTTTGTTGTCTAATTGCTCCAGCTAGAACTTCTAGTACTATTGGATAGATAGGGAGAGAGTGGGTAGCCTTGTCTTGTCCTGGATCTTGGTGAGATTACTTCAAGTTTCTCTCCATTTAATTTGATGTTTGTTGTTGGTTTGCTGTATATTGCTTTTATTATTTTTAGGTATGTGCCATGAATTCCTGATCTTTCCAAGACATTTAACATGAAGAGGAGTTTCAAGTATACAAGGGACCTAAATATTAACTACAACATACCCAGACTAGGATGATATATGGAGACTTACTGAATTGAAAAGGAAAGATAACCTGTTAGTCATGCAGGCACATACACAGTCTTAATTCTAGCAATCCAGAGGCAGCAGCAGAGGAGGTACAGGAAAGGAAAAGGAGAAAAAGGGTGAATGGGAGATGTGAGGAGGAAAATGGGTTTCAAAAACCAACTGAGTCCAATTTACGACGATAGTCAGTGACACGCTAGACTGACAGCATCCAGTAAAACCAGAGGACAATCAGCTTAGTTAAGGGCTGGAGAATGGAGGTCCTGGAGGAAAATATCAGGTGCATTTGAAAACTATGTGACATCACTCTGAAATAAAATGAAGCCACTATAATGAAAAGATGCAAAAGAGAGAGGAGAGAGAGAGAGAGAGAGAGAGGAGAGAGAGAGAGAGAGAGAGAGAGAGAGAGAGAGAGAGAGAGAGAGAGAGAGAGAGGAGAGGAGAGCAGAGGGAGAGGGAGAGGGAGAGGGAGAGGGAGAGGGAGAGGGAGAGGAGAGGGAGAGGGAGAGGAGAGGGAGAGGGAGAGGAGAGGGAGAGGGAGAGGAGAGGGAGGGGAGAGGAGAGGAGAGGAGAGGAGAGGAGAGGAGAGGAGAGGAGAGGAGAGGAGAGGAGAGGAGAGGAGAGAAGAGAAGGGAGCAGGGACAAAAATACACTGATTCTCCCCGAATGACACTTGTTCATCAACACTACACTGCAGAATACTCTGAGGCAAAGTAAAAGCTTGATCATGGTTATAACGACCAAGATGTAAATGCTATAAAGTAAAAGCTTGATCATGGTTATAACGACCAAGATGTAAATGCTATAAAGTAAAAGCTTGATCATGGTTATAACGACCAAGATGTAAATGCTATAAAGTTTATAAAAGGTAATGAAGCCCCCGAGGCAAGGCCAGAGTGGATTGCACATGTTGGTGCCAGCAGCGTACACAGCAGAAGGCTGTGGCTACTTAAAGATCTAAGTGTGTCATCACACTGAGTTGAAAAGAAGCTAAGAAACTAAAGAAACTGGGCAGAAACTAAGCTTACCATATAGGAATTTGAAAGATAGTAATTGAAATAGACACGCCAAAGAAAGAATAAGAGTAATTAAACACAGAATTTAAGTAATTAAATTCTTAGTTCAATTTCTTTCATCGGGGAATTCAAGATCTTGTCATACAGATCTTTCACTTTCTTGGTTAGGAATAAACCAAGATATTTTATATTATTTATGGCTATTGTGAAGAGTGTTGTTTCCCTAATTAGTTAGGGAAATAATTAATTAAACACAGAAGTGAGGACTGAAACTCAAAGTGTCATAAAAGATCATTTTAATATAAGCTTTTAAACAATGAGTTTTCATATAACAATATATAAATAGAAACAAATAATAACAGGAAAACAAATCACTTCATGGTTTTTAGTGAGAGCTCAAATTCTTTTGCTCAGAAACTCATCTGTCCTTTAGAAAAGTGTAAATTCCTGTCTTACAGCTGTAACTACACCATTTAAAGTTACTGTTAACTACTATTGAATATCATGATTCCATAAAGGGTAAAGGAGGCCATGTGAAGATGGCAGATTTACTCTTTAACTTTTAGTAAGTTTCAATGACTGAGTTGTCTAAATGTTCTTTCAGTATTGACTGCAAAGAAATCAACAAAAGGAAAACTGTTGCCTTATGTCTACTTAACCTCAAGATTTTAAGCAACTGCAGTCAGACATTATCAGGCAGAAATGCTTACCATAAG
The DNA here is from genome assembly GCA_036184795.1 of Tokudaia tokunoshimensis. Taxonomy (NCBI): domain Eukaryota; kingdom Metazoa; phylum Chordata; class Mammalia; order Rodentia; family Muridae; genus Tokudaia; species Tokudaia tokunoshimensis. Next base: position 2,777,480 of record BTHU01000005.1, read on the forward strand.
CATCTGGGACTCATTCATGTCAACTGCTTCTCTTTAAGAAGGGTATTCCTTACTTTAAACATTAACCATCTCCTAAAGGCTGTTTTAGGGGGAGAAATTCCTTTCTTTTCCCATTCCTATCAACCCTCCTCTCCACTTGAAGTTCCAGCCAGTTCTAGGAAATGAAAAAGTAACTCCCTCTTCAACACCCTAAATGTGTCTTAATTCCATATGCAAAGACTTTGGGTCAGTCCCTCCAGGGAGGTGGGCACAGTCTTGCCTGAATCCTCAAAGCCTACTTCCAGATGTGAGCCCCAAGGTAGAAAGACTACTAGACCCAGGCTTTCAACCTCTTTCCAGATGACAGCCTGAAGGAAGATGAGTCAAGATCTAATTCTAATTCCAGATGTGGGCCAAAGGGCACAGGAGCAAATTGCAACATCTTTCCTGCCATGTGTAATGCCCTAAGCGAGAACAGATACTCATCCCTCTCCCACAGCACTCCATATTATCTCCAGAAAGCTATGTCTCCAGAGATTAAAGTGTCATTGCTCCATCCCTCACGACTTTTATCTATTTTCTATCCTCAATCCCAAAAGCTCTGAGGTTCCTCACCTGAGTCAAGGTCCTTAGCTCTGGGCATACTTTGGAGATGTGATTATTTTGAAGGTCTAGAGTCCTCAGATTAGGCAGCTTCTCCAGTGCCGAGGGCATCTTAGTTATCCTCTTGCCATTCAAAGTAAGGATCTTAGTGTTCCTGCCACCCTTCAGTGCTGTTAGCAATAATCTCTCAGCCATGATTTTTGAAGAGGTGACCATTATGGAGGAAGGGTTATTATATATCTTTCAAATATGTAATTGCAGAATTGTTGTGTCATAGATGCAAAACCACTCCCCATTATGATGAAGGTAGGAGGTATTAGGTGATTTTCTAAGTAGAGAGAGGAAATAGCCATTGCAGGTTGGACCAGAAGCATACAAGACAGGGCTTGCATAAACAGGCTTATCTATGCCAGACACGTGGACGTTATCAAATACTGAGATCAGATCAGGTCACTGGGCCATCTTTGGGAGTCTTCCACCAGTTTGAGATGAGAAAGGCTAAACATCCAAAAAAATGTAGACTGAAACATTCCCTAATACTGAAGCCTTAGAGTTCATAACAGCATTTTATAAAAGGAGGGAAGAACTCATTAATCATACTTGGAGTGGCTGGGATATCAGTTCAGTCTAAAAATCTAATAAAGGAGAAATGAATCAAGCATGTATTACATTATTGTAATACAAACTACATGTCATTCATACAGAAATTGGAGCTATTAAATGAATTTTAACAAGCCTTAGAAAGTTCATCATTTCTCCAAGTTCTAATGAAATACAGGAACTCGGTTGGTAGGATTAAGGTTAGTAACCCATTAATCAGTTTTAGCCACTTAGAACTGAAAGCATCATGTGGACTGAAAGTACCTGATGGTATGCAGCAAAGAGTGCAGATGAAACCTTATGCAGAAAACTAACCCTACAACTAACAATGGCTTAGGTTAACCAACACATGCAGAAATGGGAGGCCCAGAGAGCAAGCTGAAGTTACCGTGAGCGAAAGACTCCATAAAGGATAAACTCCATAAAGGAAAGACTCCATAAAGCCAAATCTGACATGAGAAGCTCTACAGCAGTGGTTCCCAACCCTCCTAATGCGTCTGTAATACAGTTCCTCATGCTGTGGTGACCACATCCATACAGTTATTTTCATTTCTACTTCATAACTATAATTTTGCTATGGTTATGAATCGTAATGTAAATATTTTTGGAGATAGGATTGCCAATAATTATTGACATTATTGATGCTGAGTAACAGGCACACAGGGATTCTTAATACTAGTTTTACTGTTTTGTGTTTATGTTGAAAATGACAGGAAAAGAATCTGTAGCCTTTGACCTTTGATCACTAGAACCCATCTGTACCTAGATATGAGGAGGTTGGAGGTATTTTCGTTAGACATATTACAAACTTAGATTATGATTGCCAAATATTTATATACTATAAATGATACTTAACTTACCAAGTTTTCAGAACACAACTCTAGTGCAAGAACTGACTATAAAGGAGTGGATGAAGATGTTAAAAGGCTCTCCTTTCAAAGAAATTACTGTCCAGTTGTAGAAAACAAATCATGATAATGATGTAAATCTATGTCTGGCAGATGAGGAGAGTTTCTATGGGTAAAAAGAAAACCAGGAAATAAAAATAATTGAGAAGTTCATATTTTAAGGAAAATAGAAAAGAGGGTCACTGGGAAGTGCTTTTGAAGCAAGAAGTTCCCAACATGAGAACAGTGGGTACCATAGTTCTGAAATAGCAATAGTAATCTTACAACAGTATAATAAATGCCACTATCATAACACAACAAGCTTGCTGCTAGTGACTTCCAGTTGCTAGTATAGACAAAACCATTTCCAGTTATGTATGAACTGCCTTTTTTCTTTCCATCCTAGTTTTGTAAGAAAAATTATTAAGACTCTAATCAAAATGTCTGCAGGGCTTTATTCTTAAAAAATCTTATTCTTAGGGCCCAGAGAGAAGGCTCAGTGGCCAGGATTCAAGTTTGGTTCCCTGAACCCATGTCCTGCACTCGTGACCACCTGTAACTTCAGCTTTATATCCAACATGCTCTTCTGAACTCTGAGGTCATCTGCACTTATGTGTGCACATATTTGCGCATGCACATGCACGCGTGCGCGCGCGCACACACACACACACACACACACACACACACATATAAAAATTAAAATTTAGAAAAATTATGCTCTGATTTCTCCTGAGATTGCATAAATCTTTCCTCTGGAAGACAGGCTAGTTAAACTACTTGCTGCACAAGAATGAGTTCCAAAGTTCAGATCTCCAGAAGCCAGGAAACTCAGGGTACACTTGGTAGCTCACCTGCAAATCCAACTCTGGAAAGGCAGAGACTTGGATCTCCACAGCAAGTTGGCTAGCCAAAATAGCCAAGTAGATCCTACATCAATAAATAAGGTAGAGAGAAGTAGAGAAAGATTATCAAAGGCAGCTTTGCATTTGTGCATGAGCTCTCACATGGACCATCTCATATATGAATACACACATGTACACATACACAAGGAGGAATCTTTTAAGCTGTGCCACCATCACCTCTAAGTGACTATTATGTGTCCAGAATCCCACAAGATGGTACCCAAACAGTGGAAAATTGTTAATCACCTAGAGAGGGAAAGGGGTGCTCTTACCTGATCCTGGTTCCTATTGCTCTGACAAACCATACTGTAAACTTTGATTCCTTCTTCTGTAACATACAGCAGGTAATCAATAGTATAAACCCAATCTACTCTGGTTATCTACTGCTGTGAAACCACCACACAATGATTTAAAACATTAATTTATTCACCAATCTTAATTTGGTCCAAGCTTATATTTGCTCCCCTTAATGACCACTGTGGCAGCACAAAGGCTAGATAAGCAAAAATCACCTAAAGGTTCGCCTTCCTGTATCTTGCAAGAGATGCTGATTGCTGACTAGGACCTTCGAGTAGTCAGCCTGGACATGTGGCTTGGGCATCTCAAGATAGAAAGTAGGGTGGAAACCTTACCTCCATGACTTAGCCTGAACTCATGGGGCATCACTTCTAGATTGTTAATTCTAATCAAAAATCTTTTGATTAGAAAGAAGTAAGTCACTGAGACTTGCCCACATTTCAAGTGAGACAAATTAAATTCTACCTCTTGGCAGCAAGTGAAAAAAATAGAATTATGTATGAGGTCATGTTCTAAAACCCAACCATAACCCACCCTAATTCTTTTTTTTTTTTTGAAAAGTTTTGCTTATTTTAAACACTGTATGTAGATGAAGTTATATGACTGGCTTCTGAGAATAACATTTGCAAGGCATATCCATGTAATTTTTACTGCTAAGTAATACTCCATTATACCTACATATCACTTTTACTCATCGTTTTATCTTTATGAAGGACATTTGGGCTCTTCCTGCTTTGGCTCTTAAAAATGATATTGAAGAATTAAAGGGTAATATTTCACTTAACTAGGGTATATACTTAGGAGTGGGATCATTGCATCATACAGAACCAGTACATATACTCTTTTGAGGCATTGCCACACTGTATTCAATGGTGGTTATACCATTTTATTGTGGTAGACACAATCCTACCAAGAAAGCATTAAGGTTTATTTTTAATTTAGCATTATTCCTATCCAAACTGACACAAATCCTTTAAAAAAAATTCAGTGGGTCTTTCAAGGTTTTACCACATTGTGTCAAGCAAGATTTCCATCCACAGCTGCCCCAAGAATGTGCAGTCTCCATCTTGGAATTCCTTTAAACCTTTTTTAAAATTATATTTAGTAGGTGTGTGAGAACTACCACAGCATGCATGTGAAGGTCTGGGGCCAACTTGCAGGAATCAGTTCTCTCTGTCCACCATGTAAGAGCCAGGGACTGAACTCAGGTCCAACTTGGTGACAAACACCTTTACTTCTGAGCTACCTCAGCAGCCCTCCATCTTGGATCTCCAGGTGAAACTACTATGGAATTTTACCTTTAAGATTCTAAGCCATTCAGTTAGGATCTTTGATCTTACAAAATCTACATATCATCAGCTTCCTCATGTACTTCAGTTCTTAGATTTGCTCTGCCTGGAAGACATTTCTCACTTTGAGCATCGTTTACTGTCGGGAGAGACTAAGTGTAATAGCATTTTCTACAGAGACAGAACTGATACTATGACACATGGGATTTATTAGAGTGGCTTACAGCCTGTGGCCTGACTATTGTGACAATGACTGTCTTCCAACATAAAGTCCAAGAATCCATGCTTATTCAGTAGGTTCATCATGAGACTGGATGTCTTCAGTATATGCAGGAATCCTTTAGAAGTTGGTTCTAATACAAATGAAGGAATGACCTTGACAGTGAGATGGAAGGAAGTCAAGCAGGTTAAAAAAAAAAAAGAAAAAAAGAAAAAAAAAGCTTCCTTCTTCCATATCCTTTCTGTAGGCTGCACCAGAAGATGTGGCACAGATATAAGGTGACTCTGCCCACCTCCACTGAGCCAAGCAAGAAAAATCCCTCACAAATGTACCCAGCAGCTTGGGTTTTAACTAATTCCAGATGGAGTCAATTTGACAACCAAGTACAGCCATTAGTTTTACTGTTCAAAGTCCCAAAAGCATGCTCCTTTATATTTAAATTGTCTTCTGGATCATCTCTCGTCTTTTACTATCATCCTGTCAGCATTTTTTGACAAAATATTTAGAAACTCTTGGCTACAGCATGCATTGGTGACTTATGTTCATTTCTCACTGTTAAGGCAAACAGCCATACTAAACTTTCTGCTACATAGAAACTACCTTTTCTTTTAGCTTGATATTTTCCTCAGCTCTCTAGTCCTTCACCAACAGCCTCCTAGTATGGCATAAGTCTCCCATTAATAGTCTATTCAGGACTCTTATAACTTATACTCCAGGCCCACTCCCAAAACTCACTTAGGTGGTTTTGTTATAGCAGCAAAAGAATTTAAATAAGAAAATGAGCCAAAAAGTAGGCATTGTGTAGAAGTGGGATATGTTGTATAAACTTAAAACTCGTGTGATTTAGGAGCTCTGGAACCTACTACTTCTGTGACCAATGCTGTGCCTGCCCTGAGAAGCTCGAGGTGTGACAGAAGTTAAGAGGAAATGCAAGCTTAGCATGAATGCATTGCAACTAAGCTAGCAAAATTGCAAGGGCATGTGGTGCCTTATCAGGCAGGCTGCTGTAGGGAAACAGACCCAATCAACTGTGTGTGTGATACTCATAGGGATTTAATAGATCGGCTTATGTGGTAAGGGCAAGGCAGTCTAACAATTGTTGTCTTCGGAATGAAGAGGAAGAGGCCAGGGAGTCACTCAGTTCATGGAGGAGGACACCTTAGCTGTTCCAGTCTGGCAATGGAACCCTGGAAGCTCTCTGGAGCCTGGCTGTAGAGTTCACACAGGAAGGCCAAGAAAGTTGGAGTCTGATGGCAGAAGGGAGCCGCAGAGAAAGGAGCAGCAGCCACCCTAATGCAGGCCTGAGCTGCAAACGCAGACAGACAGGGCTGTTTCCTGGGTCCTTACTCTTGGAAATGCCACCCATGCTGAGAGCATGTCTTGCCCCTCACCAATTCTCTCTAGAAACATCCTCACAGATGTGTTCGGAAGCATGCCTGAATGTGGTCAAGTTAACACTCAAAGTGATCCATAACGCCCCTGCAATAACTACTGTTTTCCAAGCTGTAGCGTAAGACTTCTAAATTTTGTGTGTAATGTGTCCTATAGCCAGAAGTGCCTGGAAACTACAAGGATTCTGTGCAAAAATCCTAGCTTTGCTAAGTTTATTCAGCACAAACCCACCCTGCTATCCTGTTCCTACCTGTTCCCTTCTCCTCCCACTGCTAATGACAGAAAGGCACACAGCTTCTCACCTAGACTGTTTTATATTTGCAACACAATCTCAGATTCAAGCACTACTGTCCTTACCCATGTCTTCTCTCACTCTTTATCTTGCATAGTGCTGAGGATTGAACTCAAGGCTTCACGCATACTGGGTTTGCACTCTATCCGCAGCATCAACTACGTTTCTGTAATAAAATCTAAACCACCAACCAAAGAGTACACATGGAGGGACCCATGGCTCCAGCCACACATGTAACAGAGGGTGGTCTTATCAGGCATCAGTGAGAGGAGAGGCCCTTGGTCCTGTGAAGGCTCGATGCCCCAGTGTAGGGGAATGCCAGGGCAGGGAAGCAGGACTGGGTGGGCTGGTGAGCAGGGGGATGGAGGATGTGATGTGGGTGGTGGTTTCGGAGGAGAAATGAGGAAAGGAAATAACATATGAAATGTAAATAAGGAAAATATCTAGCCAGGCAGTGGTGCCGCATGCCTTTAATCCAGCACTTGGGAGGCAGAGGCAGGAGGATTTCTGAGTTCGAGGCCAGCCTGGTCTACAAAGTGAGTTCCAGGACAGCCAGGGCTACACAGAGAAACCCTGTCTCGAAAAACCAAAAAAAAAAAAAAAAAAAAAAAAATATCAGAGTAACTATAGGAAGACCAATCATTCATTCAAAGATGACAGATAAATAAGCATAAAGTACTTGAAACAAAAGTGCCTGTATTTCAAAAAAATAAAAATAGAAACCTATACATCTGCTGTAAAATAGTCCATGGCCCCTCACTGCTTGCCAGTTAAAATATCCCCAAGAGTAGGATAAATGTCATATACCTGTCTAATGTCATATACATAGCAGGCCATCCTTTTCCAGCCCTTAGGACAGCATGTATGAGGACATCAGGAACACCTATCCCTTTGCTCATGCTATTCATTTGGCCATGGAAGCTTTGAACAAAGGAGAATAGTTTCCATAAAGCAGACCTTAAACTCCACCTAGCATTTTTTATCTTCTGTTTTATGTTCTTTTCTTATTCTCCCTTGTTATTATATACTAAGCCACGTTAGAGACTGTTGACAACAGTCTCTAACGGCATAACTGACAGAGCAGGCACCCAATAGCTGTTGATTAGACTTGGGTAAAAAGACAAAAATGAGGAGCCAAGGACAATACACAGCACAGAGCTATTGCTTCCAACCCACCACAAGGCGGCTTCTGTACTGTTTTAGAGACAAGGAGGGATAAAGATGAGAAGTCAGGTCCCAGTTGTGGATAAGATCATGACTGTAATTGGTCTTTGGCAGGTACATTAGATGACCACTTATGGTATGGAGGGAGAGGGTATGGTAGGAAGTATTGGAAGATATCTGACAAGACAGGGCAGTTGTGAAAGTCCAGGTTTATAGACATCAGAAGCCTAGAAAATGAAATGAAAAAAAGACATGAGTTTGCTTTTTCTCATTTTTGAATTTGGACCTGTGTCTTAAATACACCCCTATGTGTGGGCAGCTACAAATGAGAGGGTTGCGGAACTGCCTGCTGCAGAACCTCGTGGAATGCTGGCATCGGGAGCTTTCCCAGCAAGCAGAAAGCAAACCATTTGGCAAGAAAATTGAAAAATCATCAGCTTTTTAAAACGCCAGCCTGTGAACCCAGTACAGGACCAAGAAGCTAAAGCTGGATGCTAATCCAGACCAGAGTTAATGACTTACTATGTGAACTTCAAGTCAGTCAAACTGGCTCTATCTCCTTTCTCATCAGTAAAACAAGAGGAAATTCCACAACAACAAGAGTCTATTCCACAGAGACGCCTGGGAAATAGCTAACTAATGCTTATGAATGACTCTGGAAGTACAGAGTGCTTCGAGAATACTCAATTATATATCCTAGGATGTCAAGGACCTTCAAGTGGAAACAGCCATTTATTTCACTGAAAAAGAGAGGGCTAGTTGCACTTACTAAAATACTATGATACGAAAGTATCTAGCTAATTCTGAATGTAACAAAGGCCCCTGTGAAAAACTGACAGATTTTTGAAAGCTGGGAAAATGCATGAAAAACCAGGAATTCATAAATACAGATTATGAAAGAAACCAATGTATTTACTTGACTTGTTTTGGCAAGCTCATTTTGTGATTAAAGTGTGGTCTGGGACTTGGGTAAAAGTTTTCAAACTAGCAGATGCTTCATATGCTCAAAACAGCTATAGTAATTCTCCGTCCTATAATAAATGGCACTGGTTTCTCCTGGTTCACTTTTTAAAGCAAATATGGAAATAGAAAGTTTGATATTAGGGCCTTGTACAGCCCTAATTATAGGCCTGCCTTCCGGTGAGAGCCTTACTGATGACTAGCCATGCGGCATGGACAAAGAACTCTTCAAGTCTCCTCCCCTTATCTTTACAACTGGGATGAAAACACCAAACCTGGCATTGGGGAATGAACAAGCCCATGAGCGTAAACTATTTAGCACAGCTCCAGGAACAACGTGAGTGTTCAAGAAAAGTTCATTTGCTTTTGTGCAATGTCACATACACAAACCAAGATCTCCACTGTTATTTAAACATTGAGATGTAAGTGCTACTCTGCCGACCCAGGAGTTAACACATGTACCCGCCTCTCTGCTGCCATCCATGGGACAACATTCCCTTCTTTATTACTCTTTTGTTTAATGCACTCTTTCTGTGACTGGTCTAGAACTCTCTGTGTAGACCAGGCTGGCCTTAAACTCAGAGAGATGCACCTGGCTCTGCCTCCCAAGTGCTGGTATTAAAGGCATGCGCCACCACACTTGGCTACCTACTTCCTCATCCATCACTACTTCATTATATTTATTGGATATCTAAGTGCCTAGGTAACCCTTCTTACAGGAGTTCAAGTGAAGGGCTAAATAATGATCTGTCAGAAATGGTACACAAAGAACTTGCCATGGATTAGGAGATTGGATCTCTATGAGCAGTTCATAAAATTTAGAAGACCATGTCACTGATGAAAAATAGATAATTGTCCACTCTTAATGCTAAGTAAGGTCATTTTTAAAGCTTCATCCTCAAGTACAGCCAGCATGATTACATAAATAAGAACTTCTTAATTCCTCTGATAGAGAATATAGCCTTTAAGCAACTTTCCTTAAGTTCATGAAAATGTCACAAAAACTTACCATCTTATAGTAAGTTTTGTTCTTTTGCCAGTGGGACTGATTTCAGAGAAGCAATTTAATTACCATCTATTGAGATGAACTGCTCGAAAATCAATTTTAAAAACATACAAACAGATACACACATATTTTCTACCGAATATTAAAAACATACAAATCAGAAGGAAATAGCCAATAAAGGGGGTAGAGGTAGAAAACAGAACACGGAGATAAAACCAAGACCAATCAATTCCTAAACATCTAAGGAGGCCAATGACGGGGAATAAACAAAACAAGAGAAACACAGGAAGGAATGGCTTACAGTAACGCCAGGACTGTGGCTTGGACACTGGGCATGTCTGATGGAGACAAGAAACACAAGTGAGCAGACACTAAGCAGACTGCCTGCCCTCCTACAGCAGGCAGCTGCTACCAGCTTCCCACTGAGTCCTGCCAGGAAACGCTGGCCTGGCCTCAACAACTCTTTGAAGTTTTTTTCCTTGAAAAGGTGAAAACAATAATTTTAAAGTGAAAGCTCCTTGTTTTTAAACTACCAACTATCTTTCTTTTAAAGAAAATTAAATCACTACATGGGCCAAACAAAATATAACTGCTGTATTCAGCACACCAACTTCAGATGCTTTAAAGTCGTGTGAGAAAGAGTTATGGTTAATACCCTGAAAATGGTGAGAAAATGGCTGAGACCAGAATAGAGCCCAAAGAGTTAGAGGCAGCAAAGAGCTGAGTTACAGAAGCAGAGAATCCCAGTGAGGGAGTGAGACAAAGGCAATAGTTATTTCTACTAAAAACAAAAAGTACCTGGTAGTTTGTAGAAGCGTTTATGCACGTGGCAGGGGTTACATCCAGACCAGTGAGCAATGTACCAAACCCAAAGCCACACAATCAAACCACCGGTTTTGTAACTGTATAATTGAGTCATATTCAGCAATAATTAGCACAAACATTGTCAATTTATCGCAGCATATAGCAAGTATTTCTAAGAAGCACTTGACTATTCATTATGAACTCAGAAAAGGTATGTTCCCAGTTTGTGCTGATTGGTTCAGAATAGATAGCCACAATTTAAGAACTCATTTGAGGGTACTATCACAACCAAAACAGTAAACCTTGCTAAATCAATCAGACTTCTAAACAAACTATAAGAAAATTCGAGATCTTAGATAAGAAACAAAGCAGATCCACTTTTACCTTCTCCCACTCTGGTAGTCTCAACCTGGCCACCAGAGGCAAAAGTAAAGCCTTCCTTGCCCTTGGCCTTTCTAAGTTGATTTATAAACTGTTTTGAGAGTTTAGTGTTCCAAGAGATTAATGTCTTATTATGACTCTACCTCTCTTCCCAAAGATCAAAAACAAAGATCATTTATAGAATAACTATTCTCATAAGCATAAATCACATAGAATATGCTAAAATGCTAGCTAAAATTGCCTTAAGTTTTCCTTTCCTTGTTAAGGAATGATAGTTCCCCAGGAAGCCTTTGGGCTCTATAATTTTATTTTTATCTTTTAATTATGCATATGCATGTATATCTGTGTGAGGATCTGAGTCATTGCCCTGGGAGGTCAGAAGAGGACACAGGACCTCTTGAACTAGTTACAGGCAGCTGTGAGCCACCCCAGAGTGCTGGGAATGAAACTCGGTCCTCTGCGAGAACACTGAGTCCTTAAGAACTGAGCCATCTCTCTAACCACACCTAAGTTTTCATTATAGTTCTTGCAATACTGTCAGCTTGATAGAATCTAGAATTATCTAGGAGACAAACCTCTGATCATGCTTCTATAGTCACTTCTTGATCTGAGGGGGGAAGAACTACCTTAAGCAGAAGTAGCACCATTTCATGGGTTAGGGTCTTTGACTCAAAGGAAAGCAAGTTCAGCAATAGCACCCATTTCTCCCTTACCAAGGGGCAATGGAACCCACTGCCACACATTCCTGTCACCTCACATTGCTGTTGTGACTAACTAAACTCTCCAACTGTGAGAAGAAATCTTTTTCTTTCTGTTACTTAAGCATTTTACTGCAGCCATAAGAACAGTAATATAGTTCTAATAGGGACGTACTATTCCTGATTTATAACAAGCAGAGGTGTAAAGAGTTTGAAATTAAGATGCACTGTCTGATCCCAAATTAAAACTATCTTCAGTGCATGTGACAAAGATTAATGATAGTCTCTAAATATCCCAGTCCCATCTTATGACTCTTCTTTTGGATCCTTCTGTATCGGGCTTAGGCCACATATCCAATTCTAACCTACATAGTTTATCTGCTGAAGTATCAGAATACTCTCTTCAAGTGAGTCCATGAACCCCAATAACTTTATCTTACAGTATAAAAACAAGGAGAGCCAACTGTCAACCTAGAAAAGCTCTTTTTGTTGGGAGAAGATCACAACAGCAGGGACTGAAGAACACAAGATTAAAAAACCACCTACTTTTTAACATGGTCATCTTATCTCTTACAAACTCATAATCTGGAGTTCATATTCATCCAATGCTGAGCTGGCTGAAACTATAAACATGGGTAATACAGAAGAGAAGTCACAAACCAACCAGTTGATTTACAAACCAACACTTCACCAGTCTTCTAGAGACGGAACGATGAATTTCAGTAAATCATGCTAGCTAGCCATGCTGAAATAAAACAACTATAAAATTCAGGTAGTACATGTGAGACCAGAGGACAACCTGTGGAATCAGTTCTCTCCTTCTGCCTTGTGAGATACAGAGATCAAACTCATATCTTCAGACTTGGTGGCAAACACTTCCTCCCAGAGGCATTATAGCATAATTTCACTGGCCCCTATAAACCTTCCATGAGCAGTCTACCAAATAGCTTTTTTTTTTTTTTTTTTTTTTTTTTTTTTTGAGACAGGGTTTCTCTGTGTAGGCCTGGCTGTCCTGGAACTCACTTTGTAGACCAGGCTGGCCTTGAACTCAGAAATCTGCCTGCCTCTGCCTCCCAAGTGCTGGGATTAAAGGCATGCACCACCACTGCCCGGTCATCAAATAGCTTTTAATACTTATTTAATCTATACACTCCATATATTTTGAAGATTCATTAAAATCAGGCATTATCTTCATTGATAAAGACAGAGTAACAGTTACATGCTACAGGCTGAAACTTATTTGAAACTTTGAATACTGGGCTCTTCAGAATTCTGTGGACTGTTTGCTTACGCACCACCACCTTGAAAATGAGTCTTGTGTCTAAGTATGGAACTTACTTATGCTTCAGATCTATCATAAAGACCTTCCATAGTTCAAATAATTTTGTATAATATTTTTTCATGTTTTTGTGCAGGAAACTTAAAAGCCAATGGTACAGCTTTTTCTATTTACGGGGTCAGTGCTCCAAGTTCTAAATTTTGGAATGATTCAGATTTAGGATTCTCAGACTAGGGATACCTGAAAAATGAGAAAAGAAAATGCTCTCAGGTTGTTCCTTTTTCCCTCTTCAATCACCAAAAGACCTAAGGTAAGGTAAAGTAGAAAGCATTCCCTTCATGACCAAGCACAATTCTTTATTCACAGCTGCCAATTATTTAATGACAAGTTCTGAATCTGTCCTCTCAAATGATATCCAAAGACACGTGGGAAGCATTTAATGAGCGCCTATTAAGCTAAATCTTTTCTTTTTTTTTGTTTTGACTTTTTTTTTAATTATTTATTTTTTTTAATTTACATTCCAAATCATTTCCCCTTTCCCGTTTCCTCCCTCCCCGAAAGTCCCATAAGCCCCCTTCCCTCCCTCTTTTCTCCATTCAACCCCCTCTCGTTTCTCTGTCCTGGCGTTCCCCTACATCCAGTCTTTCCAGTTTCACACTGAAACTAATAGAAGGGAAACTAGGGAAGAACCTTGAACATATGGGCACAGGGGAGAATTTCCTGAACAGAACTCCAATAGCTTATGCTCTAAGATCAAGAATAGACAAATGGGACCTCATTAAATTACAAAGTTTTTGCAAGGCAAAAGACGCTGTCAAAAAGACAAAGCGGCAACCAACTAACTGGGAAATGATCTTTACCAACCTTACATCCGACAGAGGGCTAATATCCAATATATACAAAGAACTCAAGAAGTTAAACTCCAGAGAGGCAAGTAACCCTATTAAAAAATGGGGTACAGAGCTAAACAAAGAGTTCTCACCTGAAGAATATCTAATGGCTGAGAAGCACCTAAAGAGATGTTCATCATCCTTAGTCATTAGGGAAATGCAAATCAAAACAACCCTGAGATTCCATCTCACACCAGTCAGGATGGCTAAGATCAAAAACACAGGAGACAGCAGTTGTTGGCGAGGATGTGGAGAAAGAGGAACACTCCTCCACTGCTGGTGGAATTGCAAGCTGGTACAACCACTCTGGAAAGCAGTCTGGCGGTTCCTCAGAAAACTGGGCATGACACTCCCGGAGGATCCAGCTATACCACTCCTGGGCATATACCCAGAGGCTTTACCTGCATGCAATAAGGACACATGCTCCACTATGTTCAAAGCAGCCTTATTTATAATAGCCAGAAGCTGGAAAGAACCCAGATGTCCCTCAACGGAGGAATGGATTCAGAAGATGTGGTATATCTACACAATGGAATACTACTCTGCAATTAAAAACAATGAATTCACGAAATTCCTAGGCAAATGGTCAGATCTTGAAAATATCATCCTTAGTGAGGTAACCCAATCACAAAAGAGCACACATGGTATGCAGTCACTGATAAAGGGATATTGACCCAGAATCTCGGAATACCCTAGACACAATCCGCATATCAATAGATTTCTAAGAAGATGGAAGGAGAGACCCCTGGTCCTGGAAAGACTGGATGTAGCTAAATCTTTTCTTAAAGATCTAGTTCTTTTATATATGTGAGTACCCCATTGCTGTCTTCAGTCACACCAGAAGAGGACATTGAATCCCATTACAGATTGTGAGCCACCATGTGGTTGCTGGGAATTGAACTCAGGACCTCTAGAAGAGCAGCTGAGCCATCTCTCCAGCCCGAGCTAAATCTTTTAACAGTAGTTAACAAGACTGGCCAAGAAGCACCTAAAGAAATGTTCAACATACTTAGTCATCAGGGAAATGCAAATCAAAACGACCCTGAGATTCCACCTCACACCAAACAGAATGGCTAAGATCAAAACCTCAGGCTACAGGTGAGGATGTGGAGAAAAAGGAACACTCCTCCATTGCTGGTGGGATTGCAAGCTGGTACAACCACTCTGGAAATCTTGTGGTTCCTCAGAAAATTGAAAATAGTTCTACCTGAAGACCCAGCTATACCACTTCTGGACATATATACCCACCCATCCACTACAAAGTCCCAGAAATCAGGGATGATAGAGGCTCCACCATATCACTAGGACATGTGCTCCACTATATTCATAGCAGCCTTATTTATAATAGCCAGAAGCTGGAAACAACCCAGATGTCTCAATGGAAGAATGGATACAGAAAATGTGGTACATTTACACAATGGAATACTACTCAGCTATTAAAAAAATGAAGAGTTCACAAATTTTGCAGACAAGTGATGGAACTAGAAAATATTATCCTGACTGAGGTAATTCAAACCCAAAAGGACATATATGGTCCGTACTCACTAATACGTGGATTTTAGCCCAAAAGCTCAGAATACCCGTAACTCACAGACCATATGAAGCCTAACAAAAAGGAAGGCCGAAGTGTGAATGTTTCAATCCCACTTAGAAGGGAGAATAAACATGCAAGTAACTAGTTCTGTAGGCACTAGAAATCATACATTAACCAACCTAGCCTGGGTGTGAGGGTCTAGAGATAAGTGCCTAAGAAGGATCCATTTGACTGGGGAAAGCAGGTAAAAGGTGAAGCAGGTAAAAGCATTTGCCTCTGAATAAAAGCTCAACAGTTTCCCCGTAAGTGAGCGAGTAGGTGTTCAGTGAGGAGAGAACAGGAGTAGGTGTTGAGAGGGGAAGAGTCAGGGTGAGTTCAGTGATTTAAGTATAGGGTCGGTGGTCAGTAAGAAGAATCAAGTGTGGGTATTCAGAAAAGAGTCAAGGATGGGCCTTCAGTCAGAGAAAATAAGAATGGATTCAAGGGAAAGAACTGATGCTACCAGAGTTTAAAGATGGAGAAAGATTTTAAATAAAATAAATAAATTAGAGGAAAAAATATTTGCCCAACTAATGTTAAATACTAAAGCTATGAAACCAGCAATTACATTCTCAACAATCAACTGGTTTGCTTTTTCACTGGTTCATGACAACTGCACCAAGATACTAATAATTGTGGGCAGGTACCAATTTGCAGATACCAGTTGGCACAGATGTGCCTTATACTGATGCCCTTCTTTAAAAAAAAAAAAACCAAAACTAAAAAAACAAGCAACAACAACAACAAAAATGACCAACCAAACCAAAGAACCTCATAAATCTTACACAATGTTTTTAGAACTTTCTGATCCAAAATAAATATCCATTTATCAATGTATTCCCAAGGTTCCACCTTATTTCTTCTAAAAGCAGTAGCTTAACTGGCTGCTACTTTATCATCTTTCTTTACTTGGGCATAATAATATGCTCATGGTTTTATTCAGAGGCCCTTAAAAGCTAGAATCTGTGATTGTAACATCCTCAATATGTGAAGAAAAAAAATGAAAGCTGAATAAAGCTCGACAGCTCCCGTTCTACTGCTAAATCCCGAAACTGTTCAAAAAAAGACACTTTGAACAGACACATGTTGAGTCAACTCCTTTATCATTTATTCTTTTGGTAAACATCAGATATTATGAGCAAAGCTATATTGCTCACAACAGTTAAACATTCTTTGTTTTACTTTTTACAGGTTATAAATATATGTAAGTAGATAAAATTCTTTGCTGAAGACACATTCTAGAATTTTGATATAAATGTTTTCAATCAAGACTAAAGAAAGCTTATGGAAGTTCCATCAGACCAGCAGCAGCAAACTTAATTTGCATACATTGTTTTTAAATTAACATCTACATTTTTAAAAGACTTTTCCATTTATCACTAAAATGGCAGAAGTGGGCCATACATTTTATTCATAAATGTACTGGCCATTTTAAAATAAAACACATAAGCAAAAATTAGAAATACATAATTAAATACATTTTAATTCTAGTCAAAACAATGAAACATTAATGAGTTATTTTAGAGTATCTTTGTTGCAAACGGAATTTTCAATAATTGTTTCATAATGTTTCATTACTCCTTAAGGCTGATACTATAAGATGAAGATAACATTACTTCAAAATGAGTTCGAAGCATTTATTTTACAAGTTTATGCTCTTATAAATTTCAGAATAAAAAAGGATCAAAAGTTACAAAGCAGACAGGCTTCAGAATACCATCCCTGTGAGGCAGGCAGGCAGAGTACGTTTCAGTCAGCTGGGATGATCTCAGAAAGTCCTTGCCCTGCTGACCAGTCTGCCAGCTTGCCACACTGTTACCTGATTTTCCCATCATAAGCCCATTATTTACTCAGACAGTGTACTTGGTTCAAAGTCCAAATATTATAAACATGATGCTCAACTTAGCTATATTTCTAACTTGGAAAAAACAGATCACAACAAAAAGTTTCATTTTCATAAACTGTGTTTTGTTGGTGCTAAAAATTGAACCTTGAGTCTCATGCATGATAGGCAAGTGCTCTAGAGCTGTGTCTCCATCCCATGGTACTCGGTTGCATAAGAACAGCAAGCACTTGTGTGTGGGCACAACTCTCTTACAAAGAATACTGATCTAAGTGACTTAAAATCTGAGTAACATGAGTCATTCCACATAAAATTCTTCTGTACTGAGTTTACCACACAGCTCTCTGCTTCTGAACAACAACCTTCAACTTTTCTTTTACATTGTTTTTCTTCTTCTGGTTTTTTTTTTTTTTTTGGATTTTTGAGACAGGGTTTCTCTGTGTAGCCCTGGCTGTCCTGGAACTCACTCTGTAGACCAGGCTGGCCTCGAACTCAGAAATCCTCCTGCCTAAGCCTCCCAAGTGCTGGGATTAAAGGGGTGTGCCACCATTGCTCATCAACTTTTCCTATACATAAAATAATCAAATGTGTGAGTGAAAAAAAGTGATACATAACAAAATAATTTGTAGCCAGGGCTTTCATTGAATCCTAGAAAGTGAGTGCAGCTGGAAAGGGGAAGACTTAAGAGGGAATGTGCCCGTGGCCCTTTCTCCATTACCACAGCATCATCTTGCACGGGTGAGCAATGAGAGGCCGCTGGATGCCTCTCAGTAGGAAGGTTCTAGAGAAAGCATAGCAGCTGAGTAGTGCTGGGCAAAGTATAAAAATTCTCAGTTGTGAAGAGAACAAGGTTCAACTCTAACTCCATCCTCTGGCTGAGAAATCAGCAATGCAGGAGTTACAAACTTTTAAAGCTACACATACAGAAAAGGGAAATCCCAATTTGTTACAAAAGATTCAAAATTGACACAACACCTATTTACCATTGATTTTGTTTCATTTCTTTATACTGATTCTCAAAGTATTCAAAACTTCCTAACTACTGAAGTAGTTTCTTCTTAGCAGCAGATATGCTGCATAAAAAGGGGCACACTGCTGACCCCAGGAATACCGAAGTCACTGGGCTCTCGAGCACTTTATAAGCATTGACAAACCTGCTGTCACTGCAATATGTTCCTAGGATGACAGAGACCGAGTCTCCATACTTTTAAGAAAAATTAAATTGAAATCTTCACTTTTGGGACATAATGTTGTGGGACCAAAATTTAAAACAAAATATATTCCAAACCAGAATGTGCAAGACAACTAAAATTAATTAGTGCAAAGAATAACGCCTTTGTCTATGAATGATATTCTCCACAATAGACTTTGAATTCTAAAACTGCACTGGTTAAAGGTAATCCAACGTATTTCTAAACAGCCTGTTAGTAAGCTTATTTATAAAACTCATTTAAGGTAGCTGTGTTTTTCAGTAGCATTTACAACAATTTAGTACTCGGAAGATTGGCACACTCTATAACAGTGTAACATTTTGTAAACTAGCTGCAATTTTCAGTAGCTGAGTTCACCAACCGTGTAACAGAATTATAATGTTCTCCTAAGCCATACGCATGCCTCATGTATCTGAAATGAAAAGAATGAAATTTTGATAAATTGTTTACTATATATAAATGTATGTAGTATACAGACATATAAAATCACACACTCTGACTGTCCCAGTCCAGAGACATCAATAATGACCTATTATGAGCATACTCATTAAGAGGTCAACACTGTATGACAAGTTTTGAAAGTGAGCAAGTAGTCACCAGAAGTGCAAAGGCCAAGATGCTGAGGACTCTATGAGCTCTAAGTTTCACTAAAGTTCAGACCAGAAATGGTAAGAATAGCTAATAAACACGCACACACAAACACACACATGCACACAAGAAAGAAAAACTAGAGAAATTATTCCTCCAAGCTGAATATGAAGGGCCAATTCTCAATCATGCAAATACATTCACAGCATGAAGGGTGGCGTTAAAACTCAGTGCTGTTAATGTCTAATGGAGCAACACACAAAACTAGTCCTAAAATTTCACAGCCTTTTGAAGAACATTATTCTTAACTCATACAAAAAAAAAAGGCTCAACAGTCCAAGCAATTATGTAAGCCACACATTCAGATGCTTTCTAGTTCTATGATCGCCTTTAACATAAACAGAATTAATTCAGCTAATTATAGCATTTTGACTAGTCAGTATATACAACCTAAAATCTTTTCACATGCCTTTTTGTTTTAACTATAAAAAATAACAGTAAAATTTCCTAGGTACTTACACTAGTACTAATGGATTCCTCGGATACTCTTCACCAACTATAATAGGAGGAGCATCTGCCTGTAGTATCTCAATTGGTGTTTGTAAGATATGAGACAGAGCTCTTAGCTACAGGGGGAAAAATAAATAAGCAAGAAAAACAAAATGTAAATCTTACTTGAATCACAAACTAATTACATACACAAAACATGGCAACCAGTTAGAACAGAGATTTTCTCTGTTCACATGAGCACCAAGAGCTCAGGTAAATGAACACTTAGTTTTTGGTGAATTGCTGAAATAATAAATTAAATGAATAACTGCATCAAAGGCAGGAATTGTCTTGAATACAGAATGGCGTTGTAAAAAATACCAGTGTCAAGCTTGGTGAAGTGGGTGAAGAGCAGACTGCTTGGTATAGTCTCTGAAGTTGAAAACATTCCATTTTCATAATGCTACAGTTTTTTAAGTACTAGTGGCTAAGCATCAGAGCAAATTGCTAACAGCCGAAGGGTGGGAATGATGTCTGGCAGATTGTGAGGTTCACTTTAAAAGCTTCTCAAATGCTGCTGATGCAGTCAGTATCAAGAACCAGGGCTCTGTAGCTTTCAGCAAGAACAAGGTAAGTGTAGGTATGTGAACCGTTCTGCCCTGTGCTACAATCTCCATCGGTCAGCAAGCTATATTACTTTAATTTTATAACATGCAATAAGAACTTAGGTTCTTTGGATCTGATCAAAAATATACATTTATCTAAGAGTGAAAACAACTGTACTTTAAAGAAATAAACAAGCAATGAATGAGCAAATATCCTTCCAAAGATGTTTTTTAAAAGTGTCTCAAATTATCTCAATTTAACAGAATTAAGCATCCAAAACCATATGTTACTCTGTGAACCTTCACATTAAGGGTACTTCAAGCCTCTTTATCCCTGCCATTACTAGCGGAATATTTGCTGTATGTCTGATTCGGGAGAGAAAACCATGGAGATGGCTCCCTCTGGTGGAGAGGTCCAACTACAGCACTGTATTAAAAATTGCCAGGAACATTTACATCTTCACACAACAGTGTAAAGGGTCTTCAGAAGCACAGACCACTAAAGACAACGAACCCCCGCACAGAATACTAACACCGATGGAGGCACTCATATGGCACCTTAGTTCACAAACTAATATACTGCAAGGGGTCTCATCACTGAATCATCAGAAAACTACTGGACATGAAGTTGGAGGATCACCCAAGGCACAGAGGAAAAGTCAAAACATGAGCATAGGATTTGCCATTTCATCCTTTCTTTAACACCTCAGACTGCTTGTGACCACTAGTCCTAAATATTAAATAGATGTTTTGATGTAATTAAACATGGTTAACAGTAAATTTTAAAAATGCGCAAAGAAATAATGTTAAGTTTCTACTGTTTTCTTATACAAAAAGGTCAATGCATTGATTTATTGCTTTCATGTAATCAAGGAGGAATTCAATAGATAACTGTAACAAATGTGTTAAGGTAAGTTTTATATAAAGGGTTGGAGAGATGGCTCAGTGGTTAAGAGCACTGACTGCTCTTCCAGAGGTCCTGAGTTCAATTCCCAGCAACCACCTGGTGGTTCACAACCACCTGTAATGGGATCTGATGCCCTCTTCTGGGGTGTCTGAGAATAGCAATAATGTACTCACATAAAATAAATAATTTTTTTAAAAGATAATGAAAATTTTTTTAAAAAGGCTTTATATAAAATATAATTTTTATTTTGCATTCCCTAGCACAGTATGAACTGCTCCTTTGGCCTCAGTCTCCCTAGTGATTGGATTACAGGCACATAATAGGTCCAACCCTGGTTCATTTCTATTTCTGATATAAAGGAGAAGTTATTTCTGCAACATTGAACTATTAGATTAAAATTCACCTTCAAGGAATAAAATCAACAACTTTTCTTTTTCTTAAGACAGGGTCTCCCTATTTAGCTCAGGCCAGCATCCAAGACTGCATCTCACCAGTTTGGATTATAGGTGTGCACCACCACACCAAGTAGGTCCTCATTTTATTTTCTTCATTTTTTTTTTAAATACAGAAAAATTTCAAAAAGATCGGCATCTCAAATGACAACACACAGATGCAACACCAGCTTCTGTTAAGTCATAAATGCAACTCTGGGCTATTTAAGATGAAATCATACTTCACTTACACAAGGGGATATAGTTTAATCACAGACACAGAATATATAGCTCTCTATTTCTTTGTCGGGAGAAAAATGGCAAATATAGAAAGAAAAAAAGACATCCTCAAAGAGAACTGGGCTTAGATGAAAAACATGTAAAAACTACAAGTGGGATTCAGAAATAATATCCACAATCACAGTGATTCAGCTTACCTCAAGTTGACCGCCCCATGCTGCTGTGTTTACAATATCATCACAGTACTTCCCAAACTCTTCTGTAGGAAACAGATCAGAATAATGTCTGAAATCATGTCACACAATCTCTTTTGTAGCTCCCACCATCCCTGATCAAAAACATTTCCTTTCTGTACCAACTCCTTTAGAAGTACACTTAATACACTCACCCACCTTTCCATCAGCTTTCTATGGAAGAGCAAAGCATTTCTGCTTCTGCCCTTCCACCAGAGACCCAGAGAGGTATGTAATTAACTGCTCTCTCATCATCATCTAAAGCAAGAGCTCCTAAGTGTCAAATATTCACTCTATCCTAACAAATGTTCTAAAGCCAAAATTGCATGCAAAATGGCATACAAGGGTAAAATATGCAGCCCCTCCATATTTAGGCTTACTGCAAGAGCCTATAAGGAGTCAAGTACAAAAAAAAAAAAAAAAAAGTTTAATCTCCCCAGGGCAGCATCAAATAGTTTCTCTGCTTGTCGTTTTAACATACCTATACATGATCTGTATCAATGTCAGTTTTAGCCAAGGAAGAGATTTTACTGAATGGGCCTTGACCAGTAAAAGGCCTAATTTCTGAATTTATAATAGGCACATTCCTGCACATATAAACTGTTAAATGTAGCACATTAACATGGGCTAAACACTGGATGGTGCAATGGCTTGGGGGCATTTGCTGCTTACAGAGAATCTGGAAAGGACTTAAATTCCTAGTACCCATGAAAAATCTCACTTCTGTTTGAAACCCTATTCTGGTCCCCAAGGACTAAGACATGGTACATACAATAGATGCAGGCAGAACAGCTATAACCATACACATAAAATAAAAATAAAAAGGGCCCAAACATCCTTCCTGTCCAAGGAAGGGAAGAAAAGCTAAAACTGAAAGACAATATACCCCGTGTGCTAATCTCTTTCGCTATTAATTCTTATTGTTCAAAACAGTTCCTAAAATACTTTGCACACCATGGCCTTCAATAAAAGTTGGCTGAATGAATGAACTAAATCCTGTTTCTTTGATGCAACATGAATTAAATATTCTACCACTAGCAGAGTTGAGTAGACAAATTTAAGAATTCTGATATATGAAGCCACACTTGAGATCTACCCAGATACCTAAGGTTCACTCACCACAAATGACCAACTCAAGCCAGTGCTCATTCTATTCATCCTGTGCCACGTTCTACCTTCTTCCATGGAGAGCAGACACCATTAAAGGAGTCAGCCTACACCATCCCTTCTCTAAGCCACCTGGCCATGTATGTGACCTTCTCCCATTGACCACTGCCTTACCTGTGATCTTCCCTCCATTTCATTTCTCTCAACAACATAGAGCATCATAAAAACTGTACCTTAATCATCAATTTATTTTAACAAACAGAGAATACTGATCATGAGATTTATGAAATCAAATTTTATGTAACTAGTAACCTTCCTAGCTATACTTTATTGAAAGTAACATACTTCCCTGAGTATGATTAAGTTAGTTTTCATAATTATATTCTACTCATGGTCTTGATGCCATACACATGCATACTTATGAAGACTAATCAAAACATCACCTCCCTCTAACTTTGTTAAACATAAATTAACACACATCTTTCAATAATGACTAACCTTACTTATTCTGATGACTAACCTCTTATTTTTTTCGTGATATACATATAGCAATTAATATATTTTAACTACAAAATTGTTGAGTACTTACAAGCTAAAGTAAAATATATCTACATCTATTCAAATTATAGGAAATAAACCTGCCTAAACGTTAATGATCTTTTGTCTTCATTAAGAAAGGTCTTCCTTGCTACACCCAGGAAGCACTTTATTTGAAAACCAGAAACACTAACAAAATGTGAAGAAAGGTAAACTACCTGGAGTGTACATATCTCCTGTATTGGGGTTTGTTAAGAACGGCAGGAAGTCGTCTGAATGATTTTGCATGTACTCAGCAGTCTGCCTCCTTAGGGTAGCCACATTCAGAGCAGAGTCTTGTTCTCTCAGCTGATCTTCAAGTGCTCCATACATACAATGACCATCAGACGGAATATGTTTAATTTCCAAGTCTCTGGCTGCCAATATTTGAGCAAGTTTTTCACTCTCTAGATGTCTGGCTCCAGATAAGTTCTCAATTTCAGCCTCAGCTATCCTTTCTTCCCGTTCTTTTTCCAGTGCAGCCTTCTTTTCCTAGGACAAGAATATAGGAAAGTTAATGATATTAGGATTAGTTCACATCAGATAAGAACGGAGACATTAGTCTGACGTTTTTGCCATGTCCTTCTCCCACGAGTGCTGCCACTGTGATCATCTCACCATTTGCAGACCTCTCTAACTCCAGCCCCTAGAGGACAATGATCTCATTCAGCTGACTGCTATGTTCCCAGCCCCTGGCTCTGTACTAACACATAAAGCAGCCTTTCGTACAACCAGGAGCAGCAACCTCCGTCTCTAAGTGCAGCTGGGAAGCTGATATAGAAGGGTCGCAGGCCTCAGGACAGCTTGGGCAACAGTGTTCTAGTCCAGACTAGCCTGCAATGTGAGAGCTTGTTTCACAGAAGAAAAAAAGGAGCAGCCAGGAAGAGGCGAAGGATATCTTCTTAGAAAATCTGCTCGTCTGTTTGCTTATTTGAGGCAGTACCTTGCTATGGTAGCTGAGGCTAGCCTATACTCCCATCCTCCTAACTCAGACTTCCAAGTATTGGGATTAATGGCATTTGCAACCACACCTGTCCTCGAAAGGACTAGTTAAAAACGTGAACAGCTTGACTGGCTGATTTCAAAGTTCTATCTTACAATTTGGTGGTTCAGTGGATTTACTATGTCATACTGGTGCAATGCCTTTAAACCAGGACTTGGGAGGCAGAGACAGGTGGATCTTTGAGAGTAGAAGATGAGCCTGGTCTACAAAGTGAGTTCCTGGACAACCAGGGCCTTTAAATACATGAACATATTTGATCCCAAACTACTCCAAGGTTGTATCACTCCACTACAGTGTATTTACTGTGTTAAAACAACCAGAAAGATACTGATATATACAATTTTTAATCTATTTTTTAAAGGTGGATATGACACCTATAGTTAATAAATAGATTTTTAAAAAACTTGCTGGCAAGCAATTCAAATATTACAGTTATACTAAAATCCCTCTAAATCACATGGTCCCCTATAACTTTCTAGAGCTCTAGGTAAATATCCTCCCAGATTTTCTTTCAATTAATTGTAATAGACATAATACAATTACAGAAAATATGACATATCCATTGTAACAAAATGGTATGATATAATATGCTTTCTTAAATAAGAAAATACAAATGCTTGAGATTTCCCCATGGCTGTATATCCAGGCATAGTTAGGGTTCAGTGAAATCAACAAGAGATAAATTAATGAGTACCATGGGAAATTTGGAGACAAAAGGAAAACATTCCTATATGTGAACTATTAAGAATCACAAACCAGAGAACATTCATGTTTCACAGCTAAAAAAAATTCACAGAACTAGCACACAAGAGAAAAGTTTCAAGGCTGGCTAAAGACAGGTCTGTCATTAATAAATACTGTCCATCCTAACATAGCACTAAAAGGTAGAGGGCTCAGCATAGCATTTGTAGTTCCTTCCTTCTGGAAGGCAAAACAGTCTGTTTGGAGGGTTGTTACTATGCTTTTACAACTTCTAATCTCAACCACACGTGTTTATGCACTTGGCGGGAAATTGTCTTTCAAGAGAAAGAAAACCCTCACTAAATTTTGCAATTTTTTAAAACTGTACTTTATTTTCTTGTATAGTATCAATATTTGCCCCCTTATATGTCTGTGCACAAGATGCATGAGGTTACCACAATCCAGAAAAGGTGTGTATGGATGTGTGTCAGTCAGATCCCCAAAACTAAAGTCACAGATGATTGGACCAGCAAACCAGGTCTTTTGGAAGAGTACCTAGTGCCCCTAACCACAAATCATATTTCCAGCACCTGAAAGGGAGGAAAATGGTAAAGCAATTTTAACAAAAGGTAAGGACTTCCATGTTCTAATTTCAACTCCCTGGGGCAGAAATAAATGGGAAGGCACAATTTAATAAACTGAATGACTCCATGATGTGCCACATGAGAGAACTTCAAATGTTCTTTTGTGGGTTTAAGTAGCTGAATCCAACAAAAGCAGTAATAGCTCTCCAACAAAACATAAACCAGTTTTAACCATAAGAAAAGTAGTATGATTTACTTCATCTACAACTGTGGATCTGGGTATAAAATCTTAAAACACAAGATGGCGCTCTAACTTTAAAAAAGACTTAAAAACCAGTTTCGGGGGGTGTGGGTGGGGGGTGGGGGAGAGAAGAATAAGCACCTTAGACATCTAATCCAAAACCCCTCATTTTCCTCTTCTGAGGAAACAGCACGCAGAAAGGTTTCCAAAGGCCATACAGCTGGTTAGAGCAGAGCGGGGGGGGGGCACAGAGCTCCTTTATGCAGGCACCTGAATCAGAATAAAGGTCGGAGCAGATGGCAGCTGGAGTTAATTTCATATACGTTTTTACTCTCAGAACGGAACTTCATTCTATCTTCCAAACCCTGTACAAATACTAACTTCTATCATTATCTTATTTTACATAATGATCTGCTTCAGAATTAAAAAGCAACTGAGTTTGTTTCCAGTAAATCGGGTGTAAAATCCATTGGATCCTTATCTCTGTGGGAGTTTCCTATATTAGGTACTTTTCCATAGGGAGAGTATTAGAGACAGAATGGCAATCAGGACTACAAGAACAGGTGAAAGGCAGGAGCATGGAACTTCTACACATACTGCTACAGCAAAAGTAGTCATGCTGATTTGAGCACTAGTCCAGGGTTGTGTTAAATTCTCCCTCTCATTGAGATAACCAAGTCTCATCTTTCTCATTTATAAAATAAAAAAACTACATCCCATTCTACTTCTCAAATTCCTTATTTTAGAAATCAATTATTTTATTTCTACCTTAGTTTTGGTTTTTACAAAATACAAAGAGCCTCCAAGTTCTTTTCTCCCCCCCCCCAATACTTACTGACGGTTTGTTTGGGTTTTTTGTTTGCTTTTTGTTTTTTGTTTTTTTGGTTTTTTTTTTTTGGTGGGGGGAGGTGGCTTGCAGCAGTTGGTTCTCTCCTTCCACCACGTGCATTCCAGGGCTTGAACTCAAGTTCTCAGACTATGCAGCAAGCAATTTTATCCACTGAGCCATCTTCTCAGTCACAAATTCCTAAGTTTAATGCTCCCATGTTTCTCCAGTTTAAAAATATCCCATAAGAGTTTTATTATAAATCACCATTAATAGGTTATGCTTTTCCTCCAGAGTTGTCTCACTACCAATAACAACCAACAACTGGTTTTTTAATCCTTAGTCCTTTGGCAAAAAGAACAGTTCTAAATAATTTAATGTCCAATTTGCCAATCTTGGATCCAGGTTCCATTCTGATAAGCATTATGAACACTTAGTGTTCTCCATTCCAAAAGTCCACTAGACTAACAAAGTAATCTGGGAATTATTTTCTCTGCCAAGTAATAAGCAGTCAGCTATAAATCATACTACAATCATCAGAGTTTAGTTGGAAAATCTATTAAATTCAGATAGAAAAGAAGTAAAATTTTTTTAAAAGATAGGTCTAGGTACACAGTAGCTTGGATTTTAGAATTAAATAGGCTACTATTAGATGCTGCAATTAATAAGTACCAATAAATTTTTAAAACTGTTACCTTACTGGCACACACACACACCTACTGATGTGTAGAAGCAATGTGACAGTCTCGGGACCATGACAAAAAGAATGGCTATCATAAATAAGGAGTTGAACTAGGTATCCCTTCAATACAGCATGCACTCTAAATAATTCTTTTTAATTCACAATGGCAATATTAGTCCAGAGTAAAATTCATACAAATATGGCAAATATTTAATTATCTGCAACTTAGCTGTCATACAAATGGAGACTGTCTTAAGCCTTTGTAAAAGGAATATGATAAGCTTGACATGGTAAATATAATTATTTGTTGACACTTCAGTTCTTGTATTTATGGTTCTGGACAGCTTATTATTTAATACCTATAATAGTCCGCATAGATATTATTTTCCCTAATCTATTATTGAAACTGAATGGCAAGTCATGAGAGCACATGAAATTCAAACTGTACCTAGGGTTGAGGAGCAGCTTAAGGCCCTGTCTGACCCTCAAAAGCACAATTTAAAGGGGGAGAGGGGTACCCATTCTGTCAGACACTGGCCTTCCATGCTCTACTATACTGTGTACTAAACACACTCTGAAATATACACTTAGAGCTTAAACAACATGAACAGTTAATAAAATAGTATTCAGAACCAAAATAATGAATTTTAAACTTCCTTTTCTAAAGTGGAAAGACTTATTCACCTCCTACCATTTTCATTATGCTAAGATCATTAACACATTATTTCCAATAAATCTAATACTTTATCTCATTCCATGTTTGTTTTTAGTACGTTATTTCTCGAGTGTACAATATCTTGTCAAAACATTTATCTTTCCTTCAAATTATAATAACACATTCTTAACACTTGATATGATGAAGTTCCAGCCTCTGCATTTTTAAGCATTATATATTAACCATTATATAAATACCAACATCATTTTCTGAGGACTCTGGATCTCTGTGTGTTTTCTTGTATTTCTAAGTTCAAGTCTTCACTTCAACCTGAGCACTAATGTTTAAACAGGGTTTTGCATCAGTCATCTGACTCCACTCTTTGAAATTTCTAAATTAAGTCTACAATAAAATATTTGTGAAAGAAGAAAACAGTCCTTATCCTCCCTGATTTCTATAAGAATTGCAAACTAGATATCTTATTTTTTATTTATTATACCTATTAATTTCTGTAGAAGGCCAGGAAATAAAATCCTATCTCATAAGATTATTGTCGGGACTACATGAGATTTCAATGTAAGTAGTTTAGACTATTATCTGACATATGGTAAGGACTTGTTAGTTCAAGTCCCCTGACAAGGAACTCTAGTTGTGTTCTAATCATTTCTTATATAATACCAAAGAAAATATTAAGCACACAACAGCACTAGCTTATATATATGGTGATATGACTTTCATACCCGTCTCTTTTGTGCTTTTGAAATCCGAGGTGGTTGATTCTCAAGTACCAAGTTTGAAACGTTATCAGCAACAGAATCTATCTGAAAGAAAAAAAAATTAAAAAAAAAAAAAAAGAGGAATACCAAAAAAAAAAAAATCAATTAAAAAAAATGTTTTAACTTATTGAAAGTGTTAGGCTACTAAATTGTTACTGAAAATTAAAAATGTATCCAGTCCCTTACTTCCCGGTTCAGCGGCAACATTAGACACAGGATTAGACAGCATGCTTTGTCAACTTTCTCTACTTCCATGAATCTGTAAAATCGTCAAACTTTTCATAGCTCTCCCAACACTAGGCTCATCCCCGCATCCCTTCTGTCCTTTCTGAACCTAGTCCATTGCTCTACAGACCTTACTTTCATTCAGGGACAGCCTTCCTGTCCAAGAACGTTCACATATAAAATCGTTTGTGCTCATTACTACCTTCATAGCCTAAAGCTGGCAAGTCACTTCCCCATGTCAATTAGCTGAAATTTAATGAGCACTAATTATTCAGGTTAGAACAACTGAACAATTTCTATCTTCGCCTAGCTACAAACTGGTAACATCATTAATAATTACAAAGACCCTTAAGTCCAAATGTTAACATTGTTAAAGAAGTTAGCTTTCTACTTGGATAAATAGCTGTTTATTATTACTGTTATTTAGTTACCATTCGTATAACTGAAAGTCAAGCTAGTTTTTAGTATGATACATATATAAAACAACCCAAAGCATCTGAAACAGACACAGACGTCTCCAAAGACTATATCCCAGGTGATAAACTATTAAAATTTCTGGTAGACTTCATCAACTCTATGAATCGTATGATTTTTTTTCCTTTTCTGTTCTTTTAGGGATTCTGATAAAACCATCAGACATATTAACAAAAAAACAGAAGAATTTGGGGAGAGACCAAATACAAAACAAGTTTAATTAATGACAAAGAGAACAAACAGCTCAAGGCAAACTGGAGAATTTGCATCTTAGTAGGTGACAAAGGACTATGAACCAAACTTTTCTCTTTGGAAATCTATGAAGGAAATCTTGAAGAGTGCCGACCACTCTTCCAAAGGTCGTGAGTTCAAACCCCAGCAACCACATGATGGCTCACAACCATCAGTAATGAGATCTGGCGCCCTCTTCTGGGGTGTCTGAAGACAGCTACAATGTACTTCCAAAAAAAAAAACACCCTGCTACTAGAAAACACAGGGAGACAATTAGAAACACAAAATTAGCACAATACTAACAACATGTCTAAACACAACAGCACACCTTGTGTGTGTGCATTGTGTGTGTGGTGTATGTGTGTGTGTGTGTGGTGTGTGTATAAGAGAGAAAAAGAATGTGTGCATGTGCATACATGCCACAATAGTACATAGAGGTCAGAGAACAACTTGTGTGAGTCAATCTTCTCTGTCTTCCATGTAGGTTGGGTTCCAGGGACAGAACTCAGGTGATCAGGTTGAACAGCAAGCACCTTACCTGGTGAACCATACTGGCAGCCCCGATAAAAGTTTTCTTTTCACTTTCTTTTCTGTTGCTACTGTTGGGTTTTGAGATAGGGGTCTTACTATGAAGCCCAGTCTGGCCTCAAACTCACAACCTCCCTGAGTGCCTCCTGAGTGCTGGGACTACAGGCATGTATCACCATGCCAGGCTGGAGACAGAAGTATTTTAATAGTAAGAAAGGCCAGGAACATGATGACTTAGAAATGAAATCAAAGACTTCGACACTATATTTAGTACTCTATGTAAATGGATACACAGAAACTGTTCCCTTGTCAACAGAACAAAAATGAATCCAAACTTATGGAAGACAAGATCTCGGACAAAACTAAGAAATTCCTATCAACAGTGAACTGAGGTTGTAGAATATATGACCCTTCATATCCAAAAACCAGGCAACAAATTACTGTATTATATCAGGGTATAAAGATGTCTCTGGTTTTGAATTCTCACTTTGGTCACCTCAATAACTATTATGACTTCAGGACAAAATTCTTAATCTCTTTAAGCTGGTTTCCTACTGGAATCATGTGATTATCTACATTACTTCATAGCTATTACCTTACAGGGTTACTGACAAGTCCATGCCTTGGACAAAGTAGCTAGTATACACTTTAGGCAGAATGATAAACACTGAGCAGATGCACATAAGCATATTCCCATTTACACAAAAAGCATCGCTACATGCTTTCGCTACAAGCATTCACTACAACTCGTTCCTATAGCACTTCTCTACTTAACTATAATTTCACATTTATTGTCCCATGTGGAGAAATTTAATCTAGGGTTAAGTAACTGCAGAGATAACAATCTTATTTATCAGTAATTCTTGACAAGCAGTCTAGTCTGCCAACTTTCACTCAAGAGAAACCTTATCTAAACACGCTTTATACTTTCTATGTTTATTAGATTAAGTAGGCACTTTTTGCTGCTCTCTAATTAAAAAAATAAAAATGTAGCCATAAACCTAGTCACAAAAATACTGAAGAAATGTACAGCTAGGTGTGATGGTGCATGCCTGTAATCCCAGCCCTTGTGAAATCTAAGCAGTAGGATCTGAAGTTAAAGTTCAAGGTTAATCCTCTTCTCCAAATCCAGATGGATGACAGACAGCCTGAGCTACAAGACACTGTCTCAAAAACTAATGATGAGGAAATGTGATGTGTGACTTGATTTCAGAATTTTGAGAATGTATTCGATAAGCAGTTCAACACACTCAGACAGTTGTTTCCTCGGGCTCCGGAGATAAGCTTTGCTCCCCGTACCTTACTGTCCTTGAAAGTCAGCTTCAACTGCTCCAGTTCTTCCCTGTGTTTTTGCTCCATTTCTCTCTCCAATTTAGCAACATCTTCCGTGAGTCGCTTCCTCCTCTTTTTGTCGTTTTTGGGAACAGCATTCTTCATTCCCTGAATTTTGGCTAAAAAGTCATCAAAACCGCCGTGTCAGAGCCCCCGGAAGAAAGAGCGAAAAGCAGTAAGAGAGTGGGAAGAGGTATAATTATAGAATGCAAAGTAATTATAGGCGCAATTAATCATGACACAACAATCAGCTATGGAGAAAGGCCCGGATGAGGCTTGGGACCCAACGTAAACACAGCCCAGAATTTATTTGGTTTGACAGGGCAAAACCAAGATTACAAAACTATATATTAAGATATGACTTCCGCCTTTTAAGTATCCTTTTCTGTGACCATCAAGCCAAGGTGAAGCAATTCAGAGCACACCACTAAGGCCAGGCGTCGGGATCAAGGGCAGGAATGGGAGGGGAGGCAGAGGAGGTCCAAGGCTTTGGCCTCCAGGCACATCACGCAGCAGCACGTGCGCCGGACCGGCTTGGGGTCCACGGCAGGCCGCACACGGGGACACCTCCGAGGACTGCACATAAGGGAGTCGAGGGGATGGGGAAGGGTGGAGAAGACACTCCAAAAGTTATCTGAGGGGAAGCCTAGACGGATCCAAGGCGCGTGCCCCTCCAGGTTCCCGAGGATTCACGCCACGCTCCCAGCCCTGGGTGTGGACGACTTTTACCTCCCCAGCCCCTTTCCCGTCACCTTGCAGCTCCTTCTTCTCCTTCCGATGCCTTCTCACCAGCTGCTCCTCATCATCAAGCTCTTCAGCCAAGACCTCCTCCATGACGACCAGGGGGCCGGGTACACGCGCCGGAGAAGCTCGGCACCTCAGGCGGGCCAGAGCCTCCCACCGCTCAACCCTCACCCGGGGCGCCATTGGCCGCCGGGAAGGCCCAGCCCCGCCTCAAGGCGGCTCCGGATCCAGTTCTAACCACTGAAACCCGGAGAAGCCGACATGGGCTAGGGCGCCTGCGCGCTCGGACCGCTCTGGGCGGCGCGCCGGAAGCTGGGGCTGTGCGACTGAGAACACACCCGGCGCCGGTGCTTCTTCGGTACAAAGCTACGCGCCAGGCGATTGGCTCTGACCAGGCGCGCGGAGATGACATCACGACGGTTCTTTAGCATAACTTTCAATTTGGGCTTTGAAACGCTATGTTGATGTGTTCTTTGCCAAGACATAGTGAAAAGATTTTTTTTTTTAATTTTAATAAAAGCATAGTTTGTTTTCTTTTTTTTTTCGAGACAGGGTTTCTCTGTGTAGTCTTGGCTGTCCTGGAACTCACTTTGTAGACCAGGCTGGCTTCGAACTCAGAAATCCGCCTGCCTCTGCCTCCCAAGTGCTGGGATTAAAGGCGTGCGCCACCACCGCCCAGCTCATAGTTTGTTTTCAATAAGGATCTTTACGTTCTGTCAGTCATGCAGTAGGGAATTGTTTTTTTGGTTTTTTACAACGTGGTAAGCCTACTCTCGAATAAGTGATGATAGAGAAAGATATAAAAAGGACTAATCTTCGTAAAGTCCATTTGCTAAGTTCAATGGTAAGAGGGATAACAGTGATGTCAGGGTGTTTTGAAGGTTTGAGGCAAGATTTAACAAATGTAAGTCATGTGTGCCACAAAACCAAATTAGTAAAGGCAAACAAGAATGCTCACGGAATGGTGGAGGGCAGGTGCGGGGGTGGAAGACCCAGAGTTCTGGTCCAGTAAATTAAAAATCTGTTTTTAGGGCTGAGCGTAGTTGTGCAGGCCTTTAATCCCAGCACTTGGGAATCAAGTAGGCAGATCTCAGTGCGTTCGAGGCCAGCCTGGTCTACAGGTAAGTTACAGGACATCCAGAGAGTTACATACGTGAGACCCAGTCTCAAAAATAAATAAATAAATAAATAAATGCTCTTTATATTTTTTTATTAATTAATGTATTAATTTTTACACTATATTTTATTCCTCCCCCCACTCCTCGTCTACCCTTGACTGTGCCACATCCAGTACCTCCTCCCCACCCCCTTGTCTCCACGTGGATGTCCCCAAACCCCAACACCCCTGACCTCTAAACTCCCTGGGGCCTCCACTCTCTTGAGGGTTAGGTGCATCATCTCTAAATGGACACAGACCCTGCAATCCTCTACTGTATGTATGTTGGGGGCCTCATATCAGTACTAGTTGTATGCTGCCTGTTTGGTGGTCCAGTGTTTGAGAGAACTCGGGGGTCCCGATTAAATGAGACTGCTGGTCCTCCTACAGGATTGCCCTTCTCTTCAGCTTCTTTCAACCTATTCTTTTTTAAATGAATGCCTGACACAGAACAAAACAAATGAAGTTGAAATAATAGTTCTGAAACTAATTAAAGACTAATTTCCAGAAATGAATAATGAACTGGGCCTACAACTGTATAAACCTGTAAGGAACACATTTTAATTTTGGTGAAGAGAAAACAACATCTACATGTATCCTGTTTTGTTTAATATCAAGGTTGTAGGGGAGTGTTGTACAAGTTTTAAACTGAGAAACCAAGTTATGGTCTAAGATTTTTTTCTTGGAAGTCTAAATGCCAGAAAGCAATGCAATAAAATCATAAAGAAATGTAGTTTTTATGTGAGAGCTATATACCATGCCAAGCTTAGAGAATAGAAATATTTTGGAGTTGGACTAAAAACATTTTGCATTATGATGTGGACATCAGGCTGTAGGGCCAGTAAGTGGAAGTTGGTTTGAATGAGAATGTAGCTCCACAGGCTCAGATATTTGAATATATGGTCCCCAGTTGGTGGTGCTATATGAGTAGGAATAAAAGGTATTGCATTGCTGGAGAAAGTATGTCATTGGGGATGGGCTTTTGATTCCAAAAATGTAGCATCCCAGTTCTATGATTAGAGGTATAAATCCTTAGATATGGCTCTCACCATCTGGCTTCCACTCCACCATCATAGAATCTAATCCTGTGGAAACCAAATATGCCAAATAAGTTGTTTATTTTGTAAGTTGGCTTCATTGTGATATTTTATCACAACAGAAAACTAATTAATACAGCAACTGGAAGGAATTCTTAAATATTCATGGGTTAAGAAAATATGTCAGTAAAGAACTTTCTCTGAAATTTTTTGCTTAATGATGTTGTGATCTAAGAGTCACTCCCCAAACCACATGGGCTAAGAAAATATGTCAATAAAGAACTTTCTCTGAAATTTTTTGCTTAATGATGCTGTGATCTAAGAGTCACTCCCCAAACCACATGAACACAGATCTCAGTCAGACAGGGATGGTTTATTGAATATGCACCCTAATACTGGTCAGAACAGGGACATAGTTCAGAACGATGACAATGGACATCTTTCTCTATCAGCTTACAAAGGAAAAGAAAATCACAAAAAACAATGAGTTCATACACAGGTGCAAGAAGTACTTCCTGGTGGTCAGCTCTATCTCAAGCTACTTTAGACATAATGGTTCATACTGATCTTTGATTTCATAGGTTGTATGAAAAGCTTTGTGGAATTTCTTAAGATTAGCAAACCTCACACAGAATATTCAGAACATACAGAACAAAACAGGATATGTGGTCAATATGTCCTTTGTCTGAGCCAACTCACTTCTATGCGTCAATGACTGGCAGGCATATTACAGCAACAATATAAAATAGCTGCCAGATAAGGAACAAAATGGCTACAGCTATGCTGGGGGCAGGTCATAACAAGTGCTATAATAGAGCCAATTGAGAACACCAACTGCTATGGCTAAAGTGGGCGGGGGGGGAATCACATGAAATTTTAAATGGTATGAAAGCCATTTAAAGGAATGAAGTTTGGATTGATGTGTATCATGTTGTGTTTTATAAAAAAAAAGAAAGAAAGAAAGAGGAGCCGAGAATTTGTTTAGTAGAGCCAGGTATAGTGAGGTGGAAGGGATGCCTCTGTGGGCCCATGCTGAGGCATCCCTTCCCAAGGCTAGCCAGGAACACATGGAGAGTGGTGGGGAGGGGTATGAGAGAGGGAGAAGGGACAGTGAGTAAGAGG
The DNA here is from genome assembly GCA_036184795.1 of Tokudaia tokunoshimensis. NCBI lineage: Eukaryota > Metazoa > Chordata > Mammalia > Rodentia > Muridae > Tokudaia > Tokudaia tokunoshimensis. Next base: position 2,813,224 of record BTHU01000005.1, read on the forward strand.
ATAAGAGAGAAGAGGGGGCAAAGAGCCCTTTTTATATCGAGTCAGGCATACCTGACTGTTGCCAGGTAACTGGGGCGGAGCCTAGAAGGGATACTGACATATAGGATAATAAAACTCAATGCAAATGGGTCTAAAATCTTTCAGTTTATATATTTCTAATTTCAAGATCATGACATTCAATATATTGAACAAATAAATGCTTTTTTATTCTTGCCATGTGGTGATGTAGTTAGAGGCATTCATATTGTTAGCTAAATATATATAAAATGCTTTGTCAGAATTGAATTATTAGCAGGAAAGAACAGAGGTGGTCAGATGAGGTCAAGGTCATTGAAATTCCCAAGTTTACAGGCTCCACACTGCTTCCTACCCACTTCATGCTAGGTTGTGGGCATGGTCAAGAGATCATGATAAATATCTCTTTAGGAACAAACCGAGGGCTGGTAAAATGGCTCAGCAGGTAAACTCTCTTATCTGAAGGCTGGTGTGTAAGTACGTATATGCTTTTATTGACAGGTCATATTTATGACTAATCATTTAATTGGTCCTGTGTGGATAAATAGAAACATTACCAGTAGTTAGAATATAAGCTGTAGTAATACAGTGAGGGCTGTTAATATTCCTTAGTGATCTCTCCTGAAAATGGCGTCACCTTTGTATTAGCATGCAGTCAATTGGCAAGAAATTTTTGTTAAGATGCAGGTATTTGAATTAAACCTAGGATTGTTTTCTTTCAGGATCACATGATGCTGATGTGGCCAATTAGTACCAAACGTGAAAGTAAAGCAATGACAAGGATCTATACTCTGTAACCACTAGCCATGAAAATGGGGCTCAGAATGTTAATTGGCTTAGCACCACATGATGAATAGCAAAACCCAACTGATTTCAAGGCTTGTTTGTGCCTTTCATTCGTACTACAGCACTTTAAAAAAAAGAATGTTGTAAAAACAAAGATTAAAAAGAAACCCAAGAACTTGAAAGATTTTAAACGATGAGTCAGAATTGATTAGGTCACATAATCCAGAGCATAGTGAATTGTAGCAAAGAGCTAATGAGAAATAAGGGATTACTGTTGAATAACAGCACCATTCCTTCTTGCAATAGTTACCTCTTTTCTGGAGCAAGTATAATAGTAAGGCCAAGGCACTAAATACAATTTTCATGTCAGGCTCTTCTTCATTGTGTAAAGTGTCATGTGATGCTCTAATTTCATTTTGTCGAAAAAAATTCTTCAAATTAAATTGTAAAAATAATATTGTAGTACAAAATTTTGAAAAGCTTATAAGTTCTCATGAAGTTACTTCACTAGTAGCTTTTTACCCAGACTGAAGTTGGGTTATTAGTGTTCTTTAATTCCAGTAACATGGTAAATAGAGGTAAGAATGAAAGCTCTGGAGAAAGGGAGAAAAAATCAAAATGATTCCAATTTAATTACATTTGTCTCATAAAAACAAGCAGCAAATTACAGTATTTAATTTTTAAAGACACCAGGCTATTCGTGAAACTATTGATTGCTCTGCACAAACTGATGGCAAGTCCCCATTGCTGAAGACAACACTGACACAACTCATTGAGCATAGAGAAGTCCAGTCGTTGCCTACCTAGAGTCACCACTCCTACAGGATAGTGTTTTTGGTACCTGAAGGTACTCTGCACACTCCAAAAGATAAATGTAAAAAGCAACCCAGCTCTAACACCTTTAATTGACAGTTGTATCCTTCCTATAAGTCACTGCAATCTTGGCACAAAGTTTGTGGGAGTAACCAACCAATATCTGATTTGACTTAAAACCTACTCTATGAAATGAAATTCGCATGCTACTTGAGTGACCAATGGCTCAGGGATGTAGGGTAAAGCCAAATACTACTGTTTTAAAAGAATATATCAATAAAAAGACTCCTAATGACATTCTTTTATACTCATAGATCAGGATGTTGCCCAGCCATTATCAGACAAGCATCCTTTTGCAGTAGAACAAATACAGAGACCCACAGCCAGACAATAATCTGAGACTCAGAGACTTGTGAACATCAGCCCTAAATGGGATGTTTCCATCAAATCCTTCCATTCAAGTTTCAGAGAACCCTGCAGAAGAGGAGGAAGAAGGAGTGTAAGAGCCAGAGGGAATGGAGGACACCAAGGAAAGAAGGTCCTGTAAACACAGCAGGACCCACCAACACATGTGAATTCACAGAGGCTGAGGTGACATGCACAGAGCTTGCCCATGTCTACATCAGGTGGGATCTTAAAAATGAAAGGAAAAACAGATGAATGTTCCATCGCTGACTCAGAAGCAATCTCCAACTGATACCCATCTGCAAATGAAAATTAGGTTTCTCCAAGGAAATCTTACTGGGGAAACAAACTACTCTTAAGGGTAGGCCACCCACCTAGTGGTAGACGGCTAACAGAAAACTAACTCAATGACATCGTTGAAGGTTCCATGTCTTATAATATCCTGTTAGGGATTTTTCTTTTCTAAATTTTATGATTTTTTTATTTTAATTTTTCTTTTTTTTCTCTACTGGTCCTTCATGTATATATTATGGCTTCTAGTTTTGTGTTTTTATAGGATTCCTCGGTGTGAGAACAAGCGGGTCTCTGCATCTATGTCTGCTTCTTGTGCCTTTCTTGGGCTCTTTTCCTCCTGTTTGTTTTCTCCTATTCCAATGTGCTTGCTTTGGTTTATCCTATTTTATTTTATTATTATCCCTTAGAAGCCTGTTTGATTTCTAATGAGGGACAGAAAGGGGGTGGATCCAGATGGGAGGGGAGGGGAGAGGTACCTGGAGCAATAGCAGGGAAACCATAATAATGATATGAAATAATCATGTGAAAAATACTCTATTTCTAAAAGAGAAAAAATACTACATCAAATTTTTTGCATAGTACTTATTTTTAGTAACATTATTTGTAAATGAAATTTGTATAGGTGTTTAACATTCTTTTCTCCAGTTTCTGTCCCCAGATCGATCACTTTATAAATCCATTTAAATTGATGTCATAGCAGAACTAGTCGCATTGTGGTCTCACCGGCTATATTAGTTTGTATTGATTTGGCCTACAAAAAATAAATGTCAAAAGCTGGATTATTAAATAAAAAGAAGAAACATATTGTCTCATGATTATGAATACTGGAGTTCAAAATCAAGGTTTTGACAAGACTGTGCTCCCTCTGAAACCACTAGGTCTGACATGTATTATTATGAACCTTCAATTTTTTTTAATCTAACTGCCTCTAGTTTCTTAGAATAAAAACTGTTGCTATTGACTTATGACTATTTGTTTTTCTAATATATGGAATTTCATGGGAATCTTTTTAAAAATTGTTTTAAATATCCCAGAAATATTTGTATGTGCTTCATTTTAATTTCTATTTTGTTTTCTGTTAGGTCGCATCAGAAAAGCCCTAAGCACCCCAAAAGGGCAGGCCCACTGACTGTGTCCAAGACAGTGGTGTGGCCTTGGCTCAGAATGTACTCTGCCCTGGTAAACACAGCATTGTCCAGAAACCTTGAAAAGTGGCTTTCTGTTGTTTAGAAAAGGGGGTTGTTTACAAGAGCATGACCAATTTAAGCACTGAAAGCAGAATCTCTTTCCCAGAGAACTGTAAGTGGGTATGTATCCTCAGGGAGGGACAGAGACTTGTGAACCCCCCACTTCTTTGTGGTACAATGTTACTAGGCTCCATTTTGTACAGTTTTGTGTGGGTAACCATCAGCCGATCATTTTCAGCACTCTAACTAGTTTTAATTCTATACACCACTCACCGAAAAAATTTTTCGACCAAGGATGATAGCAAGAATAATCTATGAGCATAAGCAAGATAGTCAGAAAGTAATGACAAACACATCATAGCCATTTAGCAAACAACGATACTTACCACTAGGACCAATGACTTCCCATCTTCTGGCCTTTGCCCTGGTTTATAGCACCAGATAAGAATCCCTCTAGTGGAACTGACTTTAAATTTGATTATAGCTGGGTGTGGTGATACACACCCTTAATGCAGCACTCAGGGAGAGGGAGGTGGATCTTTGTGAGTTTGATAACCAAATTAGCCTACATACCAAATTTCTGGACTATGTAGAAAGACCCTTTCTCAAAAAAAAAAATCCAATTAGAAAGCAATTTATTATACCCATATAAAATGCCCCCAACATGTACCCATTACATTTGGTCTTTTGTGTTTATAGTTATCTACATTGGGTTCATGGCTGAGTAGGATTCTTGATGGCACCTTTTCCCAAATGACTACATACACACACCTTCTGGCACTACACAGGCTAGCCAATAGGTAATAAGATTCCTGTTAAATTCCAACTTCATTCCTATAGCCAGAGCATGCAGTGTCTCCAGCAATGGAGTCTGAGTATCTGGTGCTGGTTTGCAACAAACCCAAGTGGAGTAGCCTTGATTGTTTTAGTGGTTACAGCAGCCTCCATGGCCAAAAACTTTAGAGAAAGTAGCCCACCCCTGGTCCTGGGACTTTTATTAATAGCCGTATGGTTTCTGGGAACATCTTTTCTCTACTCACACAAGGTAACTTTTTTCCATTCTTTAAGCATTTTAATGTTTTCAGGCACAGGCCATTGGATTTTTCTTGCTCACCTTTCTGTATATCCTCTGTGCCTTACACATCCATAATGTTACCAAGAATTTTACAACCTAGCCCTTGCAGCCTGTGTACCTGGATTTCACATCCTTAATTATTGACATGTGCTTGCACAGTGTTCAGGTGCTCCCCTAAGTCCATAAAACACTCATAGTTCAGTCTTCAAATTCTTTTTTCAGGGATTTGAAGTTCTTGTCATACAGATCAATCACTTGTTGGTAAGAGTTACACCAAGATATTTTGTACCATTTGTGGCTATTATGAAGGGTGTTGTTTCCCTAATTTCTTTCTCAACCTGTTTATCATTTGTGTAAAGGAAGGCTACTGATTTATTTGAGTTAATTTTATATCTGGCCACTTTGCTGAAGTTGTTTGCCAACTGTAGGAGTTCTCTGGTGGAATTTTGGGGGTTGCTTATGTATACTATCATATCATCTGCAAATAGTGACACCTTGACTTCTTCTTTGACAATTTGTATCTTCTTGATCTCCTTTTGTTGTCTTATTGCTCTAGCAAGAACTTCAAGTACTTTATTGAGTAGATAGGGAGAGAGTGGGAAACCTTGTCCTGTCCCAGATTTTAGTGGGATTGTTTCTAATTTCTCTTGGTATAATTTAATGTTGGTGGTTGGTTTGCTATACATTTCTTTTATTATGTTTAGGTATGTGCCATGAATTCTTGATCTCTCCAAGACTTTTAACATGAAGGGATTTTATATTTTGTCAAAGGCTTTTTAGCATCTAATGAGATGATTATGTAACTTTTTTCCTTGAATTTGTTTATATAGTATATTATGTTGATGGGTTTTCATATATTGAACTATTCCTGCATCCCTGGAATGAAGCCTACTTGATCATGGTGAATGATTGTTTTGATGTGTTTTTGGATTCAATTTCAAGAATTTTATTGAGTATATTTGCATTGATGTTCATAAGGGAGATTGGTCTTAAGGTCTCTTCCTTTGTTGGGTCTTTGTGTGGGTGACACAGTGACTCTGACATATCAGAGTAACTGTGGTTCCACAGAATGAATTAGGTAGTATTCCTTCTGTTTCCATTTCCTGGAATCGTTTGAGGACTGTTGGTATTAGCTGTTTGAAACTCTGGTAGAATTCTACACTATAGCCATCTGGGGTTTGAGGGGGGTAAGTTTTAATGACTATCTCTATTTCCCTAGGGGTTATGGGACTGTTTAGATGGTTTACCTGATCTTGATTTAACTTTGGTACGTGGTATCTGTCTAGAAAATCATCCATTTCATCTTGGTTTTCCAGTTTTGTAGAATATAGGCTTTTGTAGTAGGTTCTGACGGTTTTTCTTTTAATTTCCTTAGTTTCTGTTGTTATGTCTCCCTTTTAATTTCTGATTTTGTTAATTTGGATACTGTCTCTGTTACAGTAAAATCTCCAACCAAATAAGAGTATGCAAAAATAAATACAACTCAATTAATATGAATACAAGCTGTGTACCTAGATTGGGAAAATCTACCACTACAGTACTATATCCCCCAGTTATGAGATCCCTTATAACTTACGGTTTCTCCAGGTCACATGCTTCTGCTATATTTTTCTTCCCTCTCCTCCGCCTCCATCATCCTCTCTTCTCTCCCCTTCCTCCTTCTCCTAGCCAACTTTTCATCTCCACCTTCCCTTCCACTGCCCAATCACTGGCTCTAGCCTTTACGTTACAAGATAAAATGGGGAGATCGGTCACAGTGAAGTCACCTGAGTACATGATTGACTCCTCATTCCAGGCAGCCCCTCTTCAGGAAGCAGAATTAGCATCAAAATACAAATAGCACCAGGGCAATCCACATTTCCCCCTTTATGTCCAATTAAATGGGTCTTTTGCCTCAGATATAAATTGAGTACAACTTTTACCATTCTACAATTTATTGAAGCTTCCTGGGAATTGCACACAAGCAGGTTTTCCGTGGACGAAGAGCTGAAGAATGAAATGACAGGGGTCGAGAGAAAAAGTACACACAGAGACATTAGTGCATGGCTGTACAAAATCTCTCTTTTCTTGGGGGATAAGAGCGACAATATACGCACAGTGGGCGTGACCCTCCCTCCCAGGGTTGCAGAGTCTTTTCCGCACTTCTCAGCAGGACCTTGGCTCCACTGTTCCTCGGTTCCTCGAGGAAGTTGACCTCATAGTGTCTGTTGCTCTGCGGGAGGCTGAGATGTGACGAAAGGCTTGTTCCCGGAGCTCTGCAAGCTCCGCCAGGTGGGGGGAAGTGTGGCTGGAATTCCTCAGCTCTGACTGCTGAGGAGTGGGTGAAGAATGCAGGCAGCTGAATTATGGCTATAAGGCTATACGGCACTTCAATATGACTCTCTACAATTTATAAAGTTTAATATACACTTAACACCCAGTCCATCAATTATGTTGATTAAATAAAGCACTCTGCTATCTATCCTAATTTAAAGACTTATAATTCTACACCTGACTTATGTCTTGGTGTTAGATTTTGAGCCGTCTGAAAACCATCCTCTCAAATCTGTATCATCTTTCTCAATGCTAAACATCTCAGATTGACTATGAGACTACCAGTCTTCAACCCTGTCAGAAATCCAAAAACGACAAATATTAACTGAAAATATGAAAAGCACAAAACATAGCTTCCAAACTTAGCAGCTGATCACCTAAACAGTCCCTCATTCTTTAAAACATTGAAGCATCAATCTTCAGCCTTCTGGCCCAGGATCATCTGACAGACCTTTGTAACACAGAATTTTGAAGGGTTGATTACCCTGTCTTGGCAGTCTCCATGCCCTTTAGTTAGTATGGCTAAGGGTTTACCTATCTTGTTGATTTTCTTAAAGAACCAGATCTTGGTTATATCAATTATTTGTATCTTCTCTTTGTTTCTAACTGATTGATTTCAGTCCTGAGTTTGACTATTTCCTGCCCTGACCTTCTTCTTTCTGTTCTAGAGCTTTCAGGTGTGCTGTTAAGTTGCTTGTATGGGATCTCTCCAAATTCTTTAGGAAGGCACTTAGCACTATGAATTTCCGTCTTAACACTGTTTTCATTGTGTTCCATAAGTTTGGGTATGATGTGTCTTCATTTTCATTGAATTAAAAACCTCATGGTATTGGCACAGAAAGAGACAAGTTGATCAATGGAATAGAATCAAAGACCCAGAAATAAACCAACACACCTATGATCTTTGACAAAGAAGCCAAATAACATACTGTGGAAAAAAGGAAGCATCTTCAATAAATGGTGCTGGTATAACTGACAGTCTGTATGTAAGGGAAAGAAAATAGATTCATATTTATCACCCTGCACAAAGCTCAAGTCAAAGTGGATCAAGGACTTCCACATAAAACCAAATACACTGAATCTAATAGAAGAAAAAGTAGGGAAAAGCCTCAAATGCATTGGCACAGAGGAAAATTTCCTGAACAGTATACCAATGGCTCAGGCTTATAAGAGCAACACTTGTCAAATGGGACCTCAGAAAATTGCAAAGCATCTACAAGGCAAAGAACACTGTCAATAGAACAAAATGGCAACCTACAGATTAGGAAAAGATCTTTACCAATTCTACATCCAATAGAGGGCCAATATCCAATATATACAAAGAACTCAAGAAGGTAGATTCCAAAAACCCAAATAACCCTATTGAAAAATAGGATACTCGAGTCTTCCCTTCCAGCCACCATCTGCAGAAGGGAACCAGGCAGCTCCACAGCCTTCGGTGATTAGCCCACCAGGAGAGAATGATCTCCCAGCAGCCATTTCACTTCTGAGTGCAGAGGTGAGATCTCCACCTTTTCCCTGGAGGGGTACAGCTAGGAGCGCATAGGGCACACTATCAGTGGAGCAGCGGGGACAGGAGTCTTCCCTTCCAGACACCATTTGCAGCAGGGAAAAAGGCAGCTCCACAGCCTTCTGTGCTTAGCCCACCAGGAGAGAGTGATCTCCCAGCAGCCATTTCACTTCTCAGTGCGGAGCAGAGAACCAGACAGCTCCACAGCCTTCTGTGCACAGACCCTGCCAGAAGAGAGTTGGTCTCCCAGGAGTACAGACACAGGTTTACAGGCCCATAAGAGGGGCAAGTTACAGCCAGAGACAACAAGACCAACTAACACCAGAAATAACCAGATGGTGAAAGGCAAGCACAAGAACCCTATCCACAGAAACCAAGGCTACTTGGCAATATCAGAGCCCAATTCTCCCACCACAGCAAATCCCAGATACCCCAACACACTGTAAAAGCAAGAGTTGGATTTAAAGCCTCTTCTCACGATGCTGTTAGAGGACATCAAGAAGGACATAAATAACTCCCTTAAAGAAATACAGGAGAACATGGGTCAAATGGCAAAGGCCCTTAAAGAGAAAACACAAAAATCCCTGAAAGAAACACAGGGCAGCGTGGGTGAACAGGTAGAGGCCCTTAAAGAGAAACACAAAAATCCCTGAAAGAATTATAGGAAAACACAAACAAACAAGTGAAGGAACTGAACAAAACCATCCAGAATCTAAAAATGAAAGTAGAAGCAATAAAGAAATCACAAAGTGAGACATCTCTGGAGATAGAAAATCTTTGAAAGAATTCAGGAGTCATAGATGCAAGTATCAACAACAGAATACAAGGGATCAAAGAAAGAACTTCAGGGCCTGAAGATACCATACAAAACATTGACTCAACAGTTAAAGAAAATGAAAAATGCAAAAAACTCCTGAGCCAAAACATCCAGGAAATCCAGGACACAATGAGTAGACTAAACCTAAGGATTATAAGTTTATCATAGGTTTATTTAAGGATTATCACAGAGGAGAGTGAAGATTTCCAACTTAAATATCTTCAACAAAATTATAGAAGAAAACTTCCCTAACCTAAAGAAAGAGAAGTTCATGAACATGCAAGAAGCCTATAGAACTCCAAACAGACTGTACCAGACCAGAAAGTCCTCCCGGCACATAATAATCAAAACACCAAATGCATTAAACAAAGAAAGAATATTAAAAGCAGTAAGAGAAAAAGGTCAAGTAATCTATAAAGGCAAGCCTATCAGAATTACACCAGACTTCTCACCTGAGATGATGAAAGCCAGAAGATCCTGGGCAAATCTCATACAGACCCTAAGAGAACACAAATGCCAGCCCAAACTACTATACCCAGCAAAACTTTTAATTACCATAGATGGAGTAAACAAGATATTCCATGATAAAACCAAATTTACACAATATCGTTCCACAAATCCAGCCCTACATAGGATAAGAGATGGAAAATGCCAACATGAGGAGGGAAACTACACCCTAGAAAAAGCAAGAAAGTAATCTTTTTCCAACAAACCCAAAAGAAAGTAACCACACAAACATAAAAAGAACATCAAAAATAACAGGAAGCAACAATCACTATTCCTTAATATCTTATAACGTCAATAGACTCAATTCCCCAACAAAAAACATAGTCTAACAGAGATGTTTTTCATGTGGATCTTCGATTTTATGTTTGTGACTCCTCTTTCAATTCAGTAATGTTTTTTGTCTACCATTTTGACTGTATTATTTTCCATGATCATCTTTAATTTTAACATTTTTTCTGTGTATTTCTTCGATTTTGTCGGAGGTGTTTTTCATGTAGATCTTCAGTTTCATCAGGGTGTGGGGGATGTTTGTAGTTCCGCTTTCAATCAATTTAGGAATATTTTTGTGCCTATCATTTTGTCGGTTTAATTGTCCATGATAATCTTCAATTTTAACGTTTTTCTGTATTTTTCTTCAATTTTGTCAGAAGTATTTTCCATGTAGATCTTCAGTTTTATCAGACAATGTCTATAATTTTACTTTCAATCAACTTAGGAACATTTTTATACCTTCCATTTTTATCTGTATAATTTTCCATGTAATTGTCAGTTTTAACATGTTTTTCTATATATTTCTTGAATTTTTTCAGGAATATTTTCCTTGTAGATCTTCAATTTTATCAGAAAGTGTTTATAATTCCACTTTCAAAAAACTTAGGAATATTTTTATGCCTACCATTTTATCTGTATAATTTTTCCATGGAATAATCTTAATGCGTTTTTTATATATTTCTTCAGTTTTATCAGAGATATTTTCCATGTAAATCTTCAATTTTATCAGAAAATGTTTATAATTTCACTTTCAATCAACTTAGAAATATTTTTATGCCTACCATTTTATCTGTATAATTTCCCATGATAATCTTCAATTTTAATGTTTTTCCATATATTTTTTCAATTTTATCAGAAATATTTTCCATGTAAATCTTCAATTTTATCAGAAAATGTTTATAATTCTACTTTCAATCAACTTAGGAATATTTTAATTCCCACCAATTTATCTGTATAAATTTCTTCAATTTTATCAGAGATATTTTCCATGTAAATCTTCAATTTTATCAGAAAATGTTTTTACTTCTACTTTCAATCAATTTAGGGATATTTTTATGCCTACCATTTTATCTGTATAATTTTTCATGAAATATTCAGTTTTAATGTGTTTTTCTATATATATCTTGAGTTTTTTCAGAAATATTTTCCTTGTAGATCTTCAATTTTATCAGAAAATGTTTATAATTCCACTTTCAAAAAATTTAGGAATATTTTTATGCCTACCATTTTATCTGTATAATTTTTCCATGAAATAGTCAATCTTAATGTGTTTTCCTATATATTTCTTCAATTTTATCAGAGATATTTTCTATGTATATTTACACAGTAGAATACTACTCAGCAATTAAAAACAATGAATTCATTAAATTCTTAGGTAAATGGGGAACAGGGGGAGGGAAGAGGGCTTATGGGACTTTCGGGGAGGGGCAGAACCGGGAAAGGGGAAATCATTTGGAATGTAAATAAAGAACATAGAAAAAAAAGAAATCCAAAAAAAAAAATAGGATACTGAGTTAAACAGAATTCTCAACAAAGGACTCTTGAATGGCTGAGAAGGACTTAAAGAAATATTCAACATTTTTAGTCATCAGGGAAATGCAAATCAAAACAACCCTGAGATTCCACCTCACACCAATCAGAATGGCTAAGATCTAAAACTCAAGCCACAGCACATCCTGGTGAGGATGTAGAGAAAGAGGAACACACCTCCATTGCTGGTGGTATTGCAAACTGGTACGAATCATTCTGGAAATCAATCTGGATGTTCTTCAGAAAATTGGAAATAGTTCTTCCTGAATGTCCAGCTACACCACTTCTGGGCATATATCCAAAAGCTGCCCCACCATACCACAAGGACATTTGCTCCACTATGTTCCTAGCAGCCTAATTTGTAACAGCCAGAAGATGGAAACAACCCAGATGTCCCTCAACAGATGAACAGATACAGAAAATGTGGTTAATTTATACAATGGAATACTATTCAGCTATTAAAAACAAGGCAAATGGATGGAACTAGAAAATATCACCCTGAGTAAGATAACTCAGACCCAAAAGGACATACATGGTATGTACTTACTGATTAGAGGGTATTAGCCAAAAAGTACAGAATACCTAGGATATAACCCACAGATCATAAGAAGTGTAACAAGTAGAAAGGCCCAAGTGAGTAGGCTTCAATTCTACCTAGAAGGGGAAAGGAAATAATCACAGGAGGCAGAAGGAGGGAGGAACCTGAGTGGTAGAGGGGAGTGGGAGAGGCAAAAAGGAACAAGATCACATATGGGGTAGGGGCGGGGCAGGCGAAAAGCCCAGAGGTCCAAGAGAATGAATGTAGATAAGCAGCATGGAGGGTTGGAGGTGGGGGAACCCTCTAGAAAGTACCATAGACCCAGGAGGTGAGAGACTCTAAGGACTCGATGGGGTGACCTTAACCAAAATGCCCAACATTTGGGAAAGAGAACTCGAAGAATCCACCTCCAGTAGATAGACAGGGCCTCAAGTGAAATGACAGGAATACTAACCCACAATCAAAATTTCTGACCCAGAACTTTTTCTGTCTAAAAGAACTGCAGAGACAAAAATGGAGAAGAGACTGAAGGAAACTGAAGAGACTGACCCAACTTGGGATTCATCTCAAAGGAGGGTATCAAGGCCTGACACTATTACTGATGCCATGATGTGCTAACAGACAGAGCCTGTCATGGCTGTCCTCTGAGAGGCCCTACCAGCAGCTGACTGAGATAGAAGCAGATACTTACAGACAACCACTGAACTGAAGTCAGGGATCCCTATGGTTGAATTAGGGGAAACATTGAAGAAGCTGAAGGAGAGGATGACCTCATAGGAAGACCAACAATTTCAACTTGCCTAGACCCCAGGGAGCTCCCAGAGACTGAACCACCAACCAGAAGCATACATAGGCTGGTCCAAGACTTCCGACACATATGTAGCAAAGGTCTGCCTGGTCAGGCCACAGTGGAGAAGATGTGTTTAATCCTTGAGAGACTTAAGTCCCCAGGGAAGGGGGAGGCCTGGTTGGAGGGGAGCACCCTCTAGGAGGTAAGGGGGAGGAGGAATGGAATGAGGAACTGTGGGAGGGGGCACTGAGGGGGAAGGCAATGACTGGAATGTAAATAAAAAAAAGTGGTTAGCATGCAAATTCCATCACTAGTTAGTTAGTATGGACGATTTTGTCTTTCATGATTGGAGCATGGGAAATTTTCATCACTCGTACTAGTTATTTCTCCAAAAGACCAATGTTGGCTATAACGGCATAGAGGGCAGGCACTACCTTAATCTCCCACACAGCAGTTTTTCCCAGGAGTCCTCCTGCCTTCCCAACTTGGAATGTTTCCACAGAGGACTGTCATGAATCTCTCCACACTTTCACTAGGCCAGATGACCCTCAGAGGCCCCTCTTTGCTCTTACCAGCCTAGGGCCAAGGGAAAGTGCACACATACCCTCCCCTGTCACGTCCCCAGAGGCTTCCCAGGTCTGATAGTCTGTGGGCTTGAGCTGCAGCTAGATGTTACTTGGAACAGGACCCAGACTTCAGCACAACTGACTTCCTGATGAAAGACTATACCATTCAAGTCACGAAACTCAGCATGTAGATAGCACTACCTGTTAAAACTGAAACAGAAACCTTAATCCATCCAAGTCCATAATTATGGGAAAGTCTCTAAATGTACTAACCTTGCTTTTTGGCTTCTGTAGTTCTGCTTTGGGCTAACTGTTCTTGTTAACTGAAGTATGTCAACCCAGGGCATAGTTTTTGTGCTTTAAAGTTCACCCTGCGAAAGGCTATTCTGGGATCTCAAATACCCAGTGTAGTCACCAGCTGGCTAATAAAGACTTTCTTTTGACTTAAACCCATATCTGAGCAGTTTTCTATGGTGAATACCCCACAACATTATTCTTCATTGATTACCTGCCTGCTGAGAGGACCCTGGGCTAAGCAAACAATTTCCACAACCAGTACAATTTCCTGCAGGAGAGAAAAGTACACAGCTTACTGGGTGGTGGAGCAGAAGGGGAGGGAGTGGTCATAACTGCTCATCCCTGGAAGAAGCTTAGTCATCTTTACTCCTATTGTGTTATCAGTGACCCATTCAATACTATTTGCATAGGACTGAAGCCTTCTAGAGGCTGAAATACTGAATTTGCCTTCTGTCAATTTTTTTCTGAAGCACATTGAAAATCTTGCTGCATTTGCTTTCCTGTGACCTAGACAAGGTATTATATCTGAGCTTTCTCTTTCTTTCAATGGTGTTAGCAGTTTACAGACTTGATTATATGCCAGCCTAATTCATTCAAGTCTATCAGCATCTTTCCTACCTCATAAAGGCGATGTCTCAGGCTGGGCTCAGCTGTACTAGTTCTGAACTCAGTGCTGAACAACCCTTCCTAAGTCTCCTGTCAACAGTCCTATCTGATCTAGTGAACTGGTCATCAAATGCCACATCACGCATGCCCAGTTCTGTCCTTCCTTTAAGATCCTTCAGTACCTTATATTCATGGGGACTTTGGTCAGCAATAAGCAAGTGTCCCTGACCTCTTTTATGAGCCAGTTCATAAGGGAGTGATTTCTCTCAGATTGCTTCAGATTATGCTGTCTTGGATTTAACAAGGAATGGAAAGTTCCACTACTGTTGCTTTTACATGCATGTGGCCCTTATTCCATCTACTCCATGTCCCACAACCTCATGAGCCAGGCTGTGAAACCCTTGCTTATTACTTATATAAAAGTATTTCTCAGAAGCTGTTGAGATGGCTCAGAGGTTCTTCCAGAGGGTCAGAGTTCAGTTCAGAGAATCTATTCTAGGAGTAAACAACTTCCTGAAATGAAGACTCTAGAGAACATGGATGCTTCCTTAGACCTCTTTGGACACCTACACACATGACACATATAGACACAGACATAAAGATAAAAGTAACTATTTTAATTTAAAGAATGAAGTATTTCCCAATTTAAACAGTTCAAAGGCAGAATATCACTGACTATCATAGTTACCTATATTAAGTCACTATTAAGGCCTTCATCTGCACGCCGTTTCACGGGTTCTTCCTCCAGGTATATTAAAGAGGCGACCTGAAAAGTTTCTCCTATCACTTCTACATATGCTGTCCCTCTTTACTGCCTGATTGTTCACATACATTCCATGTTTGTGGATCCCAGAAGCAGCCGCTTAGCACAGACCTGATTTGTATTCTCTATTTTAGTCCATCTTGCGTTTCATTCTGAGGTGCAGAGGCTTGTGCAGAGGACAAACCTGTTCCTTCATTGTAACTTCTGTACACAAAGTATTTCTGGATGGGCAGTTCATTTTCATCTTACTGGGCAGATTTTATTGTAGAGAGTAAAGGTCACATAACTGAGACCACAATCTGTTTATGATCTTATCCCATGTATGGTACTTGGAGGAATTTCAATATGCATTTGGGCAATTATATAGCAGTTTTCACTGAAAGACAACCTTTCATCGTGGAAAGAGGCTTCTAACAACTCAGGATTTCTAAGGGGAGATAAACACTGGATCCTGTGGGAAAACTCATTAAGCTCATAAAACAAGCATCTCAGAGGTTTCAGAATGTCCCCCAAACTGACTGGACTCACCAGGGTCCTCCCTTTCCAAGCAGATGTAAACAGTAAGGACTGTTGAGAGATACTCTCAGACAAGCCTAGCCACATAGAAGGTGTTTACTAACAGAGTCACTTGAATGATGCAGAAACACACTGGCGTGCTTGGAAAGTTCAGACCAACTGATAAACACACTCTAACTCTTTAAACTGCCTGAAGGCTGTTGAATGTGCTCCAGGTTCACAGCTTCCATGAGCTGTCCTCCATGCTGAGTTGGGTCTTTGCTGATGCAACTGTCTTTGAGTCATTTGTTCTCCTGCATGTAATGCCTCATCCATATTCCTGTAAATAACCCCAATAAATCTTACTGGCTTGGCAAGTGGGATTTTTGTGGTGTTCTTATGCCTGTCCATCCATCACCAGTTGTTCCCTATTGGTGGTGAGTAGACAATTGTTCACATATCCCAAGAACAGTGTCACATAATAGGTCATCCCCATACTCACAAGGTAGATCCATTCATCTACGAAGTATGCTGACACATATAAGCAGTAGATAGCCACTATGGTATTCTCCTTGTGGACACTCTACTTTAGACTCATGAGCCTTGTTTGCACATCTTTTCAGTCATAGCAAGGACAGTGCAGCTAGAAGGCATATCAGTCCATACCACAAGGGGAAAGACAACCATTAAAAAAAAAAGTCCCCCTGCAGATGCTCCACCTTCAGACTGCTTAGCTTTAATCATGTGTCTCATCGCACACAACAGAAACAAGAAAAAATGTTCTTTCCAAACTTACCTTCAGTTAGTTCCCTCATGTCCATGTTCCAGCACCACGTGCTACATGGGATGGAGAGATTAACAAATGTCTAAATACCTAGATAAGACACCATTGAAAAACCAAAGAAATAATTCTACCCAAGTCTAGTTAGGTGCACCAGTGAGTTTAAATGGGGTTACTTATAGGAGTATGCAGTGAAAAGTTATCTATAGGACTATGGGCTATACTCTGAAGAAAGTATCTCTCTTACAGTAACTGTTAACTGCTTAATAACCTCAAGAAGGGTCTGGGTCTCATCATATCTTTCATCATGATAGGATGTTGCTGAGATCAATCTTGCATGAGTCTTGGTAGTCATGGTTGTTGAGAATTCAAAGGATGGTAGCCATACCATGCCCAGAGCACAACCTTCTTGAGACTCAATTTAAGACCTATTTGAAAAATGTTATTTTTAGTGTGGACTCTCACACTAAAAGTATTCCATATGCAGAGACTAAAATAAATGTTTTAAACATGAGGTAGACTCCTTTAGGGAACTAATGCCAATTCAGGAAATTGGAGCCGTGCCTTTTGTACTTGATTCAGTGACTGCTATAATTTTGATATTAAATGTTCATGTGTGAAAGATTTGGTACTTCACTAGTACCACTATTTGGGGAGGTGGTGGCAACTTTAGAAGATGGGCCGTAGATGATGGTGTGCATGGTCTGAGCTCCCTCTGAGGGCCTTGTCTGTTCCATGGTGCTACTGGTGTACCTACAGCCAGGGACTGAGGCTGTGGTTTGTGCCGTTGCCAGAAACCCTGTGGAACGTATGATCCCTGCTCCTGCTGGAACAAGGAGTTACATTTGTTGTGATCTCTGTGACTGCAGATGCACAGTTGAGAGGGAGAGACATGGAAGGCTTCTGTGACAACTCTTACCCCTATTCCAGATGCCACTCCCCTCCCCCCCCAAATAACAGCCTAGATAGGAAAACAACAAAAAGAACTCTTTAAAAGTGATGTGGGGATGGTGAAGTGTATCTCTCTACAATTGATAACTTGTGATGGGCATATGGGAGGGGAAGGATCCAGTTCTACTAGAGGGTCAGGCCATTTGAGAGTTTGATCATGCTCCAATGAGTATAGAGATAACACAAATGTGATCAGGATGTGTCTTAGTTAGGGTTTTATTGCTATGAAGAGACACCATGACCAAGGCAACTCTTATAAAGGAAAACATTTCATCACGGCTGGCTTACAGTTTCAGAGGTGTAGCCCATATCATCATGGCAGGGAGCATAGCAGCCTGCAGACAAACCTGGTGCTGGAGGAGCCAACAGTTCTACAACTTGATCTGAGCCAGCCAGGAGAAGACTGTCACACTGGGCATCACTTGAGCTTAGGAGACCTCAAGCTTGGCCCCAAAAGTGACTCACTTCCTCCAATAAGGCCAGTTCAACAAGGTCACACCTCCTTAAAGTGCTACTCCCTATGGGTCAAACATTCAAACACAGGAGTTTATAGTACCATACCTATTCAAATCATCACAGTGTTCATGGTATGAAATTCCCAAAGAATCAATAAAAATGTCATGTTGGAAAGAAAGAGAGAGTAGGAGGAGGAGGACAAGGAGGAGGAGGAGAAGGAGGAAGAGGAGGAGGGGCTTACCTGGAAGAAGATCTGATTCTCTCTCTCTCTCTCTCTCTCTCTCTCTCTCTCTCTCTCTCTCTCTCTCTCTCTTTCTCTCTCTCTCTCTCTCTCATTTTAGACATCAGGAGAAGAGTAACTGCTCTGTCATACATTCCTGCTATCATGATGTCTGCCTTACAACAAACTATTTGTCCATGAACTAAAATCTCTAAAAACCCTGAGCCAAAGTAAAATCATCTCCCTTTCTTAACTATTCTTTGTATCATCTACAGGAGCAACCCAAAGCTGACTAACAAAACGATTTTAATATAAGTGTTTTTTTTTTTTTTTGGTTTTTCGAGACAGGGTTTCTCTGTGTAGCCTTGGCTGTCCTGGAACTCACTTTGTAGACCAGGCTGGCCTCGAACTCAGAAATCCTCCTGCCTCTGCCTCCCAAGTGCTGGGATTAAAGGCGTGCGCCACCATCGCCCGGCTACAAAACGATTTTAGATAAGCTATGAATAAAACAAAATAATACTAATGTTAGGTGGTGGTGGTACACGCCTTTAATCCCCGCACTCTGGAGACAAAGGTGGGTAGATCTCCGAGTTCAAGGTTAGCCTAGTCTACAGAGTGAGCTCCAGAATAGACAGGGCTATTCTGAGACAGAGAAACCCTGTCTCAGAAAAAGGAAGTTTGAAATACATAAAAAAGAGAAATAGTGCCTTTAAGAAGAGAAAATAAAGAGAAGTTAGCTAAGAGCTAAGACAAATGATTTTATGCAAATATCTTTGGGGGGGGAATGAAGAGGAGTGGTCATGTAAATTAAAGTAGATGTTCAAAATAAAAAGAGTAACTTTGAGATTCAAATAGGTCTTACTATAGAATTAAGAAGGTAACTAAGCCACTGTGTCAAACCCAAATTTCAAGCTGTGGTAGCACCAGTCATTGCTGGTTTCAACAACTGTAGGTTGCCCTTATTACTGTCACAATCTGAAACAAGTCTCAGCTTTCTCTGATCATTTGCATAGTCTCAACCTACCTGTGAAGCAGCAGGCTCTCTGCTGTCTGCCTAGGTCAATTCTCCCGTTTGTTCTAGTGTAGTTCTGATATCCTATTATTTATTTTCAAACTGGTTAGAATATGTCATGATCCTCAAAGCCAATGCCATATGAAGATATTGTGAGATGAAAAGTCCTGGGTTTCATATCATACTAAAGGACTAGGTGTTAAACGGATCCCCTGATAAGTAGACAGGGACAGAGAGGACATAAGTAGGTCATTAAGAGGGAGAGATGTGGGCTGGAGAGATGGCTCAGTGGTTAAGAGAACTGACTTCTCTTCCAGAGGTCCTGAGTTCAATTCTCAGCAACCACATGGTGGCTCACAACCATCTGTAATGGGATCTGATGCACGCTTTTGGTCTGTCTGAAGACAATGACAGTGTATGCATATGTATAAAGAAGTAATTCTTTAAAAAAAAAAAGAAAAGAAAAGGAGAGATGGCAGTCTTCTTCATTCTCCTTTGTCTCCTGACAAAGACCTGGCAGCTTTTCCCCCTGTAGACAGGGCCCTTGCTGATGAGCTGGTTCAACCAGCTCAAGGCTGCATCAGAATATTTACCCAACAGAAGTGGACTAATCAGAAGTCCTGTCTTTCTTCAAACTTATCAACCTCTCCTGAAGCAGACCCTTCAAAGACTTTAAAAGCTTAAGTCCTCAAGGAGACAGCAGGATTCCCCTTCCCAGGAGCCCCCTCTTCTCTGAGACTTCCCTCTCCATGGTGTCCATGGTATGTGTGGCCTCGCCCAGCGATGAGTCTTTCTTTAGCTGCTCTGGCTGCCCCTGTCTGCTGTGTTTATAATTTTTCTTCTGCTACCTGACATGCTGGAGACTTTTTTCTCTTTGTTTCCTTAACTGGCAGAGACAATAAACCCAATCAAGACCCCTAGGCAGTAACACTGTGACTCAATAATATTGTTCTGCTTAGGATTGCTTAGGAATGCACAGGACCTGAAAGAACGTTCTCTGCATTTCTAGTTAATGTTTTTCAGTCCCCATCTGGCTACATCATTGCTTCTTGTTTCTGAATTCTCTCTCTTTCTGAATTTTTTACTTCCTCTACCTTCCCATAACTCCTTTTCCTTTTATAAAATAGACTCTTACTTCCCCCTGGGAAGTCAACGCCTCTCTGATGCCGGAACAGCGCACTAGGCCAAAAATGTTCTTGTGCTGGATATTCACTTGTCCAATCAGAAAACTTTGTTTGTTTTTGAGACAGGGTTTTTCTGTGTAGCCCTGACTGTTCTGGAATTTACTCTGTACACCAGGCTAGACTCTAACTCAGAGATCTATTCTCCTCTGCCTCCTGATTGCTGGGATTAAAATTGTGCACCACCACAGCCAACTGAGCAGATACATTTCACACACACTTAAGATGGAGAATCTTCTGTCAAATCTGTTTTGGGGCCTGCTTTTGTCATTTAAATTTTTGTTCTATTTTCTGTACCACTACATTTTTTTTTAAAAAATGTATCTTTAACAACTGTATATTTTACCTTTTAAGGAATGCTTCATGCTTTATTGACCTAATTTCAGAATGTCAGACACTAAAACTATTTCAAATATTCTATTAGGATGCTGCAAGGATTATTTTTTCAATAATTATATAAAATGTTATTTTTTGGTGTATTATTTCTATTAAGAAAGTAAAATTTAGGACAAGTGGTGGTGGCTCAAACCTTTAATCCCAGCCCTTAGGAGACAGAGGCAGGTGGTTCTCTGTGAGTTTGAGGCCCATCTGGTCTATAGAGTGAGTTTCAGGACACCTAGGGCTACACAGAGAAACCTTGTCTGAAAAATGAAAGTGAGGATCAAACTCTTATATTTGTGGTATTTGAGATCATAGAACTCTTTAAAAGATTTTTGTTTAAAGATGGAGCACCAGCATCCCCTTGGCGACCTCTACTCCGGGGATCGACTGCGCTGAGCCTCCAGGTACGCAGGGACTCCCCAATATGATATCGCTTGGGACACAGCCTGTTGGGCTTTCATCTGTGCCCAAGAGCGGGGCAGCTCTGTGATTGTCTGGGTGCCAGCTCTGCTCAGGGCCATCTGCCCTGTAGAGTGATCTGCATTGAGAGGGTGCACAGTGCACTCCACTATCTTTGCTCCAGCAACAGGGCAATTGGGACCTCTAGGCACAGGGATAATCAAGCATAATATCGCTTGGGACTCAACCAGCTTGAATGCTCCCTGCTCCCAAGAGCTGGGCAGTTCTATGGTCAACTGCTGTGGGATATCTGCCCTGCAGAGGAACTCACACTGGGAGAGAGCGCACCCCAACAGGGAGGGAGCAAACCAGCCTCCCCTGGGTGACCTCTGCTCTAGGAATTGACTACCCTGAGCCTTCACATGTGCAGGGATTCCCCAATATAACATCACTTGGGGCAAGGCACATCAGGGCTACAAAGTCACTCAGGAGCAGGGCAGCCCCCCAGCAATCAGTGCCAGGGGAATCCCGGCAATCCGGGGGGGGGGGCAGAAATAGCCTTGCAGGCTCAAAGGAGGTTCAACCAACAGCCAGTGACATCAGGACCAACTAACACCAGAGGTAACCAGATGGCAAAAGGCAAACGTAGGAACATTACTAACAGAAATCAAGACAATATGGTACCATTCGAACCCAACACTCCAACAGCAGCAAGTCCTGGTAACTCCATCACACCAGAAAGGCAAGATCTGGATTTAAAACCACTTCTCATGATGCTATTAGAGGATTTCAAGAAGGACACAAATAAATCTCATAAAGAAATACAGGAGAACATGAATCAACGGGTAGAAGCCCTTACAAAGGAAACACAAAAATCACTTAGAGAAATGCAGGAGAATATGGGTCAACTGATGGAGGCCCATAAGAAGGCAACACAAAAATCGCTTAAAGAAATGAATCAACAGGTAGATGCCCTTACAAAAGAAACACAAAAATCGCTTAAAGAAATGCAGGAGAATATGGGTCAACAGATGGAGGCACATAAGGAGGTAACACAAAAATCACTTAAAGAAATGAATCAAAGGGTAGATGCCTTTACAAAGGAAACACGAGAATCACTTAAAGAAATGCAGGAGACTATGGATCAACAGATGGAAGCCCATAAGGAGTAAACACAAAAATTGCTTAAAGAAATACAGGAGAACTTGGGTCAACAGGCAGAAATCCTGAAAGAGGAAATAAAAATATATCTTAAAGAAATACAGGAAAACACAAACAAACAAGCGAAAGATCTGAGCAAATCCATCCAGGATCTAAAAAAGGAAGTAGAAACAACTAAGAAATCACAAAAGGAGACAACCTTGGAGATAGAAAACCTTGGGAAGAAATCAGGAGTCATAGATGCAAACATCAACAATAGAATATGAGAGATGGAAGAAAGAATCTCAGGTGCTGAAGATACCATAGAAAGCATCGATTCAACAGTCAAAGAAAATGTAAAATGCAAAAAAACATGTAACTCAAAACATCCAGGAAATCCAGGACACCATGAGTAGACCAAACCTAAGGATTATAGGTATAGATGAGAGTGAGGATTTGCAACTTAAAGGTCCAGTAAATATCTTCAACAAAATTATGGAGGAAAACTTCCCTAACCTAAGGAGAGAGATGCCGGTGAACATACAAGAAGCCTACAGAACTCCAAACAGACTGGACCAGAAAAGAAATACCTCCAGTCACAATAATCAAAACACCAAATGTACTAAACAAAGAAAGAATATTAAAAGCAGTAAGAGAAAAAGGCAAAGTAACGTATAAAGGAAGACTGATCCTAACACACCAAACTTCTCACCAGAGACTAGGAAAGCCAGAAGATCCTGGGCAGATCTCATGCAGACTCTAAGAGAATACAAATGCCAGCCTAGACTACTATACCCAGCAAAACTCTCAATCACCATAGATGGAGAGACCAAGATAATCCATGATAAAACCAAATTTACACAATATCTTTCCACAAACCCAGCCCTAAAAAGGATAATAGGTGGAAACCGCCAATACAAGGAGAGAAACTACATGCTGGACAAAACGAGATAGTAACCTTCTTGCATCAAACGCAAAAGTAGATAACCACTCAAACATAAAGATAGCGTCAAGAATAGCAGGTGGCAATAATCACTGTTCCTTAATCTCTCTTAATATCAATGGTCTCAATTCCCAAATAAAGAGACATAGACTAATAGACTGGACACGTAAACAGGACCCAGCACTTTGCTGCGTGCAGGAAATGTACCTCAGTGTCAAAGATAAACACTACCTCAGAGTAAAAGACTGGAAAACAATTTTACAAGCAAATGGTCCCAGGAAAAGAGCCGGAGTAGCCATCCTAATAACAGATAAAATTGACTTTCAGCCTAAAGTCATGAAAAAGACACAGAAGAACACTACATACTGGTCAAAGGAAAAATCCACCAAGAAGTAATCTCAATTCTGAATATCTATGCTCCAAATGCAAGGGCACCCTCATTCATAAAAGAAACTTTACTAAAGCTCAAAGCACACATCGCACCTCACACAATAATAGTGGGTGACTTCAACATGCCGCTTTCTGAAATGGATTGTTCAGGAAAGAGGAAATTAAACAGGGACACAGTGAAACTAATTGAAGCCTTGGATCAAATGGAACTAACAGATATATATAGAACATTTCATTCTAAAGAAAAAGAATATACCTTCTTCTCAGCACATCATGGTACCTTCTCCAAAATTGACCATATAATTGGTCACAAAACAGATCTCAACAGATATAAGAAGATCAAACTAATCCCATGCCTCCTATCAGATCACTATGGAATAAGGGTGGTCTTCAATAACAAGAAAAACAACAGAAAGCCCACATACATGTGGAAGCTGAACAATGTTCTACTCAATGATACCTTGCTCAAGGAGGAAATAAAGAAAGAAATCAAAGACTTTTTAAAATTTAATGAAAATGAAGGCACAACATACCCTAATTATTGGGATACAATGAAAGCAGTGCTAAGAGGAAAACTCATAGCCCTGAGTGCCTCCAAAAAGAAATGGGAGGCCGGGCGGTGGTGGCGCATGCCTTTAATCCCAGCACTTGGGAGGCAGAGGCATGAGGATTTCTGAGTTCGAGGCCAGCCTGGTCTACAAAGTGAGTTCCAGGACAGCCAGGGCTACACAGAGAAACCCTGTCTCGAAAAACCAAAAAAATAAATAAATAAAGAAAGAAAGAAAGAAAAGAAATGGGAGAGAACATACACTAGCAGCTTAATGGCACACCTGAAAGCCCTAGAACAAAAAGAAGCAAATACACCCAAGAGGAGTAGAAGGCAGGAAATCATCAAACACGGGGCTGAAATCAATAAAGTAGAAACAAATAAAACCATACAAAGAATCAACAAAACTAGGAGTTGGTTCTTTGAGAAAATCAACAAGATAGATAAACCCTTAGCCAGACTAGCCAGAGGGCATAGACACAGTATTCAAATTAACAAAATCAGAAACGAAAAGGGAGAGATAACAACAGAAACTGAGGAAATTCAAAAAATCATCAGCTCCTACTACAAAAGCCTATATTAAACACAAGTAGAAAATCTTGAGGAAATGGACAATTTCCTAGACAGATACCAAGTACGAAAATTAAATCAGGATCAAGTAGACCATCTAAACCGTCCTATAACCCCTGAAGAAAGAGAAGTGGTCATTGGAAGTCTTCCAACCAAAAAAAGCACAGGTCCAGACGGTTTTAGTGCAGAATTCTAACTGTCCTTCAAAGAAGATCTAACACCAATACCCTTCAAACTATTCCACAAAATAGAAACAGAAGGAACACTACCCAACTCGTTCTATGAAGTCATAATTACGCTAATACCAAAATCATACAAAGATCCGACAAAGAAAGAGAATCTCAGGCCAATCTCTCTTATGAATATCGATGCAAAAATACTCAATAAAATTCTTGCCAACCGAATCCAAGAACACATCAAAACGATCATTCACCACGATCAAGTAGGCTTCATCCCAGGGATGCAGGGATGGTTCAATATAAGGAAGTCCATCAATGTAATCCATTACATAAACAATCTCAAAAGAAAAAAAAAACACATGGTCATTTGATTAGATGCTGAGAAAGCATTTGACAAAATTCAGCATCCTTTCATGTTAAAGGTCTTGGAAAAATCAGGAATTCAAGGCCCATATCTAAACATAGTAAAAGAAATTTATAGCAAACCGGTAGCCAACATCAATCTAAATGGAGAGAAACTTGAAGCAATCCCACTAAAATCAGGGATTAGACAAGGCTGCCCTCTCTCTCCATATCTTTTCAATATAGTACTTGAAGTTCTAGCTAAAGCAATTACACAACAAAAGGAGGTCAAAGGGATACAAATTGGAAAGGAAGAAGTCAAACTATCACTATTTGCAGACAATATGATAGTATACTTAAGTTACCCAAAGAACTCCACCAGAGAACTCCTACAGCTGATAAACAACTTCAGCAAAGTGACCGGATATAAAATTAACTCCAAGAAATCAGTAGCCTTCCTGTACTCAAAGGATAAGCAGGCTGGGAAAGAAATAAGAGAAATGACACCCTTCATGATAGCCACAAACAATATAAAGTATCTTACTGTGACTCTAACCAAACAAGTGAAAGTTCTGTTTGACAAGAACTTCAAGTCTCTGAAGAAAGAAATTGAAGAAGACCTCAAAATATGGAAAAATCATCTGTGCTCATGAATTGGCAGGATTAATATATTAAAAATGACTATCTTACCAATAGCAATATACAAATTCAATGCAATCCCCATCAAAATCCCAACACAATTCTTCATAGAGTTAAAAAGAGCAATTCAAAAATTCATCTGGAATAACAGAACACCCAGGATAGCTAAAACTATTCTCAAAAGTAAAAGAACTTCTGGGGGAATCAGTATCCTGGACCTCAAGTTGTACTACAGAGCAATAGTGTTAAAAACTGCATGGTATTGGTACAGTGACAGGCATGTAGATCAATGGAACAGAATTGAAGACCCAGAAATGAATCCACACTCCTATGGTCACTTGATCTTTGACAAAGGAGCTAAAACCATCCAGTGGAAAAAAGATAGCCTTTTCAACAAATGGTGCTGGCTCAGCTGGAGGTCAACATGCAGAAGAATGCAAATTTGACCCATTCTTATCTCCTTGCACTAAGCTCAATTCCAAGTGGATCAAGGACCTCCACATAAAACCAGACACACTGAAACTAATAGAAAGGAAACTAGGGAAGAAACTTGAACACATGGGCACAGGGGAGAATTTCCTGAACAGAACTCCAATAGCTTATGCTCTAAGATCAAGAATTGACAAATGGGACCTCATAAAATTACAAAGTTTCTGTAAGGCAAAGGACGCTGTCAAAAGGACAAAGCGGCAACCAACAAACTGGGAAAAGATCTTTACCAACCCTACACCTGACAGAGGGCTAATATCCAATATATACAAAGAACTCAAGAATTTAGACTCCAGAGAGCCAAATAACCCTATTAAAAAATGGGGTACAGACCTAAACAAAGAGTTCTCACATGAAGAATATCTAACGGCTGAGAAGCCCCTAAAGAAATGTTCAACATCCTTATTCATTAGGGAAATGCAAATCAAAACAACCCTGAGATTCCATCTCACACCAGTCAGAATGGCTAAGATCAAAAACACAGGAGACAGCAGTTGTTGGCAAGGATGTGGAGAAAGACGAATATTCCTCCACAGCTGGTGGGATTGCAAGCTGGTACAACCACTCTGGAAAGCATTCTGGCGGTTCCTCAGAAAACTTGGCATGACACTCCCAGAGGATCCTCCTAAACCACTCCTGAGCATATACCCAGAGGCTTCCCCAGCATGCAATAAGGACATATACGCCACTATGTTCATAGCAGCCTTATTTGTAATAGCCAGAAGTTGGTAAGAACCCAGATGTCCCTCAACGGAGGAATGGATTCAGAAGATGTGGTATATTACACAATGGAATACTACTCTGCAATTAAAAACAATGAATTCACAAAATTCCTAGGCAAATGGTCAGAACTTGAAAATATCATCCTTAGTGAGGTAACCCAATCGCAAAAGAACACACATGGTACGCGGTCACTGATAAGGGGATATTAACCCAGAATCTCGGAATACCCAAGATGCAATTCACATATCAATAGATTTCCAAGAAGATGGAAGGAGAGACTCCTGGTCCTGGAAAGACTGGATGTAGGGGAATACCAGGACAGAGATGCGAAAGGGGGTTGAATGGGGAACAAAGGGAAGGAAGGGGGCTTATGGGACTTTCAGGGAGGGAGGAAATGGGAAAGGGGAAATCATTTGGAATGTAAATAAAAAATATAGAAAATAATAAAAAAGATTATTGATTCTATGCATATGCATACACTGTCACTATCTTCAGACACATCAAAGAAGTCATCAGATCACGTTACAGATGGTTGTGAGCTACCATGTGGTTGCTGGGAATTGAACGCTGGTCCTTTGGAAGTCAGTGCTCTTAAGACCAAGACATCTCTCTAGCCCTTTTAAAAGATCTTAAAAGGCATTCATTTGTTTACTATAGTCTGTGTCAAATAAGTCAACAAGGTTTGTTTATATTTAGTTTCACATAACTGGGATAGTTCTATTGTGTTTTTCTGTATCATGCTTTTACCTAATTACTTCAATATCAGCATATGGAAATTAGCTTCATTTTCTTTAGATCTGTGCTTATTACACTGAATAAATTACCTAACAGTTCCCATGTGTTGACTTGGTTAGCCTTTTTTTATTGTCCAAATAATGACATGAAAATAATAGATAATAAATGTGATAAACTGTTAATTGTTTAACAAAAATATCTCCCCCGGGGCTGAAGAGATGGCTCAGTGGGTTAGAGCACCTGACAGCTCTTCCAGAGGTCCTGAGTTCAAATCCCAGCACCCACATGGTGGCTCACAACCATCTGTAAAGTGATCTGACACCCTCTTCTGGTGTGTCTGAGGACAGTTATAGTGGACTTACATAAAATAAATAAATCTTTGGAAAAAAAAAAGAAAACAAACAAACAAACAAACAAAACCTTGACCGTTTAAAAAAAATATATATCTCCCCCAAATTACCAGATTCAATTAGGCTCAGTAGTTTTGTTTTATATATTTACTTAATCGTGTGTGTGTGTGTGTGTTTGTGTGTACTTGCAAGTCCATACACACATGCCCTTCCTTCCTTATGGAACCATCAATCTTTTTTACTCTTTAGACAGGCATTTGGGACTCCCTAGAATTGCCTGGCATGTAGAAAATGCTCAATAAACATTTGCTGAAAAAAAAATGAGTTGTAAAATGGTACCAAGATTCTGTAATTTTGGGAAGCAAACACCTGGTTAAATACTCAGAGATGACTTATTTAAGTGTTCAATTACACAAGAGAAAGTGAAAAGCAGAAAATAAGCCCAAAATGTGATTCAAAATGTGTTAGGAAATGCAAGGAATATCAGCTTCTAAAGGGGTGACAGGGTTTTACTCGGAGTTTGTAATACTTGTCAACTACCTCCTTTTCTCAACAGGCTTTTCTCCACGATTCATTTGTGTGTATCTCTCTATGATAGTCTGCATGTATGCCACAAAGGGCTAAATGGATTTTGTTTTTAAAGTTGCATTGGGCCTGGGGATGGAGATAAGTGTTAGACTTACCTAGAATACGTAAGGTTCTGGATTTGATCTCCACAACTGGAAATAAAAATTGTTTTGGTTTTGTTTTTTCGTTTTGTTTGTTTGTTTTTGTTTTTTCGAGACAGGGTTTCTCTGTATAGTCCTGGATGTCTTGGAACTCATTCTGTAGACCAGGCTGGCCTAGAACTAAGTAATCTGCCTGCCTCTGCCTCCCAAGTGCTGGGATTAAAGGCTTGCGTCATCACTGCCCGGTGGAAAAAAGTATTTGTAATGTTAATCTTACTTTGGGGGACTTATTGTTCAGATTGAGCTGCCATAAAAAAAAAAAAGAAAACAGATTGTAGAGTTTACAAAATACATTGTATTTTCTCACAGTTCTGGAGGTAGAAGCACCAAGATAAAGGTAGCTGGTTCTGAGACAGGTGGAAGCTCTCTTCCTGACTTGAAGGTTGTCACAGTTATCTAACTATAAGTAGCATCCCTCCCAAGCTTGATGAGAGAGTAAGCTAATTAGTACCTCATGCCTCTTCTTAAAGGAATGCTAATTGAAGCCAGAGAGATGGCTGAAAAGACACTGAGCAAGAAGCCTGAGGACCTCACTTTGATCCCCAGAGACAACTGACTCTTGTAATTGATACCTACACATATGCATGCACACAAACTCCCCACTACCCACACACATGCAGTCACTCACATACACACATGCATGCACACACATGTGCAGACATATGCAGGCGCGCGCGTGCGCACACACACACACACACACACATTCTGTTCAATTAGGACTCCACCTTTATTATCTCATCAATTCATCACACCCTAAGTGCCCTTCCTTTAAATACATACAGCATGGGGTTGAGGCAATTTGGAGGAGAGAAGATTATTCAGTCACAGCTACATTAGCTCGTTCTTCTTTATACAAAAGAAAAACCTATTTTTAATGGTGTCCTGGAGAAATTTTAAGGAGCTATTGTGTTAGGTTTTCCAATGCAGGCCAACATTCGTCAAACCACGAAATATAAGAACCTCTACTAAACAAATGAATATTCAATCAAAACCTGCATTTACATGAAATGTATTATTACTGTCACTTGGATCATATGCACGTCAAACAAGATTAAGTACCTTTATTTTTTTAAAAAAAAAACTGGACCTCATTTTGTTACTTTCTGGTTTTTAATGGGCTTTATTTTTTATTTTTTGACAAGGTCTCATGTAGTCCAACTGGCCTTGAACTCTTTCTGTTGCTGAAGATGACCTTAAACTCCTAATTAACCTGCCTCCACCACTCTACTACTGAGATTATAAGCACAGGACACAATTTTTTTTTAATGTCAAGATAATATAGGTGCTTTCAGAACTGTATCTGGGTGGGTTATATATAAACAAATGTTATATCTCCTTGACTAGCATTACAATTTTTTAGCTTAATTCACAAATCCATCCCCCATTATTCACTTCTCTTATCCTCAGAGAAGGGGAACTCCCCCTTGGGTACCAACCCATCCAGGGACATCCAGGACATCCAAGCAGGACTAAGGGTATCCTTTCCCACTGAGGTCCAACAAGGCAGTTCAGCTAGAGAAAGGGGATCCACTGGCATGCAACAGAATCAGAGACAACCCCAACTCCAGTTTACAAGTATTTCTAAAGATTTTGAGAATACAATAAAGCCAACAAATAACCAACAGGAATGTTAACCAGATTGAGGACATTTATATGGAGACACTATCAAACAGGCCAAGTGGTTAATAAAAATACATCAAATTTGTGAGAAAAAAAACCCTACTGTTTATAAAGTTAAATACTTCATAAAGAAAAATATTTCTTCCTAACAATTCATGTAAGCAAGGTGTGCTGGCACATGTCTAGAATCATAGCATTTTGCTATCTTAAACAGAAAGAATGCTGTGAGTTCAAGGTCAGCCACAGTTAGACTGTATATTGGTCAGAACTCTCTAAAGAAACAGAACTGAATAGAATGAATGTATATTAAAGTAGGATTTATTAGATTAGCTTACACAATATGGTGTGGGTTGTCCAACAATGTATATCTTCATACTGGAAAGGCTAAGAACATGGTAGTTGATCGATCCACTAGGTTTAGAGCCTCAGCAATTTGAATCTGGTGCCAAAGGCTATAAGGGTTCCTCTAAGTCCACTGTTCATCAGTCTACGTCGAAGGGCTCAAGAATCTAGGTTCAAATACCTGTAAATAGCAGCACCACCAGCAGATTATGTAAAATCACCAGCATGATACAAAGGGAAACAAGCAAAATCCAAATGCTTTTTCTTAGGTTTTCCTGATATCTGGACCACTCACTTTAGGTTATACTTCAATGAACCTAATTCACAGGCATTCACAGCGGCTAAACCAATCAAAATGATCCCTCAGATGTGTGCCCTGTAGGCTTATATTTTTAAAACCTATTTTTTTAAAAAATGTATGTGAGTACACTGACTCTGACTTCAGACACAGCAGAAGAGGGTATCTGATCCAATTTCAGATGGTTGTGACCCACCATGTGATTGCTGGGAATTGAACTCAGGACCTCTGGAAGAGTCCAGGGCTCTTAATCTCTGAGCCATCTCTCCAGTCCTAAAGCTTACTTTTAATAAGGTGTTTAAAATGCTTTAACCTCCCTTCTAGCCCACCACATACCAGAGGTGGTGGAAAGGAAAGGTTAATAGGGCAAAGAAGGTTGTGGACCTGTTTAGAAATAGTTCTTTGGAGCAAAATCCAATCTGTGTTATCAGGATGTCAGGAGTGTAGTTCATACAAATCAGCAGCTGCAGCTCAATCCACTCACAAACACCATTCATGAACCAGCAATGGCAGGTTGATCCAGAAGAAACCTTGAGACTGTCAACCAGGGCAAGATGCCACAGGAATACTACCAGACGTTCTTTGGTGTGTTTTTGTCTATGAAGTCATGACAAGCTCTGACCAGCAGCAAGTGGCAAGGTGAACAAATACCACACGGTGTTGTCCTCTGTTTGTTGGGTTATATTTATAACCTTTTAAAACATCACATGTTTGCTCAAGTATCTGCTCTTGCTAAACATCACATGCCCTGTTCCCAAGCTGCTTTTTGAAAAACACCACTTGTCTGTCCTTAGCAAAAATATCCTTTCACATATTTGCTTCAGCAGAAACATTCCCACATAAGACAGTTTCTAGAAAAACATCACATGACACAACTGAGTCTCCAAAGAAAACAGAAATTTTTACTTCAGTGTCCACTGGCTTGTTTCATAAGTGATCCTAAATCCTGTATATGTGACATTCAATGTATCTTATCATACATAGTAAGTTCCAGGCCAGTCAACTACAGTATAGTGAAATTGTTCCATAAACAAACAAAAATCTCTTTTAATTATAAGATTTAAACACAAATTTCTCAGAGAAACTTGAGACTGAAGTGTTCCTGACAGATACCCTTCATGCCAACAGTATTGTCACAATGCTTAATTACATACAAAATTGACAATTTAGTTGTTTTTTGGTTTTGTTTTGTTTTTGACATAATGTCTTATGATGTAACCCAGTTTGGCTTTGAAGTTGCTGTGCATCCAAAGCTGATCTTGACCTGTCTTCCCTCTCATAACCTGGAATTACAGGTGTATGCCACCACATTGGACTAGCACTCAGGTTCTTAGAAGATCACTGACAATTAAGACACTATGGTGTTATTGTATTGAAATTTTGTCCTTCTAAGAAGGCAAAACAATTTTTAGCCAAATCAATGTGTTATCTTAGTTACTTAGCTATGACCATTTATCCTCTTATTACAATGAAAAATATCTGGAAGAAACAATTTAATGGGGAAAAGGATTATAGTGTATATATAAACATATACATATATATGTATTTATGAACATAAATGTAGTATACAGACAGAATATATATTGTATATATATGTGTGTTTATATGTGTATATGAGTATGTACACATATATACACATAGATAGATAGATAGATAGATAGATAGATAGATAGATAGATAGATAGATAGATAGACAGACAGATGTCTACAGGATTATAACTGTCTTCTGGAGAATTAATGAAATCTCCTGGAGATGAAGGTAAATCTATTTGTTCTAGACTTCATAGAGTTTGAGTCTCAAAGATTTTTCAGTCCAACAAGCTCATTGCAATTTCAGAGCATGGATGTAATAAAACAGTAGTCAAATGTCATCTTTATTGTTAAATCTAAGCCTTATTTTCTTGAGCCCAGTTATGACCCTCAAGATGCCTTAATATGCATTTCCAAAAGACTGAGAAAGCGCTTAGGCCTGTTATGGCTTCCTAGAAGTTTTATATAAAGCACAAAGATCATACAATGAGAATTCAACATGGAGCTGTAAGGCAAGTGTGTAAACATTTTAATGAGTTAAAAATATGACCACACCGCAGCTCATTACACTTTCCTTTTTGATTTGGTGATACTTACTTCCCAAGTCTCCTTCAAACAGAAAAAAAAAAAAACAAAACCCACTCAAGAATATGAAAGATGTATGTGATGAGCAATTACTGTATATTCTGCATATCTCATTTGTCACAAATACCCTATCCCATTATCACTGATTTTAAAACTAATTAGATAAATGAGGTGCAATTATATTTCTTGAGCTTAACTAACATCACCACTCAGAGGTTGTAGATTCAATATAATTTTACCAATATTTCCATCATAAAGATAAAGATAAAAGATAAAAGTCTGCAAAGGAGAACATAATTTTATACCCCGCAACAGGCTAGGGAAGGCAGTTATAGAGTTTGCAATAACATAATATAAATATGCGTATACTTCACATTTCATAAGTCACTAAAATTATACTACTCAGGTAGACTTCAGAAGTTCCTATTAAACTTTTTTTCCAATTATAGCAACTCATGAATGACTATCCTTAACTTTTCCTTATTTTCATAACAAGAAATGTCATTTGTAGCTGCAATAGATCACTCTATAATGCCCCTAATCAATTATACCTTCCTGCACTGATTATGGCTATGTGTGTGACATTGTCACGCCTTATATCAAGATACTGGCTTTATTCTTCTGCTACTTAAATGTACTCCTGTGACTTATAATAAACAAAAGAAAATAGCACATGTGACCTCGTACATGGTGTAGAGCATTAGATTTAAGAGGCTAGTCAGTATCTGTTAATCGACCTCCTGGGACCCCATCTCAAATTTGGAGGGAGAAGTTAGGATAGCCATGTCATCTGATAGCGTACCCTTCACTGAGCCAATAGCCATATGCTGAATGCACCTGCAGCTGAGACTGCAAAGCTAACTACTGGCCCTCAAGACTGTGAGTAGTAATACATTATCATTTTAATCTACTATGTTTTAGGATAGTCAATTCTTACAAAGCAATCTATAAACATAATCTGCTACTAAAAGTTCCAAGTAACAGATGGCTTCAATGGAAATTGCTATCAAAAGTAAAGTGCAAACAAATATAAATGTTACCAAACTGGTACTTTTGTAACAAAATCTATAATATATGGAACACTGGTTATAGTAGGAAGCAGCCAATAGTGTAAGGAATGGAGAACAGATAGTAACACCAGGAGATCAGTGGGAAAAATTGCTACAGAGACTAGAGATAAGATGGCCAGTAAACTAACTATTGCTTGTGGTAACTTGGAAAATAGAAAATGTATCAGATAAACTTGCTGATTTTACTAAAATAACTTCCATGAAGAATAGTAAAGGTAGTAATTTGCTTCTTTTTAGTGGCAGTTGATAAAGTATTGTAAGAGAAAAAGTTGCCTTTTCTTTCTTTTTCTTTTTTTTTTTAAGATTTAATTATTTTATTCATGAGTACACTGTCACTGTCTTCAGACACACCAGAAGAGGGCATCAGATCCCATTACAGATGGTTGTGAGCTACCATGTGGTTGCTGGGAATTGAACTTAGGACCTCTGGAAGAGCAGTCGGTGCTCTTAACCACTGAGCCATCTCTCCAGCCCAAAAGTTGCCTTTTCTATTGGTGTCCACAAATTGCCAAAATTAGAGCAGCTTAAATAATACAGATTTGTTACTTTAAGTGAAAGTCCCACTTGGCTCTGTTCCCTGACTAACTCATATCTTAGTAATCCAGTTTATTCCAGTCTAAGTTCCTCTACTGGTTAGTTACCTGTCATCAGGTTTATCCAATTTTCCTCTATATCTGGAGGAATCTCTTGTGCTTATTTCCCAGAATTCCTCTCCCCCTCCTAGAACTTATTTCCTAGTTCAGCTCTATTTCCTACTTCAGCTCATTAGCTATAAGCTTTTTTATTGACAGGTGATATGTCCATAAAGTAAATAATAGATTCTCTCTCCTGTCACAGGAAATATTAAAAAATGAAACTGCCAACTCTCCTCGCTCCTGCATCTCTCATCTGGCCAACTCCCCAACGGGGCCAGACCAACAGTCTTTCCAGAGTTCGATTGTTGTGTTCCTAGCTCTGGCTTGCTTGTCCCTGGAGTGGCTAGTTCCTTCTCTGCCATAAACCCCAGAGGTCCCACGTTCCACTAAACAAGTAAATCAAAACTCTTGAAGCATATGAATAACCAATCAGATTTACATATCAAAAAATTCTCAATTTACAAGATGCCAATACAATAATTTCAGAACCAATTAATAATGATAAAAGCTTTATGCCAATTATTCTAACCTTATGATATCATAACTACCTGTTATATCTAAGGTCACACTGGTTCAGATTCTTCCTCCTGTCTGTCTTCCTCCATCTTGGCCTTTTCCTTTCTCCCTGAGATGCTCTCTGTCTCTGAAACTCTTAGCTCTGCCTCCCCTTTCCCTGTCCAATCATAGGCCTCCTGCTGCCCTAATATTTTAGTGTGATTGAACAAGAAAAATTCTGTCACATATGGGACCCACATTAGACAGAATTTGAGTATCCTGTGGATACTTGTCTTGCTTACTTTTCTATTCTTTTTTTTTTGTTGTTTTTTGTTTTTTGGTTTTTTTGGTTTTTCGAGACAGGGTTTCTCTGTATAGCCTTGGCTATCCTGGAACTCACTCTGTAGACCAGGCTGGCCTCGAACTCAGAAATTCACCTGCCTCTGCCTCCCAAGTGCTGGGATTAAAGGCGTGCGCCACCACCGCCCGGCTTCTGAAACCTTTTTTTTTTTTTTTTTTTTTGGTTTTTCGAGACAGGGTTTCTCTGTGTAGCCCTGGCTGTCCTGGAACTCACTTTGTAGACCAGACTGGCCTCGAACTCAGAAATCCTCCTGCCTCTGCCTCCCAAGTGCTGGGATTAAAGGCTTGTGCTCCACCACTGCCAGGCTTACTTTTCTATTCTTATGATAAAATATCACAACAGAAGCAACTTAAGGATAAAGAGTTAATTTTTGTTTAGAGTTCTGGGATATGTCATGTAAGGAAAGCCATGAGAGTGGGCATGAAAGGCATGATATCAGAAGAAGACTAGACAAGTTACTTCCCTCAGAAGGCAAAGACTAAGAATTGAGGATGTACTATAAAGTTAGACCTACAGTGGTGAGCAATAACCATTCCCCAGCTTGATTATTGCCCTGCTTTGAAATTTCCTCTGCCAAGCAGAATAGTCCCTTATGCCTGAACATTAAACCTCCCTCTGGTTCTCATGACAGGTCAGCAGGAATAGCCTACATCATTTCTTAAAAGAGTCTTTGTTGCTGTCTGAAACCTCAGGAAACACCCTTCTACTATTTACAGCATTTAGGTAGCATTTAGGGCTTTCAAATTCCAATGAGAATAGCCCATTAAACTCTGTTGACTTCATTTAAGGACTTTTTCTTCTTAGCCTGAAGTTCCAAAGTCTACCTTATTTCTCCTGCAAACAAGGTCCAAAGCCTAAAAACCATATATTCAGGTTTATCACAACAATGATCCCACTTTAAATAATATATTTTGGACTGAGATACTTTCCTCATTCTTGTGACAAATTGCCCGACAAGAAGCAACTTAAAGGAGAGAGTGGTTACTTTGTTACATGTCAAGGGGATACAGTCTATCAGGATAGGGAAAGTCCAGCAACAGGTACAGGAGGCTACAATGTAACTACATTGCATTGGAGTCAGGAAGCAGAGGGTGTGGGGTCCCTAAAGGCATCATGACCAGAAAGTAGCATAAAGATCCATGAAGAGGCAAGAAAGAGAAATCAGTTCAGCCTGGGTTAGCCAGGCTGGATTAAACTTTTGGAGTCAGTGTCAGGAGATTAATTGCCAGCATATTTTAACAGTACAATATGAGGGGAAACTGTTTTCCTGATGTAATGCAATTCCTGGCGCACAAGGAGGCACAATTACATTGAAATTCAGCCCAAAGTATGTGTCATTTTTTCCAAGAAGATGGTTTCTAGAGATAGGTTACATGTATTGGCTTAATGGCTCAGGGAAGGATCTGGCCTGCTCTCTGTCAAACTGATAACACAAGGGTCATTTGAACTATTAGCCACCTCTAGTCCATGGGAATGCTTGGGGGAGCTCATAGCTATACAGAAAATGGAAGAGTCATTTAGACTACTTGACACTTTTGGACCTGTTTGTGGAAGCTTGCTATGGTCTGGCTCTATGCATAACACAAATCACCAGGCTGTTATTCACCTCCAATTCCCAGCCTTCAGGATGGGAAAAAAAAAAACAAAAAAACAAAACAGTTTATACAGCCTTTCCTTTCAAAGGACAATCCTGCATGCTTAATATTCCTGGTTTCCCTGGTGATGTGTGCATGCAAGGATCTCTTCTTGCTTCCAACAAGAAGGTGAACAGGAAATAGAATGAGTTTATAAAACATCAAGTTCCACCCCTAGTGACTCATTCTTCCAACAAGGCGCCACCTTCTAAATATGCAACAACATTCTCAAAAAACACCACCAGCTGGGAACCAGGATTTAAGCTTATAGAGGATATTTTACATTCAATGAAATTATATAAATATGGACTTAAAGAGACAGTATCAAATGTAAAGAGGCCTTTGTGATTCCAACTCTCTTTTGGCAGAAGGGAGGCTGAAAAAGCTACTCAGCTGTCAACAGGAGCCATATCTTACAGAAAGCATGGATTCAGTGGGAGGCCAAGAGTGAGGGGATGCAGTAGACAGATAATGGAATACCAAAACATGCAGAATTGTATCACAATGGCAGCGAATCCTGTACTGTTATATGCAAGTGACCAGTAACTTGTTCCCCAGTACATTTCAGAATTCTGTTCTATCCAAGGGGCTGAACGTGTGGAATCATATCAAAGCGTTCTGTATGGACCTGGATTTGGAAAGTAGATTTGGGTAATTTCCTTAGTTCATTTTTTGTTGCTATAACAGAGTACCACTGGAAAACTGGTGCCAAACAAACAAACTAACAAAAATAAAAAAAAAATCAACTTTTATATATTTATTTATTTTGAGGCTAGAAGTTGAGGGCCTGTGCATGGTGAAGATTATCTTGCTGGTGGGGACTTACAGAGGTCTAAGAAATGGCACAAAATATCAAATAGGTTACATGCAATAGACAGAGCTAAACTGCTTTCCATGGCAGATCCAATCTGGAGATGGCACTAACTCCTTAATTCATAAGTGGATTCTTGCATAACGTCTTCAGTGTTCCACTGTTCCCACTTCTATACCTTGAAAAGGCGACTAATGAATTCTCCATGTTAGTTTCTTTAACGACTTTCAAAACATAATATGGGCACATTAAAATTTCATAAGTTGGAATCTAATTGTCTTTTCATAAAGCGGGACACAGACCATTGTAAAAAAAAGGGTAAACAGTCATATAACTATACAATGACTTTCAACAATCCTGCCTTCTTATGTTCCACGTCCCTTTGTGATGTGATTTCTGGTCTGTCCACCAAGAAAGAGTGCCTATTCCTCCACTGGCCTGGTAACTTTGAAGAGGAAGGGAGATCACTAGTTGTCCAACCAAGAGCCAATGCATGTTGTAAAAGTGACAGCGTTTGAAACTCTGCCCTTTTACTTTGGCTTCCTCTTGGAGTAGAGCTTTAATACTAGCAGACACACGAGAATTGCGAGGCAATGTCCAACCACCCCAGATGTCCCAGCTGAAACCAGCTATAAGCAAAATTTCCAGCAAAGCTTAGCTGGCTAAGTTGATGCAAGTCTGACCAAATAGTCACCCAATCAACCTACAGACAACCATGAACAACCAGTCACATTGTGTACAGCAACTGGTTTTGGATGTGGTTTGTTATATAGCAAATAACTAGGGTGGCAGGCTAGTTACATTATATGTCACATTGCTCGTGTGAACAAAACCTTTTATTACAACTGATATATTAGCTTTTCTTGTGAATAAATATGTCACCTGTCATAAAAACGAAATATTATGAATTTTCGAGTGCTACTTAGCTTTACTGAGTAACCATAAGCTTGTTATCTTGAAACTAGAATGAAGTGATGCTCATTTAAGAGTTTTTTTTTGTCTGATTTGGTATTACTGTAAATGCAACCTCCATAGATCTACTAACTTTTACAGTGAAAAAGTAAATGCCATTAACTTCAAATAAGTTCTAAGTTGAATGGGGAAGTCATATCACAAAGTAAAGAAAAATAAACTTCTGGATTGATTTATGTTGAAGTAAAAGCGGAAAAATTCTTCAAATGTATCACTCTATAGGTACAACTATAGTTGTGGAGACACATTGCAACAATAAAAACATGTTGTTAAGTTGAATGGCAATACTGTCATCTTCATTAAAAAGTTATGAAAGGCCGCAAGGATGGCTCAACATTTAAGAGCCCATACTTCTCTTACAATGGATCCAAGTTCTATTTCCTGCCAGGCAGATCGCAGCTACCAGTAAATCCAGCTCCAGGGGACCCAATGCTTCTAACCTCTGTGGGCACTTGCCTGCATCTATGCACATATGCCCATGCAGTACAGGATTTTTTTATTTTAATCATGAAATGATCTAGGCACAGTGGTATACACTTGTAGTCTCAGGGGTACTTTAAAAGCAGAGACATGTGACAGAAGGACTGCATGATCCCAAGATGTCTCAGCCAGCTTATACAATACAGAGGACACCCCCCACTCTTACCCTAAGGCAGGATCTCATCACATAGTCCATGCTGACCTGAAACTTGTTACACAGTCGAGTTTGGCCTCGAACTTCTTTCTGTTCCTGCTCCCTCCATCTCCTAAGTGTTGAGATTACAACAGTGTAGCACCTCACTCAGTTTAGGTGGTACCGTGGAGTGAACCCAGGACCTTGTGCACTGTGAATAAGCACTCTATCAACTAAGCTATATCCCAAGATTTGCTCTAGACTTTTTCATGCTGAAGACTTTTATTAAGACTCTAGGATTATACAGTATTTGTTTATTCAATCATTTCCTTATTTGTCTGGCAAATAGAAAATGCTTATTAATGTGCTATATAATGTGTTATGTTAGACATTGGAGATATATTGTGAATAAAAGACATATGGCTGCTCTCTCCTCAAGGACTAGCTATCATAGTACCAGGGGGCTGCTATACAAGATGCCAAATGAGGAGAAACAATGAATAGTACCTACCCAGAAGTGACATCTAGGAACCACAAGAAGACTGGCACAGTAAGGGGTTCCAAAAGGTGCAATTGTGGTGCTCATATCTTGGTGGTATGCTTTTGCGTGTAGTTCCTACTACCTCACTTTAAGCTCCAGGTGGACAGCAGTACCAGCCCCTGACCGGAGAATATTTGATCCACCGATGAAAACACAGACACACACGTAGCTCAATTTCAACCTGCCTGATTGGCTCAATTCCTGGATGCTTTTAATCTCCTGTGGCTAGTGTGCCCTTCCCTTAGCTCAGCACCTCTCAATCTACCCTTAGCTTACTGTCCCACTTACCTTCTCCTTGTTCAACAACCCAAAACCCAGCTTAGTTTCATTTCTAATCTCCCGCCTGGGGAAGCGGCCTATGGTCGTTCCGCCCTAGATCTCACACAGTAAAGTTTTTCTCCCTCTGAAGTATGGAGAAATCCCCCTTCCTCTTCCTCTTAGTGTACCTGCAGGTACTCAGAAATCCTGCCTCTTTCCTTCCACCCAGCAATTGGCCCCTGGCATCTTTATTGATCAATCAAGAACCAATTGGGGAATAGGACCTTAGAAGATCAGAACCACCTCCTACAGTAAGCATTAGAAATATGACTGGAGTTAAGGCCCACTTAACAACAAGGAGATAAAGCCTGCTATTGTAAACCTAATCAACTACTTTCAGCTAGTGAGGTCATGGATCTCAGTGGGGAACATGCCAGCTCTACTTTTTAGAACAGTCTCATTCCAAACTTTATTCTAAATACTAATCCTTATACCCACAGATAAATGGAATTCTCATCCCTCATCAAAGAAGCTTCTCTTTGTAGGAGACAGAGTCCATCACAGAAAACCACAAATGGTCAAAATATAGGGAACAAACAGGTAGTGGTGTGAGCAGCCCTGAGGGCTACAGCTCCACCTATATGCAACACAACCTCTGAACCCCAGGCTCAGGGACTATGGTTGTTTGCATAGGGATGGCTCCCATAGACTCGTGTTTGAATGCTTGGCTCATAGGGAGTTGCACTATTAGGAGGGGGTAAGGCCTTGTTGAAAGAAGTGTCACTGGGCAGGGTGGACTTTGAGGTCTCTTATGCTCAAGTTCTGCCCAATGTGGAAGCTAGTCTCCTTTTGCTATCTGCAGATCAAGATGCAAAACTCTTAGCTCCTTCTCCAGCATCATGTCTGCCTGCATGCTGCTGCCATACTTCTCACCATGATGATAATGGATTGAACTGCTGAAACCGTAAGCCAGCCCCAATTAAATGTTTTCCTGTATTAGAGTTGCCTTGGTCATGGTGTGTCTTCACAGTAATAGACACGGTAACTAAGACTGGGAACATATCAGAATAGGGGGTAGGGAAATTGTAGGACCCAGAGGACCAGTGAAATTGTATCTCTTAGAAACAACCCATGATCCCTCAACAATACGTCTGTCTAAACAAGATGCAAACAATGACAGCAGTAATAGACATACTAAATCGGAAGGGGGAAATCCCAAAGGGCCCTATTCCTGGACGAAGAAACTGTAGTCAATGCCGAGAGGGAGAATTAGTCTTCCCTAGGGGTGAGCCACTAACTGTTTATATAGTACCGGTTGATAGGCCCTGAAATCGTGTACATACAAACAACAACAGACTCAGCTAGTTGCATTTATATATTTTTGCACATATATGCAATAATAATAATCAAATAAAAAGCGGCCATGACTCTGAAAGGGAGTGGGGGGAGTGTGTGGGAGGGCTTGGAGGAGGAAAGTAAAGGGGGAATAAAGTGACCTCATCTGTCAATTGGAGATAGAGAGTAGGGTGATAATGCAAGTGTAAATATACTGTTAAAATGGAGTTGGGAGTGGCATGACAGAACATGAGATTTACTGTCAGCCTTGCCTCATTACAAACAAATACAGGAGGCAAATACCTTATTTAGCTTATTCCCGCAATTCAAATACAAGGTATTAGTTGTCCTTTAATGAGGACTGCAGATGGCAATGGGAAAATCAACTGTGGGAGTAACTGTCTCTCATCACACAGGAAGCAAAGTGTGGTGACCTAAGGGTTATAAGTCAGTAATGAAATTTCTTTTAAGGGTGTACACCTTTGATGACCCAAAGGCTCCTCCTCTTAACCCTTGAAGCACCTCCCAATACTGTTTCTGTGGAGAACCAGTCTTTTCCATACAAGCCTTTGTAGGACAATCCAAACCATAACTAGGGTAAAAACAGGGTTCTGTGGATTAGTTTTGTAATTTTCTTCAACTCAGTGGTCATTAGTCTATAACTGTGAGGTACCGGTACTCATTTTTCAAGGGATAAGCTCCCTCCGCCCCCGGGAGTGG
The DNA here is from genome assembly GCA_036184795.1 of Tokudaia tokunoshimensis. NCBI lineage: Eukaryota > Metazoa > Chordata > Mammalia > Rodentia > Muridae > Tokudaia > Tokudaia tokunoshimensis. The sequence continues at coordinate 2,855,777 of BTHU01000005.1, forward strand.
TATATCTTAAGCTTTCAAATCTGAGGCTACTGGAGACCCATCTAAGTCCTCAGGGGGATCACACCATAATAAGATCCTTATATTGCATTGTATCTTCCTGTTATTGACCCTCCAAAGATGCTGCATGAAAGAAAACATTGTTCATTATCTTCCCTTAGGGTTTCCAGTTGGTACTTTATAGATTTAGGAAGAAAGAGTATGTCTTCAGAGAGCAACTCCAGGATCCTAAATGTGATTTGAGTAGTTTCAAATGTCTGAAGTTTAGACAGACTGAGATGTAAGGGGCAACTACCAGTCTCCTGGTCAGCTGTTTCACTGTGGGACCTTTCAGTCACCTTGAGCATGAAGACCACACCCTAGAACTTGGGGACATGTGGGAAGGTGAGTAAATAATTCTCCCCAAGTCACTCAGAAGAACCACAGCAGGAAAACTATTATTCCGAGTGCTTTTTTATTTGGATGTGTTCTAAACTTTGGTTTGTTTTTGTTGTTTATAATGTAAATCGCGTTGGAATCAAATGGCAAAACATTAAAAAAGTAACAAAGTAAATAAAAAATAAGACAATAAGTCTGTTGCATATTTAAAACATTTAAAAAACTGTCTCTCTCTTTGCGCGCGCGCACGTGCGTGTGTGTGTGTGTGTGTGTGTGTGTGTGTGTGTGTGTGTGTGTCTGTCTGTCTGTCTGTCTGTCTGTCTCGGTGTAGGCCAGATGAAAACATTGGGTTCCATTTACTGGAGTTACAGGTGGTTTGTGAGCCACCAAATGTGGGTGCTGAGAACTGGCTTTTGTGTCTAAGCAAGATCCGTGAGCACCTTAATTAGTGAGCTATCTCTTCAGTCCAATAACCTTTTTGTAAAAATCTATTGTAGGAAAAAGATTTAATTGCCTTACCTTATACAAAAGCCTCATTATTGTAAAAACTAAAATGACAGCCTATTTTGTAAAACGGAAGTTGTAAAAATTAACACTTATGCTTAAAGTACCAAAAATCAAATGTCACCACTCTTATTGCTAAAAAAAAAAAAAAAAAAAAAAAAATCAAGGAAAAGAAGAAAGCCCAAAGCGTATGAACCAACATTTCTTAGACAACAGATACTCAACTATGATTCATAACAAAGAAGAAACCTTTCAGAAGAAAATGATAACCCAAGAAATAAGTTTTCTTCACCCAGCTGCAAAGTTTACCAGACGAGTTAGACTCTCCTACTTCCTGGAGGAGCTGAACTTGATTGCTCTAGTTTTCCCTGTAATCAAGTACAGGCCTTTCAGGGCCTTTCAAAGCTGCTCTTTATCCTCCGTTCCCTTAGTTTAAAACATTCCTCACCCTCTCCTTCCCTTTGCCCCTCCTCTTGCTTACTTGATCTCTTCCCCTCCCCCACTTCCTAATCAGTCCTCCCGTCCCCCCCTTTTCTAGACTGGCTGGATTTCCCTCCACACTTCTTCCCTTCCTCCTCCTCCTCCTCCTCCTCCCGGGCTCTTTCTTTCCTCTCCAGTCCCCTCCCCCAGCATGCCTCCCGGCGTGCTTCCCTTCCCCCCGCCTCGCGGTCCCGCACCCTCCCCTCCCCCGCCTCCTGCCTTGTGACACATCCTGGGCCCTCCCGGAGGCCGTAGCAGCGGCGCGGCGGCCTTGCTGGCCACCACCTCCTCCCCAGCCGCAACCCAGCTCAACCCGCGGCCCGCCGCGCTGTCGTCGCCGCAGTCATGGCTGCTGACGGGGTGGACGAACGTTCGCCTCTGCTGTCAGCATCCCATTCGGGAAATGTCACTCCCACAGCCCCGCCGTACTTGCAAGAGAGCAGCCCAAGAGGTAAGGCCGGCATAGACCTTTCTGCTTCTCACAGAAAGGTCTGGAAGGAGGAATGCCGGGGAGCTCTAGCGCGGAGGCGGAGGAGAGCTTCTCCCCTGGGCTGGGGGAAAAGGATGCTGACTGTTGCCTTCCCAGGCGGTGCCTGCCTACCCGAAAGCCTCTCTGCAGGGCTTCGCTGCTGCTGCTTGTGGTGTGGAGAGTGTGTGCTTGAACTCTTCTTTCCCAGCTTCAGGATCTGACATGGATTTCCCCAAGCTCCGTGCTGCTGTTTCCCAAGCAGCCCCTAAGTGCAGCTGGGCGGTGGTGCAGATCCTTCAGTCATTCACAAGTGCTTTCGGTTGCTGAAAAACATGGGGTACTGCTCACCCTGGAATCTGTCCTTGAGAGGACTTCAGCAGGAAACATCTTAGTCTCTTACACTCAGCCCCCCGAGTGCAAGCAGGGAAGTGCCTAACCAGAAGCAGCAGAGTTAGTTAATCGATATCCCTAATATGTCCGAAATTCTTAAGCTACGGGCGTTATTCCTGCCTGTAAGCAGTGTGTTTCATAGCTTCAGGCGTGAATGGAGAACCTTCAGTTAGAAAGGAAGGAGGAATTTTTTAACTGCATGTCTGGGTGAGGTTGAAATTAACTTCTAAAAAGTTACCCAAGTTTATGCTGTATATATTTTTAGGTTTGTTTTCAGTGTAGAATTAAAAAAGGGATTTGGAAAAATGGTGTGGTGAAGGAAAAGAAGTCTGTTTACCAAAGGATTCGATTTATTCAGGATCTGTCTTTGTTCAGAGTCTTTGGGAGTGTTTACTACGGAAGTCTGGAAGGCAAGCCTTACAGAGATCATTAAATATGGCACGTGCAAACGTACCTTACTTCATCTTGCTCTTTTGGCTGAATGTGAATGACGTTTAAAACCCAAGGAGGCCAAAGTTAGTAGTGCTTTGGGAATATAAACAGGTCACATGTCTTGTAACACAACTTATTCTAAGTTCATGTTTGAAATGGGGGAAGGGGGGAACCCTACAACAGGTTGAAGTTGTCTGGTATTTAACATTTCTTTTTAACATTTTGTAACTAGAAAATCAACATTCTGGATCTCAATCTATAAACAGAAGCAGAACAAAGGAAAACTATGGTTAGCTGGGAGTAATTCAGAGTGATTGACAGCCTGAGAGGAAAGGGGCAAAGTCCAAGGGAACAGATACACAGAAAACCTATGAGTTACACTTGTTGTCCGAAATCACAGGGACACCAAGTCGGGGAATTTCCCTTAGTAGTCATTCGATATTAATATCGTACTATCTAATCCATATTCACTGATTCCTGAATGACTTTCAGTTTTATTAATTTTTGTCTACGGAATAAAATATTTGATGATTTATTAAGGAGCTGAGTTTGGACTGAAGTCATGCCTTTACCTTCTTTTAAGGCAATTTGTGCTTACAACAAAATATGGACCTGCATAGACCTAATTGTTCTCTATAGATTTCCTTAATTTGATCAGATTCCTCAAACTACAAAGGAAGTGGTATTTCCAATCAAGCACTGAAAAGAATTCATTTCACTCTAAAGATCTCTTAACAACCACTTTTAAGGGAGTGTTTAACTCCTTTGGCCTTACAGTAAAATAATTTTTTTCAGAACCGATGGAGATATTTAAAACACTAATATCATATGGGGTAGTACCTGTGAAGCAAGAAACAGTCATTTTATTTGCACGATGACAGTATTTTTTCTTGATTAATAACAATTATTTGAGTAATGCACACGATATAAATCTTGAGCACTGTCCCATGCATTCATTCAGGAACTTTATGGGCTCCCAGAGTATGCCCCACGCTACTCTGCTCTGAGTAAGGCTGACCAAAACTGTGTCTTCTTGGAGCTCATAGAGTGGATAGAAAGAATGAAGAAGGACCAGAGAGATAGCTCAGTGGTTGAGAGCAGTGACTGCTCTTCCAGAAGTCCTGAATTCAATTCCCAGCAACCACATGGTGGTTCACAACCATTTATAATGGGATCTGATGCCCTCTTCTGGTGTGTCTGAAGACAGTGACAGTGTACTCATATACATAAAATAAATACATTAAAAAATAAAGAAAGAATGAAGAAATTCTTGACTAACTCAGTTCAGATGCTTTTGTTTTGTTTTGTTTTTTCGAGACAGGGTTTCTCTGTGTAGCCCTGGCTGTCCTGGAACTCACTCTGTAGACCAGGCTGGACTTGAACTCAGAGATCTGCCTGCCTCTGCCTCAGGAGTGCTGGGATTAAAGGTATTTGACACCATTCTCTGGCAGTTCAGATTTTAAGACTTCTGTTATCATCAGATTCTGTTAATAGCTAAAAATAATAAACTTCTTAGTTGGAATCCAGTGACTAGAACTTGAATACACATTTTGATGGTAAATTTTAGTTTATGATACCACTTACATTTATTCAAACTGTGTGTGTGTGTGTGTGTGTGTGTTGTGTGTGTGTTTGTGTATGCAAGTGCCACAGGTACACAATCTTGTGTCTCTTGTCATTCTCTACTTCAGTTTTTGAGACAGACTCTCTCAGTGAACCTGGAACTAATTTATTAAGCAATTCTAGATGACCAACAAAACCCACAAGTCCTCTGGCCTGTGACTCCTCATGACTGGGGTTCTAGCGTGCACTACCACACCCAGCCTCCTACATGTGTCCTATGGATCCAGATTCATGTCCTCATGCTTTTGTAGTAAACACGTTACCAACTTGACTGTCTTCCCATCCTAATTTCTCAGATGTTTAGTAGGTTAAAAAGAGGAGGAGAAGGAGGAGGAAAAACAGAAGGAAGAAGAGGAAGAGGAAGAAGAGGAGGAGGAGAAGGCTTAACAACACTATTTTCTAATCCATTGCTTCATGACACCTTTCTTTTTAAACACGTATTTTTTATGTGTATGTATGTGTACCATGTGTGTGCAGATAGTTGAGGATGCTGGCCGAGGGCATTGGATTCCATGGCACTGGATTTCCGGTTGATTGTTAGCCTCCCATTGTGGGTGCTGGTAACCAAACTTGGGGTCCTTTGTAAGAGCAGTGTGTGCTCTTAACCACTGAGCCACCGCATCGGCTCCTCTTTGTGTCACTTTCCAAGGATTGTGAATTATAATTCCTATCTCCTGAGTAGAAATAGTGCATTTTGGGTTATTTCAGGGTAGGCTATTAATAATATAGTAGAGAGCATTTATCATTGGACATTAGGTATTGCCCAGGAAGAATTCCATGTAGTCTTTTGTGATGGTTTGAATATGCTTGGCCCAGGGAGTGCCACTGTTGAGAGATGTGACTTTGTTGGAGTAGGTTTGGCCTTGTGGGTGTGGACTTTAATACCCTTGTCCTAGCTGCCTGCAAATTACTACTCTGCTAGCAGCCTTTGGATGAAGATGTAGAACTCTCAACTCCTCCTGCACCATGCCTGCCTGGATGCTGCCATGCTCTTGCCTTGATGATAATGGACTGAACCTCTGAACCTGTAAGCCAGCCCCCATTAAATGTCCTTATAAGAGTTGCCTTGGTCATGGTGCCTGTTCACAGCAGTAAAACCCTAACTAAGACATCCTTGAAACTATCTACTCGAGTTGAGTTTCTGAATAGAATGTGGGTTGTCTCCAGTGTCAATACTGGGTGGCTACAGAGTGTTGGTTTTCTCCTGACTACAATGCTCTCGTATATAAGCCAGTTTGTGTTAAGGCACAGCAATTAAAATAAAAAACAGATATTAGTTTCATTTGAAATGGAAGTGTGTGTGTGTGTGTGGGGGGGGGAAGTACCACAAACTTGAATAGTTTGGATAGATTAGTTGGTTCCCTTACAGATCTACTAATATTTGAGACAATATATGGCAGAATGATAGGACATTTACATTTGCATCCCACTTTGCTTTTCTTTCAATGTAATAAAATACTATGACCAAATGAAATTTGTGAGGAAAGAGTTTGTTCCAGCTTGGGAAGCCAGGCAGGGCTCGAGGTAGGAATCTGTGGGCAGGATCTAAAGCAGAGCGGTGGAGCGCTGCTGCTTCATGGCTTGCTCGGCTTGCTTCCTTGTGCAACCCAGACCCACCTGTCGAAAGGCAGAACCACTGCCCGAAGTGGGCTGATACTTCCCATACTGACTATTAACTAAGAAAGTGTTCCACAGTCATGCCCACAGGCCAGTCTTGGGGATACAATTCCTCAGCTGAGGTTCCCTCTGCCCAGGCAACTACACTTTGTATCAACTTGGCAATAACTAATAGCTCATTTTACAAAATCTGTAGGATATATGTTTTGAATTCCAGGCGTCCAAGTGCACACAGTATTGACAACGGGAATATGCTTATATTCTTTCGTATAATTCAGTAAGGGAGATACTATGTTACAAACAGAGAGGCAGGTCTTCTAGGCTTGTTTTTTTTTCGTTCATTCTTTAACTAATCCTGGCATTTTAGCCAAACTCTGATAGGAAAGGAAAAACAGACTAGTTTCCTTTTATCTTATGATATAATGGAGATGAGTTGCACAATTATTCACAGAAACACAAAATGCAAAGGGGACAAGGACCATATCTGAAACATGTCTAGTGCCTTGACCACATCCATTGATTTAACCTGGTTAAGGGAGACGGGAAAGGCTTTCCTGAACGTTGATTGGAGTCTAAAGGTGGAACAGGAGTTATCCAGATGAAAAGAGTACCACATTGACATTGTATGCAAAGCAAGTAGTATGAAAAAACAAAAATTAAAAAGCAAAACCCACAAAAAAATGGGGAATGGTGAATGCAGGGGTCGGGGGAGGGAGTTCAGTGTTGCCAAAGTAGAAAGAGATGTAGGGCACATGCTACAAAATGAGAGTAGAGAGGTAGGTGTGTTGATATTCTCCATAGACTTTCTTGCCTCATAATAACTTTGTTTTCAGACATTAACTATAGAGCCTTCCATGAGGCTGACTCCATGACTTGATTTAGACCTCCAGAATAAGTAGAAGATGTGCTGAGTGAGTTTAGATGTTAATCGTTTTTTTTCTTTGAACATTATTGAAGAGCAATTTGGAAAAAGTTACTTGTCTGTAAGAAATGGGATCGTTGGATATAGTCATGCTTAGAGAAAGTCAAAACCAACTGTTCAGAAAGTCCACAAAAAAGAAAGTTGTCTAACCAACCTGCTGACATGTCAATGTCTTGGATACACCACACAAACGAGTCTTCAAATCATACTAGCTAAAGCCAAACTATTACTATGTCTACACAAGAGACTGTAAGTAACAACAACCCAATCTGATGCCGAACAACTCACAGAATTGTCAACACTAATCTTAACTTTTTTGTTTACGATACTGTAGTTTTGAGTGATTTGTTCTCCTGCACCAAGGGACCCTACAATGAATATGAGTTGATTCTAGAGCATTTATGGGCTATACGAAGGATATTTTGTTTAAACCAAAAACTAGTGTGTCAGGTAACTATTTTAAACCACTCTATAGAAAAGATGAATTCGATGGTTGACCAGAGTACATAGGGACAACTGTCTTACTGAACTGCAGTAATAATTCAGGCGAATTTGATTAATTATGCTGGTTGTTTGAATTCAGGTTATAGTTAGAGATAAAAGCCAAGGGATGAAGTTTGGGAGGGAGACTAAAGCTAAGCATTGTAGCATATACTTATAATTCCAGCTACTCAGGAGAACTGCAGTTTGGGGGCTAAGTCAGTTTAACAAGACCCTGTCTCAAAATAATTTAAAAAATAACAACCGTGAAAAAACTGACGGAGATCAAACCCAGTGGTAGAGGATTTGACTAGAAGACAAGAGCCATGGACTTAGTTCCCAGCACTGCCAAATCCAAAGCAAATCAAAGAGAAAGAACCGAACTTGTTGATGGATGGGTACTGGGAATGAGAGGATGATGGCGAAGATCTCCAAGAATTCTGCTTATGCAACTTTATGGTTTATTTGACTGCACTAAAACAGAGAGCACCAGAAAAGGAGCAAGTTTCGGAGAAGATAGATCCCAAACTTAGCTTTAGTTATGAGGCATTTCATGTGCTTCTAAATATCCAAAAAGAAATGACATGAATTGATCTGCAGGATCTATAAGCCTAGAACTAAGAAGCCTGACTTGAAAACCAGAATGTGCTATTTGTGCACTGACCAGAGCTAAACACATGCATATTGATTCAGAGCTCATCAGGGCCCCAGGAGTGTTCGAGAGCAAATGCCCCCCACCCATGATGCATGTCTCTATGATGAAGTGTCATGGTGGAAAAAAAATTCCAATTGCTTGAATGTTTATTGCTTTAGTTGGCAGCATGCAAGGTGTAAAAATGAGACATACTGAAGTCTCATGTAGTGGTCAGCTTCATTCAGAGGGTCAGGCAATTTATCCTCTGAGGGTTAAGAAGAATCACATGAATACTGTGTTCAACTACAAGGACCAGCCATATGTGGCATATGAATAACAATAGCTGAAGTAAACTCAGTCCTATCAACTATACCTTGGAAGAAGGGCACAGTTCCAAGAACATTCAAATTCAAAGTACATTCTAAGAACAATTCAGTGTTTTGTTTTTGTTTTTTTTTTTTTAAGAGACTGAGGTCACAAGACTCTTGTTTCTTGGAATTTCCTCGCAAGCATGCAAAATTGCCCTTGCAGGACTCCATTTTGGACTGTGTTCCAATATGTACCTCTTTTTTTATTTTTACATTTATTTTTATTTATTCATTTTGTTTTTTCTAGATAAGATGTCTCTGTATATCCTAGGCTGTTCTGGAACTCATTGTTTAGAAGAGATTGGCCTCAAACTCCAAGATCTGCCTGTCTCTGCCTTCAATGTGCTGGGTTTAAATGCATGTACCACCACTGCCCACACCTAACCCCTTTTATTTTTTAAATGCAGGATATTGAGAGTGTCTTGGTTTGAGATGTTCTAGATAAATCTAGATGTCATTTGATGCATTAGTATCCTATATACAAATTATATTATTACAACAGTGAAAGCATTGTGTGTAATACTCTGCCAACAAGAACAGAGATCCGGACTATGTCTATTAGTTACATTATTGTATTGACCAGAAAAATCTAGAGAATAGCTTGAAAGAGACCCATATGATTTGTAGTTCTAATATCTTGTAGAATATACGTCCATATTTAACCTTTAATAGGAAAACCCATGTTATGTCCTACACAAATGGATTCAAACTCCAAGGAAAAGTTAAATACAGTGCTTTCTCCAGAAGAATGGATGAGTCTCTTATGGTCCCAAGGTTCACTCATATACATAGAGTCATCAAGAAAGTAACTGCTCCTGAGGTGCATAGGGCCTAACTTTGGGCCTAGGTGGGCAGACTTGCCTTCTGATTATATGGTCTATCTTTCTCTTTGTCCTTTTACTGGAAGTTCCCTATTTTTCTGGTGACTTCCACTATCTCCTTGCTTTCAGCCTGTGTTTGTGCTGGCCCATGGCTGAAGGAACTGAAGAGAAATCTGTAATGTTTCAGTGGCTCCATCTGCAATGGCAGATGCATATCCCTTCCCAATTTTTTTCTTGAGAAGTAAAAGTTGGGCAAGTTAATACATCAGCTTGGTTATTTACCTCTGAAATAAAACTAGGGAATTTAGAGTATGCACGACTATGAGTCTATTTCTGGAAATAATCTTATAACCTATATTTAAGTGTTTATGAATTAACCATAATAGATGAATGAAAACATCCAGATCCACTTGTTGGGCCGGGCAATCTCTCTGCATACTTGAAGAACCGAGATTGGTTATCTGTTGATAGGAAGAAATGATGTAGATGCAAGGACCTATTCTGAATGCTTGTGCACACACACACACACACACACACACAGACACACACACACGCACCCTAGTGAACTTTGTTTAAATTTTTGTGTTATTTGCTAAAGACTCTGAGATCCACTGGAAGTCACATTGTCATGATATGCAAGAAATGTCTTGGCACTCTAGGATCATGAACATGCATGCTCTTGATAAATATGAAAACTTGATTTCTATGTTGTTATAATTCAATTCAGTTAAGGGGTATCTTTCAATTGTTTCTTAAGTCAAACTTCATTTCATTGAGACCACATCTTCATTAAGGACAAAGTATAGGGGCTGGAGAGACTGCTCAGTGGTCAAGAGCACTGACTGCCTTTACAGAGGTCCTGAGTTCAATTTTCAGCAACCACATGGTGGCTCACAACCATCTGTTATGGGCTCTGATGTCCTCTTCTGATGTGTCTGAAGACAGCTACAGTGTACTATATACATTAAATGAAGAAGAAAAATAGGATGAAGTATATTTGCATCTGGCACTCCAGAGGCATGCCAAGCACTTCCTGTCAGAATCCTTTTCCGGTATTCCCTAAGCACTGGCCTTCAAAGTTCTTTTATTCTGTTTTATAATTCTCACATTTCACTCAGGTTTTTTTCCCCCAGCTCCTTTAAAATGTTAAATCAAGGCTCACTCCACCCCTGTTCTTTCAGCCTCCCTTTCAAATATTTGAGTGCCAATTATGCTAGTCATATGCTGAAGAACTTCCATTCATTTGAGCTGTGTACTCTAAGCACTCTAATTTCAGAATAATAAGCAAGGAACAACGATGTTTCAGATGGGTTATCAGGAAAGACATTTTAGAGGTAACAATCACAGAGTCCTGAAAAATGAGTCAGAATCAGTCATCAAAATTTTAGGGGAAAGAAGAGATTTCTAGGCAATGGGGTCAGGAAATATAATACCTGCAGTTTTACAGCTGGTATACCATAGGTAAGAGCATGGGGATTTAGGGAAGAATAGTTAGAAGAGGTTATAGGTGTGGACTGAGAGAGCCCAAGAGGCTTGGCAGGTCACCAGCCAGAGAGGGATTGCTTTATGATGGTAACGAGGAGCCATGGAGGGTTAGAGTAAAGTAAACCTTTATTTTTAAAAATTGTCCTGATTTGTATATGGAAAAGAAATATGTAGGGAAGATGAAAAGAAACCAGTAAGATATAGCACTAATTAAGGGGCTATGAGTTGTGGAATGATGATCTGAACAGTAGTGGAGGTGAGGGGAGCACTGGAAATACGAGATGTGGTTGAATTCAGCATCTATCCATCCATCCTCTATTCATCCATCCACCCATTGACCCACCCATCTACCCATTCACCCATCCACCCATCCATCCATGTTTGTGCTTGGAGATAGGGTCTTACTAGGTAGCTAGGGCTAGCTTGGAACTTGTGATTTCCCTGCCTCAGCCTCCATACCTGTCTCAGGAGGTATTAAGCATAGAGCACTGGCATTTGCTGATGGCACTTGGCAGATGAACAGAGGTGTGGCAGAGGAAACCTAGCATGGTCACAGCAGAAGTTCACAACCTTCTTTCAGGCTACTAAGCCCTGGGAAATAACTGGGAAACTTCTCCAAATGAAAACTGTAATCCTACTGTAGAGCAAAGTAGGCAATTCTGAAGAGGACTTTGAGCTCAGCTCTTGTGCATAGTATTTTCATAATCACTAAGAGGTATTAAGTATAGTGGGAATAACATCGTTTTCATATCTTCTAAAAGGAATCAGTAATGTGTTTCTGGTTGTGTTTGTTTTTTGACAAAGCTTCTGTTCTTTGGTGGGTAAGGGGAGGAAGAGTTCTAGTGGATTTGTGTTGCTTGTATATGTTTCTAGGTATTTTTTTTTGATCCTTTATTGTTATAAAATAACCGTTCTCCCCGTTTTTGCACTATGGGAATAAACATAAGATATGGGCAAGGTCTTGCTCTTTTTCCGTGACTTCAGGTGAGACTTCTAAGCATCATGGAGCTCAGCTCCTTTATACCCTCAGAGTTATTTTTAATTGCTGTCAGACGCTACCTGTTCCAGGTCAGAGCCTCTGTTTCTCACACAGGAAACAAGCAGTATGCAGTCTTACCCTTGGTTTTTATGCTTTATGTTTTGTGGCCCAGTTGTTTTTTTGTAAGGAATTTGAAGCACCTGAGATATCTCCACAGAATATCCTTCATCCAAAGTGCTTGGGATGGGAAGTGATTTAATTAATTAGTTAATTAATTAGAAATTTGCATAGGCTCCACAGGCTGAACATTCCTAATCTGAAAAGGTAAAATCTGAAATACTGTGTTATTCTAGTGTTCAAAATGGTTTGGATTTCAAAACAGTTTGGAGGTTAGTTTTTTTGTTTTGATTTTTTTAAATTAGAGATGCTCAAACTATTTACCTTAAAACAGGTGCTCAGTCTATGACCTGCATTATTTCTCTTTATCTTTACTTCCAAAGTCCCACCTGGGATTAAATTCTCAATTTTATAGTATCTCTATTGAAAATGCAATATGTGAATGTTTTAGAACTATTGCGTATTTCTTCTTTTCTGGATTAGAAGTCTGACTAGCATGGGATGTTTCATCCATCTGCAGACCATGTATGCATGTGCTGTGTGACTGGTCAAAGAGTATTTATTCAAACATGGGTGTTTGGAGGTATATTACTTCTTCTGCCCGTATTTTGCTGAGTTATTTAAACTCATGGTTTAAAACATGGTTGATGCATGTGACTTCCAAAACAGTTTATAAGAAAGGCTCTAATTATCCTAGATTTGAATATGATGTCAATAGAGGCAGAGATTGAAGACGACAGAGTACAAAGCGATATTTTATTATTTCAGAAATTAAAAGCTCCAAGCTTTGTCATCCTGAAGAGAAGAAATACATAGATATAAGAGTGATTTAATTAGGAAGATTTTCATAGAATGTTACCCAAATATTGATTTCTGTTGAGGTGTTTGGATTCTATGCATGAATACAAAATAATGTAAAAATTTGATAGATAAATAGTTTCCAAACTTACAGGACTGTCTTGGTTCTCTGTATAGGACACTTTGCCAAGTTCGGCATAAGTTGGGTTTGCTACCAATCTCTAATAAGAATAAGTCATGCCTCAATACAGAGCGATCCAAGTGAATGCCAGATAATATGTATGATTGAGTCTGCAAGTCAAAAAAATTTGCAAACTTATTAGTTGAAGCAATTGTAGATCACCTGGTTTAAAAGTGGAAGAATATGGACTTCATCTCTTCATGGTGAGAGGGACAGAGGACTTGCAGACATGTTGTAAAACCACCACAATAAGCCATGACATGTGTGGCTGGAATGGAATGTTGTGCAGTTGGAAAAGTAAGAAGTTTCTGTTTTTCAAAACAGGGTTTCTCTGTTGTAGCCCTGACTCTCCTGGAACTTGCTTTGTAGACCAGCTTGGCCTTGATCGCTCAGAGATCAGCCTCCCCTAACCTCTCCAGTGCTAGGATTAAAGATGTGTGTCACCACGCCTGGCTTGCAGCTGGAAAAGCAGATGAGGGAACTGTATATACCACTAGAATACTAGTGGGGAGATTGCCAGAAGATGCTGTGAGGTGAAAAATGTGTGATGAGAAAGTGTAAGGCACATTGTCTTGTGTGTAAAAATATGAGGCAAATATGCGTATGTCAGGTCGTGGTTGCCTTACAAGGAAAGGGGAAATTAGAGTAGCAGCCATTGTCATCTAGGAGTTGCTCATCAGCATTTCTTACCAGGATCTTCAGTTTTGTGGCTGTTCTTTGAAACAGTCTATATGTATGAGAAAGTGCAAGAAAATTAGTGATAGTTCATAGAGAAATTTTATATTCATTGTTGACTGAGAGGCAGGAGCACCGGGTTTGTTTTGCCTTGTGGTCTATTCTGGTTTCACATAAGCTCCCATAAGGAGGCCTAATGGCACTGGGATGTCAACTGATGGTGCTCTCAAGCTGATACTACAGCCGTACATGTGGTATGGATGTTTGTATAGAGGTGTTGATTGGAGGAAGGCATTAATGGTAAACTTATATGGAAGTGTTGTAATACTTAAAGGAATCCGTACTAGGTTGTGCAGAAAGTACTCTGCCCACAGCCTTTTCCCTCCACTTGCAACCCCCTTTCATCTTCAGAGTTTTCTTTTTTAAACAAATAATTATCTTTCTGTTATCATACTAGGTGATAGTCGTCCTTGTGGCATTGTTATACGTGTATAACCATCATGCTTTGTTCTCATTGCTTCCCACCATCTTCAGTGATCCTACCTTCACACGTGCTTTGATGCCACATGTGGGCTATTAGTTTCTCTTGAGTTCCTGCCTCCTCCATTTAGACCTCTTCTATCTCTTTCATAGCCCTGTTCCCATTCCCATCTATATATGGATATATGCATAGATACGTGCATAGATATACATATATATGTTTACATTTAGATTCTGTAATTGAGAGAACATGACATTTGTCTTTCTGCATCTGGTTTATTTCACTCAACATAATGATCTCTAATACAGCCCATTATTCTGAAAATGTCATAATTTAATTTTCTTTATGGCTGGATAAAATTTCATTTTGTGCATGTACATTTGCATTATGCATTCTTCTATTTCTGGACATTTAGGCTGATTCCACATTATATTCTGGAGTCTGTGAACAGTTTAGCAGTAAGCATGGATATCCAATTACCACTATAGTACATATAGGTACATACCCAGGAGGCGATTAGTAGGTCATATAGCAGTTTTAGTTTTAGTTTTAGCTTTTGAAAATCCTACTGATTTCTGTAATGGCTGCTCCAGTTAATAATAGTCAACTTCAATTACCCAATTCCAAACTCTTCCTTTCTCTCTTTAGAAAACAGGCAAACAGACAAACAAACAAAAACCAATCAAACCAGAATAAAAAACAAAAACAAAACAAAGACCAAGCACAAGAAACACACACACACACACACACACACACACACACACCCCATAAAAACACAAATTTGGAAACCAAAGGTACAACCAAAGGCTAATAAGATAAAAAATTTACCCAAGCAAAACCTATGAGACCAAAAGTCTACAAAATACCACTGAATTCATTTTGTGTTGGTAGGCATGGGCTACCTTTGAGTGTGATTATCCAGTGAGATTCCATTAGAATAAACTAATTTTTTCTTTGCCTGTGGTCGTCAATAGGAGAAAACTTCTTGGTTAGGGATGGGTGTTTGTTTCTGCTTTCCCATCTCAGTGCTCAGACCCTCTCTGGGTTGAACCTGTGTTGCCCTGTGCATACTGCTATAGTCTCTATGAGTTCATATGCATCTCAGCTAAGTCTAGCTTTTAACCAAGGAGTGAATCCCGAAAATCTAGCTCAATTCAGTATTGTGTTTTGTCTTCTTTTGCTTGTACCCTGAAGATATACTCCAAAATATTTTCAGGCTTGAGATATGTATTACAAGAAATCTTGTAGTTTTCTTGATGCATAATTCAATTCTGTTTAGAGTTTGCGTTTGCTTTTTTAAATTAGTTTTAAAATTCATATAATTTTACGTTATGTAATCAATGCTTTGCCTGCATACATATATGAGCAGTGTGTAAGTGTGAGTGTGTGTGTGTGTGTGTGTGTGTGTGTGTGTAGTGCCCCTGGAAGTCAGAAGAAAAGGTGTTGGATCCCCAGAAGTGGAGTCCCAAATGTTTGGGAGCCATTATGTGGGTGCCGAGACTTAAAACTGGTCCTCTGCATGAGCGCTAAGACTCATAATCACAGAAGCATCTTACCAGACCTAATTTCATTCTTTTAAAGCATGCTGAAATTTTGCCCTCCTCCTGGGTCTTGAGGCAATAAGAGGTTTTAATGGTTGATCTTAAGGAAAATGGTCATTTCGTCATAGGAAGTATTTATAAAGGGAAGGCTGATCTTCGAGGATAAGGAGAGAAAGCTATTTTCCCCTTGTGAGGGAGTCTTTGAGTCAGGGATGAACTCTCAGTTCTATTTGGGGTACATTCTAAGGTCCACACTTAGACTCCTTTGTAATCAGTACTCTGATTGGCTATCAATGAGAGGCTTAGTAAGGTTGTGGACTTACCTGACAATTTTTATTACTACAGCTAAATTTTGTGTTTGATTTCTAATAAGATCTTCAGACTTGCTTGCTTGCTTGTTGCTTGCTTTCCCACTTCTTTCCTTCTTTTATTCTAAGGACTAGGGAATTTATTAGGAGATATGTTATTACCATACATAGACAAAAAAGGGAGCATGACATAGGCTTTGATGAGAGTTTAGACCCCAGCACTAGGGACAGACAGTCTGGCAGGCTCTCTGAAGAGAACCAGAGTTCAGGAGGCAGAAGAAAGAGTCTCTTTGTATGCCTTTAGTTATCATCCATTTCTTAATGAGAAATATATGATCATTTTAAAGCCGTAACAGTTCTCCGCTTCTCCGATGAGCTGAGAGTGTAAGGATCTGAGCCTCCTTCTCCTCATTTTCTTCCAGGACCTGTACATTTATGGACATCCTTTCCTATCATAGGCCATATAGTAATTACTACTCCTTTAATGATTACTTGAAGTAGCCATAGATAGACATTACACTTAACGCCAGGATTAGTCAGGTTCCTCGGGATGACTACACTCCTGCATCAATACGCTCCTCTATCTCTTTGTAAGTAACTCAGCGTGCTGCTCCAATCAGTCCAGGCTCATCCAACCCCTCCTCTGATTTATCCCTGTTTTTCCTGAGGTATCTTATATCAGTTTTTATATTAGTCAATATTATTCTGTATTATCGGAATACAAAAACAACTCAGTAGAAACTAATGGAAAGAATTGTTAGCTGGGTATAAAATTGCTAACTAGATAACTGAAAGGTAAACATCTTTGTATCAAGTGTCCGGGAGATAATAAAATGTAACAATTACGTTAGGCCCATGGAGCAAAGGACTAAAACTGTTAAAGCTCGGCCCTGTGGGGGAGGGGTCCCTGCACTGCTGAAATATGACTATTGAAGACCACCAAGCAGCTGGCACTAAGACTGTTGCCTAAGGAGGCTGGCTGGAGCATGGCCGACACAGTGACATTGGTAGTTGAAGACTGAAAACAGGATTCAGTGTTGCCATGGGAAAGTGCTTTAGCTATGGTGGTGGAGTATTCCAAGGGTGACATTTAGAAAACTAGCAGGTAATTTGGAAGCTCATAGGAAGCAAACAGGTAACAGAAGAGACAAATGCCTCTCTCTTCTGGCTTGGTAGGTTTCCCCCAGCACCTACTAACAGAGCAGCTGCAGCCAGCTTATAGAGTCAGAGGGTGTCTACACAACTCCACAGTCCCAATACTGAACAAAGAATGGTGTATTGAGATTCCAGGGTGACAGTCAGTGACCTGCTCACTAACACACTCTGTCTTAATCTGATGTGTGCCAGATACCCTCTTCTAACAGTGGTGTGGTTCTGGTAGAACCATTTCTTTGGTTCTGAGAAGGGAAGGAGTAGAATGGCATCTCCTCTTCTCTGTTTTGAACTGTATTGAGAGAGTTGCCACTGAAAACAGAAGTCCTAGAACAGCTCAGCTGACTTTGTCTTTAAGCCACATTCTCCCAAAGACCATGAAGAAAGTGAGTCTGAAGTGGAAACGGGTGGGGGATGGGGGGTGGAGTGGGGGAAGAATAATGCTGGCCTTCTTCTTAAGGGCCTCCTTCTGTAATAGGATCCTAGCCCATCTCAGACTTTAATGTGATGTCATTTTTCTGTTAGGCTGGACACAGTGAGTGCACAGGTGAAGAAGGTGAATTCAATGGGCAGGCACTGCCATTGAAGAGGCTTGTAGAGGAGTGAGTGAGGCGGTAAAGGGCCGAGCAGCCCAGCTAGACAAAGTCAACCTTTAGAATATAGAGAGATGAGTCTCAAAAAGAGTACAGATTAATACGCTAGGATGGATTAGCAAAACGGAGAGACTGCTTGGCGCAGAATAGATGGACGATGCTGAGATGATGTACTGACAAACTGTAATCTGATCGCTTGTGGCGTTGCAGAGAGGTACCACTTCCTTTCCAATGTTTCTTTGGGAGCAGTTCTGTGTCCTTTGATCCCTCCACCTTCTCTCTGTCTCTTTCAGGAGTCTCCGTTTTTTTCTAGGAAGTTTTTATCACTATGAAATGATTTCTTCATATTGTTCAGCATCCCCTGACTCTTTCATCTACTTTTTGATAGTATCCATCACCTCCCCTAGTCTTTATATCTTTCCCCCATACCAAGTCTGCCTTCTGAACAGTGACTTCTGTTCTAGGAGGAGCAGAATCACAGAGCCCTTCAGCAGTCAGCATCTCTAGGCATTGGCTTTCTTTTTAATTATTGTTATTATTTCTTTTATTTATGTGTTCACTTTACATCCCTATCACTGCTCCCACTCCAGGCTACACCCTCCCACAATCCTTTCCCCTTTTCACCTTTCTCCTCTAAGAGGGTAGAAATCCCTCCCCCCACCCCAGGTATCCTCCCACCGTGGCACAGTCTCTGCAGGGCTAGGTGCATCCTCTCCTACTGAGGCCAGACAAGGCAGCCCAGCTAGAAGAAGATATCCCACAGACAGGCAACAGCTTTTGGGATAGCCCCTGCTCCAGTTTGGGAAACACATGAAGACTGAGCTGGATATCTGCCACACATTTGTGGGGGGGCCTAGGTCCAGCCTGTGTAGTCCAGTCTGTGTATGTTCTTTGGTTGGTGGTTCAGACTTTGAGAGCCCCAAGAGTCCAGGTTAGTTGACTCTGTTGGTCTTCCTGTGGAGTTCCTATCCCCTTAGGGGGCTGCACTCCTTCCTCCCATTCTTTCATAAGAATCCCCAAGCTCCATCCACTGTTCAGCTGTGGGTATCTGTATTTGTCGAGTCAGCTGCTGGGTGGAGCCTCTCAGAGAACAGCCTTGCTAGACTCCTTTCTGTAAGGTCAGGCAGCTTGTCAGTCTCGTAATCTGAAGGCTTTCTTTTCAGTGAAAACGTTAGACTTCATAGATTCGTTTCACTCCCAACATGTGGCACGGTCCTAAAGATTTGGCAATGAATGCTGTTTAGAATTACAGACTGCAAATACATAGAAAAAAATGATCTTTCATTAAATATAACCCCACAGAGAAGATGTTCATTACTTAAGTCTCTACCACGGCTCTTAAAAAATGGATTTTTTTTACTTAATAGTGTGCTGCAATTCAGAGATCACAGTAGCCTTTTTTATTTATAAATGTTCCCGAGGCTCATCTCTAGTGATTTCTTGACTATTGTAAAAGTGAAAGGAGATGAAGCGAAGAAATTTAAATCCTAATTGCTGCTGGAGTAACTTCCACAACTGGAGGTCTCTTATGGGAGGAGAGAGAGCTGTCAGTGAAGGCTTCCTTTGGGTAAATTCTGAGTGAGAAGTGCCAAAAATACACCAGGTGTCTCTAGATTGCCTTAGGGCTCTAGTGATGCACAGAAAATTGTAATGAAAGGCCTAGCCCTGCTGGAACGAGGCTACAGTATCGGCAATTCTTTTCACGTGTTAGGTCAAGCTGATGTCCTCCTCCTTTCTCACCTCCAAGGGCATGGATTTTGTCTTGTTTTGTTTTTTGCTCCAGTGTAGAGCCATTATATATGGATGCTAACTTTCCTCTGAGGGGACTGGTATATTATTTAGTCTTATTTTACTAAGAGACAATATTATACCCAATATACTTCAGTGCTTTGTGAACTCACGAAACCAATCAGTAACTATATAGTAAATATCAGCTAAATAGGGTGCATTTTAACAGTCTGAGGCACTGAGTTACTAACAAGTCAGACATGCCTTAGGCTACATGGAGCTGACTGTCCCTTCTGTTTTAAACTTGTCATCACTGTTTATTCCACCACACCTCCAAAAGAGCAGATCTGAACATATTTTATCATTAAGGACTTTTCTTGCTTGACAGATAAAAAATTATAGGGTCAATCTTTGAGGTAAAATTCATAGGATTTCGTATTTTGCATTTCAAGTGATTGTTACAACACTGACATTTTATTCTTAAAAAACAAAAATGGTACAGGTTATTGGAACTGGAAAGTTGACTTGATGCTTAAGAGGACAGGCTGTTTTTCTAGAAGACCCAGGTTCAAGTCTCAGCATCCCCTTGGCTGCTTACCACTGTCTGCAGCTCCAATCCCAAGGGATACGATGCCTCTTCTGGTCTCCTCGGGTACCAGGCATGTACGTGATAAACAAGCATACACGCAGACAACACCCATACACAAAAAAGAATAAAATGCTAACAAAACCCACTTTATTTTGTTATTTTTATTTGCATGTATGCATCTGTGTGAGTGACGACCACTTGTACAGGTACCTGAGGAGGCCACACTGGGCTTCTGATCTTTTGAAGATGGGACCACAGTGGTTATGAATTGCCTGATATGGCTGCTGGGGACTGTGTGTCCTCTGAAAAAGAGCAAGCATTCTTCACTGCTGAGCCACTGCTCCAGTCCACTCTTCCTTCCTTCCTTCTTTCACAATTTGAAAAATCTTTGTTTGTGTGTGTGTGTGTGTGTGTGTGTGTGTGTGTGTTTGACTGCACATGATTGCCTTGCACATGATTCCCTCTTTCCTCCCTTGAGTCCCTTCAACCTCTTCCATGTACTACCCCATCCCCAAATCTCTCAAATTCATTGTTATCTTTTTGCTATTTGTTACATGTATGGATAAATGCGCGCACGCGTGCACACACACACACACACACACACACACACACACACACAGCTAAATCCATTTAGTGTTGTGGTACATGCATGATTACATATTACATACCAGCTGGCCACTTGGAATACTATAAGTAGTTAGGGCCTCTTCCCTATTTCTCCTGCTTTCAAAAGCTTTCAGTGCCTATCGTTCTTTGTCTAGGGATGCAGCCTTATGAGATTTCCTTCTGGTATTTCTAATATATCAGATGAAACTAGGCATAACTCTTTACCCACTCAATAAAATCTAGAGTCTGTCTCACAATTCAAAACTGTTTCAGCAACAGCAGGAAATAGTTATGTGCATTTGTATTTATCTTTGAGTTGTGAGACTTTTTTTCAAAAGTTTTACTTTCGTGGGTATTTTGGTTTATGAACCTGACCCCTCTCCCCAGTATTTGAAAGAAATTGGGAAACAAGTTTGGTAATGAAAAGGGTGTTTGCAGTTTGACCACTGATAAGGATAGGTGTCTAAGTCCCTTCTCATCTCACCTGTGACCATCTTGCAGTTTGTAAGAAGCCATGAGCAAAGGGTGAATTTGACCATGAGATGCACTTATCAGTTCCTGGAGGAAGGGACCTGACCTTCCAACAGTCTCATTTTTCTGTTATGACCTCAGCTTTTTGTTGAATCTGTGGACAACAAAAATGGAATCTTAAAGATGTTCCATGGGGGCTGGAGAGGTGGCTCAGCAGTTGGGAGCACTGGCTGCTCTTTCAGAGGTCCGGATTTCAATTCCCAACAACCACATGGTGACTCACTGTCATCTGTAATGGGATCTGATGTCCTCTTCTGGTGTGTCTGAAGATAGCTTCAGTGTACTCACATACATAAAATAAAAATAAATCTCTAAAAAAGAAAAAGATGTTTCATGTTGAAGGGGGACAGAATCTAGGGTCTTTGTGGCTTATAAGATCCCTGTTTATGCCCAGAATGCCAGTGTTTCTTCGCTTGGCAGAGTTCTTTGTCCCTTCCTTTGAAGTGACTCCATTCACATGGGGGAAAAGACAGTCGCAGTCTGGTGTCTGAAGCAAAAACACAAGTCTTTCTTTAGAACATCTTCTCTGCTCAGACTTCAGCACAAGATCAAGGTTAAAGTCTCCCTGACTTTCTCAAGACCCTTATTTTCTTCTGATCATAGTCAATCATTTTACTACACCGGTATATATAGAAAACATAAATGCACTCAACGTATGCTATGTGTAAGTGATTATAATCACTGTACTTTTGTTGGCCATTTTCTTTTTCCAGTAGGGAGGGATTTTATGTGTTTGTTTGTCTATTTATTTATTCATTCTTCTTTGACAGAGTCTTTCTGTTGCCATGTGAAGCAGTGTCTGGAGGGATGGGGACAGGAGTGGGTAAACAAAATTTACCAAGGGTCCAAACAGACAGGGAGAAAATTGATTGAAATATACTTCAATAATGGCAAGTTCTTAGAGAGGAGATTGCTGAGGGGATTGTGGTTCTAGGAGGGGATAGGGATTCTTTTTATAGCAATGTAACAGTTGGCGGGACGTTACTTGGTCTTATCTTGTGAGACATTTGTAGGCATCCATATGTGGATAGGCTGGTGAGCCTCTTAGTGTTTTATGGAATAAAGTCTATAGTGTTGTCTCTCCAGGTCGATCATTTAAATAGAGTGCTCGGTATCTAGCTCTAAATGTCATAAATAACTGTGATTATTCTCAAAGTAGGTCACAGCCTAGTTGTTAAAACATGGGCATCTCATGCCTTTTGTCCCTTCATCTATTGTCTTGTGTGTTTTGCAATCCTCCTGTCTCACCTTACCAAGTACTGGCATTACAGGTGCACTAGTGTGCAATTTTCAGTTAGACACAAACTACTATACCAGGTATATCCAGAAGAATGCAAAGGAATGGAGTGGATATGTTGAATGGAGGAAATTCCCCTTCTGCAGGGGACCTAAACTATCAAATTTGGATTTTATGAGAGTTAAGAATCATTCTGCTTGGGAGGTGAGAGTGGGTGGGTGGATGGGTAGGTGGGGGAGCATCCTCATAGAAGCAGGAGGAGGGGGATAGGAAAGGGGATGGCACTTAAAATGTAAATAAATAAAATATCCAGTAAATAAAAAGAATCATTCTGCTTGAGGACACAGTTACATGAATATTTACTCTCTACAAGGACAGGTCAGCTAGTGTTAAATCTTCAATATGGAGGAAGTGTTTTAGTAGTTTCTACTGTACATCTAAGGCTTCTATGCTCAATCTAGCCACAGTTTCTGATTCAGTGTAAAATCCTTTCAGCTGAACTCCCACCTCCGTATACAGCCATCGCTAGTCCAGGAACCAGTGGTATTCCTGTGATCAACTGTCGTGTGTGCCAATCTCTAATCAACCTGGATGGCAAACTCCACCAGCATGTGGTTAAGTGCACCGTTTGCAGTGAAGCTACGGTAAGTGGCAATTTCCACTAAAAAGCATAGGTTACTAACTGATGTCATACTTCTAAAGGAATTTCTTCAGTAGTGTTACCTAAATGCCAGTGTAGTATATAAATATGATGATCCTTTTCATTTATTTCTCCTGCCTGTCTTTCTTTTATTATATAAGAATGTCTTTATATGGTTAGGATAACACCATTAGAAAATTTCTTGGTTAATTTAAATATAATGTTCCTTTGGCTCTTTACATATTATATTTCTCTTCAGTATATGGCTATTTTTATTTTAGTGCATCTACTGGGCTTTACTGCATATGTGGTCTTATTTAATATCTATATCAGTATTTTTCCTTATTTTTGAATTTATTATTAGTTTCTGTGGCATACTGCTTGTCTGCAAATAGCTTAGCATTTTATTTCACTTGCTAGATATCAATGCAGTGTAATTTTTAAATAATTAAAAGGCACTTTTAAAAAGCTGATCTTTGAGGCTAGAAAGATGGCTCAGAGATGAAGAGCACTGGCTGCTTTTCCAAGGGTCCTGAGTTCAATTCCCAGCAACCACGTGGCGGCTCATAACCATCTATAATGTGATCTGGTACCCTCTACTGGCTTGCAGAACTATATACAGGAAGAACACTGTATATGTAGTAAATAAATCTTAAAAAAAAAAAGCTGATCTTTGGGAAGAATAACTAAACCTAAATTTTAATGGAATAAATTTTCTGTCAGAAGAAAAACTAAATAAGTTTTTACAGTTTAAATTAGTACCTGGTAAGGGATATACTAAACAGAGATTAGTTGATCTCTGTTTCTACTTGTATAGATTTCAAATTTTTCAGTCTGTTTTGAAATCTGCAGTTAAATATGAATTGAATTTTAGTGTTTGTATTTTCTCCCAGTTTGGGAAATTATAAACCAGTCTGCTAGTGGTCATTATCTCTAAGAACCACAAAGTATAGACATGAGGCTTCATATGTTTAAAAGTTGTAAAATAAAACTCTAATTCATAAAGCAATATATGTCATTGCAGTTTTTTCCCAGTAAGGGATAGCCTACCCCTTACAGAAGTTTATCATGATAGACAGTCATAGCCACAAAGATAGCTAGTGTGTAAGTTGGTCAGTGGCTAGTGAATTTAATTAGGATCATCTTCTATTGTGTTCTTTGGATCTTTGGATTGTGTTAATTAGGATCATCTTCTATTGTAAACTTGGCAAGCAAATAAAGGGAGTAAGGCAAAAGTACTAATTTTAAAAACCAGAGCTTTGAATCTTTCCTTGGATTTAATAATATCTTCTCTCATTCTGCTGTATCTATCTATATACATTTTTTCATTGAAACAGTGTGTGTGTGTGTGTGTGTGTGTGTGTGTGTGTGTGTGTGTGTGTGTGTGTGTAGAGGGGCATACATGTGCGTGTGGAGGACAGAAGAGGATGTTCTTCTTCATCACTCTTGGCCTTCTTCCTTTAAGACAGTATCTCTCACTGAAGTGCATGAGCTTTGAGTTTCTCTCTGTCCCTGACTATCTCTGCAACCTACAATGTGGGGTTACAGGTGTGTACAGTCATGCCTTACCTCATATGTAGATGCTGGGAATTTGAATTCAGGTTCTCATGCTTGTATAACAAGTAGTTTTACCTATGGAGTCAGTCTCCCCAGTCCCTGCAGACTGCTCATCTTCTTACATAGCCCATGTTGCCCTCAAGCTCGTGATCCTCCTGCCTCAGTTCCTAGGGGTACTAGGGTTACACGAGTGTGTCACTATGCCTGGCATTTGTTAATGAATAGGAACAAGCAGACAAGCAAAAGTTTGAAAGCTTTGTCTTTTTATTTATGTTTTTTAAACAGGACAGAGTAGGTCATTCATGATAAAACCTTAATTTCTGAAGATTTAGCAGACAGCATCAGTCAGTCAGTGATTTGACCAGGGCAGTTTGCTGCTTTGGTGCCTACAGGAAACTATGTTCATTCTTTTCATTATTATCACCTCTGACCAAGTAAAGAAATGCAAACAATTGTGAAGACGATAGCATATAATCAGACTTTGTTTCTTAGCTCTAACCTTACTAAGGGGGAAATGTGATCAGAAAGCTCTGAGGAGTGTCATGCCGTGTGACTGGATAATGTCTCACATGTGATTTAATCTTACACTTTCACGTGAAGAGCTGTGAGGCACCGGGGAATGGCTTCAGAGAATCCTAGGCTGAAAATGTCAAAGCTAATGAATGAAATAGGCTCAGGTCCAATGGTGAGATTCCCACCACCTAGTGTCTCAGGCTACTACTGTGATCCTTTCCAAAATCTGGCCTCAGAGTCTCTGTTCTCTGTGGTAGCCACTCTGATAGGAAGCTGCTATGTCTGTCAGATTAAATGGCCTGTAACTGATTGTTAGCCAGAGATTCAGAGGCTGACAGACGGCAGCATGAGTGCCAGTTTTCTGTTCAGTGACTATCTCTGAAAATAATACCAATTCCGTAGGATTACTGTGGAAACAGGAATAAAGCACCCAGAATAGTTATTGGCAAAGCAACTTTTATTGTTGTTATTTGAGACAGGATCTCACTGTGTAGTTCTGACTGTCCTAGAGCTCACTATGTAGACCAGGATGGCCCGGAACTCATAAGAGATCCACCTGTCTCTTCTTTCTGAGTGCTAGGATTAAAAGCATGCTCTACCACACTTAGTTTTGCCAAATAATAATTGTAGAATGTATGCTTGGGCTGGAGAAATGGCTCAAAGGTGAAGAACACTTGTTGCTCTTACAGAGAACCTGGGTTCAGTTCCCAGCACCCCTTTGGCAGCTAACAACATTGTTGTAACTCCAGTTCCAGGGAATCATTGCCCTCTTCTGGCCAGTGGCACGGCATGCATGTGGCGCACAGACATACCTGTAGGCAAAATAAAGAAATCTGAAAACAAAACAAACAAGCAAACAAACAAAAAACATGCTCAAGGGCATTTCTCTTCCCTTTCTCCCATGCTCAGGATATGACATAAGGTGGCACTGAGAACTAGTCTTAAAATCTAACTTAGTTGCCTTGTGTTATAAGTGAAAAAATTGATGTCTAGAGGTGAGAAAATTTAAAAAAAAAGTGTGAAAATCTTATTCATTGTCAAGCACACATTTATTTCATCACAAATTTTCAATAACATAGATAAATAGCAAATATGTATATGGCCAAATTCTGTTTTTCTTAGTGTTTTACATTTTGTAGCTATATATTCTTGATGTCTGTGAACTTTAAACATTCAGGTTTAGTAACCTGCAATATACGTAATAAATTACAGATTTTTTTTACTAATCTTTATGACAGTTAGTTACTTAAAATATTTGGACTTTTTTAAAAGGTAAGGATTAAAAAAATAATAATATGTGTGGGCACTTTTTGATTTCTGTAGTCTTATGTAACAATATACCCATAAGAACGTGGAATGCATTTAGTACACTAAGCATATTATACATTTAACCTACTGAGCATTCCAGGTTACCAGGAGTGACTGAGTAGTGTGGGTCATTTCCCACGTGACTGAGAGCTGTAGTTTGTTGCTGATATCCAGCTTCTTCAGAGAATCTCATAGCATATTGCTTTGCTAGCCCCGAAAAAATTTAACATGCTGTGTATGTTTTCTACTGAACAAACTTCTTTCTTTGCATCACCAAGATATAAAGATAAATAGGAAACATCCCTAAATGCCCATCATCCTTTTTTTGTTTTTTGTTTTATTTTTGTTTGTTTTTAATTGCTGAGTAGT
The DNA here is from genome assembly GCA_036184795.1 of Tokudaia tokunoshimensis. Lineage (NCBI taxonomy): Eukaryota > Metazoa > Chordata > Mammalia > Rodentia > Muridae > Tokudaia > Tokudaia tokunoshimensis. The sequence goes on from BTHU01000005.1 coordinate 2,882,280, forward strand.
ATTCCATTGTGTAAATATACATGGAAAATATCTCTAATAAAATTGAAGAAATATATAGAAAAACACGTTAAGATTGACTATTTCATGGAAAAATTATACAGATAAAATGGTAGGCATAAAAATATTCCTAAGTTTATTGAAAGTGGAATTATAAACATTTTCTGATAAAATTGAAAATCTACAAGGATAATATTTCTGATAAAACTCAAGAAATATATAGAAAAACACGTTAAAACTGACTATTTCATGAAAAATTATACCGGTAAGATGATAGGCATAAAAATATTCCTAAATTAATTGAAAGTAGAAGTAAAAACATTTTCTGATAAAATTGAAGATTTACATGGAAAATATCTCTGATAAAATTGAAAAAATATATGGAAAAACATTAAAATTGAAGATTATCATGGGAAATTATACAGATAAAATGGTAGGCATAAAAATATTTCTAAGTTGATTGAAAGTGAAATTATAAACATTTTCTGATAAAATTGAAGATTTATTCCACAAATGTTAACTTGTTTTTATGCTATAGAAGCTTTTGTTTCTAAATAAATTTTACTTGTTTAAATTTATCAAATGCAGAAAATTAATGTTGAATCATACTCTGTACTCTTTTTTGGTTTTTTTGCAATTTTACTTACTTTTTCTTTCCTCCCTCTCTTTCTTTTGTATCTTTCTATCTTTCCTTTTTTAAAGTGTGTAAGAGTTTTGCTTGCATGGATGCCTGTGAACCATGTGTACAGTGCCCATGGAGACCAGAAGAGGGAGTCAGATCCTGTAAAACTTAACTTGCAGATGATAGTAAGACTGGGAATTAAACCCACTAGCACCACCCACACCACTAGCAGAGTAGCTAGTGTTCTTAACCACCCCACCACCCCCCTAGCCTGTGTATTCTTATCTTGTGAACTAGCTCACATTTCCCAAACTGTCTCACTAGCATCTTTAGGAAGGAAAAACTTCTACTTCAGCAATTAACCAGATTCATAGGTTTCATTGGGATACTAGATTACTTTTAACATTCTTTTATCTGAAATTTTTGTCTCTTTTGTCTTTCTGTTGCTTTTGTGTTTTGATCAGTACAGGCAAGACACTTTGTAGACTGCCTCTCAGGCTGAGATGTCTCCTATTTTCTCATGCTTGGCTTCAGGCCATGGGCTTTGATAGGAATGTCACAGAAAACATCTGTTCTTTTCCATGTGACTATTCAGTTTAGCAAGCTTAGGTTCTAATATGGCAAGGAGTGTTTTCTTATAGGCTATTTAGTTTCAGTTTAAATAATAATAGTAAAAAATTACTAGTGTTTGGAGCTACTGCAAGTTTGACAGTTTGATACTGCCACACAATTAGTTAATCACGTCTGTTGAGTAGTTTAAGAAAACGAATGAGCCCCCTTTGTCCTGCTGTTGCCTTTGCTGAGCATGGGTCCTATTTCTGTTTCTACCTAAGTGGACAGCTATGTGATCTGATCTTGGGAGCTCTAAGGAGAAAACAACCAGCATGTGTACTTGTTCCTACCCTATGAAAAGATCCATGTAAACTTATTTTGAAATGTGTTCTTTACTGCAAGTCCCCACAGTCCTTGAACTTCTTAGTGCTCACCAACCAACATCTTTGCCATGGGAAGTCATGCCCAGTGCACTCTTTCTTAGAGTCTACTTTGGTAGCACTGTAGGGCCTTCCAATTTCAAGTAATTGTTTTCTCCTTAAACACAAACGACTTGTGACAATTTCTACATTGGTTGATTTTTCTGTTTGCATTTTCTTCCATTATCTAGCCAATCAAAACCCCCCCAACAGGGAAGAAATATGTTAGATGCCCTTGTAATTGTCTCCTCATATGTAAGGACACATCTCGGCGAATAGGATGTCCGAGACCCAACTGGTAAGAGACAAAGATTCATTCATTCATTCATTTGTGCATTCAACAAGTATTTATTAAGGCTCTTTATGTACTAGGCTTTGTTCTAGTCTTTGTCCGCAGTTATTACAAAGCATAGATTTTTCTTGTTATTGTTGTTAAAGAGATGGTAGACTTAGAACGTGGCAGTCAGAATTATTTGTAGGATATAGTATTTTCGAATGGACAGTGAATATTTTCTTTTTCTTATGTGGCCATTTAATGGACTATAATAAATCAGTGACTCATTGAACATATTAAAAATAACTAGCTAGTTTACCTATGCTACACGAGTGTTTGTATAATATTTGTAATAATGCCTGGGATTGTTTGCCTATGCCAAATGCGATTATGCATGTCCTCACATGCAAGTGTATAAGCACCTTCACTGTTTACTTGTTCCTGAAACTTCTCTGGTCTTTTGACCATCAAATCATCATCTGACTGGAGAATAAAAAGGGAACATGGACCCCACGTTCCTTTCTTTCCTTCTCTGAGTGAATAATTAACAAGCAGTACTAGGCTTTTCAGAGAAATTTGGTTTCAGCTCAGCACTTGGTACTTTCATGACAGACACACTTATTAATGTGTTAAACACTTTGTACATTTGTCTTCTACCAAATTCAAGTTATCTGTATAGATTAAGAAAAAACTCTTTTCTGATTTGAAATTAAAATTATAAAAATTAAATTATAAAAATTTAGAAATGACAGTTAATTTTAGAGAAGTTAATATTATATGTTGTAGTATAGCTTGTATTTGAAATGTTTTATATATATATATATGAATGATTTGGGGTCCAGGATTTCATACTTGATTTAGTTAGTTTACTTGTCTATAGTCTGTTTCTAGCCAAGTGTTCTGGGTTGGCTTTGGTTCTATTTGTGGGTTAATGAATTTGTTTGCTTTTCCTTTCCACAGTCGACGCATAATTAACCTCGGCCCCGTAATGCTCATTTCTGAAGAACAACCGGCTCAGCCTGCATTGCCAATCCAGCCGGAAGGCACCAGGGTAGTGTGCGGGCACTGCGGGAACACGTTCCTGGTAAGTAGCTGTATGTTGGTCCTAGGACACTAATCTATACATCTAGGTCATCATTGAGGACTGTTTATAATTGTATAGTTTTATCCAAGTGTATATTGATCGCAAAGTTAAAATAGAGCCTTATTGATGAAGCTGCTGAGTCCCGAGTTTGGCAGGACATATAACATCCTTTGTGAATTACACAAAGACGCATCAACTTTAGCTCTATGGGTGGGTATCTTTGTAAGTAAATAAATCTCACCATGCCTCTCACTGTATTTAGTGGCAAAATGCACATGTTTAACCCGGCTTTACAGCTTCTAGAAAATACAAGAATTCAAGAAAAATTCTTATACAATTTATGAAAAATGTTCTGACTGTAAAATTTTTGCTTCGAGTAAAGGAAATTAATTCTGGTACCCATGATTAGAGAAACCACTGGACAAAATCTAAAATACAAGTATTTTGATGTGAGCAATTCTAGAGAAGTTGTTTTAGTACTACTAACTTCAACTCAAGTTGATTTTTTAGAGAATTAATTTCATAATGACTCACCCCTTCAGGAAGGGTAAGAGAGGATTTCTTCAACTGGGCATGGAGGGGCAGGCAGATCTTTGAGTGAGTACCAGAACAGGGAGGGTGAATTTTTTTTCTATTCAAGACATAGGAGGAAAGAATTATTTTAGGTCCTTTAGTGTTAGATACTTTCTAGAGACTTGGCAAGGAAGACCATGCACGCCTCCGTGGGATGAATGAGCTTAACAAATGTGATTGACCTTTTCTGTTGAAGTGTTTATTGTGTTAGAGCAGTTTGTATGTTCTAAATATCTATTTGGGCTTGGGACCTCCTCATCTACCCCATTACCACCTCGTGTCCCTCAGAAGCCTTCAGCTCTTCCAGCTACTTGACGGACAGCGGTTTTCTATGTTCAAGCTATTCCCTTCCCTATTGGCCACGACTTTGTCAGACTTGACGTGAACGTTTACACTTATACCACCCTCGTCCTATCCTCCCCCTCGTTTCCTTTCCTTATTCCCAGTGGACTCGTGTGTTCCTTAGTATTCCATGCTTTATCTGATTAGAGCAATCTTGTTCGCAGCAAAGCCATGTGACATAGCTTAATTTTATCACATGACCTTCAGTGTTTTGTTGTAACTGAAAAAATGTGCCTCCTGTTTTCTGCGTGCAGGCTATTAGTTCTTTACATCATGTTTTAGATGTATAGATGTATCTAGTCAGATGTGACTAAAATCTTTTACCTTAGCTCTCTGTTTTAGCTGTCACCTTGGACTCTCCATTACCACCTTTCTGAAAGGTCTGTTTCAGTCTTCAGATTTGCATTATGTGCCACCTTCATAGCTGCTGACTTTGTCCTTCTGTGGAGGGACAGGAAGTAAATGTTATTCGTTATTCTGTAGGTAGTTTTTAATCTAACATCAAATTTGCATAATAGTTTAGCTATTGAATTCGAGGTTTCCAGTTGTTCTTTTTGGAAAATTGCAGACTTTTTCCAGTGATAAAAGAGACTTTGACTGTTCTAATTCCAGGGCCTTCCTATTCCTCTGTATTTCTCCTTGTTTTTCCTTCTCTTTCATTTTCCTCGTTGATTTGAAATTTCATGAAGACATGTTCCAGGGAGAGTATTCTGAGGGCTTCTGGGTTTATTCATATATATGTTTATTTCAGATGATCTAACTTAAGCTTCAGTACCCAAGAGCCTTTCAAATTCTGTTTCCTTTGGTTATAATTTCTTCTCCATGACATCGATCAAAACTACTTTTTAGGAGGTGCTATTTTTCTCAGTGCTTTCTCTGTTTTGTCCTCATTTTTTTTATATTTGTTTCATTCATAGTAGAAATTTGACTCAAATGTTTATTTAAATTCCCTTACTGGTCTCAACATGTAGACAGAGGCTAGATGATTTCTTTTCCATTTTCTTCTTTTCTTTGAAAAATTGTCATACCTGCAAATCTGCTGAGGCACCAGTTTTTCTGGGGAAAGATCCTCTGATCTCCTGGGACAGTTGGAACTGGGATACAGCATTCTAGGTAATGACTGAGTGATGGACTTACCCTTGCATAGACTGTAGAGTTTAACTCCTCTGTTTTTAGAATAGTCCCTCCACTTTCCTAAGGTCCCAGGAAATTGTAAGGTCACTGGCTTGTTAGCTTAGTTCCTTTTCAGAGTAAATCACTCTTCTCTTAAATGTGTTGTATGAGGAGTGCTTCTGGATGTGCAGTCTGGAGAGAGTTTGCAAGGAACACCATGTTATTTGGTTTTCAGTCTTGTGATGTAACTGACAACCAGAAATCATACATGGACCTAAGAGTTGCAACTTACATTCATATGCATGTGTGTATTAAAATAGTCACAATGAAACAAGTGAACCTGTAGATCATTTTTAGTGTAGCATGAAAACAACAGTTAGACACTCACTATCTGCTTTCTTCATTTCAAGAAGATGAGACAACATCCTTAGCTGTAGTTGCATAGTAGACTGCTCCTAATTCTTCTTTGCCCTTCCTGAACTACTAGAATGATCCTGTCCTTTCTGCCTTTATGGGTTTCACTGTTTTCAGTTCTGTCTATAGACCTAATCACACAGTGTTAATCTTTCCATGTCTGACTTGTTTCATTTAATATAATATCTGCCATGTTACTTATGCTGTCATAAAGTGGAATGCTTGCTTTCCATTTAAAGACTGAACTGTTTCATTTCATGTGTATACCACCATTTCTTGGTCTGTCAGCAGAGTTATGACTTGTTTCTGCATTTTCATTACTGTGAGCCATACCTCACTAGGCTTGGAAGTCTGATGCGTCTTGTTTTAAGCGCAGCCTCTAACACCTAATTTAAAAGTATGTAGTAGTTCAAATACCTGACCTGCAAGAACTTTCCTCAGTCGAACCTGCCTGCTTTCTCTGGCATGTTTCTCTGCAAGTAGTTATGTTTTAGCATCTGGTTCACCAAATCACTTGCTAAGACTTTGATTTCTGCTGAATACAATTTAGAAGCCCGTTGCCCTCTGGTTTTGTTGTTGCTGTTTGTTTGTTTTGGTTTTGGTTGTTTTCTCTGTTTTTCAGGAGAGGTTCTTTGTATAGCCCTGGCTGCCCTGAGACTCTCTGTATGTCTGGCTTTGAACTCAGAGATCCACCTGTCTCTGTCCCACCTCCCCCATCCCCCCCAGTGCTGGGATTAAAGATGAGCCCCACCACCGCCACCTGGCTGTATACTACATCTTTAAATTCACTTATGATCACTTTAGCTGTAGTTGGAGAAGGAAATGGAAATTTATTTCCTCATTCAATTGTGTGCTTTTCATAAGAACCACTCAGATTTGCCTGATCTAGGATGAAGTATAAATCCCCCTTATTACATTGTATTTTATTGCCTATGACAGAGATTACATAAATTAGAGAATATACTTGGGATAAGTCACAGATTTCTGTTTACAATCACTTCATATTGACTTAGTGTAGATTAGTATACTTTATCGATGTTAGCAGACATGAAATACATTGACTTGGCTAAATACATGTTGAACACATTTGTTGCTCTTCATCTCACATAAAGAAATTACCTTTTGAATGTGATATCATTTAAAACTCTTCAGAATAGAGCTCTTTTCAACTCACTTAAGGGATCTCCTTCTACAATGATCATGCATTCTTCATATTTTATATTCCTAAACTTTCAATGGATTATCTTTGTATCTAATGTATAAAAGTGCTAATGTAGTGCATTAATAAATATAGAGTGTGTACACCAGGTGCTGAGCAGATCCCAAGGAAATCATTGAAAGCAATTTCTTATTTTTGTAGCGTTTTCTAACCTAGTAGGAAGGGAAAGATAATCAAGAATGCTGTGAAGTGTATTCAGAATAGAGCATGGGAGCACACTGTTTTAATTCAGAGAGCCACCTAACCTAAAAGACATGGCATTATCCTAGGATAGAAAGCTATGCAAGTGCTTTATGGAAGGTTGACAAGATGGCTGAGCAGGTAAAGGCACGTGCTGCCAACCCTGATAAACCTAGTCCAAACCTAGGAAGTCACATGGTAGAAGGAAAGAACTGATTCCCACATTGTCCTCTGACCTCTACAATGTGAGTGTATATACACACACGCACACACACACACACACACACACTCATGCAAAATAAAAAAGAAGAATAAATGTAAAAATGCTAATTAAAAAAGAAAGTGTTTATACTTAGGTATACGGGTATCATTCCCATGCAGTAAATGAGATAAAAAGATGTTCAGCTTTTATTATTCAGAAAAGTGATATGATGGTTAGAAAAAGTATTAGTAATTAGAGAGAAAGAAAATGAATGATAGTGTTAATAATATGGAAAAGTGTGAGGAAAATTTTTAAGAAATTGTTAGACATATATTTAAATTTAAATTGTGATATAATATGTTAGATACCATTATAGGATTTCAAACAGAGTGTGTTTTTGTGGTTCTTTCTGTTATTTTTCCCAGTACTCTGGCCCACCCCTGCCCCAGTAAGCCTCTCCCCAATTCTTTATTCTTTTTTGTTTTTGCCCTCTATTTAGTACCAGGGGAATCATCTAATAGTGAATTCTAGAGAAATGATCCAAATGGGAATTTAAATAGATGTGTAGGAGGGATAGTTTTATAATCATAAAATATTATTTATTCATTTAGGTATTTTGCTCTATGTAAGCCACAGTTTCATGTTTATCGTCAAATCTTCTACTTAACATTTGGGCCAGGTAACTGAGTCAGATGATCGTGTTAGCCCATATTACTCACACAGTAACAATAATTAAAAATTTAAAATCTTTATCAGAAGGGATATTTCGTTTAAAGTACAGAATGTAAAGATGATTTCAAAAACTCTGGGAAGTTATTTTTAGTAATAAGTGAGAACACTGTCAGTATTGAATAGGATGGGAATTGATTTTGATAGTTTCAGATTAAGGAGAGAAGCCCAGCGGGGCAGGGAGCTCAGTGATAATGGGTTGCTCTCCTGTGCTGGGCTTTCTGCAGGTCCGGGGTTTGCTGAGGTTTGTCAGGAGGGCTTGAGTTCTGTCCCCAGCATATCAGGGGTTGGGGACTAAAGAGCCGCTCAGTGTTCCTAAGTGAGTGCTGGTTACAAAGCTCATCTTACTGAGGACCTTATCATTATTGTGATAAATGTGAATAATATTGATCCTTTTCTACTCATTCTTTGTCCTGAGTGGAGAAAAATCAAGAGAATAGAAATTTCTCAGAAAAAAATTGAAGTCATGTTTATAAGTAAAAGCATGCAGATACTTAATTCTGTAGGATGAAAGCTAGGCTGAACTGTAGTTGGGTTTTTTAGAGATGAAAGAAAAAGAAATCCTGTGATTCTTAAATAGAAGATACTTATGACATTTTAAACAAAAGGATAATAACAATGAAAAAAAAAGCCTTTTCTGGACTATTGAGACCAGAGAGGACATTCTTTTTTGGGGGGGTTAAAGATCAGGATGGTGAGCTGTGCTCAACAACATCCTTCTGTTTCTCCTGTCTTCTTAAATCAGGCTTATAATTCTGAAGTTAGGTTGGTTAGGAGTTTTCTGTCTGATGCTGTTTCAAGACCTGCCTGGCCTCACTTACACAGTTTAAAAGAACAGGAGTTGTGTTTGCAAATTATATTTAATGTCATTTATTTAATGAGATAATCAAGTACTGTTCTATAAACAGTTTCATATATTGGGAAATGACATGCTGAAAAAATAAGACTTTTTTTGTAAGTACTTTAGTACTTTTCCTATGCATCACTGTTAACATCCGAAAGGGAGTTTTTATGTCGCACATCCAAATATTGTTTCTCATTCAAACTATTTTGAGGGAATCCTGTGGTCAGATAACAGTGACTATTTTGAGAGGCATGTTGGGAAAACAATTTCCAAGGAGAAATAAAGTGAATATGCAGGCTTAAACTAGTCTACCAGGAATATAAAGACATTTCTTAATGTGCAACAGAGGTTAACACCTAGTCTCCTAGGGACAGGTATACACTTGCTGATAAAAGGCATATTCACCCTGACCAAGGCTAGTGTTCTTTTATAAAACTACCCAACATACTAAATGTGATGAGTCACAGATAATGTGTCAGAGACACAAGTCACCAAATGTGCTGAGTCACAGTTAATGGTTCAGAGGCATAGCTCGCTAAATGTGCTAAGTCATTCCTCTTTGGATTAAATCTGGATGGTGAGCTATTTATCCTGTCAAGGTTCAAACAGGGAAGATTTTCTTCAGTTGAATACAGAATAAGTACCATAGCAGAGGGAAATGATAGTTTCAATGTAAACGTATTTCCAGGTATCTCATTGTATTATATCCATTAAAATATACTTTGTGGGGTGATATTAAGTGACCGATTTTATGCAATAAAACTTTATTTATGAGCTTTCTTAGTTGAAAATGTATCATGGGGCCCCTGAGTTTATCTGTTTAGTAGAATGGGTTAGAAATAAATACAATACTGCAAGATGTCTAAAATGATTTAGTTTTAGAGAAGCTACTTTTAGTTTTTTTTGACAGAAGTGAGACTTCTTTTTTTTTTTTTAAACAAGAACCTGGATATTTAACTCAATTTTCAATGAAAAAGGAATAACCTTTCTTTAACATTCTCCTTGCACCTGGAGCCTGGAAAACAAAGGGCTGGCCTCCCGCCAACTTCCCCACTTGAATCATGGGAAGAAACACTACTAAATGGACTTAGATTCTCTTGTACAGCACAAAAGAGAACAGATAACATATCTTTATAGAGACTGTTGTGCTCTTACCTTAGGACAGAGTCAGGGCAGAGACAGAGGCAAGGGAAGGGGAATGGAAGGTTTATGGATTGAATGGCTCCGGATCAGAAGTCACCTGAAGGAATTCACAGAGCTCACAAAGAGGTTACCAATTTTGCCAGGGAAAGAGCTACAGTAGCATAGACATGTCCTGACAACATATATCAAACTTGGAGCCAGAGTCTACCACATGCCCTTTGCGAACCACCACTGGCAGTGCTGAGTCTTAGCACTATAGGGAGACAGCCAGAGCCATACAGATGAGGGTGGTAGGAAGACTACAGTCATAATGGGCATAGGGGCCAATCTGTGGCTTCTCTAAAGATGCAGTCATGCATTCTAGCATGGAAACTCAGTGATATGGAACTTGAGGGACTGAGGATGTGATTGTGAGTAAGGGGATGCATAAGGCATGGCTGATCCTGGTCCGGTTACCATATGTTTTTAATTAATGAAGACATAGCATCTAATGAGCTGAGATGAGGAGAGATGCAGACAGGTGGCTTCAGGGGGCCCAGGAGTCTTCTGGTCCTGTGTTGTGTTCTTCTAGTCCACGGATGTGTGACCACGATGGCTAAGCTGCGGCAGGACGGCGTGCGTGTAAGAGCTGGGATGGTCTGCATGCACACCACACTCTGCTTCATACTGTCTCACCACGGAACAGCACACACGCACACCATAGGCATCAGAAAGATGCTCCCTTCAGCACCTAGGAGCAGGGAGGAGTCAAGTCTTCATGAGGGAGGTAGACATGCTATGTTTTGAATTCAGGGTCTCTTGCAGGTGTCATACCATAGCTAGGGACTACCTGAAGTGACCAAGATGCCAGAGAAAAAAAACCAAAACTTTATTTTTCTCTCAGTACTTCAAGATAGAATAGCATTTTAAGAGCACCGGCATAGCATTTTAGATAGGGAGATTATAGAAAGTCAAATTCTTTGCAAAAAAATTTTCATTCAATTAAATACCCACAAAATCAGCCCCAGCCATAGAATCTTTTCCTTTTTGAATTTGCTGCAGAGAGACCATACTTGGAGATGATCTGCCATTTGTGTTGGGTTGATGGCTATATAACTTACCTCTTTCATAATCACTTCTCATGTTTATTATCAATGAATTTGCCAAGGTTAACCTGTGCTAAAATGTTCACTACAAAATAATAGTGTTAAGATAAATAGTCCCCTTTGGCTGGTCCCCTAAAATTCACATTCTGCAATGTGTCAACCTTGAGTCTTGGGTTTTGAGTTACCCTTGACCTAAGGGTTTTGTTATTGTCTCCTTCAGGCTATATTATTGTTTGAATTTCAAAATTCACTTATGAAAAGCTGTTTATAAATAAAATCTCAAATGCTATTACACATTCAGGAACTCATCTAACTTTGTTATGAAGACAGAAAAGAACACTTTACTTCACTTTGTGCTCTGTCCCAGTTTCTGTGTAAATCTGTATAAATCTCTGTTTGGCATATTAATTCAAGAATCTTTTGCAGATAAGAATAACTGAAATAAGCTAGCATATCACAGAGAGAAAGCAGTGAGAGGAAGTTTGGTTGTAACCTGAAAACAATGTGGGTTTGGTTGAAATTCTCAGATGTTGAAAACTAATCTCTCTGAGAAGCTGAGCACACACATGAAGTTTCCTTTCTTACTTTGAGACTAAGTGGCCTGCAGAACAGGAATGGGCAGGTTTTGTCAAGGTTTGCTGAGTTTCCTGAAGTTCTTAATAAAATGAAGAAACTGGGTACAGGAAATCTATACCTCTTTGCTTATTTCTTAAATCTAAGGATGAAAAAAAAATCCATTAGATATTTTGTTAAAACTGTATTTTGTTATTTGAAAAACATTAAATTCTGCCTAAGTTATTGAAAATTCACAAGTAGAAATTGACCACCTAGAATCTTTAACAAAATTTAACTTATATGGGAACTTGTTTTGACACAAAACTAATGACATGTTTATCTCCCTGTGGAACTATGAAAGAAATATACTATTGTCTTATTTAAAGCAAAATGAACAATTAGCCTGTTGGGGTATCGCAGTGAACCCAGGGTCCCATGTCTATTCAACTTCGACTGGAACTCAGAGCAACAACCACAACCCCTTAAAAAGCCATTTGAAAATACTTTTTCGTGAAGTAAAGATTTAGCTTAAATTTACAGGAACTTTCTTTGAAAGACTTTGCTCTAAGATGTGTATGTCATTTTAAGTATCTGAATGACATTTCTATGATAAAGGTAACATATTCTATTACCACATTTACTGGTAGATGGGGGAGAAAATTGAACCATAGGATTAATGTGTTTTTGTTACATTTTACAAGCAATGAGGGAGCAAAATCCAGTTCCCTAGTTGCAATTCTGTCAGCATCTCATTTGGTTTGTTTATTACGTATGCTGTGGCTTCTCACACAAGTGAAATAGAAAACTGAAAAAAAATCAGAATATTCAAGTATTTCCATGTTGGTCCTTGGGGCTTAGAGGAGAATAAAGTTTGAAGTACATGATAAGCTTTAATAAGTGAACGCAGGAACGCAGGGAAAAGAGTGCATGCTGTTTTCCTCATGAGGCAAATCTGGGTGATGTCAGAGCCCTGCCAGAGTCATGGGAACGGGTTCAGGCTGGGATCCCAAATGTGTTCTAAGGGATGAGAGAACTGTTGGAGGAAAAACACTGTGGAACCACGAGGTGATTGATGGCTGTGTCATGATCCCTGTTGACATTTAGACTAAAGTAAACAGGTCTCTGATTGGCTGGTTTTCAGTTGTTATTCTTTTCAAATTTTTCTCTCTTATTTATTTTACAGTGGATGGAACTGAGGTTCAACACTCTGGCAAAATGCCCACACTGCAAAAAAATGTAAGTTCTCTGCTGGAAATATCATGGAGAAGTGCTTGAGAGCAATCAGAAGAGCTTGGAATTCTCACTTCTGTAGATCTACTTCTTAAGACATGTCATGAAGTGAATGCATGTTTACTTATCATTTTCAAGACAAAGCCAAGGCATCCTTAAGCTAACATATTCCAGTTTGAAGTGAAAATAATTGGGCTTAGTTATTGTTCTTTAACGGGAAATCCATTTTTAAGAGAGTAAAACTAATAAATTGTCAAGTTACCTGGAAAGTTTTCCAATGTTACAAAAATTATAATCTTTTGCAATCAATCTGTAAGAAGCTTTGTAATCGAGGAGAAAAACTATATTGTTTGTTGAGTCTGTAATCGGTTGGTGGCTAGTTTTTCCGCTTCTTTCCTAGTGAGTAAAGTTTATGTAATTGCATGATTTATCTATCCATTCTATTTATCTGTGTTTCTAACTGGTTTGCCTAGGGAAACTAACAAAAAACTAGATGAACACAGGAAACCACAAAAAGACATATTGATTTAAAATACTTCATGACATATGTGTTGGGGATTCCGAGAACCAAGGACTTTCCAAGCAGAACTCACAGCAATCAGTCATACTCACAGATGTGATTTACTCTCACTGAAGAATATTGAATATACTCGGCAGAGGGAAAGGACAAATGGGCCACAAAGCTTGCAAACACCAAGCAAAGCTTCAAAGTGGCCTTTCCAGGAGGGGTCTGCTATGAAAGAATTGTTGCTACATCTGCAGCGTGTGTCTACTAAGGGCGCTCCCTTGACACTTGGTGCCCTGGGGAACATGGCCAAGCGCCTACCCACATTTCAAATATCCAGGAAAGTTCATATTTGGGGTAATCCATATTACACACAGAGAGAATTTATAACCAATAAATCATTCTCATTACATATGGGATCCTGGGAACTTTTTTAAAAACTCAAGTTCCCAGGCAGCCAACCTTTTAAGAAGGGCTTTTAAATCATAGTATTCTTGGATTTGATTTATTAATCATTTCACACAACACTTATTTTGATAATGAAAATTTAATTAAAAATGATTATCCATTTATGTGTATGAATTAAAATACAAGCATAGTTAATTAAACTGGAATGTTTTGACGATTCAATTCTTAAAACGGAAAATATGGATTCATACTTTTTATGACCTTTAGTATGATCTAATTAGCTTCATCTATTTTGACAGTAGAAAAAAATCCCAAGAATAGTTTCTCAGAAAAAATAATTAAAAGTGTCTGAAAAATCGAGACTACATAATGAAATATCTCCATTCATTGCTGCTAAATGATTTCCACTAAATATACCTTTGGGATAATTTTCTTTATCATTTATTTTTAGCTTCAAAAGAAGAGATATTTTAAACTTGTGAAATTAATCACTTAAGTTCTTAGTTTTATTGAGTCTACAGGAAGTCCATGCATGGAGAAGAAAAGAAGACAACCCTAAATACATACACATAAAAATACGGTGTTAGAAGACAACAATGCCCATCATATGTAAATAGGCACGCTATCAATACTTTTGTTTGAATGTATCAAAAATGCACAAAACTAAATGGGAACTATCTTTTCCAAGGACATTAAGTAATATTAAAGTTATGAAAAATAGGCAGCAGAGGATAGGTTTCTCGGCACAGTGAGCATGGCCTTCCAGACACCTGTACAGAGTAGCCCGAGCTTTTACAGCTATCTTAGAGTGTAAGTTAGACTCTAGTTTTACAGAGAAACTGTTGAGAAAGGACAGGGGTTATGCTTAAGGGACCTGTTTGTTTAGAACGGTGGCAGTATTTTTTGCTGATGACAAGAATGTAAAATTTCTGACCATAGGTTGTCAGATTATTGTTATAAAGAAAAATTTGTATCAGTAACCTAGGGAGCAGTGTGCATAGAAATTCATGTGGACTAAACCAGCCTAAACATCATTCTAGAATGATGGTTTGCAGAATTGGAGTCCTATGTTAACCATGGGAGAACTCAGGGCCTTTGTTACTTGAAGGTAGATGCTATCATCGCATGAGCACGTATTTGGCTTCCATGTTCCTTTTTGGCATTTTTTTTTAATAGCAACTTGTAGGTGCTATTAGAATAAAATACTGAGATAGCCTTTTATTGCTTTAAACATAACTATCCCAGAATTTCTTTTTAGTTATAGGAATTATAAAATTATTCCTATAGAACTAGTATGCTATGTGTTAATCTCACAAGCATTTCCCTATGTCACCACAGGCAAAGAAATGTGTTCTCCTATCCCTTATTCATGCAGATGTGGAGGCTGTTGCAGCTGAAAGTTTGTTTTCCTTTCATTGCCATCTGGATATGCAGTCCTAGCATTCTGAAGTACAACTTAGGCTGTCGTCCCCCCACTGAAATGCTATAATGGACCTAAGACTAAGAGAGACATTGACTTTTTGTCAAATTGTCATTGAATGTCAGGTCTACATCACCAAGAACTCCTTTGTGAATCCCTTTCTGTTTTCAGTTATTATGGATTTTTGCTCTTGGAGCCATCCTTTAGATTTTCCAAATCAGCACTCCTGTGTGACAGGATACTTCTTACAGAGCCAGCCCTCCTGTGTGATGGGGTACTTCTTACACAGAGTCAGCACTCCTGTGTGATGGGGTACTTCTTACATAGAGTCAGCACTCCTGTGTGACGGGGTACTTCTTACATAGAGTCAGCACTCCTGTGTGACAGGGTACTTATACAGAGTCAGCGCTCCTCTGTGACAGGGCACTTCTTATACAGAGTAAGCACTCCTGTGTGAGAGGTACTTCTTACACAGAGTAAGCACTTCTATGTGACAGGGTACTTCTTACACAGTCAGCCCTCGTGTGTGAAGGGTACTTCTTATTATACAGAGTCAGTACTCTTGTGTGACTGGGTACTTCTTACAGTAATGCACCTTAGTTTGGTAGGCAGAAGGTGAAGGAGCAGTATGGCAAACTAGAGTAAAACATTTAGGTGCTACCATGGCAATGTGTGAAGATGGGCAGGAACATGATCATGAGAGGTGACTTCCAGGAGAGGGTGGAATGTGTTGTGCACACAAGGGGGTATTTGTAAAGAAGATGTTAGGATGGCTCGCTGCAGAAGCAGTCACTTGTGCAAAGGCAAGGGAGGAGTCAGTGGAGCCCTGCCCTTAAGGATACACCGAGGCACAGAGAGGACTGAGCCTGTATGGAGGAGGCTGAGCCAAGGATGAATTATTTCCTAGATGCACTGGAGACGAGATCCTCAGGGTCTAGAGGACGTGGAGCTGGTGGGAGATGATAGATTCCTTTTAATCGTGGTTGATACAAAGAGTCTCAGGTTTGCTACTTTCACAGTTTTCAGCTTGTCTCGCCCACAAGCAAATAACATTTTGTATCAACATGGCGGTTACTTTCCTCTTATTTTCCCAGAATAACTGAAAGCTGAAACCTTTGGAATTAGATTTCTCCTAATGTACAGCTTTCCCCTTCAGCTACAGCGTTGCTCTTTATTCCTTTTTTAGCTTTTATGTATCCTCCCCTGCTCCCTCCCCCCTCCCTCCCTCCTTCATGATAGTGTAGCCCTGGCTGTCCTGGATGGTCCCAATTTATGATCTCATCCACAGTTATTTCATTCTCCTATCTAGCTGACATCACGAACGCCACGAACAACTTCCTGAGCACACTCTGCACTCCAGCATTTCTTATAGACGATGGACATGTCAATGACCTATGACCCCAGTGCAGCCAGAATTGCGGTCGTATATTTTCTTTATTCTCCATATATGGATGCTGGCATCCTATCACTCTGTCTTGACGTTTTACTTTCCCCTTCTTATGTTTCCTGTTTCGGTTTTGTGTCACTCATTCAGCATTTTGTGCTCGGGCTGTGACAGTGGTCTTCTGACTTACCCTTTGGCCTCCAGCCTTAAAGTTTGCAACCAATTTCCTAGAAAAGTGGTGCCCACATCCATATATGATTTTAAACTCTGGCTTCATATTTCCAGTAGTTCTCATGGCATGCAAATATTTGATTTATGTGCTGCACAACTCAAAAGGCATCATGTCCCTTCTGATCTGAATCCTGTCCATTGCTTTCTTAAGTTTGTCCTTCTAGTGCTATATACATTATGTTGAGGAAACATTTTCTGTCTCCCTTTCCCCTTCCAGAATGTTCATTATAAGTCCATTATCTAAAATCCAAAAGCTGACTAACTTCTTAGGAAGCTTTATAAGGCCCTTCATGTTTAAGTCTCTACCTACTTTCTGCAGCTTTCTCTGTTTCCTTCTGTACATACAAACAACACCCACATGATAACACCGACAGATCCTTTCACTTCATAAACACTTGATGCTTTCCTTTATTCTCATGTGTGAGCTGTGAGATGGCCAGGGTGCTTCACTTCCTCTCCCCTGTCTGCCTCAAAAACACCCATTAAAACCCACAAGTGAGCTGAAATCGCTTTTGTTTCTCCTGTTTCCTTTTATAAAACATGGTTACTACTTATAACCGTCCTCCCATAGGAGAATGGTTCTGATATTTTTTTCTCTCATACTTGAACCATGGCTAGGATTATGAACTAAAATGTCTCATCCTTCTATCTAGTTCAGTCTCGACCTGTCTTGAAACCTCACTGTGTTGGTTCATTTGGTATTGCAATAATGAAATATTTAAGACTTCATGCATAAATAATAAAGAGAAAAAAAATAAGGTTTATTTTAGCTTATGTGATCTAGGGTTAAGAGCCTAGATATGTTGTCAGCGTTCTTGCTGGCAGAATTTTGGAGTGGTAAAGTTTCACATGGCTAGTGACTGGAAATGTACACGTTTGTCTTTCTGGTCTTTTTGCCTGTTCTTTAAGAACAGAACAAGATTCCTTCCTTGGGGTCTCATCTGGTGACTATCCAATCCTAGTCACCTAATCAAAAGCCACACATCCATGCATTCTTCCAATTCAAGTTCCATCCTCTTAGAAGCTCACAGTGACGGTTATGCTCCAAGGCAAGGCTCAGAAGGGAAGAAGCAATATTCAAGCTGCAGCACTAACCTTCCCCCGTTACCCCATCTGAAACTACGAAGAACATTGTTTGGCATTAAATTTTTTTTCCTAGCAATGACTGTACTCACACTCTGCAAGTGTCCCTTATAAGCCTAGCATTTCAGAAAGTGGTTTGTGAATAGGGAAGTTTATAGTTTAAAACATAATTAGATTCTTGGGAACACTAAATAACCTTTCTACATTTTTTATATATGCTTTAAAATAGATAATTAACTATAATAAACATTCTCTTTAATGTATATCTTATGAAAGCTCAAAAGAATCTCATAGGGCCCACCAACGAAGATGCAATTATAGCTGGGCTACCCTGAGGCTTCACCATTTAGGTGAAGAGAAATAACCTTTGCCTTTCAAGAAGATGGAAATGCTGGAATCGACTCCCTCCCAATAAAGTTCTTAGTATGTTCTTGCCCCCAAACAGGTAGGTAATGAAAAATAACCTCCCTGGAAACAGAGACAAGAAAAAGATAGCTTGTGTTAGCAAGCATCTTAATAGCAAAATGGAAGCCAGAACAGAGGGTTAAAAATATAGCAGTTGAGCATAGAATGTAATAAAATGCATAGAAAAGGCTATAACCCTAAAACCAAAGGCAAATACACACCAGGCAAATGCTAACTAGAGTCAAAACATCCATGTGAGGTTCAATAGCAAGTCTTTGGTGCTGTTCTTTTTTTTAGTAATTGAACACTGCTCCCAACACATCCCTGATATCATCCCTTATAGCTCGGATAGCTGTGCGCTTAGGTAGAAAACAATGGAATCTGGGTAAAAGTGGCAAGTCCAGCTTCCTACCATGCTCCTCACACACAGAACTGCTTCGTTAGGCAATCTCTCCCCTCTAAGATTGTCTGGAAAGGTAACAGCAGCAGAACCTTTGCTACCATTGAGTGGAGTCTGCCAATGCCAGTTAACCACAGACAGAGCAAGTCTATTTGTCAGCTCTTGACTGGATACCCGCATCTGACATTATACCCAAGAGAAACAAACTCCCTTAACTGTGATTTGCCTTTTATGGTCTGTGTTCTTTCTTATCACATGTCCTAGCTTACCTATTTAATATAAAAATAACTAGCACTATATTCACTTCATCAGAAACATAAATCTCATACTG
This sequence comes from Tokudaia tokunoshimensis, assembly GCA_036184795.1. Taxonomy (NCBI): domain Eukaryota; kingdom Metazoa; phylum Chordata; class Mammalia; order Rodentia; family Muridae; genus Tokudaia; species Tokudaia tokunoshimensis. The sequence continues at coordinate 2,901,024 of BTHU01000005.1, forward strand.
TGTGTACTATGTAATAAATATAGTATAGAATATAAATATACTATAAGTTCTAATGCTTAAAAATGAAAACTGGCAGTTATAATAACTATGTTCTTGTGAATTAAGATACAAATAAGCAAAAAGTTTAAGGCTTTAAAAGATAGAAAAGTATGTTTGTAATGGACAAGAAAGAACTTCCTAGACGAGGCATCAAAAATTATAATCCTTATAGGAAGAGTAGAAATTTTTAATGTAAAGAATTACCTTGGGCTAGAAAGATGGCTCAGAGGTTAAAAACGTGTATTGATATTACCAAGGACCTCAGTACAGTTCCTCGGGCCTACATTGGGTTGTTCAGAAGCAGCTGTGATTCCTCTTCCAGGGGATCTACCTCATCTTGCTGTTTTAGAAAACTACACCTGTAAACAGGCACATACACGCACGTATGTACGCATGCACATGTGCGCACGCACACACATACACACACACACACACACACACCTATACATAACCAAAAATAATAAAAATAAATTAAAAAAAGAATTGCCATACATTACATTAACTTTCTTGATGAAAATCTCTCTATCAAAAGATGTTAACGTTAAAGACATGAACAAGTGTTGAATAAAAAAGAAAGCCAATTCGCACTTGAAAAGATGCCTAGCCTTTTAGAAGAAATGGTTATACATATTAAAAACTACAATTAAAAACCATTCTTGGCTATGGTAACTAAGAACAATGCTAAATGTTGTTGAAGTGCCAGCAAGAATATAGGTAGAATAATGGCATGTTTCATACAATTTTGCTGAAGAAATGAATTTGATATTTATTAAAGTTAAAGATATGTCTTATGGCATAACCCAACACTCTTTATAGGAATATCACCCATACAGATGACACACAATAACACTCAGTGTAGTGGTTATAATGACAAAATATTAGGAAATTGTTCTATTCATAAGATGAAAGTTAAGAAAATATTTGTTATGAAAATATAAATGAACTAGATAGCCTCTTAGCAATACAGTTTGCCCCATGGAGAATTAAGCAAATAAAAGTTCAAATCCTAAACAAACAGTTCAGCACACATATCTATAAAGATTTGACAGATGAACAAACGATCCTGGATAGCGCATACAGCACCACATAGTATTAAATACTAAGGTTTTTACTGGTACAAAGAGTAGTCCTTGGTTTTTATTTCATCCATGTAGTGGGTTGACACAGGCTGTGGAATAGTAATGGGTTCTTCCTTCACCAGTGACTTAATTTGAACAGTTAACAAAAAAAAAGACATGGATTTTCTAAACAGGATTTACGTAAGATTAGTGTACCTGATTTACTCTTTTGGTACATAAAAAAGCAGCTCTAATGTTCACTTAGAATTTTTGACTTCTTCAATGCTCAGTTCTAAGGAGTTTCCTTTGTTTACATGCATGGTAAATTAGAGACTTCCAGAGATTGCTAGGTAGTTGTAATAAGAAACAACACTTAGCTCTGAACTAAGTGTACAGCCTGCTCATAGGCTACTGTCTAAGGCTAAATAGAGCTTCAAAGTTTGAACTCTATATGCCCTATTGATTTCAGACAGCTGCCTGCACAGTACAGTGTCTGTGGTTGTCTCTGGGGTACCCAGATATTTGTGTTAACGTTTCGTTCATGAAAACTGGTGATGCATATATTTGCAGCAGACTTCATTAGCTTTTAGTAAGATTTGGGTACTAAAGCAAACCTCTTTAGAGCACTGTGTGTTTGTTTCTGAGGCCTGTTCCTGCATTTCACTTATTTAATAGACAGCCATTGAATGATTACACATGGTCTTGACGCTGGCCATGCAAAGGTGATACTTCATTTTTGCCATTCACTGACAGTGCCTTGCATATGGCATATATTGCATATGCAAGCAGTGCCCACTAGGCTTAAGCGACTTGCTCTCATATACTTGCATCATTTTGAAAATTACCAAAATTCAAGGTGGAGGTAAGTAAATGTTACAAAATTTTGGGTTTCATTTGAGAAGCACAGTAGTAGTATATGCTTTGATGAATTTCGCAGACTTTAAACAGTATGTGTTAAGAAACCTAAAAAGTTAACCCCTGCAATGTCATAATTCTAATTCTAAAAAAATTAAGAAAATGATGAAAAATAAGCACAATGCTTTTTAAATGTTGCTTAGTTGACAGTTTTTTGTTTTGTTTTAAAAATTTATTATGTATACAGCTTTCTGCGTGTGTGTATGCATGCAGGCCAGAAGAGGGCACTAGATCTCATTTTAGATGGTTATGAGCCACCATGTGGTTGCTGGGAATTGAACTCAGGACCTCTGGAAGAGTAGCCCATGCTCTTAACCTCTGAACCATCTCTCCAGCCCTAGTTGACAGTTTTTATAATGATGAAAACACTTCTGTGTAAATGATTGGGGACTGGTTGATTCTCTTGAATACGTATCAGAACTCCATTGTGTGAATGCTTGATAACAGGAAACCATCCATGCCACCTATGGGTTAGAATTGATTGGCAGGAGAATAGTACACCAAGGTACAGGGGGACTGTTTTAGGGTAGTAGAATTATACATACTTTCCCCTCTCACTCATTTCTCTATGTACAAAATTTTCTTCACTAAACATAAAGCATAAGTAAGCCAAATACTACTTGTTAGCTAGCATCTATTCTCCATTCCGGAAAAGACTTCTGGGATATGGACATTTATCTGAAGGATGATCAGGGACCACAGTGAGCTTTTTATTTACTTTTTTATTTTTTAATTTTTATGAATATTGTCAGTGAGCAAGGCACCATTTACTTTTGTCATTTGTTGAAACATGTCAGTTTATTATACTGTCTTGTCATTTTGAAGAAACACATGACGCTATTAAGTACCTGAAGCCATTCATGAGAAGTCATGGAGAATTGATGGGGAGTCTTTGCAGAGATACTTAGTGTGTCCCTCTGCTCTGCTCTTTGCAGCTCCTCGGTAGGTAGTGCCCTTCCCCGGAGACGCTGCTGTGCGTATGTCACCATTGGGATGATATGCATTTTCATTGCAGTTGGATTGACCGTGAGTACTGCCTTTGTTTCTTTGTTCTGATACAGGGTCTCATGGAGCAGAGGCTGGCCTGCCTCTACCTCCCAAATGCTAGGATTACAGGTGTTCTCTCCTATGCCATGAGACTGAACACTACAGTTATAATTCTTTCTGCAAGTTTATCAACTTTAGTTTGTGGTGAGACTTGGGATACCCATCAGAGATCTCCAAGTTAGTGGTCATTCAGCACAACGAGCTCCAGAACTTCTGAGAGACTATGGTCAGTCAGATACCCAATCCTTGGATAGGTCTTTATTTTCAATTAGTTAATTATTAAAAAACCTTTTCATTTTTCTCTGATTTTATATGTATAGGCATTTTTGTGTGTGTACATGTTTGTACACCACTTGTATACCCGGTTCCCATGGAGGTCAGCAGAAGGTGTCAGATTCTCCAAAGCTGAGGTTACAGATAGTTGTGAGTCCTGATGTGGGTGATAAGACTCTAATCTAGGTCCTCTGGGTGAGCAGTCAGTGCTCCTAACCATAGCATCTCTTCAGCCTTACAAAAGATTTTATGACATTATATTAACTTTATGAAGTCAAGTTTCATTGCACATGTACTGTTCCTAACGGAGTCTGCCTGTCTAGAGAGAGGCTGTTTGTGCCCATGTGAAAGTCTTTAGCACTGAGAAATTCACTATTTGTTTGTCAAAAGCCCATTGACTTGTTGAATTGGCAGAACCAACTTTTCGTGGTCATGAACTATCTTCTACTCAAACATCGTTTGCTATGAGCATGGGTTAGTTTCAGAGGAGAATGAAGTTGAACAGTTGGCATGGAAATTATTCCAGATGAAGAGAAGGAGTTGATCTTTGCTTTCTGTGTACTGTGTTCCTTGGTTAAAATACCAGGTCCCATATCATTATCAGTGCCCTGCTGTATCACATGGAAGTAAATATTTACATGAACTAAACATCTTACAAAGATAACTTCACATGAATTTTCTTCTTTTTCTTCTTTTTTGGTATTGAGTTCTGGGGTTTGCAGACATGCATCACCATATTTGGCAGTCTGCTTCTCTATTTACCTCATAAAATTTGTAGTTATACAGGTACCTTTGCTGTCTGTCACTTATAGTCAAGAGCTACACATAGTCTTACAGGTACTTAGTGACTGCAGTTTGGAGATTATTTTATATAATCACAAACAGGGAGGCCAACACAAGATTTCCAAGGAGACATTTCCTTAAATTTTCTAATCTATTGCTTTAATATTGTTTTTTGTTTCAGGTTGGCACACAAGATTTTTCAAGGCGATTTCACGCAACCTATGTGTCTTGGGCAATTGCTTATCTGTTAGGTTTGATTTGCCTTATCCGAGCTTGTTACTGGGGTGCAATCAGAGTCAGTTATCCTGAACATGGTTTTGCTTAAGTCTACCCATGAATCCTTGATGCAGGTGAGAGTGTCCAGTAGTCCTTGAGAAGCTCTTCTGGATACCTTCAAATCATTTATCCAAATGGATTCCATCCTGGTTTGTATTGTAGTCTCAAGACTTTGTTAGTGTTTTCTGAACAGATGCTCACTGAAGTACATCATATGCAAGTTCATTTTGCTGCTAGGTTTTCAGACTTGGAAAAATAAAGCTGTGTCTTTGTTCTTTTAAATCATAAAGGTATTTTTGCATTTGTCGTCACATATTATATCTAATATCAGTCTTTCATTATGTTTAAACCAGTTGTTCCATTACTTGTTGATGTGGGACTATTCCCAAGAAGTGTTTATAAATATTTCTACAATAGGTTCACATTTATACTTACATTTTAAACAGAATTGCTTGCTTTAAAAATCTAAGCAATATGCATTTTTGCTTGAACTGCTTACTATAATTTTAACCTAAGAGTATAGCTACCTTATTCAGGAAAAAAAAAATTGAGTGTACTTTGAAAAACTTGACATTCTTGTCAGAGAAACATTTCTAGATACTATATGCCTGTTTGTTTTTTTTTTTGTTGTTGTTGTTGTTGTTTGTAGAAAGATACAATATTTTGGTAGTAAATTAAAATACCTAGGATGAACATATAGTCCACAGTTGGAGATATTAGATAAATGTCTTTTCTCTAAGATTACAGGACTATTTGCCTTTCAGTTTTGTCTTTTTATTTAGCATTTGCAAAAATCTGGTCTGGATTTATGGAATTTAATGTTACTCTGCTGAATGTATTCCTTTATAGACTGGAGAAAGTATTTCAGACAACATGTTTTATAATACTTCATCATCTCGTCAAAGACATTTTGACACTGGGTTGCAATCCTTTTCATTAGATTATGGTAAACTTTTCTTCTTGAGATACCTGTATACCTGCTTCTCTGTGAAGAGAACCTATGACTTTTTGCATTAGCTAAATTAGAGCTAAAAGTTAGAATTAGAGATTCTCTTACCATTTCTCATCTGGCCAGATAATGACTCAACTTCTTCAAGAGAATAGATTATATATAGATAAGGAGTTTCACTGTCATCTAAAACTTTGTGTGGGATTCACGGACTCAGCTCTTGCACTGCCCAGTTTTACAGTTTAGAAGGAATTCCTTGAGAGTCAGTGCTCTAAACTCTTTCACATTGTAGAATTACACAATGAGATGCCCTGAAGACATTAGTAGGCGATTCCAAGGGACAAGGCTAATGTTCTAAATTATTTATGTTCCTGATTAATATGAAAATGTACTTACTGCGAAGTTGGAGTTAACTACATGTACACCTCAAAGAGAAAATGATAAATGTATTAATGAAGTAGCTCAGGATTATATGTACCTTTGAAAAATATGCTAATAAAGATTATTATTCAAAAATCACTTTGTTCTATTTCATCTTAAAAAATTAGATTTAATTTCCAAAATTTACTTTGATATCTTGCTATGAATTATTCATATTAAAGACAACAGACCATTTTTGCATAATGTTCATTTATCCTTTTATGCTGTGTTCATAACTATTTCAAAATTTTTTTTGGCATGCTAAGGTATTGTTAGCACACTCTAAATTCAGTATAAAATAATCGTTGTCTTATTGACAGTACCCTGTAACAGCACTGGGTGTCTTTCACCTTTTCCCTGTTGGTTTGAAATCTTACATTGTGTTATATGCTACTTGACAATATCCTTCCAGAATATATTTATGGGATATATATGAAAGTTTGTTCATATGTTCATCCCCATCAGGAAGGCAGGATCCCTTCCTGATACTCACTATAAAGTAAAGAATGAATGTGTGTGAAGGATTGGATTATTTTTAGTTCTTATATATACTTGGGTCAGTATTTGTGGTTTTTTATTATTATTATGAATTTGTCTATTTACTTTACATTCCCATCACAGCTTCCTCTCCCTCGTCTCTGCCTAGTCCCTCCGCTCTCACTTCCTCTCCTCCCCACATCCATACTTCCTCCTCTTCTCCTCAGAAAATGGGAGGCCTCCTGTGGGCATCCACCAGACTTGGCGTACCTAGTTGCAGTAAGAGTAGCTTCTGTTGAGGCTAGACAAGGCATCCAGTTAAGGGAAAGGGATCCAAAGGTAGGCAGTGTAGTTAAAAGCTCCTGCTTTAGGAGTCCTACAGGAAGACTCAGCTGTACAGCTGTTACATATGTGCCAAGCTACAATGTACTCATATACATAAAATAAATTTTTAAAAATATTTAAGAAATGGGGTACCGATATAAAATGAGAATTCTGGACAGAGGAATCTCTAATGGCCAAGAAGCACTTAAAAAAATGTTTAGTCATCAGGGAAATGAATATCAGAACGACCCATGCATGCTCTCTGGGTGGAACTTCAGTCTTTTTGAGCTCCTATGGGCCCAGGTTAGTTGATTCTGTAGGTTTTCCTTTGGTGTCCTTGACCCCTCTGGCTCCTTCAGTCCTTCCTCCCCCTCTTCCACAGGATTCCCCAGGCTTCACATAATGTTTGGCTGTGGATCTCTGCATCAGTTTCCATCAGTTACTGGGTGAAGCCTGATGGCAGTTATGCTAGGATACTGTATTGCAAGTATAGCAGGATATCATTAATGGTGTTGGGTGGGGTCCCTCTCATGGCATGGATCTCAAGCTGGGCCTGTCATTGCTTGGCCCTTCCCTCAAATCCTGCTCCATCTTTTACCCCTGCACATTTATTTTGGCAGGACAAATTGTGGTTCTAAGGTTTTATAGCTGTGTTGGTGTCTCTCAGTCCCTCCATTGGGTATCTTGCCTGGTTATAGGAGATGACCAGTTCAGATCCCATATTCTCCATTGCAAGGAGTCTTAACTAGGGTCACCCTCATAGATTCCTGGAGTTTCCATTGTCCTAGGTTTCTATCTAGTATGTTTCTCTCTCTATACTCTATCTTTCTATCCTCTCTCCACCTCATCCCTCCTATTCCTACCCCTACCCACTCCCAACCCAGGCCCCTCCCTCCACTTCTGATGTCTATTTCCCCTTCTCAGATTTAAGCATCCTCCATTGACCCATCTTTGGTACTTAGCCTCTTTGGGTCTGTGGATTATAGCATGGTTATCCCTATACTTTATGACTAATATCCACTTATAAGTGAGGATTACCATGTTTGTCTTTCTGGGTCTGGATTACCTCACTCAGGATGATCTTTTCTAGTTCCATCCATTTGTCTGCAAATTTCATGATGTCATTGTTTTTAATAACCGAGTAATATTCCAATGTGTGAATTTACAACATCCAGGTTGTTTCTAGTTTATGGCTATTATGATTAAAGCTTCTATGAACATAGTGGAGCAAGTGTCCTTGTATTTACAGTGGAGCATCTTTTGGGTATATGTCCAGGAGTGGCATAGTTATGTCTTAAGGTAGAACTATGCCCAATTTTCTGAGAACTCTCATAAGCAGTGGAGAAGTGTTCCCCCTTGCTTCCACATACTCACCAGCATGAGCTGTTGCTTGAGGTTTTGATCTTAGCCAGTCTGATGGGTGTAAAATGGAATCTGAGTCATTTTGATTTTCATTTCCCTGATGACTAAGGATGGTGAACATTTCTTTTAAGTGCTTCTCGGTCACTAGAGATTCCTCTGTCAAGAATTATCTGTTTATATCTGTACCCCATTTTTAAATCTTTTTAAACGATTTATTTATTTATTTATATTTATTTATTTATTTTAGTTTTTCCAGACAGGATCTCTCTGTGTAGCCCTGGCTGTCCTGGAACTAACTCTGTAGACCAGGCTGACCTCAAACTCAGAAATCCACCTGCCTCTGCCTCCTAAGTGCTGGGATTAAAGGTGTGTGCCACCATTGCCTGGCATATTTATTTATTTTATGTATAGAAGTACATTGTAGCTGTCTTCACACACAGCAGAAGAGAGCATCAGATCCCATTGTAAATGTGGTTGATGGGAATTGAATTTAGGACCTCTGGAAGAGCAGACAGTGCTCTTAACCACTAAGCCATCTCTCCAGCCTTGTACCCCATTTTTAAAATTGGGTTATTTGTTTTGTTGATGTCTAATTTTTTGAGTTCTTTAGATATTTTGCATATCAGCCCTCTGTCAGATGTGGAGTTGGTGAAAATCTTTCCCATTCTGTAGGCTGCCATTTTGTCCTTGGATGTTGTCCATTGCCTTAAAGAAGCTTTGCAGTTTCATGAGTTCCCATTTATTAATTGTTGATCTTAGTACGTGAGTTGTTGGTGTTCTGTTCAGGAAGCTGTTTCCTGTGCCTATGCTTTCGAAACTATTCTCCATGCTCTGTTCTTTCAGATTTAGTGTATCTGGTTTCAAGTTGTGGTCTTTGATCTACTTGAACTTGAGTTTTGTGCAGGGTGATAGATATGGATCTATTTTCATTCTTCTATATGCAGAAATCAGTTAGACCAGCACCATTTGTTGAAGATGCTTTCTTTTTTTTTTCCATCCTATAGTTTTGGCCTCTTTGTCAAAGATCAAGTGCTCATAGGTGTGTGGATTTACTTCTGTTTCTTCAGTTCTATTCCATTGATCAATCCGTCTGCTTCTGCTCTGTAGTACAGCTGGAAATTGGAAAGGGTGGCACCCCCAGAAGTTCTTTTATTGTACAGCACTGTTTTAGCTGTCCTGGGTTTTTTGTTTCTTTGAATAAAGTTGAGACTTGTTCTTTCAAGGTCTGTAAAGAATCACGCTGAAATTTTGATAGGGATTGAGTTGAATCTGTAGATTGCTTTTGGTAGGATAGCCATTTACTATGTCAATCTTACGGATCCATGAGTTTGGGAGATCTTTCCATCTTCTGGCATCTTCAGTTTCTTTCTTCAAAGATTTGAAGTTCTTGTCATATAGGTCTTTCACTTGCTTGGTTAGAGTTACACCAAGATATTTTATATTATTTCTGGTTATTGTGAGGGATGTTGCTTCCCTAATTTCATTCTTAGCCCATTTACCAGTTGCATATTGGAGGGCTACTGATTCTGGTTTTGGAGTTAATTTTCTATCCAGCTCTTTTGCTGAAGGTGTTTATCAGATAGAGGAGTTCTCTGGAAGAATTTCAGGGCTCACCTTTGCTAAAACCTCAAGCTCTATATTGAATAGATACAGAGAGTGCCAAGTTTGTCTTGTCCTTGATTTTAGTGGTATTGCTTTAAGTTTCTGCCCATTTATTTTGATGTTGTGTATCAGGTTTATGTGTATTGCCTTTATTGCATCTAGGTATTTGCCTTGTATTTTTGATCTCTCTCAGACTTATATCGTGAAAGGTTGGACTTTGTCAAAGGCTTTTTCATCATCTAATGAGATGATCATGCGGTTCTTTTCTCTCAGTTTGTTTATATGGTGGATTACATTGATAGATTGTCATATGTTGAGCCATCCCTTCATTTCTAGGATAAAGCATACTTGATCATGGTGGATGATGTTTTTGATGTGTTCTTGGATTCAGTTTGCAAGTATTTTATTGAGTATTTTTCATCAATGTTCATAAGGGAATTGGTCTGAAATTCTCTTTTCTTGGATGAGTCTTTGTGTGGTTTAGGAATCAAGGTGACTGTAGCTTCATAAAATGAATTTGACAGTGTTCCTTACATTTTTATTTTGTGGAATAATTTGAAAAGTATAGGTTTAGATGCTGATTTCTGAGTTTATTTTTGTTGGATGGGTGTTTTTTGGATTTCCCCTTGGTTTCTGTTTCCTCTCTTCTGGCCTGGGTGGCCTGGGGGTCTAGTGACTAGAATCAGTAGGGTGTGTCCCCTGGGATTTTTGTGGCCTGTGTGACCTCTAGTGTTTTGGGTGCTACCCTTGCCTCTGGGGTGGCCTGGGATCCCAGGTGCCAGAGTGGCTTCCTGGAAATCACAGTGGAGTTGTGGATTGGAAAATGAAATCCAGGGGGCGGGTGGAACGTTAAGACTGCTGGCCGTGTTTTAACAGGACTTGGTGGGCAAAGGCTTGGGGTGGGGTCTTACCCAGTGTTCCTGGTGCCAGTGGGCCTCTGGAAAACCAGGTAGACTTGTGGAGCGCAGGTACAGTGTAAAAGCTGTCGGGTGTGCTTTAAGAGGGATGCAAGGTAAGGCGAGTGTTTTTACCTGGTGTTCCTGGTGTAGAGTTTTGCTGGAAAGTGGAGCGCAGGGGACAGGGTGCTTTTTACCACTGCTGGGTGTGCTGTAAGGGGACTTGGCCTTTACTTCTTCTTGGAGATCACGCCTGGACCTTTCCTGAGCTGCATGGTCCCCTCCTGGTCCTCCTGCAGCCTGTGTTCCAGCTGCAAAGCTACCTCTGCAGGTGCAGCAGGGCAAGGCCAGTACTTGGTGTTTTGAACTACAGTATTTAGGTCCATATTATAACCTAGGGTTAATGAAAAAAAAAGATGCAAATAGTACCTAAAAACAAATCATATAAAAGATTGGTATAGGAAGTGACTGAAACAGAGACACACTTCAAAAACTAGTGTATGAAAAAAAATTACGATAAAAGCGAAAGACAAATTGGTGAAAGTATTTTTCAAAACAGTTGAATCTATCTCTGAGAAACAAGAAGGGTCTCAAGACGTGAAGAAGCAGTTCCTCCTCAGTGGAGAGATAAGCCAAGTCTCATGGCACACACCTTTAACCAGCACCTGGGAAACAGAGGCAGGCAGATTCTGCGAGCTTGGTGCTAGCCTGGTCTACATAGCAAATCTAGGCCAGCCTGGGGATACATGGTGAGAACCTGCCTAAAATAAATAAAAGAAATATGAAACTAAACATAAGTATCTTTTGAAAATGTTACTCTTTTTTAAAATTTATTTTTTATTTTTAACCATGCGTGCATGCCCTCACTCATGAATGCAGGTACCTGTGGAGGACAGGGCTGTCAGATAGCCTGATACTGGAATTATAGGCAGTTATGAGCTGCAAGACATGAATTCTGGGAATCAGACTCAGATGATGTTTTGTTAGAGAAGTGTTAGCCCTTACTCACTGAGCTGTCTCTTCTGCCCATCAGGCATGTGTTTTCCTAGGAAAGAATGTAAATTGAACCAAAGAGAAGGTATTCCTTTTCTATTAACTGAAAAAGAACACTAATATTCCACGAATTTTTAGAACATGGGAGTCTCACTCTTTTCTCTTTTCAGTCTCCTATTCCCCATATTCTTTGGCGTAATTCTAAGAATGTATGCCAAAGAACAAGTGTGTATATGTATGATGTTTATCATATTTCTGTTGTAAATATTAGAAAAACATTGTTTTTTTAAGAGAGTAGGTTGGGCTTAATCAATTAGGGCACACTTTACCTGTGATATAAAAATTCACCACTAAAACCATGAAAAAGTTTGACAGTGGTGGCTCAAGCCTTTAATCTAAAGACTTAGGAAGTAGAGGCAAGTGGATCTCTGTGAGCCTTGAGTTCTAGGCAGCCTGTTCTACAGAGAGAGGTCCATGACAACCAGAGCTATACAGGGAAATCTAATTAAAAAAAAACTAATAAATAATAAAATATAAATGAAAAAAAACCCATAAAATGTTTATCGTTTGAACCCAGTCACAACATAAACAATATAAAACTTGCTTTTTGATCCACTTTAGGGAAAGTATATGTCTGTACTCTAAACACTAAGGAAAAATAACAAAGTGTTACTTCTGGATGATGAGAGACAAATGATTTAAACACTTTAAACTAGCAAGTCAGTAAGTATGGTATGAACACACCAATATGTGTTAACTTTCATTTAGACTTTTATACTTATTAAAGGTTGATCTTAAATAAATTGCCACAAATTTGCCATCAATTCTGAATTGTGAGACCAGACCAAAAGCCCTATATTCTCACTTCTTTTGTTTGTGCTCTGTGTCTCACTACCCAGTGAGCCTGGGGCTGGCACACTTGCAGAAAGACCACCTCCTAGTGCCTCATCAGAAACAAAGAACTTGATCACCCCCTGCTGCTCTAAGTGCTCAAAGTCCCATTTGTTTTTAGAGGGGAAAATGAGCTTTTGACTAGATAACTTCTTTCAAAAACTATTTTATTATTATTGGTGTGTGTGTGTGTGTTCATGTGTCATAGTGCATGTGGTGGGGTCAGAGGACAGCTTTGAGAGTCAATTACAGCTCCTCATTCTATTGATCGACTTATGAGATCTGGCTTGTACAGCAAGCACTTCTACCCACAAAGCTATCTCACCAGCCGTGATAAGGTTCTTCTGGCATCTTTTGTGAACATACCTGTTATTTCAGGAGAAAAGAAAAGAATTTATTAATGACATGGCTGACTACTGTTCTAGTGTCTCAACACGTGTTGTGTATTTACAGGAGCCAAGGAGGGAAATGTGCTCCTTTCTGTTTCAGAGAACACAGGCATGCTGATTTTCAGAGGCTGATTTTAAAGTCAATCTTCATTCAAAGCAATCACTTCTGGGTAATTCTGATATGTGTCTGGATTGCTCTGTTTAAAATACTGTGCTCCAGATTGGACTTATGTGTGTGAATATATTCATATATATGTGTGTGTCTATGTATGTGTGCATAAGCACACATTAAGTGTCCACCACAGCTATGAGATTCTGGAGAGGTTAAGTTGTTGAAGACAGAATGATAGTCCCATTCTGTCTGTTTTCAAAGCTTAGCTGACTTCTACTGTATGAGATTTTACTGCACTTCACATTGTAGCTAATGACTTTTGGATCTTATGTCCTCCTTTTATTAAAATTAATGGCAATGTTTATTGAAAGTGTTTTTTCCAACATAATAAAGCTCAAAAAACATATGAATTTGAAATATACACATCAAATTTAAATCATTTAAATTTGTGTGTGTGAGTACTCAGGTGCTAGGGAACACACACAAATAAAAATATTAAAACTATCCACAGTTCCCTAGTATATTGATAAGTGTCTTAAAACCTTGGGGTGTTATTTAACATAATTTCTTTTAATAACTAACAAATAATAGAAAGATTGAGTAGGAATATTGTTAAATATGAGAATACTGACGGGTTGAGCCTTAAGTAATATAACTTAAGTTTACTTCTTTGTAATGGTAGTTAAAATAATTATAGAAGAGCCCAAAATGCTTAAAAACAAGTCTGTAAAATGTCTTCAGTTAATTTTACATGCTGACTTATAAATTTAAATTATATCCTGTTTATATTTTACTAAATGTGCATGGCTTGAGTTGAAATGCTCTAGAACAATTGGAAAAACAAAAGAAAAAAATGAGCCTTTACTATTTTGAAGACTACTTCAGTACTGTGTCGAAACACACACAAATAAAAATATTAAAAGTATCCACAGTTCCCTCATTGTCAATAAAATTTTCTTAAATCCTTGGGATGTCTGATATTTCCATACCAATCTTTGACCTAGGTGTTGGGCATTTGAGCAATCTCGGAGACTTTTCAGACTGAAGCCTGAAGGCATCGGTTATGGGAGCCCATTTGATACTTTTCTTCAGGTCTCTTCAGTCACACTTGCTTTAGTCATTATATGTAGCTTCCTCTCTGCCTACCACATGCCTCTCATCCACAAGTCTCTCTTTACATCTTCATAGTCAATGGAGATTTCAGAATGTGGTTTTCATTCTTGTCACATGACACGGAGTTAAATATCAATGTGAATGCTCTAATAGTACTGTAGTCTAGACCAGAACCGCTGAAACCTTTTCCACTCGTGAATCTTTTTCTCCTGAGAAACATTCATGATACTGACTCTATAGGTGTATATAAAGCAAATATAAAAATAAAACATTTACTGACATAAAACATGAAGAATTATATTTTAGAACATAAGAATTTACCATTAATGAGGACCCAGCTATACCACTCCTGGGTATATATCCAGAAGATGCTCCTACATGCAATAAGGACACATGCTCCACTATGTTCATAGCTGCCTTATTCATAATAGCCAGAAGTGCCGGGTGGTGGTGGCGCACGCCTTTAATCCTAGCACTTGGGAGGCAGAGGCAGGCGGATTTCTGAGTTCGAGGCCAGCCTGGTCTACAGAGCGAGTTCCAGGACAACCAGGGCTATACAGAGAAACCCTGTCTTGAAAAACCAAAAAAAAAAAAACAAAACATAATAGCCAGAAGCTGGAAAGAACCCAGATGTCCTTCAACTGAGGAATGGATACAGAAACTGTGGTATATATACACAATGGAGTACTGTTCAGCTATTAAAAACAATGAATTCATGAAATTCTTAGGCAAATGGATGGAACTAGAAAGTGTCATGCTGAGCGAGCTAACCCAATCACAAAAGAACACAAATGGTTTGCACTTACTGATAAGTGGATGCTAGCCCAAAAGCTCAAAATAAACAAGCTACAATTCACAGACCACAGGAAGCTCAAGAAGGTGGAGGACTGAAGTGGGGGTTCTTGGGTTCCTCTGAGAAAGGGAACAATACACTTACAGGAGCAATAATGGAGGCAAAGTGTGGAGCAGGGACTGAAGTAAAGGCAACCCAGAGACTGCTCTACCTGGGGATTCACCCTATAAACAGTCACCAAACCCCAACACTACTATGGACGACAAGAAGCGCATATCAAAAGGAGCATGCCAAGGTTGTCTTCGGAGGGCCCCTGCCAGAGCCTTATACATAAATAAGCAGATGCTAGTAGCCAACCATTGGTCTGGGAGTGGGGTCCCCAATGGAGGAGTGGGAGGGCTGTCCGGAGGAGCTGAATGGGTTTACAGCCCCACGGGAAGAACAACAAGGTTGACCACATAGAAGCTCCAGGACTCCCAGGGACTAAACCAGCAACCAAGGGGTAAACATGGTTCCAGCCAAAAATGTGGCAGAGGAATGCCTTGTCGGGCATCAGTGGGAGGAGTGGTCCTTGGTCAGGTGAAGGATAAATAGATGCCCCAACAAGGGAAAATTGAGGGGGGGGAGGTGGGAGTGGGTCGGGTGGAGGGGCATATACTTGGAGGCAGGGAGTGGGAGGTGGGAGGAGGGGTTGGGAGGTTTTGGGGAGGGTGGAAACTGGGAAAGGTTTTACCACTTGAAATGTAAATGAAGATTATATTCAATAAAAAATAAGAATTTACCATTTATTAATGAAGTGATTTCATATTAATGAGATGATGTGCTTATTTTACATAAAAATTAAAACTTGAATATTTAACAATGCATGACACAGAACATCAACATTTTCTTTTCTTTCTTTTTTTTCTTTCTTCCTTTTAAAAAATGATCTTTAATCTTTCTTTACAGTCCAGTCATTATCCCCCTCCTGGTCTGCCCTCCTGCACTTCCTTATTCAATTCTTCCTCCCCCAACTCCAAAAGGATGTCCCAACCCCTCCGCCAGGCCTCCCCACTCCCTGGGGCCTCAAGTCTCTTGAGGGTTAGGCACATCTCTCCCTGAAGCCAGAACAGGCACTCCTGCTGTGTCAGGGGCCTCATATCAGCTGGTGTATGATTGGTGGCTCGGGATTTGAGAGATCTTGGGGTCTAGGATAGGTGAGACTGCTGGTCTTTCTATGTGGTTGCTCTCCTCCTCAGCTTTCTTCCAGCCTTTCCCTAATTCATCTGCAGGGGTCCCCGACTTCAGTCTATTGGTTGGGTGTAAGTATCTGCATTTGTCTCAATCAGTTACTTGTTGGGCATCTCTGAGGGCAGCCATGCTAGGCTCCTGTCTGTAAGCACACTATAGAATCATAGAGTCAGAGTCAGGCCTTGGAGCCTCCCCTTGAGATGGATTCCAGTTACCTTGTTTTTTTTGTTTTGTTTTATTTTGGTTTTTTTTTTTTTGGTCTTTTTGTTATTTTGTCTTTTTTTTTTCCCCAGAGCTGAGGACCGAACCCAGGGCCTTGCTAGGCAAGCGCTCTACCACTGAGCTAAATCCCCAACCTCTGAAATTTGGGCTGCTCACTAGACTTCTTTCCTTCCTATCTTCCCACCTTCCTTCCTTCCTTCCTTCCTTCCTTCCTTCCTTCCTTCCTTCCTTCCTTCCTTCCTTCGTTTTAGACATATTTTATGTAAGTACACTGCCACTGTCTAAGGACACACCAGAAGAGGGCCTCAGATCCCATTAGAGATGGCTATGAGCCATGCTGGGAGTTCAATTTAGGACCTCTGGAAGAGACTGCTCTTAACCACTGAACCATCTCTCCAGCCTGATGCCACGTCTTTCTACTGGAGATGGACTCTACAAGTTCCCTCTCCCCACAGGAGGGCATTTCATCTTTGAGTCCAAAGAGTCTCTACCTCCCAGGTCTCTTGTATACTTTAGAGGGTCCCACTTCCCGAGGATAGGTATTTCCATTCCTTCTGCAGACCCTCACTCCTGTTTCTCCCTCGCCAATACCTGTTCATGTTCCCCTTTTCCCCCTTCCCCCTTCTCCCACCAGAATATCATTCTCGGTCGATCATATTTGACTCTGTAATTGTCAGTACTGACATCAGAATGCTGCCTTGCAGAAATACACAGTACAACATGGCAGAAATATGTTTAGAGTCATTTCAAAACTTGCCAATTTTGTGCTACTATAAAGAGGAGTATTGGTTTGTGTGTGTTTGTGTGCACCCGTGCACACCCAGACACAGAATGTTGTCAAGTGTCTTGCGCTCTCACTCTCTACCTTATCCCTTTGAGACAGGGTCTCTTACTGAACATGGAATTTGTATTTTTTGTCTAAGCTGACTGGGCATCCAGTGCCAGCAATCCTTCTATGTACTCCCTGCCCAGTGCCCAGTGTCCAGTGGCCCAGTGTAGGGGTTAAAGGAGCACTTGGTAACTCCTGGCTTCTATGTGACTCTGAGGATCCAAACTTAGGCACTTATGTTTACAAAACAAGTGCTTTTATCCACTAAGTCATCTCAGCAGCAAATAATCTCCTATACAACTGTATTCAGCAACTCAAAATTTAAAATAAAAATTATAATGAAATATAATTAAAGATATATTTATTTAGTTAGTTTTTTCTTTTATTTTTTATTCGAAAAAGAAGTAAAAAAATTTTATGATAAAATTAAAGATTTACATGGAAAATGCTTCTGACAAAATTGAAGAAGCATATAGAAAAACACATTAAGTGTTTTTCACTTAATTTTCAATTTTCATGGAAAATTAAAGAGTAAAATGGTAGCTATAAAAAACATTGCTAAATTAAGTGAAAAAGGAAGTAGAAAAATTTCATGATAGAATTGAAGATTTACATGGGAAATATTTCTAAGAAAATTGTAGAAAAATATAAAATACTATTAAAATGGAAGATTATCAAGAAGAATTACAGATAAAATGGTAGGCATAAAAATATTCATAAGTTGATTGAAAGTGGAATTATAAATATTTTCTGATAAAATTGAAGATTTACATGGAAAATATCTCTGATAAAATTGAAGAAATATAGAAAAACATGTTAAGATTGACTATTTCATGGAAAAATTATACAGTTAAAATGGTAGGCATAAAAATGTTCATAAGTTGATTGAAAGTGGAATTATAAATATTTTCTGATAAAATTGAAGATTTACATGGAAAATATCTCTGATAAAATTGAAGAAATATATAGAAAAATGTTAAAATTAAAGATTATCATGGAAAATAATACAGTTAAAATGGTAGACATAAAAAGCATTACTAAATTGATTGAAAGAGGAATTACAAACTTTTTCGGATAAAATTGAAGATTTACATAAAAAGTACTTCTGTTAGCCTATGTTTTTTTTTTTTTTTCGGTTGGGGAATTGAGTCCATTGATGTTATAAGACATTAAGGAATAGTGATTGTTGCTTCCTGTTTATTTTTCATGTTATTTTCATGCTTATGTGGTTACTTTCTTTTGGGTTTCTTGCTTTTTCTAGGGTGTAGTTTCCCTCCTCATGTTGGCGTTTTCCACCTATTATCCTTTGTAGGGCTGGATTTGTGGAAAGATATTGTGTAAATCTGGTTTTATCACGGAATATCTCGGTTTCTCCATCTATGGTAATTGAGAGTTTTGCTGGGTATAGTAGTTTGGGTTGGCATTTGTGTTCTCTTAGGGTCTGTATGAGATCTGCCCAGGATCTTCTGGCTTTCATCGCCTCAGGTGAGAAGCCTGGTGTAATTCTGATAGGCCTGCCTTTATAGACTACTTGACCTTTTTCCCTTACTGCTTTTAATATTCTTTCTTTGTTTAGTGCATTTGGTGTTTTGATTATTATGTGCTGGGAGGACTTTCTGGTCTGGTCCAGTCTGTTTGGAGTTCTCTAGGCTTCTTGTATGTTCATGGACATCTCTTTCTTTAGGTTAGGAAAGTTGTCTTCTATAATTTTGTTGAAGATATTTACTGGCCCTTTAAGTTGTAAATCTTCGCTCTCTTCTATACCTATAATCCTTAGGTTTGGTCTTATTGTGGATTTCCTGGATGTTTTGGCTCAGGAGCTTTTTGCATTTTGCATTTTCTTTGACTGTTGAGTCAATGTTTTCTATGGTATCTTCAGCCCCTGAGATTCTTTCTTCTATCTCTCGTATTATGTTGTTGATGCTTGTATCTATGATTCCTGAATTCTTTCTTAGATTTTCTATCTCCAGAGATGTCTCACTTTTTGATTTCTTTTTCCTTTTTTTTATTTAGGTATATACTCAATTTACATTTCAAATGATTTCCCTCTTACTGGTTCCCCCCCTCCCCAAAAGTCCCATACATCCTCTTCCCTCCCACTGCTCCCCAACCAACTCACTCCTGCCTCCCCTTCCTGGTATTCCCCTACACTGCCACATTGAGCCCTTCCAGGACAGGTGCCTCTCCTTCCTTCTTCTTGGTATCCTTTGATATGTGAATTGTTCCTTGGGTATTCCAAGCTTCTGGACTAATATCCGCTTATCAGTGCGTGAATATCATGTGTGATATTTTGTGAACGGGTCATCTCACTCAGGATGACATTCTCCAGTTCCACCCACTTGCCTAAGAATTTCATGAATTCATTGTTTTTAATAGCTGAGTACTATTCCATAGTGTAAATATACCACATTTTCTGTATCCAATCCTCCATTAAGGGACATCTGGGTTCTTTCCAGCTTCCGGCTATCATAAATAAGGCTGCTATGAACATAGTGGAGCATGTGTCCTTGTTGCATGCCAGGGAGGCCTCTGGATATATGCCCAGGAGTGATATAACAGGATCCTCCGGTAGTATTATGCCAAGTTTTCTGAGGAACCACCAAACTGATTTCCAGAGTGGTTTTACCGGCTTGAAATTCCACCAGCAGTGGAGGAGTGTTCCTCTCTCTCCACATCCTCGCCAGCACCAGCAGTCTTCTGAGTTTTTGATCTTAGTCATTCTGACTGGTGTGAGGTGAAATCTCAGGGTTGTTTTGATGTGCATTTCCCTAATGACTAAGGATGTTGAACATTTCTTTAGGTGTTTCTTAGCCATTCAATATTCCTCAGGTGAAAATTCTTTGTTTAGCTCTGTACCCCATTTTTAACAGGGTTATTTGGCTCTCTGGAGTCTAAATTCTTGAGTTCTTTGTATATCTTGGATATTAGCCCTCTGTCGGATGTAGGGTTGCTAAAGATCTTTTCCCAATTAGTTTTGGCAACCCAATTAGGTTGCCGTTTTGTCCTTTTGACAGTGTCCTTTGCCTTACAGAAACTTTGTAATTTTATGAGGTCCCCTTTGTCAATTCTTGATCTTAGAGCATAAGCTATTGGTGTTCTGTACAGGAAATTTTCCCCTGTGCCCATGTGCTCAAGGCACTTCCCCAGTTTCTTTTCTATTATTTTCAGTGTTTCTGGTTTTATGTGGAGGTCCTTGATCCACTTGGACTTTAACTTAGTACAGGGAGATAAGAACAGATCAATTTGCATTCTTCTGCATGCTGACCTCCAGTTGAACCAGCACCATCTATTGAAAAGGCTATCTTTTTTTGAACTGGGTCATTGTAGCTCCCTTGTCAAAGAACAAGTGACCATAGGTGTATGGATTCATTTCTGGGTCTTCTATTCTGTTCCATTGATCTACCTGCCTGTCACTGTACCAATACCATGCAGTTTTTAACACTATCGCTCTGTAGTACTGCTTGAGGTCGGGGCTACTCATTCCCCCAGAATTTCTTTTACTGTTGAGAATAGTTTTAGCTATCCTAGGTTTTTCGTTATTCAAGATGAATTTGATAATTGCTCTTTCTAACTCTATGAAGAATGGAGTTGGGATTTTGATGGGGATTGCATTGAATCTGTATATTGCTTTTGGTAAGATGCTCATTTTTACTATATTAATCCTGCCAATCCATGAGCATGGAAGATCTTTCCATCCTCTGAGGTCTTCTTCGATTTCTTTCTTCAAAGACTTGAAGTTCTTGTCATGCAGATCTTTCACTTGTTTGGTCAGAGTCACACCAAGATACTTTATATTGTTTGTGGCTATTGTGAAGGGTGTCATTTCCCTAATTTCTTTATCAGCCTGTTTATCCTTTGAGTATAGGAAGGCTACTGATTTGCTTGAGTTGATTTTAGATCCGGCCACTTTGCTGCAGTTGTTTATTAGCTGTAGGAGTTCTCTCGTGGAGTTCTTTGGGTTGCTTAAGTATACTATCATATCATCTGCAAATAGTGATAGTTTGATTTCTTCCTTTCCAATTTGTATCCCTTTGACCTCCTTTTGTTGTCTAATTTCTCTAGCTAGAACTTCAAGTACTATATTGAATAAATATGGAGAGAGAGGGCAGCCTTGTCTAGTCCCTGCTTTTAGTGGGATTGCTTCAAGTTTCTCTGAATTTAGTTTGATGTTGGCTACTGGTTTGCTGTATATTGCTTTTACTATGTTTAGGTATGGGCCTTGAATTCCTATTCTTTCTGAGACCTTTAACATGAAAGGATGCTGAATTTTGTCAAATGATTTTTCAGCATCTAATGAAATGACCATGTGTTTTTTTTTCTTTGAGTTTGTTTATGTAGTGGATTACAATGATGGATTTCCTTATACTGAACCATCTCTGCATTCCTGGAATGAAGCCTACTTGATCATGGTAAATGATCATTTTGATGTGTTTCTGGATTCAGTTGGCAAGAATTTTATGGAGTATTTTTGCATCTATATTCATACGGGAAATTGGTCTGTAGTTTACTTTCTTTGTTGGATCTTTGGGTGGTTTAGTATCAATGAAATTGTGGCTTCATAGAACGTGTTGGGTAGTGTTCCTTCTGTTTCTATTTTGTGGAATAGTTTGAAGAGTATTGGTCTTCTTTGAAGGTCTGACAGAATTCTGCACTAAAACCATCTTGTACTGTGCTTTTTTTGGTTGGAAGACTTTCAATGACCACTTCTGTTTCTTCAGAGGTTATAGGATCATTTAGATAGTCTATCTGATCCTGATTAGACTTTGGTATTTGGTATTTGTCTAGGAAACTGTCCATTTCCTCCAGGTTTTCCAGTTGTGTTGAGTATAGGCTTTTGTAGTAGGATCTGATAATTTTTTGAATTTCCTCAATTTCTGTTGTTATTTCTCCCTTTTCATTTATAATTTTGTTAATTTGGATACTGTCTCTGTGCCCTCTGGTTATTCTGGCTAAAGGTTTATCTATCTTGTTGATTTTCTCAAAGAACCAGCTCCTAGTTTTGTTGATTCTTTGAATAGTTCTTTTTGTTTCTACTTGGTTAATTTCAGCCCTGAGTTTGATGATTTCCTGCCTTCTGCTCCTCTTGGGTGTATTAGCTTCTTTCTGTTCTAAAGCTTTCTGGTGTGCTATTAAGCTGCTAGTATATGCTCTCTCCAGCTTCTTTTTGGAGGCACTCAGAGCTATGAGTTTTCCTCTTAGCACTCCTTTCAATGTGTCCCTAAAATTTGGATATGTTGTGCCTTCATTTTCATTAAACTCTAATAAGGTTTTTATTTCTTTCCTTATTTTTTCCTTAACCAAGGTATCATTGAGTAGAGCATTGTTCAGCTTCCATGTGTATGTGGGCTTTCTGTTGTTTTTGTTGCTGTTGAAGACCACCCTTACTCCATAGTGATCTGACAGGAGGCATGGAATTAGTTCAATTTTTTTGTATCTATTGAGGACTGTTTTGTGACCAATTATATGGTAAATTTTGGAAAAGGTACCATGAGGTGCTGAGAAGAAGGTATAGTCTTTTGATTTAGGATGAAATGTTCTATAGATATCTATTAAATACATTTGGTCCAAAACCTCTGTTAGTTTTACTGTGTCTCTGTTTAGTTTGTGTTTCCCTGATCTGTCCATTAAGGAGAGTGGGGTGTTGAAGTCATCGACAATTATTGTGTGGGATGCGATGTGTGCTTTCAGATTTAGTAAGGTTTCTTTTACGAATGATCATGCCCTTTTATTTGGAGCATAGATGTTCAGAATTGAGAGTTCTTCCTGGTAGATTTTTACTTTGCTGTGTATAAAGTGTCCTTCCATGTCTTTTTTGATGACCTTTGGTTGAAATTCTATTTTATCAGATATTAGAATGGCTACTCCAACTTGTTTCCTGGGACCATTTGCTTGGAAAACTGCTTTCCAGACCTTTACTCTGAGGTAGTGTTTGTATTTGACACTGAAATGCGTTTTCTGTAAGCAGCAAAATGTTGGGTCTTATTTATGTATCCAGTCTGTTAGTCTATGTATTTTTATTGGGGAATTGAGCCCATTGATGTTGAGAT
Organism: Tokudaia tokunoshimensis; assembly: GCA_036184795.1. Classification (NCBI taxonomy): domain Eukaryota; kingdom Metazoa; phylum Chordata; class Mammalia; order Rodentia; family Muridae; genus Tokudaia; species Tokudaia tokunoshimensis. The sequence continues at coordinate 2,924,064 of BTHU01000005.1, forward strand.
ATTAAGGAAAAGTGACTGTTACTTCCTGATATTTTTGATATAATTTTTATGTTTGTGTGGTTATCTTTTTTGGGTTTGTTGGAATAGGATTAATTTCTTGCTTTTTCTAGTGTATAGTTTCTCTCCGTTTGTTGGTGTTTTCCATATCCTTGAAGGGCTGGATTTGTGGAAAGATACTGTGTAAATTTGTTTTTGTCATGAAATACCTTGGTTCCTACATCTAAGGTAATTGAGAGATTTGCTGGATATAGCAGTCTGGGTTGGCATTTGTGTTCTCTTAGGGTCTGTATGACATCTGTCCAGGTTCTTCTGGCTTTCATAGTTTCTGGTGAGAAGTTCAGGGAAATTCTGATAGGTCTACCTTTATATGTTACTTGACCTTTTTCCCTTACTGCTTTTAATATTCTTTCTTTGTTTAGTACATTTGGTGTTTTAATTATTATGTGATGGGAGGAATTTCTTTTCTGGTCAAATCTATTTGGACTTCTGTAGGCTTCCTGTATGCTCATGGGCATCTCTTTCTTTAGGTTAAGGAAGTTTTCTTCTGTAATTTTGTTGAAGATATTTACTGGCCCTTTAAGTTGGAAATCTACTCTCTCTTCTATACCTATAATCCTTAGGTTTTGTCTTCTCATTTTGTCCTGGATTTCCTGGATGTTTTGGGTCAGGAGTTTTTTGCATTTTTCATTTTCTTTTACTGTTGTATCAATGCTTTCTATGGTATCTTCTGCATCAGAGATTCTCTCTTCTATCTCTTGTATTCTGTTGCTGATGCTTGGATCCATGACTTCTGACTTCTTTCCTAGGTTTTCAATGTCCAGAGTTGTTTCCCTTTGTGATATCTTTATTGTTTCTACTTCCATCTTTAGATCCTGGATGACTTTGTTTAATTCCTTCACCTGTTTTGTTGTGTTTTCCCTTAGTTCTTCAAGGGCTTCTCCCTGTTTACTTGTGGTCTCCTGCATTTCTTTAAGGGAGTTATTTATTTCCTTCTTGAAGCCCTCCATCAGCATCATGAGCAATGCTTTTAAATACAGTTCTTGCTTTTCTGGTGTGTTGGGGTATCCAGGACTTGCTGTTGTTGGAGAACTTGGTTCCGATGGAGCCATGTTGCCTTGGTTTGTTTTGGTGGTGTTCTTGCATTTGCCTTTTGTCATCTGGTTATCTCTGGTGTTAGCTAGTGTTGCTGTCTCTGACTGTGGTTTCTCTGTGCTCCTGGGAGACCTGTTCTCTCTGTGTACACTGATATGTAAGTACTTCTGCAAGATCTTATAGTTGTATTTAGGTATGTACCTCTGTGGCCCAGATAAACTCTGGGTGCAGGTGGTAATCAGAAGACTCCTGTTCCAGTCTGTTCCTAGGCTTTTTTGTCCTCAGGGTTTAAGGCTGTTTCCTCTTAGCAGCAGGGGTGGTCCTATTGTACCACTGTGCCTCTCTGCATACCTGAGTGTTTACTTACCTCCCTGTATCCCTTGGATATGGTACCCAGTGGCAGAAGATGGCTCCTCTGCTCGGCAATGCAGGTCTCTCCTGTGCTACCTGACTCCTACATGCGGCTGGGTAGATAGCTGGCTTCCTGCGCCACTTGGAGATGGTGTACTGGAGTCCCTGTCTGGTCTATCACCAGAGCAAAGATGACAGAGGCTGTGGTGCTCCCTCCAGGCACTGATCACTTTACAGAGCAAATATCCCACAGCAGAGCTGGTGCACAGATCACCACAGAGCTGTCCAGCTCTTAGGTGCAGGCAGCACCATAGCTGGCTGTGTCCCAAGCGATGTTATACTTTGGGAAATCTCTGTTTACTTGGAGTCCCTGTCTGGTCTAGCACTGGAGCAAAGATGGCAGAGGCTGCAGCATCACTTTTTGATTTTTTTATTGTTTCTACTTCCATTTTTAGATTCTTTATCCTTTTGTTCAATTCCTTCACTTGTTTGTGTTTTCCCGTAATTCTTAAAGGGATTTTTGTGTTTCCTCTTTAAGGGCCTATACTTGTTCACCCATGCTCTCCTGTATTTCTTTGAAGAAATTTTGTGTTTCCACTTTAAGGACTTTTACCTTTTGACCCATGTTCTCCTGTATTCCATATTCTTTAAATTTTCTATATATATATGTATTTTTTGATTTACATTCCCAATGATTTACCCTTTCCCAGTTCCTTCCTCCCCGAAAGTCCCATAAGCCTTCTTCCCTCCACCTGTTCCCCATTTAACCCCCTCTTGCTTATCTGTCCTGGTATTCCCCTACATCCAGTCTTTCTAGGACCCGGGGTCTCTCCTTTCATATTCTTGGAAATCTATTGATATGTGAATTGTGTCTTGAGTGTTCCGAACTTCTGGGTTAATATACCCTTATCAGTGACTGCATACCATGTCTGCTATTTTGTGATTGGGTTACCTCATAAGGATGATATTTTCCAGTTCTGACCATTTGCATAAGAATTTCGTGAATTCATTATTTTTAATTGCATAGTAGATTTCCATTGTGTAAATATACAACATCTTCTGTATCCATTCTTCCAATGAGGGACAACAGGGTTCTTTCCAGCTTCTGGCTATTACAAATAAGGCTGCTATGAACACAGAGGAGCATGAGTCCTTATTGCATGCAGGGGAAGCCTCTGGGTATATGCCCAGGAGTGGTATATCAAGATCCTCCGGGAGTATCATGCCCAGTTTTCTGAGGAACCACAAGACTGCTTTCCAGAGTGGTTGTACCAGCTTGCAATCCCACCAGCAGTGGAGGAGTGTTCCTCTTTCTCCACATTATTTCCAACACCTGCTGTCTCCTGTGTTTTTGATCTTAGCCATTCTGACTGGTGTGAGATGGAATCTCAGGGTTGTTTTGATTTGCATTTCCCTAATGACTAAGGATGTTGAACATTTCTTTAGGTGCTTCTCAGCCATTCAATATTCTTCAGGTGAGAACTCTTTGTTTAGCTCTGTACCCCATTTTTTAAATAAGGTTATTTGGCTCTATGGAGTCTAACTTCTTGAGTTATTTGTATATATTGGATATTAGCCCGCTGTCGGATGTAGGGTTAGTAAATATCATTTCCCAGTTTGTTGGTTGCCGCTTTGTCCTTTTGACAGTCTTTTGCCTTATAGAAACTTTGTAATTTTATGAGGTCCCATTTGTCAATTCTTGATCTTAGAGCATAAGCTATTGGAGCTCTATTCAGGAAATTCTCTTCTGTGCCCATATGTTCAAGGTTCTGCCCTAGTTTCTTTTCTATTAGTTTCAGTGTGTCTGGTTTTATGTGGAGGTCCTTGATCCACTTGGAATTGAGCTTAGTGCAAGGAGATAAGAATGGATCAATTTGCATTCTTCTGCATGTTGACCTCTAGTTGAACCAGCACCATTTGTTGAAAAGGCTATCTTTTTTCCACTGGATGGTTTTAGCTCCTTTGTCAAAGATCAAGTGACCATAGGAGTGTGGATTCACTTCTGGGTCTTCAATTCTGTTCCATTGATCTACATGCCTGTCACTGTACTAATACCATGCAGTTTTTAACACTATTGCTCTGTAGTACAGCTTGAGGTCCGGAATATTGATTCCCCGAGAAGTTCTTTTACTTTTGAGAATAGTTTTAGCTATCCAGGGTTTTCTGTTATTCCAGATGAATTTTTGAATTGCTCTTTCTAACTCTATGAAGAATTGCATTGGCATTTTGATGGGGATTGCAATGAATCTGTATATTGCTTTTGGCAAGATGGTCATTTTTACTATATTAATCCCGCCAATCCATGAGAATGGCAGATTTTTCCAACTTCTGAGGTCTTCTTCAATTTCTTTCTTCAGAGACTTGAAGTTCTTGTCATACAGATCTTTCACTTGTTTGGTTAGAGTCACACCAAGATACTTTATATTGTTTGTGGCTATCATGAAGGGTATCATTTCACTTATTTCTTTCACAGCCTGCTTATCTTTTGAATATAGGAAGGCTACTGACTTGCATGAGTTGATTTTGTATCCGGTCACTTTGCTGAAGTCGTTTATCAGCTGTAGGAGTTCTCTGGTGGAGTTCTTTGAGTCACTTAAGTATACTATAATATCGTATGCAAATAGTGATAGTTTGACTTCTTCCTTTCCAATTTGTATCCCTTTGACCTCCTTTTGTTGTCTAATTGCTCTAGCTAAAACTTCAAGTACTATATTGAAAAGCTATGGAGAGAGAGGGCAGCCTTGTCTAGTCCCTGATTTTAGTGGGATTGCTTCAAGTTTCTCTCCATTTAGATTGATGTTGGCTACTGGTTTGATGTAAATTGCTTTTACTAGGTTTCGATATGGGCCTTGAATTCCTGATCTTTCCAAGACCTGTAACATGAAAGGATGCTTAAGTTTGTCAAATGCTTTCTCTGCTTCTAATGAAATGACCATGTGATTTTTTTCTTTGAGATTGTTTATGTAGTGGATTACATTGATGGACTTCCTTATATTGAACCATCCCTGCATCCCTGGGATGAAGCCTACTTGATCTTGGTGAATTATCATTTTGATGTGTTCTTGGATTCGGTTGCCAAGAATTTTATTGAGTATTTTGGCATCGATATTCATAAGAGAAATTGGCCTGAGATTCTCTTTCTTTGTTGGATCTTTGTGTGATTTTGGTATTAGCATAGTTGTGGCTTCATAGAACGAGTTGTGTAGTGTTCCTTCTGTTTCTATTTTGTGGAATAGTTTGAAGAGCATTGGTGTTAGGTCTTCTTTGAACGTCTGATAGAATTCTGCACTAAAACCGTCTGGACCTGTGCTTTTTTTGGGTGGAAGACTTCCAATGAGCATTTCTATTTCTTTAGGGGTTATAGGGCGGTATAGATGGGCTATTTGATCCTGATTTAATTTTGGTATTTGGTATCTGTCTAGGAAATTGTCCATGTCCTCTAAATATTCTAGTTGCGTTGAATACAGGCTTTTGCAGTAGGATCTCATGATTTTTTGAATTTCCTCAGTTTCTGTTGTTATCTCTCCCTTTTTGTTTCTGATTTTGTTAATTTGGATACTGTCTCTATGTCCTCTGGCTAGTCTGGCTAAGGACTTATCTATCTTGTTGATTTTCTCAAAGAACCAACTCCTAGTTTCATTGATTCTTTGTATGGTTTTATTTGTTTCTAATTGATTGATTTCAGCTCTGAGTTTGATGATTTCCTGCCTTCTACTCCTCTTGGGTGTATTTGCTTCTTTCTGTTCCAGGGCTTTTGGGTGTGCCATTATCCTCCTAGTGTATGCTCTCTCTCCTGTTTCTTTTTGGAGGCACTCAGGGCTATGAACTTTCCTCTTAGCACTGCTTTCATTGTGTCCCATAAATTAGGGTATGTTTTGCCTTCATTTTCATTAAATTTTAAAAAGTCTTTGATTTCTTTATTTCTTCCTGGACCCAGGTATCATTGAGTAGAACATTGTTCAGATTCCATGTGTATGTGGACTTTCTGTTGTTTTTGTTGCCATTGAAGACCACCCTTATTCCATAGTGATCTGATAGGAGGCATGGGATTAGTTCGATCTTCTTATATCTGTTGAGGTCTGATTTGTGACCACTTATATGGTCGATTTTGGAGAAGGTACCATGAGGTGCTGAGAAGAAGGTGTATTCTTTTGCTTTAGGATGAAATGTTCTATATATGTTAGTTCCATTTGGTCCAAGGCTTCAATTAGATTCACTGTGTCCCTGTTTAGTTTCACTTTCCTGAACAATCCATTTCAGAGAGCGGGGTATTGAAGTCACCCACTATTATTGTGTGAGGTGCAATGTGTGCTTTGAGCTTTAGTAAAGTTTCTTTTACGAATGAGGGTGCCCTTGCATTTGGAGCATAGATATTCAGAATCGAGAGTTCTTCTTGGTGGATTTTTCCTTTGATTAGTATGTAGTGTCCTTCTGTGTCTTTTTTGATGACTTTAGGTTGAAAGTCAATTTTATCTGATATTAGAATGGCTACTCCAGCTCGTTTCCTGGGACCATTTGCTTGTAAAATTGTTTTCCAGCCTTTTACTCTGAGGTAGTGTTTTTCTTTGACACTGAGGTGCGTTTCCTGCATGCAGCAAAATGCTGGGTCCTGTTTACGTATCCAGTCTGCTCGTCTATGTCTTTTTATTGGGGGAATTGAGACCATTGATATTAAGAGAGATTCAGGAATAATGATTATTGCCACCTGCTATTCTTGACGCTATCTTTATGTTTCAGTGGTTATCTACTTTTGGGTTTGATCCAAGAAGGTTACTATATTGTTTTTTCCAGGGTGTTGTTTCTCTCCTTGTATTGGCAGTTTCCACCTATTATCCTTTGCAGGGCTGGGTTTGTGGAAAGATATTGTGTAAATTTGGTTTTATCATGGAATATCTTGGTCTCTCCATCTATGGTGATTGAGAGTTTTGCTGGGTATAGTAGTCTAGCCTGGCATTTGTGTTCTCTTAGTGTCTGCATCTGATCTGCCCAAGACCTTCTGGCTTTCATAGTCTCTGTTGAGAAGTCTGATGTGATTCGGAAAGGTCTTCCTTTATATGTTACTTGGCCTTTTACTGCTTTTAATATTCTTTCTTTGTTTAGTACATTTGATGTTTTGATTATTATGTGATGGGAGGTATTTCTGATCTGGTCCAGTCTTTTTGGAGTTCTATAGGCTTCTTGTATGTTCATGTCTCTTTAGGTTAGGGAAGTTTCCTCCATAATTTTGTTGAAGATATTTATTGGCCCTTTAAGTTGCAAATCTTCACTTTCATCTATACCTATAATCCTTAGGTTGGTCTTCTCATTGTATCCTGGATTTCCTGGTTGTTTTGGGTTACACGTTTGTTAAACATTTTGCATTTTCTTTGACTGTTGAGCCAATGCTTTTTATGGTATCTTCAGCACCTGAGATTCTTTCTTCCATCTTTTGTATTCTATTGTTTTTGTTTGTATCTATGACTCCCAATTTCTTTCCAAGGTTTTCTATCTCCAAAGTTGTCTCCCTTTGTGATTTCTTAGTTTTGTGTACTTCCTTTTTTAGATCCTGGATGGATTTTCTCAGATGCTTCACTTGTTTGTTTCTATTTTCCTGTATTTCTTTAAGATATATTTGCATTTATTCTTTCAGGATTTCTTCCTGTTGATCCAAGTTCTCCTGTATTTCTCTAAGCGATTTTTGTGTTTCCTCCTCATGGGCTTCCATCTGTTGATCCATGTTCTCCTGCATTTCTTTAAGCGATGATGCTTGCGTTTCCATTGTAAGGGCAGCTACCCGTTGATTCATTTCTTTAAGTGATTTTTGTGTTGCCTCCTTGTGGGCCTCCATCTGTTGACCAATATTCTCCTGCATTACTCTAAGTGATTTTTGTGTTTCCTTTGTAAGGGCTTCTACCCGTTGATTCATATTCTCCTGTATTTCTTTACGAGATTTATTTGTGTCCTTCTTGAAATCCTCTAATAGCATCATGAGAAGTGATTTTAATTCCAGATCTTGCCTTTCGGGTGTCATGGGGTATCCAGGACTTGCTGCTGTTGGAGAGTTGGGTTGGGATGGTGCTTTATTGCCTTGATTTCTGTTAGTAACATTCCTACGTTTGCCTTTTGCCATCTGGTTATCTCTGGTGTTAGTTGGTCCTGCTGTCACTGGCTGTTGGTTGGACCTCCTGTGAGCCTGCAAGGCTATTTCTGCCCCCCCCCCCATTACTGGGATTCCCCTGGCACCGATTTCTGGGGCCTGCCCTGCTCCTGATTGACTTTGGAGCCCTGATGTGCCTTGCCCCAAGTAATGTTATATTGGGGAATCCCTGCACATCCAAAGGCTCAGCATAGATCCCTGGAGCAGAGGTCGCCAAGGGGAGTCTGCTGTGCTCCAGCCCTGTGCGGGTGCGCTCTCTCGCGCTCTCTCCCAGTGCTGGTCCCTCTGCAGGGCTGATGTCCCACAGCAGAGCTGGCGCATAGGTGACCAAAGACCTGCCCAGCTCTTGGGAGCAGGGAGCACACAAGCTGGCTGAGTCTCAAGCCATATTATGCTTGATTGTCCCTGCACCTTGAGGTCCCAATTGCACTGTTGCTGGAGCAAAGATGGTGGAGTGCACTGTGCACCTTCTCTATGCAGATCACTCTGCAGGGCAGATGGCCCTCAGCAGAGTTGGTGCCCAGACTACCACAGAGCTTCCCCGCTCTTGGGCGCAGATGGAAGCCCAACAGGCTGTGTCCCAAGCGATGATATATTGGGGAGTCCCTGGGTACTGGGATGCTCTGCTTATTCGATCCCCGGAGCAGAGTTCGCCCAGGGGAGGCTGATGTGCTCCCTCCCTGTGCGGGTGAGCTCTCTCCCAGTTCCTATTCTCTTCTTGTTAAATGTGCTTTTAGTCTTCCTAGTCTCCCTGCCTCCCTCGCATTAGGGAAAAAAGTGAACTTCAATTAAATGAATAAAATTTGTTATTGCCCTGAATTTTTATTTTATTTTATTTTATTTTTTTAATTTACATTCCAAATCACTTCCCCTTTCCCATTTCCTCCCTCCCCGAAAGTCCCATAAGCCCCGTTCCCTCCCTCTTTTCTCCATTCAACCCCCTCTCGTTACTCTGTCTTGGCGTTCCCCTACATCCAGTCTTTCCAGGACCAGGGGTCTCTCCTTCCATCTTTTTAGAAATCTATTGATATGCGGATTGTGTCTAGGGTATTCCGAGATTCTGGGTCAATATCCCCTTATCAGTGACTGCATACAATGTGTGTTCTTTTGTGATTGGGTTATCTCACTAAGGATGATATTTTCAAGTTCTGACCATTTGCCTAGGAATTTCGTGAATTCATTGTTTTTAATTGCAGAGTAGTATTCCATTGTGTAGATATACCACATCTTCTGAATCCATTCCTCCGTTGAGGGACATCTGGGTACTTTCCAGCTTCTGGCTATTATAAATAAGGCTGCTATGAATATAGTGGAGCATGTATCCTTATTGCATGCAGGGAAAGCCTCTGGGTATATGCCCAGGAGTGGTATAGACGGATCCTCCGGGAGTGTCATGCCCAGATTTCTGAGGAACCGCCAGACTGCTTTCCAGAGTGGTTGTACCAGCCTGCAATTCCACCAGCAGTGGAGGAGTGTTCCTCTTTCTCCACATCCTCGCCAACAACTGCTGTCTCCTGTGTTTTTGATCTTAGCCATACTGACTGGTGTGAGATGGAATCTCAGGGTTGTTTTGATTTGCATTTCCCTAATGACTAAGGATGATGAACATCTATTTAGGTGCTTCTCAGCCATTAGATATTCTTCAGGTGAGAACTCTTTGTGTAGCTCTGTACCCCAATTTTTAATAGGGTTACTTGCCTCTCTGGAGTTTAACTTCTTGAGTTCTTTGTATATCTTGGATATTAGCCCTCTGTCGATGTAAGGTTGGTAAAGATCATTTCCCAGTTAGTTGGTTGCCGCTTTGTCTTTTTGACAGTGTCTTTTGCCTTGCAAAAACTTTGTAATTTAATGAGGTCCCATTTGTCTATTCTTGATCTTAGAGCATAAGCTATTGGAGTTCTGTTCAGGAAATTCTCCCCTGTGCCCATATGTTCAAGGTTCTTACCTAGTTTCCCTTCTATTAGTTTCAGTGTGTCTGGTTTTATGTGGAGATCTTTGATCCACTTAGAATTGAGCTTAGTGCAAGGAGATAAGGATGGGTCAATTTGCATTCTTCTGCATGTTGACCTCCAGCTGAGCCAGCACCATTTGTTGAAAAGGCTATCTTTTTTCCACTGGATGGTTTTAGATCCTTTGTCAAAGATCAAGTGACCATAGGAATGTGGATTCATTTCTGGGTCTTCAGTTCTGTTCCATTGATCTACATGTCTGTTACTGTACCAATACCATGCAGTTTTTAACACTATTGCTCTGTAGTACAGCTTGAGGTCCGGATACTGATTCCCCCAGAGGTTCTTTTACTCTTGAGAATAGTTTTAGCTATTCTGGGTTTTCTGTTATTCCAGATGAATTTTTGAATTGCTCTTTCTAACTCTATGAAGAATTGAGTTGGGATTTTGATGGGGATTGCATTGAATCTGTGTATTACTTTTGGTAAGATGCTCATTTTTACTATATTAATCCTGCCAATCCATGAGCATGGCAGATTTTTCCATCTTCTGAGGTCTTCTTCAATTTCTTTCTTCAGAGACTTGAAGTTCTTGTCATACAGATCTTTCACTTGTTTGGTTAGAGTCACGCCAAGATACTTAATATGGTTTGTGGCTATTGTGAAGGGTATTATTTCTCTTACTTCTTTCTCAGCCTGCTTATCCTTTGAGTATAGGAAGGCTTCTGACTTGCTTGAGTTGATTTTATATCCGGCCACTTTGCTGAAGTCGTTTATCAGCTGTAGGAGTTCTCTGGTGGAGTTCTTTGGGTCGCTTATGTATACTATCATATCGTCTGCAAATAGTGATCGTTTGACTTCTTCCTTTCCAATTTGTATCCCTTTGACCTTTTTTGTTGTCTAATTGCTCTAGCTAGAACTTCAAGTACTATATTGAAAAGATATGGAGAGAGAGGGCAGCCTTGTCTAGTCCCTGATTTTAGTGGGAATGCTTCAAGTTTCTCTCCATTTAGATTGATGCTGGCTACCGGTTTGCTGTAAATTGCTTTTACTATGTTTAGATATGGGCCTCGAATTCCTGATCTTTCCAAGACCTTTAGCATGAAAGGATGCTGAATTTTGTCAAATGCTTTCTCAGCATCTAATGAGATGACCATGTGGTTTTTTTCTTTGAGATTGTTTATGTAGTGGATTACATTGATGGATTTCCTTATATTGAACCATCCCTGCATCCCTGAGATGAAGCCTACTTGATCGTGGTGAATGATCGTTTTGATGTGTTCTTGGATTCGGTTGGCAAGAATTTTATTGAGTATTTTTGCATCGATATTCATAAGAGAGATAGGCCTGAGATTCTCTTTCTTTGTCGGATCTTTGTGTGCTTTTGGTATTAGTGTAATTGTGGCTTCATAGAACGAGTTGGGTAGTGTTCCTTCTGTTTCTATTTTGTGGAACAGTTTGAAGAGTATTGGTGTTAGGTCTTCTTTGAAGGTCTGATAGAATTCTGCAGTAAAACCATCTGGACCTGTGCTTTTTTTGGTTGGAAGACTTCCAATGACAGCTTCTATTTCTTCAGGGCTTATAGGATGGTTTAGACGGTCTATTTGATCCTGATTTAATTTTGGTACTTGGTATCTGTCAAGGAAATTGTCCATTTCCTCGAGATTTTCTAGTTGTGTTGAATACAGGTTTTTGTAGTAGGATCTGATGATTTTTTGAATTTCCTCAGTTTCTGTTGTTATCTCTCCCTTTTCGTTTCTGATTTTATTAATTTGGATACTATCTCTGTGCTCTCTGGTTAGTCTGGCTAAGGGCTTATCTATCTTGTTAATTTTCTCAAAGAACCAACTCCTCGTTTTGTTGATTCTTTTTTTTTTTTTTTTTTTTTTTTTTAATTTTATTTTATTTTATTTTTTTAATTTACATTCCAAATCACTTCCCCTTTCCCGTTTCCTCCCTCCCCGAAAGTCCCATAAGCCCCCTTCCCTCCCTCTTTTCTCCGTTCAACCCCCTCTCATTACTCTGTCCTGGCGTTCCCCTACATCCAGTCTTTCCAGGACCAGGGGTCTCTCCTTCCATCTTTTTAGAAATCTAATGATATGCTGATTGTGTCTAGGGTATTCTGAGATTCTGGGTCAATATCCCCTTATCAGTGACTTCATACCATGTGTGATCTTTTGTGATTGGGTTACCTCACTAAGGATGATATTTTCAAGTTCTGACCATTTGCCTAGGAATTTCGTGAATTCATTGTTTTTAATTGCAGAGTAGTATTCCATTGTGTAAATATACCACATCTTCTGAATCCATTCCTCCGTTGAGGGACATCTGGGTTCTTTCCAGCTTCTGGCTATTATAAATAAGGCTGCTATGAATATAGTGGAGCATGTGTCCTTATTGCATGCAGGTAAAGTCTCTGGGTATATGCCCAGGAGTGGTATAGCCGGATCCTCCGGAAGTGTCATGCCCAGTTTTCTGAGGAGCCGCCAGACTGCTTTCCAGAGTGGTTGTACCAGCCTGCAATTCCACCAGCAGTGGAGGAGTGTTCCTCTTTCTCCACATCCTCGCCAACAACTGCTGTCTCCTGTGTTTTTGATCTTAGCCATCCTGACTGGTGTGAGATGGAATCTCAGGGTTGTTTTGATTTGCATTTCCCTAATGACTAAGGATGATGAACATCTCTTTAGGTGCTTCTCAGCCATTAGATATTCTTCAGGTGAGAACTCTTTGTTTAGCTCTGTACCCCATTTTTTAATAGGGTTACTTGCCTCTCTGGAGTTTAACTTCTTGAGTTCTTTGTATATCTTGGATATTAGCCCTCTGTCGGATGTAAGGTTGGTAAAGATCATTTCCCAGTTAGTTGGTTGCCGCTTTGTCTTTTTGACAGTGTCTTTTGCCTTGATTCTTTTTATGGTTTTATTTGTTTCTACTTGATTGATTTCAGCCCTGAGTTTGATGATTTCCTGCCTTCTACTCCTCTTTGGTGTATTTGCTTCTTTTTGTTCCAGGGCTTTCAGGTGTGCCATTAAGCTGTTAGTGTATGCTGTCTCCCGTTTCTTTTTGGCGGCACTCAGGGCTATGAATTTTCCTCTTAAGCACTGCTTTCATTGTGTCCCATAAATTAGGGTATATTGTGCCTTCATTTTCATTAACTTTCAAAAAGTCTTTGATTTCTTTCTTTATTTCCACCTTGACCAAGTTATCATTGAGTAGAGCATTGTTCAGCCTCCATGTGTACGTGGGTTTTCTTTTGTTTTTGTTGCCATTGAAGACCACCCTTATTCCATAGTGATCTGATAGGAGGCATGGGATTAGTTCTAACTTCTTATATCCGTTGAGGTCTGATTTGTGACCAATTATATGGTCAATTTTGGAGAAGGTACCATGAGGAGCTGAGAAGAAGGTGTATTCTTTAGCTCTAGGATGAAATGTTCTATATATATCTGTTAGTTCCAGTTGGTCCAAGGCTTCAATTAGATTCACTGTGTCCCTGTTTAGTTTCTGCTTTCCTGAACGATCCATTTCAGAGAGCGGGGTATTGAAGTCACCCACTATTATTGTGTGCGGTGTGATGTGTGCTTTGAGCTTTAGTAAAGTTTCTTTTACGAATGAGGGTGCCCTTGCATTTGGAGCATAGATATTCAGAATTGAGAGTTCTTGATGGTGGATTTTTCCCTTGATCTCTATGTAGTGTCCTTCTGTGTCTTTTTTGATGACTTTAGGTTGAAAATCAATTTTATCCGATATTAGTATGGCTACTCCAGCTCGTTTCTTGGCCCCATTTGCTTGTAAAATTGTTTTCCAGCCTTTTACTCTGAGGTAGTGTTTGTCTTTGACACTGAGGTGCGTTTCCTGCATGCAGCAAAATGCTGGATCCTGTTTATGTATCCAGTCTGCTAGTCTATGTCTTTTAATTGGAGAATTGAGACCATTGATATTAAGAGAGATTAAGGCATAGTGATTATTGCCATCTGCCATTCTTGACGCTATCTTTATGTTTGAGTGGTTATCTACTTTTGGGTTTGATTCAAGAAGGTTATTATCTCATTTTTTCCAGGGTGTTGTTTCTCTCCCTGTATTGGAGGTTTCCACCTATTATCCATTGCAGGGCTGGATTTGTGGAAAGATATTGTGAAAATTTGGTTTTATCATGGAATATCTTGGTCTCTCCATCTATGGTGATTGAGAGTTTTGCTGGGTATAGTAGTCTAGCCTGGCATTTGTGCTGTCTTAGTGTCTGCATGAGATCTGCCCAGCATCTTCTGGCTTTCATAGTCTCTGGTGAGAAGTCTGATGTGATTCGGATAGGTCTTCCTTTGTATGTTACTTGGCCCTTTTCTCTTACTGCTTTTAGTATTCTTTCTTTGTTTAGAACATTCGGTGTTTTGATTATTATGTGACGGGAGGTATTTCTGTTCTGGTCCAGTCTGTTTGGAGTTCTGTAGGCTTCTTGTACGTTCATCGGCATCTCTCTCTTTAAGTTAGGGAAGTTTTCCTCCATAATTTTGTTGAAGATGTTTACTGGCCCTTTAAGTTGCAAATCTTCACTCTCATCCATACCTATAATCCTTAGGTTTGGTCTTCTCATTGTGTCCTGGATTTCCTGGATGTTTTGGGTTACACGTTTTTTGCATTTTGCATTTTCTTTGACTGTTGAGTCGATGCTTTCTATGGAATCTTCAGCACCTGAGATTCTTTCTTCCATCTCTTGTATTCTATTGTTGATGTTTGCATCTATGACTCCTGATTTCTTCCCAAGGTTTTCTATCTCCAAAGTTGTCTCCCTTTGTGATTTCTTAGTTGTTTCTACTTCCTTTTTTAGTTCCTGGATGGATTTGCTGAGATCCTTCACTTGTCTGTTTGTATTTTCCTGTATTTCTTTAAGGTATTTTTGCATTACCTCTTTCAGTATTTCTTCCTGATGACCCACGTTCTCCTGCATTTCTCTGAGCGATTTTTGTGTTTCCTCCTCACGGGATTCCATCTGTTGATCCATCGTCTCCTGCATTTCTTTAAGCAGTTCTCGTGTTTCCTTTGTAAGGGCATCTAACCGTTGATTCATTTCTTTAAGCAATTTTTGTGTTGCCTCCTTATGGGCATCCATCTGTTGACCCATATTCTTCTGCATTTCTTTATGCCAATTTTGTGATTCCTTTGTGAGTGCATCTACCCGTTGATTCATCTCGTTAAGCGATTTTTGTGTTGTCTCCTTGTGCGCCTCCATCTTTTGATCCATGTTCTCCTGCATTTCTCTGAGCGATTTTTGTGTTTCCTTTGTAAGGGCTTCTAACCGTTGATTCATGGTCTCCTGTAACTCTTTATGAGATTTATTTGTGTCCTTCTTGTGATCCTCTAATAGGATCATGAGAAGTGATTTTAAATCCAGATCTTGTCTTTCGGGTGTGGTGGGGTATCCAGGACTTGATGCTGTCTCTTCAGCGCAGTCTGCGGGAACAGAGGTCGCGGAAGGAAAGCTGGTAGGCTCCCGCCCAGTGCGGGGTCCCTCTGCCAGGCAGAAGTCCCACAGCAGAGCTGGCGCGCTGGTCACTGCAGATCAGCCCTGCACCTGGGAGCCGCACACACACAAGCCGCCCGAAACCCAAGCGACATTATGCCTGTCTGTCTCAGAACCTGGCTGTCCCAACCTCCTGCCCTGAATTTTTTAATTATTCAGATATGGTGGCTTTCTTCTGAAATGCGTAAGTTTTTCTTAAAGTTTCTTAAACTGCTCTTTCTTTCTTTCTTTCTTTCTTTCTTTCTTTCTTTCTTTCTTTCTTTCTTTCTTTCTTTCTTTCTTTCCTTCTTTCGACAGGGTTTCTATGTGTAGTCCTAGCTGTCCTGGAACTCACTCTGTAGAACAGGCTGACCTCGAACTCAGAAATCTACCGGCCTCTGTCTCCCAAGTGCTGGAATTCAAGGCATGAACCACCACTGCCTGGAGCTCTATTTTTCTAAATTTTCCAATTTATAATGCTAATGAAATATGTGTATACATACGCCATATGTACTAGTGTACATTCTGTACAATTTGATATTGCAAACTAAACATCCCTTTGTAGTTTCATCTATGTAAGTCTCAGCTTAACTCATTTCCTTTCCCAAGGGACTTCTTCTAGTCCATATATATATATACATATATACCACCACTGCTGACACAATTCATCCTGGGTCAGAAACCCAAGACATCCTAGTATCATGTTCTCCTTTTCTGTCCTAACTGCCAATAAACTGCACTGGTTCTTCCTCAGGAAATCTCTCCCTTTCTCTATAATTAGATAATATAATATTCATATATGTAATATCAAATATAATTTATAATCTTCCATCCTTAATGCATATTTCTTCTAGCAGTGTTGGTAAATGTCTACAGATGGCCTATGTTTCTGCTTCTCCCACTACCCACAACATCTACCAATAATCAATTTTGATCATGCCATTTGCCATAAAGCCTTAAAAATGTCACTTAAAAGATCCACCATTTCCCTAATGACTAAGGATGATGAACATCTCTTTAGGTGCTTCTCAGTCATTAGATATTCTTCAGGTGAAAACTCTTTGTTTAGCTCTGTACCCCATTTTTTTAATAGGGTTACTTGCCTCTCTGGAGTTTAACTTCTTGAGTTCTTTGTATATATTGGATATTAGCCCTCTTTCGGATGTAGGGTTGGTAAAGATCATTTCCTAGTTAGTTGGTTGCCGCTTTGTCTTTTTGACAGTGTCTTTTGCCTTGCAAAAACTTTGTAATTTAAAGAGGTCCCATTTGTCTATTCTTGATCTTAGAGCATAAGCTATTGGAGTTCTGTTCAGGAAATTCTCCCCTGTGCCCATATGTTCAAGGGTCTTCCCTAGTTTCCTTTCTATTAGTTTCAGTGTGTCTGGTTTTCTGTGGAGGTCCTTGATCCACTTGGAATTGAGCTTAGTGCAAGGAGATAAGAATGGGTCAATTTGCATTCTTCTGCATGTTGACCTCCAGTTGAGCCAGCACCATTTGTTGAAAAGGCTATCTTTTTTCCACTGGATGGTTTTAGCTCCTTTGTCAAAGATCAAGTGACCATAGGAGTATGGATTCATTTCTGGGTCTTCAATTCTGTTCCATTGATCTACATGCCTGTCACTGTACCAATACCATGTGGTTTTTAACACTATTGCTCTGTAGTACAGCTTGAGGTCCGGGATACTGATTCCCCCAGAGGTTCTTTTACTCTTGAGAATAGTTTTAGCTATTTTGGGTTTTCTGTTATTCAAGATGAATTTTTGAATTGCTCTTTCTAACTCTATGAAGAATTGAGTTGGGATTTTGATGGGGATTGCATTGAATCTGTATATTACTTTTGGTAAGGTGCTCATTTTTACTATATTAATCCTGCCAATCCATGAGCATGGCAGATTTTTCCATCTTCTGAGGTCTTCTTCAATTTCTTTCTTCAGAGTCTTGAAGTTCTTGTCATACAGATCTTTCACTTCTTTGGTTAGAGTCACGCCAAGATACTTTATATGGTTTGTGGCTATCGTAAAGGGTATAATTTCTCTTACTTCTTTCTCAGCCTGCTTATCCTTTGAGTATAGGAAGGCTACTGACTTGCTTGAGTTGATTTTATATCTGGCCACTTTGCTGAAGTTGTTTATCAGCTGTAGGAGTTCTCTGGTGGAGTTCTTTGGGTCGCTTAAGTATACTATCATATTGTCTGCAATGCAAATCAAAACAACCCTGAGATTCCATCTCACACCAGTCAGAATGGCTAAGATCAAAAACACAGGAGACAGCAGTTGCTGGCGAAGATGTGGAGAAAGAGGAACACTTCTCCACTGCTGGTGGAATTGCAAGCTGGTACAACCACTCTGGAAAGCAGTCTGGTGGTTCCTCAGAAAACTGGGCATGACACTCCCAGAGGATCTGGCTATACCACTCCTGGGCATATACCCAGAGGCTTTACCTGCATGCAATAAGGACACATGCTCCACTATGTTCATAGCAGCCTTATTCATAATAGCCAGAAGCTGGAAAGAACCCAGATGTCCCTCAACGGAGGAATGGATTCAGAAGATGTGGTATATTTACACAATGGAATACTACTCCGCAATTAAAAACAATGAATTCACGAAATTCCTAGGCAAATGGTCAGAACTTGAAAATATCATCCTTAGTGAGGTAACCCAATCACAAAAGAACACACATGGTATGCAGTCACTGATAAGGGGTTATTAACCCAGAATCTCGGCATACCCTAGACACAATTCGCATATCAATAGATTTCTAAGAAGATGGAAGGAGAGACCCCTGGTCCTGGAAAGACTGGATGTAGGGGAATGCCAGGACAGAGAAGGGAGAGGGGGTTGAATGGGGAAAAGAGGGAGGGAAGGGGGCTTATGGGACTTTCGGGGAGGGAGGAAACGGGAAAGGGGAAATGATTTTGAATGTAAATAAAACAAAAAACTTAGAAAATAAAATTAAAAAAAAAAAAGATCCACCATTAAGGGCTGGAGAGATGGCTCAGCGGTTAAGAGCACTGACTCCTCTTCCAGACGTCCTGAGTTCATTTCCCAGAAACCACATCGTGGCTCACAACCATCTGTAATGGGATCTGATGCTTTCTCCTGGTGTGTACAGCTACAGTGTACTCATATATACATCAAACTAAAAAAAAAAATCCACCATTAAATAAAGTCTCAGAATCAGATTTAAATCACATCTTGTTCAGTTTTCCTCTTTGTCTCTGCTTACTTTGCACTAAAATACTGTCTAATTTGTAGTTTCAGTTTTCTTCTAGGTAAGTAAAACACTTATTTCTTCCAGGTAACTGAAACAATGGAAACATTGCCTTCCCAGGAAAACTTTTGCCTAAGGCCTGAGTGTCAGCTGAGCCATCTTTCTACTGTATTCCTGAACACTCTATTCCAGTACTTACCCAGACCACAAAACTGACTTTGTGCCCCTTTGTATTAAGTCCTTTGAGGACTGTCTGTATCCTGACATGGCCCAGTGTGTGTCTCTGTCTCTGTCCCTGTCTCTGTCTCTGTCTCTCTCTCTCTCTCTCTGTCTCTGTCTCTCTCTGTCTCTCTCTCTCTCTCTGTCTCTCTCTCTCTCTCTCTCTCTCTCTCTCTCTCTCTCTCTCTCACACACACACACACAGACACACACAGACACACACACATATCTTTATTTCCTCCATCACAGGCCTATGGACATTCCGAGGTGACAGTGTAAAAGAATTCACAAGAGAATGAAGATGTCGAAGAATGGATTTGTATTCAAATTGACTGGCTAATTTTGATCCTTTCAAGGACTGTAATCCACAGAGTGTGATATTGTCAACGGAGATCTAGAATCACCTAGGCAACAAACCTCTGCGTATGGTTGGGAGGGAGTTCCTAGACTGGGTTGAGCCCGAGAAAAGCCTGCGGGACTGAATGAATGGGGAGAAGAGAGCAGGTCTTCACCTCTGCTGCATATGACCAGCTGCCTCATGCTCTTGCTGTGTCTTCTTCACCATCATAGACTATACCCTCAATCTGTGAGCCAAACCAGACCGCCCTGTTAGTTTTTCGTGGTGTTTTTGCTTTTGGACACAGCAACAGGAACGTAATATAATAAAAATGTGTATTCCTGCTGGCTAGGCTCGATTTCTCAACAAGCACCCTTGTCGACATCTGGAATGCACAAGACCTACGAGGTGGAGCTGCTGCCAGCCCTTTTAAACAGGAAAAACAAAGGATTTGGGCGCCTGCTCCAGAGCTTGGGTCACAGACAGGGCTTCCCTCAGACCCAGCCTCTCCCACCGCGTCGGCCTCCCTCACAAAGGCGGGCTGGCCCGCACCCGTGCGCTCCACCACGCAGTGCAACAGACAGACCGCTGTCTGTCCAGCGGTCCCGCCACGAGTGAGGACCTCGGACCTCGGACCTCTGAGCCCGAGGCGGTTCACGCGGGCGCCCCGTCGAGGGCGAGCTCGTCCGTCTGCACCCGCGGGAAGTCGCCGCCCCGTGCGCGCGCCGCGCTCGCCGCCCGGCAGCCCCGCAGCCCCTGGTCGGGACGCGCGCCGCCGGTTTAACGGTCCTGCCCCCGGGGCCCCGCCCCCTCCCAGGCCCGCGCCCCGCCCCCAGCCGGCTGCCGCGGCGACCCAGGCCGCGAGGCGACGCGCGGCGAGAGCCGTTCCCCGACGGCAGCCGGGCGCTCGGCCGCCGTGTCTGGGCTGAGCGCCGCGACGCCGCGCCGGAAACCCTCCTGGGTCTTGAGGCGGTAGGTAAGGGGAGGCCGCCCGCACAGCCCGGGCGCCGGGTGGGCTGCGGGCACCGGCGGGGTCGCGGGCAGGAGGGGCGGAGGCAAGGCAGCCTCGGCCGCCTCCCGCCCGCCCGCCCGCCCGCCCGCTCGCCGGTGCCAGCCAGTGAGACTGTCCTGCCTGACGCCGCGCACACCTGTTGCCTGGATCGCTTGTCTCAGCGAAGCCTTTCATTATGGCTTTTACCGAGAGATGCTAAACAAAAACAACAAAACAAACAAAAACCCCTCTTTAGTCTCCCTATCCAGGTTTTTTAGAAAAGGTACACGAACACTGTGATGCTACATGTAGCTGTCTGATGGTTTTTAAAGCCTAATAGGCCAAATTAGATTATGGAATATATATGAGTTTTCACTACCTAATAATGGATTCTACAGCCTGTGCATCTATAGTTTGTTACTTTTTGGCTATTTTATCAGGACAGGGTTTTTGGATTCTTTGTTTCTTAATAAGCCGCGTTCGGTTTTGAGAAATACTTTGAAGTGTAGAATTTCGAAGTAGGAAATTGAAACCTTAACGAGTTTTCATATGGGAAATACACAGAAGGTAAATAAAAGTGATCCTTTAAAAAATGTACTAGAACTTTGTATATTTATTTTGATAGCGCTGGGAGTAGAATCCAAGACTTGACACATCCAAGGGAAGCACTTTACCCCGCTGAGTTACATCCTTAGCCCCAAGAAGTCAAGCATTTAAAAGGGAGATGTTAATTTTAGTACTCAGTGTATCCAGCCCTCTTTGGCCTCTCATTCACTGTAAAGTTGAGGATGAGTTTGAATTCCTGATCCCAAGTGCTGTGATGATAGGTGTGAGCAATCATAGCAGGTTTTATGCTGGGTATCAAACCCAGGGCTTTATACAAGTACTATACCGCCGAGCCACACACCCACCACTAGGTCTCTTAAACTCCACATTATGGCTAGTATGAAGAAAACTTGTCACAATCTAATATTCTAAGAAAAAAAAATACAAATCAAGGATATGGAAAATGTTAGCATACACAATTTATTCAGCGAGGCTTCAACATATATGTCTCCTAGTTAACTTTTCATCAATATATAAAATACTTGCATGTAACAGTGGAGCCAAATGTCTGAACAAAGAAACAGCTTCAGGGATGGGTGAATTTTGTAGTCAAATCCTCACTTCTTGAGTAACTAGCTACATAGAGTTGGACTTCTGGATCTCATGGTTCTCATCTGTAAGGTGGGACTAAATGAAGTAACATTTGTAAGGTCTATAGGATATAGTAACAGCTAAAAATGGTGTTTTAACTTAAAGCATTTATGTTCAATACTGACTGCATACAAACTGATCAGTTTATGTGCTTATTCAACTATATTTTAGAAAATTCTAGTTGGTTTGTAATTTCAGAATTAATGAGAACAACTTCTGCAAAACAGAAAAGGGACCTGGGATATAGTTAGTCTTGTCACATGTGGAATAGCAGCTACAAGGTTACTGATGAATATCCCCAGTAATAGACTACTGATTGCACTCATAAACAGCTTATCATTCAAAATAATACATGAAACTTGAAAGAAACTTTAGCAACCATTTGAATATATTTTGAACGAATATTTTGAGATATTATGCCAAATAACCTTAAAAAAAATCTAGGTCACAAACTGTATTTGCATATTAAAAGGCAACTTTCTCCTGGGTCTGCCCTGTGCTATGGGGTGTTATCAGTGAGATTCTGTTTCTTATGCAACTTCTGTCCTTTATACAAGTTGAAGAAATGAATCTATGATGGTAGTACCGGCAGCATCAAGAAAACTTTTAAGCTCTCAGATGAAACAGGCATTAAAACCTGAAGTTATTTTATACATAGACTTAGTAGTTCAGCTAAGCCTCTATTATTTTTAACTAAATGGAGCTCTAAATAAATGGAGTCTTCTCTTGATCAGCATCCTGTTGCTCAATTTGATGTGGTGATTATCTTGTAAATACTTAACCCTTTAATTATTAAAATGATAAGTACTCTGTACATTGTGATTTCTAACTCATTCCCTGTAATGTCAGTGTTTCTGTGCAAGCAGAGTTTACTTTGCGAAGAAAAAATATTAAAAAGTATATGTGGACTGTATTTTCTAATTTCTTCACTGCTATGAGTTAATAATATGGGGAGACCTAGGTGTTTTCTTTTGTACTGCCAACTGAAAGGTAGGTGTCACCAAAGGGACTTTCTTTTATGTTTATTGTTTTGCAAACGCTGTAACTCCCCAACTCTTGAAATTCCCCAGTTTGAATAGTATGGATTTGCCTTGCTCAGCAGCTGGAAGAGACTTCACAGTCTACGGTTCAGTTTCAGCTGAGCAATGGAAATCAAGGAACTGTGTGCCAAGGTCTTCTATTCTTTTGTACTCTGGTTCACTAGTTCATATGGGAAACAGGGTGGAAAGTTACTGTGTGATATTATTAGAGTCCTCATCAGAATTGTTAGGATAAACATTAAGTAAAGAAACATGTATAATTAATAATTCAGAACAGAGGGGTTTTGACCATTATTTTAAATATTCCACATAGAAAATAGTCAATTTATAGTTGTATTTTGCTTCCTGCTAAATCAGTGCTGTATTTATGAACAAATACAGTGTTCACTTGTTTGGATATATAGAAGTTCTCAAAGTGGGTTGCAACATCTTTGGCAAACATGCCTCCAAAAGTATTGACATTGTGATCGAAAATAGCAAAATTAAAGTTATGATGTAGTAACAAATATAATTTTATAGTTGAGAGTCACCACAGCATGTATTAAAGGGTCATAACATTAGGAAGACTGAGAACCACTGGTTTAGAAGGCTAATTGTTATATTAAAACATTACTAGTTAGCAGAAACATAAGAAAGATAGATATTGAAAGGTGTTATGGTTGGCTTATCCCCACATTTCAGGAAAAAATAACTCTGAGGTTAGTTAGCATGATTGATTAGAGGGGTCATATTTATTATTATAACGTTAGAATTATGTATCTACAGAGACTTTTAAATAAAAAAAAGCATCTTTGAGCAAAACAGTAGTTAGTAATCATACCTTATACTTGAGGAAATGTAAATAGGACTTACAATTTGCTTAAGGTCATAATTATTTTTAGATGACCAGTATAAAGCTAACCAAGGTCCTACTTTTGTTTTATTTTAATGCTCACTAGAATTCAGGAAGCTGTGTACCATAAAGATTTAGTAATAATGAGAAAGTCTTAGACTTATTTGACTTACATAGTAAAACTATATTGTAGATAACAGGATGAAAAGACAATTGAGATCTAGTTTCTGTGGTCTCAACCAATTAATGGTATATTCAAATAAACATGTAATTTATTTACATGCTATATTTTAGCAAAATGAGTAGAGGAAATATAGTGGGAACCAATGGAAAAGGAAGTTAAGGAAAGTGGAATTATTTTACTTGACTACTTATTTGAACATAACTTTCAAAACACTGCTTTGCTTTAAACTGTGTGTTGAGTCAAAGATCTCTGTAAGGAAATAGCAGCACCTTGACTTTGGTTCTGAAAGATGAAAAACCTTGTGGGCTGAGAGGAGCAGGGAAAGAGTCTAGAGACAGCTGTGTTTCTGTCCATGGTAAAACAGAATAACAGTCATTCAACGACCTCCAGAATACCCATGATCAAGGAGGCATGGCTCACATTAGATGCATTCCTGAAAGTGAGAACTGGAATTTAACAGTTGGTGGGGGCCTGGGAGTGGAGGAGCAGTTGGAGGGGACATTGAACATATGCATGAGTTTCTCAAAGAATACATTTAAACTTTGGCTAGTAGATAGTTGCAATGTGTAAGTACTGGATTGGAAGAGGTAACAGAACTGTTTTGGGAAAATAGGAAAAGCCTTCTTATCAAGAAATTGTGGGGCAGTCAGAAGGTTGAGGCAACAAGTAGACTCTACAGCAGTGGTTCTAATCCTTCCTAATGCTGAGACCCTTTAATACAGCTCCTCAAGTTCTGATGATGCCCAGTCATAAATTACTTCAGTGCTGCTTTATAACTGTAATTTTGCTACTGTTAAGAATTATAAACATCAGATATGCAGGATGTCTGATATGTGACCCCTGTGAAAGGGTCATCCTACCACCACAAGGGGTGGAAACCATGAGAACTACTGCCCTAGAGTATAGTCTCTAGCATGGGCAAAGCCTAGCTACCATTTCACAGTTTGTTGACCTTGGGCCATTGCGTTGTTTCTCTACACCTTTACTATAAAACGAATGACAAATTACCTTTTACTGTATTATGTAATATCCGTACTCTAAGAGATTTATGTCAGTTACATTTGTATTCACATCAAACCTAGGACGTAAAGATGGTTATTATCTACTGTCTAAAGTTAGGTGTTAGAGGTATGGTATGAATCCAGGCATGCTTACGTACAAATGATTAATTTTGAGTCATGGGCCAGGTGTACCACAAAATAGCTTTGAATTTAACTGGGTGGCCCAATGTGGTCTCTATCTTGCAGTCTTCCTGCCTTAGCTCTCTGAGTGGTGGATTATAAAGCATACCACTGTGCCTGAGTTCTATGAGTGGTTCCTCAGTTAGAGTTGTTTGTAATAATAACATGTATGTAAGTGGCTTATTATCCATGTTATGGATATGAACACTTTCTATTCTTAGTGCAGAAGACTTTGAACTGGTAGGCAGTATTTTTGTTTTCTTTTGGTAGGTGCTAGGGAATTGCCTAGATCCTTGCATATGGGAGGCAAGAATATTACCTTTGAGATTTGTTCCAAGGTATTTTTAAATATTTTATTTTCAGACAGGATCTTGCTAAGTTGCTTAGGTTGGCCTTGCAATCCTCCTGCCTCATCATCAAAGAAGTAGTGATTACAGACCTTCAGACTTGGGCCACTAGTTATGTATTCATGTTTTTAAAAAGTGTATATAAAGTGACCA
This sequence comes from Tokudaia tokunoshimensis, assembly GCA_036184795.1. Classification (NCBI taxonomy): domain Eukaryota; kingdom Metazoa; phylum Chordata; class Mammalia; order Rodentia; family Muridae; genus Tokudaia; species Tokudaia tokunoshimensis. The sequence goes on from BTHU01000005.1 coordinate 2,948,779, forward strand.
CGATTCAAAAGATGGCATTCCTTATTTACTTGCTCAAGTTTATCATTGAAGAAAAGAAGAGGGATCAAATAAAGTGGTTAGAAGACACAGCAAACAGTACTAGAGGATTGAGTTACATAAATGGAAGGAGGAAATATCTTAAAGCTGGACTGTATAACTGTAGTAAAACCAATATAGAAGTCTGCTTGTTGAATATTTTGAATGGGTTTCATGTCTGTTTCCACTTAAATATTTTCAAATGAGTATTGTGGTTGTTTACATATATATAAAGGGTATAAACACTCTCCATTACTTTGTCTAAAAGATAAAAATGTGTTTTTCCCTATTAAAGTATGGAACCTCAAGGTCTTTATGACAATGGAAACAAAAAAATTGATTGGCAAACCGCTTCAACCAGCAAGACCTGTTCGTCATCTCTCTTCTCCTCCAGGTGAGTAATGGAGTATTTAATTCTTAAGTAATAATTTATTAACAGCTAATTAGTCATTTATAAAGTAATTATTTGAGGTGGATTTTAAAAGGTAATAAAAATTAATGATCTCTTCTGTTGGAAGAGTTTACAAATGCTTCGTAAAGTTAAAGAGGTTATTAGTATCTACTGGTCCTAAGTCTTACTGACCAGTCAGGGAAGGAGAATAAGTCCTTAATGAAAGTAGCTGGCTTTTTTTTTTCCCCAATGTTTTAAAAATATGTCTCATTGTACAGTTAACTGGTACACCCTTCCACATAAATTATTTTTACTTTGTGATTATTGTTAGTGAATAGTAGAATTAGTCTTGTAAAACACACAAAACTACAACAATCTTAGCCACAAACAATGCCTGGAGTTATTGTGTTGTACATGTAACGCCAGCAGGAGTTATAGGTGTGCTTGAGCAAGTATCTAATTCCAGAAGTCTAAATAATGATGTAAAAGTAAGCCTGGCCTCATGGCTCAGACCTGGAATCCAACTGCTTGAAAAGTTAAGATGAGAAGATTGCACAATCAAGGTTTGTTTGGGCAATGGAGAGGATTCAAGTCTAATTGGGCATCTTATGATAACCATGATGGGACTTCTGGGACCAACATGGTGGAAAGAGAGAAGTGATGCCTGCAAGTTGTGCTCTCACCTATATATGTATGTGTACATGTATACACACACACATGTGCATGCACACACATACTGAGTAAATAGATAAATTTCATAAAACATTAAAAATACAAACTGACTAGAGGTATGACTCAGAATGTGAGGTCCTGGGTTAATTTTCTGCTCAGCCACCTCCCAATCTTAAACAGTTTTCTTTCTGTTCACAAAACTATGCTTTGGACACAGCTTTGAAATAAGTGCTTTACTGCTGGAGTGACTTCTGTCGACTAAATTCAGTGGCACACATGCAAACTACCTTAAAATTTCTTCAGTCTAATCCATTCCACTGGCTTAATGGACTGGTTAATAAAGGAAAAACATGTTCCTTTTATTTCTATAAAAATGAAGCAGAAAATGTAGACATGCAACCAGCCTGCTCCCAACCTTGGTTCCTACCAGGAAAATCATGTGTACTTAATCATGGTTCCTCTCAGGATCTTTGTTTGTGCCTTAGCACTGACAAGGAACTTAACGGATCTTCCTGGACCACAGTGTTGGATCCCATGTGCGGATTCTGTGTCCTCTGTGTACTGGAAGCTCTTGAGAGCCTGATCTTCAGTTTATCATAGAGTGAATGATGGGAAACCATGGGCAGCTGTTCCTTTCTGTGACCAGCTTCTGTCAGCAGCCTCTCCATTTCTATTTTGCAGATTCTCACTGACCCCTTCCCTCCAAGGCTGTGATGTAGGTGAAGGGGAAGGACCTCAGGGTGCCCCTGATCTCTAACAGAAGTATAATACATTTAAGATTAAATGACAGTGAGTTTGAGGCTTGGTAGATACAAAGTTAAACATATGTAAATCGATCAATTTGGGGCTTTCTTGGCACATCTCTCTACATTGCACAGCTCAGATCCCTAGAAGAATTTTCTTTTTCTCAAATGCAGATTAAATACTTAGTTGTTTTGTGGCAACTTCCTGGTACCTCCAACCAAATATGGCACCTCAGTGATCTCTCTAAAGCTCACAGTAAGAGCATAGTTTACTGTGTATGAAATTCTATGAAAATCATTACTTGTAAGCTTGGGTTTTAGACTGCAAACTCTTGTCATGCTTAATTACCTATCTCTTAATAAGCTGGATGTCAGAACATGTAATACTTGTCAAATAATAAACCATTATAAAATTTTGTAACAGTGTCAAAGATGTCACAAACAGACATGCTTTTTAGACTTTGGTATAACATTTATTGTATGTGTGAATTTTAAAACAATTTTCCCCTCTCCTAACAGGACCAGTATTCCCTTTCAACTTTCAGAATGAATATCCATGCAATACTCAATGCTTACAAAGTGGAGTTGGCAGAGTAAGTCTTAGATACTATAGCAGACTGTGCCAGGAAGCATCTCAGTGGCACAGTACATGCTTATCCAGAGTGTGTGTGTGTGAGTGTGTGTGTGTGTGTTTGTGTGTGTGTGTTATAGTCCATTGAGTTTAGTCAGTGTTGCTTGCATGTGTGGGGCATGGGGATGCTTACTTTGTTATGGATGCCTTACCAGTGGCTACACCTCCAAAGGAAAATAACTTCCTTCAGCTACCATTGATTGCCAATAGTCCCCATCTTACCTAGGACCCCTCTGTCAGCCATTCTAGAATGTTGAAGAGCTCAGTCTTGTGCAGGTCTTGTACAGATAACCATAGCTTCTGTGTGTTTGTGTGTACAATGGACACACACCATATCCAGCAGAAAGTATTTTATAACACTCATTTCAATCACAGTATCTTGACATTTTCACCCCCACTTTGAGGATATTCCCCAAGTCTTGATGTTTGGGGTATGCACTGGAGTTCCAGTTAGGGCTTGGAAGTCAACATTCATTTTGTCCAGTTATGAATCTGAGTTAACCACTCCCCATATTATCAGAATGTGCTTAGTTAACTGCATACCAGTTATACCACTGTTTCACTAATGATCACATCTGAACTGGCATGTTATATTACATAGCATTCAGTGTTTGTAACTGGACAAGACCAAGGATGAGAGTAGTGCTATTAGTGATGAACACATAAATGTTTAGAAAGTAGTTAGACAGGTTCGTGTATGTCCAAAGCAACAGCAGTAAATTATCCCCATAGAGCACATTATTTCACAGGCCATGGGCTTTTGATCAGGATTATAATGGCAGGTATGAACTCTCTTCTATGAAGTGGGCCTGAAATCTTATGAGAATGTGCTGAGTTAACTGTGTAATATGCGTACCTCAATTTCACTACTGGTCCCATCTTGACTAGTTGGTCACTATTATCTAGCATCCAGGGTTTTATCAATGGGTAAGACCATTGATGATTAGTTCCACAGTAGTCTGTATACTATCTTTTGGCATTATAAAAAGCTAGCAAGTGACAAGGAAGTTTTTAGTTTAGTTCCAGCTTAATGTTTGTGTCCTACAACCTAATTGTGACTTCAGAAGTATGGCTGTACCATCTACCTATGCTGGATAACCAAGGACAATGGCAATAACTATATTGCTTAGGGAAACTCTGGGACTCCCCTGTGCAGCTGCTCATAGGGAGATGTGAGCTGAGATTGACGTGGAACTCTGTTTTTCTCTGTAGCCCAGGCTGACCTTGAACTCACAACACTCAAACCTCTGCCACCTGAGTGCTGGGACTGTAAGTATGCAGCAGGAGACCAGCTTTCTGTTGTTCACTTTAAAAAGCAAGCTTATCATTATGGCTTATTAGTCAGCTTCAAATATGCCTTGGTATTTTAGGCCTTGGATAAATACTCCTGGGTAGTAAAAAAATATGTTACCTAGACATTCCAAACCCAGTTTAAAACTTCATTTTCTTACTCAACAGTGTAAGACGAATGGAATGCAAGCCTTTTCTCAAGGTCTCAATGAGCAACAGCAACACCAGTCTCCAGTTAAAAAAGGTATGCTTTTGCCAAAATTCCCAACTTTAGCACAGAGATCCTCAGTATTCATGTACGGTTAACTCTCTTTGCTATTTACCCAAAGAAGAATTTTATTATGTTTAGGTTAATTTCGTGGTATTAACAATTATGTTGTTTTTTGTGCTCTAAAGGAGACACTGGAATAACAATGGTTCCAATGAGATGGAAGGTTATTTACACATTTATTAAATTTTGCTGTGGTGATCTCTTCATTGATTTAGTGTGTGTGTGTGTGTGTGTGTGTGTTTCTCTTCCCAACCCTTTCTCTCCCTCCATTTTGAATGCTAACCCCTGTCAGGTACTGAACACCAGATTTTCTGGTGTTTTCCCTGTGCTGGAACATGTTTTCTCACTTTCTACTTTTAGTGCTTAGCATTTAATTTGATGATGTCTGGCTTGTGTGTTTCTATTTCATTGTATTTGAGGATTATATGTAAAAAACGATTGTCGGCTTTTATAAATATTTGTCCTTGTTTCCTTTAGACTTTGATACTTTTATAACTTTTGGGTTTTGATCCATTTTTAGTTAATTTATGGATAAAGTGTGAGATTAGAGTCCAACTTCATTATTTTCATGTAGCTTTTCAGTATTAAAAACACCTTTTCCTCATTGAATGGCCTTGGAACCTTTATTTGGAATTAGATGCCTTGGCTGTTAACGTTTATCTATGAGCTCTCAGTTCTAATCCTTCATCCTATATTTTTTTTTCAGTCCACGAGTATTTATTGAGTGCCTGCTACACTCCAGGTTCTGTTTCTGCTGGTATGCATGTGGTGTGTGCCTCACTGAGTTTTCAGTTCAGAGAGGGAAAGTTATCAATATCAGTTGTCATACACTCACAACATGAGAGAGAAGCTGGGACTGGGGGAGGGGGGAAAGTCCTGATGTGGTAATGGCTACTTCAAGCCTTGATAAATCAATGACACGGGAAAGAGAAGTGTCCAGGCAGAGCAAACTCTAGGGACAAAGAGCTAGAGGGTGTGTGTGTGTGTGTGTGTGTGTGTGTGTGTGTGTGTGTGTGTGGTTAGCTGAAGGTTTGTGGAAGAGAAGTCACAGGGGTTGACAGAGGCCAAACCACAGGTCCCAAAGGTTAAAATGCACAGTCTGAAGAATGTTTAAACACACAGTCTGAAGAATGTTTAAACACTATGTACAGCCCACAGAAAAAATTATTGGGGATACTGAGTAGTCATGGTAGTACATGGCTGTCATCTCAGCTCCCAGGAAGCTGAGGCAGGAGACTGAGAAGTGTGAGGCCAGCAAGGTCTGTTTTGCCTAAATTCCAGCACTTGGGAGACTGGGACAGGAGAGACACTAGTTCAGGCCCAGTCTGCACTATCTAGAGAGTCTGAAGCCAGCCTGGGCTATATGAGATTCCGAGTCAGACAAAACAAAACAAAACAAAAAGGAAATCAGGAGATGGGGGAGGGAGTGGGATATGGGATACTGATATGTTGGATGATGTCATCCTATGTTTTTACCCTATGCTGGTACCATACTCTTGAGTACTGCAGCTTTGTAGTAAGTTTTGATAATGGAAGTATAAACTCTCTTAACACTATTGTTTTTCAAGATACTTTAGGCTGTTTGGGGCTCATTGAGATTCTACATTCTTTTTTGGATCAGATTTTAAATTTGTGCAATAGAGGCTGTTAAAATCTTGGTAGTGATGGCATTTAATCTATAGATCATTTAGGAGGAATATTACCACCTTAAAATACCATAGCCGGCCAGTGGTGGTTCATGCCTTTAATCCCGGCGCCAGGGAGGCAGAAGGAGGCATGTCTCAGTGAGTTCTAGGTCAGCCTAGTCTACAGAGTGAGTTTCAGGTTAGCTAGGACTACACAGAGAACCTCGTCTCAAAAAACTAAAAAAGAAAGAAAGAAAAACTAACCAACCAACCAACCAACCAACAAACAGAAACACCATGTGTTTGTTCCAGTTGCTATCTCTTGTCCTCAGAATGTCTGTCAGACAGACTACAGTTTTAATGGGATTACAGAGCTGAGAGAAAGCTGCTTCTGCCCATGGTCTGTTGTCATTCCAATGAATGGAAAAGCTTGGACATCCCACACTTGGCTCTTTTCCTTGATGTCACTTAAGCTTTCCCTTGATGCTCACATTGTCACCTTTTCATTTCCTGCCTCTTTGCCCAGTACATTCTTCAGAAGATTTAAGAAGAAGGGTTTTGAATAGATGACTTTTTTGAGTTTGTCTGTTTGAAAATAGCTTTATTTAACTTTCACACTTGATTGATAGTCTGGCTAGATAGAAAATTTCAGGTGAAGAGCTCTCAAACATGCGTACATGTTTAATATGGTAGACACAAAATCGGAGCTGTTATCAATTCATATGAACAATTAGAAAAGACAAGTCTGTAGGAACAAACCAGGCAAAAGGTGAATTCTCTCAGTATGTAAACTTAGGGCCTTCCAATGTGGAGTATATTTGTGCGTCTGGTAGTTTTTTTCCATTCCATTCTTTCTCTCAATTCTTTTTCTAAAGCTCTTATTTTACTCCGTTACTAATATCATTGGCTCTCTGTATTTTGTTTTTATATTTCCTTAGTCATTCTCTACCATTTGAATCAGCCCTCCATCCCGTCTTGTTAATAACTTTTCTTTTTTCTTTTTCTGTGATTGCACTGCACACAGTTTGAAGTTGCTAATCCTTAGTTCTCAGCCACTGTCCGGTCCCATCACAGAAAGCTTCCTAGTAACTGTCTTTACACAGCCCAGTTAGCACAGGCCTGTCTGGTCTCTTCCTCCCCATCTTATCATACAAATTTAAAACCCTCTTGTCTCAAATGTAGCCATGCCTTGGGACCTTTACCCAAAGATGCAATTTAGGTATTATAGAAGTCACATTTTAAGTGTGTGACTTGTACTCTAGGTAAATTGCAGAACTGTGTAAGCATCACTGCATTTCCTTCACAAACATACTCATTTGTCACACTTTCCTCTTTGCTCACAGCCTTCCCACACTCAGCTTCAGGCAGCTATAGTGATTGCTGTTGTTCTCTATTGTGGTTTTTCTTTTTTTTTCTTGAAAAGTGGTTGATAGGAATTTTGCTATATGGCTATATATCTTATTTATCCTTTTTATCCTTTTGCATTAAACTTTTGATTATTGTTGATATTAACTGCTCATGTAAAAGAAGTAATTGTTTTTTTTTTAATTCTCTGGGGTAGAAGTTGGACTGACAGACCATAGAATAGATACATGCATAATTTTATCATTCTGTTTTCAGAATAACCTTGTAGTTAGATGTATTTGTGAAATTCAGTTGTTTAGCAGCTCTTGGCATTTAGTTTCAGTAATTCTGATAGAATCTAGTTTTCAAATGGACCTATCAAAGAAAGTTAAAGCCATGTCCAAATATTTGTATAGCAATTTCATTCAAGTTGATTGTTTGCTTGAAAGTTTCTCATCCTATCTCTTATATCTGTAGAGTCTCTGACAGGAACTCTACTATTCTTCCAGACACTGGCCAGTTGTAGTTTTTGTTGACTAATCTAATTATTAAATATTATTATTTAATTTTTAAAATTTTGTTTTTATTCTTCAGAGAACCAGCTTTGTCTTTAACTATTCATATTGTTCTTTGATGATTGTAAATTTCTTTCTCTTACTTTACATTTAGTTTGTTCCATCTCCCCTCTCCTAGCATTTAGCTTATTAGGCCATTAGTTGTATATATTTATTTTCTTATTGGTATTGTTATGTGAGATTTATCTATAACAAACTTCTTGTTGAGTCTCATTTCTCCATTATAATGGTAAGAGTTGAAAACAGGTGTTTAAAATGGTTCAATGTCAGTCTCTCTAAGTTCATGCCTCCTGTGCTTCCTTGCATGTTAAAATGCAGTCAATGGTTCCTCCCTCCCTCCTTCCCTCCCTTCTTTCCTTCCTTCTTTCCTTCCTTCCTACATGCCATGGTCTTTGGATTTTTCAGTCACCAGAACTGTAAGCTTCTTTTCTTTCTATATTGCCTATATCAGATATACTCTTATAAGAACACAGAAACAGAGCAGAACATTTCTTTACATACATATGTTTTGTAATTCTGTACAATGTGCTTTGATCATGTTCACCTTCCTCTCTGAACGCTTTCCAAATCTACCCCCATTCACTACCAGATACAATTCTGTGTCGCTTTAATTTTTTTGGGGGGGGGGTTGTTTTTACTATTTATTTATTTATTTTTAATTTATTTACATTTTAAGTGTTATCCCCTTACCCAGTTTCCCTCCCCTTCCCGGAAACCCCCATCCCATTCCCATTCCCCCTGCTTCTATGAAGGTGTTCCTCCCACCAACCCACCCACTTTTCTGCCTGCCCGCCCTCGATTCCCCTACACTGGGGTATCTATTGAACCTTCATGGGACCAAGGACCTCTCTTTCCATTGATGCCTGACAAGGCTGTCCTCTGCTACATATGCAGCCAGAGCCATGTGTACTCCTTGGTTGGTGGCTTAGTCCCTGGGAGCACTGGGGTCACTGGTTGGTTGATATTATTGTTCTTCCTATGAGGTTGCAAACCCCTTCAACTCCTTCAGTCATTTCTCTAACTCCTCCATTGGGGAATCCGCACTCAGTCCAATGGTTGGCTGTGAGCGTCTGACTCTGTATTTGTAAGGCGCTGGCAGGGCCTCTCAGGAGACAGCTATATCAGACTCCTTTCAGCAAGCCTTTCTTGGCATCCACAATAGTGTCGGAGTTTGGTGACTGTATCTGGGATGAATCCCCAGCTGGGACAGTCTCTGGATGGCTTTTCCTTCAGTCTCTGCTCTGCATTTTGCCTCCATATTTGTTCCTGTGAGTATTTTGTTCCACTTTCTAAGAAGGAATGAAGCACCCACACTTTGGTCTTCCTTCTTCCTGAGTTTTATGTGGTCTGTGAATTGTATCTTGGGTATTCTGAGCTTCTGGATTAATATCCACTTATCAGTGAGTGCATACCATGCATGTGCTTTTGTGATTAAGTAACCTCACTCAGGATGATATTTTCTAGTTCCATCCATTTGCCTAAGAATTTCATGAATTCATCGTATTATTAGCTGAGTAGTACTCCATTGTGTAAATGAACCACATTTTCTGTATCCGTTCCTCTGCTGAGGGACATCTGGGATCTTTACAGCTTCTGGCTATTATAAATAAGGCTGCTATGAACATAGTGGGGGCATGTGTCCTTGTTATATGTTGGAGAATCTTTTGGGTATATGTCCAGGAATGGTATAGTTGGGTCCTCAGGTAGTCCTATGTCCAATTTTCTGAGGAACCACCAGACTGATTTCCAGAGAGGTTGTACCATCTCGCAATCACACCAAGAGTGGAGGAGTGTTCCTCTTTCTCCACATCCTTGCCAGCATCTGCTGTCACCTGAATTTTTGATCTTAGCCAATTTTTGGTGTGCATTTTCCTGATGACTAAGCATGTTGAACAAACATTTATTTAGGTGCTTCTCAGCCATTCAGGTTTCCTCAGTTGGGAATTCTCTATTTAGGTCTATTCCCAATTTATTAATAGGGTTATTTGGTTCTCTGGAGTCTAATTCTTGAGTTCTTTGTATATATTGGATGTTAGCCCTCTATTGGATGTAGGATTGGTAGAGATCTTTTCCCAATCTGTTGGTTGCCATTTTGTCCTATTGACAGTGTTCTTTGCCTTACAGAAGCTTAGAAATTTTATAAGGTCCCATTTGTTGATTCTTGATCTTAGAACATAAGCCATTGATGTTCTGTTCAGTGTATCTGGTTTTATGTGGCAGCTCTTGATCCGTCATTAGCTAGATTAATCAGAGGGCACAGAGCCAGTTTCCAAATTAAGAAAATCAGAAATGAAAGGGGAGCTATAACATCAGAAACTGAAGAAATTAAAAAAAAATCACCAGATCCTGCTACAAAAAGCCTATACTCAACACAACTGGAAAATCTGGATGAAATGGACAGTTTTTTAGACAGATACCAAATAACAAAGCTAAATCAGAATCAGATAAACCATCTAAACAGTCTCATAGCTTCTAAAGAAATAGAAGCACTCATTAAAAGTCTCCCAACCAAAAAAATTCCCAGGACCGGATGGTTTTAGTGCAGGGTTCTCTCAGACCTTTAAAGAAGACCTAATACCAACACTCTTGAAACTATTCCACAAAATAGAAACAGAAGGAACATTACCAATTTGTTCTATGAAGCCACAGTTATGCTGATACCAAAACCTTACAAAGACCCAACAAAGAAAAAGAACTTCAGACCAATTTCCCTTATGAATATCGATGCAAAAATACTCAATAAAATTCTCTTAAACTGAATCCAAGAACACATCAAAATGATCATTCACCACAGTCAAGTAGGCTTCATTCCAGGGATACAGGGATGGTTCAATATATGGAAATTCATCAGTGCAATCCACTACATAACAAACTCAAAGAAAAAACCACATAATCATTTTATTAGATGCTGAAAAAGCATTTGACAAAATTCAACATCCCTTCCTGTTAGAAGTCTTGGAAAGATTAGGAATTCAAGTCCCATACCTAAACATAGTAAAAGCAATATACAGCAAACCTAGACTGATACAGCATCAATCTAAATGGAGAGAAACTTGAAGCAATCCTACTAAAATCAGGGACTAGACAAGGTTGCCCTCTCTCTCCCTCTCTATTCAATATAGTGCTTGAAGTTTTAGCTAGAGCAATTAGACAAAAAAGGAGGTCAAAGAGATACAAATCAGAAAGGAAGAAGTCAAAATATTACTATTTGCAGATGATATGCTAGTGTACTTAAGTGACCACAAAAACTCCACTAGAGACCTCCTACAGCTGATGAACTTCAGCAAAGTGTCCTGATAAAAAATCAACTCAAACAAATCAGCAGCCTTCCTATACTCAAAGGATAAACAGACTGAGAAAGAAATTAGGGAAATGACACCCTTCACAATAGTCACAAATAATATAAAATACCTTGGTGTGACTCTAACCAAACAAGTGAAAGATCTGTATGACAAGAACTTCAAGTCTCTGAAGAAATAAAGAAGTTCTCAGAAGTTGGAAAGATCTCCCATGCTCATGGATTGGCAGCATTAATATCGTAAAAATGGCCATCTTGCCAAATGTAATCTACAGATTCAATGAAATCTCCATCATAATTCCAACTCAATTCTTCATAGAGTTAGAAAGAGCAATTTGCGAATTTGTTTGGAATTACAAAAAAATCATCATAGTGAAAACTATTCTCAGCAATAAAAGAACTTCTGGGGATTCAGCATCCCTGACCTCAAGCAATACTACAGAGCAATAGTATTAAAAACTTAATGGTATTGTTACAGTGACAGGTAGATCAATGGAATAGAATTGAAGACCTGGAAATGAACCCACACACTTATGGTCACTTGATCTTTGACAAAGGATCTAAAACCATCCAGTGGAAAAAAGACATTTTCAACAAATGGTGCTAGGTCAACTGGTGGTCAACATGCAGAAGGATGCAAATTGATACATTTTTATTTCCCTGTCCCTTTCCTTTTTACAATCCATTAAGACAAATTTATGATACCCAAATATTCCTCAATGTGTAGTATTTCCCCAGCGGTCAGTAACTACACTCTGAGAAAACTGACAGTCCCTCTCCCAGCAGCTAGCAATTGCCAAGAGCTCCTTCAGTAGGGAAGGGACTTCACGCTCAACTCCCCTTCTCATGCTGGGATTTGGTATGGCTGGAGCATGCATAGGTCTCGTACATGCTGTCATAACCACTATGAATCCATATCAACTCTTCTGCCCTTCTCTGGCCAGAAGATAGTTTCTTTTAATCACTAACAACTTCTGACTTTTACACTCTTTCTGTTCTGATCTCAGACTTTGGAGGAGGGGTGGGAAATATCTGTTCCCTTTAAGGCTGTTCATTCTGCAGTCTCCGATTCTCTGTACCATGACCAGCTGTGACCCAGTGTTCAACATCATCTACAGTGAGTAGATGAGGGTTGAGAAAGTAATTAAGTCATTAGCAGCCTGTTTAGCACTATGATCACTTTGCAGAATAAAAGTAGTAACTTTAGGGATGGCCATTTTGTATTGGATAACCAATTGGTATGTTCCTCTCTGGGAAGTCTATTTCTCCAGCTCTCAGCATTTCTTCAGAACTAGTAGTTCATTGTCCAGGGCCAAAGCCTTTCCTTTATCGTTGTTAGCATGTCTATTGGTATTGTACTTCACATATTTTTAAGTAGTAACTTCTCTGTTATGGCTCATGACTTGTCTAATTATAGATCCTTGGGCTGATAATGGTGCCAGGAGTGCATTCATCTTGCAGAACAAGTCTTCAATCCAATCTTAAAGAGATTTATAACTCCCATTATGTTTATGGCACTATCACCACAGCAGGCATGTCTTGCCAGCCTGGCCATTACTATAGTGCCGAAGGTTTAGTGTAAGTGGGGGAATGTTCATAGCACCTTCCAGCACTAGGGAAGCTAGCCAGCAGGTGAGGCTTCTAGATCATACCAGCTTGATTGTTCCATGTTCCGTGACTCAAGTGTCCAATGTGTTTAGCAATAGGGTTGCCCAAAACCTTTGATGTAATAAGGAGAAATTGTTCTCATTGAAGTTTCAGCCACATTCTACATATCTGAGAAAGATTTATGCATTTTAAATTAATGTATGTGAATTTTTTTCTGAGTATATGTATTATGTGAACCAAAGGTATGCCTGATGCCTGTGGAAGCAAGAAGAAGATGTCAGATTGCCAGGAGCTGGAATTACAAACAATTCAATTAATTGTGTGCCACCATATGGGTTCTGGGAATTGAACTCAAGTCCTCTGAAAGAGTACCAAGGCTCTTAACCTTTGGACCAGCTTTCCAGCCCCATTCTACAAATTTTAAATGCTGTATTTGAATTGTTTAATTAATTTTAGTTCCCTCATTATTGTAACTTATAAATGTATAATGAAATATATTATTTGAGTTGTTAGATATTTGAGATTTTGTAGGTATTATTATAGGTGTATAATTTAATTTTATTGTTAAAGAATATAGGCTATATGAATTTAAGTCTTTAATTTATTAAGACTTGTTTTTGGACTGTACATAGTTGCTATCTATATATTATACCAAGTGCATTAAAAATGAACTTGTGTTTTATAGGTGTGATCTCTATAATTATTAGTGAGATGAAATGTTTAATAGTGCTGTCCATTGCTACTTTTTTTGTTTAATTTTCTTAATTTTGGAAGTGGGATTGTATAATACTTGATATTGTTGTCTAATTTTCCCAATTTATTTCTGGTAACATTGTTTCATGCCTTTTAAAATCTCTATTATGTAAAACATATTGATAATTATCTCAGATAATTACTATTGTATGAGACGGTAGCCATGTCAGCTTTCTTATTCTTAATCATGTATATATATGTATATATATGTTATATATCATATATATGTTGTATATCATATATATGATTTGTAGGCCGTACAGTGTTTTTTTTCTAGTGTCAACTTGTATCCATTTATGCAATGTGTTGCATAAATGTTCTCTGACTATAACCTATGAGTCAAATGCCTGCTTTAGAAGCAAAATTGCATAAATGGATTCCTAGTTACTTTTTTCTTTTCTAGTTATAATCTAGGGATTATAATAGTCAACCTTTTTACTTGTTTTTAATATTGTACCATTTCAATCCTATGGTGATGATACATTCCTGGACATATATGCAGGTCATTCTATATGTCTATACCTTAGAAACACAGAAGACCTCGTTAGTACTTTAGCAGTGACACATATTTTATTTAATGCCATGTAGAGAGAACAGCAGGAATTTGCTTTACTTTGCTGGCTGTTATCATTTCTTTGATCTTCCATTTTGAAGAGAGAAGTTTGGAGCTAGGGTCATTTCCCTTCTATTTGAATGACCTCTTCTTAACATTTCTTGCTGATCATGTCTTCTGGTAAATTCATTTAATTTCTTTCATTAGAGAGTGTTAGTAGGATTTCTGGTAAGAAGTTCAATTCTTTTCTTTTGGTTTCTTTAGAATATTGAGACCATTGCCTTAAGCGTCAGCATACTATCAGTGTTGGTGATAGTTTGGGATGATTTCTGATGAGAAATTAGCAGATATTTGAATAGTTAGTTGCTGTAAAGATAGGGACCCTGTATTGAATCTCCTGACTATCACCTAGCAAAGTGATTCTCAACCTTCCTAATGCTGAGACCCTTTAATACAATTAATCATGTTGTGGTGACTCCAACCATAAAATTATTTTCTTGCTATTTCATAACTGTAATTTTGCTAGTGTTGATGAATCATAATGTAAACATCTTACATGCAACCCCATAGTCATGTGACCACCAAAGGGGCTGTGGCCCACAGGTTGAGAACTTCTGACCTAGCATGATCTTGATACACAGTAGGCATATTTTGAGTTAGTTTGGCAGTATTGATTATGATTAGATTGGTTCATAGTGATTACATTTTGGCATGATCTGAATCTACTAATAGATATTAGTAATATCTATTGGTCATGCTGTTGTACTTTATAATATTAAGTCACCTTGCTATACTTGAACAAACCCCTATATTACCTAATTTTTCCTTTGTTTTCCTTCCACATGAAATGAAGATTTGATATTTTTCTCCTCTGTCTTTTCAACAAATATTCCATGACTTTTAATAAAATAGTGGACAGTTTACCAGCATCCAAAAATTGAGTCAAAAAATTATCTTGTATAGTATTGTTTTATAATTATGTTTAAATTTTAATATCTACAGAGAGAATTAAATACAGCAGAGATTTCTTGTTGAAGCTTTCAAGTGTTTCCATCTGCAGAAAAAAACCAGACTTTCTGCCTGATCATCCCATTGTACTTCAAAAACCAGTGAGTGTTCCTCACTTCCTTATTGCAAAATTGTATTCAGGTATTTGTCTTTTATGCTTTAACATTATTATTATTACTATTATTATTAAAAGAAATTCTAATTTTCTGTATCATAAAGTAGTGATAGTACAAAAGCACAAAAATATACATATAAAATAATATTCTCAAGAAATAGGACAGAATAATTTTGATTTTCTGAATGAAAAACTCTTCTGCTCAAAGATTATAAAATTACATCTTGCAATCTAAAAGTTCTATCTTAGCTTTCAATTAATTTCCATAATCTACCTGGAATTTATTTTATAACATAATATAAAGTGGGAATTGTTTTAATTGGTTTCTGTGGATATCTAGTCATCCTAACAATACTTAAAGAAAGGATAGTGCCCTGTCACCTTGTAGGATGCATGCTTGGCCTTTTATTTTGTTCAATTCTCCTTTTTTATACAGGATAGTCCTGTTACTTTTTTTTTTTGCTACCTAGCCGTTGATACTTCCATGCCAAACCACAAGTATATCGAAGTACACACAGTAATATGTAATACATTTTGCTGGATGCTTATAAGAAAGGGCATGGATTTTCCCATCATACTTGAGTTTCAGTTGTTGCTTGACTCTGTATATTGCTATTTCAAGCTTGGACAGTCACTTACCTTGAACCTTAATTTTGCAATTTAAGATAAGGATGATGATTTCTGTGTGGCTAGGACTAAACCAAATACCATATTAAAATACAAATAATGTATCTACCAGTCATTCTGCATTCAGTTTGTTCTTTTTGTTCTCTACTAACCTTAGCATTTTTTTTTCAGGCTGCAAATTTTCCTTTATTTTTTTCCCAGTCATTGCCCCTGCTTCCTGGTTCTCCTTCCCACAGTTCCTGATTCCATTCCTCCTCCCCCTTGGGTTACCTCACTCAGGGTGATATTTTCTAGTTCCATCCATTTGTCTGCAAAATTCGTGAAGTCATTGTTTTTAGTAGCTGAGTAGTACTCCATTGTGTAAATGTTCCACAGTTTCTGCATCCATTCTTCTCTTGAGGGACGTCTGAGTGGTTTCCAGCTTCTACCTATTATAAATAAGGCTTCTATAAGCATAGTGGAGCACATGTCCTTGTTATATATTAGAGCATCTCTATATGTATACGCCCAGTAGTGGTATAGCTGGGTCTTCAGACAGAACTATTTCGAATTTCCTGAGGAACTATTGCTTGCAATCCCACCAGCAATGGAGGGGCGCTTTTCTTTCTCCATATCTTAACCAGTATCTGCTGTTGCCTGAGTTTTTGATCTTAGCCATTCTGACTGGTGGAATCTCAGGGTCGTTTTGATTTGCATATCCCTGATGACTAAGAGTATTGACCATTTCTTTAGCTGCTTCTTGTTCATTCGATATTCCTCAGTTGAAAATTCTTTTTTTTAGCTCTGTACCCCATTTTGTAATAGGGTTATTTGTTTCTGGAATCTAACTTGAGTTCTTTGTATATATTGGATATTAGCCCTCTGTTGGATGTAGGGTTGGTAAAGATCTTTTTCCAATCTGTAGGTTGCTATTTTGTCCTATTGACAGTGTTCTTAGTCTTACAGAACTTTTGGATTTTATGAGGTCCCATTTGTCAATTGTTGATCTTAGAGCCTGAGCTATTGGTATTCTGTTCAGGAAAATTTCCCCTGTGCCCATGTACTCGAGGCTCTTCCCCACTTTCTCTTCTATTAGATTCAGTGTATCTGGTTTTATATGTAGGTACTTGATCTATTTTGACTTGATCTTTGTACAAAGAGATAAAAATGGATCAATGTGCATTCTTCTACATGCAGACTGCCAGTTAGGTTAGCACCAGTTGTTGAAAATGCTGTCGTTTTCCCACTGGATGGTTTTGGCTTCTTTGTCAAAGATCAATTGACTACAGGTGTGTGGGTCCATTTCTGGGTCTTCAATTCTATTCCATTGATCTACCTGTTTGTCTCTGCACCAATACCATGCAGGATTTTTTTTTTATCATTATTGCTCTGTAGTACAGCTTGTGGTCAGGGATGGTGATTCCCCCAGTTCTTTTATTGTTGAGAATTGTTCTTTCTATCCTGGGTTATTCATTATTCCAGATGAAGTTGGGAATTGCTCTTTCTATCTTTGTGAAGAATTGAGTTGGAATTTTTATGGTGATTGCGCTGAATCTGTAGATTGCTTTTGGTAAGATGGCTATTTTTACTATGTTAATCTTACCAATGCATGAACATGGGAGGTCTTTCCACCTTCTGAGAGTCTTCTTCAATTTCTTTCTTCAGAGACTTGAAGTTATTTTCATACAGATGTTTCATTTGCTTGTTGAGAGTTACACCAAGATATTTTATATTATTTGTAACTATTTTGAAGGGTGTTGTTTCCCTAATTTCTTTCTTAACCCATCTTTCCTTTATGTAGAGGAAGGGTACTTATTTGTTTCAGTTAATTTTATATCCAGCCACGTTGCTGAATTTTTTTTTCAGCTGTAGGAGTTCTCTGGTAGAATTTTTAAGGTTGCTTATGTATACTATCATATCATCTGCAAATAGTGATACCGTGACTTCCTCCTTTTCGATTTGTATCACTCTGATCATTTGTTGTCTAATTGCTCTAGCTAGAACTTCAAGCACTAAATTAAGTATGGAAAGAATGAGCATACTTGTCTGGTCCTTGATTTTATTGGGATTACTTCAAATAACTCTCCATTTAATTTGATATTGGGTTTTGGTTTGCTGTATATTGCTTTTACTATGTTTAGGTATGTGCCTTGATTCCTGCTCTTTTCAAGACTTAACATGAAGGGGTGTTGTATTTTGTCAAAGGCTTTTTTCAGCAGCTAATGAGATGATCATGTGACTTTTCCCTTTGAGTTTATTTATATAGTGGATTATGTTGATGGATTTCCTTATATTGAATTATCCCTGTGTCTTTGGGATGAAGCCTACTTGATCATGGTGAGTCATTGTTTTTGTGTCTTCTTGGATTCAGTTTGTGAAAATTTTATTAAGTATGTTTTGCATCTATATTTATAAGCAAAATTAGTCTGAAGTACTCTTTTTTGGGTCTTCGTGTGGTTTAGGTATCAGAGTAAATGGCTTCATAGAATAAATTAGGTACTATTCCTTCTGTTTCTATTTTGTGGAATAGTTTGAAGAGTATTGGTATTAGGTCTTCTTTGAAGGTCTGAGAGAATTCTGCACTAAAATCATCTGGTCCTGTGTTTGGGAGACTTTTTGTGACTGATTCTATTTCCTTAGGAGTTATGGGATTGTTTAGATAGTTTTTCTGGTCCTAATTTAACTTTAGTACCTGGTATTTGTCTAGAAAATCATCCATTTCATGTAGATTTTCCAGTTTTGTTAAGTATAGGCTTTTGTAGTAGGATCTAATGAGGTTTTAAATTTCCTCAGTTTCTGTTCTGTATCCTTTTTCATTTATGGTTTTGTTAAATACTCTCTGTGCCCTTTAGTTTGTTTGCCTAAGGGTTTATCTATCTTGTTGATTTTATCAAAGAATCAGCTCTTAGTTTTGTTGATTCTTGTATAGTTCTCTTTGTTTTTAGTTGGTTGATTTGAACCCTGAATTTGGTTTTTTCTCGATGTCTACTAACTGGTGTGTTTGCTTCTTTTTGTTCTAGATCTTTAAAATGTGCTGTTAAGTGGCTAGTGTAGGATTTCTCCAATTTATTTTTTTCCTTTTTTTTTTAAATTTTCAAAGTTTTTTTATTTACATTCCAAATCATTTCCCCTTTCCCGTTTCCTACCTCCCCGAAAGTCTCATAAGCCCCCTTCCCTCCCTCTTTTCCCCATTCAACCCCCTCTCGCTTCTCTGTCCTAGCATTCCCCTACATCTAGTCTTTCCAGGACCAGGGGTCTCTCCTTCCATCTTCTTGGAAAACAATTGATATGGGAATTGTGTCTAGGGTATTCCGAGATTTTGGTTAATATCCCCTTATCAGTGACTGCATGCCATGTGTACTCTTTTGTGATTGGGTTACCTCACTAAGGATGATATTTTCAAGTTCTGACCATTTGCCTAAGAATTTAGTGAATTCATTGTTTTTAATTGCAGAGTAGTATTCCATTGTGTAAATATACTACATCTTCTGAATCCATTCCTCCGTTGAGGGACATCTGGGTTCTTTCCAGCTTCTGGCTATTATAAATAAGGCTGCTATGAACATAGTGGAGCATGTGTCCTTATTGCATGCAGGTAAAGCCTCTGGGTATATGCCCAGGAGTGGTATAGCCGGATCCTCCGGGAGTGTTATGCCCAGTTTTCTGAGGAACTGCCAGACAGCTTTCTAGAGTGGTTGTACCAGCTTGCAATCCCACCAGCAGTGGAGGAGTGTTCCTCTTTGTCCACATCCTCGCCAACAACTGCTGTCTCCTGTGTTTTTGATCTTAGCCATTCTGACTGGTGTGAGATGGAATCTCAGGGTTATTTTGATTTGCATTTCCCTAATGACTAAGGATGATGAACATCTCTTTAGGTGCTTCTCAGCCATTTGATATTCTTCAGGTGAAAACTCTGTTTAGCTCTGTACCCCATTTTTTAATAGGGTTACTTGCCTCTGTGGAGTTTAACTTCTTGAGATCTTTGTGTATATTGAATATTAGCCCTCTGTCGGATGTAGGGTTGATAAAGATCATTTCCCAGTTAGTTGGTTGCTGCTTTGCCTTTTTGACAGCGTCTATTGCCTTGCAAAAACTTTGTAATTTAATGAGGTCCCATTTGTCAATTCTTGATCTTAGAGCATAAGCTATTGGAGTTCTGTTCAGGAAATTCTTTCCTGTGCCCAAATGTTCAAGGTTGTTCCCTAGTTTCCTTTCTATTAGTTTCAGTGTGTCTGGTTTTATGTGGAGGTCCTTGATCCACTTGGAATTGAGCTTAGTGCAAGGAGACAAGAATGGGTCAATTTGCATTTTTCTGCATGTTGACCTCCAGTTGAGCCAGCACCATTTGTTGAAAAGGCTATCTTTTTTCCACTGGATGGTTTTAGCTCCTTTGTCAAAGATCAAGTGACCATAGGAGTGTGAATTCATTTGCAGGTCTTCAATTCTGTTCCATTGATCTACATGCCTTTCACTATACCAGTACCATGCAGTTTTAACACTATTGCTCTGTATTACAGCTTGAGGTCCGGGATACAGATTCCCCCAGAAGTTCTTTTACTCTTGGGAATAGTTTTAGCTATCCTGGGTTTTCTGTTATTCCAGATGAATTTTTGAATTGTTCTTTCTAACTCTATGAAGAATTGAGTTGGGATTTTGATGGGGATTGCCTTGAATCTGTATATTGCTTTTGGCAAGATGGTCATTTTTATATATTAATCCTGCCAATCCATGAGCATGGCAGATTTTCCATCTTCTGAGGTCATCTTCAATTTCTTTCTTCAGAGTCTTGAAGTTCTTGTCATGCATATCTTTCACTTGTTTGGTTAGAGTCACACCTAGATACTTTATATTCTTTGTGGCTATCGTGAAGGGTATCATTTCTCTTATTCTTTCTCAGCCTGCTTATCCTTTGAGTATAGGAAGGCTACTGACTTTCTTGAGTTGATTTTATATCCGGCCACTTTGCTGAAGTTATTTATCAGCTGTAGGAGTTCTCTGGTGGAATTCTTTCGGTCACTTAAATATACTATCATATTGTCTGCAAATAGTGATAGTTTGATTTCTTCCTTTCCAATTTGTATCCCTTTGACCTCCTTTTGTAGTCTAATTGCTCTAGCTAGAACTTCAAGTACTATATTGAAAAGGTATGGAGAGAGAGGTCAGCCTTGTCTAGTCCCTGATTTTAGTGGGATTGCTTCAAGCTTCTCTCCATTTAGATTGATGTTGGCTACCGGTTTGCTGTAAATTGCTTTTACTATGTTTAGATATGGGCCTCGAATTCCTGAACTTTCCAAGACCTTTAACATGAAAGGATGCTGAATTTTGTCAAATGCTTTCTCAGCTTCTAATGAGATGACCATGTGGTTTTTTTTCTTGGGATTGTTTATGTAGTGGATTACATTGATGGACTTCCTTATATTGAACCATCCCTGCATCCCTGGGATGAAGCCTACTTGATCATGGTGAATGATCATTTTGGTGTGTTCATGGATTTGGTTGGCAAGAATTTTATTGAGTATTTTTGCATCGATATTCATAAGAGAGATTGGCCTGAGATTCTTTTTCTTTGTCGGATCTTTGTGTGATTTTGGTATTAGTGTAATTGTGGCTTCATAGAACGAGTTGGGTAGTGTTCTGTTTCTATTTTGTGGAATAGTTTGAAGAGTATTGGTGTTAGGTCTTCTTTGAATGTCTGGTATAATTCTGCACTAAAACCATCTGGACCTGTGCTTTTTTTGCTTGGAAGACTTCCAATGACCACTTTTACTATTTCAGGGGTTATAGGATGGGTTAGATGGTCTATTTGATCCTGATTTAAGTTTTCATATGTGGTATCTGTCAAGGAAATTGTCCATTTCCTCCAGGTTTTCTAGTTGTGTTGAATACAGGCTTTTGTAGTAGGATCTGATGATTTTTTTAATTTCCTCAGTTTCTGTTGTTATCTCTCCCTTTTCGTTTCTGATTTTGTTAATTTCGATACTGTCTCTGTGCCCTCTGGCTAGTCTGGCTAAGGGCTTATCTATCTTGTTGATTTTCTCAAAGAACCAACTCCTAGTTTTGTGATTTCTTTGTATGGTTTTATTTGTTTCTACTTAATTGATTTCAGCCCTGAGTTTGATGATTTCTTGCCTTCTACTCCTCTTGGGTGTATTTGCTTCTTTCTGTTCCAGGGCTTTCAGGTGTGCCATTAAGCTGCTAGTGTATGCTCTCTCCCGTTTCTTTTTGGAGGCACTCAGGTCTATGAATTTTCCTCTTAGCACTGCTTTTATTGTGTCCCATAAATAAGGGTATGTTGTGCCTTTATTTTCATTAAATTTTAAAAGATCTTTGATTTCTTTATTTCCTCCTTGACCAAGTTACCATTGAGTACAGCATAGTTCAGCCTCCATTTGTATGTGGTTTTTCTGTTGTTTTTGTTGCTATTGAAGACCATATTGATCTGATAGGAGGCATGGGATTAGTTCGATCTTCTTATACCTGTTGAGGTCTGATTTGTGACCACTTATATGGTTAATTTTGGAGAAGGTACCATGAGGTTCTGAGAAGAAGGTGTATTCTTTTGCTTTAGGATGAAATGTTTTATATATATATATATATATATATATATATATATATATATATAAATGTTAGTTCCAATTGATCCAAGGCTTCAATTAGATTTATTGTGTCCCTGTTTAGTTTCTGCTTTCCTGAACAATCCTTTTCAGAGAGCGTGGTGTTGAAGTGACCCACTATTATTGTGTGAGGTGTGATGTGTGCTTTGAGCTTTAGTAAAGTTTCTTTTACGAATGAGGGTGTCCTTGCATTTGGAGCATAGATATTCAGAATTGAGAGTTCTTGATGTTGGATTTTTCCTTTGATCAGTATGTAGTATCCTTGACTTTAGGTTGAAAGTCAATTTTATTTGATATTAGAATGGCTACTCCAGCTCGTTTCCTGGGACCATTTGCTTGTAAAATTGTTTTCCATCCTTTTATTCTGAAGTAGTGTTTGTCGTTGACACTGAGGTGCATTTCCTGCACGCAGCAAAATGCTGGGTCCTGTTTCTGTATCCAGTCTGTTAGTCTATGTCTTTTTATTGGGGGAATTGAGACCATTGATATAAGAGAGATTAAGGAATAGTGATTATTGCCACCTGCTATTCTTGACGCTATCTTTATGTTTGAGTGGTTATCTACTTTTGCGTTTGATGCAAGAACATTACTATCTTGTTTTTTCCAGCGTGTAGTTTCTCTCCTTGTATTGGCGGTTTCCACCTATTATCCTTTTTAGGGCTGGGTTTGTGGAAAGATATTGTGTAAATTTGGTTTTATTATGGAATATCTTGGTCTCTCCATCTATGGTGATTGAGAGTTTTGCTGGGTATAGTAGTCTAGGCTGGCATTTGTGTTCACTTAGTGTCTGCATAAGATCTGCCCAGGATCTTCTGGCTTTCATGGTCTCTGGTGAGAAGTTTGATGTGATTTGGATAGGTCTTTCTTTGTATGTTACTTGGCCTTTTTCTCTTACTGCTTTTAATATTGTTTCTTTGTTTAGTACATTTGGTGTTTTGATTATTATGGGACTGGAGGTATTTCTGTTCTGGTCTAGTCTGTTTGGAGTTCTGTAGGCTTTTTGTACGTTCATCGGCATCTCTCTATGTTAGGGAAGTTTTCCTCCATAATTTTGTTGAAGATATTTACTGTCCCTTTAAGTTGCCAATCTTCACTCTCATCTATACCTATAATCCTTAGGTTTGGTCTTCTCAAGGTGTCCTGCATTTTCTGGAAGTTTTGGGTTACACGTTTTTTGCATTTTGCCTTTTCTTTGACTGTTGAGTTGATGCTTTCTATGGTATCTTCAGCACCTGAGATTCTTTCTTCCATCTGTTGTATTCTTTTGTTGATATTTGCATCTATGACTCCCGATTTCTTCCTAAGGTTTTCTCTCTCCAAAGTTGTCTCCCTTTGTGATTTCTTAGTTTGTTTCTACTTCCTTTTTTAGATCCTGGATGGATTTGCTGAGATCCTTAACTTGTTTGTTTGTGTTTTCCTGTATTTCTTTAAGATATTTTTGCATTTCCTCTTTCAGGATTTGTTCCTGTTGACCCAAGTTCTCCTGTATTTCTCTAAGCAATTTTTGTGTTTCCTCCTCATGGGCTTCCATCTGTTGATCCATAGTCTCCTGCATTTCCTTAAGCAATTCTCGTGTTTCCTTTGTAAGGGCATCTACCTGTTGTTTCATTTCTTTAAATGATTTTGTGTTGCCTCCCTATGGGCCTCCATCTGTTGACCCATATTCTTCTGCATTTTTTTATGCGATTTTTGTGATTCCTTTGAAAGGGCATCTACCCGTTGATTCATTTCTTTAAGCGATTTTTTTGTTGCCTCCTTATGGACCTCCATCAGTTGACCCATGTTCTCCTGCATTTCTCTAAGCAATTTTTGTGTTTCCTTTTTAAGTGCTTCTACCCTTTGATTCATGTTCTCCTGTAATTCTTTTTTTTTTTATTTATTTTATTTTTTTTTAAATTTACATTCCAAATCATTTCCCCTTTCCCGTTTGCTCCCTCCCCGAAAGTCCCATAAGCACCCTTCCCTCCCTCTTTTCTCCATTCAACCCCCTCCCGTTACTCTGACCTGGCGTTCCCCTACATCCAGTCTTTCCAGGACCAGGGGTCTCTCCTTCCATCTTCTTAGAAATCTATTGATATGCGGATTGTGTCTAGGGTATTCCGAGATTCTGGGTCAATATCCCCTTATCAGTGACTGCATACCATGTGTGTTCTTTTGTGATTGGGTTACTTCACTAAGGATGATATTTTCAAGTTCTGACCATTTGCCTAGGAATTTTGTGAATTCATTGTTTTTAATTGCAGAGTAGTATTCCATTGTGTAAATATACCACATCTTCTGAATCCATGCCTCCATTGAGGGACATCTGGGTTCTTTCCAGCTTCTGGCTATTATAAATAAGGCTGCTATGAACATAGTGGAGCATGTGTCCTTATTGCATGCAGGGAAAGCCTCTGGGTATATGCCCAGGAGTGGTATAGCCAGATCCCCTGGGAGTGTCATGCCCAGTTTTCTGAGGAACCGCCAGACTGCTTTCCAGAGTGGTTGTACCAGCTTGCAATCCCACCGGCAGTGGAGGAGTGTTCCTCTTTCTCCACATCCTCGCCAGCAACTGCTGTCTCCTGTGTTTTTGATCTTAGCCATTCTGTCTGGTATGAGATGGAATCTCAGGGTTGTTTTGATTTGCATAGCAGACAATATGATAGTATACTTAAGCGACCCAAAGAACTCCACCAGAGAACTCCTACAGCTGATAAACAACTTCAGCAAAGTGGCCAGATATAAAATCAACTCAAGCAAGTCAGTAGCCTTCCTATACTCAAAGGATAAGCAGGCTGAGAAAGAAGTAAGAGAAATTATACCCTTTACGATAGCCACAAACCATATAAAGTATCTTGGCGTGACTCTAACCAAAGAAGTGAAAAATCCGTATGACAAGAACTTCAAGTCTCTGAAGAAAGAAATTGAAGAAGACCTCAGAAGATGGAAAAATCTGCCATGCTCATGGATTGGCAGGATTAATATAGTAAAAATGAGCATCTTACCAAAAGTAATACACAGATTCAATGCAATCCCCATCAAAATCCCAACTCAATTCTTCATAGAGTTAGAAAGAGCAATTCAAAAATTCATCTGGAATAACAGAAAACCCAGAATAGCTAAAACTATTCTCAAGAGTAAAAGAACCTCTGGGGGAATCAGTATCCCGGACCTCAAGCTGTACTACAGAGCAATAGTGTTAAAAACCACATGGTATTGGTACAGTAACAGACATGTAGATCAATGGAACAGAATTGAAGACCCAGAACTTGATCTTTGACAAAGGAGCTAAAACCATCCAGTGGAAAAAAGATAGCCTTTTCTACAAATGGTGCTGGCTCAGCTGGAGGTCAACATGCAGAAGAATGCAAATTGACCCATTCTTATCTCCTTGCACTAAGCTCAATTCTAAGTGGATCAAAGATCTCCACATAAAACCAGACACACTGAAACTAATAGAAGGGAAACTAGGGAAGAACCTTGAACATATGGGCACAGGGGAGAATTTCCTGAACAGAACTCTAATAGCTTATGCTCTAAGATCAAGAATAGACAAATGTGAGGGTGAGCGGCGCCACAGAGAGTTCCCTCCGCCATCTTTGCTCCAGTGACTGGGAAGTTGGGACAGCCAGGTTCTGAGACAGACAGGCATAATATCGCTTGGGTCTCGGGCGGCTTGTGTGTATGCGGCTCCCAAGTGCTGGGCTGATCTGCAGTAACCAGCGTGCCAGCTCTGCTGTGGGACTTCTGCCTGGCAGAGGAACGCCCCCTCCCCCCCCTAGGAGAGATCACACACCCCTGCACAGGGCAGGAGCCTACCAGCCTCCCTTTGGCGACCTCTGATCCAGGAATCCACTAGGCTGAGCCTTTGGATGTGCAAGGCCTCCCCAATATAAGATCACTTGGAGCAAGCACATTAGGGCTCCAAAGTCACTCAGGAGCAGGCAGGCCCCAGAAATCGGTGCCAGGGGAATCCTGGTAATCCAGGGGGGGCAGAAATAGCTTTGCAGGCTCACAGGAGGTCCAATCAACAGCCAGTGGCAGCAGGACCAACTAACACCAGAGGTATCCAGATGGCAAAAGGCAAACGTAGGAATGTTACTAACAGAAATCAAAGTAATGTGGGACCATCCAAACCCAACTCTCCAACAGCAGCAAGTCCTGGATACCCCACCACACCCGAAAGACAAGATCTGGATTTAAAATCACTTCTCATGATCCTATTAGAGGATCACAAGAAGGACACAAATAAATCTCATAAAGAGTTACAGGAGACCATGAATCAACGGTTAGAAGCCCTTACAAAGGAAACACAAAAATCGCTTAGAGAAATGCGGGAGAACATGGATCAAAAGATGGAGGCGCACAAGGAGACAACACAAAAATCACTTAACGAGATGAATCAACGGGTAGATGCACTCACAAAGGAATCACAAAATTTGCATAAAGAAATGCAGAAGAATATGGGTAAACAGATGGATGCCCATAAGGAGGCAACACAAAAATTGCTTAAAGAAATGAATCAATGGTTAGATGCCCTTACAAAGGAAACACGAGAACTGCTTAAAGAAATGCAGGAGACGATGGATCAACAGATGGAATCCCATGAGGAGGAAACACAAAAATCGCTCAGAGAAATGCAGGAGAACATGGGTCATCAGGAAGAAATCCTGAAAGAGGTAATGCAAAAATACCTTAAAGAAATACAGGAAAATACAAACAAACAAGTGAAGGATCTCAGCAAATCCATCCAGGAACTAAAAAAGGAAGTATAAACAACTAAGAAATCACAAAGGGAGACAACTTTGGAGATAGAAAACCTTGGGAAGAAATCAGGAGTCATAGATGCAAACATAAACAATAGAATACAAGAGATGGAAGAAAGAATCTCAGGTGCTGAAGATTCCATAGAAAGCATCGACTCAACAGTCAAAGAAAATGCAAAAAGCAAAAAACGTGTAACCCAAAACATCCAGGAAATCCAGGACACAATGAGAAGACCAAACCTAAGGATTATAGGTATAGATGAGAGTGAAGATTTGCAACTTAAAGGGCCAGTAAACATCTTCAACAAAATTATGGAGGAAAACTTCCCTAACCTAAAGAGATAGATGCCGATGAACGTACAAGAAGCCTACAGAACTCCAAACAGACTGGACCAGAAGAGAAATACCTCCTGTCACATAATAATCAAAACACCGAATGTTCTAAACAAAGAAAGAATACTAAAAGCAGTAAGAGAAAAGGGCCAAGTAACATACAAAGGAAGACCTATCCGAATCACATCAGACTTCTCCCCAGAGACTATGAAAGCCAGAAGATGCTGGGCAGATCTCATGCAGACACTAAGAGAGCACAAATGCCAGGCTAGACTACTATACCCAGCAAAACTCTCAATCACCATAGATGGAGAGACCAAGATATTCCATGATAAAACCAAATTTTCACAATATCTTTCCACAAATCCAGCCCTGCAACGGATAATACGGAAACCTCCAATACAGGGAGAGAAACAACACCCAGGAAAAAATGAGATAATAACCTTCTTGAATCAAACCCAAAAGTAGATAACCATTCAAACATAAAGATAGCGTCAAGAATGGCAATAATCACTATGCCTTAATCTCTCTTAATATCAATGGTCTCAATTCCCCAATTAAAAGACATAGACTAGCAGACTGGATACATAAACAGGACCCAGCATTTTGCTGCATGCCGGAAACGCACCTCAGTGTCAAAGAGAAACACTACCTCAGAGTAAAAGGCTGGAAAACAATTTTACAAGCAAATGGCCCCAAGAAACGAGGTGGAGTAGCCATCCTAATATCAGATAAAATTGATTTTCAACCTAAAGTCATCAAAAAAGACACAGAAGGACACTACATACTGATCAAAGGAAAAATCCACCATCAAGAACTCTCAATTCTGAATATCTATGCTCCAAATGCAAGGGCACCCTCATTCGTAAAAGAAACTTTACTAAAGCTCAAAGCACACATCGCACCGCACACAATAATAGTGGGTGACTTCAACACCCCGCTCTCTGAAATGGATCGTTCAGGAAAGCAGAAACTAAACAGGGACACAGTGAATCTAATTGAAGCCTTGGACCAACTGGAACTAACAGATATATATAGAACATTTCATCCTAGAGCTAAAGAATACACCTTCTTCTCAGCTCCTCATGGTACCTTCTCCAAAATTGACCATATAATTGGTCACAAATCAGACCTCAATAGATATAAGAAGTTAGAACTAATCCCATGCCTCCTATCAGATCACTATGGAATAAGGGTGGTCTTCAGTGGCAACAAAAACAAAAGAAAACCCACGTACACATGGAGGCTGAACAATGCTCTACTCAATGATAACTTGGTCAAGGTGGAAATAAAGAAAGAAATCAAAGACTTTTTGAAAGTTAATGAAAATGAAGGCACAACATACCCTAATTTATGGGACACAATGAAAGCAGTGCTTAAGAGGAAAATTCATAGCCCTGAGTGCCGCCAAAAAGAAACGGGAGACAGCATACACTAACAGCTTAATGGCACACCTGAAAGCCCTGGAACAAAAAGAAGCAAATACACCAAAGAGGAGTAGAAGGCAGGAAATCATCAAACTCAGGGCTGAAATCAATCAAGTAGAAACAAATAAAACCATACAAAGAATCAACAAAACGAGGAGTTGGTTCTTTGAGAAAATCAACAAGATAGATAAGCCCTTAGCCAGACTAACCAGAGGGCACAGAGATAGTATCCAAATTAATAAAATCAGAAACGAAAAGGGAGAGATAACAACAGAAATTGAGGAAATTCAAAAAATCATGAGATCCTACTACAAAAACCTGTATTCAACACAACTAGAAAATCTTGAGGAAATGGACAATTTCCTTGACAGATACCAAGTACCAAAATTAAATCAGGATCAAATAGACCGTCTAAACCATCCTATAAGCCCTGAAGAAATAGAAGTTGTCATTGGAAGTCTTCCAACCATAAAAAGCACAGGTCCAGATGGTTTTAGTGCAGAATTCTATCAGACCTTCAAAGAAGACTTAACAGCAATACTCTTCAAACTGTTCCACAAAATAGAAACAGAAGGAACACTACCCAACTCGTTCTATGAAGCCACAATTACACTAATACCAAAAGCACACAAAGATCCGACTAAGAAAGAGAATCTCAGGCCTATCTCTCTTATGAATATCGATGCAAAAATACTCAATAAAATTCTTGCCAACCGAATCCAAGAACACATCAAAACGATCATTCACCAAGATCAAGTAGGCTTCATCCCAGGGATGCAGGGATGGTTCAATATAAGGAAATCCATCAATGTAATCCACTACATAAACAATTTCAAAGAAAAAAACCACATGGTCATCTCATTAGATGCTGAGAAAGCATTTGACAAAATTCAGCATCCTTTCATGCTAAAGGTCTTGGAAAGATCAGGAATTCGAGGCCCATATCTAAACATAGTAAAAGCAATTTACAGCAAACCGGTAGCCAGCATCAATCTAAATGGAGAGAAACTTGAAGCAATCCCACTAAAATCAGGGACTAGACAAGGCTGCCCTCTTTCTCCATATCTTTTCAATATAGTACTCGAAGTTCTAGCTAGAGAAATTAGACTACAAAAAGAGGTCAAAGTGATACAAATTGGAAAGGAAGAAGTCAAACTATCACTATTTGCAGATGATATGATAGTATACTTAAGCGACCCAAAGAACTCCACCAGAGAACTCCTACAGCTGATAAACGACTTCAGCAAAGTGGCCGGATATAAAATCAACTCAAGCAAGTCAGAATCCTTCCTATACTCAAAGGATAAGCAGGCTGTGAAAGAAGTAAGAGAAATGATACCCTTCATGATATCCACAAACCATATTAAGTATCTTGGCGTGACTCTAACCAAACAAGTGAAAGATCTGTATGACAAGAACTTCAAGTCTCTGAAGAGAGAAATTGAAGAAGACCTCAGAAGATGGAAAAATCTGCCATGCTCATGGATTGGCAGGATTAATATAGTAAAAATGAGCATCTTACCAAAAGTAATACACAGATTCAATGCAATCCCCATCAAAATCCCAACTCAATTCTTCATAGAGTTAGAAAGAGCAATTCAAAAATTCATCTGGAATAACAGAAAACCCAGAATAGCTAAAACTGTTCTCAAGAGTAAAAGAACCTCTGGGGGAATCAGTATCCCGGACCTCAAGCTGTACTACAGAGCAATAGTTTTAAAAACCGCATGGTATTGGTACAGTGACAGGCATGTAGATCAATGGAACAGAATTGAAGACGCAGAAATGAATCCACACTCCTATGGTCACTTGATCTTTGACAAAGGAGCTAAAACCATCCAGTGGAAAAAAGATAGCCTTTTCAACAAATGGTGCTGGCTCAGCTGGAGGTCAACATGCAGAAGAATACAAATTGACCCATGCTTATCTCCTTGCACTAAGCTCAGTTCTAAGTGCATCAAAGATCTCCACATAAAACCAGACACACTGAAACTAATAGAAGGGAAACTAGGGAAGAACCTTGAACATAGGGCACAGGGGAGAATTTCCTGAACAGAACTCCAATAGCTTATCCTCTAAGATCAAGAATAGACAAATGGGACCTCATTAAATTACAAAGTTTTTGCAAGGCAAAAGACACTGTCAGACAAAGCGGCAACCAACTAACTGGGAAGTGATCTTTACCAACCTTACAACCGACAGAGGGCTAATATCCAATATATACAAAGAACTCAAGAAGTTAAACTCCAGAGAGGCAAGTAACCCTATTAAAAAATGGGGTACAGAGCTAAACAAAGCGTTCTCTCCTGAAGAATATCTAATGGCTGAGAAGCACCTAAAGAGATGTTCATCATCCTTAGTCATTAGGGAAATGCAAATCAAAACAACCCTGAGATTCCATCTCACACCAGTCAGGATGGCTAAGATCAAAAACACAGGAGACAGCAGTTGTTGGCGAGGATGTGGAGAAAGAGGAACACTCCTCCACTGCTGGTGGAATTGCAAGCTGGTACAACCACTCTGGAAAGCAGTCTGGCGGTTCCTCAGAAAAC
The DNA here is from genome assembly GCA_036184795.1 of Tokudaia tokunoshimensis. NCBI lineage: Eukaryota > Metazoa > Chordata > Mammalia > Rodentia > Muridae > Tokudaia > Tokudaia tokunoshimensis. The sequence goes on from BTHU01000005.1 coordinate 2,979,969, forward strand.
TGGGCGTGACACTCCCGGAGGAACAGGCTATACCACTCCTGGGCATATACACATAGGCTTTACCTGCATGCAATAAGGACACATGCTCCACTATGTTCATAGCAGCCTTATTTATAATGGCCAGAAGCTGGAAAGAACCCAGATGTCCCTCAACGGAGGAATGGATTCAGAATGTGTGGTATATCTACACAATGGAATACTACTCTGCAATTAAAAACAATGAATCTCCTGTAATTCTTTATGAGATTTATTTGTGTCCTTCTTGAAATCCTCTAATAGCATCATGAGAAGTGATTTTAGATCCAGATCTTGTCTTTCGGATATGATGGGGTATCCAGGACTTGCTGCTGTTGGAGAATTGGGTTCGGATTTTGCTACATTACTTTGATTTTTGTTAGTAACGTTCCTACGTTTGCTTTTTGCTATTTGGTTACCTCTGGTGTTAGTTGGTCCTGCTGTCACTGGCTGTTGGTTGGACCTCCTGTGAGCCTGCAAGTCTATTTCTGACCCCTCTGGATTACCAGGATTCCCCTGTCACTGATTTCTGGGGCCTTCCCTGCTCCTGAGTGACTTTGGAGCCCTGATGTGCCTTGCCCCAAGAGATGTTATATTGGGGAATCCCTGCACATCCAAAGGCTGAGCGTATTGGATTCCTGGAGCAGAGGTCGCCAAGGGGAAGCTGGTATGCTCTTGCCCTGTGTGGGGTGTGTTCTCTCCCAGAGATGGGGTCCCTCTGCAGGGCAGAAGTCCCATAGCAGAGCTGGCGAGTAGGTTATTGCAGACCTGCCCAGCTCTTGGGAGCAGGGAGCACACAAGCTGGCTGAGGCCCAAGCGATATTATGCTTGATTGTCTCTGTGTCTGGAGGTTAGAGTTGCCTTGTTGCAGGAGCAAAGATGGCGGAGTGCACTCTGCACTCTCTGGGCGCAGATCACGCTGCAGGGCAGATGGCCCACAGCAGAGCTGGTGCCCAGACATCCGCAGAGCTGCCCTGCTCTTGGGCACAGATGGAATCCCGACAGGCTGTGTCCCAAGCGATGTTATATTGGGGGCGGGGGGTCCTTGGGTACCTGTATCCTCGTGCAGTGGATCCCTGGAACAGAGGTTGCCAAAGGGAAGCTGGTATCTCCAATTTCTTTATTAAGGCACTCTGTGCTATAAATTTTCTTCTTACCATTGCTTTCATTGTATTCCATAAGTTTGGGTATGCTGTGCTTTCATTTTCATTAAATTCTAGGAAGTCTTTAATTTCTTCCCTGATCAAATTATTGAGTAGAGAGTTGTTTCAGTTTAATGTGGTCTATCTGTTGTTTTTGTTGTTGTTGAAGACCAGCCTGAGTTGGTGGTTATCTGATAGAACACAGGGGATTAATTCTGTCTTCTTGTATCTCCTGAGACTTGTTTTGTGTCTGATTATCTGATCAGTTTCGGAGAAGGTTCCAGGAAGTGCTGAGAAGAAGGTATATTTTTTTCCATTAGGGTGAAATGTTTTGTATATATCTGTTAAATTCACTTGCTTCATAAGTTCTGTTAGTTTCACTGTGTCTTTATTTTCTGTTTCCATGATGTGTCCATTGGTGAGAGTGGGGTGTTGAAATCTCCCACTATTACTGTGTGAGGTTCAATGTGTGCTTCGAGCTTTAGTAACTTTTCTTTTATAATTGTGGGTGCCTTTGTATTTGGGGCATTTGGAGGATATATGTTCAGATGTGAGAGATCATTTTGGTGGATTTTTCCTATGATGAATCTGATGTATCCTTCTTCATCTCTTTTGATAAGTTTTGGTTGAAAGTCTATTTTATTGGATATTAGAATTGCTACTCCAGCTTTTTCTGGGGACCATTTGCTTTGAAAACATTTTTTCCATTCTTTTATTCTGAGGTAGTGTCTATTTTTGTCACCATTGTGTGTTTCCTGTATTCTGCAAAATGTTGTGTCCTGTTTATGTATCCAGTCTGTTAGCCTATGTCTTTTTATTGGGGAATTGAGTCAATTGATGTTGCGAGATATTAAAAACCAATGATTGTTGCTTCTTGTTATTTTTGTTGTTAGAGGTAGCATTATGTTTACATGCTTCTCTTCTTTTGGGTTTGTTGTGATAAGATTACTTTGTTTTTTCTGGGATATAGTTTTCCTCCTTGTGTTGGAGCTTTCCTTCTATTTTCCTCTGTAGGGCTGAATTATGGAAAGATACTGTTTAAATTTGGTTTTGTCATAGAATATGTTGGTTTCTCCCTCTGTGATTGAGAGTTTTGCTGGATATAATAGCATGGACTGGCATTTGTATTCTCTTATGACTTGCCTGATATTTGTCCAAAATCTGGCTTTTAGAGTCTCTGTTGAGAAGTCTGGTGTAATTCCGGTAGGTCTGCCTTTATATGTTACTCTGCCTTTTTCCCTTATAGCTTTTAATATTCTTTCGTTGTTCCTTGTATTTAGTATTTTGATTATTATGTTATAGGAGGATTTTCTTTTCCAATCTATTGGAGTTCTTTAGGCTTCTTGTATGTTCATGGGCATCTCTTTCTTTAGGTTAGGGAAGTTTTCTATGATTTTGTTGAAAATGTAGTCTGGCCCTTTGAATTGGGAATCTTCACTCTTTTATTCTATTCCTACTATTCTTAGGTTTGGTCTTTTCATTGTGTTCTGAATTTCCTGGATGTTTTGGGTTAGGATCTTTTTGTACTTTGTATTTTGACTGGTGTGTCACTATCTTCTGTGGTATCTTCTATGCCTGAGATTCTCTCTTCTATCTTTTGTATTCTGTTGGTGATGTTTTCTTCTGTCACCCCTGTTCTCTTTCTGAGGTATTTCCATCTCCAGGGTTGCCTCTCTTTGTGATTTCTTTATTGTTTCTATTTTCTTTTCTTTTCTTTTTTTTTTTTTTGATCCTTAAAGGTTTTGTTCAATTCCATCACCTATTTGCTTGTGTTTTCCTCTATTTCTTTAAGGCAATTATATGTTTCCTCTTTAAGGGCTTCAACCTGTTTACCTATGTTCTCCTGTATTTCTTTAAAGGAATTTTATGCCCTCCTTAAGGTCCTCTATCATCTTCATGAGATGGGATTTTAGGTAAGAATCTAGCTTTTCAGGTGTGTTAGGGTATTCAGGGCTTGCTATGGTAGGAGAACTGGGTCCTGATGTTTCTAAGTAGTATTGGTTTCTCTTCCTTATGTTCTTGTGCTTGCCTCCCAACATCTGGTTATCTTTGGTGTTAACTGGCCTTGCTATCTCTGACTGGAGCCTGTCCCTCTTCTGAGCCTGTTTGTTATGGACCTCCTTGAGTCAGGCTATCTCTGGGTGTGGGAGGGGCTCTGAGTGCCAGATCTGTGAGCCCTGGTTATGTCAGACCTCCTGGGAGTCAAGCTGTCTCTGGGTGTAGGCAGTGTGTGTGTGTGGGGTGTGGTAGGGGGGTTGGGCAGTTGGAGCACCCGAATTGTCCCTGGGTACAGTTGTGGACTGCAAGCCATTTTTTTATTGTTTCTATTTCCATTTTTACTTCTTGGACCATTTTGTTCAATTTCTTCACTTGCTTGATTGTTTTTTCTGTATTTCTTTAAGGAATTTAATTGTTTCTTCCTTAAGGGCTTCTACCTGTTTGCCTGTGGTTTCCTGTATTTCTTTAAGGGAGTTATTTATATCCTCCTTAAAGGCCTTCTATAATCTTCATGAGATTGGATTTTAGGTCATTATCTTGCTTTTCAGGCATGTTAGGGTATCCAGGACTTGTTTTGGTGGTAGAACTGGGTTCTGATGGTGCCGACTTGCATTGAGTTCTATCATTTATGATCTTGCACTTGCCTCTGGCCGTCTCGTTATCCTTGGTGTTAATTGGCCTGGGTGTCTCTGACGAGGCAGATAGAGCTCTGTGACCTGGGTTAGAGCTGATCTCCTTGGAGGCAGAGAATGCTGTCTCTGCTTAGGGTGGGCCTCCTGTTTCCCTGGTTAATGCAGACTTCCTGGGAGGCTGATTGGCTGTAGAATGTGGGAGGATGTTGGGCTAGATGGTTGGGTCTGGGTGGAGAAGTGGACCAGAAGGAAAATGGAGTTTGTCAGGGTGGGTAGTTCCTGTGTTGGCTGGGTTCTGTGGGTGTCCCAGCTGGTGCGGGTATTTGGGTGAGATTCTCACCTGTGTCCCTGGTTATTATGGACCTCCTAGGAGGCATGCAGGTCATAGGATGTGGGAGGTTATCATTCTGCTGATCTGGCTCAGGTAGGGAAGCAGACCAGAAGCTACTTTTACATTTTTTGATTGCTTTCAAAATCACTATTTTCTTTAGATAAAAGCAATGATAATTTTAAGGTGAAACTTGGGAACATCAGTGTGTTGAGAAAAGTTCCAGTGTGGCCTATAAAATACTATCTTCTTTTCCCAGTTTTGGAATTTTAAGTCTTGAAAATCCATACCATTTCTGCTGTCATGCATGGGGCTGGCTGATAATTCAGTGGGCAGGAGCAGTTGTAGTTATGAGGACTTCAGTTTGAATCTCCAAAACCCATATCAAAAGCTAGCTGTGTGTACATAAGGAAATATGATGATCCTTGAGGCTTGCTGACTGTCAATCAGTTCTAGTTCCAGGTTCAGTGATACACCTTAGAGAGTAAGGAGGAAGTCATAGAGCAGAACACCCGGCATGCCCATTGGTTTGTATGTGTGTGTATCTGTGCTTCAGTTGGCACACACATACTAATTCCCATTATAAGTAAATATATTTCTTTGGTTATAAGTAAAAACATTTGTATTGATTATTTCTATCAATATTCCATAATTTAAACTTCTTAGGTGCCTTGAACAAGTTACACATTTTGATTTTGTTTGTTGTGTGTGTATGGAGGTGCATTGTGATACCACATATGTACAGAGGTCAGAACACAGCATTGCAGGGGCCACTGTTCTTTCCGTCACGTAAATCCTGGGGATCACACTCTGGTCATCAGGATTGGTGGCAAGCACCTTTACCCACTGAGCCATCTCACTAACTCATTAGCCATTTTTTGGAAATTAAATTAGGTAGTAAAATTTTTAAATAATAATTTAAAAAAGGAATATTTGGCAAAGAATATTAGATACTTGCATTTTCTCCCTTGTTTGAAAATCTAAGGGAACATAATTTCTTGGTCAGTAAGAATAGATATAAATTTTAATTATACATAAAACACAATCATTTTTTATTTCAGGCTTAAATAATTCACTGACACTTTATTTTGCTAATAAAAGCTTGGCAAACTTCTTTTGAGTAAACATTAGAATTGCTTTCTTTTGCTTTATACATTAACAACATTTATAAAACTAGGCACCACTGAAACAGAACACCAGACTTGAAATACAATTTACTATTTTTAAGAACGGATTACACAGGCTTACTGAAACACAAATGTATTTGATAGCTTCAGTCACTTTAATAGTTTCTACAGTAACATGCATTTAAATAGAAGTAGATTCATAGTATGTGCTTGAATAAGCTAATTTGTGAAAACTGTATTCAGTTAGTCTAATTGATAAATTGTCTTTCTTATATCTTACAGGAAAACAACCAAAGTTTTAAGTAGCATTTTAAGAAAAGATGAATTTGAAGATAAAGAATTATTCATTTTATATTTTGGACACCTGCAAATGAAGTGGACCTAGTAATAATAACTAATGGACTGTGACGATTCAATTTATTTTTACTTTTGATGGTTGTCTATTTGGCTTCTCATAAAAGGAGAAAGAGATATTTTAAAGTATAAAGAATTTTTCTAATCAGTTTCAGCTTTGCAGGCAGTTCCTGCAAAAACTGGGAAGTAACACTCGAAAGTAGGGATGTTGTTGGCGAAGTGGGAAGACTGTATTATAATTTGCATGCTATTTGCAATTCTTGTTTTTCACCACTTGTAATAATGGAATGGAAATGTAAGCTGTAAAGATTCTCAAATATAAAGTATTTGCTACAATGTATATATGGTACAGAATTCTTGTTGCCCTTAACGTCAGTTACTTGGTCTTTCCCCCACTGATTGCACATCAGCACTATGATGTCTGCAGAGCCCACAATGATTCTGGTGTTCAAAGAGTAGTTGTCAATGGCAGGGGTAGGGGGAGCCTTTCAAAAACATGATTGATTCACTGGGTTCTTAACAGTATGGTCTTAGGGTCACACCTACTAGCAGAGATGAACAATTTGAAAAGGTACTTAACGAAACAGACGTTGAAAGTAGCTGACGCTAAATGTTCTTCACCAGACTATATAATTGACAGTCACACAGTGGGGAAATAAAATTGAAATTGTTTCCAAAAGAGGAAAAATTCAGGCTGCAAATAGTTGAGGCATATGAAGTTTCGATTCTGTCATTCCTCATAAAGAATTTGGAGACTTAAGCTTTTAATTCCTAGGAAGTAAACTGCATGTAATGTGTCAGAAACACTGCAGACGGAAAGGTAAGTAAATATAAGTTCACTACTTCTATTCATTTGTGTCCTGGGATCACGGGAAAGTCATCCAAGGTCACTGTTGATCAGAAACTTTGTCTCTTCCTGAAGCAGAAAGAAATTCCTGTGAAGTTCTAAAACCGGCACCTCTGGTTCGCTCTTGGGAATATTGCTTGTCCAGATGCTAACATTTAGTCCACAGAAGATGTCCCAGCCTGGCCTTTCAGTGCACTCTTGTTCATTGCTTGGGTCCTCAGAGAAAGGATTGTTTTTTAATAGGGAAAATACCCCCTCATTAAGCATAAATGTATTGCTTGTTTGAAAATATATTTATTCTATAGTTCTATTGTGTGATTACGTGTGCCTGTGTGTGTGCGTATGTGTTTCCCCTTACTATTTTCCTTTTTGTCATAGGATCCAGTATGTGCGTGTATTTTCATAAGTAATCACACACATGTGAGCACACACACTTAAAACATAGACATATGCATAATAGAATTATGCATAATCAGAATTAACAGTTTAGCGAGTTAATTATTTGCTTTTATTCTCAAGTTCTTTTGATTCTAGTTTAACATATTTACAAACTTCATTCAAATTTATAACCACAGGGCCTTTCTCCAAACTCTGTTTGCTTTACGGAGCCCCTTTTCAGTTAGACTTCTCTACTTTGGAAAGCTACCTAGTAAACAAAACACTTGATAGAATTTTGGGGTTAGATATGAAATGAGCCAGTTAGGATAGCATTGTGATTGGTCATAATCTGTATTTTGAAAGCATTTTTCTCAGGATTTTCCAGAAGCATGTGTATTTACAGTCCCCTTGGTTTCAGAGCTTTACTGTGTGTGATCACAGAGACCACAGTGAGGCTCTACTGCCCCCTTCACTTCCACACAATGGGCAGGGGTCTCAGCAGTCATCAGATAACTCCAGAAATGTCCTGCATACCTATAACAAAAGAGCTGAGGCAGGCACTGCTTCATAGTGCTTGTCACCTTAAGGTTTGAATACAGTGCGTGTGTGTGTGTGTGTGTGTGTGTGTGTGTGCGCGCGCGCGTGCGTGCGCATGTGTGTGTGTGTGTGTGTGTGTGTGTAAAAGGTGCTACTGTCTAACAACTAGGAAATTTTACATAGATTTATGAGGACTGAATATACAAAACTATTCCATAAAGTATTTTGAGATGGTATTCTCTCTCATCTCATAGTTATGAAATGAAATTTTCGTTCAAGCTTTCTATTTCCCTAGGTTTTCCAACTGTTAAAAAACATAATATTTTACATATATTTTCCCTTAAGACCCAGAGTTTCATAGGCATTTGTATGAGGGCATAACATGATAGTAGTTGTATGTGTATTTTTGTAGCAGAGTCAATAACCAGAACTTATAGGGAAGGGTAGATAAGATGTATAGTTTATCTTAGTTGCCTTAGAAAAGTTTACAAAATAGGTGTGTTCAGTTGTAAATTTTGTGCTTGTTTTAAAATTTTTTATTCGGTTGAGTTGAAGTTTTAGTTTTTAAGTACTGAAATCCAAAGTACTGAATTTAAAAATCTTCATTTAAATTCAAGTGTTCATTTTTTTATAAGAATAGTTATTTATATGGATCATATACCAAAGCCTTCTGACATAAACTTTAGTTTCCCCAAAGTAAAGCTTTCCTCAATAATGTTTAGCTTATATAGGAAGATCATAATACTTACAAATAGATATTTTACATTAGTAAATGCCCTAAGTTACTATAGATCGTTCACTTGTAAAATGCCAGTTTACAACATGACACAACAGACAGAACTTCTACAGGCTACTGCCTGCGCTGTTCTATGCATTTATGTTGATATTAAAGGAATTATAAAGCAAATAGTTGGAGGACCATGAGGACCTTATGGAAGAAGAATGTTTCTCTCACAGAAAAATGTGTTACTGAGCGAGTCACAAAGCACAGATGCACTCCTTTAGAGCAGTGGGCTTCATCATGAGGGTGGTGACCTCTTTGGGGGTAGCATATCGGATATTCTGCATATCAGATGTTTACACTATGATTCTTAACAGCAAAATTACAGTTATGAAGTAGCAGTGAGAGAATTTTATGGTTGGGGTCATCACAATATGAGAAACACATTAAAGGGTCACAGCAATCGGAAGGTTGAGAACCACTGCTATAGAGCATATGCCAGTTTACAAACCCTGGTCTATGATATGATGTTTTAGAAGTTTTCACTTAGCACTTTTACTAAAATTATCACATTTTACTACTTTATTTATATACCATTTTCACATATTCGGGTTTTGCTATAATGATTACAATGTGACAGATCAATTCCCATCAAATATCAAGAGTAACAAGTGAAGATAGTTACAGAGTATGCTTTAGAAGAGTGTGCTAACAACACAGGGAACAAAGGTGTGCAGCTGACTGACCACCACAGAGAACTTTCCGGTTTACATTTCAGTTAAGAACACTTGCACTGGGAACAATAAAGACATTGTGTAGGGGTATCTAATTGTTGTTCAGGATCCACCATGATGCTGAAAGGAGAAAAAAAATAATGAGAATATGTGGTTTTAGAGCAGAAAAAGTTCAAACTGTAGAGACCATTCCCTTTATCTTCAGTCTGCAGAATTGTTTTTTCTCATTTTAAATTTTAGGTGCTTTGAGCTATTGAGTTATTCTTGTGTAATTACACTGTGGGTTTTTGCACTTTGTTGTCTAAGACTTTATAATATTTGAATATATATAATATATTCATCTTTGTAACAAGATTATAAACACTCTGATGTTGTTGCAATCTACCTAATCCTAGCAGTTGTTAGGAAACATGATGTATTTCTACACATGTTTCAATCTAAGCAAATGGATGTATTATAAATATGTTTTAGATTTAAACACTAGAAATGTGTTCCCCAATGAATATAAATCACCAAACATAACCAATGGAAAAGAGGTATCACTGCTGGCATGCCTTGGTAAAAATCAGATGGTAAGGATTAAGCTTTGTTTTTAAAGTTGTTAATTGCTTCCTTTCTTGGGTACCCTCTTCCCTTTATGGAGGATATTGTGGTTCCTTACTGGTGTCTGATAGTTGATGGCTGCGTTTCAGCATGCATCATTTGACTTTTGAATTTAAAGTTTCAAAGGGATATACTTTGGTTTGTTTCTATACTTATGTCTGAATGGTATTTGGCTTACTTGAAATATATATTACTTCTGTTTTTCTAAACATCATAGCTGTCATTTTCAGATTTTTAGAAACTCTCAGATTCTCAGTTCCTATCTGTCCAGGTCCCGACTCAGAGTTCATCTCTCTGTGCTTCTGCAGTTGGAATCCCAGCAGGCTCTTGGGGTGGGTTCTCTCCTTCCCTGGTCTGGGCATCATCCTGCTTGGTCAGTTCCCACTCCATGATGGCAATTTTGGTTCCAGCTGTCAGATATTACTGATTGGAACATGTTTTTATCCATTTAAAAAACCTCCAAGAACTCTAAATTGTTCATGTACCTACTAAGATACTCTCCACCTTCAAGTTGAGAAAGGTAACTTCTTTAAGACTATAAAGCACGTGTTGCCTCAAGTGATAACTATTTTGTGACTTGAACTATGTTTTATTTTTATGTACATGTGTGCTTTTTGTAAATATGTATACATTTATATACACACACATATACATATGTACATATGCACACATTTTAAACTGGATAGACAGTCTTTATCCTTAGAGACTATGTTTTTATTCTGTAGTCAGTTAGCTCCTAGCAAAATGCTCAGTCAGAACAGGATCCCAGCAGTGTCAATAACTAGGTTAAGTATCCCTGGAACTCTATTGTCAAGCTCACAGTATGACTCAGTAAATATATGCATAGTTAGTAACTGAGTCAGTGGGTAGATAGCAAGTGAACTTTCTCAGTAATCTTAAGCTTTTCCCAGATTTTTAAGACAATTTTATTCTATACACGTCTCCTCCTCCTGTTCTTTCTCCCAGTTACAAAAATAATTTCCATAACTATTATAATGAACTTTTCTAACATAATTCTAACCTCCATCCTATGATCACTTATTTCAAATTGCATTCAGCATGCTAGATTGTAATCATTTGAATAATTTCTTATGTATATGAGTTGACTTAAATTTGACTAAAATTGTGGTGCCCAACTAACTACCAGCACTAGGTTTAATGTAGCTAGAAACAGAAAAATCATTAAGGACAAAGACAATAAAATATTTCTTTCCCCTCCCCAAATTGAAAATGAAGGAACAGAAAAGAGAGCGTCATTGACTGAGTGTGGGAGCTCATGCTATCTTGTTAGGCAGGGCAGTGGTGTTAGGAAAGCACGTAGAAGCCTGGGGCATGCTCTAGGAGAGTTACCAGGAACTAGCATAGTCGATGTGAGCTCTGGAGTTTCCAGGAAATCCACGTTGCTTCTTTGGAACGTCTTGCTGTAATTCGTCTGGAGGTGGCTGCAAAATGATTGCAGGTTAAAGTTGTGCATTTTTATTTAAACCTTCCAAGATAGAGTACAGCAGAGATCAAATTCAACCAGGATGTCAAGATTTGGAGTGGTCTGAACTAAATGCCCAGATACAGTCTGCTCCTGATACTTATTTAACTTTCATAGAGCCTAAAAAGTAGTAATTGTCATGAGAAATTGAGATGAAAGGCATTCAGGATAAGCATGTAAGACATGCTACATTGGGAGGTAGGCTAAAACCTAGGAGTAATGGACAAATGAGAGCCACTTGATATGTTCATATGTAAAGGACAGGACATCGAAGAACAGGAAGTGTAAATTTTCCATGATTGGAGAATGAGATGGGATTTAAACTATCTTTAAAAAGGCCAGAGTGCTTGGAGTTGCTGTCAGGGTCTCTGCCTGAAGTGCTATGGTTGGCACTGTGTCTTCGTTACTGCACAGTATGTGTCACTTATCATTGGGCAAGTGCTCTATTGCATCCCAGGTCTGCCTCTTGAAGCCACAAAAACAACAATGTAAGGTGAAATACAAATCAGTTGAACTTCCCAACCTTTTCTTACCTTTAGTACCATATCTAGCACTCCCAATCACTGATATTGGAGATCTATATTTTCTGTACTACCTAAAATCACCAGGAACTGTTTATGTGATAGAATAAAAAGTTTCTTCATGCCATATTTTAAAATTGTATATATTTTTTTAATTTACTAGATTGTAACATAGTAGAGCACTGGAATATATTTCTTTTTTTAAGTCTATGAGTTGAGTTACACTTAAATTTTGCTAAAATTGTGTTGACCAACTAGCTACTAATATTAGATTTATTGTAGCTAGAAACAGATAGTCATTAAGGACAAAAGACAGTAAATATTACTTCCCCTCTCCGAACTGTCAATAAAGGAACAGGAAAGAAAACACCATTGATTAAGTGTGGGAGATCATTAAACAATCACTAAGGACAGACCCCTATAAGCTACCTCTACCCTCAATTTGAACTATGCCAGCTCCTTTGACTACCCTGGAGCACACTCTATGCGCCTGTGTGTTTTCTGCCACCTTTTTATTTTATTTTTTAAAAGATGGCATGATTTCCCACACTATCAATTTTTTTTTTACATTTTTCCTCTCAAAGTTGGTTTGTAAGCTTTTCCAATGTCTTTTATTCCTTTATTTCTAATGTTTGAAGGACATTAAAAAACATATTGGCCACTGTGTATAGTTTAAATGAAACAAAATGATATTCACAGAGCTTATAGTTAATGAAGCATCATGCCGCATCACTTCTCCTTCTTAAGACACCCATGACCCTGTTGTCTAAGGGCTTCTATTGCTGTGAAGGGAAGAGACACCGTGACCATGGCAACTCTTATAAGGGAGAACATTTAAATGGGGCTGGCTTGCAGTTCAGAGGTTTAGTTCATTATTGACATGGTGGGAAGTATAGTGGCATGCAAACAGACATGGTACTGTAGAAGGAGCTGAGAGTTCTACATCTTGATCCACAGACAGCAGGAGACTTTCTGCCACACTGGGTGTAGCATATGAGACCTCAAAGTCTGCCCCCACAGTGACACTTCCTCCAACAACACCACGCGCCCTAATAGTGCCACTCTTATGATCCAAGCATTCAAACTGATGAGTCTATGGGGTGGGCATTTATTCAAACCACCACACTTGTCTAATTCTGTTTCACCAAGAGCATCAGTAAAATTCAAATACTCAAGGTGGGATCAGCATGAAATAAATTCTGACTGTAGGATTCAGTGTAACAAGGAAGGTAAGTTTTAAGATGAAGTAAACACCTCAGACATGGGAGTGCAGGTCTGGAATTCTGGCTACTCTGGGTTGAAGCAAAAGAATTTCAAATTCAAGACCTGACTGGGCTGTAGAGTAAATGCAAGGTCATCCTGGGTAACTTAATGGAACTCGTTTCAGGGCATAAAGGAAGCTGGCATGTAACCGTGATGGAGTGCTTACTCAGCATGCTCAAGCCCTTGGTTCAATCTCTAGCACCAAGTAAAGCTTTTCCAACCATGTAAACATTTCATTGTGTACATCACCCACCCCACACTCAACAAAACAAGTCACTTTTCCTTGGAACTTACCGGTTCCACACACTGCTATTCTCCCAGAACTCATAAATCATGTAGCGGGATTCATTTGAAAGCTTCTGTATAGAGATACTGAAATAGAAAAGGCATGATTGGGCCCTGGAAATTAGAAAAGCAAATGGAGGGGTAGGGGAGATGACTCGGGGTAAAGCATAAATACCAAGTTGTAAGATCTTCATTGCAAGCTGTCTACATTTGCCTCAATGAAGAATGTGAAGATCAACCAAAGAAGACTCCCAAAAGCCTCAGGCCTCCAGTGTGTACATGTGTGGCCACACATATGCTGACACACATACCCACGAGCACTCATGCTGCACACACCACACAACCAAATTTTCTAATCTGAATATGTAGTATACAACAATGTTACGTATATGTATAAGAAACAAAGTAGCCTAAGCCAGGAAGAATATCAAATGGCTTTATCAAGAACTGAGTAGCTCAGGGTATCTATTTCGGCATACTATTTTAGATTAATATCTTTGAACAGTTATTCAAAGTTCATAGTTGTGTATTTTGTGTTTTGTGTATATCTGTGTTCCATTTTCATTCCTTGTGCCCATGGATATCAGAAAAGGATATATTCCTCTGAAACTAGGGTAATAGTTGTGAACCACCATGTGGATAATTCAAATCAAACATGGGTTGTCTAGAAGAACAGCCAGTGCTCTTAACCACTGAGGATCTTTCCAGTCCCCATTCAAAAATGTTACTAAGCATCTCTTATGCCAACATTTACTAAAAATTCTTTGTTTTTAAAATATCCTGCTCACGTCAGTGTGAAGTATAGTAGGGGGTAGTCATGTAAAGCCTAGAGAAAAGTTGAACAAGTAATAAAATAGCTTAGATGAGGAAGATCCACAGGAACATCCGAACAAAGGGACAGAGGGATGTGCCCATGAACTTCATGAGCTTGTATAAGAAGAGAAACACCTGAGATGCATGGAAAACTGAATTCTTTTTTATTTTTAAAGATTTTTTTTATTTTCTAAGTTTTTTTATTTACATTCCAAATCATTTCCCCTTTCCTGTTTCCTCCCTCCCCAAAAGTCTCATAAGCCCCCTTCCCTCCCTCTTTTCCCCATTCAACCCCCTCTGGCTTCTCTGTCCTGGCATTCCCCTACATCCAGTCTTTCCAGGACCAGGGGTCTCTCCTTCCATCTTCTTGGAAATCTATTGATATGCGAATTGTGTCTAGGGTATTCCGAGATTCTGGGTTAATATCCCCTTATCAGTGACTGCATACCATGTGTGTTCTTTTGTGATTGGGTTACCTCACTAAGGATGATATTTTCCAGTTCTGACCATTTGCCTAGGAATTTCGTGAATTCATTGTTTTTAATTGCAGAGTAGTATTCCATTGTGTAAATATACCACATCTTCTGAATCCATTCCTCCGTTGAGGGACATCTGAGTTCTTTCCAGCTTCTGGCTATTATAAATAAGGCTGCTATGAACATAGTGGAGTATGTGTCCTTATTGCATGCAGGTAAAGCCTCTGGGTATATGCCATGGAAAACTGAATTCTTAATGATATCTGCTTAATGACATCTGCTTAGTCTAATGTTTCAAAATATATTAAGGCTCTACCAATGAAATTAATGCAGATTTAGGATTCACCTATTTGTGACCACCAGGTGGCAGTAACTTCACAAAAGGAAATTTGATCTAGTTTTGTCTTAAAAGATCCTGCTCGCGGCAGTGTGGAGTATGCATAAAAGATATTTTGTTCTGAATCCTTCCAGCTTCTGGCTATTATAAATAAGGCTGCTATGAATATAGTGGAGCATGTGTCCTTATTGCATGCAGGTAAAGTCTCTGGGTATATGCCCAGGAGTGGTATAGCCGGATCCTCCGGAAGTGTCATGCCCAGTTTTCTGAGGAGCCGCCAGACTGCTTTCCAGAGTGGTTGTACCAGCCTGCAATTCCACCAGCAGTGGAGGAGTGTTCCTCTTTCTCCACATCCTCGCCAACAACTGCTGTCTCCTGTGTTTTTGATCTTAGCCATCCTGACTGGTGTGAGATGGAATCTCAGGGTTGTTTTGATTTGCATTTCCCTAATGACTAAGGATGATGAACATCTCTTTAGGTGCTTCTCAGCCATTAGATATTCTTCAGGTGAGAACTCTTTGTGGAGCTCTGTACCCCATTTTTTAATAGGGTTACTTGCCTCTCTGGAGTTTAACTTCTTGAGTTCTTTGTATATCTTGGATATTAGCCCTCTGTCGGATGTAAGGTTGGTAAAGATCATTTCCCAGTTAGTTGGTTGCCGCTTTGTCTTTTTGACGGTGTCTTTTGCCTTGCAAAAACTTTGTAATTTAATGAGGTCCCATTTGTCTATTCTTGATCTTAGAGTATAAGCTATTGGAGTTCTGTTCAGGAAATTCTCCCCTGTGCCCATATGTTCAAGGTTCTTCCCTAGTTTCCCTTCTATTAGTTTCAGAAGATGTGGTATATTTACACAATGGAATACTACTCTGCAATTAAAAACAATGAATTCACGAAATTCCTAGGCAAATGGTCAGAACTTGAAAATATCATCCTTAGTGAGGTAACCCAATCACAAAAGATCACACATGGTATGAAGTCACTGATAAGGGGATATTGACCCAGAATCTCAGAATACCCTAGACACAATCAGCATATCAATAGATTTCTAAAAAGATGGAAGGAGAGACCCCTGGTCCTGGAAAGACTGGATGTAGGGGAACGCCAGGACAGAGTAATGAGAGGGGGTTGAACGGAGAAAAGAGGGAGGGAAGGGGGCTTATGGGACTTTCGGGGAGGGAGGAAACGGGAAAGGGGAAGTGATTTGGAATGTAAATTAAAAAAATAAAATAAAATTAAATTAAAAAAAAAAAAAAAAAAAAAAAAAAAAAAAAAAAAAAGATATTTTGTTTCTTTCATTCTTGTGGCATAGTTTTTTAAAAATATAATTTGGATCTTTGGGCATGATGTGCTAATGTTACTAGTTCAACTTAGGATTTTTCTGAATAAATGTTTGCTACATGGTAGTAGTTTAGTACAACAGAGAGTTTGTGACTTTTCCCATAAACCTCCAAAGTGACCTGCAAACTACTGTGCATATATATGCTTTTTTGGGAAGATAACTGATGCTTATTTAGTGTCTTGAAGGTATCCCTAATGCTCAAATATAACCTAATAGTATATCAGGCAAATTTCAAGTCCAGTTTCTTTAGGATAAAGGTTAAAACACCTACCCTAGTATCTCAGGCCATTATTAGTTGCCTCTTGCAGACTAGTTATTGGTGTTACTTATTAACCCAGTAGTTGTGCTATAAAGATATTACATTTTCTGAACTAGCACAGAAAGGCCTATAAACTTGAAACTCCAGCATTTGAAAGACAGGTACAGGAGGCTCTTAAGTTTGAGGCTAGCCTTGGCTAACTGGTGTGGTATCCCTCAAACAATCAAGCATTGAAGATACACGTCATTGCTAGAGCACTTGTATAGCAGGTCTTTGGTCCCCAGCATTGCCCTCTCAGTGAAATTCACATCAGCACAATGCCCAAGCTGTGAAAGGCTGAGGTAGAGATTAGGTAGGAAGGATACCGTGGAGTGATAAGGCAAGGAATTTCTTAACGGAACGACTTCTCATCAAGTGTACCACCTTTGACCCATTACTCAATCTCAGTTTACCCCTCTGTGAAATGGTTCTATGAGGAATGGAGAGGAGGACCTCTTACTCTTGGCTTCCTTCCTTCTCTGAGTGCCTACCCTGCTTAACTCACAGGGCCAAACCAGTGGGAAAAAGGTATAACAGGAGAGACACGCTCCACATTTGTACAAACAGAGGTCTGGGTTTGGCTACCATATTTTATCTTATCCATACAGATTGATGATTAATAATACTTCAGTGCACCCCATTAGTTCTTAAGGGTATCTCAAGAGTGAGTCTTAGAATATAATCCAGGCATGGTTCCTGGGTCCCTGGCATTGGAAATAATGAACATATCCAAATTCTAGAATTTTGCAGCCAAGAGTAGCCTCAGAGAACACTTAGTTCTAATGGAAAAAAAACTGTAGAATTTTAGGACAAGAATAGGATTTGATTTGCTCACTACCTTAATTGAGTAAAGATTGTGTTTCCAATGATTGATCATAAAAATCACTGAAGGCAGGAGCTATTTCCTGTTTGGTGTTGAGGACTATTCTAAGAGCACATTGTGTATTCCATTTTTCCCACTGCTGCCTCTTCTACAAAAGGTGCTGAACGTTGACAATTGTAGAGAAGGTGGGCAGCTTATATAAGCAACTCAGATGTATGATATGCCTGAGTTTTTCTCCAATTATGCATGCGCGTGCATGCATGCCTCTGTGTGTGTGCGCGCGCGCGTGTGTGTGTGTGTGTGTGTGTGTGTGTATCAGCGTGCACACCAGGGTAGGTGTGTGGAAGTCAGAGATAAGTTGTGGAAGTCAACTCTCTTCTTCCACCACATAGATCTCATTGAACTCAGGTCCCTGGGCTTGATGGTAAGCACCGTGACACCCTGAGTCACCTTGTTAGCCCGCACCAATCTTTACAAGCAGGATTGACAGAGCATTATAACCCAGCCTCTGGCCGTACTAGGACTTCCACATTTCTTGGTGAATACTCAGAGCAAGTTCTACTTCAGTTGTCTGAGTTTAACAAGATTATTACTGATATGACTGGAACCAGAAGGATTTTGTGTTTGTACTCCACCCCTAGTTAGACTCAAAGAGTTCAGGAATCTTTAATTCAACTATTTTTAAAGACCGTGGAGAAAGATTTAGTGTGCAGTTTTGAGTGAAGCTTGGACAAGTTTTTTTTTTAATGTACCAGAGCCTTCTTTTCTCTCCAAGCTGGATGCAATATATGCCTGTAATGATTTCCGTGAAAACTAAATAAGGAAATGAGTGCAAAATTACTAACCAATCTCCTAAGGCTTCACCCCATGGCAGCACTTGGTGGTGAGGCTTAGCTAAGCATTATGGGAGATGAATCCCTGCTAATTCATGGTGCTTCACTAGCTCAGCACTAGGCAGCTGTGGAGGGTACACAGGATCACAATGGCTGATGTTAGTGGTATTTGATGATTCATCAACACATAGAGAACGGAACTGATTCACTTGTACATCTGAAAAGCTGAATTAAATGGGCACTGTCTCTTCTACAGGTGTTCCACTTGTGTGGTCATTTTCTGATACTCATTATATCTATATACATCCTGACAACCCCTGCAAATGAAATTAGCTGAGAATCTGCATGAGGTCGATGAAGAGACACTAGGAAACACAATGATGTTTGAAGGAAAGACAAGGCTGGGTGTTCAGGAAATGGGTTCTCTCCTTGCCTCTGCGCACAGCAGGATTGGTTTGCACCAAGCATCACAGATCTACTAACTCTCTGACCCACCAACAGCAAGTTTCTTCTCTCTGGGGCTATTCTCACCCAGGTTCCACAGCATTTGAAAATAATGTTTTAGAATCTTAAACACTTTTGTGTCTTTTTAATGAATATAAAACATCTAACCAATCCCTGGGAATTTGGCATAGACTTTTCTTCTTTCTATCTTTGCCAGTTCAAAAAGCATTTACTGAGTTCAACCTTTTTTCAATTGCATAGGTTCCTTTCTGTATTTTTTGAAGCAGTTTTATTTTTAAACAAGTAGGCTTTGAAAAACTACAAACACCCCTGCCTTGGTAAATCTCTCATTCTTCCAAGAGTGAAAATGCTTTGATTTGTGCTCTTATGACCCTCATATGAAGTAGAATAGCAATCAAGGAAGTGCAGCACTTCCTAGTGTCTGTTACAAAGGCCACACTGGGAGGTGGTGAGGAGTTAATGATGCTCATAACTGCAGAGTTGGGAGGTCAGCCAGGAGGAAGGCCTTGGTGACTCTAGCTCACATTTCAGTCCTCAGTGGATGGAAGATACTATATTGGGCACTTTACACATAAACATCACACATAAACATTTCATGAGATGTGTGTATGTGTGTGTGTGTGTGTGTGTGTGTGTGTGTGTGTGTGTGTGTGTGTGTGCATATGTTACTAGGGATTGAATCCAGGGGCTTACACCTGCTAGGCAAGTGTTCTACTTCTGAGGTACATTCCTAATACTTTCTGTGTTTGGGAGTAAGTCTCACTAAATTGCCCAGGCTGGACTTAAGCTCATTCTGTCAATCAATACTCAGCAATCTCTAAACTGTTATCTTCCTGTCTCAAGTAGCTGGGACCACAGGCCTGTGTGAGCAGCCCTGCCTTCATGTGGTTCTTGATGATGAAAAGTGGGGTTTCCAGTCAGTGAGAATGCCCAAGACACAAAGCTATGTATTCCTGGCTTCAATTCCTATTTAATTCTAGCTTTTATTTCAAGATCTTATAGGTCGGTTTCACCATAAATAAAAATTAATTAGTCACCAGAAAGACGAGCAAAACAGATACATAATGCATGTGTTTTTATGCAGACAGTTGTACATCACACACACACACACACACACACACACACACACACACACACATCTGCTAATGTTTAAAGAGCTTTAAGGAATGCAGTTGAAATAACTTCACAGGAAGGGGTCGATGTGATAGAAGTTTTCTGAACACAGGTAAGTCTGGGCCTGTGCTGTGGACCAGCTGGGTGGATATTTATGGAGCAGCCTGGCCAAGTCTGAAGCATGTTAAGAAGGAATAGATACTGCCGGATTATTGACAGATGTCTGTGCATATGGGTTTCCGGGTCTGAAAGCAGGGTAATCATAAAGTCTAGACAAATAGCTAGCATTTGACAGGATACTCCTTGGAGGGGCACTGCAGAGTTCTCATTTCAGGAATTTCATCATTGCTTGTGGATGCTAGCACTGGTTCATTGGAGCGGTCGTGTCGAGAAACTACAAATGCACTGTAGCATATTCTATTACCCGTGACAAAACGGCTGAGAGGAAGCCACAAAGTGAAGAGAGAAAATAAATGCTGCTGCTGCATCTGTGGAATAACCAAGGTCTGAGAGCATAATTTTGGAGAGCTCTGCTATTCCCACAATGGCAGAAATGGTCATTAGTCCACAGGGCAATCAAGGACAGACCCCCATGAGGGGAAGCCTTCTCTACTGAGACGATTTTCAATGAGTGCTGGTTGCTGTGTGCAGAAGGGGAGATTTCAATCATTTGAAACCTTTCTCATCCACAGTTTATTTCCCTCGGTGTGCCAAATGATTAAATCAGCACTGGTTCAAGGATCAAACAGAAAATATCCTGCTAAACTCTGCAAATGTCATTAACCTGCATGGCTGGGCTGCTCTAAAGAATTTAACACAAGGATTTGGAGATGCCTGTATAAAGGAGGACTACTGCTATCTTTGAGTTAATTTTGTGTCCAGCCACTTCACTGAATGTATTTATCAGCTGCAAAATTTCTCTGGTGGAAGTTTTGAGGTCCCTTGTGTATATGCTATCATATCATCTTCAAATAGTGATACTTTGACTTCTTTTCCAATTTGTATCCCCTTGCTCTCCTTTAGTTGTCTTATTGCTCTAGCTAGAACTTCAAGTGCTATAATGAAGAGTGCTCTGGAACCTCTCCCCTTCACCTAACCTCCCACTTTTGCCAACACTGTAAGGCTGGTGGTGGGGAAGGGCCAACTTGTATATGCACAACTCACCGCAGGCATCCCGTTTGAGCTGAAGCACTCTCCACATAGTGTTTCAGAGCAAGCTGGAATTCTTCCAGGTCCTCTTCTGTCACAGACATCTGGCGCTGCACAAGCATGATGTGCTGAGGAGGAAAGGGAGGTTATTGACTTACAACCACAGGACTGCCAGCCAGAAACTAACTGGGGAATGATGCAGCTATTCCATGCCTGAAGTGATAGAGAAGCCTGAAAGTATATAGCACCGGAAGTTAAACAAAGTGCCCTCTGCACATTTCCTCTTTAAAAGCAAGACAGCCACTTAGAATCATGGGAAGCTTTCGATATCACCTCTCTGTGAGGCAGAGTTAGCTGACTCTAGGCACCAGTACCTTAAAAACCTCCCAAAGTGCCTTTGATGGGGCAGTCATTGCCACTGTACCACAGCTACCAAGTTTTAAAGAGAACGTCTATCCTTCTCTCGTTCTCTGCACAGTTCAGTTTCTTGGATATTTTGTGACATTGGATAATGGGTGATTACTACAAATTTGCTTTTTAAAAATGTGAGCTTACTGACGCATTTCTAATGTTGCACCACTGATTAAAAAGCTATTGTGGCAAATATTAATATTAATTGGGGGGAGTCTCTAACCTGCCTTAGATAATTCAGTTCCCACATAAAAGACACAAAACTTTTGTATTTACAATAAGCTTTTTTTAAAAAATTTATTTATTTATTTATTTATTTAATTTTTTTTAATTTACATTCCAAATCATTTCCCCTTTCCCGTTTCCTCCCTCTCCGAAAGTCCCATAAGCCCCCTTCCCTCCCTCTTTTCTCCATTCAACCCCCTCTCGTTTCTCTGTCCTGGCGTTCCCCTACATCCAGTCTTTCCAGGACCAGGGGTCTCTCCTTCCATCTTCTTAGAAATCTATTGATATGCGGATTGTGTCTAGGGTATTCCGAGATTCTGGGTCAATATCCCCTTATCAGTGACTGCATACCATGTGTGTTCTTTTGTGATTGGGTTACCTCACTAAGGATGATATTTTCAAGATCTGACCATTTGCCTAGGAATTTCGTGAATTCATTGTTTTTAATGCAGAGTAGTATTCCATTGTGTAGATATACCACATCTTCTGAATCCATTCCTCCGTTGAGGGCCATCTGGGTTCTTTCCAGCTTCTGGCTATTATAAACAAGGCTGCTATGAATATAGTGGAGCATGTGTCCTTATTGCATGCGGGAAGAGCCTCTGGGTATATGCCCAGGAGTGGTATAGCCGGATCCTCCGGGAGTGTCATGCCCAGTTTTCTGAGGAACCGCCAGACTGCTTTCCAGAGTGGTTGTACCAGCTTGCAATTCCACCAGCAGTGGAGGAGTGTTCCTCTTTCTCCACATCCTCGCCAACAACTGCTGTCTCCTGTGTTTTTGATCTTAGCCATCCTGACTGGTGTGAGATGGAATCTCAGGGTTGTTTTGATTTGCATTTCCCTAATGACTAAGGATGATGCAATCCCCATCAAAATCCCAACTCAATTCTTCATAGAGTTAGAAAGAGCGATTCAAAAATTCATCTGGAATAACAGAAAACCCAGAATAGCTAAAACTATTCTCAAGAGTAAAAGACCCCTGGGGGAATCAGTATCCCGGACCTCAAGCTGTACTACAGAGCAATAGTGTTAAAAACCGCATGGTATTGGTACAGTAACAGACATGTAGATCAATGGAACAGAATTGAAGACCCAGAACTTGATCTTTGACAAAGGAGCTAAAACCATCCAGTGGAAAAAAGATAGCCTTTTCAACAAATGGTGCTGGCTCAGCTGGAGGTCAACATGCAGAAGAATGCAAATTGACCCATCCTTATCTCCTTGCACTAAGCTCAATTCTAAGTGGATCAAAGATCTCCACATAAAACCAGACACACTGAAACTAATAGAAGGGAAACTAGGGAAGAACCTTGAACATATGGGCACAGGGGAGAATTTCCTGAACAGAACTCCAATAGCTTATGCTCTAAGATCAAGAATACACAAATGGGACCTCATTAAATTACAAAGTTTTTGCAAGGCAAAAGACACTGTCAAAAAGACAAAGCAGCAACCAACTAACTGGGAAATGATCTTTACCAACCTTACATCCGACAGAGGGCTAATATCCAATATATACAAAGAACTCAAGAAGTTAAACTCCAGAGAGGCAAGTAACCCTATTAAAAAATGGGGTACAGAGCTAAACAAAGAGTTCTCACCTGAAGAATATCTAATGGCTGAGAAGCACCTAAAGAGATGTTCATCATCCTTAGTCATTAGGGAAATACAATAAGCTTTAACAGCACTAGTACTGGGCAGCTATCAGCCCTCTATGACTGTTTTGCCTACTTTCCTGTAGAAAACCCCAAGATATGACTTGCCATGTTCAGCTGGGCTACTTATTCTAACTGGTCAATCCTCATGGACAGTTCTTAGGATCCCTTACCACATGGCATCTTCTCTCTCCACCTTCTCTTTCTCATAGTGGTCCTGCCTCAGATGCCAAGCCTGGGAAATGAAGTCCTGCTTACCTCTCTTCTGCCTAGTTATGGACTGTAGGCATCTTTATTAACCAATCAGTGATAACTTTGGGAGCAAGGCATCACTTGATTTATGTGAGGATCTCTTCATTCTGGAGAGCAACCAGACCTTGGGGGCCAGTATTTAACATTACAATGTATAGCAACAGACCAAACCTCAACAGGTGATCATATTTTGCCCATTTACAACATGTGCTATTCAGAATGCCATAACCTTGTGTCATGTTTAATACCACCAACTTGACCAGATCTAGAATCACCTAAGAGACAAACTTCTTTGTATGGTCAGTGAAGGAGTTTCTGTATTGGGTTAACTTAGCTGGAAGGACCTAGCTTAACTGTGGTGGGCACCAATCTCTGAGCTGTGGTCCTGTTCTGAGTCAAGTGAAAGCAAGCAGAGCACCAACTTTTAGTCTCTGCTTCCTGACTATGGATACAATATAACCAGCCGCCTCCACATCCTGCTGGTTACTTCCTTGCCACAGTGCAGTGTACCCTCAAAAGGCCAACTACATAGTACTTCCTTCCTTATGTTGCTTTTGTCAAATGTTTTGCCACAGCAACCAAAAATTGCTAATACACTCATTTAATAGCTCGCAATGGGTTGGCTACTAACTGCTTTTCCTAACAAATCTCATTACCATTATAACAATTATAGTTTAAAGACTTCCCTAGAGCTCTGCCTGTGTGCCTTTCATGGATGTATAGGTCTTAATGTTAGTTCTTTTGTCTTCTGCACGGATTGAGGAAAAAATTCAGAAAGAATTAAAATAACCTCACAAAAATGAAAAAAACAAATTTAAAATTCAACTCACAAGAATTATACGGAATATAAGCAAAACTTGCCCGATACTCTTAATCATGTAGCATAGAGACTACAGTTCAACCCCTGATCTTCTGTTCCCTATTCCATTCAGTTTCTCAGTGCTTGTTAAATAGCTATTATTTGTCAGACATTGATTGTAGTGTAAGAACTATGGTAGGCATTAAATATATCCAGTTGTGGTGGCCTGAATAAGAATTGCCCCTACAGGCTCATATAGAGTCACCAAGGGAAGTAGCCCTATTTGACAGCATTAAGATTAGAAAATGTGTCTTTACTGAAATAGGTGTATCATTGTTGGAGGAAGGGTGTCACTGGGGGGTGGGCTTTGACCAATCAGCCTTCCTCCTCCCT
Source organism: Tokudaia tokunoshimensis (assembly GCA_036184795.1). NCBI lineage: Eukaryota > Metazoa > Chordata > Mammalia > Rodentia > Muridae > Tokudaia > Tokudaia tokunoshimensis. The sequence continues at coordinate 3,004,318 of BTHU01000005.1, forward strand.
TCTCTCTCCTTCTCCCCCCACCCTCTTGACTGACTTGCAGATCAGGGCATAGTTCTCAGCTATTGCTCCAGCACCATGTCTGCCACAATGCATATGCAGTCAGGCTCCCCACCATGATGATAATGGATTAAGACTCTGAAACTGTAAGCAAGCCCCCAATTAAATGCTTTCTTTTATAAAAGTTGACTTGGTCATAGTGTGTTTTCTCAGCAGTAGAAGAGTAACTAACATACCAACAAATGCTTTTTATTTTATGATAGCAAAGTATACATGCTGAGCTCTGAGCTGCAGTGATGGATAAAGACTGACTTCTAGGGCTATGTTCAGTAGTAGAGTACTGGCCTAGCATACATAAATCCTAGCTCAATCCCCAGTGCCACATGCACACACACAAATCACTTCTTATCTTTAAAGGGTTTAGCAAAATAATAAGGCTAAAATCAATGTCTAGGTAATGATACTAGCATACACATGAAGTTAACTATATATAAGCTTATAATAAGTCTAACAGATTTTTGAGAAACAGCATCGTATTGGCAACAAAATATTAAACTCTTCAGCTGTTTTGCTGTTAGAACTATATTTGAATCCAGAAGAATATAGGAACACTCAACAGGCTATGAATAGTATATTTTACCCCGGTTCCCCAGGAAAGGGATGTTCTCCAGTTGGCTTTTACAGATGATCACAGAGGTTAATGACCCAGGAAACAAATTTTTCACAGAAACAATTGGGCTGCAAGGCTATTCTAGGAACTGAGACTCAGTGCCTAATCATAGAATTTCCTAGCTGAAAAGTGTCGCTCAGCTTGAATTCATTGTTGTAATCAAGCAGGGAAGGATGTGTGCTTCTCATCCATTCAACCCATTTATGCCTTTATGGTCCAGTTTGATCTCTGTTTTTCTATTTTTGTTGTTCTGTCTCTCTATCTCTCTTTGCTTTTAGTTTACTTTATATATAATTCATGTTTGTCAGACCTCCGTAGGCCAATTCCTAACAAAGAGGATTTAATAATATTCATGGATCCCAGGTTGTGAGCTAAGGCATTGTCTTAGTTAGGGTTTGATTGCTGTGAAGAGACACTATGACCAAGGCATCTCTTATAAAAGTAAATTTTTAATTGGGGCTGGTTTACTGTTTCAGAGGTTCAGTCCATTATCATCATGGCAAGAAGCATGGCAGCGTATAAGCAGACACATGGTGGCCAAGAAGGAGCTGAGAGTTCTACATCTTGATCCAAAGGCAGCCAGGAGTCTGTCTTCTGCAGGCATCTAGGAGGAGGCTCTCTTCCAAACTGGGCATAGCTTAAGCATAGGAAACCTCAAAGCTTGCCCTACACAGGGACACCGTTCCTCCTAGAAGGCCACATCTATTCCAACAAGGCCATACCTCCGAATAGTGCCACTCTCTGGGACAAGCATATTCAAAACACTGCAGGCAATAACTACAGAGAGCTTTAGATAATCTTCCTAGGAGAGGGGTCTGCATGTGCCAAATCAAATTAGATGGTCAGACCCACAGTGCTCATTCCTTGTTTTCCAGGCACACTCTGGGACTCTCAGTAACACTCTCTCCTGCACTTAGGTACAATACTTGTTGCTTTTTTTTTTCTAAGTTTTTTTTTATTTACATTCCAAATCATTTCCCCTTTCCCGTTAACTCCCTCCCCGAAAGTCCCATAAGCCCCCTTCCCTCCCTCTTTTCTCCATTCAACCCCCTCTCGTTTCTCTGTCCTGGCGTTCCCCTACATCCAGTCTTTCCAGGACCAGGGGTCTCTCCTACCATCTTCTTAGAAATCTATTGATATGCAGATTGTGTCTAGGGTATTCCTAGATTCTGGGTTAATATCCCCTTATCAGTGACTGCATACCATGTGTGTTCTTTTGTGATTGGGTTACCTCACTAAGGATGATATTTTCAAGATCTAACCATTTGCCTAGGAATTTCGTGAATTCATTGTTTTTAATTGCAGAGTAGTATTCCATTGTGTAGATATACCACATCTTCTGAATCCATTCCTCAGTTGAGGGACATCTGGGTTCTTTCCAGCTTCTGGCTATTATAGATAAAGCTGCTATGAATATAGTGGAGCATGTGTCCTTATTGCATGCAGGAAGAGGCTCTGGGTATATGCCCAGGAGTGGTATAGCCGGATCTTCCGGAAGTGTCATGCCCAGTTTTTTGAGGAACCGCCAGACTGCTTTCCAGAGTGGTTGTACCAGCTTGCAATTCCACCAGCAGTGGAGGAGTGTTCCTCTTTCTCCACATCCTCGCCAACAACTGCTGTCTCCTGTGTTTTTGATCTTAGCCATCCTGACTGGTGTGAGATGGAATCTCAGGGTTGTTTTGATTTGCATTTCCCTAATGACTAAGGATGATGAACATCTCTTTAGGTGCTTCTCAGCCATTAGATATTCTTCAGGTGAGAACTCTTTGTTTAGCTCTGTACCCCATTTTTTAATAGGGTTATTTGCCTCTCTGGAGTTTAACTTCTTGAGTTCTTTGTATATATTGGATATTAGCCCTCTGTCGATGTAAGGTTGGTAAAGATCATTTCCCAGTTAGTTGGTTGCCGCTTTGTCTTTTTGACAGTGTCTTTTGCTTTGCAAAAACTTTGTAATTTAATGAGGTCCCATTTGTCAATTCTTGATCTTAGAGCATAAGCTATTGGAGTTCTATTCAGGATATTCTCCCCTGTGCCCATATGTTCAAGGTTCTTCCCTAGTTTCCCTTCTATTAGTTTCAGTGTGTCTGGTTTTATGTGGAGATCCTTGATCCACTTGGAATTGAGCGTAGTGCAAGGAGATAAGAATGGGTCAATTTGCATTCTTCTGCATGTTGACCTCCAGTTGAGCCAGCCCCATTTGTTGAAAAGGCTATCTTTTTTCCACTGGATGGTTTTAGCTCCTTTGTCAAAGATCAAGTGACCATAGGAGTGTGGATTCATTTCTGGGTCTTCAATTCTGTTCCATTGATCTACATGCATGTCGCTGTACCAATACCATGCGGTTTTTAACACTATTGCTCTGTAGTACAGCTTGAGGTCCGAGATACTGATTCCCCCAGAGGTTCTTTTACTCTTGAGAATAGTTTTAGCTATTTTGGGTTTTCTGTTATTCCAGATGAATTTTTGAATTGCTCTTTCTAACTCTATGAAGAATTGAGTTGGGATTTTGATGGGGATTGCATTGAATCTGTATATTACTTTTGGTAAGATGCTCATTTTTACTATATTAATCCTGCCAATCCATGAGCATGGCAGATTTTTACATCTTCTGAGGTCTTCTTCAATTTCTTTCTTCAGAGACTTGAAGATCTTGTCATACAGATCTTTCACTTGTTTGGTTAGAGTCACGCCAAGATACTTTATATGGTTTGTGGCTATCGTGAAGAGTATCATTTCTCTTACTTCTTTCTCAGCCTGCTTATCCTCTGAGTATAGGAAGGCTACTGACTTGCTTGATTTGATTTTATATTCGGCCACTTTGATGAAGTGGTTTATCAGCTGTAGGAGTTCTCTCATGGAGTTCTTTGGGTCGCTTAAGTATACTATCATATCGTCTGCAAATAGTGATAGTTTGACTTCTTCCTTTCCAATTTGTATCCCTTTGACCTCTTTTTGTTGTCTAATTGCTCTAGCTAGAACTTCAAGTACTATATTGAAATGATATGGAGAGAGAGGGCAGCCTTGTCTAGTCCCTGATTTTAGTGGGATTGCTTCAAGTTTCTCTCCATTTAGATTGATGCTGGCTACCGGTTTGCTGTAAATTGCTTTTACTATGTTTAGATATGGGCCTCGAGTTCCTGATTTTTCCAAGACCTTTAGCATGAAAGGATGCTGAATTTTGTCAAATGCTTTCTCAGCATCTAATGAGATGACCATGTGGTTTTTTTCTTTGAGATTGTTTACATAGTGGATTACATTGATGGATTTCCTTATATTGAACCATCACTGCATCCCTGGGATGAAGCCTACTTGATCGAAGTGAATGATCGTTTTGAAGTGTTCTTGCATTCGGTTGGCAAGAATTTTATTGAGTATTTTTGCATCAATATTCATAAGAGAGATTGGCCTGAGATTCTCTTTCTTTGTGTGCTTTTGGTATTAGTGTAATTGTGGCTTCATAGAACAAGTTGGGTACTGTTCCTTCTGTTTCTATTTTGTGGAACAGTTTGAAGAGTATTGGTGTTAAGTCTTCTTTGAAGGTCAGATAGAATTCTGCACTAAAACCATCTGGACCTGTGCTTATTTTGGTTAGAAGACTTCCAATGACAACTTCTATTTCCTCAGGAGTAATAGAATGGTTTAGATGGACTATTTGATCCTGATTTAATTTTGGTAATTGGTATCTGTTAAGGAAATTGTCCATTTCCTCAAGATTTTCTAGTTGTGTTGAATACAGGTTTTTGTAGTAGGATCTCATGATTTTTTGAATTTCCTCAGTTTCTGTTGTTATCTCTCCCTTTTCGTTTCTGATTTTATTAATTTGGATACTATCTCTGTGCCCTCTGGTTAATTTGGCTAAGGGCTTATCTATCTTGTTGATTTTCTCAAAGAACCAACTCCTCGTTTTGTTGATTCTTTGTATGGTTTTATTTGTTTCTACTTGATTGATTTCAGCCCTGAGTTTGATGATTTCCTGCCTTCTACTCCTCTTTGGTGTATTTGCTTCTTTTTGTTCCAGGGCTTTCAGGTGTGCCATTAAGCTGTTAGTGTATGCTGTCTCCCGTTTCTTTTTGGCGGCACTTGGGGCAATGAATTTTCCTCGTAGCACTGCTTTCATTGTGTCCCATAAATTAGGGTATGTTGTGCCTTCATTTTCATTAACTTTCAAAAAGTCTTTGATTTCTTTCTTTATTTCCACCTTGACCAAGTTATCATTGAGTAGAGCATTGTTCAGCCTCCATGTGTAAGTGGGTTTTCTTTTGCTTTTTTTGCCATTGAAGACCACCCTTATTCCATAGTGATCTGATAGGAAGCATGGGATTAGTTCTATCTTCTTATATCTGTGGAGGTCTGATTTGTGACCAATTATATGGTCAATTTTGGAGAAGGTACCATGAGGTGCTGAGAAGAAGGTGTATTCTTTAGCTCTAGGATGAAATGTTCTATATATATCTGTTAGTTCCATTTGGTCCAAGGCTTCAATTAGATTCACTGTGTCCCTGTTTAGTTTCTGCTTTCCCGAACGATCCATTTCAGAGAGCAGGGTGTTGAAGTGACCCACTATTATTGTCTGAGGTGCGATGTGTGCTTTGAGCTTTAGTAAAGTTTCTTTTACGAATGAGGGTGCCCTTGCATTTGGAGCATAGATATTCAGAATTGAGAGTTCTTGATGGTGGATTTTTCCCTTGATCAGTATGTAGTGTCCTTCTGTGTCTTTTTTGATGATTTTAGGTTGAAAATCAATTTTATCTGATATTAGGATTGCTACTCCACCTCGTTTCTTGGGCCCATTTGCTTGTAAAATTGTTTTCCAGCCTTTTACTCTGAGGTAGTGTTTGTCTTTGACACTGAGGTTCGTTTCCTGCATGCAGGAAAATGCTGGGTCCTGTTTATGTATCCAGTCTGCTAGTCTATGTCTTTTAATTGGGGAATTGAGACCATTGATATTAAGAGAGATTAAGGCATAGTGATTATTGCCATCTGCCATTCTTGACGCTATCTTTATGTTTGAGTGGTTATCTACTTTTGGGTTTGATTCAAGAAGGTTATTATCTCATTTTTTCCAGGGTGTTGTTTCTCTCCCTGTATTGGAGGTTTCCACCTATTATCCGTTGCAGGGCTGGATTTGTGGAAAGATATTGTGAAAATTTGGTTTTATCATGGAATATCTTGGTCTCTCCATCTATGGTGATTGAGAGTTTTGCTGGGTATAGTAGTCTAGGCTGGCATTTGTGCTGTCTTAGTGTCTGCATGAGATCTGCCCAGCATCTTCTGACTTTCGTAGTCTCTGGTGAGAAGTCTGATGTGATTCAGATAAGTCTTCCTTTGTATGTTACTTGGCCTTTTTCTCTTACTGCTTTTAATATTCTTTCTTTGTTTAGAACATTTGGTGTTTTGATTATTATGTGATGGGAGGTATTTCTGTTATGGTCCAGTCTGTTTGGCGTTCTGTAGGCTTCTTGTATGTTCATCGGCATCTCTCTCTTTAGGTTAGGGGAGTTTTCCTCCATAATTTTGTTGAAGATGTTTACTGGCCCTTTAAGTTGCAAATCTTCACTCTCCTCTATACCTATAATCCTTAGGTTTCATCTTCTCATTGTGTCCTGGATTTTCTAGATGTTTTGGGTTCCACGTTTTTTGCATTTTGCATTTTCTTTGACTGTTGAGTCGATGCTTTCTATGGAATCTTCAGCACCTGAGATTCTTTCTTCCATCTCTTGTATTCTATTGTTGATGTTTGCATCTATGACTCCTGATTTCTTCCCAAGGTTTTCTATCTCCAAAGTTGTCTCCCTTTGTGATTTCTTAGTTGTTTATACTTCCTTTTTTAGTTCCTGGATGGATTTGCTGAGATCCTTCACTTGTTTGTTTGTATTTTCCTGTATTTCTTTAAGGTATTTTTGCATTTCCTCTTTCAGGATTTCTGCCTGTTGACCCACATTCTCCTGCATTTCTCTGAGCGATTTTTGTGTTTCCTCCTCATGGGAATCCATCTGTTGATACATCGTCTCCTGCATTTCTTTAAGCAGTTCTCATGTTTCCTTTGTAAGGGCATCTAACTGTTGATTCATTTCTTTAAGCAATTTTTGTGTTGCCTCCTTATGGGCAGCCGTCTGTTGACCCATCTTCTGCATTTCTTCATGCAATTTTTGTGATTCCTTTGTGAGTGCATCTACCCGTTGATTCATCTCGTTAAGCGATTTTTGTGTTGTCTCCTTGTGCGCCTCCATCGTTTGATCCATGTTCTCCTGCATTTCTCTAAGCGATTTTTGTGTTTCCTTTGTAAGGGCTTCTAACCGTTGATTCATGGTCTCCTGTAACTCTTTATGAGATTTATTTGTGTCCTTCTTGTGATCCTCTAATAGGATCATGAGAAGTGATTTTAAATCCAGATCTTGTCTTTCGGGTGTGGTGGGGTATCCAGGACTTGCTGCTGTTGGAGTGTTGGGTTTGGATGGTGCCATATTACTTTGATTTCTGTTAGTAACGTTCCTATGTTTGCCTTTTGCCATCTGGTTACCTCTGACGTTAGTTGGTCCTGCTGTCACTGGCTGTTGGTTGGACCTCCTGTGAGCCTGCAAAGCTATTTCTGCCCCCGCTGGTTTACCAGGATTCCCCTGGCACAGATTTCTGGTGCCTGCCCTGCTCCTGAGTGACTTTGGAGCCCTGATGTGCCTTGCCCCAAGTGATGTTATATTGGGGAGTCCTTGCACATCCAAAGGCTCAGAGTAGTGGATTCCTGGAGCAGAGGTCGCCAAAGGGAGGCTGGTAGGCTCCTGCCCTGTGCAGGGTTGTGTGATCTCTCCTAGAGTGAGGGGGGGTTGGAGGGGGCATCCCTCTGCCAGGCAGAAGTCCCACAGCAGAGCTGGCATGCTGGTTACTGCAGATCTGCCCAGCTCTTGGGAGCCACGTACACACAATCCGCCTGAGACCCAAGCAATATTATGCCTGTCTGTCTTAGAGCCTGGTAGTCCCTACTTCCCGGCCACTGGAGCAAAGATGGCAGAGTGCACTCTGCACATTCTCCGTGGCACTGGTCACCCTGCAGAGGTGATGGCCTGCAGATCTGGCACCCAGACGACCACCGCACTGTCCCATTCTTGGGCGCAGGCAGAAGCCTCAACAGGCCGTGTCCCAAGCGATGTTATATTGGGGAGAGCCTGGGTACCTGTCTCTTCAGTGCAGCCTACCAGAACAGAGGCTTTTTATTTTTTAAATTGAAAGTTTCAAACAGAATTTCTAGGTACCACTTTTGAGTATAAGGTTATGAAGGACATGAGCCATTATATTCTTTTTGTTTTTGTTTGCTTCTTTCTGTTAGTAGGAGGAAGAACTAACTTGGAAACAAGAGATGAGAAAATATGGGCCCCAAATCACCGTGTGGACTTTATACTGGAAAAATAACATTTTAAAAATTATATTGGAACAATCTTATAAAGTTGATTCATTTTCCCCATAACAGCCACTTTGAGTTCAACAATCCAACTTTCTGGGTCAGAGACCAAAAATCAGAAGGAGCAAACCTGTGACTAGCTCCCAAGATTTTGGATGAATAATCAGGTCTTTGTTTGATTCTCCCAGGAACTTGGTTTTGTATTAATAATGTGATAGAGTTGATTTCCGACTACATGGAGATGGCCATGTTCTTTCACAGACATCTGCAAGAACTTCTGGGTCATGCATTGTTCAGGGACTATCTTAGATAAAGGTGTGAACTTCAGACCTGCATATACCTGTTTCTCTATAATTCTTTCAGTTTGAAAGCAATCTTTCCATGACTCAGTAGGATGAAACTGGAATCAGCCAGAGACCTTCACTATTCCAGAACCACAGGCCCCTTGGAATGTAACTTTTCTCCTCCCACAAAGTTCCAGGTTTTGTTTCCCTCACCAGGGACCTGGTTGAGCTTTCTAACTGACTTTGGCTAACTGAATGCTGTAGAGGTGATGGCATTACAATTTCAAGTAAAGACTAAAAGAACTGTTAGTTTCATCTTTCTCTCTCTCTCTTGTCCCTGAGATTGTCATGTGAACAAGTCCTGCAAAGGTTTTCTGTAAACAGACAGCAAATATTTCAAGCTTTGTATGTTACTTGGTTCCTGTTGCAACTACTCAAATGTGATATTGTGTGACCATATCTACAGACTAGAGCAGTAGTTCTCAAGCTTCCTAATGCTGTGATCTTTTAATACAGTTCCTCATGTTGTGGTGACCCTCAACCATAAAATTATTTTAAAACTGTAATTTTTCTCCTGCTATAAATCATAATGTAAATATCTGATATGCAGGATATTTTATAGGTGACCCTCAAAGGGTGACGCCCTATAGGTTAAGAATGATGAACTATATAAACAAATGGGGAAGGCCCAATTTCAAAAAAACTTACTGTATAAAAATAGATGGTATACTATGAATTAAGCCCACAAGGAGCAGTTCTGAACTTGTATATGTGTGAATGACTTGTCCAACACTAGCAAGGCTGATGTACTGCTGGCCTAGAACACCTAAAAGAAGCCAGGGGGGTCCCAAGACCCATGCTACTGATCCCATCTAAATCCCCTATCCATAAAGTTGTGGCTATTGTTTCAAGTTGCGGCTACTTAGATGGCACCTAGAATACACATCTACTGTTGCCTGTTCTACTAAACATCCTCTACTCCTTCCACTTGTACCCGGAGTATGTCCTCAAAGTAAAATATCTTTTCTTTTATATTGTAACTAAATCTTTATTTTCAACTTTCTTTTCTTCCTTTTATTGAACATAGTTTTTTTCTTTTCTAAATCACACAATATATCCTGATTATAGTTTCCCCTCCTCCTACTCCTCCAAGTTCCTCCCTACTTCCTTTCCCATCAGGATCCACCTCCTTTCTGCCTCTTAGTAGAAAACAAACCGGTTTGTAAAAGATAATAATAAAATATGACAAAATAAAATGTGGTAAGATAAAACAAAAACTATCACATTGGAGTTGGACAAGACAAACAGAAGGAAAAGAGTCCAAAGAAGGGGCAAATCAAAGACCTGCTCATTCACATTCTTAGAAATTCCATTTAAAATGTTAAACTGGAAGCCATAATGGAATCAAGGAGGTCCTGAAACAGAATGGTGCAGGCCCTGCCAGTGCTGCCTCAACCTCTGTGAGTTCATTCACGCTTTGAACACGTAGATTGAGAAGGCTTGTTTTTTTGTTTTTGTTTTTGTTTTTTTTTTTTTTGCTGTTTGCTATCCCCTATATTAGATCATGTCCCCTTATGAAAATGTATACTTTCCTATAATATCCTTTATCAAATTACTGATTCTAGTTTAAAGAACTGTTTCTTTCTCATCTCTTTTCTGACAAATAGTATTCACAAATTTATTTCTGGATCTTTTCAGCAGACTGATACATGGACAGTCCTTCATTTTTTTGTTTTTGCTGGGCTGATTAAAGTGAAAGATGCTTTTGCTTTTAGCAAGTGACTGCTGGTGAATTTTCTTTAATGAAGTCCATACGTTTCCTCATTCTAGATTTGAGGTACTCATAAAACTCTAGAGTACTGCACAGTTGTGAAGTTTTCTTTGGTTTCTACTGTCTTTCTCTCTTCTTTCTCAAAAGCTAGTAGTATAAGTACCTTTTGAATTGGCTTCACTCTTACCAGCTATGAGTCCTTAAACATTTGTTTTTCTTAAGTTTGGATACATAAAATTAGTGGCACTTGTATCATAAAATCGGGTCTTACTGTTGGAATCTGGTCCAAGAGTGGAATCATCTGAGAATTTTGAGTGCTTGCTAAAAAACAAAAAACAAAAAACCAAACAAAACAAAACAAAAAAACCAAAAACCAAAACTCTACGAAAACAACACAAGAGTCTTGTGACCTCAGTTTTTTCAAAGCCCAGAACTATTATTGGAATGTGATTTTCTACTTTCCTACATGTAGCAGATAAGAGTGAGTTTACTTCAGCTGTGTTTATTCGTATGCCTCTATGGAAAAACATGTTTTTGCCATGTGAAGCTTGTCCTCGTGATTATACACTTTACTCAGTTGACTCTTCTATTAATAAATAAATAAATAAATAAATAACACATCTTGTATTTATCATCATGTAATGGTTCAGTGCTCAAAAAGTTAGATAAAATAATGTGTAGATTTTCTATTTTTAAATAAGCCTGCCAAAGACTCTAATCTGTTCTCATGATGGAAAATTTTCATGAAAAAACAAACAAAAATCGTCTGTTAATCCACAGCCTTGCTAGCAATAAGCACCTCTACTGCAGTGGTGAGAAATGCTAGCAATCAGGCACCTCCCTGGCCAGCCCAAGCGGACCCCGTGACAATGTTAGCAGTCAGGCACATTCCTGGCTAGCCTCAGGGACTTGGAGGCAAGACATTTCACCACTAGCTTCCCAGAGGCTACACTTTGCCATAGTCTCCCCCCCCTCACCCCCACCCCCCCAACCATGTTGCATTTCATCCTGAGCACCGGCCACTATGCCCAATTAAAAAGCCTTAGTTTTTCTTTCCCTATCCCTTCTTCCCTTCCTCCTCCCAGAGGCAGCCTCTGAGTCCCCCTCTCCTCTCCCTTTAACAAACTTCCCATGTGAGACCTATTGCCTGGTTTGATTATTGTCAGAATCTGCCGCTTAGTTCCATCAAGAAAACCAAGAGATACTACTTTGGCAGTGTTATTAGCATGTGCATTGGACTTATGCAGTTCGGCTGTAAACTTAAATCTCTCTGCACCTTACTTTGTTCATCTGTGAAATGATAGTATACATCCATATAGCTATCTTGAAGATTAATGATTTTATCTCTTAGTATTTCAAAGACCCCAGATTTAAACGAAATGCTTGAAATATAGTGATATACAGGTTTCAGCTTAGGTCTTTACTACAGTCAGCCTAGAGGTGTTTACAAAATGCCTTTATGATAACATCTGAATGTTATCTTTCTCTGCCCATCATATTCACTAATGCAATAACGCAATGTCTCAAAAACTTCATTTTGTACCTTGTATATGACAAGTTCATTCACATGAGCAACTGGGGCTTGGCCTCGAATTCATGTTAGTCAAGCAAAATGAATAAGACCCTTAAGGAAAGAGCAAAAGAGCTTATTTGGAAAATTTGTGAAATTGTGATTATTCTAAAATCTCTATATGTGCTGTGTTCCTGGAGTTTAGTAACTAGTAACTAATGATGAATTTACCTTAATGTTTTCTCTGTGCCATGAAATTTGTATTCTTATTGGAAGCAACAAATAATTTATTTGATAATGAATGCCATGGTAAATCTAGAAGAAGTGCAATGTGTCCCTTCATGACTTATGTCTCAGCTTATCATTGAGGTACTAGATTTTGAGGAAAGTAAGTTTAGTTTTTAAAGTGTTTCTGGAAATTTGAGATGGAAATCACTCACAGGTTTAGTGTTCTCTTCAATAACTTCTTCTTCCAGGGGTTCAAGTTTCAGATCCTTCAGTCAGAGGAAGTAGAAGCAGAGAAAGAGAAAAAGATGCCAATCACATAACAAAATCAATTAGCGTAAAACCATATGGCAGTTGTGTTTCATGGGTAATATCAAGCCCAAAGAAGTTTGTTATTTGAAAGGAGATGAACCAATTCTCATTTTTAAAATTGAACTGTTCTAGTAAAGAGATACTGTATCATAATTAAGAGTCAATTCTAAGGAGCTATTTATGATAGGTTCAAGTTGTTACTGCTGTTCACTTTACTGATGCTATCAGAGATTCTGGCAGGGGGGCGGAGGGGAGAGCAGATTAGAAATGCATTCAGAGGAGGAATAAAGTTAGCAAGACTAGCTTAACAGACAGACTGCCTTTATTATGATTATTATCACATCTTTCCCTTCCTTGGGAGGTCATTATAGATATTTGTCTATTGTAATAATGTTTTTATATTCCACCACAAGCTTTTCTTTACTAAAATTGGTGAATTGAAAAATAAATGAAAATACTACTAATATTTGCTAAAATAAAATATTCTTTTTTTAATTTTTTTATTATTTTCTAAGTTTTTTTATTTACATTCCAAATCATTTCCCCTTTCCCGTTTCCTCCCTCCCCGAAAGTCCCATAAGCCCCCTTTCCTCCCTCTGTTCCCCATTCAACCTCCTCTCGCTTCTCTGTCCTGGCATTCCCCTACATCCAGACTTTCCAGGACCCGGGGTCTTTCCTTCCATCTTCTTGGAAATCTATTGATATGTGAATTGTGTTTTGGGTATTCCGAGATTCTGGGTTAATATCCCTTATCAGTGACTGCATACCATGTGTGTTCTTTTGTGATTGGGTTACCTCACTAAGGATGATATTTTCCGGTTCTGACCATTTGCCTAAGAATTTTGTGAATTCATTGTTTTTAATTGCAGAGTAGTATTCCATTGTGTAAATATACCACATCTTCTGAATCCATTCCTCCATTGAGGGATATCTGGGTTCTTAAAAACTTAAAATTCTCTCTCTTGGATGGCTTTGTCGGGCATCAATGGGAGGAGAGGCCCTTGGTTCTGTGGAAGCTTGATGCCCCAATATAGGGGAAGGCCAGGGCAGGGAGGTGGGAGTGAACAAGTAGATGGGAGAACACCCTCATAGAAGCAGGGGGAGGGGGATGGGATAGGGGGTTCCCAGGGGGGAACCAGGAAGGGGGATAGATAACATTTGAAATGTAAATTTAAAAAATCCAATAAAAATTCTCTCTCTCTCTCTGTTTTATATGTGTGTACACATGTGGTATAGTCATGTGCACACCACAGTGTATGTTTTTCACACCTAGTTTTGGTGTAACATCTTTTACACAGACTTTCTCAGACCACTTTCTTTAAGTACATAACCTTTCCATCCACTCTCATTCTTGACTTTTGGAGTTCAGCTCAAGTTCATGATCTGATTTTTGTTTCTTAGATTCTTTCGCATACTTTCCTCTGTCTTTTTAGAGACCAAATAGATTTACCTGTTTTAAGTATGTCTGGACTGCTATTGCCAGATGCTGCTAGGCACACAGTAGGTAGTCAGTGCAGAATTAAAGAGTGGGTGAATGATGGTGTTCTGGATGGGTATTCCTGACACCCATGGCTCTGGGTATTTGAATTGAGGCTCTCATCCTTGCCTGGTGAACACTTTACAGCAAGAGCCATCCCCCTGGCCCTGAAGGCATTTTGTATAGATTCAAGCATAGCATGGTTATAACTTCAGTACATCCCCATTATCCATTATTACTCATGGAGATGAGAAAGGACAGAACAAAATCCCAAAAAAACTGATAAGAATCACAAATATTATTAACCTCCAACTCCTTGAATGGAATTTTGTTTAGTTTATAGTCTAGGAAGGATCATCACAAATACTTAGGAGACGGGGGGGGGGGAGTGTATGCTCTGCCTCAGGTATACTTCATTTTAACAGGGAGATCAAACCCAGGAAACAAGGGAGTCAGTCCTAAAATGACATGCATTTAGCCATGGCTTGTCAATTGGATAGCTTTCTCTGGAGACCTAATTCAGCACAGTACAGAATAAGTCACACAAGAAAACGGAACCGTACTGCTCCACCACTCGTTAAGACAGCTCATGCTGGGCACCGCACAGCTGGAGGCCCAGGCTTTCAGCAAGTCTCTCAGATGCTGCTCTTACAATACAACCATTTCATAGGCGGAGACAGAGACAAAAGTCCAGGAAAGAAAGGGATGTGACAATACTTTGACTTAAAACAGGGAGATAGGTATTACTAAAGTTTAAACCATTTCAGAAAAAAAGTACTGTACACATTTCATACACCAAAGAAGAGACAGTTTTGCTTGGAATTTCAAAAGCACTTCAAAAAGAGATATTTTTTCTATAAAAGAATCTAAACTTATTTAACACAGGAACCCTTATCTATTTCCAGGGCCTCGAACATCAAAAAACTAATATTCATAGCCACTAGTTTTCCATTAGTCCCAGTTGACAATTCAGTTCTCATAAAAGGAAAGAGGAAAGTTGACTTGCAACATGTTTATAGTTCATGTTGCTGCAGTAGTTGCAGTACTACTAGTTTACAGTAGTAGTTTGCTACAGGAGGAGACCAATGTCAATGAAGATGCCCTGGCCAAAAGACTGGAGCTAGCCAAGGTTGCTTCCCTCTGACTTGGCTATTCTTGTACAAAGAGAACACTTTCCAGCAAGCTTCCCCATCTTTAGGCCTCAAGTTTTCACTTTGGTGGTGCTAGCTATAAGACCTGACCTGCAGGCCTGACCTCTCTTACTAACACTTAAAGATACATTTTCCTACTGTACACTGAAATTGATGCATCCAGAAAGTCATCTGCCTTTCTCATTGCACCTCAAAATTGGCCTATCACTTGTCTCTCCTGTTTCTGAGTGCACTTTGATGGGCTGAAATTCTCAGGTGGTTTTGTGTTTTCCCCTCATACCTCTCTATCTGGTGGTTCTGTTAACTCCACTCCTAAATCTTTTATTTCCATTCCCTCACTTAGTATGGACTCATCTCTGCATTCAGGTACAAAAAACTGAAATTGATATCATTGGAGATGTGGAAGTTGGAGATGACTTCTTGTGTTAATCCATTTTGATCTTGATTTAGCACAGTTTGTATCTTTCAGCCTGGTTTTTCATCAAAAGCCCTTATGTCTTTAATTATAAGTTTAAAAATAATGATGTGTTTGGTTGTTCTCCATACCAAACCCAAGTTTCTTTGTCTGTTACTTAATGCCCATTATGATCAGTCACATTCACCATATCCTCACTGCTTCCCTAAGTGAAAGACTCAGCTAAGATGTCCCACTTCTGTGCTATCACTGCCTTTTCCTGTTGATTTCTTTGTCTACTAAACTTTAGCTCAAATAAATTGTTTGTTTGTTAGCCAGTCAACATTTATTCTAACATAAGTGTCAATACATTTTTCTATTCCCTTAATTATCTCTTCTCCTATCACTGCAGTGGTCTGAGATTGTTAGAATATTCCCCTCCCTTTCTCTCATATGCTATCATGTGACCCTAACAACACAAATCTACTTTCCCATCCAGAAACGGTATCATAAGTAGAGTACAAATAGACTGGGAATGGTTTGAGCTCACTAACTCTAGAGGACATAATCCAAGAGACTGTGGCTCTTGCTAGCTACACCTCTAGAGTCACTTTATTGCTTGAGTTCCTGAATTCATATCTGCCAAAACCTGCTCAGTCATATAAAAGATGGAATGACATGGTTTTTGCCCCTGGAGCAGAGTCAGCAAGGCCTGGGTTTCCATGAGTGTTGACGGTTACTGTGGGCATAAAGCTTGTTTGTATGATAATGTACATATTTTCATGCTCCTCCTTTAAGGAATGGCCTCTCTGACAAGGTTAATGACTCCATGATAATCAGAAATAGCATGAGTCTGGGAAGCGAGGATGTGTCTAATATATTAGCAAAATGATGGAAAACTGTGTCCTTCAGAACAACCCATAAAGTTGTGGAAAAGAACTCTGAAAACATGAGTTCAAAAATATATAATTTCTCAACTATGTTAAATATAAGGATGGATTATGAATTGTATAAGGAGCTTCATAGACCTAAAGGCACAGAGGCAGCTACACTATGAGCCAGCTTGTCAGAAAGATACTAAGGAAGGAGAGAAAGCAATTTAGGAAGTGGTGATCTCAGGGCAAGGTCCCACTAAGCTAAGTTTACAAAGGCAGACAGATCTCTGAATTCTTTTGCAGTGTTAAAAAATAAATGTACTTGCTGTTGTTTTTCTAAGAGTCAAGGGGCTAAGGTCATGGAATGCTGACTAGTGGGATGGTCAAGAGGGAATCTGGAATAAATGACTAAACTGATATATAAAAATAAAAGACTGGGCTTTTGGTCTGCATGAGATGAGCCAGAGGCGAGTGATAGTAGTTCATTTTTAGAATTTTTCATAGTTCTTTAGAATTTTTTCTAACAGAAATCCCAAGAATTATTTAGAGAGTGAACACAACTCTGTCAGAATGTTTTCCAGGAGCCATCGAGAGAAGGCTGTCTGAAGAATAAACATAAGTATTTCAGAATGTCCCTGGCTTTGTGATTTTTGATGAGAAAATCCAAGAATTGCTTTTAGAAAATTTCTAACAGGATTTCTGACTTTGGTTGGAAAATCCATGAGCTATCTAGAGAGCTTTTAAGAAAAATTTTCTAACGAGAGCTGTCTCAAACAGAGAGCTGTCTCAAGAGAAAGTTGTCTCAAGCAGACTATAGGGCCAAGAGCTATCTACAGAGAGCTGTCTAGGGAGCCATCTTGAGCAGAACATTTGCCATCGGCTTGTAACCTGTGATTTGACTTTGAGTTGTTTGTTTCACCTCTCTCAACCACCCTTTCCACAGAAACCCTCTCCAAACGAAGGCTGGTCTTTGGCATATGTCTCAGAATTTCTGAGAATCAGATATTTTGAATATCAATCAAAGAATAACCCTGTGCCCTAAATTAAATATGTTGATTTGTGAGCATTTTCATACCCTTCCAGAAACTTCTCAATTTAAATAATTTAGAAAGGTGATTTGTTTTACTCATAATTAAATTCTTAACTGAGTCATCATAATTTTAAAAGTATAACTTACATACTTTCTGAAAGGTCGCCTTTACCCTCAAAACTGTACAAGCAGAGTAATAATGTGTTGTTACTATGTTACTATATATTGTTACTACATTACTATATATTGCTACTATGTTACCATATATTGTTACTATGTTACCATATATTGTTACTATGTCACTATATATTGTTACTATGTTACCATATATTGTTACCATGTTACTGTATTGCTAACACATTGCTATATATTGTCACTATATATTGTTACTATGTTACTATATATTGTTATTATGTTCCTATACATTGTTACTATGTCACTACATATTGTTATTATGTTCCTATATATTGTTACTATGTTACTATATATTGCAACTATGTTACTATACATTGGTACTGTGTCTCTACATATTGTTACTGTTACTATATATTGTTACTATGTTACTATATATTGTTGCTATGCTGCTGTGCATTGTTACTGTCGCTATATATTGTTACTATGTCACTATACATTGTCACTATATATTGTTACAATGTTGCTACATATTGTTAACATGTTACTATATCTTGTTACTATGTTACTATATATTGTCACTATGTTGCTATATATTGTCGCTGTGTTATTATATATTGCTACTGTGTTACTATATATTGCTACTATGTTACTGTATATTGTTACTATGTTACCACACTTCATACAAGCTGAGTGGCTTCATAAAGATATGTTATTTATGCCTGGTGATGGTGGCACACACTTTTAATCCAGGCAGCTGTGAAGCAGATGCAGGCAAATCTTGGGTGAATCTCTGAGTTAGAGACCAGCCTGGTCTATAAAGTGAGTCCAGGGCTACACTGGAAAATGCTGTCTCAAAAACCAAATGAGACCAGACCAAAGCAAAGCAAAGCAAAGCAAACCAAACCAAACCAAACCAAATGAGACCAAACCAAACCAAACCAGACCAAACCAAACCAAATCAAATCAAAATGGTATGCTACTTGGGAACATACAATGTAGCTCCAAAGATGTCTTCATCAGATTCCTGCTTGCTAGGTAGGCTTAACACTAAAACTGTCAATTAGTATGTTAATCTCTAGAAGTTGAGCAAAGAATAACCCTGTCCCCTAAATTAAAAAATT
Organism: Tokudaia tokunoshimensis; assembly: GCA_036184795.1. NCBI lineage: Eukaryota > Metazoa > Chordata > Mammalia > Rodentia > Muridae > Tokudaia > Tokudaia tokunoshimensis. Next base: position 3,022,663 of record BTHU01000005.1, read on the forward strand.
CTCAAGGCTTCACTTGTATGTCTTTATGAGATTGATTAGCATCATTAAAGGGTTCATAATTTAAAGAGCTCATGTAATTATTAGCTTTGGACCTTATTTTAAATGTAACACTGAACTTTCCTATTTATTTTAAGAAGCAAGCAAATAACCAATCAGAAAACAAGGACTTGTAACTACCAATCAGACATCCATAGAGTCAATTAGATATTGAACACTATTCTATCCACGGGGAAACCATGGATAGATATTCAGGAAGTGAGGAAACTGGGTCAGAAGAGAGGAGGAAAGGAGAGGGAGAGAGAGAAAGAGAGGGTCGGGTGCTTACCTTCTTTTCCAGTCTATCAATTAATTTCTGGAGTCTGTTTATCTGGGTCATCCACTGGTTGTCTTCTTCTAACAATGCTTGGCAAGAAATCACAAAGACAGAATGTTAAATTTTTAAGAATGTTAAATTTTTAAGAGTTCTTTGTTATCTATCCTTCCACCCTGAAGGAAGAATGAAGTGCCACTGACTTTTAAACACATTCCTAAAAATGTATTCCACGAGTGATTTCTAAGTACCCAACTCACAGAAATCCCTGAATCAGTGACTTCATTTACAAATCTCCCCTGCTCCTTTAAAAAGTTTCTTTAAAAAAAAATATATATATATGTATATACACACACATAATGGATATTATATATATATATATACATATATATATACTGGATATATATACATATATATATATATATATATAAAATGGATGTTGTATGCATATATACTTCATATGGAAATATGTATAAATGTGGATTTATGTACATATATGTACATAGATACAGATCTTCATATCTGATACTATATAATATATGTTGCACTGACAAAATGTCATGTGTTGTTTCAGCTCACTGAGAAGTGGCTTTAGAAGTAGGATTGCCCTCCCTCCTCATTTCAGCCTCGAGCATGTTTGTTTCAAAGTGTCCTCTAAGGCTCCTTGTCTAGGGATGAGCAGGCTCTCTAACTTTGCAGCAGGGAAGAACTAGAACAACAGAACAACTCAAGTGTAAACACATTATGCCCCAGAGAGGTGCTAGCAGGTAAAGCCCTGCCAACAAGTGTTATTATTGTTTTCCGCATGATATAAGAGTGCCTGTAGTGAAAAGGAGAAGCCAGGACTTCAGACACCGGAAGCATATCCAGGAAGAAAAAGCTCAATTAGGAACTCCGCTTGACTGCCTCAGCTTTCCAATTTGATGACCTCATCTTTAGATGTTGCTACTTGTTCTTTTACTTGGAAGCCTCACCAAAGGGGGATACTCTACTGGAGCTATCTCTGAGCAACTCCAGCTGGCTGACTTAACAGGGCTTCCTCAGCCAGTTTCTGTAGGATGTTTTAAGACTTCGTTTTGATAATATTCTCTCTCTTTCCCCACTCCTCACCCTCATCTCTGTCTTCCCTCTCCCTCCCCTCCTGTCCTTATTCTTTTACTTTGGCTTGTTATTTCCATGATAAGCTCATTCATTTGAAATCCAAAATATGGCTGTTACAGATCCTTCTCTGGACTATACAGAAAACACCACTTTAAACATTGTATAAACACTGCTTTTAATATCATTGTAACTATTTTACTAGAAAGACGTAAAGGAAGATTTTATGGTCTGAGACCTTGAATGGGCATCCTAGCTTCCTATGTGCTGATGGCAGCTCATTCAAGATGTCTCAAAAGTGCTTGTTGAAGTTATATTAGTTACTCTTCCTTCAAATGAGAGCAATATTGAATTCACAGCTCGAAGTCTTGCTTTAGCATAGAAAGAAGTGGAATCAAGACTTAAAACATTAAGAGGTACTGTTCTCATATAGAAATAGCACAGTTAATCCCATTAATCTTTAAGATTGCAAAAGTAAAACATAGTGCTTTCTATCAAAACATACTTTTGTATCTGACTTTTGGGAGCAAGTATGCACCAACAAGTTATAAAGTTAAAAAAAACCAGAAAAGCAAAAAACAAAACCAAAAAACATTGGCACTGCTTCAAAGAAGTGGTATTAGAAATGGGTTTAAAGAAAACATTTTAGAAAAAAACCCAGTATGTTTACTTTTTAAGTTCACAAATTAAGTAGCATATGTGTAAGCTGAGTTGTTGCCTACAAAGATTCAAGAAAAATCAAAGTCCCTGGGAACTATAGCTTCGACTATACCTTCCCACCCAAACACTAATCAGGCCACATCCTACTTAACTTCTAAGATTAAAAGTGATGGATACATTCAGGATAGCATGGCCATAACTAATTTCTACATTTTTTATAAAAAATAATCCTATCTATCTATCTATCTATCTATCTATCTATCTATCTATCTATGTATGTATGTCTGTATCTGTGTATCTATATATCTATGTATCTATTTGTCTGTCTGTCTGCCTGCCTGCCTGCCTGCCTATCTATCTATCTATCTATCTATCTATCTATCTATCTATCTATCTATCTATCTATCTTTCTTTCTTTCTATCTATCTATCTATCTATCTATCTATCTATCTATCTATCTATCTATCTATCTATCTATCCTATCTATCTATCTATCTATCTATCTATCTATCTATCTATCTATCTATCTATCATGTGTGTGTGTGTGTGTGTGTGTGTGTGTGTGTGCAAGCACATTCATGCACAGGGGAAATTCATATATCTCAAGGCATGTATGTAAAAGTCAGCTGACAAACTGTGGGAGTTGGCTTAGCTATGGGGTATGACTTTCTACCATGGGGATTTGGGGGATCAAATTCAGGATTCCAGGCTTTGCCGCAACCACATTTACTCCTGGAGGCATCTTGCTGACTCTGTGCTTTCTAAATGGTTAAAATGGAAACACTGTCATCTGTGTCTTGCCTGGGGAACCCAGCACTGCCCTTCTACAGCAATGAAATCAGTCTTTAATCTGGATTCTGACTTCTTGCTCTTTCTCTCTGCACAGTTCCTGTGCAAGTCCCTCAGGGGCAACTTTGTACAGTTCTTGCTCCATTGAGGGACATAAGTTTTCTTCTCTCTGATTTGTAGGGTTGGCTTGTGACTTATTTGGCCAGTGGAAAATTAGGTGGCAAGACCAACGTGGTAGTTTAAATGTATTTATATAATTTGGGTCTGGCTGCTTGTATTTCTGACACCTACCAGGAGGCAAAAGTGCTGCACTAGGAGCACAGAACTTAGCCTAGAGCCTGGCTGATGGTATCCAAACCTCAGCCAACCAAACTCATGAGGAACTAATCATGAGGAACTAGAGAAATGTATTTGTAGTTGTAATTCTTGAGATTTTGGGCTTCTTTGACAATAAAAATGAGCTAATAGTACATAAAATCATAGACAAATCATTTTATATTTTGAGCATTTTTTTCCCGAGTGAGCTGGAAGAATGTGGCAACACATTCATTGTGTAAGGATTTGGAGGTAGAATACAACTTTTCAAAAGTGCACTTTGACATCTTCCAATCAAATGGAATGTGCTTTAAATATCAGGTATTGAAGTATTTGAGTTAAAATGCTAAATTGATGTGTTCAAGTGCAGATGTGTTTGTATACATTCATGTTTACAATAACTACTTGAATATTGGGCAAACATGAGCTTGCATATTTCAGAATGATTTTTACAATAACTATAAATGTTATACTCAAATCACTTATGTGATACTCAAACCACTACCAGTCAGAATTAGCCCAATAAACATTACATGATCTTACAATTTTCAGAAGCTCCAACTATGGTTAATCCTAAAATTTTTCTAGAATGAGTTTATAATACACTCTTCAGGGGACTTGGAGACGAGAAGGTATGGGGTAGAGGAGCAAGTTCATAACTAGGGTGCCCTACAGTTTAAGTGTCTTGGGAACTGGCTGTTAGAGTGCTTTCTGTTGTGTCCATCTCTCTGTGAGCTATCTAGGCACATCTGCTAGGATCTGATGGGATGGTAAAGAGGTTACCTCCTCACTTCCTAATACTCGGCCCCTCTTTGGTTTCATGTGCATTTAGTAAAAGGGAAACATTCCAGGCTTCTGTTTTTAATCTGTTCACATGGTGAAGAAGAACATGGAAGTCTGCTTACCTGGACTGCTTACATTGAACTGCGGGCTGTTGGGGGAGAAACTGTTGTGTCTCTGGACTCGGCGACTGGATCGCTTTCCAGGCCACTGAATGGACAGGACTTCTGGCTTGGATGGCCCTTGCCTGAAACAAAAGCCAACATTGAACTTTACTGTCAGAGGTTCAATATCTTCTCTTAGGATGAGATCCTAAAGTATCAACTACTAGGGGTTCCTGGGATATTTAAGTGATACATGATCTTACAATTTTCAGAAGCTCCAACTATGGTTAATCCTAAAATTTTTCTAGAATGAGTTTATAATACACTCTTCAGGGGACTTGGAGACGAGAAGGTATGGGGTAGAGGAGCTACTTCCTGCAAACATGCTCTGGATAGCCAGGCTCAATGTTACTATAATATCCAAACAAAAGGATAAGAACGTTCTGGGTTTTCATTATTCTTAAAATTAAGTCCAAGTGAAATTTAGTTTGTAATCTAACCCTTCATTGGCTGAGTCTTTAACGGAAATAAAATGTGTGTCCATGATGTGTAGTGTTTTGCATCAATTTGAGAATACCTATGGAGTTTTCTTTGCTTAATTAATATTTTACATTTTTGTTCCAATCTACTAAAAATTCATATTAAAAAGCCAAATAATTGAATCTTCTTCCTCCCACGATGTGCCTCCACTCTCTTTTCATAGACATTTCTTAGCAAGTATTTATTGTACCATTTATCTTCCTATCAGAACTCAACATTCTCAAATCATTATATCTGCACTTTTATTTTAGGTGTTCTAATATTGTTCCAATGTGAAATGATCAAGCTGGTGATAAATACTTGGAACAATTGTAAAGAACTTCAAAGAAAGAAGTTTAGCTAAAATGATGGATTTAGCAAAAAAGAAAGTTTGTCTTTCTTGTTCCTTGGTTGTCATACAGAACATGATTGTTGGCACTTAAACTATCTTCAGTTATGTGGCAAGCATGAGAATGGAAGACACATGCTTATGATGTGAAAAGGAGAGACTTAACAGTATCTAGAGATGTTGCCTTGGACTTAGGTTGGCCTATAGAGTTCTCTATCTAGAGAAATCCCTTGAGCACCTGATCCACTTTCTATATATTTGTTTTCTACTATAGGCAGTCAACAATAATATTCATTTGCCTTTGTGAGAATGAGTTCTTAATTATCTTTTACTAGCAAAGATTTCTTTAGTTTTTTATCTTGTGTTACTTTTTCTACTGTTGTTTCCTTTGTTTGAAAATAACTAGGCCTCAGCACTTCCTAAGCTAGATTCCTCACAAAGTTCAGTGCAAAATAGTCCCCATGTTTGTGCTTTTATAGCACCAAGGCTTTAGGGAAGTCAGTCATCTTAGAGAAAGTTTACCCTGACTGGCCAACTGCAGACCTTTGCTTTTCCTTGTGTTCTCCCAAGTGCAATCCCCAGTCTCACATCCAGTTATGTAGTAGACCACCTGCTACAGTCTCTCCTCACTCTCTGTCCCCACTCCCAGGAGACTAGGCAGCTCCTGGTGGAAGACTCTGTTTCCTCTCTCCTGTGGACACAAACCTCAAGTCCTACTCCTTACCTGTCTCTGTTCCCAGTGTCAGCTTCCAATACTTAGAAACACATTTTATATGGAATCCCCAGAAGTCACACTTATCAGGATTCCAGAAGAATTTTCTACCAAGCAATGTACAACCACAATATTTTCCAAAGAACCAGAGATGGCAACACAAATCAAGGAACAACACACCCACCCAAAAAAGATAAGACCAGATATCAGCTCCTAGAATTGCAGTCTTCCAAAACCCAAGAACCTAAATACCAGTGTGATAACATAATCAATAGTGTCCAGGATAAAACATCTCCAATAGACCTCAGCAATCCTACCACAACAGGCTCTAATTTTGGCAACATAGCTTAAATGCAAGAAAAATAGCCATTGCCTTCATGAATATGGTAGAGGTCCATAAAGATAAAATGAGTAAAAACTTTAAAGAAATCTATGAAAACACAAATACTGAAAAGAAATGAATAAAACAAAGGCTAAAAATGGAAATAGAATTATTAATAAAGAAAACTCAAACTGAACAAAATCTGGAAGTGAAAAATTCTGAAACTCAAACAGGAACCTCAGAGGTAAGCCCCACCAACAGAACCAGAGAGATTGAACAGCATTGCAGACACAATGGAAGAAATGGATACTTCTGTCAAAAAATCATACACATATTGGCACAAAACATATAGGAAACCTGGAACACTATTTTTAAAAAATCTTAGCATAATTGGGAATAAAGGAAGGAGAAGAAACTCAGGTCAAAAGTCCAGAAAATATTTTCAACAAAATTATAGAAAAACATTTATAAATTAAAGTCTCATATGCCTATGAAGGTTCTGATTGGTAGGAAACCCTGTTCATTCCTTGCACAAGCTAAGAAAGCCCGTTTGCTCTTTTTTTTTCCAGCCCTACTGCAGGGAGTAAATTCGGGGCTAACATGTCATCTCTCCCTGTCTTCATGTTTACAACAACACACTCATGAATGTCAGCCCAGGGGTTCAACTTTTTTTTTTTTAAATCGCATCAGGCACAATCCCACCTCCCAGCTCACATGTCATTAACTCATGCCTTTGCTCATAAGACCTCTTCGTTTTAGCCCCAGCACGAGACTCCATTTACCTCTACCCGTAAGATCAGTGAACTCTCCTGAGAGCTCCCTCTCAATAAGCCTGTCTTCATACTCTTGATTTGGCTAGAATTGGTGAATTATATTGGCAGAGAAACCTATTAGGTACAAGAAACATACAGAACACCAAACAGACTGATCCAAAAAAGAAAGTCTCCTTGCCACATAATAATCAAAACACTAAAATGTAAAGAACAAAGAAGAAATATTAAAAGCTGATAGGGACAAAAAATAGCATTATAAAACAATTACAATAACACTTGACTTCCTAATAATGTTAAAAGCCAAAAGGCCACTGGTAAGAAGTTCTACAAATTGTGCAAGAACTCAGATGCCAGCCAAGACTATGACACCCAGCAAAACTTCCAATCACGATAGATGGAGAAAAGAAAGACATTCCATGAAAAAGCAAACAAACAAACAAAAAACAAATTTAAACAGTATCTACTACTCCAACCTTATAGAAGGTGCTAGAAAGAAAATTCCAACATAAAGAGATTAATCATAAGAAAACACAAGGAATAAATAATCCCATATCAGCAAATCAAAAGAAGGGCAACACACACACACACACACACACACACACACACACACACACACACACAAACTACAAAATAAAGGAAATCAACAAACACTGCTCATTGATATCTCTCAACATCAGTGGTTCAATTTTCTAATAAAAAAATACAGACTAACGAATGGATGTGAAAATAGGATCCATCATTTCACTACAATCAAGATATATATCTTAAAATCAAAGATAGACATCCTCTTCTGGTGAAAGAATGGGAAAAGATATTCCCAGCAAATGGACCTATGCTATGAAGCAAGCAATTATAAACTGTTGTAGCCATTTTAATATCTGACAAAATAGACTTCAACCAAAACTAATCAGAAGAGATGGAGAAGAAAACTACATACTCACCAAAGGAAAGATCTACCAAAAGGACATTACAATTCTAAACATTTATTCCCTAAACACAAGTATACACAAGTTCATAAAACAACAACAACAACAACAGCAACAACAACAGCAACAACAGAAAAACAAGAAACAAAGCAAAACAAAAGCACCACTATTGTCAAAATCAAATATTGATCTTCACACTGATAATGGGTGACTTTAGTATTCCACTCTTGCCAACAGACCCTTGCATCAACCCCAAAACAAAAACAAAACTAGAAAACACCCAAACCTCCAAAACAAAACAAAACAAAACGGCAACAACAAAAACCAAAAACCAACCAACCAATCAACCAACAAACAAAAAATCCAACTGAAAACAAAGAAATGATGGAGCTCGTTGTAATCCAAATGGATCTAATAAGTCTTTATAGATAATTTCACTCTTACACATCTCATGAAACTTTCTCCAGAATTGAGAACACACTTGGTCACAAAGCAAGTCTCAACATATACAAGAAAATTCAATCACGTTGCATTCTATCTGACCACTATGGGTTCATTAAAGTTGGATATCAACAGCAATGGAAACATCAGGAAGCCTACAAACACATTGAGACTAAGCAACTCATTACTGAATGAAAGTTGGCCAGGACAAATATGAAGAAAGAAATTAAAGACTTTTTAGAATTGGATGAAAAAGAATATGCGACTTACCCAAACATATTGAACACAGTGCAGGCAGTTTTAAGAGGAGAGTTCATAGCACAAAGAATGTATATTAAAAAAATGGAGAGAGCTCATACTAGTAACTTAACAGGACACCTGAAAGATCTAGAACAAAGCAATCACAGCCAAAAGGAGTAGATGGCAAGAAATAATCAAGTAATCAGGACTGAAAACAATAAAATAGAAACAATAAATAATACAAAGCATCAATGAAACAGTTTATTTTTCCAGAAAAATCAACAGATCAACAAATACTTATACAAATTAGCTAAGAGGTAAAGAGAAAATATCCCAACTAACAAACTTAGAAATGAAAAGGGGACATAATAACATGCACTGAGCTGGGCGGTGGTGGCGCACACCTTTAATCCCAGTACTTGGGAGGCAGAGGCAGGAGGATTTCTGAGTTCGAGGCCAGCCTGGTCTACAAAGTGAGTTCCAGGACAGCCAGGGCTACACAGAGAAACCCTGTCTCGAAAAACCAAAAAAAAAAAAAAAAAAAAAAAATAACATGCACTGAGGAAATCCAGAGAATCTTAAGGACATACTTTAAAAACCTATACTCCACCAATTTGGAAAATCTAACAGAAATGGGTAATTTTCACAATAGATACCACTTACCAAAGAGAAATCAATATCAGATAAACAATTTAAACAGACCTAAAACTACTAATGAAATAGAAACAGTAATTAAAATCTCCTCTTCCAAGAAAAGGTCTTGCACCTGATGATATTAGCATAGAATTTATGAGGTCACAGTTATTGATACACAAACCACATTAAAACCCAAGAAAAAAGAGAACCACAGGCCATTTTTAAAATGAACATAGATGCAAAAAAAAAAATCACAGTAAAGTACTGCAAACTATATCCAAGAACATATCAAGAAGAGCATCTACTATAATCAAGTAGGTTTCTTTCCAGAGATGCAGGCCTGGCTCAGCATGAGTAAGTTCATAAATGTAATCCACCACATAACTAAAAAGAAAAAAAAACACATGATATTCATTAGATGCAGAAAAGTCCTTTGACAAAATCAAACACTTCTTCATGATAAAAGTACTGTAGAGATTAGGGATACAAGCACGTAACCATAATAATTTACGTTGATTCACAGCCAACCTCAACTTAAATGGAGAAAAATACAAAACATTAAAATCAGGAACAAGGTAAGGTTTTCCACTTCCCATAACCTATTCAATATAGTATTTGAATTCTTAGCTAGAACAATAAGACAGCTGAAGAAGATCAGGGGGATACAAAATGGAAAGGTCAAATTCAAAGTTACACACACACACACACACACACACACAAACACACACACACGTGTGTGTGTGTGTGTATATACATATATATATATGCAGATAATGAGATACATATTAATCAGTGGAATCTCATTAAAGACCAAGACATAAAATCTACACACTTATGGATACCTGAATTTTGATAAGGAGGCTAGAAACACTGAGAAATAAAAAGCATCTTCAAAAAAAATTGGAGCTATTCAAACTGAATGGCTGCAAGTAGAAGGATCCAGATAGATCCATACTCATTGCCCTGCACAAAATCCATTCCAAATGCTTTGCAGACCTCAATATAAAACCAGATACACTGAACCTGTTAGAAGAGAAAGTAGGGATAGCCTTGAACTCATTGGCACAGGAAAAGGCTTTCTGAATAAAACACCATTAGCCCAGGCACTAAAATTAATAATAAATGGGACCTCATGAAACTGAAAAGTTTCTGTAAGGCAAAGGTCATTGTCATTCAGACAAAGTAGCAGCCTACAGAACGGGAAATGATTTTTATCAACTACATATCTGATAGAGGACTAATATTTAAGATACATAAAAAACTCTAGAAACTCATACCAACCCCCCAAATAATCAAATTAAAATGGGGGCACAGATCTAAATAGAGAATTCTCAAAAAGAGGAAACTCAAATGGCCAAGAAACACTTTTAGTAAGGTTTACCATCCTTACCATCAGTAAAATATGAATCAAAACTACTTTGATATTTAATTTTATACCAGTCAGAATGGCTAAGGTCAATAAAACAAATGACAGCCCATGTTGACAAGAATGTGGAGTAGGGGGAAAATTCAGCCATTTCTGGTGGGAGAGCAAACTTGTATAGACACCGTGGAAATCATTGGGGTGAATGCCAGGAAGATGGGAATCAATCTACCTCAAGATCCAGTTGTTCCACTCTTGGACATATACTCAAAGAATGCTTAATCCTACCACAGAGACACTTGGTCAATCATGCTCATTGCTGCTCTATTCATAATACCTAGAAACTGGAAACAACCTAGCTCACCCTTGACAGAAGTATGGATAAAGAAAACGTGGTACATTTATGCAAGGGGGCATTACTCAGTTGATAAAAAAATGAAATCATAGAATTTTCAGGTAAATGGATGGAATTAGAGAAACATGAGTAACTGAATGAGTAACTCAGATCTAGAAAGGCAAATAAAATATGTATTTGCATTCTACAGTCCAGAGAACCACCTCTGTGGTATAGTGTAAGGGACCTGGGTTTGTGGGCAGATAGATCTTCCTAGGATATGGAAAAAGAACAGAGAGTTATAGATGAACGGAGTTGCTGGAATAGGAGTATCAAGTGAGAAGGTAGAGAGAGTGGGGTGGAGAGTGTGACAAGAGAAGGGATATGGGGTGAGACAGCTAAAATGAAGGACTACTTGAGGGATGGTGTGGATACCACAACCAGTCGAAACTTACACACACACGCACACACACACACACCACACACACTCACACACACACACACACATGCACGCACGCACGCACGCACGCTCGCACACATATATAACATAGGAAGGGGATCTAAATAAATTTGCCAAATAATGAGGGGCAACATAACAGCATCTGGATAGCTCTTGTCACCAAATGAAGATTCTAGTATTGGGATTGAGTTCCATCTAATTGAGTAGTTGGCCAAAAAGATCCCATGGGAATCTTGAAACAACCCAGGCAGCTCCTGAGACTATAGGTTGTTCTCCACAATCTGATGGCAAGACTCCATTGCTAAAGACAATGCCTAGACAATTCCCTGAACACGGAAACATCGAGCTGATGCCTACATAGAGACCTTACTCACATGTCCTAGTGTCTTTGGTACAGAAAGATACTCTGCACTTTACCCAGGGAGAAATATCAATCCAGTCAGAAAATATTTGATTGATAATGGTGTCCCAACTACAAGATATGCTGGGGTAATGGTGGCACAAAGCTTGTGGAAGAAATCAACCAATCTCTGAATAACTGAAGTCTTACTCTGTGAGATGGAAACTATTCCTGATATTGCTTGGGTGACCAAGAGACTGAAACTAGGTAGTCTAGGGTCCTAAGGTAAAATCAAATACTACTGTTCTTTAAAAAAAAGTAGTGATAAAATGACTCCTAATGACATTCTACTATTCTCATAGATCAGTGCCTTGTTCTGCCATTATCAGAAGCTCCTTTCTTCATCAGATGGGAACAAATACAGAGAGATCCCACAGCCAGACATTATGCAGAGACTGAGAGTTTCAACTCCAGACCAGATGTCTCCATCAAATCTCTCCCATGAGGCCTCAGGGAACCCCATGGAAGGGGAGGCCGAAAGAGTTTCAGAACCAGAGGGGATGGAGGACATCAAGGAAACAAAGCCCTCAAAATGAACATGAGCAAAGCTCAGATGAACTCACAGAGACAAAGGTAGCATGAACAGGTCCTGCACTGGTCAGAAACAGGTCCTCTGCCTATATATTAAAGCTTCCAGTTTACTGTTTCTATGGATTCCTGAGTGTGGAAATGAATGGTCTCTCTCTATTTCTATCTTTTTTTATGCCTTCTCTTGGACTTTCTTTCTTTTGTTTGTTTTGTTGTTCCATTACAATATATTAGCTTTTTGTTTTATTAAGAGAGAAAGATTGAGAGTGAGACAGCAGACACACACACACATACACACACACACACACACAGAGAGAGAGAGAGAGAGAGAGAGAGAGAGAGAGAGAGAGAGAGAGAGAGAGAGAGAGAGAAAGAGAGAAAGAGAGAGAGAGAGAGCTCTTCATTCCAACTCCCAAAGCATATTCTTTATCCTTTCCAGATGTCCTGGATTCTCCTCCCTTAGAATTTCTGGGCACATCATTGTCTGTAATATTCTGAAATGTCATATTGCATTCCTTAGTGTTAGATTATTTTTTTAAAAATCATTATGATGACTTAGTCTAATTTACCAGGCTGAAGACTCACATTCTTGTTCTGAAAGCTTTTCTTGAATTATTCTTTTGATAGTTATTCTCCCTTGTTCTTTTCCTAGAATTTCTATTTCACAAACATAAGATCTTTTAAACGTACTCTCTAGTTTTTTCATCATATATTTTCTTTCTTGCTACTTTGTAGAGATTTTATTATAATTTTATATTAAAATATTCCCTAAAGAATTTCTCTTTTACAATTATAAGTTTGAGGCAAAGCTCATCTGCAGATTCTGCTGCAATTTCTACTTCCTTTAGCAACAAGCTTGCCTTTCGATGGGTCTAGTTCTTTTGATCTTTTTTTCTGTTCTCAGAATTATTTTATGATGGCTAAAGAAACTACATCACCTAATCTTGACAGAGCAGAAAAGTTTTTTTCTTTTTTTGTGGTTTCTCCTTTAAAAGCCATTCTGTCACCTGCTTCAGTACTGCATGTCTCTGATTTGGGTTAGAGACCACAGCTCTGCTAGGAGTTCTAATAAATCCAGCTAACTATAATCTGAAATAACTCTGATAGTGTCCCAAACTTTCTGTTTCTTCTGACTTTGTTTTGTGTTTGATTTGTGCTCTATGTTGCTCCACCCCTCCCTCTATGTTCCAGAGTGAGGACTTACAAAGCAGGTTGGCATTTTTGTATGCATTGCCATCACATCATCCCATCGGAATCTTTAAGCCTATTCATAGGTATGACTATGACTTTCTCTTAGAGTAATCAGATCTTCCACCGAAGGGTCCCCTAACTGAACACTTTGAGCCCTGAAGTAATCTAGAAAAGTCATACAAAGGGCTCTGTCCCCTGTTGAACTTAATTCACACGTGTTGACCGCTAAGGTTCTCCAGACTGGCAAGGTGCAATCACTGTAAACTCTGGTGGGGATTCCCATAATACACCAGTGTCCAGTTCAGCTCACAGCCAGTTGCACATGGCTCCATTGATCCTCCAGCATCCCAGGGTTCTTCGGTCTCACCACTGCATATCTTCCTCTTACACAGTCTGTGAGAGCTGCTTTCCCAGGGTTTTTAAATCACTTTAAATCCTTCTAGTTTAAGATTTCTAGTCTGGGGGTTGGGGGGTAGGGTGGGGTGGGGCTTTTCTTCCCTAAATGACTCTTTTATCTAGGCCTTTAAATTGTTAATTTTGAAAGTTTAGGCAGTGTTGGACCTCAGTGGGGGGAGAGGCCCTTGGACCTGGAGGGGTCAATGCTCCAGTGTAGGGGAATGCCAGGTTGGGAAGGCAGAAGTAGATGGATGGGTGAGCACTTTCATAGAGGCAGGGGGAGGGGGAAGGGATAGGGGGGTTCCTGAGGGGAGAGCTGGAAAGGGGAAAACATTTGAAATGTAAATAAAGTATCCAATAAAAGAAAAAAAAGAAAGTTTAGGCAGAGAACAACAAAAACATTCAGATGTATCCAGTTTCCAATATTTAGTCTTTCTTATGGATTTTCCTACAGCATATGCCCCATGCTTTGGTGACACAGCAACAGAGCTGCTTTTCTCTGACCAAGCTAGGGGATCATAAGCCATAGGAGGATTTGCAATCACTTGTGGGTGAAACCAAAGCCTTGCCTTTCTTTCATACTAAACAATGATCAAAAGTCAAGAAGTGACTCCCAAGCCCAGAGGAACTCATTTGTATCTCTGCCTATAGAAGAAACTTGGAAATCAGACCAAACTTAGGGATTCCATTATACAAAGGAAATCCTCATATAATTGAACTGTGTTTAGGAAATGAAGCTTGTGAGGAGGAGGGTTTATGCAACAGCCCAGGGGTCCCCTTGAGGGCACCTTTCACATCACATAATCATTTCTCCTGCCACTGGCTGTTAGGCTCTTTCAAAAGTCAGGGAATTAAAGTGGCTCCCACTTGGCCAGTTTGCCGGAGCAGATACAGAGATGGTATGAAATGCCATCTGAGACTCTCGCCTCTCCGAAATTCTAGCTGTGCATATTCCCCTCTCTGAAACTGCCATTTTCACATGAATGGGCACAGACATTATGCTCAGCCCAGCATGTCTGACTCATTATTTCAGGATGAACGGTGTTGTGTGGCTCTGCCGGGGCTTCTAGAGGAAGAGATGTCTTCTCTAGGTCTCCTCCTCAGCAACTCTGTATGCCTTGGTTTCACAGGATTAAATTGTAAAATGAAATGGGTGCTAAGGGGGAAGAAAATGGTTATGATCCTGGGCATTTGAATGAAACCTACAGCTTACAACTATTGACTCTGTAAAGTATTATGGAATTAATTCTCTTTTGTAATACTAAAAACTGAGGAGTTTGGTAAATTCCATTTTTGCTTCTCTTTACTTTGCTCTTTTCTTACACAAATATAGACTACATATAGTTGCCAGACTAGTTTTCTTTAAGCCTTGCTTGCATTAGATTTGTCTTTTATAACCACTGACACCAACCTATGTTATAATTAACTTCCAATGCATCTGGCTAGCTTGGAAGATCTTCCAGATAGCAGATGAAGTGGTCTCCTCACTGCCCCTGCCCTGTTGCTCTTCTGTTGGGGCTCTCTTCCATTCATTCGGCTCCACTTATTTAACACGTTGGGGGGGGGGACAACGTGAAGGCCTTGGCATCTAGAAATGGTAAGACTGATGGAGAAGACAAGTAAGTACAAGTCTGAATTAATTAAATGGGAATACAAACCTCAACTAGAGCACTTGGTGGGGGATGTGGAGACTTTATAGACAGAGAATTGTGGAGTGACAAAAAAGGTTGGAAAAGCTAGCTAGATGACAGGTATCCAACATGGGCTGGGTTAAAACACTCCTCTAATACAGAATATCATCTTGCCTTTCAAAGTCCTCCCAAAGAACCAGTTCAAGGCTTCTCAGCCTAGGAAGTTTTGCCAAGGTTGTTTTGATTGATATCCTGAGACAGGACAGCCTTCCTCTTACGGTTATTCTCTCACTGGTACTGGTCCTGGGGCCTCTGCTCATGTTGGCCCGTGGTGTCAGAAGGTAGGAAAGTGTGGCCCTTAGAAAGAAGAAACAGCTTTCTAGCTTAGGGCTAATAAATGCTTCCTTCTGAACCACCAGAAACTTCATAATGGATATAATGGGCACCGACCCATAGTGGTGTACTTTTTCTCCATATTTTAAAAATTAATTTATTCAGAAACTCCAGAGAGTATCTCAGAATGGGATTGGGCTGGCCATCCCTGGATGGTCAAGGTCCACATCACAGCACTCTCCACACTGTCAGGAGACCTGTAATAGTTCTCATTATTCAAGTAGTTTTGGAGCTATAAATCTGGAAGTAAAAGGTTCATTAATCCTCTGATGTCTTCTATTTTTCTTAATCTCTGTATTATTTTCTTCCTTTCCATTAAACACAGATGCTATGCAGCTTCTGGTTGCAGGCAAAAGTTGAAAGCAAGCCTAATACAAAAAAATAATTATTTGTTAAACATTTGCTGTGGGTGTGTGGTGCTGGGTGTAGCCTGTGCTTGTAGGCAGTAACTACAGAAGGGAACCCTGAGATAGAAGAGGGGAGGTAGAGCCGAGGTGTTTCTAAGTCTCCTCTCAGGTGGGAAATGATTGCTTATAAAAGGAAAGTTAATTTTATATCCGGCCACTGTGCTGAAGTTGTTTATCAGCTGTAGGAGTTCTCTGGTGGAGTTTTTTGGGTCACTTAAGCATATTATCATATCGTCTGCAAATAGTGATAGTTTGACTTCTTCCTTTCCAATTTGTATCCCTTTGACCTCCTTTTGCTGTCTAAATGCTCTAGCTAGAACTTCAAGTACTATATTGAATAAATATGGAGAGAGAGGGCAGCCTTGTCTAGTCCCTGATTTTAGTGGGATTGCTTCAGGTTTCTCTCCATTTAGTTTGATATTGGCTACTGGTTTTCTGTATACTGCTTTTACTATGTTTAGATATGGGCCTTGAATTCCTGTTCTTTCCAAGACCTTTAACATGAAAGGATGCTGAATTTTGACACATGCTACACTATGTTCATAGCAGCCTTATTTATAATAGCAAGAAGCTGGAAAGAACCCAGATGTCCCTCAATGGAGGAATGGATACAGAAAATGTGGTGTATTTACACTATGGAATACCACTCAGCTATTAAAAACAATGAATTCATGAAATTCTTAGGCAAGTGGGTGCTACTGGAGAATGTCATCCTGAGTGAGGTAATCCATCCACAGAACACACATGGTATGCACTCACTGATAAGAGGATATTAGCCCAGAAGCTCGGAATAGCCAAGAAACAATTCACATATCAAATGATACCCAAGAAGAAGGAAGAAGAGGCCCCTGGTCCTGGAAAGGCTCAATGCAGCAGTGTAGGGGAATACCAGGACAGGGAAGCAGGAAGGGGTTGATTGGGGAACAGGGGGAGGGAAGAAGGCTTATGGGACTTTTGGGGAGGGGGGATCCAGGAAAGGGAAAATCATTTGAAATGTAAATAAAGAATATATCTAATAAAAAGATAAAAAAATATAGTGGCTAGCAAGCAAAATAAAATAAAAGGAAAGGAAAGAAAGAATTTGGATCCACGAGATCTAAGCCAAAGAAGTAATAGGGACCATCATTTTCTCACAAAGAATATCCAATCGATTTCACCGTGCTTCAAGACATCCAGTTAGCATTTCAAACTGGAGGAGGTTGGTTGCTGTTTTCCCGACATGAATTTGGAATCACTTAACACAGTGAAAAGAAAAGTGAGTGTGAAGAAGGGTGCTCAGACCCATTGAAGGATGCACTCCAGGGTTCATTAGGGGCACCCCAGATCCGTCATCGGCACAGGACAGCTTTCTTCTGATGGAACTTGGCAGTGTCCATTCGTCTGACACTGTATGAATTGCTGAAAATTCCATAAGATATGGAGATGTCTTGATAATCATGATTCCATTAATCAGTTTAGAAAAATTGGTCTTACAGGATAAATTATGATCATTTTGTTCAAAAATCTTACTGCCCGGTTCCAAGAGCAAAAGTTACATAAGGCACATTCAGGGCCTTAGAGTGATATCAACAAGAGCAAGAATGCTGCCCTTGTCCATCTTGGAAGGCCCAAACATTGCCAACTGAGTAACACACCAAATGGTTTGAGTCATTCTGATATTGCTTCACTTGCTTATCATACAGGCTTCTCTTCAGCATTAGTGCCTTTTTATGTTGTTAATTTTCTTCTTAGTGATATACACTGGTAACATTAGCTTTTAAATCTCTCCCATCACTTGGTTTCCTCCATTTTAAAAGCAATCTGTCTTGTTAATTAATGCTTTGATCTTTCTAATATAACCAGGCTCGTTGGATCTATTAAGGACTTTCTGATCACTGCCATGTTTTCAAATTATACTGATTTTGAAGACCAGACTACAGGATTAAATTCCACTGTGTCATATTTAATATCTCACTCTTCAGAAGCCCATTGACAAGTTATTTCTTTCCCTCTATATTTATTTTGTTGTGCCTTTTACAGTTTACTTTTGGTGTCTGTTTTATGTACGTAATAGGTTTTAGCTCTTTAAGAATTAATATCTTGTTAAATATATATTAATATCATCTGTTTTGTTTTAAAATTCTTCTCTACATACTGAATTCTTAATTCACATTTTTCTGAATAAATGACAGATAGTGTTAATAAAAGGCGAGGTTTTCCCTTTTTCATAGCAAATAGCCTAGGGGGGTCCTTGGCATTTCTTAAAATATATTAATTCAGCTTTCCCTAGAATAAGCAGAAAATCCCTTCAACTGCCTTCTCATGAGTATAGCATCACTGGAGATGGGGAAAACATTAGCTACCTTTCTTGACGGGTTTGCTCTTCAGTAGTTTCCATGGCACATTCCAGAGAGTTCTGGAGAGACTGCAACTGATTCAAGGTCTCCTTCAACAAAAATCGAGTGACAAATTGTTCCAAATTGGAGGCTTCTTGGTAGTCCTGGGGATTAAAAAACAAATGTAATTAGGAGTTTGGTAGCTTGGTAGAGATAAATATTCAGGAAAAGATATTTTTTCCCCAAGTACCCATCAGTTTCAGACTAATCCTGAAAGGGAAAATGGAGACAAAAGAGTTGTCAGCTCAGAAGTCTGTGGTAGGACTTCCCACTTGCCAGAAGCAGAATTTAATAACTAATTAGACTATATCACTTCTCATTGTACCTGCCTCATGTTTAGCAAAAAGGGCAAACATTTGGCATTATTGAGTGATAGATTAAGTATTAGATTAATTAATAATTAGATTAATTAATAGATATCCATGGGAAAAGAAAACATTCCCAGAAAAATGTTAGAATGTAACTGACTTACTTTGTTCTGTTTCATGTAAATAATAACCACAGAATCATGTATTTTCTTTTTTCACCCACAAAATATAGTCATGTTTCAACAAATGTTTTAATTCATTCTAGATATATCCACTTCCTGGTTCCAGTCATTACCTGCTTCTTGGTTCACTATAATGTGAAGCCTCAGCTGCATGCTAACAGTGCCACAGACTTCCTTCTTGGCTGTGCCTTCCCTACTTTGTCATGAGCCAAAGTAAATCTTTACCTCTTAGATTGTCATTGTCAGATAGTCTGGTCACAGTGACACAGCAGTAACTAATTCTGGTGGGAAGGGTATAGTTTAATTCAGCCAATGAAAAGATTTATTTGCTTCTATCCCTAAAAAAAGTGATATATATATATATATATATATTGTGTAAAATACAAAACCAAGAGGAATAAAATGATGAGATGCAGCCATGAGCCATGATGCTCTGGGGAATTAGCAGGTATGACTGCAAATTCAAACAAATGAAGTGTAATTATTTAGCCTTTGGGACCGCACCTTTCTCACTCACAAATCAGGCTAAATAAGTCCAGCATGTTTTACAAACTGAAAGTATTCTGTGCTTCTATCGATTCTAAAGTATAAAGTACTTGCTGGTGTCCTTTTGATATAAATTATCCCATTTTTTCCAGTCCACAGAATAACATCATAGGAAATTTTATTTACCAAATTTTCAGTCATCAGTCTTTTGAAAAGTCCATTTCTTGTAGTTGAAAACCCAGGAAGATGTTTCCAATGTCATCACTCAGTCTTTTGTTTTGTTTTGTTTTGTTTGTTTTTTTGACTTTAGCTTCTTAGACACAGGGAGTGGCAAACACACATGATCAAAGTAAATATTCATTTAATATGTAATTGCCGTGTTTTAGAGATAAATGTCTACCTTAACTTTTTATTATGTTGATATTGTGTTTCTATATATGAAGACTGCACTGAATTTAGATATTTTAAAAATACATGTATGACATCTTTTCATCAATTCATGCCATCCCCCCCCCCATTTCCCTCTCTTACCTGCTTCATAGCTCGTTTGAACCAACATATCCTTCTTCTGATTTCATGTCTTTAAAAACTCCATGGAGTTTAATTAAGGTTGTTTGTGTGTGCATAGGTGTGGGGCTATTACTAGATTATGATGACTTGCCATTGGCCATACACTCTGAACAAAAGCAACTCCCCATTATCATACATTAACTGCCAATGTCTCTTCTGCTACAGATGGGGCCTTATATGCTCCTCCATCACTATGCTGGAATGTTGTCAGGCTGGACCATGTGCAGGTAGCTGTGGTTACTATGACTCCGGAGTGTGACAGCATGCCATGTCCAGAAGATAACGTTTCAGAGACTGTCTCCCTGCCTCTTACATTCTTTCTGCCCCGTCTTACATCATATTCCCTGAGCCTTTGGGAGAGGATATGGTATGGAGGTCGTGTCTAGAGCTGACCATAAAGCTAGACATTTAAGGAAAATTAAAACCAGACTACTGTTGCTTTCCTATCATTGCCCCACTATAGCAATTGACGTGTTATTTTATATGCTCTTCCACAGCACCCTGGTGACGCACTATGATAACATTGGGAAGTGCTCTAATGGAGATGGGAGAGAATATTGGACAGAAATGTTCAGAGCTTGACATTGACAAGGACAGTAAGTAAGAGGAGCCTTTTGGAAATTAAGATTTTAAGTTGGTTACTAAGGATTATCGTTATGTGTCTCTCCTAGGTATGAGGATCAATAACTTGTCCTCTCCTAAATCTTGTTCATGCAAAGTAATGTATTGTATGATGACATTTTCATATTCCCCTCTTCACTTCTATTCTCTCTTCCCTCTCAGTCCTCCCTTCTGCTTTCATGTCACATATAATTCTAGTATCCTCTCTTTCTCAACCTCTCATTCCCTTGATATTTCACTCTCTCCTATATGGTCCCTTTTCATCATACACACACACACACACACACACACACACACACATGTTTACGTCTATGCTATGCATGGCATAGAACATGCAGTATTTGCCTTTTTTTACTTTTTTATTTTTATTTCTTAATGAAAAAGGAAGTAAGAACATTTTATGATAAAATTATAGATTTACATGAAAATGTTTCTGACAAAATTGAAGAAGCATATAGAAAATCACACTAAGATTGACAATTTTCATGGAAAATTAAAGACTAAAATGGTAGACATAAAAAATATTGCTAAATTAATTGAAAAAGTAGAAACATTTTATGATAGAATTGAAGATTTACATGGGAAATATTTCTAATAAAATTGTAGAAAAATATAAAATAATAAAATTGAAGATTATCATGGAAAATTACAGATAAAATAGTAGGCATAAAAATATTTCTTGAAAGTGATTGAAAGTGGAATTATAAACATTTTCTGATAAAATTGAATATCTACAGGGAAAACATTTCTGATAAAATTCAAGAAATATATAGAAAAACACATTAAAATTGACTATTTCATGGAAAATTCTACAGATAAATTAGTAGTAATAAAAATATTCCTAAATTGATTTAAAGTAGAATTATAAACATTTTTTGATAAAATTGAAGATTTACATGCAAAATATTTCTGATAAAATTGAAAAAATATATGGAAAAACATTAAAATTGAAGATTATCATGGAAAATTATACAGATATAATGGTAGGCATAAAAATGTCTAAGTTGATTGAAAGTGAATTATAAACATTTTCTGATAAAATTGAAGATTTACATGGAAAATATCTCTGATAAAATTGAATAAATATATAGAAAAACACATTAAGATTGACTATTTCATGGAAAAATTATACAGATAAAATGGTAGGCCTAAAAATATTCCTAAGTTGATTGAAAGTGGAGTTAAAATATTTTCTGACAAAATTGAAGATTTACATGGAAAATATCTCTGATAAAATTGAAGAAATACATAGAAAAAATATTAAAATTAAAGATTATCATGGAAAATTATACAGTTTAAATGGTAGATATAAAAAGCATTACTAAATTGATTGAAAGAGGAATTACAAATATTTTCTGGTAAAATTGAAGATTTACATGCAAAATATTTCTGTTAGACTATGTTTTTTGTTGGGGAATTGAGTCCATTGATGTTGTAAGATATTAAGGAACAGTATTTGTTGCTTCCTGTTATTTTTGATGTTATTTTTATGTTTGTGTAGTTACTGTCTTTTGGGTTTCTTGCTTTTTCTTTTTTTAATTTTTTATATTTTTATTTACATTCAAAATCATTTCCTCTTTCCCCTTTCCTCCCTCCCTGAAAGTCCCATAAGCCCCTTCCCTCCCTCTTTTCTCCATTCAACCCCCTCTCACTCTTGCTTTTTCTAGGGTGTAGTTTCCCTCCTTATGTTGGCATCTTCCATCTATCATCCTTTGTAGGACTGGATTTGTGGAAAGATATTGTGTAAATTTGGTTTTATCATGGAATATCTTGGTTTACCCATCTATGGTAATTGAGAGTTTTGCTGGGTATAGTAGTTTGGGCTGGCATTTGTGTCCTCTTAGGGTCTGTATGAGATCTGCCCAGGATCTTCTGGCTCTCATAGTCTCAGGTGAGAAGTCTGGTGTAATTCTGATAGGCCTGCCATTATAGGTTACTTGACATTTTTCTCTTACTGCTTTTAATACTCTTTCTTTGTTTATTGCATTTGGTGTTTTGATTATTATGTTGCCAGGAGGACTTTCTGGTCTGGTTCAGTCTGTTTGGAGTTCGGTAGGCTTCTTGTATGTTCATGGACATCTCTTTCTTTAGCTTAGGAAAGTTTTCTTCTATAATTTTGTTGAAATATTTACTGGCCCTTTAAGTTGTAAATCTTTGCTCTCTTCTATACCTATAATCCTTAGCTTCCATCTTCTCATTGTGTCCTGGATTTCCTGGATGTTTTGACTCAGGAGCTTTTTTCTTTTTTTTTTTAATTTTATTTCATTTTCTAAGTTTTTTTTATTTACATTCAAAATCATTTCCCCTTTCCCGATTCCTTCCTCCCTGAAAGTCCCATAAGCCCCCTTCCCTCCCTCTTTTCCCCTTTCACCCCCCTCTCGCTTCTCTGTCCTGGCATTCCCCTACATCCAGTTTTTCTTGGAAATCTATTGATATGTGAATTGTGTCTAGGGTATTCCAAGATTCTGGGTTAATATCCCCTTGTCAGTGACTACATACCATGTGTGTTCTTTTGTGATTGGGTTACCTCACTAAGGATGATATTTTCCAGTTCTGACCATTTGCCTAGGAACTTCGTGAATTCATTGGTTTTTTTTTTTTTTTTTTTTTGGTTTTTCGAGACAGGGTTTCTCTGTATAGCCCTGGCTGTCCTGGAACTCACTTTGTAGACCAGGCTGGCCTCGAACTCAGAAATCCGCCTGCCTCTGCCTCCCAAGTGCTGGGATTAAAGGCGTGCGCCACCACTGCCCGGAATTCATTGTTTTTAATTGCAGAGTAGTATTCCATTGTGTAGATATACCACATCTTCTGAATCCATTCCTCCGTTGAGGGACATCTGGGTTCTTTCCAGCTTCTGGCAACTATAAATAAGGCTGCTATGAATATAGTGGAGCATGTGTTCTTATTGCATGCAGGTAAAGCCTCTGGGTATATGCCCAGGAGTGGTATAACCAGATCCTCCAGGAGTGTCATGCCCAGTTTTCTGAGGAACCGCCAGACTGCTTTCCAGAGTGGTTGTACCAGCTTGCAATCTCACCAGCAGTGGAGGAGTGTTCCTCTTTCTCCACATCCTCGCCAACAACTGCTGTCTCCTGTGTTTTTGATCTTAGCCACTCTGACTGGTATGAGATGGAATATCAGGGTTGTTTTGATTTGCATTTCCCTAATGACTAAGGATGATGAACATCTCTTTAGGTGCTTCTCATCCATTAGATATTCTTCAGGTGAGAACTCTTTGTTTAGCTCTGTACCCCATTTTTAATAGGGTTACTTGCCTCTCTGGAGTTTAACTTCTTGAGTTCTTTGTATATATTGGATATTAGTCCTCTGTCAGATGTAAGGTTGGTAAAAATCCTTTCCCAGTTAGTTGGTTGCCGCTTTGTCTTTTTGACAGTGTCTTTTGCCTTGCAAAAACTTTGTAATTTAATGAGGTCCCATTTGTCAATTCTTGATCTTAGAGCATAAGCTATTGGGGTTCTATTCAGGAAATTCTCCCCTGTGCCCATATGTTCAAGGTTCTTCCCTAGTTTCCTTTCTATTAGTTTCAGTGTGTCTGGTTTTATGTGGAAGTCCTTGATCCACTTGGAATTGAGCTTAGTGCAAGGAGATAAAAATGGGTCAATTTGCATTTTTCTGCAAGTTGACCTCCAGTTGAGCCAGCACCATTTGTTGAAAAGGCTATCTTTTTTCCACTGGATGGTTTTACCTTCTTTGTCAAAGATCAAGTGACCATAGGAGTGTGGATTCATTTCTGGGTCTTCAATGCTGTTCCATTTTTCTACATGCCTGTCACTGTACCAATTCCATGCGGTTTTTAACACTATTGCTCTCTAGTACAGCTTGCGTTCCAGGATACTGATTGCCCCAGAGGTTCTTTTACTCTTGAGAATAGTTTTAGCTATCCTGGGTTTTCTGTTATTCCAGATGAATTTTTGAATTGCTCTTTCTAACTCTATGAAGAATTGAGTTGGGATTTTGATGGGGATTGCATTGAATCTGTATATTGCTTTTGGCAAGATAGTCATTTTTACTATATTAATCCTGCCAATCCATGAGCATGGCAGATTTTTCCATCTTCTGAGGTCTTCTTCAATTTCTTTCTTCAGAGACTTGAAGTTCTTGTCATGCATATCTTTCACTTGTTTGGTTAGAGTCACACCAAGATACTTTATATGGTTTGTGACTATCGTGAAGGGTATCATTTCTCTTACTTCTTTCTCAGCCTGCTTATCCTTTGCGTATAGGAAGGCTGCTGACTTGTTTGAGTTGATTTTATATCCGGCCACTTTGCTGAAGTTATCAGCTGTAGGAGTTCTCTGGTGGAGTTCTTTGGGTCGCTTAAGTATACTATCATATCGTCTGCAAATAGTGATAATTTGAATTCTTCCTTTCCAATTTGTATCCCTTTGACCTCTTTTTGTTGTCTAATTTCTCTAGCTAGAATTTCAAGTACTATATTGAAAAGAGCTTTTTTCATTTTGCATTTTCTTTGACTGTCGAGTCAATGTTTTCTATGGTATCTTCAGCACCTGAGATTCTTTCTTCTATCTCTTGTATTCTGTTGTTGATGCTTGCATAGATGACTCCTGAATTCTTTCCAAGATTTTGTATCTCCAGAGATGTCTCACTTTGTGATTTCTTTATTGTTTGTACTTCCATTTTTATTTTTATTTATTTATTTTTTGTACTTCCATTTTTAGATCCTGGATGGTTTTGTTCAGTTTCTTCACTTGTTTGTTTGTGTTTTCCCATAATTCAAGGGATTTTTGTGTTTCTTCTTTAAGGGCCTACCTGTTCACCCATGTTCTCCTGTATTTCTGTGATTTTTATGTTTCTTCTTTAAGGGCTTTTACCATTTGACCCCTGTTCTCCTGTATTTCTTTAAGGGAGTTATTTATCTCTTTCTTGATGTCCTCTAACAGCATCTTGAGATGAGACTTTAAATCCAACTCTTGCTTTTCTGGTGTGTTGGGGTATCCGGGACTTGCTGTGGTGGGAGAACTGGGCTCTGGTGTTGCCAAGTCGCCTTGGTTTCTGTTGGTATGGTTCTTGTGTTTGCCTTTTGCCATTTGGTTATCTCTGGTGTTGGTTGGTCTTGCTGTCTCTGACTGGAGCTTGTCCTCTTATGGGCCTGTAAGCCTGTGTCTGTACTCCTGAGAGACCAACTCTCTTCTGGCAGGGTCTGTGCACAGAAGGCTTTGGAGCTGCCTGATTCCCTGCTGCAGATGGTGGCTGGAAGGGAAGACTCCTGTCTCAGCAGCTCCACTGATCACATGCCCTGTGTGCTCCTAGCTGTACCCCTTAGAGAGAAGCTCAGTATTCGTCTTAAAGTAGTGTAACCTTGTATATACCTCCTGGGCATATACCCAACTATTTCTTAGTCCATATGCCATGCTACACAACTCACAATAGTCAGAAAATAGAACTGGTTGAGATGCTCATCAACAGATAAATGGACAGGGAATACAATACATATACACAATGGGATTTCATTCGGTCACAAGAAAAAAACGACATTATGGTATCACTAGATATCAATAACTGAAAGATCAGCTAAGTTAAAGAATATCTTGATGTGTAACATTTCTATTCATCCTCCCAGGTTCAGCTCACTCTCTTCACTGCCCTGACTGATGTGGAACCATCATTTATTGTCCCACAATCCTTTTCCCTTCTCTGTGTTCCTGGAACATATTTTCTTCACTTGGGGAATAGAGTTTGTCATTCTATATTGTAATCTCTGTCAAGTCCTTAGGGGTTGTTAGGATTCTGTCTAAATTCCAGCCCACAGTTACCTGGCCACAGCCAGGTAGGTCTGACCCACTATAAAAGGGACTGCTTGCCCCTCCTCTCCTTCTTATTCTCTTATCCTTTTACTCTCTTGTCTCTCTCCCTGTCTGTCTGTCTGTCTGTCTGTCTGTCTGTCTGTCTGTCTGTTTCTCTCTCTCTCTTGCCTCTTGCCCTCCGTGCTCTCTTCCCTTCCCCTTCTGCCCCTCTCTCTACGTGGTCATGGCTGTCCTCTACTTCTCTACTCTCTCCTTCTCTCTGCCTTTTTCTGCCTCTACTACCCCCTTAACTTCCCTCCTCATATCCTAAATAAACTCTATTCTATGCTACACCATCGTGTGTCTGGTTCCCTCAGGGGAAGGGATGCCTCAGCATGGTCCCGCTGTGGCAACTCCTTCCCCCACATGCCCATAGAATATATTCTTACACCTATTTCTCCTTTTATGATCACAACAGGGGTGAAAAAGACAACATTGTGTCTTTTTCATCTGTTTCCTGAATACTGAGAATATTCAGAATAGCTCCTAGCTCACACCGGCTGGCCCAGAAATTGTTAAAGACTATGTGACGAACAGGACACTGTGTAAGGGCCTTGGGAAGCAGAAGGAATGTCTGAGCCCTGGGTGTTTTGGATGCTTGCAGTCACCTGTAGTGAGCCATATAGCCTCTAGACAAATTCAGCTGCCTGCATTTCACCTACAAGGAGCTGAGGAATTCCAGCCACACCTCCTCCCACCTGACAGATGTCAGAGCCCCTCTGGCCCTACAGTTTCCTGCGAATCAAGTCGCCATCTCCTGCTGTGTAGCAGACCCTGTGATCTTTGTTATGGCAACATCTCTCAGCCTGCCGGAGACCTGCTGAGAAGACTGCAGCTTTGGGAGGGAGGGTCACGCCCACATCACATATATTGTCGCTCTTGTCCCCAAAGAAATATAGAAAGATTTTGTACAGCCATGCACTAATGTCTCTGTGTCTTCTTTTCTCTCGACCCCCGTAGTTTCACCCTTCAGCTCTCCCCCACGTAGAACCCACTCGTGAGCAATTCCTGAGAAGATCCAGATGGCGCCTCGAACGTGTGGCGTGGAAAAGGAGAAAACTACTGAAGTACACTGTCTGTTGGTGGAGCTCCACGGAAAAGAAGAAATAAAGGTTAAGTATCCAGGGCCGAGTAAGCAACATAGAGTAAAGGCTATGGTTGCAAGGGGCGGAAAGGGATATGGCAATACTAGGTGAATCAGCATAGTCCAACGCTGAGATCAACTAGGGGTGACAGTGATGTGAAACCGGGAATTTTGTCAGGCTAGTTGGCCGCGGTTTAGAACCGAATTCCAGGCGAGAGAAAATTAGGGCATAAAATAAAATAAAATAAAAAGTATAAAAAAAAAAAAAAAACAAAAAAAGAGAGAAAAGTAGATTTTAGAAACATGAGAAAGACAGAAGGAAAATAGATTTTAAAAGTCTCCTAGGCACAAGGAGAAATAGAAAGCGCGCTTCCCTCGAGTTACATGTCCTTGGTGTATGTCCTTTGTTCGTCCTTGGTGCACCATATGTCCACGTGTCAATTTGTTTCTTGTTGTTTGAATGGCTGTTCTATGTTTCATGTTGAAAAGAAAAAAATGGTAAAAACTTCATCTGCTGGTGGTCCATCTCTTAATGCAGTCTCAGTTTATGGTTATTTATCTTAGAAAAAGCTATATAATTGTGGTTATTGGGTCCAAAGTGCTTTTTCTCTTAAAATTACAGCTAGAGAAAAGAAAAAATGTGCTTGATTTAAATTTATAAGACTTGTGTAGTTGCTTTGTTCTTGTTTCTAATTGATGTTAAAGATATAAGTATGCTTAAATGTTTTGACTATAGAATATTGGCTCATAAGTTTTTTAAAGGATGTAATGTCGGTAACAAAAAATTAGTTTAAAACTGGTAATTCAGGGTTGGAGCCATCTTAAGCAACACATGGCATGACCCAACCCAAGAAATACAGGCCTCTAGATATGTCCAGATTGGCGTAATGTTTTAAGTGGATCTGATCCTAAGAGATTAGTCCTATAAGAGATAAGATTTAAAATAATGTTTTCTTAATGAGATATTATAAATTACACTGTCATGCATTGAAACGTGAGAGCTGGCAGACAAACTTTAAAGTGTACAAGTAATGTGTTTACCATTGATTTTAAAGGGAATAGATGGTTTAAAATTAGGTGTTACTTTTCAAAGTTGTAGATATTTTCTATATTACAAAGAAAGTTAAAAATTATGTTTAAAAACTGCAGTTTTCAGTCTAATTAAAGGCTCATGATTGTCAAAGATAACTTCTAGAGTGATAAAGTTTAAAAACAGCTGTGGCCAGTATAAGCCTGTTGCTACTTTTTCACAAGTTTATTAGATACAGTGATAAAGGTAAATTTTTTTTCTCAAGATTAAAAAGGAGATTTTAGTGCGATTTTAGTAGAGTCTTTACGGGAGCCCTCAAATTACCATATTGGCTGGCTGCAGGCTAAAGTCCTACACAGGCGGTGTGGGCCTGGCTTTAGACAATAGGCTTAGATTAGAAGGTATTTACTCTAGAGATTTATCCAGGTGTGGTTTAAAATATAGTTCAAATTTAAGATCTATGAAAGATCAATGAGGCTATGTAGTAATTATGAAGATATTAAAATTTGACCTACAAAATTATTATAGATTTAAAAGGGTTTTTATTTATTTATTTATTTATTTTGCTTTAAGGATCCTGATAATTGTAAAAGCATTTACAGAAGGTTTTATATTATGTATTCACTGCCATTCCTTGGCAAAGGGAACATTAATGTAGAATCACCTTTTTCATCTCCAAGTAAAGTTTTAACATCCTCCGATAAAGATATTGGTGTGTTAAGTGTTTTAAAAGGAATGTCTTAAGAACCTGATGAAACATTTGTTCCTTGTTTCAAACAACAATCAAATTGGTCATTGCAGAGTATTGATAGTTGGTCTACTACATGGCAAGCCTTTTAGGCAAAATTGATAATTGTTATCCAAAAGACAAGTTGTTAACATGCATCCTATAAAGAATGCATCTACTGTGGGAGTGAAGCTCATGCAATTGGATTACATGTTTATTCTTTTTGAGTTTCCCCCTGCTTCAACACAGATAATTAATTGACCGGAGTGTTGTAGCCACTATTTTTAAAATGTTATCAAGCCTTTAATTTATATACTGATAGACAATAAATATATATAGCTCATGGCTTATAATTGCTTGAAATTGTTCCTTTTTTAGATACTGCTAATTCTTAAATTTTGCAATGATTTTTGCAAATACAGCTCAAGTCAAGAGAAGATACTGTTCCTTCAAATGACTGTCCTCTGAACATTTAAGAGCTCATCCCTGGGCAGGAGAGATTTGTATCCCAGGCAGACTATAGGCCTTGCATAGGAACAATTGGCCATACAATCATTCTTTACATCATCAAAATAGTAATGGCTTAAAAATAATTTTATATTTTTAGAAATTGTGCACATCAAATTATAGAGGCTTGTTCTTGATCTCCTCAACTTCTCCTGTACTACATAATGGTGTTACTTCTAGAGGAATTAATCAATTAATACAAATGAGTGGTACTCATATGTCTGATTTTAGAAAATTAAAATATGTGCATGTGACTAATGATACATTTTCAGGCTTTCTAGTTGCAACTGCTCTAACTGGAAAAGCAACTAAAAATGCTACGTTTATTTTCTATGCTTACATAGTCATTGCCTATATTATTGTCTATTCTTAGTGTTCCAATTAAGATTAAAACAAATAATAGAACTAGATATTTATTACAGTCATCAAATATTTGAGATGATTTTAACAATTTAATGTGATATAATTCTCAAGGACTAGATATTTTGTAACTTTTAAACAATATCTTCTAATAAAAAACAAAAAGGAGGGAAATTGTATCCTTGTGCATATTGTTTAAGAAGGCATGTTTATGTTTTTCCACAGAATGCTACAGAAGCATTCTAGCTGCTATAGTGATGAGTGTGACATGCCAAAAATAATGCCAACCTGTGAACTTGCTGAGTGCCCTGACAATGGTGACTTTACTTGCCTATGTCCCAGATTAAATACACTGTTTTGCTGTAAACTTTAGATCTTGTGGGACAGAGAACAGTAGAGACTGTTAAAACTGCCTTAAAAAAATTAATCTAAAAGAAGAGTTATAATGATTCTTCTCCTTCCTTTAATGTGATCGGTTTACTCAATTATAAAGTGGTCTAGTAATAAGTCCAATATTAGAGATTCCAATTATGAAGATGGCTAATAATAATTATCAGCCAACTGAATTAATTTCAAATATAGTCTCCATTCTTTCTGAGAAGTAACAGGTCTCTGTTAACTCTCAAAGCCATTTCCCTTCACACTGAGAAGTTTAGCTTTGTGAGGTACTCATTTACATTTGAATTCTTGGGACCTTCCAAAGACAAGCTAATTTGCAACTGAATATTGTGTCTTGCTTAACTCTTTGTCTTGTATTTTAAGCAGATTGTCTCCATCCAGGCTCACCTGAATTGAAAACAGGCTGTCTGTTAAAGACTAGTAAGGCATTTGGCTATTACATGACTCCGGCATCAAAATTTATAAATAAGTGGATCTCCTTCATGGAGCCACATAGAACTCAGATCTATGTGTGTCTGCTTACGAGCTGACATGGGCATCAGGGGGTGTACAGCCAAGCATTGCCCAGAGAGGATCTAAGTATCTGGTTCTGAGTCTCTGGGGAGCAAGTCTGATTTGCATAGGGGTTGGTATAGGTCTTCTGACCACCATGCACTCTGTGGGGATGTCCCACTAATCTAAGGCTCTGTCCCTCCCCTCCAAAAGACACCAAGAGCCATCTAAAAGGTGGAAACAATTATTTATTCTCCACGAGGGGAATTAGACCCCTGCTCCCTCCCCTGGTCAATCGCCCGCCGTCATGGACGGATTTATTATCCACTTGTTTAAATTAATAAGGAAGGAGGAGTCACCAGCTGCTTTCTGTACACGTGTGGCTCTTGCTGTTTGAACACGCCACTCTCTGCTTTGCCTGGCCATGTGGATCTTCTATAAAAGGAGATACAGCTTTACTCTCAGCAGACTGTTTGTCCTCATTTCAGCATTCTGACCATTTGTTAGTCTTCTCTCCTTTCTTTCCTCTGGATTCCATGCTCTGAGACTGCAGACCCGGGCGGCACATATCCAACCTCTTTCCTTTCTCCCACATACACGCAGATGTTCCTTTGGAATGCAGCGGCAAAGAAGCAGATGGGAAATTAAGTAGATAACAAGTTGGAAAATGTCAAAGCCTGGACCTTGCATCCTCAACAAATGTATTGAACGTCTCCCCAGAAGACTGGAATGTTGGTATTTGGCACATATTCATTTGAGCAAAGTGCTGTGTGTGAGGAATGAAGGAAGCAACTTCCAAGCATGAGATAGCAAATGTATGGATACTGAGTGTTTAGATTCTTCTTTATTTTCAGACATTGTTCAGTTTTCCTGGTAGAAAGGTTATGGAGAAATGTTTACTTAAGTCATTGGTAATTGTCACATAAATTGAATTATTGGGTAGACATTTTTGCTAGCCACATACACTTAAAATTTCCATTTCTGCCTTTGTTTTTTAAAATAATGATCATTGTTCTATTTTATTTTTAAACATATGTAAGAAATAAATGTAATAAAACAAATACATGGACAAAAAATATAAGAATCATATATGATCATCTCAATAGAAGCAAAAAAAGAAAAAGTCTTTGATAAGATTCAACATGCCTTCTTAAAAAAAGTCCTAGAACAAGTAGGACTGTAGGAAGCATATTCCAACACAATAAATGTTATGTATGACAAACCCATGGTCAATATAATCCTAAATGAATAAAGTTATTAATAAGCCCCATTAAAATCAGGAATGGGAGAAGACTACCCACTATCCCAACTACTCATCCATAATGTGATCGAAGTATTAGCAGGAGCAATAAGGCAAGAGAAGGGGAAAATATTAAGTCAAATTATCTTCAATTGAAGATTATGTTATCTTATACCTAATGTTCCCAAAACTTGACTAGAAAAATTGTAGAAATTATCAATAATTTCAGCAAAGTGTTATGATGCATAATCGACTTACAAAATTCACCAGTCTTAATAGATATGAGTAACAAGCATGCTGAGAAAGAGATCATGGACGCATCCCTCTTCCTACTTTTTCAAATCAAATAAAATATTTAGAATATGCATAACAAAAAGAGTAAAAAACCTCTACAATGAAAACTTTAAATTTGTGAAGAAAGAGATTGAGAAACACACTAGAATTTGAAGACCTCCCAAGCCTTTGGTCTTTGGGAAGTCAAAATGCCAGCATCTCAATTCTAGTTTTTCCTAGTGTTTGAAGCTAACTTGAAGATTGTGTTTCTTAGGGCATTGCCTGTGTATTGTAATTGCATGATCATTTAACAGCAAGTGAACCCTGCACATCTGTATGCCAGAAGAGTGGAAGGCTCAGTTATTAAGCCAGTATGAGTCATCTCAGTTAAACAGAGCAGTTAGATCATCAGACTTGCTTGTTTGTATATGCTGCATTTGAAAATCAAGTTAGTGGAATCCAGTCACAATATCTCCTTGTCAAGGACATCAGACACTATCCCAGTTAGCAAGGCTACTGCTATCTGCCTCTGAAACAAGGTTCCATAGCCTGCACTGCTCCTGTGTAAGACATTTTATTTTCAGAGCTTGTTCAGTCTTCCTCTCTATTAGAAAGGTTACAAAGAAATGAAAGATGATTGTATTTCTGAGATATGAATAATGTTTATTTAAGTCATTGATAACTGTTATATAAATTGTATTAGGTGAAAATCATAAGCCATTCATATAGCTTTGGAGGGAGGAAAGGGAGGGGGAGGGAGGAAAAGAAAGGGGAGGAAGAGAGAGAGGGAGGGAGGGAGAGAGAGAGAGAGAGAGAGAGAGAGAGAGAGAGAGAGAGAGAGAAAGAAAGAAGAAAATTCCTTGTATACATAGGCGCACACACACACACACACACACACACACACACACACACACACATCATGTACCTTGGGTTGGGAGGTAGGAGGCATCTAGAAAACATGCCAAAGACCCCAGATAGGGGAGCTTCCCAGAATCAATGGGGGTCACCTTAGCTGTGACTCACAGCATTGGGGATATGGAACCTAAAGAGGCACCTCCTGTAGCCAGGCAGCAACCCCAGTGGAGTGATAGGAACACCATTCCACCCACAAAACTTTTGACCCAAATTTATCCTGTCTACAGAAATGCAGGCACGGAGGATGGAGCAGAGACAGAAGAAACAGCCAAGCAATAACCATTCCAATTAGAGACCCATCTCATGGGCAAGCACCAATCCCTGACACTTTTAATGATACTGGGTTGTGCTTGCAGACAGGAGTCTAGCAAGGCTCCACTCAGCAGATGACTCAGACAGATGCAGACACCCACAGTCAAACAGTGGATGGAGCTTTGAAACTCCTACATAGGAGTTGGGGGAAGGATTTCAGGTCCCAGTGGGGGATAGGAATTCCACAGGAAGATCAACAGAGTCAACTTACTTGGACCTTTGGAGCTCTCAGAGACTGAAGCACCAACCAAAGAGCATACACAGGCTGGACCTAGGCCCCCGGCATATATATAGAAGATGTGCAGCTTGGTCTCCATGTGAGTCCTGAACAACTGGAGCGGGGACTACCCCAAAAACTGTTGCCTGTCTGTGGGATGTGTTCTTCTAGCTGGGCTGCCTTGCCTGGGCTCAGTGGGAGAGGATGTGCCTGCCTAGCCCCACAGAGACATGAAGTGCCAGGGTGGGAGGATACCCAGTGGGGGCCCTCCAGACTCTCTGAGGAGAAAGTGATGGGGATGGGTGAAGAGATTGTGGAACCAGGTAACTGGGTGGGGGCGGCAGTGATCAGGATGTAAAATGAATAAATTAAAGGCTAATAATAATAAAATAAAAAGAGGTAAACTTCATATCAAACAAAACTTAATCACACCTTTCAAAAAGCCATAGTTTTATGTTAGAAAATATAAAAAAATATTTGTTTTTAAAATTAAAGTTATCTAAGTATTTCAGAAAAAAAATTACTTTTAAGATGAAGATCTTCCTGTGCCCCAGGGTCCAATAAGTTGTAAATGTTTGAGAACTCTGGCATAGGATTACTATGAATCCTTCTCAGGGATTCACTAAACCACTCCTATATAGAAATCCAAAACGTCTAAAGAGTCTTTAAACAGTGATGATTTAGGTTCTAAGTATGGGTAAATCATATTTAGAAGTAAGATTCGTGTTTTAGACAGTGAATTTTTGGCTCTGTGAACTTGTCACTGTAGTATGCAAGCAGTCATAGAAACTTTTCCAATGAAAAGTTTGTCTGGGTTCATAGAACACATGAAATCGGTAGTTGGCAGAATCTGGCCAGGCCTGGACCTTGCTCACCCTGATTTCCACATTTGGGGGTCAAAGGCTGCTGCTATCAAAACACATGACCCACAGTCTGTGAGTGTTGATGAAAGGCACTATCAGACTCTGTCTTATCAAGTAAACGATTAGCTTGACTTAGAATTTGAAGCAAACACTGAGTTCAGAGGACCATGCTACCATAACTAGGAACCAATAATGCCTGAACTGCGAGTACAGTTTAGCCGATCTGTTACAGATACATTGAGAAAGTAAATAAATAAAATAGACTGGGGCAACCTGCAGTGTAAAAGTGATGTAACAGATATAAAATTCAGCACAATTCTAGTTTCCCGGACTGGTCATCCATGTGACAAAGTCAATGAAACTCAAGGACGTGATGACCATAGTGGGCAGTTGCTGGTTATGCTCAGGGAAGGCAGGAGTACGACTGGGCCAGAGCATGCGCAAAGGCTCCTGCAGGTGCTGGTAGCTTTTTGTTTCTTGATCTGGGGAGGCGAGGAGTTATTTACAGAGCGTTTGCCGTAAAATCACCAGGCTCTCCATTTGATTCGCTCTGCTTTCCTACTTTTGTTTCATCCAACAATAAAATGGTCAAGATCTGTGTGAGAACCAATCTGGAAGAGATAAACTATCTTCATATATTTGGACAGCCGTGGGAATAGACAGATATAGGCTGTAAAATATGGGACTTCTTGGCAGGCAGTAGGGCAAGAAAGTGTAAACACTTCTAAATCAGTAATTTCTATCGCTCCTCATATGCTATCTCTTCAACGACTAGCCTACATTTCTCTGAAGTGTAACACAGTACCAAATGGTATTTTTTTTTTTAGTACAAAGACTGCTGGCCTATATTCATACGTGAATTAGGCTGCACTTATATTTGTTGATTATAAAATATTACCTTGTTTTCTGGTAAATATAATGCTATCTACCTTACTGCTCACACCTTTTTCCCTTTGGTTGTCATTTTGAGCTCATAGAACAAGGATAAGACAAGGCTGAAGCAAACATAACCCCAAAGGCAACAGCCTCTTTTTCGACTCCCGCTAATCAGCACAGCGTCAGATGGATACTGCTATTTTAATCATGGTGCTGTAATGTCTTTAGCTTACATGTCCAAGTCACTGAATTGCCAGGCAGAAGTACATTTTCAAAATACCACATTTAAACGTTTTTGTTTTCAAGATAAATTATTCTTCTCTTTGATCTGAACGAGTTCTGAGACAAATAATTGAGTATTAAAACGTTGTGGGAATTCTTCAACACCATAGTGTGGGGGGAATAACAGATACATTTTAAGCACCTGAGAACATGCCAAGATTTGAATCTATCTCGCTCCCGTTGTCCATCTGTGCATAGAATACTAGTGTATTTCACTAAGGTTTTATTCACAAAAATAATAGTCCCAAGAATGATTAACTTCTTCAAATGATAAACAACCAATAATTTGTCCCAGTGGGACTTTGAACAAAACAAAATACACGGTACATTATATATAAAGCATTATTAGTTATAAGATGTGATATTACTTTGGCCTCTTTAGATTGTACCAGTATATAGTATGCTAACATGGAAAACAAGATTTAGAATCAGAAAAATGACAGTCCCCATATTTCACTGATAACCAGCAAGAGAGACTATGTACAAATCCTTCATTTTCATAGTGAGTCCCGCAGAGATCGAAGAGCATGGCACAGGACAGGAGAACACAGACATGCCTTCTCTCTGCCCACTTTCAAAAGACATCTAATTAAAACACATCTTATTGATGATTTCAGCAGACTCCTGTCTCAGGCACCAGCAGAAACTAAAGGGCCTTAGTTGTCAAGTTACCGATCAGGGCACTGCCCCAGGAAAGCTTTCTGGGCTGTGAATAAACAGCTAAAATGGGAAGAAAACATTTTCTAGATTGCAGTGGACCTTCTGTTTAAGCAGAGAAAGTAAAGAAGGAAATGAACTTTCCCAAATACACTGCTCTTCTGTAGAGAGACTGCAGTCATATCAGCCTTGAAGGTTTTTCTCAGAAAAGTTATAGCTTTTAGACACCAGTTTATCAAAATTGATGGTATATTGAGGGTCTCCATGTCATCATACATTTGTCTAATGATTTTACTTCCTAATTTCATATTCAACACAGGCTTTCTGTGTTGAACCAAGCAACTAAAAACATTATTGCTAAAGGGTGACCCTCAGACAGGGGTAAGTGTAATACAAGCTCCTAGTGCTTACCAATATGTTCTTCATCACTGATACCAAGTTTTAAAAATGTTTAGAATTATTAAAGCAAATTTATACTATTGAACAATTCAAGAAACCGATGACAGAAGATTGATTCAGTTACTATATAAATAAGAAAAACCGTGTTTTAAGGTTGTACTTTGAGCTCCAGACTCAAAGTGTTACAGGGAAGATGATGAGACACTGGAGAAACCTCCCCGGTAACTTGATTATTTCATACAAAACTATTCATTTTAATCAGAGGCTTACATCTTGCTCCTTTGCCATGGCAACGGGTAGAGAATCATGTACCCGGGAGGTTAGGGTGATGATCTTCATTATGTTCAGAGAGGCCCTGCTCCACGTCAGTGATTAGACTGCAACGAACTAATTGGAGTGTTTCTACTTAGATCTGAGTAATATTTTCCGACCCTCATGGAGGATCAAATGTTAAGCCCGGTGACAGACTTGTCCATATTGCTTTCTGAAATCTATGAACCGGGAACATCTGGCTTGGTTTTCATCTAGGGTGAGTTGACTCTGTGTTCACCAGTACCCACAGATCTGGGCAAGAAAAAGTGATTCTTTTTTTGTCTTTTTGTCCCACAACAGGATGTCCTTCCCTGTCTCCTGTCTATTTTCTCTTGTTATAGGCCCTCAAACAGAGATCAGCATGGGGGATCTGTTATACAGTGTGTCCATTCTACTGTGACACGCTGCCATTTCTCATGAGTATGAACCCTCCTATTTCAGTGTGTGAGGACCAGTGCTGTTGGAGAAACTACTGATTCTCTTAAGGAAATGAAGATATTAATGCTAATCATGCAAATGCAGCAACACTCATTAAACCCCTAAAGAAAGAACAGTGAAAGTTTTAATTATTGTGCTCAGAGACCAGAGATCAGAATACCTTGTTTATCAACACATTGTGTGTGTATTTGTGTGTTCATGCGTGTGTATGTGTGCTTGTTTGTGTGCAGTCTTGAATGTATGTGCATGTGTATGTGCACAGATGTGCATGAATGTAAAGAAGGGCAAAGGATGATGTTGAGTATCTTCCTCAATTGCTTTTCTGTCTTTTCCTGTGGGATGGTGGTCTCTCACTAAGTTCACTGATTGAGCTAGACTGAGAGCAAACCATAGGGATCCTTCTACCTTTGCTTCCTGAGATCTGGAATGAGAGGTACAAGCCTCTGTGTTTAGCTTTTTAACGTGGACATTGAAACTCTGAACTCAAGTCTTTGTGTGACAACAACTGATCTACCTCCTCAGTCCTTGGTAGTGCTTGGTATCATACTCATGTTCCATCTGGCATACACACATTTCGTCTTTGGCCACAGATTTAGACTTATCACAATATTGGTAGTGAGCATAGAAACCCATTTGAATTATGGGTTGACTTAGTGAGAAAGAACGCCAGTCTAGATCAAAGCAGGGCAAAAGACACCCTTATAAAAGTAAAGCATTTCATATATTATAAAAATTGAGGCTAAGATTTGAGAGTCTCACAGACCACATAGGTCCACATCTTGGTGTTGATTTTGGTGTATATCTCACCGTTTCTGTGTCTTAACATTTTTCACCTTCTTCCAGCTCAGATAAGTCAAAGTTCCATTCTATTATACATAGCAAGTTTTTGTCCACCTCCTGCTTCATGCTAACAATGTGTTCCCTAGAGGCTCATATAAAGGAAATTTATTTCCAGAGTCTTGTGTCACTGGAGATGTGGACTTTGGAAGGTGATCAGGAATATAAGGAAACATGATGGTGAGACTTTCGTGATGATATTAGTGACGTTATAGGAAAAGCAAGCATGTATACTGCCCGGCACTTGATTGCCTCGGTCACTTTACAGTGCAGCAAAAAAGCCCTTGTCAGATGCAGGGCACTGTGCTCTTGGCTGTCCTGGTCTACAGAACAATTAGCCAAAAAATACCCTTCTATTCTTTAGAAATTACTCAGGTGGGGGTCTATTGTCATAGTAAATGAAGACAGGCTATGATAACTTGTTCAATGGCCAGTAGTCCAATTCTTTCTCTTTTCAGAGTTATTAATGTTTTCAACAAAAAGTTTAAAGAATAGACTCTTAAGGACTGAAAAGTCTTTAGAGGAAAAGAAAGAGTAAGCAGCCCCTGTGTATGGTCCTGTACTGAATCAATTTGGTCCTCGGCCAGTTTCTCCCTCTGCCTCCTGCTTGTGCATTTAATGTAAGCTGGTGCATTGCCTTCCTCTCAGTTTAATGGGCTGTACTCTCAAATCATGAGCCAAAATAAACTCATTTTTTTGCTTAAGTTGCTTTTGTCAGGTGCTTTAGCACAGCAACAGGACAACTAACTAATGCCCTCCTTAAATCACATTCTGATATAATAAAAAAACTATGACAGCCATCCACAGCTTTCAAGAGAGAAGATATCAGAAGAGGC
The DNA here is from genome assembly GCA_036184795.1 of Tokudaia tokunoshimensis. Classification (NCBI taxonomy): domain Eukaryota; kingdom Metazoa; phylum Chordata; class Mammalia; order Rodentia; family Muridae; genus Tokudaia; species Tokudaia tokunoshimensis. Next base: position 3,062,163 of record BTHU01000005.1, read on the forward strand.
CCCTTAATAGTCTTTAGCTTCCCCAGCAACTCCACATTCTCAGAGATATCCTTCACCAGTAACTAAGGCATGATGCGGGCTCCTGTCCAAGGTCACTTCTGTGTGATATGCATTCTTCTTATGGTCTAGTCAAATTTTCCCAGAGTTCCTTCCTTCCTACACATTTCCCATCATTCTCAGGTAGCAGGTATGTACTCCCGGTGGAATGCTCTGCCATGCCCACAGTTCCTCATTCCTCCCTTCTTTTCTCTCCACAGGAGTTCAGGCTCTTCCTTCTATACATCTATCCTGTTCATAAGCCTATCTTGACTTCAGCATCTTACAAGATTGGGGCAGACCTGGTACTCCATTAGCATTTGCTACATCAGGTGAAAGGGTCTCAGTTAGAATGAAACAAATGAAATACTGTGGAAGGTGAACAGAGAGTTGATGGAAGTAGATTATAGCCAGTCCTTGACTCAGGGAGTGACTTGGTGGAGTTGGGCTGAAAGATTAATGAAGGTAATGATGTATATTCCATGGGGGACCTGTGTTAAATGCTCAGAAAATAGTAGCTACTTTTATCGAGTACATTTGATTATGTAACTTAGATATGAGATATGGAAGTCCACAGAAGATGCAAAGAATGAGGCAAGAAGAGAATCAGGTGAGAAGAGGCTAGGAGTTTTGAACCAGGGAGCATGATCTACTCAGCCCGTTCAGTCAAGTACTCCCTGGGAGCTGCTATTTCTTTTTCAAATAATAGGATTCCAGGGGACTTTCAGTCCTAGATAGTTTTAACCGCTTTAGGCTCCGTGGTTTTACAGATATTTAAGTAATTAGTATTTTTTGGTCTCAGTGAAATGGGAAAGTATTGATATCTATCCATTTTCAGCACTCAAGACAGGCTATGTATTTCATTTGTATATAAGGCCCAAATGATGGAGTATTAAGACGGGTAGCAAGAGTCATCAGGGCTGTGGAGTGATCTTGAATTTTTTTCCCATTTAACGTTATTCTCTGTTGCGGGAAATATTAAAAAAGTTGATATGCCAACTCCCCAGATGAGTGAAATGGCCCAGCAGAGACCCTATGGCCCCACATGGCTGGAGAGTTTGTGGGTCTACAGATCAGCAGCTCCAAAGAGTTGTCAGGGCAGGAGCGTGGGAGCATGGTCAGAATCTGCAGAGAGTTGTTGGGTCGATCTTTTTTAATATTTCCCTCAACAGTTCTCACAGGGAGCAAATAGCTTGGCAGTCAGGGGTATGATTATGAGCTTCTTTTCATTAGATTAGAAACGTTCTGTATATACTATCCAATACTGAGGGCATATTATGTACATGCTAAGAAGAAACAAGCTAAAACTAGAAAATCTATAGAAAATTATAGAGGGTTAAGAATTACATGTTATGAGTCAGCACAGGTGAGATCTGCCTTGCAGCTCAGAGGATTCTGTCTGGAACCATCTGGCAGAAGCCTTCCAGTTTCTGTCTCCAGCTTGGGACCATCCTCTGCCACAGCGTGCCATCTCCAAGTGGCATAGGAAGCTAGCTATCCATCCAGGGGCGCAGAGAAGACAACACAGGTGAGACCCTGCCCTGCAGCTCAGAGGTTCACACCAGGAAATCTCTGGTGGAAGGCCTCCAGTTTCAATCTCCAGTTTGGGTACATCCTCTGGCACATTGTGCCATACCCAAGTGGTGCAGGGAGGCAGCTTAACCACCCAGGAGTACAGAGAGGCCTGCCTGCACAGGTAGAACCACTCTCACCAGAGGATCACACCCAGAACCCCTGGCAGAAACCCTCCGGAATCCTCCTCCATCTTGGGACCACCCTCTGCCACTGTGTACCATATCCAAATGATGCACGGAGGTAGCTAACCTCTCAGGAGTGCTGAGAGGACAGGCAGCACAGAAAGGACCACCTCTGCTGCTCAGAGGAAACAGCCTGAAAACCTGAAGACACTAGAGTCTAGGAACAGACTGGGACAGAAGTCTTCGGATTACTGCCTGCACCCAAGGTTGATCGGGGCCACAGAGCTACTTACCCAAATACAATCACAAGAGAGCAGGTCTCGCGGGAGTACCTACATACCAGTGTACACAGAGAGAAGAGAGAATGGAGAACAGGTCTCCCAGGAGCACAGATAAGTCGCAGTCAGAGACAGCAACCTGCTAACACCAGAGTTAACCAGATGGCAAAAGGCAAACACAAGAACATCACCAACAGAAACCAAGGCAACATGGCACCATCTGAACCAAATTCTCCAACAACAGCAAGTCCTGGATACCCCAACACACCAGAAAAGCAAGACCTGGATTTCAAATCACATCTCATGACACTGATAGAGGATTTTAAGAAGGACATAAATAACTCCCTTAAAGAAGTACAGGAGAACATGAATCAATAGGTAGAAATCCTTAAAAAGGAAGCACAAAAATCGCTTAACGAAATTCAGGATGAACATGGGTTAACAGATAGAAGCCCATAGAGAGGAAACACAAAAATCACTTAAGGAATACAGGAGAACATGGGTTAACAGGCAGAAGTCCTGAAAGAAAAAATTCAAAAATCCTTTAAAGAATTACAGGGAAACACAAACAAACAAGTAAAGGAACTGAGCAAAACGATCCAGGATCTAAAAACGGAAGTAGAAACAACTAAGAAATCACAAAGGGAGAAAACTTTGGAGATAGAAAACCTTGGGAAGAAATTAGGAGTCATAGATGCGAACATCAACAACAGAATACAAGAGATAGAGGAAAGAATCTTAGGTGCTGAAGATACCATAGAAAGCATTGACTCAACAGTCAAAGAAAATGCAAAATGAAAAGACTTGTAACCCAAAACATCCAGGAAATCCAGGACAAAATGAGAAGACCAACCTAAGAATTATAGGTATAGAAGAGAGTGAAGATTTCCAACTTAAAGGGCCAGTAAATATCTTCAACAAAATTATAGAAGAAAACTTCCCTAACCTAAAGGGAGTGATGCCAATGAACATACAAGAAGCCTACAGAACTCCAAACAGACTGGACCAGAACAGAAATACCTCCTGTCACATAATAACTAAAACACCAAATGTATTAAACAAAGATAGAATATTAAAAGCAGTAAGAGAAAAAGGCCAAGTAACATATAAAGGCAGACCTATCCAAATTACATCTGACTTCTCACCAGAGACCATGAAAGCTAGAAGATCCTGGGCAAAGTTTCTGTAAGGCAAAGGACACTGTCAATAGGACAAAACTGCAACCAACAAATTGGAAAAAGATCTTTACCAACCCTGCATCCGACAGAGGGCTAATATCCAATATATACAAAGAACTCAAGAAGTTTGACTCCAGAGAGCCAAATAACACTATTAAAATGGGGTACAGAGTAAAAAAAGAATTTTCACCTTAGGAATATCATATGGTTGAGAAGCACCTCAAGAAATGTTTAATGTCCTTAGTCATCAGGAAAATGCGAATCAAAACAACCCTGAGATTTCACCTCACACTGGTCAGAATGGCTAAGATAAAAAACTCAGGAGACAGCAGGTGCTGGAGAGGTTGTGGAGAAAGAGGAACACTCCTCCACTGCTGGTGGGATTACAAGTTGGTACAACAACCACTCTGGAAATCATTTTGGTGGTTCCTCCGAAAACTGGCCATGATACTACCAGAGGACCCAGCTATACCACTCCTAGGCATATACCCAGAGGATTCTCCAGTATGTAATAAGGACACATGCTCCACTATGTTCATAGCAGCCCTATTTTTTTTTAAATTTTATTTTCTAAGTTTTTTTTATTTACATTCAAAAATCATTTCCCCTTTCCCGTTTCCTCCTTCCCCAAAAGTCCCATAACCCCCCTTCCCTCCCTCTTTTCACCATTCAACCCCTTCTCGCTTCTCTGTCCTGGCGTTCCCCTACATCCAGTCTTTCCAGGACCAGGGGTCTCTCCTTCAATAGCCAGAAGCTGGAAAGAACCCAGGTGTCCCTCAATGGAGGAATGGATACAGAAAATGTGGTAAATATACACAGTGGAGTACTATTCAGCCATTAAAAATAATGAATTCATGAAATTTTTAGACAAATAAATGGAACTGGAAAATACCATCCTGAGTGAGGTAACCCAATCACAAACGAACACACATGGCATGTACTCACTGATAATACCAGAAGCTTGGAATATTTGAGACACATTTCACATATCAAACGATGCCCAGGAAGTAGGAAGAACAAAGTATGGATCCTTGGGTCCTTTGTAGAAAAGGGTAAAAAATACCCACTGAAGGAGATACAGAGACAAAAGTTGGAGCAGAGTCTGGGGGAAAGACCATCCAGAGACTACCCCACCCAGGAATCCCTCCTATATACAGTCACAAAACCCAGACACTATTGTGGATGCCCACAAGTGCTGACTGACCAGAGCCAGATATAGCTAGCACCTGGGAGGCCCTCCTAGTGCATGACAAATACAGAGGCGGACACTCTCAGCCAGCCATTGAACTGAGCACAAAGTCCCCAATGGGGGAGCTAGAAAAAGGACCCAAAGAAGGGGGTTGCAGTGCTACAGGAGGAACAACAATATGAGACATCCAGTACTTCCAGAGCTCCCAGGGACAAAACCATTAACCAAAGAATACACATGGAGTTACCCATGGCTCCAGACACATAGGCAACAGAGGATGGTTTTGTTAGACATCAAAGGGAGGAGAGGCCCTTGGTCCTGGAAAAACTTGATGCTGTAGTGTAGAGGAATACCAGGACAGGGAAGCGGGGGAGGGTTGATTGCGGAAGGGGAGATGGCTTATGGGATTTTCGGGGGAGGGGGGATCCAGGAAAGGGAATAACATTTGAATTGTAAATAAAGAATACATCTAATTAAAAAAAAAGGTCTTACTCAATTTCTCAAAAAAAAAATAAAAAGAATTTATTGTTATAAGATTAAAAACAGAGAGTTGGAATCCACACCTTTAATTTCAGTTCTTGGGAGGTAAAAGTGGGCAGGTCTCTGAGTTTGATACTAGTCTGGTCTTCAGAGTTAGTTCCAGGACTTCCAGAGCTACCTAGAGAAACCCTGTCTTAAAACAGTAAAAGAAACCAAACCAAAATTTTGTAATGAGAGGATAACTAATCATATCTTAAAGCAACAGTCAACATAAAATAAATTATCCTTTAAGGTTAGTTCCAAAGCCATTTGATTTATTTTCACCCTTAGTTTATAGAAAGTGGCTACTAATGTATCTGAATGTCCTAAGCCAGTAAATGGAATCATTCCTAATCCACTGTGGTCAACATGTCAGTGCACGTAGCAGGAACATAATTAGTTGTCTCTCAAGGGTACCATTTTTGAAAGGTTAGTGAATCCATCCATATTCCCCCCAGAGTACAGGAGTTAATTTTTTGCTTGACTGTGCATAGTATAATCCTGATGCTCTTTGAAATGTAATAAAATTCCCAAAGAATTAGTAGTTTTGTTTGTTTCACTTTTTGAACTTCAGATGGCATGCATTTATGTACTGTAGGCTAACATAATCTGATAGTTAAACAATTAATTAGAAGATCTATTACTGCAGCATATATAATGAGATATCTGTTATAATTAAGCATTAAAAAGGAACTCACTGGGGCCAAGGTATGCCAAAGTTCAGAAATTTTCAGAGTTTACAGAGGTAATATTGAAAGCATACCAGATGTTCTATCGTACAAAATATGTAGACTTACCCTGTGACAACAAAATTGATATTTTTCCTACTAAAATTCTCTACATTAATATAGGTTTTGCTTCCAGATGGTTTTGGAGCCTATGTTTATCAAGAAGCAACAAATCAAAGGTTTCTATATTTAGAAGTTCTGGACTAGGAGTTGTGGGAGTTTAGTGAATGCTATCCTAATGACCCACTGGAGGAGTCCCTACAAAGATGATGAGAGGGATAGCAAACCTAAAAATGTAGCATGAAATAGCAGCAGGGCAAGTTTATTGCTGCTTTCTACCTGTCAAATATGTAAGATTCAGCTACAAAGTATCTCCCAAGCTCTATAAATGATACAGCGCTTTGTCTAAAATGAGCAGCTGAGAATTATCCTCCTACTAAATATTAACTCACTGAGATGTCATTGTGTGTCTGCCATGAAGGAGACAAATACACCTGGAGTTGAGAATATGAAATAATGGAAGGAAACAGTTTCCTTCAACCACTGCCACACACTTTTCTCACCCAGTGCTGTGCTCTGTAAAAACGTAATGTTGTGTCAGATGTTGTAGGGCTGCTGAGGGTCTCATAAATTCCTACTCTAATTCCTTATTATCAGATTAATAATCACTTGTTATATCAGCTGCCACAAAAATCCTGCCACAAAATGATTGAGGCAGAGGTGTTTAAAATGCCTTTTCTATCACATGCACTTGGTTAGATAATTATTTGTTCACTGTTACATTCCTTTTGATAGCTAGCACCAGACAACATTTAGTGCATAGAAGCTGCTCCTTCTGAGTTAGAGACCTTGAGTTAAGGAAGCTCTTAGCCACCATGTACAAGGCCTTTGATTGTTGGATTATTGCTCTTCAGAAGACATCAGTGTTTCCTGTGGGTTGAGCCTGGTTTTGCTGTTTGCTTTTTGGAATTTGGAGGCATAGGATTCTGCTTAAGAAACTATTTATAAAGTGGGTATCTAGGTCCCACATACTGCCTTTGTGTTTCCAAGCGTGTTGTGGGAGTGTATGTTCTGTCACTCAGATGATCTGTTTTGATCACCTTAATAAGAAAATGCCTGACTAGAAATTTCAAAATTTCCCTATACTTTTGTGAATTAATTTCTTTTGAGTTTGATAATTTTTTTATCGACAGACATCTCTGCCTCCACACAATTCTCTACATCTCTGCTTCTAAATCATTGCTTCATCAATTATCCAGGGAAATTTCTCACCTTTTATCAGAGAGACTTCTATTTGCATTAAATGGTGACTCATACGGAGAACCACAACTGGTCAATGTGCAGAGACTAAGAGAGCACAGAGTGCTCATTGATAAATGGGACATCTCCATAACACCTTTTCCTCCCAAGGTTCAGGGCTCATTGCGGAAGTGGTTGAAAGATCTTAAGAACCAGAGGCATAGATGACTACAACAAGAGAGTAATTTTTTTAGACACAACAGACCATTTGCACATATGATAGTTATTGTGACTGCACGCACAAGACCGGAGCAAGATCAGGCCAGACAAAATTCTAGCATGAAAAGGAGAAAGGGCCAGGAAGCCTCATTTCCAGCACATGAGTGGGGCAAATGATGACTGATGATGAGAGAGGGAAAGCCAGTTTTCTTCTGGGATTAGGTCCCTGAGAGGCTAATCATACTCCTGTAGATGATCTTAGACCAATATACATGCTGTTAGTGACAAATGAATTCTGTGAGTTTTATTTTTTTTTAAAGAGAATACATGGAAAGGGAGGGAGGAGTGGTGGTGGGGATCAGAGAAGAGTTGTAAAGGAGAGAATGAGGGGTAAAGTTGATCAAAGCCTATTATATAAATGTATGAGATTCTCAGTGAATAAAAAACAAATAATGGTATCTTTATAAAACACCAATCCATGTTCCCAAACTATTTCCAGTAACTAAGTTTGGAAGAAATGCTTTTAATGGTAAAAATATAACTAATCTGTTTTGACTTTATCAGGGAATATATGCAGCCATAGACTTCTTATATATATTCATAATATAGCTGTATATTATGAATATATATATAATACATATATATCTATATATATAATATGTAATAATAGTATTGCCCATATATGGAAGGAAAAAATGGAGACTAGCTATTTAACGTAGGTATACATTAACAAGTATCGGATCTAGGAATAAAATAAGTTTAATATTTTTTTATTTTCTATATTTTTTTTTATTTACATTTGCAATGATTTACTCATTCCTGGTTCCTCCCTTCCGGAAAGTCCCATAAGCCCTCTTCCATCCCCCTGATCCCCATTCCACCCCCTCTCGCTTTCTCTGACATGGTATTTCCCTACATCCAGTCTTTCCAAGACCAGGGGTCTCTACATCTATCTTCTTGGAAATCAATGTGAATTGTGTATTGGGTATTCCGAATTTCTGGGTTAATATCCCCTTATCAGTGACTGCATACCATGTGTGTTTTTTTTGTGATTGGGTTAACTCACTAAGGATGATATTTTCCAGTTCTGACCATTTGCCTAAGAATTTGGTGAATTCATTTTTTTTAATTGCAGAGTAGTATTCCATTGTGTAAATATATCACATCTTCTGCATCCATTCCTCCACTGAGGGACATCTGGGTTCTTTCCAGTTTCTGGCTAAATAAGGCTGCTATGAACATAGTGGAGCATGTGTCCTTATTGCATGCCTGGGAAGACTCTGGGTATATGCCCAGGAGTGGTATAACAAAATCCTCTGGGAGTGTCATGCCCAGTTTTATGAGGAACCACCAGACTGCTTTCCAGAGTGGTTGTACCAGCTTGTAATCCCACCAGCAGTGAAGGAGTGTTCCTCTTTCTCCACATCCTCGCCAGCAACTGCTCGCCAACAACTGCTGTCTCCTGTGTTTTTGATCTTAGCCATTCTGACTGGTGTGAGGTAGAATCTCAGGGTTGTTTTGATTTGCATTTCCCTAATGACTAAGGATGTTGAACATTTCTTCAGATGCTTCTCAGCCATTCGATATTGTTCAGGTGAGAACTCTTTGTTTAGCTCTGTACCTCATTTTTTTTTTATTTTCTAAGTTTTTTTATTTACATTCCAAATCATTTCCCCTTTCCCATTTTGTCCCTCCCCGAAAGTCCCATAAGACCCCTTCTATCCCTCTTTTCCCCATTCAACCCCCTCTCGCTTCTTGGTCTTGGCATTTCCCTACATCCAGTCTTTCCAGGACCAGGGGTCTCTCCTTCCATCTTCTTGGAAATCAATTGATATACGAATTGTGTCTAGGGTATTCTGAGATTCTGGGTTAATATCTCCTTATCAGTGACAGCATACCATGTGTGTTCTTTTGTGATTGGGTTACCTCACTAAGGATGATATTTTCAAGTTCTGACCATTTGCCTAGGAATTTCGTGAATTCATTGTTTTTAATTGCAAAGTAGTATTCCATTGTGTAAATATACCACATCTTCTGAATCCATTCCTCCGTTGAGGGACATCTGGGTTCTTTCCAGCGTCTGGCTATTATAAACAAGGCTGCTATGAACATAGTGGAGCATGTGTCCTTATTGCATGCAGGTAAAGCCTCTGGGTATATGCCCAGGAGTGGTATAGCCGGATCCTCTGGGAGTGTCATGCCCAGTTTTCTGAGGAACCGCCAGACTGCTTTCCAGAGTGGTTGTACCAGCTTGCAATCCCATCAGTAGTGGAGAAGTGTTCCTCTTTCTCCACATCCTTACCAACACCTGCTTTCTCCTGTGTTTTTGATCTTAGCCACTCTGACTGGTGTGAGGTGGAATCTCAGGGTTGTTTTGATTTGCATTTCTCTAATAACTAATGATGATGAACATCTCTTTAGGTGCTTCTCAGCCATTAGATATTCTTCAGGTGAGAACTCTTTGTTTAGCTCTGTACCCCATTTTTTAAGAGGGTTACTTGCCTCTCTGGAGTTTAACTTCTTGAGTTCTTTGTATATATTGGATATTAGCCCTCTGTCGGATGTAGGGTTGGAAAAGATCTTTTCCTAGTTTGTTGGCTGCTGCTTTGTCCTTTTGACATTATCCTTTGCCTTACAGAAACTTTGCAATTTTATGAGGTCCCATTTGTCAATTCTTGATCTTAAACCATAAGCTATTGGTGTTCTGTTCAGGAAATTCTCCCCTGTGCCCATATGTTCAAGGCTCTTCCCTAGTTTCTTTTCTATTAGTTCCAGTGTCTCTGTTTTTATGTGGAGGTCCTTGATTCACTTAGAATTGAGCTTAGTACAAGGAGATAAGCATGGATTGATTTGCATTCTTCTGCATGCTCACCTCCAGTTGAACCAGCACCATTTGTTGAAAAGGCTATCTTTTTTTCACTGGATGGTTTTAGTTCTTTTGTCAAAGATCAAGTGACCATAGGAGTGTGAATTCACTTCTGGGTCTTCAATTCTGTTCCATTGATCTAACGCCTATCACTGTACCAATACCATGCAGTTTTTAACACTATTGTTCTGTAATACAGCTTGAGGTCCGGGATACTGATTCTCCCAGAAGTTCTTTTACTCTTGAGAGTAGTTTCTGCTATCCTGGGTTTTCTGTCATTCCAGATGAATTTTTGAATTGCTCTTTCTAACTCTTTGAAGAATTGAGTTGGGATTTTGATGGGGATTGCATTGAATCTGTATATTGCTTTTGGCAAAATGATCATTGTTACTATATTAATCCTACCAATCCATGAGCATGGAAGATTTTTCCATCTTCTGAGGTCTTCTTCAGTTTCTTACTTCAGAGTCTTGAAGTTGTTGTCATACAGATCTTTCACTTGTTTGGTTAGAGTCACACCTAGATTCTTTATATTGTTTGTGACTATCATGAAGGGTATCATTTCTCTTATTTCTTTCTCAGCCTGCTTATCCTTTGATTATCAGAAGGCTACTGATTTGCTTGAGTTGATTTTATATCCTGCCATTTTGCTGAAGTTGTTTATCAGCTGTAGGAGTTCTCTGGTGGAGTTCTTTGGGTCGCTTAAGTATACTATCATATCGTCTGCAAATAGTGATAGTTTGACTTCTTCCTTTCCAATTTGTATCCCTCTGACCTCCTTTTGTTGTATAATTGCTCTAGCTAGACTTCAAGTACTATATTGAAAAGATATGGAGAGAGAGGGCAGCCTTGTCTAGACGCTGATTTTAGTGGGATTGTTTCAAGATTCTCTCCATTTAGATTGATGTTAGCTACCAGTTTGCTGTAAATTGCTTTTACTATGGTTAGATATGGGCCTTGAATTCCTGATCTTTCCAAGACTTCTTAGATTACTTAGTCGTTTCTACTTTCTTTTTTAGATTCTGGATGGATCTGCTCAGTTCCTTCACTTGTTCATTTGTTTTTTCCCGTATTTCTTTAAGATAGTTTTGTCTTTTCTCTTTCTTGACTTCTGCCTGTTGACCCAAGTTCTCCTGTATTTCTTTAAGCGATTTTTGTGTTTCCTCCTTATGGACTTCCATCTGTTGACCCATATTCTCCTGCATTCTTTAAGCGATATTTGTGTTTCCTTTGTAAGGGCATCTACCCTTTGATTCATGTTCTCCTGTATTTCTTTAAGCGATTTTTGTGTTGCCTTCTTATGTGCCTCCATCTCTTGACCCATATTCTCCTGAATTTCTTTAAGCGATTTTTGTGTTTCCTTTGTAAGGACTTCTACCCATTGCTCCATGTTCTCCTATATTTCTCTATGAGATTTATTTACGTCCTTCTTGAAATCCTCTAATAGCATCATGAGAAGTGATTTTTAATCCAAATCTTGCCTTTCGGGTGTGATGAGGTATCCAGGACTTGCTGATTTTGGAGAGTTGGGTTCGGATGGTGCCGTATTGCCTTGATTTCTGTTAGTAATATTCCTACATTTGCCTTTTGCCATCTGGTTATCCTGCTGTCACTGGCTGGTGCTTGAACCTCCTGTGAGCCTGCAAGGCTCTTTCTGCCCCCCTGGATGACCGGCTTTCCCCTGGCACCAATTGCTGAGGGGCTGCCCTGCTCCTGAGTGACTTTGGGGCCCTGATGTGCCTTCCTCCAAGTGATGTTATGCTTGGGAAATCCCTGTGTTCCTGGAGACTCAGTGTAGTCAATCCCCGAAGCAGAGGTGGCTAAGGGGAGGCTGGTGTGCTCTCTCCCGGCATGGGTCCCTCTGCAGGGCAGATGTCCCACAGCAGAGCTGGCGCATAGATTACCACAGATTTGCCCCGCTCTTGGGCACAGATGGAAGCCTAGCAGGCTGTGTCCCAAGTGATATTATACTTGGGGGAATCCCTGTACACCTGGAGACTCAGTGTAGTCAATCGCTGGAGCAGATGGGGCTCAAATTTAATATTTTAATGCATGTTGTTTTAAAATGTTGTTTTTCCAGAGGCATCTCTAAATTTGTGTCCTATGTACTATTTATACAGCTTGGAAATACTTGTCTATATGTTACTATACAGGAATAGGAAACTAAACAGAACTCAAAGGAAGAACCAAGGACTGAGAAGTAGGTTCCATCTGGTATAATGCCACACCCATCTCCTTATATACTAAAGGAACTGGGCTCTGTTTAGCATCATCACTGCCAAAGATATTATTAGTGAGAAAAGACAAAACTCTTAAAAATAAATAAACGGTTTTGATGATTTTATGCTACATGTGTTTGTGCTCTTTAGATGATCAGCAGGAGAATGAGGAATCTAAAAATATCATTCACCTGTTCCTACCACATTCTTCCCTTTAATAATCTTTGTTACAGCTCTCAAAATGTCAGAACAGAAGATCATAAACTGAAGATATATCATAGTCAAACTTTCTCAAAGGCAAGTTCAAAATAACAGGCCAAAGGGGGAAAAATAAAACCGTGAGAAAACTTGATGCTGACCTACAATTTTAAAAATAGCACCCTTTATAAAAATACTAAATTGTATTATGTGCTATGAGTAAAACTATCAAACTAATTTTATTTCCCAGATCCCCTAAGCTCTCTGCAAAATGCACCTGGCCCCTTACAGGTGACTGATCGTGCCCTGCACCAGTGGAATCCAGATAGACTGCAGAGAGCACAGTTTTACCTCATGAGTTCTTAAATTCAGAAAGAGTAATCTGCTACTCAAGTGAACAAGTATTCCAAAGATTTCAAACAGAGTTTGATGGAAATTCTGAGACTTTGTCTCTTTTTAGCTTTTCCCTGGTTCCTTGGAATTTCCATCCAAGGCTCTTCGATCCTCCCAGAACGGGAATATGGTCACAGAAATGCTCTTTCCTTCCAATTTATTCATAAAGAACAGTGTACTGCAGTATATCTTTTGTTCTCACAGGAGTCAATATTGATTTTTAAGATCATTTGAATGGCTTACTAGCCCCAGCAGTAATTGTTGATACTACACTGAGATATGACACTTTGTTTTAGTGATGTAATAAATACCTGCGACAATCAGTCAATAAGTAGAAAAGATTAAAGGTGGCTTACAGTTTGAGAGACCCAATTTGACAGGGCAGATGTTTTTAGATATATCTCTTGTGAAGAGTAGCACATGGAAGAACAAAATCAGCCAACTCTTAATTTGGCGACAAGGGACAGAACGAGGAAGGTGATAGGATCATCCACTATTCCCTGAAGTGCATATCCCCAATTACTTAAAGATTTCTCATGAGTCCCTACCTAATAAGGTTCTTTTCATTATATCCTAGTAGTCTGAAGACCAAACCTTTAATATATAGACATTTGGAGGGGGAATTTCAGGTCTAAATTATAGTATACAACAATTGAAAGGACAAAGATTAAGAAATTGCAATGAGTATATATGCAAGGAACTTGGGAGTAAACAATCCTTCTTTAGAAGATGAAGAAAGGTTTCCCAGGTGTGATTGCTAATCTTGGTTGTTAATTTGACTATATCTGAGATAAACTAAAACCTATGTGACTGGATATATGTGTGAGGGATTTTTCTTAATTATTTGAAGTGGAAAGAGCCACTTTTAATCTGCATTTCACCTACTGGTGGCAGCCAATATCAAGAACATGGAAGAAGAAGATTTAGGTCTTTTCTAGCTTGTTCTCACCTTCATGGAAAGTTGATTTATTCACTGGCATTAGAGCCTACTTCTTTGGCATGCCTGTATACTGTACACCAACTGAGATGTCCAGGTTCAAGGAATAAACAACTACTGGATTCTCGGATTTTCCATTGCTAGGCAGCCATTGTTTGACTAGCTGAACCACAGCCTGCTAACCATTCTAATAAATCCCATCTGTACATACATCTATGATGTACATATGTATGTGTATGTATGTATTCATTCTATCTAGTCGTATATATTCCATTCTACCAGTTTTACTCCTCTAGAGAGCCCTGGATAATGCATTAGGGTGAATCAACATTTACTCTACATTTCATAGAATTGCCAAGGCTATTGCAGGACTAGCCAGAAAAGAAGCACGTGAAATTCTGAGAAAGGTAGAGGAATGCCACCCATAAATAAGGACTGTTGAATTACAAAAGACCGGAGGCTGAAATAACATGGAAAGGACTGAGAAGAGGTAGAACTCAACTTATCAGCAAGGGTACCAGATGTAAATGGAGGGCCCAGGATGGACTGTTCTTTGTGTGCTCTAAGAATCCTAAGAATAGGCTCTAAGATCAATAACTGATAAATGGGACCTCATGAAACTGAAAAGCTTCTGTAAGTCAAAAGACATAGTCAATAGGACAATTGGCAACCTATAGATTGGAAAAAAACTTCACTAATCCCACATCTGATAAAGGTATAATATCCAAAATATATAAATAACTCAAGAAGCTAACTTCCAATAAAACCAAACAACCCAATCAAAAAACAGGATATAGAACTCAACAGAGAATTCACAAAAGAGGATTCTCAAATGGATGAGAATCACTTAAAGAAATATTCAAAGTTCTTAGTGATCAGGGAAGTGCAAATCAAAATGACCCTGAGATTCTACCTCACAACCATCAGAATGGCTAAGATCAAAAACTCAGGTGACAGTACATGTTGTCAAGAATGTGGAGAAAGAGGAACACTCTTCCATTGCTGGTGGGATTGCAAACTGGTACGACCACTCTGGAAATCAATCTGGAGGTTGCTCAGAAAATTGGAAATAGATCTACCTGAAGACCCAGATATATCACTTCCCCAACTGAAGTTCTTTCTCTGTGATAACTCCAGTCTGTGTCAAGTTGACACACAAAAGCAATCAGTACAGACATGCATGGTATGTACTCACTAATAAATCAAAAAAGTACAGAATATTCAGGATAAAATACACAGAACTCAAGAAGGTTAACAAGCCAAAGGGCCCAAGTGAGGATGTCTCAATCCCACTTGGGAGGGAGAAGAAAGCAATTATGGGGGGCAGAGTGAGGGAGGGAGGAACCTGGATGGGAGAAAGGAAGAAGAGTGGAAAAGGGAACATGATCAGGTATTGGGGCAAGGGTGGGGTGGAAGTGAAGCCCTGAGGGTCAGCAGAATGAATAGAAACAGGTAACTTCAGGAGGTAGGAGTTGGGGGGAACCTCCATAATGTACCAGAGACCTTGGAGGTGAGAGACTCTCAGGACTCAATGGGATGGACCTTAGATGAAGTGCTCTACAGTGGGGAGAGGGAACTTGTTGAGTCCACTGCCAGAAGAAAGATAGGGCTCAAAGTGGAGGAATGGGGTTCCCATGCCACAGTCAAAAACTTTGACCCAGAATTGTTTCTGTCTAAAAGAACTGAAGGGACACAATTGGAGAAGAGACTGAGTGAAAGCAGGTTCAGTGACCAGCCCAACTAAGGATCCATCTCAAGGGGGAGGCTCCAAGGCCCAACACTATTCTTGATGATATGGTGTGCTTACAGACAGGAGCCTAGCTTAGCTGCCCTCAGAGAGATTCAACAAGATAGATGAATTAGGGAAAGGCTAGAAGAATTTGAGGAGGAGGGTGACCCCATATAAAGACAAGAAATCTCAACTCACCTTGACCACTGAGATCTCTCAGACACTGAGCCACCAACCAGGCAGCATGCATGAGGTGATATGAGGCTTCGGCACATACACAGCAAAGGACTGAAGAGAAATAATGTACTGATATCTGTTGGAAGGAATCTGGTGACTTGGACTTGTTCTGTGAAACATAGGGAGTACATTAAAAGGGAAGAGGGTTGATGGGAGTAATTGTTTTAAAAGATGAGTTCATTAGTGTTGGATGGTTGATTCAACCCCAAGGAATAAAAGAAAGAAAAGAATATTATAAAGATATGAAGGAGCCAGGTAGTGGTGGTGCACGCCTTTAATCCCAGCACTTGGGAGGCAGAGACAGGAGAATTTCTGAGTTCAAGGCCAGCCTGGTCTACAGAGTGAGTTCCAAGACAGCCAGGGCTACACAGAGAAACTCTGTCTTGAAAAACAAAAACAAACAAAAAAACAAAGATATGAAGGGAACAAAAATATGAAAATTACCCTTTTGTTTGAGTGCTATTCACAAATTACTTCTAGAATTAAAGTAGGTCTGTATTAAAAATCATGCAAAATAAATTACAAAGAAAAATTTGATAGATGTGATATTTAATGATCCAGTGTTTTCAAAAGGATAGAAATTATAATCTCAAATATTTACTGTAAATTGTTATTATTGCCCATATTTGAATGACTCTGAAGGTGAATTGGTTAGATTTTTTTTTTTGCATTGGTATGATCAAATACACATCACAAACAACTGAAAAGGAAAATAGTTTTAGTTCATCATGATAGGGAAGATGCCACAAAGACCAGTTTATATCATAGTGTGGAGGGGGGGAGAGTGAGAGAGCCAGCCAAAAAGAGAGGGAAGGAGGGAGGCAGGAAGAGAAAGAGAGAAAGAGAGACTATTCCCAAAGATCTGTCTTTCAGAATCATGAGCTGACAACCAAGCACTCAAAATATGAGCCTCTGTGGGACATTTTAAACACAGATAGCAGTAGTCTATCCCCAGTCCCAGTGACCTTTGGCCCAGTCTACTTTCAAAAGTCTCCCAAAGTCTTATTAGTTTCTGCATTAGTTAAACTTCTAAATTCAATGTTTCCTCTGAGACTCAAGGTAAACTACTTGATGTAAGCACTATAAAGTTAATTAAAATAATTATAGACTTCCAAGATACAATGGCACATATGTTCATACTGCAAAAGTGAAGAATGGAAAGAAATGAGGAATGCAATAAAAAAAGGACTTGATCTGAGAAGGACAAATACTGAATTGTGCATTTCCATCGAGCACGCAGTGATGTATGAATTCTAATGTATTTAGACAACCCTGTCCCCATGGCCTCACTGTTGTTAAGGCCTGTAGACTGTCTCTTGAGAGACTCTATTTGTTGCCTGGAACTTTCCTTGTCAGAAATTCCACATTCTTATTACCACCATATTTTTGCGTCTCTGTTCCAGCATAGACTTCACTTTCCATGCTTCACACATCATGTTCTTGCTGGTTACCCACAGGGAATCCTCCTGATAGATATTACCTAGTCTCACAAGATTCAGTATCGATCCTGGTGGCAGCCTCTACAATATCATAACACTTGTGTTCTGCATATGTGCAAAACCAGCATTCTGTGAATGACTTCACACTCTTGTCAGTTTGAACAATGAAGGTCACTCATGGACGAGAGCTCTAGTGGTCTCCTAGTGCATGGGTGAATGAACCAAAAATACTTCTGGAGTTCTTTGAAAGCAAGATAACCAGGAAGCCCCCTTTTTTTTTCTGAAGGAAACCTTTTTAAAATGAGTCTGTAATTTTCATCTTGCTGCCTGTAATGAGAGGGGTTCTTGATAGTTACTTCAACAGCAACTTTTCTTTTATTTCAGTGCAAAGTGATAGGCTCCTTCTTCACAGAGTTAGCTCTGCTGTGGGACATCTGCCCTGCAGAGGGACCCGCGATGGGAGAGAGCACATCAACCTCTCCTTACCCACCTCTGCTCTGGGGATTGACTACACTGAGTCTCTAGGTACTCAGAGATTCCCCAAGTATAGCATCGCTTGGGACACAGCCTGCTAGGCTTCCATCTGTGCCCAAGAGCAGGGCAGATTTGTGGCCATCTATGCGCCAGCTCTGCTGTGGGATATCTGCCCTGCAGAGAGATCTGCGCCAAGAGGGAGCACAGTACCCTCCGCCGTCTTTGATCTGGCAACAGAGCAGCTGGGACCTCCAGGTGCAGGGATAACCGAGCATAACATCACTTGGGACACAGAAGCTGGTGTGCTCCCTGCACCCAAGAGCGGGGCAGTTCTGTGGTCATCTAAACGGATTTCAAGAAGGACATAAATAAATCTCATAAAGAAATACAGGAGAACATGAATCAACGGGTAGAGGCCCTTACAAAGGAAACACAAAAATTGCTTAAAGAAATGCCGGAGAATATGGGTCAACAGATGGAGGGCCATAGGGAGGCAACACAAAAATCGCTTAAAGAAATGAATCAACGGGTAGATGCCCATACAAAGGAAACAAGAGAATAGCTTAAAGAAATGCAGGAGACGATGGATCAGCAGATGGAAGCCCATGAGGAAGAAACACAAAAATCGCTTAGAGAAATACAGGAGAACTTGGGTCAACAGGCAGAAATCCTGAAAGAGGAAATGCAAAAATATCTTAAAGAAATACAGGAAAATACAAACAAACAAGTGAAGGATCTGAGCAAATCCATCCAGGATCTAAAAAAGGAAGTAGAAACAACTAAGAAATCACAGAAGGAGACAACTTTGGAGATAGAAAACCTTGGGAAGAAATCAGGAGTTATAGATGCAAACATCAACAATAGAATACAAGAGATGGAAGACAGAATCTCAGATGCGGAAGATACCATAGAAAGCATTGACTCAACAGTCAAAGAAAATGCAAAATGCAAAATACGTGTAACCCAAAACATCCAGGAAATCCAAGACACAATGAGAAGACCAAACCTAAGAATTATAGGTAAAGATGAGAGTGAAGATTTGCAACTTAAAGGCCAGTAAATATCTTCAACAAAATTATGGAAGAAAACTTCCCTAACCTAAAGAGTGAGATGCCGATGAACATACAAGAAGCCTACAGAACTCCAAACAGACTGGATCAGAACAGAAATACCTCCTGTCACATAATAATCAAAACACCAAATGTACTAAACAAAGAAAGAATATTAAAAGCAGTAAGAGAAAAAAGGCCAAGTAACATATAAAGGAAGACCGCTCCGAATTACATCAGACTTCTCACCAGAGACTATGAAAGCCAGAAGATCCTGGGAAGATCTCATACAGACTCTAAGAGAACACAAATGCCAGCCCAGACTACCATACCCAGCAAAACTCTCAATCACCATAGATATTCAATGATAAAACCAAATTTTCACAATATCTTTCCACAAACCCAGCCCTGCAAAGGATAATAGGTGGAAACCTCCAATACAGGGAGAGAAACTACACCCTGGAAAAAAAGAGATAGTAACCTTCTTTCATAGACCCCAAAAGTAGATAACCATTCAAACATAAAGATAGCATCAAGAATGGCAGACGGCAATAATCACTATTCCTTAATCTCTCTTAATATCAATGGTCTCAATTTCCCAATTAAAAAACATAGACTAAGAAACTGGATACATAAACAGGACCCAGCATTTTGCTGCGTGCAGGAAACACACCTCAGTGTCAAAGACAAACACTACCTCAGAGTAAAAGGCTGGAAAACAATCTTACAAGCAAATGATCCCAGGAAACGAGCCGGAGTAGTCAACCTAAAGTCATCAAAACAAACAAACAAAAAAACAAACAAAAAAACAGAAGGACACTACATACTGGTCAAAGGGAAAATCCACCAAGAAGAACTCTCAATTCTGAACATCTATGCTCCAAATGCAAGGGGACCCTCATTCGTAAAAGAAACTTTACTAAAGCTCAAAGCACACATCGCACCTCACACAATAATAGTGGGTGACATCAGCACCCCGCTCTCTGAAATGGATCATTCAGGAAAGCAGAAACCAAACAGGTTCACAGTGAAACTAATTGAAGCCTTGGACCAAGTGGAACTATCATCCTAAAGAAAGAGAATATATCTTCTTCTCAACACCTCAAGGTACCTTCTCCAAAATCGACCATATAATTGGTCACAAAACAGACCTCAACAGACATAAGAAGATCGAACTAATCCCATGCCTCCTGTCAGATCAGTATGGAATAAGGGTGGTCTTCAATAGCATCAAAAACAACAGAAAGCCCACAAACACATGGAAGCTGAACAATGCTCTACTCAATGACACCTTGGTCAAGGAAGAAATAAAGAAAGACTTTAAAAAAGACTTTTTAAAATTTAATGAAAATGAAGGCACAACATACCCTAATTTATGGGACACAATGAAAGCGGTGCTAAGTGGAAAATTCATAGCCCTGAGTGCCTCCAAAAAGAAATGGGAGATTGCATACACTAGCAGCTTAATGGCACACCTGAAAGACCTGGAACAAAAAGAAACAAATACACCCAAGAGGAGTAGAAGGCAGAAAATCATCAAACTAAGGGCTGATATCAATCAAGTAGAAACAAATAAAACCATACAAAGAATCAACAAAACTATGATTTGTTTCTTTGAGAAAATCAACAAGAGATCCTTGTTCCTTTGAATTCTTGATGTCCCAGTATAGGGAAATGCCAGGTTGGGGAGGCAGGAGTGTGTGTATGTGCGTGTGCGTGTGCGTGTGTGTGTGTGTATGGGTGGGTGGGTGAGTGAGCACCGTCACAGAAGCATGGGGTAGGAGTTTGGGATGGCGGTGGGGCGTCTGGGAGCAAACCGGGAAAGGATATAACATTTGAAATGTAAATAAATGAAATATCCAATAAAAATACTTAATAAAATAAAATAAAAAAGAACCACAGTCGTTTTCTTCTTAACATTCAATTTATTGCATGTTTTTAATGTCCTGCTCTGACTTTTTCTCTCTGCATTTTTTTGCTGCAACCCTAGATAAAGGCAGTTAGCAATGACCACACTACTGCCTTCATGGTATTCTATCTTGAAATCTGCACGATCTAATGAGTTAATCCATTGCTTTCTAAATTCTACCTCATTCAAATTCTCAGATCATGGGCAAGATGTAGAAAAACTGTTTAATAGAATGTAGTGTTGAATGGCGCATACTTATTCCCATCAGGAATCTCATAGCATGCCAGGGTTCTAGTCTCCTAAGTGCCCATCAGAATTACCCATTCAGCCTATTCTTCCACTTATGTATCCAAATTTCAAGTTCCTCCCACAGTCCAGTTCTAGAATTCTAAGAATCACTTAGTTAGGTTTAGTCACAGTAATGACTTCTCTTCTCTTGTACTAATGTGATATGTCAGTTAGCTTTTGCATTCCTGTGATAAAAATACATGAAATAGAAATCTGTGGGAGAAAAGCACTCATAAGTCTCAGTGTATCATGGTGGGGAGTGTGTGGCAAAGTAAATTAGTTCATATCACAGCCAGACCAGGAAGGAAG
Organism: Tokudaia tokunoshimensis; assembly: GCA_036184795.1. Lineage (NCBI taxonomy): Eukaryota > Metazoa > Chordata > Mammalia > Rodentia > Muridae > Tokudaia > Tokudaia tokunoshimensis. Next base: position 3,083,293 of record BTHU01000005.1, read on the forward strand.
CTTAAAGAATGTCATAAGAAGGAATAGGTACAATATACCACCAAAAGCTCATGCCTCCTGACCTTTCCTCTAGGTTCTACATCCAAAGATTCTAGAGTTAATCAAAACAGAAACATGAACTGGTACTATGAGTCTTTTAGGGATATTTCAGATTCAAATCACAACAGAAGATAACACATTTCTCTACCACAAGAGAGATATCATATGTGCATTAACCCTCCTACCAGCCAAATTCAGTCCTGCTGAAACGTTAGTAATCAAAATAATATGGAAGAGCATAGGACTATGTAAGGAAATACTGATAAACTATGTAAGTTGATGCTCCTGACTAAACAAAGAAAAGTCTTCACACAAGTATGTTCTGAACATTTAATGAAGTTGCTATTATGTTGTCAGCAAACATTCTTGGGTTTTAACTATTCTCTGTGCTCAGATCATGTAAAAATATACTCAAGGGCAGTACACTCAGCCCTAGCAGCCTTGGCTTCCTGCTTCTTGACTTACTTATGGCTGCTAATAACCTAAAATCACGTAGATCAACAATGACATTTTTTATTAAAGTTTTTCTACATATCAATAAGTAGATTTTACTGGAAGTAGTGGGGAAAAAATCTGTTCATTGAAATACCTAGATTGAAATATACATACATAAGCAGAAAAATAGGCCAAACCATGCACAGAAAGACTTCCCAAGAAGAAAGGAGGGAAATATTATGGCTGAAGTAAACACCCTCAATTTTAGTGATGGCAGAAAACAAGCAAGGTATGAAAGGAACAAAAACATGTACATACTTACGTACACACAGACACACAATGAATGAATGAATGAATCAATCAATCAATCAATCAATGTAATTGTCTAATATTAGAAAAGAATAACTTTCTCATGATCATAATTGAAGCCTGTCATGTCTGAGAAATACAGCGCCAAACAATTTTTGAATCTCTCTTCCTGCATTCTTTTTCTCTTTAGGCAAAAGAAATGAGTCACATTAAATGTGATTCTCGGTCTGCACCCAGAGCTGATCCTGTGCTACAGTGCTCAATACCCAAATACCACCAGGAGAGAGCTGGTCTCCCAGGAGTGCAGACATGCCTGTGAGCACAGGTAAGACTATCACTTCTGTTCTGAGGGACCTGCCTATAGCCCTCAGGACACAGGAAGCTAGGAGCAGCCTGCGACAGGATCCTTCCATTTTCCCTCTGTCTCTGGAGCTGATCACGTGAGAACTGGTCTCTTATGAGTGCTGACACACCTGGGAGCACAGGTAAGGCCACAATTTCTGCTCAACTTCTTTGTCCAAGAGGGTCACACCCAGAGCCATCGGGACACAGGAACCAAGGAACAGCCGGGGGCAGGATCCTTCCAGTTTCTGTCTGCGCCCCGGAGCTGACCCTGTGCCACAGCTCTTCATAACAGAGAGAACTGGTCTCCCAGGAGTACTGTCACACAGGCGTGCAGGAGGGACACACCACAGTCAGAGACAGCAAGAACAGTTCACACCAGAGATAACCAGATGGTGAAAGGCAAGGGCAAGAACATAAGCAACAGAAATTAGGGCTGCTTGGCATCATCAGAACACAGTTCTCCCTCCACAGCGAGCCCTGGATACCAGAACAAATCAGAAGAGCAAGACTCTGATTTGAAATCACATCTCATGATGATGATAAAGGACTTTAAGAAAGAAACAAATAAGTCCCTTGAAGAAATACAGGAGAACACAGGTAAACAACTAGCAGCCTTTAAAGAGGAAACACAAAAATCCCTTAAAGAATTATAGGAAAATACAAGCAAATTGGTGAAGGAATTAAATAAGACCATCCAGGATCTAAAAATTGAAATAGAAACAATAAAGAAGCCACAAAAGGAGACAACCATGGAGATAGGAACCTAGGAAAGAAAACAGGAGTCATAGACACAAGCATCACCAAGAGAATACAATAGATAGAAGAGAGAATCTCAGGTGCAAAAGATACCATAGAAAACATTGACAAAACAGTCAAAGAAAATGCAAAAAAGCACAAAGCTCCTAACACAAAATATCCAGGAAATCCAGGATACACTGAGAAGACCAAACCTAAGGATAATAGATATAGAAGAGAGTGAAGATTCCCAAGTTAAAGGGCCAGTAAATATCTTCAACAAAATTATAGAAGAAAACTACCCTAACCTAAAGAAAGAGGTGCCCACGGACATACAAGAGACCTACAGAACTCCAAATAGATTGGACTAGAAAAGAAATTCCTCCCATCACATAATAATCAAAACACCAAATTCACAAAACAAAGAAAGAATATTAAAAGAGTAAGGGAAAAATGTCAAGTAACATATAAAGCAGACATTTCAGAATTACACCAGACTTCGCACCAGAGACTCTGAAAGCTAGAAGATCCTGGACAGATGTTATACAGAACCTAAGTGACTACAAATGCCAGCCCAGGCTACTAAACCCAGAAAAACTATACCATAGATGGAGAAACCAAGATATTTCATGACAAAAACAAATTTACAGAATATCTCTCCACAAATCCATAGCTACAAAGGAAAATAGATGGAAAACACCAATGCAGGGAGGGAAACTACATCTTAGAAGAAGCAAGAAAGTAATATTTCAACAAACCCAAAAGAAGAGAGCCACACAAACATAAAAATGACATCAAAAATAACAGGAAGCAACAATCACTATTCCTTAATATTCCTTAACATCAATGGACTCAATTCACCAATAAAAAGTCATAGGATAACAGACTGAATACATAAACAGGACTCAACATTTTGTTACATACAAGAAACACACTTCAGTATCAAAGACAGACACTACCTCAGAATAAAGGGCTGGAAAACAATTTTCCAAGCAAATGGTCCCAGGAAACAAGCTGGAGTAGCCATTCTAATATCAGATAAGAGCAACTTTCAACCAAAAGTTATCAAAAAGGATAAGGAAGGACACTTCATACTCATCAAAGGAAAAATATACCAAGAAGAACTCTCAATTTTGAATATCTATGCTCCAAACACAAGGGAACCCACATTCATAAAAGAAACTTTACTAAAGCTCAAAGCACATATTGCATCTCACACAATAATAGTGGGAGACTTCAACACCCCACTCTCATCTGTGGATAGATCATGGAAACACAAACTAAACAGAAACATATTGATTCTACTACTCCCTGTCGGAGTATGTGTATCACTGTGGATGAGGGCTTTTTCCTAGCTTCCTAGAAGCCAGTATTCTGCTAGCAGCCTTCAGATGAAGATGTAGAACTCTCACCTCTGCCTGTACCATGCTTGCCTGGATGCTACCATGCTCCTGCCTTGATAGTAATGGACTGAACCTCTGAACCTGTAAGCCAGCCCCAATTAAATGTTGTCCTTTGTAAGACTTGCATTGGTCATGGTGTCTATTCACAGCAGTAAAACCCTAACTAAGACAGCCCCCGTGACAGTTCTTGTTCGCTTTTCTTTCAAAGAAAAATTCTTTGAATAAAAATTTATAAATTCATCCCAACAACTGTAGTTCAAAAGTATAATTATAGGCAAAATAAACCAGACATTTGTGTTGAAATAGTGTATCCTGTACACATCACCTTACTGAGCAGAAATAAACTTTCTATTAAGAACATATATGTTCTAGTTAGTGATTGAAGATAGATAATTAAAAAAACTCACATTAAAGGAAATAGTTATTCAAAAATCCTAAGTACATGATGTAAAATAAAATAGTTTCTTATAGTTTCTTGCTATTGACTAAGGGGGAGGCAGGAAGTAGAGGGTTAGAAAAATTGGGAACATAATATAATATAATCACAAAACGTGGTTTTTAATGGGATTCTTCTGCTTTAGAGGGTATCAATTGGCTCCTGTCACAGTTGTAGGAATTTGTTGGCATTTTGTTCTGTTTTGTCTTCTACAGCTGGGTATTTTGAGTGCTAGAAGAAGCTCTGAGCTATACTGCTAGGACTCTGTTGAGCTATTATAAATCATGTCAACTAAAGTTGTTTTCCAAGCTCACTGCCTGCATGTATCCTCACTGAGGAAACAGTAAAATACCATGAAAATTTGTAAATTTGCACATTGCTGCACTGATTCCACCAATTCTAAATGACAACTTCTCTGTGTATGGGAGGCTCCTTCTAGCAGAGTCAGCCTTGAAAAGTGTCTCCTTAAAAGGTTAAAGAAATGCCATCACTCACTGACTCTCCTCTCTGTTCATTAAAATTCTGCACATTCTTTGGTGCTCATGTAAGACTTTCTCATTTGTGGCCACTCAGCTGACAGTGGTCTCTCTTCATTTAACATCAAGTATAAATTTGTTATTTGCATTGATGCATTAGCAATTAATTTAAAGCATATTTTTATTTTGTTCATTTTTGTTATTTTTTGTCTTCTGAATTAAAATATATAAAAACCATTGAAGTTTTAGCATGTTTTTATATGCAATATTTAGTAGCTTAACCTTTTATAAACTATACATCGTTTGCACAATGCTCTTAAGGAGAGAGAGACAATTTACTATTGCCTTATAGAATAACAATGCATATAAACTGTTTTAGTTACAGTTTTACTGCTGTGAACAGACACCATGACCAAGGCAACTCTTATAAAGTACAACATTTAATTGTGGCTGTCTGGCTTGCAGGTTCAGAGATTCAGTCCATTATCATCAAGGTAGAAGCATGGCAGTATTCAAGCAGGCATGGTGCAGGAGGAGCTGAGATTTCTACATTTTCCTCTGAAGACTACTAATGGAAAACTGGCTTCCAGGCAGTTAGAATAAGGGTCTAAAGCCTTGCAAAAACTTTGTAATTTAATGAGGTCCTATTTGTCAATTCTTGATCTTAGAGTATAAGCTATTGGAAATTTCTATTCAGGAAATTCTCCCCTGTGCCCATATGTTCAAGGTTTTTCCCTAGTTTCCTTTCTATTAGTTTCAGTGTGTCTGGTTTTATGTGGAGGTCCTTGATCCACTTGGAATTGAGCTTAGTGCAAGGAGATAAGGATGGGTCAATTTGCATTCTTCTGCATGTTGACCTCCAGTTGAGCCAGCACCATTTGTTGAAAAGGCTATCTTTTTTCCACTGGATGGTTTTCGCTCCTTTGTCAAAGATCAAGTGACCATAGGAGTGTGGATTCATTTCTGGGTCTTCAATTCTGTTCCATTGAGCTACATGCCTGTCACTGTACCAATACCATGCAGTTTTTAACACTATTGCTCTGTAGTACAGCTTGAGGTCCGGGATATTGATTCCCCCAGAAGTTCTTTTACTCTTGAGAATAGTTTTAGCTATCCTGGGTTTTCTGTTATTCCAGATGAATTTTTGAATTGCTCTTTCTAACTCTATGAAGAATTGAGTTGGGATTTTGATGGGGATTGCATTGAATCTGTATATTACTTTTGGTAAGATGGTCATTTTTACTATATTAATCCTGCCAATCCATGAGCATGGCAGATTTTTCCATCTTCTGAGGTCTTCTTCAATTTATTTCTTCAGAGACTTGAAGTTCTTGTCATACAGATCTTTCACTTGTTTGGTTAGAGTCACACCAAGATACTTTATACTGTTTCTGGCTATCGTGAAGGGTACAACCACTCTGGAAAGCAGTCTGGCGGTTCCTCCGAAAACTGGGCATGACTCTTCTGCAGGATCCGGCTATACCACTCCTGGGCATATATCCAGAGGCTTTCCCTGCATGCAATAAGGACACATGCTCCACTATGTTCATAGCAGCCTTATTTATAATAGCCAAAAGCTGGAAAGAACCCAGATGTCCCTCAATGGAGGAATGGATTCAGAAGATGTGGCATATTTACACAATGGAATACTATTCTGCAACTGAAAACAATGAATTCACGAAATTCCTAGGCAAATGGTCAGAACTTGAAAATATCATCCTTAGTGAGGTAACCCAATCACAAAAGAACACACATGGTATGCTGTCACTGATAAGGAGATATTAACCCAGAATCTCGGAATTCCCTAGACACAATTCGCATATCGATAGATTTCCAAGAAGATGGAAGGAGGGACCCCTGGTCCTGGAAAGACTGGATGTAGGGGAATGCCAGGACAGAGAAGCGAGAGGAGGTTGAATGGGGAAAAGAGGGAGGGAAGGGGGCTTATGGGACTTTCGGGGAGGGACAAAATGGGAAAGGGGAAATGATTTGAATGTAAATAAAAAAAACTTAGAAAATAAAATAAAATTAAAAAAAATGGTCTAAAGCCCACACCCATAGTGACACAGCTACTCCAACAAGCTACACCTACTCCAATAGGGCCACACCTCCAAACAGTGTCACTCCTTGGGCTGAGCATATACAAATTACATAAACTTTAAAGTTTCTGATTACAAAAAATGGATGAAGATGTGTGAAATGAAAGACTATGGCAACTGGTTGGTTTTCCTGGAAGACACACAGGGCTATGGTGGAAACAGATCTCTGGGCTCAAGCCTAGAACAGTAACAAAGGAAGCCAACCCCACTTCAGTGATAGAACATCTATTCAAGAGAGTGTTCAGAGAAGTTGCTGAGGGTGCTTATGAAAGTTATTTACTAAAACACTGTTCATGAAAGACCAAATACAAACTTTCTGTGGATTGATCTAAGAAATTGTTTGAATTAAAAAATTAGTAAGAGAGAAAAGTCCGGTTGAATAAACAGAAGAAATGCATTGTGATGGTTTATAAGTTAAGTCCAGGAAATGGCACTATTAGAAGGTGTGACCATGTTGGAGTAGGCATGGCCCTGTTGGAGTAGGTGTGTCACTATGGGTGTGGACTTTAAAACTCTCATCCTAACTTTCTGGAAGCCAGTATTCTACTAGCAGCCTACAGATGAAGATGTAAAACTCTCACCTCCTCCTGCACCATGATTTTCTGGATGTTACCATGTTCCTGCCTTGATGATAATGAACTGAAGCTCTGAACCTGTAAGCCAACACTAATTAATGTTGTCTTTATAAGAGTTGCCTTGGTCATGGTGTCTGTTCACAGCAGTAAAACCCTAACTAAGACTTGCATGCACCTTTAAAAGAATGCAGATGAAATCTACATGGTTCTCTCAAAATTACAAAATTTGAGATTTGTACAAATTTCAACAACTATTATGGAAGGCACTTGTAAAGAGTAAAAATCAGCAACAAGCTTTACATAAAAATGGCAAAACAAAGGCAAAAACCTTAGGAACAGAAAAACAAAGAGGATTGGGATTTTCACCTTTTCAAATGTGCACCTGAACATTAACTGCTGTTCAGCTATGTTAGCAGACACAGTTTTGTCAGTGGAACAAGATAGGCAACCCTCACATGAAGTTTGTGTGTGAAAATATTTACAGAAGTTACCATGGCATTTGACGTGAAAAGATGAAGGAATGAATTAGTCAAGAAATAGAGGTTGACTTCCTGGCTATTTGGAAAACATGTCAACTGGAGCCCCCAGTTTTCTCTTGTTCTTGGCTGCATTATATTTGGAAGGGCTTACATTACATCTTCTAGCAAGCTGAAAGGTCAATACATCTTTTACTCCATAACCCAGGCTTGCCTTGGGTCCATGGTATTCCAGCCTCAGCCCCTTAATTCTGAAATCATGGACATGTGCACTATACCAGGGCTAAATATTGCCTCTCTGACAGGAAATGCAGCTTGCCCCATTTTTTTACAGTTCAAATTCAATCATCTCTGATGATATCAAACTGTAGAAATCTACAAATTCCCCTGCTTATAACTTTGCATATATGTCTTTTTCTTTTGATTTCAGTATTTAATTATTATTTAAGCATTTAAGTATCATTTGCTTCTGTCCATAATTTCTTGCACTGAATTCTGGAACCTACATGTTCAATTGTCTAAAAAAAACCTGGGCATTAGAAGAATATAAGAAACAGGCTGGACATCTCCAGATCCTTCCACAGGTGAACACTCAAGAGGTCAATTGTTTAAAAAAAATCCAAAGTGTGTAACACTAGGAAGTTTTCATAATGATGTAAGTTAGGATTTTATATTTGTAATGCTAAATGTGAAGTTGTATAAACTTTATTTTTTTAAATGGGGGCTGATTAGATGGCTTATGTAGGAGATGCACTTGCTGCCAAGCCTTAGTTCCATCAAAAACTCCCTCAAATTGTCTGGGGATCCTTACACAGGCATCACCACATGCATGTGTCCACAAACTTATCCACATATATGCACGAACAGCTAAACAAATGTTAAAAAGCATATAAAGAATAAGTGAAGGTTTCTTGGCTTAAATCTATCTTTGTGGTCTCAGTAAGTCGATCAATAACCAAGAGATTCCATTTCCTCACTTTTGAAGTGGAATATTATCATCCACGTAGCATGCCTCACTAGGACCCCTGGTACACAGGCAGTTATGAGCTGTGTCAAGTGGGTGCTGGGAACTGAACTTAGGTCCTCTGCAAGCAAGTTCTCTTAGTCACAGAGCCATCTCTTCAGCACGCTCATCTCCGTTTTCCTCATAGGCACTCAAACACTATGCTGGCAGCAAAGAAGAGCCAGTAGCGTTCATCTGGTAATGATAGGAAGTCACGTCAGCTGCCAGAATAGGGTGTGGTTTCAGCAATGGCAAGAAAGTACCAGTGCCATGGAGATCAAGGGGAGGCAATCCAAGTCCCCAACCACCCCAGCCTTGGCTACAAGCTCTGTTCTCCACCCTCTCAGTCATCACCTTGCTGGTGATCTGTGCACAGATTAATTACCCATGTCTCCTCATAAATGGTACCAGTAAGCTCAACAATCTTCCTACCTTCACATCACCTCAAAAGTAACATTCATTTGTTGCTCACCTCAGGTTTGTCCCTCTTTGTCCAGTCAGAGGTAGTGGGGTCCTCTGCCAAGGATTGCTTAGTTTCTGGGTCAGAAGTTAATGCAGAGTTCTTCAGGCTTGCAAGGGCCTCCAATGAGAGGACTATGCCACATGAGATTTAATTGAGTGACCTCTCTAGGAGCCTAGTGTTACCTTTTGCCAAGAACTGGGCAGAAGTCTGCACTGAAGGTTCTAAAGTTTAGACGTGGCTCAGAGCTTCTCTCCTTCAGGCTCAATCTGTGGCCTCAAGACCCTTCTATCTTGTTTCCTACACTTGAGCTATCCATGGCCTTCTCACTACACACATTCACATAAAAAAGTTCAAGGAACAAATGGCGTGTCAAATAAACTGTTTGGGAAATATTTTAACATGAAGTTCAAGAAGTCACATCCATTTTACTTTAAGAACCTTGTAAAGGATAATGTGGAAATAACAAAGAATGGACATGTCTGCCTTCTGTGAGCCTAAGGGCACTTCAATATTTGACACATCACTTCAGTTATCCTATTTTGCATGAAAAGAGATTTTTTTTAATGATAATTCTGAGAATCATGAATATCTATTCATTTTTATACTGATAAAATTCAGAATGTTTTACAATATTTAAATATTGAGAGAAATATATGTCTCAGAAAAGCTCAGATGCTAAGTACTAGGAAAATGGGGATACCAGAAATAGGGAAAGTTTGAAGTGAAGGTGTCCAGAGTTTACAGAGAAAGAGGAATCTCAAAGGCCGAGAACCAAGAAAGACACAGTTCTAACTCTTCTAGAAGCCTAGACTCATTTCCCCAAGTATTAAAGATATACTGCAAGATATCCTTGCTTAAAATTGAATTCTACATGAAAAACTATATGAGCATATTTTATATTTAGAAATTCCCATAGCAACATTCAATATGGCAACTTCCACATCCTTTATATTTTTAACTTTTTTCATTGGATTTTTTTTATTTACATTTCAAATGTTGTCCCCTTTCATGGTTCCCGCTCGAAACCCCCTATCCTATTCTCCATCCCCATACTTCTATGAGGGTATTCCCCCACCCACCCACTCTTGCCTCACCACCTTCGAATTCCCCTACATTGTAAAATCAAGCCATCACAGGACCAAGGGCCTCTCCTCTCACTGATATACAACAAGACCATCCTCTGCTACATATGCAGCTGAAGCCATGGGCCCCTCCCTGTGTACTCATTGGCTGGTGGTTTAGTCCCTGGGAACTCTGGAGGGTTTGGTTGGATGGTATTATTGATCTTTCCATAGGGTTGCAAACCCCTTCTTCAGCTCCTTCAGTCTTTTTACTAAATCCTCTATTGGAGCCCCTACTGGGAACCCCGTGCTCAGATCAATGGTTGGTTGTGAGCATCCACTTCTGTATTTCTCAGGCTCTGACAGAGACTCTCAGGAGACAGCTATATAAGGCTCCTGTCAACATGCGTTTCTTGGCATCCACAATAGTGTCTGGGCTTGGTGACAGCATATGGGATGGATCCCCAGGTGAGGCAGTTTTTGCAGGGTCTTTTCTTCAGTCTCTGCTCCATACTTGGTCTCCATATTTGCTTCCATGAGTATTTTGTTTCCCTTTCTAAGAATGACTGAAGCACCCACACTTTGGTCTTCCTTCTTCTTGAACTTCATGTGGTCTGTGAATTGTATCTTGGGTACTCCAAGCTTTTGGGCTAATATCCACTTATCAGTGAGTGCATACCATGTGTGTTCTTTTGTTATTGGGTTACCCCACTGAGGAAGATGTTTTCTAGTTCCATCCATTTGCCTAAGCATTTCATGAAGTCATTGTTTTTAATAGCTGAGTAGTACTCCACTGAGTAAATGTACCACATTTTCTGTATCCATTCCTCTGTTGAAGGAATCTGGGTTCTTTCAGCTTCTGGCTATTATAAATAGACTGCTATGAACATAGTAGAGCATGAGTCCTTGCTATATGTTGGAGAATCTTTTGGGTATATGCCCAGGAGTGGTATAGCTGGGTCCTCAAGTAATACTATGTTTAATTTTCTGAAGAACTGCCAGATTGATTTCCAGAGTGGTTGTACCAGTTTGCAATCCCACCAGCAATGGAGGAGTATTTCTCTTTCTCCACATCCTTGCCAGCATCTACTGTCACCTGAGTTTTTGATCTTAACCATTCTGACTGGTGTGAGGTGGAACCTCAGGGTTGTTTTGATTTGCATTTCCTGATGGCTAAGGATGTTGAACATTTCTTTCTTCTTATTTTCTCATACATCTGTTTTATGCACAAAATTCTTAAAAAGATTATGTATTTTCTATACTATGTTCAAAGACATAAAAATTAATATAAAATGACTTTAGGCTATATGCACAGGGGCAAATCAAACAAATCAAGTGTATACAAACCTGAGACTGTCATTGCAACATCTCATTACATATTACAAAAATCATTGTGTTTCCCATTCCCCAAATTTGGAAAAATCCCCAAATCAGAAATGGTCCTAAACACTTGAGACAAGATATGCACAAACCATCTCCTTCAGGTGTGTACACAGGTGGAATAAATATGCCATCTGGACTGTGACATAGCTCAGTGAGTAAAGTCACTTGCAGCCAAGTCTCACAACCTGAGTTGGATCTGATTTCCATGATCCACATGGTAGAAAGAGTCAATCCTTCAAGTTGTCCTCTACACATATGCACATGTACACATACATGCATCCAATGCAAATTATATAATACACTCATGTACATATGTATAGATACATACATACATACACTTACATACATTTCTTTAGGTGCTTCTCTGCCATTTGATATTCCTCAGTTGACAATTCTTTGTTTAGTTCCATACTCCAGTTTTTAATAGGGTTATTTTATTCTCAGGAGTTTAACTTCTTTAGTTCTTTTTATATATTGGGTATTAGCCCTCTATCAAATGTAAGATTGGGAAAGATCTTTTCCCAATGTGTTGGTTGACATTTTGTCCTATTGACAGTGTCCTTTGCCTTACAGAAGCTTCGCAATTTAATGAGGTCCCATTTGACTATTGTTCATCTCAGAACATAAGCCATTGGTGTTCTGTTCAGGAATTTTTCGCCTGTGCCCGTCTGTTCGAGACTCTTCCACACTTTCTCCTATTTTAGTTTCAGTGTATCTGGGTTTATGTGGAGGTACTTGATCCACTTGGACTTGAGCTTTGTACAAGGAGATAAGAATGGGTCTATTTCCATTCTTCTACATGCTGACTTCCAGTTGAACAAGCACCATTTGTTGAAAATGCTATCTTTTTTCCCACTGGATAGTTTTAAATACTTTGTCAAAGATAAAGTGACCTGTTTTGATGTTTTGGTTAATTTCTGGGTCTTCAATTCTATTCTATTGATCTACCTGCCTGTCTGTATCAATACCATGCAATTTTTATCACTATTGCTCTGTAATGCAGCTTGAAGTTAGAGATTGTGACTCTCCCAGATATTCTTTTATTGTTGAGAATATTCACTGGGATTTTTGTTATTCCAAATGAATTGGAGAATTGCCCTTTCTAAATCTATGACAAATTGAATTGGAATTTTGACAGGGATTGCATTGAATCTATAGATTGCTTTCAGCAAGATGGCCATATTCAGTATATTAATCCTGCCAGTCCAAGAGCATGGGAGATATTTCCATCTTCTGAGATCTTCTTCGATTTCTTTCTTCAGAAACTTGAAGTTCTTTTTCTTAATTTTCTACGTTTTTTTTATTTACATTCCAAATGATTTCCCCTTTCCCATTTGTTCCCTCCTCGAAAGTCCCAGAAGCCCCCTTCCATCTCTCTGTTCCCTATTCAACACTCTCTAGCTTCTCTGTCCTGGTATACCCCTACATCCAGTCTTTCCAGGGCCAGGGCTCTCCTTCCATCTTCTTGGAAATCTATTGATATATGAATTGTGTCTAGGGTATTCCGAGATTGTGGGTTAATATCCCCTTAGCCATGACTGCATACCATGTGTGTTCTCTTGTGATTGGGTTACCTCACTAAGGATAATATTTTCCAGTTCTGACCATTTACCTAGGAATTTCGTGAATTCATTGTTTTTAATTGCAGAGTAGTATTCCATTGTGTAAATATACCACACCTTCTGAATCCATTCCTCCGTTGAGGGACATCTGGGTTCTTTCCAGCTTCTGGCTATTATAAATAAGGCTGCTATGAACATAGTGGAGCATGTGTTCTTATTGCATGCAGGTAAAGCCTCTGGGTATATGCCCAGGAGTGGTATAGCCAGATCCTCCGGGAGTGTCATGCCCAGTTTTCTGAGGAACCGCCAGACTGCTTTCCAGAGTGGTTGTACCAGCTTGCAATCCCACCAGCAGTGGAGGAGTGTTCCTCTTTCTCCACATCCTCGCCAACAACTGCTGTCTCCTGTGTTTTTGATCTTAGCCATTCTGACTGGTGTGAGGTGGATATCTCAGGGTTGTTCTGATTTGCATTTCCCTAATGACTAAGGATGTTGAACATTTCTTTAGGTGCTTCTCAGCCATTAGATATTCTTCAGGTGAGAATTCTTTGTTTAGCTCTGTACCCCATTTTTTAATAGGGTTACTTGCCTCTCTGGAGTCTAACTTCTTGAGTTCTTTGTATATATTGGATATTAGCCCTCTGTAGGATGTAGGGTTGGTAAAGATCTTTTCCCAGTTTGTTGCTTGTTGCTTTGTCCTTTTGACAGTGTCATTTGCCTTACAGAAACTTTGCAATTTTATGAGGTCCCATTTGTCAATTCTTGATCTTAGAGCATAAGCTATTGGTGTTCTATTCAGGAAATTCTCCCCTGTGCCCATATGTTCAAGGTTCTTCCCTAGTTTCCTGTCTATTAGTTTCAGTGTGTCTGGTTTTATATGGAGGTCCTTGATCCACTTGGAATTGAGCTTAGTGCAAGAACATAAGAATGGATCAATTTGCATTCTTCTGCATGTTGTCCTCCAGTTGAACCAACACCATTTGTTGAAAAGGCTATCTTTTTTCCACTAGATGGTTTTAGCTCCTTTGTCAAAGATCAAGTGACCATAGGAATGTGGATCCATTTCTGGGTCTTCAATTCTGTTCCATTGATCTACATGCCTGTCACTATACCAATACCCTGCAGTTTTTAACACTATTGCTCTGTAGTACAGCTTGAGGTCCGGGATACTGATTCCCCCAGAAGTTATTTTACTCTTGCGAATAGTTTAGCTATCCTGGGTTTTCAATTATTCCAGATGAATTTTTTGAATTGCTCTTTCTAACTCTATGAAGAATTGAGTTGGGATTTTGATGGGGATTGCACTGAATTTGTATATTGCTTTTGGTAAGATGCTCATTTTTACTAAATTAATCCTGCCAATTCATGAGCATGGCATATTTTTCCATCTTCTGAGGTCTTCTTCAATTTCTTTCTACAGAGACTTGAAGTTCTTGTCATACAGATCTTTCACTTGTTTGGTTAGAGTCACACCAAGATACTTTATGTTGTTTGTGGCTATCGTGAAGGGTATCATTTCTCTTATTTCTTTCTCAGCCTGCTTATCCTTTGAGTATAGGAAGGCTACTGACTTGCTTGAGTTGATTTTATATCCGGCCACTTTGTTGAAGTTGTGTATCAGCTGTAGGAGTTCTCTGGTGGAGTTCTTTGGGTCACTTAAGTATACTATCATATCGTCTGCAAATAGTGATAGTTTGACTTCTTCCTTTCCAATTTGCATTTCTTTGACGTCCTTTTGTTGTCTAATTGCTCTAGCTAGAACTTCAAGTACTATATTGAAAACATATGGAAAAAGAGCAGCCTTAGTGTGATTGCTTCAAGCTTCTCTCCATTTAGTTTGATGTTAGCAACTAGTTTGCTGTATATTGCTTTTTTAGTTTTTAATTTTATTAGATATTTGCTTTATTTACATTTCAAATGGTATCTCCTTTCCTTGTTCCCCCTCCAAAAACCCCCTAGCCCATCCTCCCTGTCTCTGCTTTTCAACCCCCCCCCTCATTCCATCATTCCTAACCTGGCTTACCCCTACACTGGGGCATCAAACCTTCACAGGAGTGATGGCCTCTCCTCTCATTGATGTCTGTAAAAGCCTTTCTCTTCTCCATATATAGCTGGAGCCATGGGTCCTTCCATACGTACTCTTCAGTTGGTTGTTTAGTTCCTGGAAGCTCTGAGGGTACTGGTTGATACATATTATTGCTGCTCCTATGGGGCAGCAAACCTCTTCACCTTGTATATTGCTGTTACTATGTTTAGGTATGGTCCTTGAATTCCTGATCCATTTGTTCCATAACTTCTGTTAGTTTCAATGTGTCTCTGTTTAGCTTGTTTTCCATGAGCTGTCCATTGCTGAGAGTGGAGTGTTAAAGTCTCCCACTATTATTGTTTGAGATGCAATGTGTGCTTTGAGCTTAAGTAAAATTTCTTTTATGAATGTGGGTTCCCTCGCATTTGGAGCATAGATGTTCAGAATTGAGAGTTCTTCTTGGTAGATTCTTTCCTTGGATGAGTATGAAGTGTCCTTCCTTATCTTTTTTGGTAACTTTTGGTTGAAAGTCAAGTTTATTTATTATTAGAATAGCTACTCTAGCTTGTTTCTTGAGACCATTTGGTTGTAAGATTGTTTTCCATCCTTTTACTCTGGGGTAGCATCTATCTTTGTCACTGAGGCATGTTTCCTGTGTGCAGCAAAATGCTGGGTCCTGTTTATGTGCCCAGTCTGTTAGTCTATGTCTTTTTATTGGAGAATTGAGTCCATTGATGTTAAGAGATATTAAGAAAAGTGATTGTTGCTTTCTGTTATTTTGGATGTTAGAGTTGGAATTATGCTTGTGTGGCTATCTTCTTTTGGGTTTGTTGAAAGATTACTTTCTTTCTTATTCTAGGGTGTGGTTCCCCTCCTTGTGTTGGAGTTTTCCATGTATTATCCTTTGTAGGGCTTTATTTTTGGAAAGATATTGTGGAAATTTATTTTTATCATGGAAAATCTTGGTTTCTCGATCTATGGTGATTGAGAGTTTTGCTGAGTATAGTAGCCTGAGCTGGCATTTGTGTTCTCTTAGGGTCTGTATGACATCTGCCCAGGATCTTCTGGCTTTTATAGTCTCTGGTGAGAAGTCTGGTGTAATTCTGATAGGTTTGCCTTTATAAGTTACTTGACCTTTTCCCCTTACTGCTTTTAATATTATTTCTTTGTTTTCTTCATTTTGTATTTTGATTATTATGTGACAGGAGGAATTACTTTTCTGGTCCAATCTATTTGGAGTTCTGTAGACTTCTTGTATGTTCATGGGCATCTCTTTCTTTAGATTAGGGAAGTTTTCTACAATTTTGTTGAAGATATTTACTGTCCCTTTAAGTTTAGAATCACTCCCTTCTATACATATTATCCTTAGGTTTGGTCTTCTCATTGTGTCCTGGATTTCCTGGATGTTTTATGTCAGGAGCTGTTTGCATTTTGCTTTTTCTTTGACTGTCAAGTCAATGTTTTCTATGGTATCTTCTGCACCTGAGATTATCTCTTCTATCTCTTGTATTCTGTTGTTGATGGTTGCATCTATGGCTCTTGATCTCTTTCCTAGGTTTTCTATCTCCAAGGTTGTCTCCCTTTGTGATTTCTTTATTGTTTCTATTTCCATTTTTAGATCCTCGATGGTTTTTTCAAACCTTCACACTTTTGGTTGTTTTTTCCTGTAACTCTATAAGGGATTTTTCTGTTTCTTCCTTAAGGGCTTCTAGTAGTTTACCTGTGTTCTCCTGTATTTTTTTAAGGGAATTATTTATGTCCTTTTTCAAGTCTTTTATTATTATCATGAGAAATGATTTTAGATCTGAATATTGCTTTTCTAGTGTGATGGTGCATTCAGGACTTGCTACATTGGGAGAACTGGGTTCTGGTGATGCCAAGTAATCTTGGTTTCTGTTGCTTATGTTCTTAAGCATACCTCTAGCCATCTGGTTATCTCTAGTGCTACCTTCTCTCTCTGTCTCTCACTGGAACCTGTCCCTCCTCTGATCCTGGTTGTGTCTGAACTCCTCAGAGTCCAGCTGTCTCTGTGATCCTGTGATCCTTAAATCCTGGGTGTGTCAGAACTACTGGGAGTCAAGCTGCCTCTGGGATCCTGATATCCTGGTGTGATGAAGCTCCTGAAACCCTGTGATCCTGGGCGTGTTAGAGGGCCTGGGAGTTGAGTTTCCTCTGGGTGTTGTAGGAGTGGGTGTGGCACTAGTACCCAAGGTCTGCTCAGGGCACAGGCTCAGACTGGAAGGAACCTGTGCCACCTAACTATTACATCCTAAAGAGTATTTTAAAAACACTATTCTTCATTTTAGCTTTGAATAACCTTCTAAGCCTTATCAATCAACAAACAGAGAAATATCACATATTTACATAGTGGCACATGATAAACTTTGGCTTTATCATAATTTTACAGTTGTCATGGTACACTGTATCTGCCCTAACTTACTTCCTAGGGCTTGATTTAAACAGTCAGAACCCATTTATCTCTTTTCTGGTATGACAAACAGATGTGCTGCCAGTCAAGATAACTTGACTGTATTTCACTTTTTCTAAAAGCCTGGAATGTCAGACCTTCCTACTGAGACAGTACTTTTTCATCTGGATAAAAATACTCCAGGTTTCTAAGAGAGAAATGCTGGCTGTCAGTTAGCAGACTTCCCATGCTGGCAACACAGAGGAGATAACTTTGCCTTGAAAGGTATTGGGATGCGAGCATTTCTCCCATCTTTAAGCTTCATACTAAGATACGATTTCTAATTTTATTTTCCACTGTTTTACCTTTTCTTTTAGAAAAAGATGTTTTTGTAGATTAAGCAGTATTACATAAATCAAACACACTAAGTGTCAATGCCATGAATAAAAAGAATTCAACTTATAAGATGAAAATAAAAGATTGGCTCTGTTTTAAAGGTCAAAAGCCTTCATTGTGTTAATACAAGAAAAAGGACAGGATTTTAGTGCTTGCTTGTATAAAAATATAAAAGATTATGTGCTCTTTTTTAACCTTCCTAATTAAAAAAAACTTGAAAGCTTCTAGAACTTAGAATAATTTTTTTTCTATAAGGAATTGAAGTTTTTAGCTTATTTTTACTGTATGGATAATCCTTTAACTATAGTATTTATTTAATACAAACTGTGGCAAGTAAAATCAATAGACAAACGAATAAAGACATTGCTTTTTGTTTTCTACAGAAACATTTTAAATTACATAGTTACTCATTGTGATGGTCAATAGCAACAAACAAGTGGATTTTGTAACTGAGGTGAAACTTTGTAGACAGGGTAGCAAGACAAGTTCTTAATGTGGCCACTGAAGATAAGACCTAAAGAATGAAGAGGAGAAGCACTTTGTGTTAGCTGATTTTCTCATCACTGTTTCTACATATCTAATAAGAATCAACTTATGAGAGAATGGATCTATTTTGACTCCTCACAGTTTGAAAAGACACTGTCTACCATGCAGTAGAAGGCACAGTTGTCAGCAGTCAGCTGGGAGTCTTGACCTTTTGTATCTTGTCAGAACAAGAAGTACAAAGCAGACAGGAAGTAGAACAAGGCTATAAAACCTCAAGGTCTGACCTGGGTAACCAACTTGTATAGGTTGGCTTTATCTCCTAAAACTGCCACAAGTTTCCAAAGCAGTGAAGTCATCTTTGAACTAAATGTTCAAACACATAATGTTGTGGGGTATATTTCACATTCGAAGCACAGTATGTGTCAAACAGATTTTTATTTGTAGTACTGGGAATTGAACTTATGGCCTCATGGATACTGAACAAGTGCTCTAGAGATACACCCTAACCACTCCCTTTCTCTATTCTTTAGTTTTTACGAGCTAGGAATCTGCTATGTTCCTTAGGCAGCCAGAGAAAGACAGGGCCGGCTCACTTGCTCTCATGACCCTGGGGCCAGCTCTCCCTACTGTTGCAGGGGCTAGGAGGATAGAGCATCATTCCTGTACCCACACCACTTCACGGCAAATGGGTGGCAGGAGCTGGGGTAGTTATTGAGGGCTCTCACCCTTGGGCTGGCTCATCTGCGCCAACACCACTAAAGTCAGTTCTGCTCTGCTGTCCAGGAAAGGTTCAGGGACTAATCTCCTGAGTGCTGCAGCTGATGAGGGGCAGGGCTAGTTCTCCTGTGCTTATGACCCTGTGGTTAGCTTTCCTGACAGAGATAGCTCTTCCACTCTTGTGCCTTGAGGGCTGGCTCACCCAAATCCACCAGGGCCAGCTCCACTGTGCTGCCTGGGCCAGGTGCAGGGCCTGCTCTGACCAGTACTGCAACTGG
The DNA here is from genome assembly GCA_036184795.1 of Tokudaia tokunoshimensis. Taxonomy (NCBI): domain Eukaryota; kingdom Metazoa; phylum Chordata; class Mammalia; order Rodentia; family Muridae; genus Tokudaia; species Tokudaia tokunoshimensis. The sequence continues at coordinate 3,102,403 of BTHU01000005.1, forward strand.
TGAGAGGTGGAGCCAGCTTACCAGAGCCCAGCAACAAATCAGGGTCAGGGTCAGGGTCAGGGCTAGGCGCAGGGGCAGGGGTAGTTCTTTATAGCCTTTGAACTTCCACGTGGTTCCTGTTGGCTGCCAGACCAGAAATGTCGCCATACTCTCTAGGGTTAATATGAAATAAGAACATGACACTGATGCCTGCCGCTGCATAGCCAGGGATCCAGACATGGCCCTCACTGGCAGCTCGGGCTGGGACCTCACTATGGCCCCAGTTAATTGGACTGGCCACTCACAACAGGTTACTCCTCTCCACCCTTGAGTTTCTAGTTCCATCTCTCTTCAGAATGTTCAAGCTGTTCCACTTCTTCTTTTTTTCCATCTGACCACCATATACTCAGATATTGTGGTGACTCCCACTTTAGGCTGGCCTCACAGACTCTGCTGGCAGGCCCCCGGGTGACATTCTCCATCTGTGCTACATGGTGTGGCAGCAAAAGGGGGTTTGTGGCCACTCTGTGCTGTGTGCAGGAGGGCAGGTCTGTGGGTGGCAGAGTGGTTCCCAGGTCTCTGTCATCCTCTTTCTTCACTGTACTGTGTGGTGGTAGCTGGGGCTCTGTGTTGGTCCATCTGTGCTGAAGGACAGAGGGCTGGTCTGTGAACATCTTTCCCTGACTGCACCGTGCAGCATGGCAGAACACAGGTCTCTCTCTGTCTTCCCTCTCCCATGCTGTGCTTCTTGGATTGGATTGGATTTTTTTATATATCCCAGGCATAAAACATCTTTGCCTACCAAGTCAGGCATCAAGCTGATGAGCAAAATCTGCCTTCTGCTCTGCCCTTGACTGATACAAGAACAACAAAACCAACAAAGTTTCTCTTTGCCCATAGCCAGGGGTGGGGATTAATATTTTCAAAAATTGTATTTTCCTCCATAATTCCTATGTTAACTCTTTTCTGTCTTTATTCTTCTTTTTTCTTTCCCTCCTATTTGTGTCTCTGCCCTCTATCAAAAGACTGGTGACTCTTTCCCACAGATTTGCATATGTAGCAGTAGGTGGTTTGGAAACATGTTGGTCAGTATTAGAGGAAAGGAGATCTTTCCAGATTATATCCTTCATTTCTGTTCAGTTTTGTTATTCTGTACCATTGGAATTTTTGAAAGAAGAGTCTTCCTGTCTGCCTAGAGGAAATATTGCCAATACTCAGAGAGCTTAGTGAGAAGAAAATTGGACACCTTTTCTTTATGATGCAAACTTTTAATTAATCCCTCACTTAAATGTCTAATATGGCCCCAGACCAGATATAATATTTTACCCTTGAACTGACTACAAATATCCAACCTTGGTCAACAGAAAGTCATTGGTGAACAGAGGATGGGATCTGAGTATCCAAATGCTTCTTACATGAATTTCCAACTGGTCACTCAATGTCAGCCCAACCACTACTCTCCCTGTTGTGGCAGCTATCACCGCAGATTCCTTTGCCTTTCCTTCTGTACTTAAACCTGTGGCTCTTTCCCCAGAGGATCAAGATGCCCAGTGCCCCTCTGTCTGGAGATTGCCTTGCTGTTTCCAGGTTGGGAGGCTATAAACAATGTATTTTAAAGAATCTCATTTCACTGTTTTTCATGTGGCTTTATGAATCTAAGGATTCTTTGGATGTATAAATTTGTTGTCTTTATTCGGGAACTCTATGTATGCTTTAAAAAACATCTTACTTGTCATGCCTTTTAAATGCTAATATGACACTTGAGTCACTGAGAGTTAAAAATCTAATTCTCACCTCTTAGTTTCTACATAGCAGTCAATATTTAACCACTCACCACAGTTTAAAACATTTTTCTTCGGTTTGTAAACACTGTTAAGTTCCTGGTTTGTCTTCAAACTTCCCAGTCCATCCCCAGCCTGCCTGGCTCCTTCTCTTCCTATCACCATCAAAAGCTGTAGTGTCATATTGAACAGGGTTAGATGTTGTTCGCCTGTATGTAGATGACACAATTCAAGCTCTTTATTGCAACTCTACCACTAGATGTTACTTACGAGAAATAGATTTCTTTCCCCAGTGGTTTAATTGTCTTCTTTTAGACCACTAAGACAGTGCAGAGTCAATAGAAGCTTATGCTGTTACATCCCCATGGTTGGTTTTCTGTCACCATTCTCTCTTGGTAAAATCACTACCCAATATCCAAGCTAAAGATTAGGTTTATCTTGAAAAAAACCCTCTTTAATTCCATGGGATTCTATATTTCTCCAAATTCTACAGCTGTTTTGTGGCAAACAGAAGTGCAAGCCACTTTCTATTCTCCGTATTTACCACCAATTTGTCCTCCAAATACAAGCCTCTCTCACCAGAACTGGTCAACCAGCCTTCGTATCCACCTTCCTGATTCTATGCCCTCCAATTCTTATCTCAATTACAGGCTAATTCTCATGTGCTCTTTCTGAAATACTGAATGAGCTTTCATATCTCTGCTTGAAATACTGTCTTATTTGCATCTTGGGTGTAGGCTTACATTCTTAGCTTTGGTGGCATCATGGAGGATGGTTTTCCTAATCCAGTTTCATCTCCAATTGTGTCAATCTCTCAGTTTTCCAAACACTTAGACTTACTATTCATATTTATTTCCCTGAGTGCACTGGGCCATTTCTGACCCAGAGTTTCTGTACATGTTGTTACCTCTCTGTTGTCCAATGACCAAGATCTTGATTTCTAAATCTTCAGGCATTATCTCTTTCAGTGTGAACTAAGTTTTCCATCTTGGGTTACTCTCTGTTAAATAATACTGTACTTATTTACACACATTCATTACCTCCATATTAAGAATTTCCTGAATAGCACTGGGTATCTTTGTATCCTCACCACAAAATAAGTCTCCAGTGCATAGTTAATACTTGCAATTGCACTTGAGTGAAGAATGTAGTAAATATAAAAAAAAATGAACCATCACTGATAGAAGCAATTTGTATTTTCATGATAAGTTGAGAAATGCATGTGAGTTTCAAGAAAATATTTTTCAAGGAAGATACTGTTTTTGAGAGTAACCATTGATATTGTCTTACTTTCTTTGTTTTGCCCATTGCCTTCAGGATGGAGAGATTCAGGTCTTCAAGTGCGGCCAGTACATTCTCATATTCACCCAAGTGCTGAGAAAAATATTCTGGAAAGTAAAAGTATTAAAATAAATTTATATTGGGGTTTAGATAATCATAAAACAAAAATAATAAAATTAAATGATAATTTACTTCATAAATCATTAAGCAAATATTGGCTATATATATATATATATATATATATATGATAACTGAAAATCTTTCAAATGAAATTAAGGTTGTATACTAATTTCCTTGGAAAAGTAATTACCCACAAAATGTGTTCTTTCTTACAAAAATGGGGGGTGGGCGGGACATGAATTTGGGCATGATGACAAAATTGAGTTAGGAAAACATTCTTCTCAACAGGAGATTATTAGAGATCCCACTGGGATAGTGATTTCATAAAAAAAGTGTAAAAATGTTCTTGTTTTTTTAGGAAACATTTAGCAAGGCTAGTTTTCCTTCAAGGTGTGATGCTGAAAAATCACAAGGGAGGCCAGCTGGGGCACTACCCATACTTCTGTCATGTGTAAAAGCAACTCATGACTTCAGAGATTTATTTCAATGGAGCAAAATCCATGTTTGTCATATTTTTTATTGCTAAGAATAAGTAGTGCCTTGAAAATTATGAATAAAATGAAAACATTGAACTCAAAATAATTTTAAATTAGTTGAAATGTAATACAGATACAATGAAATTTCATTTACAGAACTCAAGATTTCTAAAATCAGGGACATCCAATCTTAACAAAACTTCATATATTAGAAGGAGCAGAACTTTTATTTACTATGTAAATAGCCTTTACTACTCCCATGAGCTATTTATTGATGAACTACTATTATTATATTTCTGTAATAGCATAATACTTTAGAAATTATATTAAAGTGACATAAACTCACATACAGATTTTCAATTACTGGGGCACATAGTAAGGTGTTTGATAAAAACTGCTTTTATTAATTTATTAAATCTCCAGATAGGGCATTTATTGACATTGGTATTAGCAAAAGTGGAGGCTGGAGATGTAAATCAGTTGACTAGTATGCACAAAGCCTTGTTTTCCATCCCTGATACCACATAAGCCATGTGTAGTGCTGCATGCCTGTAATCCCAGAATTTAGGAGCTGGAGACAGCAGGATCACATATTCAAGGTCATCCTTACCCAAAGAATTCAAGTCAAGCCTGGATTATAGAAGACTTTGTCCCAAAAATGAGAGAACCCAAAAACCTGAACAGTTGACTGACTGTGTAGCTAACATATAAGCTTCTCTGAGAATGAAAAACAGTAAACCAGAAGCATTCTATATTCCTGTCAAAATATAGCCTGTACATACATAAATTCAAAATAAATGAAATATTTTTTCCTAAAAGTAAAATACATTCTTGATTCTGAAATCTTTAAAAAACACTGTGACACATCTTTTATGGAGATTCTTTTAGGGAGGGATTAGTGACCTAATAAAAGAGCAAATACTCTTTAAATGAATAAAAAGTAACAGTTTAAGTCTTGGTTATATTACTGATTTCCTGATAAGACTGACTAAGATATTTGTTTTATCTGGGTAGTGATTGCAATAAATGAAATCTGTGTGGACAGTATTCTTTATGAATCATTATGCAGTTGCTATTGCTGTAGAATATTCATAAGATGGAAAAATAATGTATATCAGCATATAAGCAATATTAAGTTGAAACAAGCAAAATATGCAAAGAAAAAATGCAGAAAAGATAAGTTTGTTAATTAAGGAAGACTATAGAGACATTTTACATATGAGAATTAAAAATTCATCCAGTGAAAATAGCTCCTTCTGTTTACTCTACTGTCTGTGTGTCGCTAAGGTGTATCTCACAAGTCTCTGTCAGCTCCTAAAACTACCAGATGTTGAAGCACAACACTGAGTCTCCACTGTATCATCCATACATGATTCTGTTTCCCTTTCTTTATACTCATTAAACTTGATTAGTCATGTACCCTGTCTATAATGAATAATTTGAATGCTGCCCTTACCCCACAGTTTTAGCAAGGGAACAGATTGGACTTTGAGTCTTGTTCATTTCCCAACTTCCTCATTTATGCATTTGTTCATCTTAACATGGACAATTAGAGAAGAAGCAACCACACTGTAAGTCATATAGTAGCTAGCAATGACCATAACTCCGAGGAGGAATGGGACCAACTACAACGCCAGCCCTATTAACATCTTGACCTGGGAAGTTAAGTAAGGTGGTGAAGCTCAATGTCTTTGATTCTCTTTTACAGCAATCTCTGGTGAGAGGAGGTTGCACTAGCCATAAACACTCATTGCTTAGTGTTCTACCTTTTATCCTCAATTTGAGATCCATGTTCTCAGTTTGCCACTATCTGTGGCAGTCCTCCAGGGATTCCTAGCTTTTCCTCTCTGTGGACCAGCAGTTGGAACTTGCTAACACACACACCATCTCAGGCCCACAGGCCAGCTGACTCACAAATGTGCTTTAATAAGACACCAGGTGATTTATGGGTACACTTACATCTGGAAAGTATCATTTCAAGAAACTTGCTAAAACTTAAGATTATTATTAAAGTCTCATTTATTAAATTTGATTGGGTTTTGAGTTAAGGCCCAGAAATCAGCATTTTCTACAGACTCTGCAGAGTATGACATGAAAATTAAATTTAAGGTAAAACAGGTAGGTAAAAGATTTTGGAAAAAAAAGAGTGACATCCTCCAGGTTTTCTCAAAGACTTTACCTGGATGTGATGTTGATGATTAAGAAGAGACAGTGAAGTTTCAAGAGACAAGGGGAAGGATCATTATTAGGAGGGATTTCATCATAGACTAAGGAATGTGAATCAACCAATGTGTGGTATAAAGGTAAGAGGAGGAAATGGCTGAGAATGGAGTAATGTCATATTCCTGTTAGTACAATTCATATTTATTAGTTAAATCAAAATGTCAGTGTATGCTAGGAAATTGTTTTTTGCCATTACATGACGTCATTGGAGAAAAGCAGGTTTGGGGCAGATATTGATCACTTGAAACACTTGTCTTTGGGTAACAAGAGAAAATAAAACCTACTTTTATTGAAATACACAAATAAGTTTCATGGATTTGCTGAAAACATATTCATACAGCCTTTATAGAAAACTTAGAACGAGTTTTTCTCAGTTGATGTGAAGGACTTTTGTAAAGTAGTCTTGATACTGAATGGGTGTGTCAGTGGAAGAATAGAGTGCAGTTAATAAACAGATACTTTAAGAACATCATCTTCCAGAAAGCAAATTATCTTTCCATGCATAACCAGCACAACACCATCAATAATAAAATGCTAACAAGAGGGTACTTTGTCTATTCCCACTGCATAGTACTAGTAGTGTTGGATTTTAGATTTTATTCTGTGACTCAGTCTTCCAAGTCAGGTCTAGTTTAAGAATGAAAGGTCCCAGGGCTAATGCATCAGAGTTGGAAATTGTCCTAGAAAGCATTCTCTTGTGGATGTACATGACTTCCACTGTGTGTACCTTGTTAGCACTTCTGTGTTTGTAAACCAGACAGAAAAGGAAGTAAGAAGGTTTAATCTCTGTAATCTGAAGGACATAATTAGATGTAAATGTCCAGAAATGATGAATCTAATGTGGTGTGAATGAGTAGACCAGAAAAACCTTAACAGAAAAATGCACTTTGAAGAAACATACATACTCAAAATTCACCAGTGGTGCTTTAGCTGGTATACTCACATGATGCAACATTGTTGATTAAAAATAGTATTTATATTTATTCTTATAAATTAGCTTGCAACTATGTTTTAAAGTAATATTCTAATAGATTTTAAGTTTTAGTTCCATAGTTGAATTAATTGATGAATTAAGCAAAAGCTTAATAAAGATACCTAGAATCTGTAATTGGTTTCTGGGAGAAAGTGTATGCAACCTCCTTTCTTTGTCAATCAAGCCTCACTCCTTCCAAACCTACAGGAAACTTGTATGAGATGTGACCTGACATATTTCACTTGCTGACACTGAAACTGGCTCTGATTAGAATCTAACTTAAATATTTTATACCCACAAAATAATGGGAAATGAAAGTGCAATTTAGAAATAAAATGCATATTCTAGAGCAGAGCAGAGTATTATAACAAGATTATGAGTGCAATCACTGGATTTTAAAAATATAAAAAAATTCTGTTGACTCAAAGCCTAATCAGTTCCCTTGCTAAAATGGTGGGGAAAGGGCAGCATTCAAATTATCCAATATAAACAAGGTACATGACTAATCAAATTTCATTATTATAGAGAAAGGGAAACAGAATCATGTATGGATTATTAAATGAAGACTCACTGTTGTGCTTTAACATTTAGTAGTTTTAGGAGCTGAAATATGCCTTAAGGACAAACAGATAACAGAGTAATCAGAGAGGAGTCACTAAATGTTTTTGTCTTAAGACATATTAGTAATAGTTATGTTTTTCAGTTTGCTCATCTTACTCAGGCAAAGTTAGTTAAGTATAAAAGGAATTACCTGAACAATTGGAAGGAATTGTTTTTGGTATGCTGTACATAGACATCTGAAAGAGATAGATCTCTACCTTCATGAAATGATCTATGTGGTTGTTTTTTTTTTTTAATAAAAGATCTTTTTTTTTATTTTATTTTTTAATTTACATTCCAAATCACTTCCCCTTTCCCGTTTCCTCCCTCCCCAAAAGTCCCATAAGCCCCCTTCCCTCTCTCTTTTCTCCATTCAACCCCCTCTCGTTACTCTGTCCTGGCGTTCCCCTACATCCAGTCTTTCCAGGACCAGGGGTCTCTCCTACCATCATTTTAGAAATCTATTGATATGCTGATTGTGTCTAGGGTATTCCGAGATTCTGGGTCAATATCCCCTTATCAGTGACTGCATACCATGTGTGTTCTTTTGTGATTGTTTTAGTTCTCCCCATTATCAAACCCTTTACTGGCAGGGGCTGTATACACAGGAGGATGGACTACAACTTGACCTTCAAGGGCTTTGCTGTTTGACACACATTTTAATGTCATGGTCTATGGAGACCCCTTTGTCTGGTTAGGACAATAATTGCCAGGCAGAGTGGGAGTCACCAGTTGACTGTGTGTGAAGAGATGACAGGGTTTCCCCATAAGTCTCAACAGTCTAACCTTCTAGGAGGCCAAAATAACTTTTTTATGCCCCAGATCTTGGATTCTTGTCCCTGAACTGGGAGGGACATTATGCAGGTATTATTCAGGAAGCATAGCTTTTAATGGCCATTGAAACCTTTGAAAGCTCCTGATCTGTGATTATTTTTCTCTGATCTGTGATTATTATTTGTTCTGCTTAGCTACTGCCTTGAAACTACAATGTGACACATGGTTCTGATAAAATCTTTCAATGATGATATGCCAGATCGATGAAACAGAAGGTTACCAATCTTAACTGACATAAAATGTCCATTTGGATGACCGTGGTGAGCTCTAAAATTGTAAAGTTTCTACATTAGCTAGGAATCATTTATAATTTCAATGAGAAGTCTTAGAAAATCTTTTCTTTAATTTATCTAAATGTTTTAGGTTGCCTAGACAACAAATCATACTGTACAAAGATTTTATTTAACACATTTGTCTTAAAATGCAAAATATAAAATATTCAGAGTCATACATATTTCAAGTTTAGTAGTTTCATAATGCTCCATTCTCATCCCAAAGAATAAAGTTCAGATCACTTACTTTCCCACATTTTTAATCTCCAATTTCTATCCCCAGCCGCAGACATAACAGAGATAAATGAAAAGGCTGGTAGACTAGGCGACTGAAAATATTTTCTTTCTGCACTTGTGTTTTTCTTTTCCAAAAGTGCATTTAAGTCTCTAGAATGATTGCACAGATACAGCACAGAGTGATTTTTATATTTCAAGAATTCAACTTTGGAAAGACTGTATGAAGATTATAAAGCAAATGGAGAAGTCACATTAAACTGAAGAGTTAGTTTCTATAAATCCATTGAACAATCCCAACTTTCTTTTCACAAGAAAATTAACTAGGTTTAATTGTTTAAGTAACATGCACACCGGAGCCAAATTCAGGGATACAGAAAAATCCCTGGTGACTCAGACTCATGCTTTAAATCTTTACTCCAGGACTTTTAACTCCAAGTTGTGAGAAATATCACATCACGCCTCCCCCTTTTCTAAATCAAATTAACAATACTTTGATTGGCCTTATGGATACTTACCGCATAGTTCTTCTGTGTCAAGATTGCTGAAAAGAGAGAAAGAAAAATATTATTTCTTAGATAGCACTTTTTTGTTTATCTTTTTTTTCCAGTGCTGAGAACTGATAAATTCAAATAATTGGATAAAATGTTAGTAAATACAATACATTACTGTCAGAAGAATAATGCCATAGCCATGGGCCAAAGACCCTGTGGTAAAGATATGAAAAGATACTTTAGTTAATCAATCACCTCACACAAGCTATGCAAGTGATCATTCATGGCTATACTCCTAGACCTTCATTGAACTTTCTAAACATTTAAATAGTCACTCTCCAGTCCACATAATTGCTTAATGAATGTATGTGGCTAGTTCTCTTCTCCATTCGATATTGTTAAGTAGTTTCATATTATTAATAATGATCATATCAGAGTCTGTCTTGAACAAATAATTCTGTATTTGTGCTTTTCCTTTCAACATACTAGAAAATAACACACCATAGCAAAGAATATAAGTCTGGAGTCTGAATGCTTGAGTTCAAATCTAGACTCTACAATTTATTGGCTTTGTGATCTTGGATACTTATTCAGTAGATCACTATAACTAATCAGATTTTGAGAGAAAGGAAAGTATAAAAATATTATCAATGATAAATGAGAATTTAACGATAACTCAATTATAATTCCTATTTTTTTAAAAAAATTAAAATAAGAGGACTAGAAACATACCTCTTAAAGATCTTAAATATACAAGGATCAACTAAGAACACAAGTTTGAAAGATCTTAGAGTATGCACTTGTCACATGTCAAAGATCAATGTACGCCTTCACAGTCAAGTCTTCCTTTAAGTCATAGGATAAGATACCAGACAGGAGAAACACTGTCACAGCATTTCATTACCAGCCCTATCACTCCTTGTTATGTAACTAAATTTTAATTTTACTATATGACACTGCATATTCTACCTTATATTTAGATATTTTGATATTTCAATGCATGTTTTTGTAAATTAGATTTGCAATCAGACAACATATTTAGAGGTTGCTGTGTTGGTCTTGGTGTGGGCTCATGGTTATACATCTGTTTAATCTACAAACATGTTTTGCTACACCTTAGTCATTATTCTAACTGACACTGATACCTTAGGTTGCAGTACATAACAAAATGACTATATGAGATATCTAGTCTCTTGGAGATCAATTCAGTGGTAGACCCATAGGTTAGACATGATGGCACATAACTTTAATCCCAGCACTCAGGCGGCAGAGGCAAGCATTTCTCTGTGAATTCAAGCCAAAGCTGGTATGCTTAGGGAATTTAAAGGCAGGCAAAGCTACATAGTGATATCTTGTCTTAAACACACACAAAGAGGTATACTCATATAGCAACTAAGTAAATTGCAATAAATCAGTTGATCTGGGAGAACAGGAGAACTTGACTGAGGAATCAAATGTATCTCAGGGAACTAAAATTAAGCAAAAGCTCAAAGGTTAAATATAAATAGAAAAAGTAGATGAACAAGTGTTATGTGAAAGTGGAAAATTCTGGTTTCATTGGAGAGCCATTTGTGTCATGTGGTGTTCTTGGAAACTGATTTATGAGAGGATGTTTTGATGAAGCAGACACATGAGAGAATGTTTTGCTGAGAACAGATATGCAGTGTTTTTCTGGAATCTGTGTGGTGAAAGGGCATATGGTGTTTGTTGGAGTGGATGCTTGAGAGAATATAGATGTTTGGAAAGAGTATAAGTATAACCCAACAGACAGTGGATGACACTGGTATTGGTTCACCTTGCTGGTCTTCATTGGGCTTCCCTGACTCTGGTCTTCACTGATGACACTCTTGCATTGGATCTCCTTGCTTTCTTCTCTGATCTTCACATGTCATGACTTTGTAGAGGGAAATGCACCAAAAAACTTCTGGTTGCTTTTTTCCACTTCGATGAATTTGTGCTGATTGGTGGAACCTATTAGTTTGCTCTGGATTGAGCCACTACTGCTGATTCATGTTTGGTTAGTGGACTGGACTGCTGACAACAGAGATTGGAATCACTCCAAGGAACCACTTCTAACAGGTCCATGTCCCTCTTGTTCTATTAGCCATCTTCCTCCACTACCTTTGGTCATTGGGCTATAAGGGAGGCATTTAAGAACGCTTACTAAAGTAGATTTTGAAAAATATAAGCCTACAGTTATGCTGACTAAAAATATTTATTTTGCAATAAAATTTAAAAGTGTGAAAAAATTCATTTAATTTCAGGGAACACTGCAGTTTCTTTGACTGAAATGTAGGCTGTCAGTGAGGAGATGGGGCTGAAAAAACAAAAGGCCTAAGACAACAATTTATGAATTTTCTCCTAGCCTTCTTATCAGTTTGAAATCACTGAACAGTCTAAAGGTGAGTAGCTTGACTAGATTATATTGACAAATTGGTTGTAGTTAGCTAGTGGGAAAAGAAAAGCAAAGGGCAGAGATCTGTTTGCAAGTTACTGAAGTGGCCAGGGCTGGTTCATCTGGGTGGAGCACATAACCCAAAGGGAGTACAGTCTCCTTTATGAAAAGAGGCAAGAGGATATCTTGGTAATTGCATTTAACCCTTTATTTCTTTTACTAACCTTTACTTCTTTTGTATATCTTACTTATATAACACCTGGATAAGTACGTCTGTAAATCTATATCTGGATTATAGACTAGAATACAGTGTTATTTAAGATACATTTCTCAGTACAACTTTCCAGTGCTCTCCTTTCCCTATATTAACTAATAAGAGTGTGGTCAGTAGCAATTCTGTCCACTAGTGATAGGGAGAGAGGATAGACAGACAGTAAAAACTGATACTCATGAGAGGTTTTGAGGAGAAGCCAACAGAAAAATTTAAAGCATATACGATTCAGGGTGTGCTATCTTAGACATTTTGTAGTATCGTTGTAGGATATGTGATTTTTTTCCAGGTCTTACTGTTTTTATAGAACTTCAGACTTGAAAGGGACATTAAAGGGCACTAGTTTTGTATTTGGTTTCCTCAGAATAGTGTACAGGTTGATAATGAGATTTATTTTGAATTTCCAAAAAAAAACAAAGAGCTGCAATCTACTATTGAAAATTAAATTGCTTGCTTGGAATATAGCATAAAGTGGAACCATTAGAAATAATGACCACAGGAGCCCTGCTTGTTCCATATTACAAATCAATGCTTAAGTCAAGTCTTAGTGTTTGTGACTCTGATGTGCCTGTATTCAGTTGTTTTGGAGTCATGCTGTTAGTAGTGGGTAGGAGATCAGAGTTCTCTTTGCATTAGGTTTACATGAATAATTATAGTAGGACTTGTTTCAAACTGTGATATATTCCACCCCATAGAAATGCAGGATTTTTAAAGGACTCATAAGCTACAGCTGAGTCTAGAGGGTATCTGATAGCATTTTCCTCCTTTCTATGTTTATAACAAAAATCCAGTGGTATTTCAGCAATCGCGTCAGATTAATTAAGGGAGAGAAAGGATCAGGGGAATGGAGAGAAAGACAAATGAAAAGAATGAATGTTGGTAAAGCAGTACACATTCCTGTAGACTCCCAATGAGAAGAGTGTGAATACAAGACTTCTCATCTTGCTGCCAGAGAGGAGTAAAAATCAAATATGCAGATATTCATAGCCACCTCACTGGCAATGACGACATAAAGACAAAGAAACCAAGTATGCACCAGATGAATAGCTTTGTAAACTGTGTGTTTACATTAAATGTAACTGAAGAGTTCTCAATATCATGGAAAATTTTTATATTCAAAAATTGTATAAACATAAAGCAGAGGTAAATTTGCTATATCCATATGTATTGGTCAAATTTTTTTTAACAGTTTGGAAGAAGTGAATGAATATGGTAACAGTAAGCCTACACTGCTCCTGTATGTTAGAACTTCATAGAGGCTTGTTTCTTCCTTTGTACCTTTCTAAAATATTGTTGTCTATAACCATTTTATTTCCCCTTTAATGGAAATGATAGATTTTTGTGATTGGACTGAAAGAAGTCAGGAAAAGTAAGGTATCAGGGTAATAGGTGAGGGTCATAGTTTTTCTGTAAATACTATGAGACTGTTGATGAGCCTGCTTAGTAAAGATTGCATTCAGTCTGTCCATTTGGATCTGGCTTTGACTTCTCAAACTCTGTCATTTGACATTCTGTGTAGAATAAACAGTGGCATGCTCAGCAATAACTAACTGCAATCATGTATAACCCTGAAGGTACTGGAAGTGCCACTCTACTGTTGTTCTGGACACTCTAAACTCTGAGGAAACCAGATTTCTGTCTATTAAGAAGTACTTCTGCCACTCATCAAGGCTCTTCAGTCTAGTAACTCAAGATCTCCAGTTCTCAGTTTAGGTTATGCTCCAGAACAATTTTATATTCAGATCAACATTCTTTTCTTCTTACTATCTCTTCCAGGTATTTTCCTACAGATTTGCCTGCATTTCAACTCAAAACTATGAAAAAAGGATGGTGACTGTCTCATTAGAAGACCACTATTCTAAATTCTTCTTTTGCTGTTTCTGATTATATTCATTTCTGTATAGTACCCTCCCTTTCAAAACTAAAATTTCCATGTCCTATATATCTTTGCTGCAAAGCCCAGGTTCATACAAGAATCTGAACTCACTTAATTGGGGATCCAATTAAACTCAGATTGTTTTTCATACATAAACATGTCTCATATATGGGAAATTAGCCAGAGTAAGAAAAGCACATATTTCTCAAGCTACATGTTATTGATTTACTCAGCCATGACATACTAATTATTTCCTCTGTGCATTGTAGTGAGCTAGTTTATATCATCAAAATACTTACCTCTTGCACTCAGTAGTCTTTCCAGGTACAAAGACTCAGAGGTCTGTGTAGATTCAATCAGATTAAGATGGGGATAATGATGCATTACTGTGTGTATTAGTTTGGGTTTTACTGCTGTGAAAAGACACCAATGACCAACGCAAGTTTTATAAAAGACATCTATTTGGGGCGGCTTACAGGTTCAGAGGTTTAATCCATTGTCATCAAGGCAGAAGCTTGGCAACATCCAGGCAGGCATGGTGCAGGAGGAGCTGAGGGTTCTACACCTTTATCCAAAAGAAACCAGGAACAGACTGGGCATCTTCAGGCATCTAAGAGGAAGATCTCTAAGCCCAACCCTACAGTGACACACATCCTCAAACAAGGCCACACCTTCTAATAGTGCCACTCCCTGGGACAAGCATATGCAAACCATCACACTGTGTATGCTAAGTGAATCCTTCTTTAGACAAGAAGAGGAAGAAAAATTTGGATATTGAAGTACAGACACAAAGAGAACTCATTAAGAAGTCAGGCAAGATTGAAACTGTTGTGCCACAAGCCAAAAAATGTCAACATTTGCCAGCTACCACAAGAGGTTTGAAGAAATAAGGAAAGGCTCCCCTCTTAAGACGGGAGAGAGCAAGATCTTGCTGAGCCTATATTATGCTGGACTTCCAGCCTTCAGAACAGTGAGAGAATGAATTGCTGTTGCTTTAAGCCACTCAGTTTGTAGTATTTTTCCTAACAGCCCTGGGAAACTGTTCAAGTTTCAAGTTCAAGTTGCCATGCACATCAGATAGCATCATGGTTTGGTCTCTGTGTCACTTCATTGTCCTTTGAACACTCTATGAACTCAAGAGCTATTTTAAGTTAGGAGTGATCACATTGCATTATGGTGAGAAATGTAAACAGAGCTGCTAACATGCGTGGTACAGTGGGCATGAGCTGTATTCCAGTTGAGCGCCTTCTTGGGCACTTCACCCTCCATAGCAGGACCCAGTGACTTATGTGCCACTTTCTCATTGAACAAGTGATGCTTAGTCTCTTGTTGGAAATATCCATCCTATCCCATGTATTAGTCATGCCCAGATTCAGTCCCAGGCATAACTGGTTTGAGAGCTCTCATCCTCTTATATGGGAATCTGTACACCTGGTTAGACATCTGGAGTCAATTTCTTACAGAACAGTCATCTACAGCAGGGAAAGAAGGTGGGGATTAGAGTAGCTGCTTAAGAATACTCACTGGAATCGTTGATGCAAACGTACCAGTTTTCCGACTTACCAAGGCGATCTAGGCATTGTTCACTGAATATTCAAATATTAGTATTTGAGTGTTTCCAGAGTAAATTCCACAATGCCGAGACTCCCTTATTCCTCTGCTGAATGCTACAGAAATCTAAATGATGGTTTTGGACAGAATCAATCAATTGATACACAAATGGAGGGAGAGGGACTACAAAAGAACATGACAGTCGGAATAGCCATGAGAAACTGATGTTTCAGATAACAAGGAGTAGAGAGCCATTAAACTCAGACTTAAAGAAAAAGTACAGTGAGGTCTGAAGAGGGACAGTTTACAGTTCACAGTTAGGGCTTTTGGTCAGCACAAGATTTCAAATCCTTATCTGAAATCTGGAGTCTTGGAAATATCAGGAAATAGAATTACAATGCTGAGAAATGAGGCATGAAAGTACAACCAAAGGACACAGTGTCTTTGCATCTAGATGAGCACAGATAACAAATATGTACACAGGAAACCCAAAATGTTGGAGTGAAGAAAGATTCGTTATCCAGGCTTATCTCCAACAAAGGAAGCATGAGGTTCATGTTCAGGGAGCCTATACTCACTCACAAGTGGACTGAGATTGCTTAGTTTAAAGTCATCATTTAAGAAAGCAGATATAGTAGATATATTTGGGAGCAAACATAGGTCAAGGTCTTGGAATGCATTTTCAAAGATCCAAATACTGGACAGGCTTGTTTTTGACTGTACTCAGCTTACAACATAAAGTTCATCTGAAATAAAGAGAAGGGCACTATGAGAGGGAGCCCACAGCCAAACATTACACAGAGCTTGGAGAACCTTGCTGAACAGTGGGAGGAAGGATTATAGACCCAGAGGGTAAAGGACATCACAAGAAAACATACATAATCAACTAACCTGGGCCCATAGAAGCTCAAAGAGACTGAACTGTCAATCAAGTACATGGGACCTTCCTAGGCCCTCTGCACACATGTAACTGTTGGTCTTCCTATGGAACTCCTAATAGCGGGAGCAGGGCTGTCTCTGATTCTGTAGCCTGCCTTTGGGACTCTTTATCTCTACAGGGCTGCCTAGTCTTAACCTCAATAGGAGAAGATGTGCCTAGCCTTACAACTTGATATGCCAAGGCTAGTTGATATTCATGGGAGACCTCCTCTTTTATGAAGAGAAAAAGAGGAAGAGTGAATGGCAATGGGGACTGGGAGAAGAAGGAGGGGAAATGAAGTCGGGATGTAAAGTAAATGAATAAATTAATCAATAATAAAAATTTTTCCTATTGAACATACAATCATAGGCTTAATATTTTCTTATATTTAATAAAATTCTTATCTTAAACAAAGAGAAGGGCACTTTACAGTTATGCTAATAAAGTTTTCCCTAAAAAGGGCTTGCCTTTCTAAACTAACAAAAACAAGAAATAAGGTGACTAAAGAGACAGAGAGAAGAGGCCATAGAGAAAGAATAGCCAGTATACTTGCAAGAGATTGGAATTATAATTGGAAGACCAAAGAAAGGGAAGAGCAGAGACAGAGAAACAGTTTGGAAGAGTGGGAAGCATTTTCTTTCAGAATTTGTTTTTCTTGGAGGAGAAATCTAATTGGTTTATGCTCCAGCCTATCTTTTAGTTTAGATGTTTCTCAATCTGGCAGAACCTAGGAACTCTCTGGGGAATTTTCAGATATACAGAGTTGCAAGCCAGATCCTCAGAGTGTGCTCGAGGTGGGCTCAGGAATTTCTCCTTTAGCAACTTGCCAAGGTGGCCATTATTGTCAGTCTCCACCTCTCAACACTTTCACAGAGCAAAGAAGCACTTCCTAACAATTGGACAATAAAGAGTATTCCCTGTTCTGTAAACAGGGCTTAAATTTATTATAATTATATACTCTGTTAATCTAAGCCTGATAATTATATACACAGCAATATACTCTGTTACTCCTTTGTTCAACTCCATAGAGAACTTAATTACATCCAGCAGGGGATGAGACCTGATTATTTAAAAGGTCATTTGCTGAGTGCCAGTAGAACATTTGGCCTTGCTCTCTGTAACAGTGACCTCTATGGCTAATAAAAAAACCTGGCTTTTGTGAATGTTCTCCAGAGGTCAGAGGACTGCTGTTACAGTCTCTCTGTATCATTTTGCTTAGGGCTCATTCTCTTCCATTCCTTAGGTATCGTTACTAGTTATAATTCTTACTTCCTTGGGCTTGGATTCTGTCTTCTCACTCAGACTCTGGTTTAGTTTGTGGAGCCACCTTTTGGGTTTTTTTCACTTGAATATTCTACTACTATATATCCCAGTGCTGCCCAAATGTTTTCTGACACTAGAGTCACTTGAAGAGCTTGTTAAGATATAAGTCCTCAGGGTCACGTTCCCAGAACCTCCCCACCATGCAGTTTATCTCAAGTTTTCTACAGTTGTGCTGCTAATTCCAGAGTCATAATTTAAGCTGCAGTGGTAGATGTCACCAAGTGCATTTGAGCTCAGTCTCACTTTTCCTTGGTCCAAGTCAGATAGATGCTCTAAAAAGCCAAGTACTCTGACCCCCAAGCACCAGCAGTCAGACTATGCGTTCCTATCTCACTTGTTCTAACTTTTTCTTAGCATATCAACGAGTTTTCTCAACTTATTCAATTATTCAAAGACTGACTTTAGACCTTACCTTTAAAAGATTCAGCTGAAAATTCAAAACATTTTCTTTAAAACTATGACTTCTGAATACCTCTCTAGGCACAATGTTAAAAATTGCATCTTGACTGTCATTTAAAAGCTGTAGACAGTGCCAATAAAAATGGGTCCCGCAATCAGAAATTTTGTCTGTATTATTAGTTCACATTCAGAAAAACCAAACAGGAAACAAACAGTTTGAATTCCCAAATATACAATAAGGTAACAACAGAGAGGAAGCAAAAAGAAAGAAATAATAATAATAAAGACCCAGGCTTTATTTTTATTAAAATGTGCCATCCAAGTGCTAAAGCATACAATAACTGACAAGCGAAGGTTTGACACTGGACTCAGACCTGCTTGAATTTTGTCTAATCGGCTGATTGACAGTTATTGCCTTCCAGACTGACAAAGCTGTTCCATGGTTGATGTCCTCAGAGGACACGTAATATCTGGCTTTCCACCCACTCTCTACTTCTCTGTTTTGCTTCACTGCTTTTTCTATGCAGCTCAACACCTCCCACATCCAACCTGTATTGGCTTCCAGAATCTCTGGGGAGCTCGTTTTCCCTTTTTATTTTTCTGATTGCCTTCTATACTATCTCTACTACCTCCTGCAACTTCCCATCCATCATGGTTTTCATCTGGAAGGACTCATCTGTACGATGCAGCAAACATCTCTTACTATTCCTACTTATACCATCTATTCTGATTTCCCTATCTTTGGGGAGTTTGCACTCAACTACATGTTCTTGGAGGGGCTGCTGATCATAATACCCTGACTTAGTTAATTTTCTTCTTACTGTGACGGGATGTCTGATATAAGCAACTTAAAAAGAGGGAAAGTTACAGGGAACATCTGTAACTTTAATTTTTTTAATCTCAATTTTAATAGTGGTTCTTAAACACTTTAACCTCCCTTCTAGACCACCATACACCAGAGGTAGTGGAAGAGAAAGGATACGGGGGAGGGTGGAGAAGTGGACCTGTTTAGAAATGTTTTTTTAGAGCAACTTGCATCTGTATTGTCTGGAAATCGACATTTCAGTTCATAGGTCAGTAGCAACAGCTCAATCCACTAGCAAACACTTCATGGATATACCAGTGGGCTAATTTGGTAATGTTGGGATAGCAGTAGTAGTGGCATGACCTAGCAGGAAGAGCCAGGCTTCAACCTCAGCACAAGTCAGCAGGAATGACCAACAGGAATGTTAGGAGAAGTTCTCAGCTGTACCTCTCTCAGCAAAGTGAAGATCAGGGAAGATATGAGACCAACAAGTGTTGTACAGTTAGTTCTACCAGCAAGCCAAGTTCAGCTCCCGTCACAGTCTGTTGGTCAATTTTATTCCCTCCAAACATCATGTGTCCTTCATGGTCTTGCCTCAGCATATGCATCTGTCTCAGCTGACATCACCCTGCCAATCATCCTGAGTTCAAAGAAGCAGCAAGAAACTGCAGTATGCCACCTGAAGATTTTTGGTGCATTTCTATGTATTTCGGACAAATTAAACTCAACTACACAATGTGGGGTGGAACAATACATGTGTGTCACATGTACTTTCACATGCTTGCTTTAGCAGACCATCCTTTTTCCTGTGTCTGCTTCAACGAAATGTTCCTTCACGAGTCTGCCTTAGTCTTTTACCTGTGTGTGCTTCAACAAAATGTTCCTTTACCAATCTGCCTTAATCTTTCACCTGTGTCTGCTTCAATGAAATGTTCCTTCCCATGTTTGCCTTAGCAAAACACCATCCACCACAATTGATTTTCTGGAGAACCCTTATGTCTCCACTTCACCCTAGTCATAGGCATATGCACCAACGTTTTCTGGTTTTGGTTCCAACAAATGGTCCCAAATTGAGAACATTGCACAGTACTAGCCCATTGACTATTTCTTAGGATTGTATGGAAGGTGATTAGAAGAAGATCTTAAAGTGGCTTAGGTGGGTTATAAACTCCACACTGAATAAAGTCAATCTCTATCTGCCCCACGTGGCACAGTCCTCTTTGTGGTTGAATAGAGCAATCTTAAGACCATGTGAGAACTAAGAAAGAAGTGTCCCAGTATGAGCGAATCCACAAGAATGGTGATGTGGGGATCTTGGTGACAAACTTTACATCAAGAGTGTGAGTCCAGGAAATCATTTACCATCACCACCCACCACCATATACTCATACTTCTCTCTCTTATCCAAGCTATTTTGAGTTGAGCTTCTGTCATCTGTATCTAAAAGAAGACGGACTAAAACAGAAAATTCTTAACCACTGAAAACTACCAACAGATAAATTAATGTTTACGAAGAATGTAAGTTTGGGGGTCTTACTTTTGTTTAGCTTTACCTGCTGCTTAGTGTTTAAGCTCTGTTTGCCACATCTTGTTTCTTCCTTTCCCCTCCATATAAGCATTAGCGCCCTGCCCCTCTGCCTAGATCTCTTTAGAAGCCTCACACAGCTCTAGAGAAGAGCTGTTCATGCTCTCTGGTGAAGAATGGGATGCTTACATTTTCTTTTTCTGCCAGACTGATATTTTTGTACATCATTTATTTGGATGTCATGGGAGTGACAAAACACTACAAGATTTCTACAGAGCTCTTGGGCTCTCTACTTGTTTCCATGTGGACAAATACCAGTTTGTGGATTGACATTAGTCAATGACCCTTGCCTTATGTGGCACCCACAGGGGTAGATGCATCAGTTCATTTGGGTTTTAATACTCCTGCCTAAACTATGTCTAAGAAATTGGTTTGTATTACTATACTGTGAAATAAAAACCTGTTCCTGTTTCTGGAACTATTGTGAATAATTTGGGTATCTACTCTTTAGATAGTTCCTGACCTAAATAAATATTTAACAAATCAAACTTTAACAAAAAATAAAAACCCTAGACCTTAAAGACTACAGAAATAATATCAAGAAAGCACTTATTATATTTGCAATCTTCTATCTTTTAGCCATTTCATAAAATACTGCATAACATCATGTGTGTTATTATCACAAATGTTTAACTAATAAGAAGGTTCAAGAAAATGAGGGAGTAAGAATTAAATGTCAGAAAACCTCAAATACACAGTTTTGTGAAAATACACAAAAGCCTGAGAAAATTGTCCTAATTTGCTGTGACTGGAAATGTTCAAATCTTTTAAAAAAATAAAAAGAATTCAGGGAAATAAAAACATTGCTTTGGTGAGTAGGAAAATTATGTATTGGGAGCATTTAAGTGCCTTTTTATGTGATAAAAATTGTTAAACGTAATTCTGAGCCTGTCATACTTCATAAAATTCTTGATTTTTATTTCTCCTAATATTTCCAAAAAATCGAAACTTCTGGGCTTATTGCAAAATACAAGTTTCCTTTTGAGTATTCAGTCTTTGTCATCAGGCAGACAATACAAAGTAATCAAGTAGAAATGTTCCAAAAAACATTGTTCAGTACAATAGAGATCATATCATGTGTCAGAAATATTTCTAAAACTAATACTTCAAATTTCTATTCCCTTTGCCATTGGTATCTCCATTTTGCTCTCATGCAGTATGTGTCTGACAGAACAGAAAGTTGGTGTGCATTGTATGATATTCATGGGGTGAAGGTCACTTTCTGTGGAAAGGGTGCTTCCCTCCACCTTCTCTACTGCAAGTGGTAGCTCTTTTCCCAAAGGATACAAAAAAAATTATGCCTTAGCAATTACAGAAGGTGAGAATTCTTAGTCAGTTGTCATGTGACAGCCTTGCCTTTACTCTTAACCTTATGAAACAGTTACCTGTCATCAGGAAGGACTAGTATAGGAAGGCCTACGCCATTCTATTTCTGACTGATAATTTATACATACGACAAGGAAAGAGGATAAATGTATGAGGTGATTATAGTCTTTGTATCTTATCCTACCTCTCAAAAATTTTCCTCTCCTTCCTTTTCCAAAGAGCTCAAGTAGACAAGAAACAGATGGAGTAGAACATCACCCTGCTTACTAATGTTGGTTACCTAAAGGGTCAGGACTTTCTATTTATGGAGTGGTCCAGGAGAGCAACTTTGCCGCGTGTTCTCTCCCAAGACTTGATAACTTCTTCATGGAAATTGTTCTGACTCTTTTTGACACACAGAGACAGCTCTGATTAAGACTTTATATCACAAAAAATCTAGGATGAGAGTAGAGGTGAAATTTGACTAACATTTAATTTGACCTTAAGCAAAACTAAAGGATTCTGGAGATGTGCCGTCTGACTGACCATTGGTATTGTCTAAGAATATCAATGTTTCACCTTGAAAGCTTATAAAAACAATGTATCAATTATTATACTGGAAAAGAAGAAAAATCTACCCTTGATGTTCAATGAAAAATATATTTTCCAAGGAAGTCAGCTCTAATGATGCATGTCTATATTCCCTGCAGTTGGGAAGTGCTGGAAGACATTCAGGTCATAAAGCATTTGATACAGTTCTGGCTATATAGTGAGTTTGAAGCTAAAGTATGCTACAGGAAAATAACAGAAAATGGCTCAGAGCTGATCCTGTGCCACAGCGCTCCAAACCCAAATACGGCCAGAAGACAGCCGTTCTTCCAGGAGTGTACACACACGTAAAGCATGGGTAAGACCACCATTTCTGCTCACAAGAACCCTCACCGAGGCCTCAGGACAGAGGAAACAAGGAGCAGCCTGGGACAGGAACTTTCTGGTTTTTGTCTGCACCCCTGAGGTGACCCTGTGCTAAAACTCTCCAAACCCAAATTCCTTCCGGAGAGAACTGGTCTCTCAGGAGTACTGACATGCAGGCATTCAAGAGGGACAAGCCACAGTAAGAGAAAGCAAGACCAGCTAACACCAGAAATAACCAGATGGCCACAGGCAAGAGCAAAAACACAAGCAACAGAAACCAAGGTGAATTGGATTCATGAGAATCCAGATCTCCCACCACAGTGAGCCCTGGATACCCAAACACACAAGAAAAGCAAGATTCTGATTTAAAATCATATCTCATGATGATGATAGAGGACTTTAAGAAGGACACAAATAATTCCCTTAAAGAAATACAGGAGAACACAGGTATAGACAGGTAAAAGCCCTTAAAGAGGAAACACAAAAATTCCTTAAAGAATTACAGGAAAACACAAACAAACAGGTAAAGGAATTGAACAAAATCATCTAAGATCTAAAAATGGAAATAGAAACAATAAAGAAATCACAAAGGGAGACAACCCTGGAGATAGAAAACATAGTAAGAGATAAAGAGTCATAGAAGCAAGCATCACCAACAGAATACAAGACATAGAAGGCAGAATCTCAGGTGAAGTAGATACCATAGAAAACACTAACACAACAGTCAAAGAAAAGGCAAAAGTCAAAAAGCTCTTAACCCAAAATATTCAGGAAATCCACATCACAATGAGAAGGCCAAACCTAAGGATAAGAGGTATAGAAAAGAGTAAAGATTCCCTACGTTAAGGGCCAGTAAATATCTTCAACAAAATTATAGAAGAAAAATTCCATAGCCTGAAGAAACAGAAGCTCACAAACATATAAGAAGCCTACAGAACTCCAAATAGATTGGAAAAAAAATAAATTCCTCCTGTCACATAATAGCTAAAAAACTAAATGCAAAACACAGAGAAAGAATGTTAAAGGAGAGAACGTACCTGCACAGGGAAGGAGAGTACCAGCCTCCCTTTGACAACCTCTGTTCCGGGGATCAACTGCACTGAGGATACAGGTACCCAGGGACCCCCCAATATAACATCGCTTGAGACACAGCCTGTTAGGCTTCCATCAGCGCCCAAGAGAGCGGCAGCTCTGCAGTCTTCTGGGTGCCAGCTCTGCTGTGGGCCATCTGCCCTGAAGAGTGATCTGTGCCACGAGAGTGCAGAGTGTACTCCGCCATCTTTGCTCTGGCAACAGGGCAACTCGAACTTCCAGACACAGGGAAAATCAAGCATAATATCCCTTGGGTCTCAGCCAGCTTGTGTGCTCCCTGCTCCTAAGAGCTAGGCAGGTCTGCGGTCACCTACATGCCAGCTCTGCTGCGGGCCATCTGCCCTGCAGAGGGATCCCCCCTCCCCGCCTCGTTCTGGGAGAGAGGGCACCCGCACAGGGCGAGAGCGTACCAGCCTCCCCTTGGCGACCTCTGGTCCGGGAATCCACTATGCTGAGCCTTTGGATGTGCAGGGATTCCTCAATATAACATCACTTGGGGCAAGGCACATCAGGGCTCCAAAGTCACTCAGGAGCAGGGCAGGCCCCAGAAATCGGTGCCAGGGGAATCCCGGTAATGGGGGGGGGGGCAGAAATAGCCTTGCAGGCTCACAGGAAGTCCAACCAACAGCCAGTGACAGCAAGACCAACTAACACCAGAGGTAACCAGACGGCAAAAGGCAAACATAGGAACATTACTAACAGAAATCAAAGTAATATGGCACCATCCGAACCCAACTCTCTAACAGCAGCAAGTCCTGGATACCCCATCACACCCGAAAGACAAGATCAGGATTTAAAATCGCTTCTCATGATGCTATTAGAGGATTTCAAGAAGGACACAAATAAATCTCATAAAGAATTACAGGAGAACATGTATCAACAGATAGAAGACCTTACAAAGGAAACACAAAAATCGCTTAGAGAAATGCAGGAGAACATGAGTCAACTGATGGAGGCCCATAAGGAGGCAACACAAAAATCGCATAATGAAATGAATAAAAAGAAAGAAAGAAAGAAAGAAAGAAAGAAAGAAAGAAAGAAAGAAAGAAAGAAAGAAAGAAAGAAAGAAAGAAATGAATCAACGGGTAGATGCCCTTACAAAGGAATCACAAAAATCGCATAAAAAATGCAGAAGAATATGGGTAAACAGATGAAGGCTCATAGGGAGGCAACACAAAAATCACTTAAAGAAATTAATCAACGGGTAGATGCCCTTACAAAGGAAACACGAGAATTGCTTAAAGAAGTGCAGGGGACTATGGATCAACAGCTGAAAGGCCATGAGGAGGAAACACAAAAATTGCCTAGAGAAATACAGGAGAACTTGAGTCAACAGGCAGAAATCCTGAAAGAGGAAATGCAAATATATCTTAAAGAAATACAGGAGCTGAGAAGAAGATGTATTCTTTAGCTCTAGGATGAAATGTTCTATATATATCTGTTAGTTCCAGTTGGTTCAAGGCTTCAATTAGATTCACTGTGTCCCTGTTTAGTTTCTGCTTTCCTGAACGATCCATTTCAGAGAGCGGGGTGTTGAAGTCACCCACTATTATTGTGTGCGGTGCGATGTGTGCTTTGAGTTTTAGTAAAGTTTCTTTTACGAATGAGGGTGCCCTTGCATTTGGAGCATAGATATTCCTAATTGAGAGTTCTTGATGGTGGATTTTTCCCTTGATCAGTATGTAGTGTCCTTCTGTGTCTTTTTTGATGACTTTAGGTTGAAAATCAATTTTATCCGATATTAGGATGGCTACTCCACCTCGTTTCTTGGGGCCATTTGCTTGTAAAATTGTTTTCCAGCCTTTTACTCTGAGG
Organism: Tokudaia tokunoshimensis; assembly: GCA_036184795.1. Lineage (NCBI taxonomy): Eukaryota > Metazoa > Chordata > Mammalia > Rodentia > Muridae > Tokudaia > Tokudaia tokunoshimensis. The sequence continues at coordinate 3,127,921 of BTHU01000005.1, forward strand.
TAGTGTTTGTCTTTGACACTGAGGTGCGTTTCCTGCATGCAGCAAAGTGCTGGGTCCTGTTTACGTATCCAGTCTGCTACTCTATGTCTTTTAATTGGGGAATTGAAACCATTGATATTAAGAGAGATTAAGGCATAGTGATTATTGCCATCTGCCATTCTTGACGCTATCTTTATGTTTGAGTGATAAAATTGACCATATAATTGGTCACAAATCAGACCTCAACAGATACAAGAAGATAGAAATAATCCCATGCCTCCTATCAGATCACTATGGAATAAGGGTGGTCTTCAACGGTAACAAAAACAAAAGAAAACCCACGTACACATGGAGGCTGAACAATGCTCTACTCAATGATAACTTGGTCAAGGTGGAAATAAAGAAATCAAAGACTTTTTGAAAGTTAATGAAAATGAAGGCACAACATACCCTAATTTATGGGACACAATGAAAGCAGTGCTAAGAGGAAAATTCATAGCCCTGAGTGCCGCCAAAAAGAAACGGGAGACAGCATACACTAACAGCTTAATGGCACACCTGAAAGCCCTGGAACAAAAAGAAGCAAATACACCAAAGAGGAGTAGAAGGCAGGAAATCATAAAACTCAGGGCTGAAATCAATCAAGTAGAAACAAATAAAACCATACAAAGAATCAACAAAACGAGGAGTTGGTTCTGTGAGAAAATCAACAAGATAGATAAGCCCTTAGCCAGACTAACCAGAGAGCACAGAGATAGTATCCAAATTAATAAAATCAGAAACGAAAAGGGAGAGATAACAACAGAAACTGAGGAAATTCAAAAAATCATCAGATCCTACTACAAAAACCTGTATTCAACACAACTAGAAAATCTTGAGGAAATGGACAATTTCCTTGACAGATACCAAGTACCAAAATTAAATCAGGATCAAATAGACCATCTAAACCGTCCTATAACCCCTGAAGAAATAGAAGTTGTCATTGGAAGTCTTCCAACCAAAAAAAGCACAGGTCCAGATGGTTTTAGTGCAGAATTCTATCAGACCTTCAAAGAAGACCTAACACCAATACTCTTCAAACTGTTCCACAAAATAGAAACAGAAGGAACACTACCCAACTCGTTCTATGAAGCCACAATTACACTAATACCAAAAGCACACAAAGATCCGACAAAGAAAGAGAATCTCAGGCCAATCTCTCTTATGAATATTGATGCAAAAATACTCAATAAAATTCTTGCCAAGCGAATCCAAGAACACATCAAAACGATCATTCACCACGATCAAGTAGGCTTCATCCCAGGGATGCAGGGATGGTTCAATATAAGGAAATCCATCAATGTAATCCACTACATAAACAATCTCAAAGAAAAAAACCACATGGTCATCTCATTAGATGCTGAGAAAGCATTTGACAAAATTCAGCATCCTTTCATGCTAAAGGTCTTGGAAAGATCAGGAATTCAAGGCCCATATCTAAACATAGTAAAAGCAATTTACAGCAAACCGGTAGCCAGCATCAATCTAAATGGAGAGAAACTTGAAGCAATCCCACTAAAATCAGGGACTAGACAAGGCTGCCCTCTCTCTCCATATCTTTTCAATATAGTACTTGAAGTTCTAGCTAGAGCAATTAGAAAACAAAAAGAGGTCAAAGGGATACAAATTGGAAAGGAAGAAGTCAAACTATCACTATTTGCAGACGATATGATAGTATACATAAGCAACCCAAAGAACTCAACCAGAGAACTCCTACAGCTGATAAACGACTTCAGCAAAGTGGCCGGATATAAAATCAACTCAAGCAAGTCAGAAGCCTTCCTATACTCAAAGGATAAGCAGGCAGAGAAAGAAATAAGAGAAATAATACCCTTCACGATAGCCAAAAACCATATTAAGTATCTTGGCGTGACTCTAACCAAACAAGTGAAAGATCTGTATGACAAGAACTTCAAGTCTCCGAAGAAAGAAATTGAAGAAGACCTCAGAAGATGGAAAAATCTGCCATGCTCATGGATTGGCAGGATTAATATAGTAAAAATGAGCATCTTACCAAAAGTAATACACAGATTCAATGCAATCCCCATCAAAATCCCAACTCAATTCTTCATAGAGTTAGAAAGAGCAATTCAAAAATTCATCTGGAATAACAGAAAACCCAGTATAGCTAAAACTATTCTCAAGAGTAAAAGAACCTCTTGGGGAATCAGTATCCCGGACCTCAAGCTGTACTACAGAACAATAGTGTTAAAAACTGCATGGTATTGGTACAGTAACAGACATGTAGATCAATGGAACAGAATTGAAGACCCAGAAATGAATCCACACTCCTATGGTCACTTGATCTTTGACAAAGGAGCTAAAACCATCCAGTGGAAAAAAGATATCCTTTTCAACAAATGGTGCTGGCTCAGCTGGAGGTCAACATGCAGAAGAATGCAAATTGACCCATCCTTATCTCCTTGCACTAAGCTCAATTCTAAGTGGATCAAAGATCTCCACATAAAACCAGACACACTGAAACTAATAGAAGGGAAACTAGGGAAGAACCTTGAACATATGGGCACAGGGGAGAATTTCCTGAACAGAACTCCAATAGCTTATGCTCTAAGATCAAGAATAGACAAATGGGACCTCATTAAATTACAAAGTTTTTGCAAGGCAAAAGACACTGTCAAAAAGACAAAGCAGCAACCAACTAACTGGGAAATGATCTTTACCAACCTTTCATCCGACAGAGGGCTAATATCCAATATATACAAAGAACTCAAGAAGTTAAACTCCAGAGAGGCAAGTAACCCTATTAAAAATGGGGTACAGAGCTACACAAAGAGTTCTCACCTGAAGAATATCTAATGACTGAGAAGCACCTAAAGAGATGTTCATCATCCTTAGTCATTAGGGAAATGCAAATCAAAACAACCCTGAGATTCCATCTCACACCAGTCAGGATGGCTAAGATCAAAAACACAGGAGACAGCAGTTGTTGGCGAGGATGTGGAGAAAGAGGAACACTCCTCCACTGCTGGTGGAATTGCAAGCTGCTACAACCACTCTGGAAAGCAGTCTGGCGGTTCCTCAGAAAACTGGGCATGACACTCCCGGAGGATCCGGCTATACCACTCCTGGGCATATACCCAGAGACTTTACCTGCATGCAATAAGGACACATGCTCCACTATGTTCATAGCAGCCTTGTTTATAATAGCCAGAAGCTGGAAAGAACCCAGATGTCCCTCAACGGAGGAATGGATTCAGAAGATGTGGTATATCTACACAATGGAAGACTACTCTGCAATTAAAAACAATGAATTCACGAAATTCCTAGGCAAATGGTCAGAACTTGAAAATATCATCCTTAGTGAGGTAACCCAATCACAAAAGAACACACATGGTATGCAGTCACTGATAAGGGGATATTGACCCAGAATCTCGGAATACCCTAGACACAATCCGCATATCAATAGATTTCTAAAAAGATGGAAGGAGAGACCCCTGGTCCTGGAAAGACTGGATGTAGGGGAACGCCAGGACAGAGTAACGAGAGGGGGTTGAATGGAGTAAAGAGGGAGGGAAGGGGGCTTATGGGACTTTCGGGGAGGGAGGAAACGGGAAAGGGGAAGTGATTTGGAATGTAAATTAAAAAAATAAATAAAATAAATAATAAAAAACAAAACAAACAAAAAAAAGTAATACAGGAAAATACAAACAAACAAGTGAACGATCTGAGCAAATCCATCCAGGATATAAAAAAGGAAGTAGAAACAACTAAGAAATCACAAAGGGAGACAACTTTGGAGATAGAAAACCTTGGGAAGAAATCAGGAGTCATAGATGCAAACATCAAAAATAAAATACAAGAGACGGAAGAAAGAATCTCAGGTGTTGAAGATACCATAGAAAGCATTGGCTCAACAGTCAAAGAAAATGCAAAATGCAAAAAACATGTAACCGGGGTGGTGGTGGCACACGCCTTTAATCCCAGCACTTGGGAGGCAGAGGTAGGAGGATTTCTGAGTTCGAGGCCAGCCTGGTCTACAAAGTGAATTCCAGGACAGCCAGGGCTACATAGAGAAACCCTGCCTCGAAAAACCAAGAAAAAAAAAAAACATGTAACCCAAAACAATCAGGAAATTCAGTACACGATGAGAAGACCAAACCTAAGGATTATAGGTATAGATGAGAGTGAAGATTTGCAACGTAAAGGGCCAGTAAATATCTTCAACAAAATTATGGAGGAAAACTTCCCTAACCTAAAGGAGAGATGCTGATGAACGTACAAGAAGCCTACAGAACTCCAAACAGACTGGACCAGAACAGAAATACCTCCCGTCACACAATAATCAAATCACCAAATCTACTAAACAAAGAAAGAATATTAAAAGCAGTAAGAGAAAAAGGCCAAGAAACATATAAAGAAAGACCTATCCAAATCACATCAGACTTCTCACCAGAGACTATGAAAGCCAGAAGATCCTGGGAAGATCTCATGCAGACTCTAAGAGAACACAAATGCAAGCCTAGACTACTATACCCAGCAAAACTCTCAATCACCATAGATGGAGAGACCAAGATATTCCATGATAAAACCAATTTACACAATATCTTTCCACAAACCCAGCCCTGCAAAAGATAATAGCTGGAAATCTTCAATACAATGAGAGAAACAACACCCTGGAAAAAACAAGATAGTAACCTTCTTGCATCAAACCCAAAAGTAAATAACCACTCAAACATAAAGATAGCGTCAAGAATATCAGGTGGCAATGATCACTATTCTTTAATCTCTCTTAATATCAATGGTCTCAATTCCCCCCAAAAAAGACATAGACTAACAGACTGGATACGTAATCAGGACCCAGCATTTTGCTGCATGTAGGAAACACACCTCAGTGTCAAAGAAAAACACTACTTCAGAGTAAAAGGCTGGAAAACAATTTTACAAGCAAATGGTCCCAGGAAACGAGCCGGAGTAGCCATCCTAATATCAGATAAAATTGACTTTCAACCTAAAGTCATCAAAAAAGACACAGAAGGACACTACATACTGATCAAAGGAAAAATCCACCAAGAAGAACATTCAATTCCGCATATCTATGCTCCAAATGCAAGGGCACTCTCATTCATAAAAGAAACTTTACTAAAGCTCAAAGCACATATTGTACCTCACACAATATTAGTGGGTGACTTCAACACCCCGCTCTCTGAAATGGATCGTTCATGAAAGCAGAAACTAAATAGAGACACAGTGAATCTTATTGAAGCCTGGACCAAATGGAACTAACAGATATCTATCTATCTATCTATCTATCTATCTATCTATCTATCTATCTATCTATCTATCTATCTATCTATCTATCCATCTCTCTCTCTCTCTCTCTCTCTCTCTCTCTCTCTCTCTCTCTATATATATATATATATATATATATATATATATATATATATATATATACATTTCATCCTAAAGCAAAAGAATACACCTTCTCAGCACCTCATGGTACCTTCTCCAAAATCAACCATATAATTGGTCACAAATCAGACCTCAACAGATATAAGAAGAACAAACTAATCCCATGCCTCCTATCAGTTCACTATGGAATAAGGATGGTCTTCAATGGCAACAAAAACAACAGAAAGCCCACATAAACATGGTGGCTGAACAATGCTCGACTCAATGATACCTTGGTCAAGGAGGAAATAAAGAATGAAATCAAAGACTTTTTAAAATTTAATGAAAATGCAGGCACAACATACCCTAATTTATGGGACACAATGAAAGCTGTGCTAAGAGGAAAATTCCTAGCACTTAGTGCCTCCAAAAAGAAACAGGAGAGAGTATACACTAGACGCTTAATGGCACACCTGAAAGCCCTGGAACAGAAAGAAGCAAATACACCCAAGAGGAGTAGAAGGCAGGAAATCATCAAACTCAGGGCTGAAATTAATCAAGTAGAAATAAATAAAACCATGCAAAGAATCAAGAAAACTAGGAGTTGGTTCTTTGAGAAAATCAACAAGATAGATAAGGCCTTAGCCAGACTAGCCAGAGGGCCCAGAGACAGTATCCAAATTAACAAAATCAAAAACGAAAAGGGAGAGATAACAACAGAAACTGAGGAAATTCAAAAAAATCATCAGATCCTACTACAAAAGCCTGTATTCAACACAACTAGAAAATCTGGAGGAAATGAACAATTTCCTAAACAGATACCAAATACCAAAATTAAATCAGGCTCAAATAGACCATCTAAATGTCTTATAACCCCTAAAGAAATAGAAGTGGTCATTGGAAGTCTTCCAACCAATAAAAGCACAGGTCCAGATGGTTTTACGGCAGTATTCTATCAGACTTTCAAAGAAGACCTAACACCAATACTCTTCAAACTATTCCACAAAATAGAAACAGAAGAAACACTACCCAACTCGTTCTATGAAGCCACAATTACACTAATACCAAAAGCACACAAAGATCCGACAAAGAAAGAGAATCTCAGGCCAATCTCTCTTATGAATATCGATGCAAAAATACTCAATAAAATTCTTCCCAACCGAATCCAAGAACATATCAAAACTATCATTCACCACGATCATGTAGGCTTCATCCCAGGGATGCAGGGATGGTTCAATATAAGGAAGTCCATCAATGTAATCCACTACATAAACAATCTCAAAGAAAAAGACCACATGGTCATTTCATTAGATGCTGAGAAAGAATTTGACAAAATTCAGCATCCTTTCATGTTAAAGGTCTTGGAAAGATCAGTAATTCGAGGCCCATATCTAAACATAGTAAAAGCAATTTACAGCAAACCGGTAGACAACATCAATCTAAATGGAGAGAAACTTGAAGCAATCCCACTAAAATCGGGGTCTAGACAAGGCTGCCCTCTCTCTCCATATCTTTTCAATATAGTACTTGAAGTTCTAGCTAGAGCAATTAGACAAGAAAAGGAGGTAAAATGTATACAAATTGGAAAGATAGAAGTCAAACTATCACTATTTGCAAATGATACGATAGTATACTTAAGCGACCTAAAGAACTCCACCAGAGAACTACAGCTGATAAACAACTTCAGCAAAGTGGCCAGATATAAAATCAACTCAAGCAAGTCAGTAGCCTTCCTATACTCAAAGGATAAGCAGGCTGAGAAAGAAATAAGAGAAATGATACCCTTCACGATAGCCACAAACCATATAAAGTATCTTGGTATGACTCTAACCAAACATGTAAGAGATTTGTATGACAAGACCTTAAAGTCTCTGTAGAAAGAAATTGAAGAATACCTGAGAAGATGGAAAATCTTCTATGCTCATGGATTGGCAGGATTAATATAGTAAAAATGACCATCTTGCCAAAAGCAATATACAGATTCAAAGCAATCCCCATCAAAATTCCAACTCAATTCTTCATAGAGTTAGAAAGAGCAATTCAAAAATTCATCTGGAATAACAGAAACCCAGGATAGCTAAAACTATTCTCAAGAGTAAAAGAACTACTGGGGGAATCAATATCCTGGACCTCCAGATGTACTACAGAGCAATAGTGTTAAAAACTGCATGGTATTGGTGCAGTGACAGGCATGTAGATTAATGGAATAGAATTGAAGACCCAGAAATGAATCCACACTCCTATGGTCACTTGATATTTGACAAAGGAGGTAAAACCATCCAGTGGAAAAAAGATAGCCTTTTCAATAAATGGTGCTGGTTCAACTGGAGGTCAACACATAGAAGAATGCAGATTGATTCATTCTTATCTCCTTGCACTAAGCTCAATTCCAAGTGGATCAAGGACCTCCACATTAAAACAGACACACTGAAACTAATAGAAACAAAACTAGGGAAGAACCTTGAACATATGGGCACAGGGGAGAATTTCCTGAATAGAATTCCAAGAGCTTATGCTCTAAGATCAAGAATTGACAAATGGGATCTCATAAAATTACAAAGTTTCTGTAAGGCAAAAGAGACTGTCAGAAGGACAAAGCAGCAACCAATTAACTGGGAAATTATCTTTACCAACCCTACATCCTACAGAGGGCTAATATCCAATATATACAAAGAACTCAAAAAGTTAGACTCCAGAGAGCCAAGTATCCCTATTAAAAATGGGGTACAGATCTAAACAAAGAGTTCTCACCTAAAAAATATCTAATAGCTGAGAAGCACCTAAAGAGTTGTTCATCACCCTTAGTCATTAGAGAAATGCAAATCAAAACAACCCTGAGATTCCATCTCACACCAGTCAAAATGGCTAAGATCAAAAACACAGGAGACAGCAGTTGTTAGCGAGGATGTGGAGAAAGAGGAACACTCCTCCACTGCTGGTGGGATTGCAAGCTGCTACAACCAATCTGGAAAGCAGTCTGGCGGTTCCTCAGAAAACTGGTCATGTCACTCCTGGAGGATCCTGCTATACCACTCTTGGGCATATACCCAGAGGCTTCCCCTGCATGCAAGAAGGACACATGCTCTACTATGTTCATAGCAGCCTTATTTTAATAACCAGAAGCTGGAAAGTACCCAGATGTCCCTCAACAGGAGGAATCGATTCAGAAGATGTGGTATATTTACACAATGGAATACTACTCTGCAATTAAAAAACAATGAACTCACGAAATTCCTAGGCAAATGGTCAGAACTTGAAAATATCATCCTTAGTAAGGTAACCCAATCATAAAAGAACACACATGGTATGGAGTCACTGATAAGGGGATATTAACCCAGAATCTCGGAATACCCTAGCCACAATTCGCATATCAATAGGTTTCCAAGAAGATGGAAGGAGAGACCCCTGGTCCTGGAAAGACTGGATGTAGGGGAATGCCAGGACTGAAAAGCAAAGTGAGAGTGGGTTGAATGGGGAAAAGAGGGAGGGACGGGAGCTTATGGGACTTTCGGGGAAGGAGGAAATGGGAAAGGGAAAATGATTTGTAATGTAAATAAAAAACTTAGAAAACAAAAAAAAAGGAAAAAAAAAAGAATCTTAAAAGCAGTAAATTGAAAACATCAAGTAATATACAAAGGCAGACCTACCAGAATTAAAACAGACTCCTCACCAGAGACTATGAAAGCCTAGAAGATCCTGGGCAGATGTTATACAGATCCTAAGAGATCACAAGTGCCAGACCAGGCTACTATGCCCAGAAAAACTCTCAATTACCACAGATGAAGAAACCAAAATATTTCATGACAAAATGAAATTTACACAAAAGCTTTCCACAAATCCAGTCCTACAAAGAGTAATAGGTGGAAAAATGCCAACACAAAGAGGGAGACTACACCCTAGAAAAAGCATGAAAGTAATCTTTCAACAAACCCAAAAGAAGATAGCCACACAAACATAAAAATAACACCAAAAAATAACAGGACCCAATAGTCACTATTGTTTAATATATCTTAACATCAGTGGACTCAATTCCCCAATAAAAAGACATAGACTAACAGGCTGGATACCTGAACAAAACCCATCATTTTGCTGCATACAGAAAATGCACCTCAGTGTCAAAGACATATACTACCTCAGAGTAAAGGGCTAGAAAAAAAAATTCCAAGCAAATGGTCCCAAGAAACAAGCTGGAGTAGACATTCTAATATAGAATAAAGTGAACTTTCAACCAAAAGTTATCAAAAAGGATAAGAAAGGAGAGTTCATATTCATCAAAGGAAAAATCTACCAAGAAGAAGTCTCAATTCTGAATATCTATGCTCCAAATGCAAGGGCACTCACATTCATAAAAGAAACTTTACTAAAGTTCAAAGCACACATTGTACCTTACACAATAATAGTGGGAAACTTCAACACCCCACTCTCATCAGTGGACAGATTAGGGAAACACAAACTAAACAGAGACACAGTGAATCAAACAGAAGTTATGGATCAAATTAGATTTGACAGATATCTGCAGAACATTTGATCCTAAAATAAAAGAATGTAACTTCTTCTCAACATCTCATGATACCCTCTCCAAATTTCACCATATAATCAGTCACAAAATATGCCTCAACAGATAGAAGATTGAAATAATACCATGCAATCTATCAGATCACCATGGATAAGGTTGGTCTTTAATAGCAACAAAAACAACAGAAAGCCCACATACACATGAAAGCTGAACAATGCCCTACTCAATGATAACTTGTTCAAGAAAGAAATAAAGAAGGAAACTAAAGACTTTTTAGAGTTTAATGAATATTAATGTAGAAAATACCGAAATGTATGGGACACTATGAAAGCAGTGCTTAGAGGAAAACTTATAGCTCTGAGTGACTCCAAAAAGAAACTGGAGAGAGCATACACTAGCAGCTTAATAGCACACCTGAAAAACCTAGAAGAAAAAGAAGCAAATACACCCAAGAGGCATTGATGACAGGAAATAATCAAACTCAGGGTTGAAATCAACCAAGTAGAAACAAAAAGAACTATACAAAGAATCAATCAAACTAGGAGCTGGTTCTTTGAGAAAATCAACAAGATAGATAAGTCCTTAGCCAGACTAATCAGAGGGCACAGCGAAAGTATCCAAATTAACAACATCAGAAATGAAAGAGGAGACATAACAACAGCAAGGAAGGAAATTTAAGAAAAAATGATCAGATCCTACAAGAAAGTCAATATTCAATAAAACTGGAAAATCTATATGATATGCACAATTTTCTAGACAGATACCAATTACCAAAGTTAAATCAGGATCAGATTTAAACAGTCCCATAACCCCCAAGAAATAGAAGCAGTCATTAAAAGTCTCCTAACCAAAAAATTCCCAGGGCCAGATGGGTTTAGTACAGAATTCTGTAAGACCTTCAAAGAAGACCTAATACCAATACTCTTCAAACTATCCCACAGAATAGGAACAGAAGGAACACTACCCAAATTGTTCTATGAAGCCACAGTTATGATGATACCAAAATCACACAAAGACCCAACAAAGAAAGAGTACTTCAGACCAATTTCCCTTATGAATATTAATGCAAAAATACTCAATAAAATTCTTGCAAACCAAATCCAAAAACACATCAAAGGGATCATTCACCATGATCAAGTAAGCTTCATCCCAGGGATGCAGGGATGGTTCAATATATGGAAATCCATCAATGTAATCCACTGCATAAACAAACTCAAAGAAAAAAAATGAACATTTCAGTAGATGCTAAAATAGCATTTTGCAAAATTCAGCATCGCTTAATGTTAAAAGTCTTGGATAGATCAGGAATTCCAGGCCCATACACAAACATTAGTAAAAGCAATATACAGAAAACCAGTAGCCGACATCAAACTAAAGGGAGAGAAACTTGAAGCAATCCCACTAAAATCAGGGATTAGACAAGGCTGACCATTCTCTCCCTACCTGTTCAATATAGTACTCAAAGTCCTAAAGTCAAAAGGAGTTTAAAGGGATACAAATTAGAAAGGAAGAAGTCATAGCATCACTATTTGCAGGTGACCACAAAAATTTCACCAGAGAACTCCTAAACCTGATAAACAACTTCAGCAAAGTGGCTAAATATAAAATTAACTCAAACAAATCTGTAGCCTTCCTATACTCAAAGGATAAAGAGGCTGAGAAAGATATTAGGGAAAAGTCACTCTTCACAATAGTCACAAACAATACAAAATGTCTTGGTGTGACCCTAACCAAACAAATGAAAGATCTGTATGACATGAACTTCACGTCTCTGCAGAAAGAAATCAAAGAAGATCTCAGAAGATGGAAAGATCTCCCATGCTCATGGATTGGCAGGATTAATATAGTAAAAATGGCCATCTTGCTGAAAGCAATCTTCAGATTCAATGAAGTCCCCATCAAAATTCCAACTCAATTCTTCAAAGAGTTAGAAAGAGCCATTCTCAAATTCATCTGGAATAACAAAAACCCCAGCATAGTGAAAACTATTCTCAACAATAAAAGAAGTTCTGGAGGAATCAGCATCCCTGACCTCAAGCTTTGCTACAGAGCAATAATGATAAAAACTGCATGGTATTGGTTTAGTGACAGGCAGGTAGATCAGTGGAATAGAACTGAAGACCCAGAAATGAACCCACACACCTATGATCACTTGATCTTTGACAAAGAAGCTAAAACAATTCAGTGGAAAAATACAGCATTTTCAACAAATGGTGCTGTTTCACCTTGTGGTCAACATGTGGAAGGATGCAAATTGATCCATTCTTATCTCACTGTACAAAGCTCAAGTCCAAGTGGATTAAAGACCCCCGACATAAAACCAGATACACTAAATCTAATAGAAGAGGAAGTGGGAAAAAGCCTTGAGCACATGGGCACAGGGGAAAAGTTGCTGAACAGAACACCAATAGCTTATGCTCTAAGATCAAGAATTGACAAATGGGATCTCATAATGTAGCAAAGCTTCTGTAAGGCAAAGGACACTGCCAATAGAACAAAATAGCAAACAACACACTGTGAAAAGATCTTTACAAATCCCACATCTGATATAGGGCTAATATCTAATATATACAATGAACTCAAGAAGTTAGACTCCAGAGAACCAAATAACCCTATTAAAAAATGGGGCACAGCGCTAATCAAAGAATTCTCAACCGAGGAATACCGGATGACTGAGAAACACCCAAAGAAATGTTCAACATCCTTAGTGATCAGGGAAATGCAAATCAAAACAACCCTGAGATTCCACCTCACACCAGTCAGAATGGCTAAGACCAAACACTCCAGGGACAGCAGATGCTGGAGAGGATGTGGAGAAAGGGGAACACTTCTCCATTGTTGGTGGGATTGTAAGCTGGTAAAACCACTCTGGAAATCAGTTTGGCAGTTCCTCAGAAAATTGGACATAGTACTACCTGAGGACCCAGGTATACCACTCCTGGACATATCATCAGATGATGCTCCAACATGTAATATGGACAAATGCTCCACTATGTTCATAGCATTATATATTTAATATGACTATATTTATAATAGGTAGAAGTTGCAGAGAACCCAGATGTCCCTCAACAGAGGAATGGATACAGAAAATGTGGTACATTTACACAATGGAATACTACTCAACTATTAAAACCAATGACTTCATGAAATTCACAGGCAAATAGATGGAACTTGAAAATATCATCTTGAGTTAGGTAATTCAGTCACTTATAAGTGGATATTAGTCACCAAACCCAGATGCTAGTGTGGATGCCAGGAAGTGCTTGCTGACCGGAGCCTGATATAGCTGTCTCCTGAGAGACTCAGCCAGAACCTGACTAATACAGAGGTGGATACTGGAGACAACCTTTGGACTGAGCACGGGGTCCCTGGTGGAGGAATTGGAGGGACTGAAGGTCCAGAGGGGGTTTCCTGCCTCATGGAGGGAGCAACAGTATCAACCAGCCAGAACCCCTCCCTGGGAGCTTCTGGGGACTGGACCACCAACCAAATGGTACACATGGAGGGACCCATGACTTCAGCTGCATATGTGGCACAGGATGCTCTTGTTGTGCATCAGTGGGAGGAGAGGCCCTTGGGTCTGAGGGTATTTGATTCCCCAGTGAATGGGAATTCCAGGGCAGGAAGACAGGAGTTGGTGGGTGCATGGGGGAGCACCCTCACAGAGGTAGGGGGATGGAGAATGGGATAGGGGAATTTTGAAGCAGAGACCTGGAAAATGGAAAACATTTGAAATGTAAGTAAAGAAACCATCCAAAAAAAGAAAAAGAGCTACTAAACATGGACATATTCTAGTTCACCGTAGCAACAGAGACAGTTAAGAAGTAAATCTGTCATTTTGAATTACATTGATGATATTACAGATGCGGCCAATTGTCAGCTCAAAGAAGGATTTCTCATGAGATATAAAATGGAATGGAAGTTTTTATAACCTTTAACATCTGAAAAAAATCAAATAGTTTTAATTATTGATTCAGAAATTAAATTCCTATAAATTTACTTTGAAAAGAAAAAAAAAGAACAAAACATGTTTCCTGAGAGCTAGTGTCTTTTCTGGTTCACACATACCACCTAATTTCATTTTTTTCACATTTTTATTTTCTTCCTTCCATTTCATGAGGACAACTAGCAGTTCAAGCATTTTCAAGGTACTTGAAAACCTCTCTGACATTATTACTATTTCATTCTTCTCGCCTGTGAGAGTTTGGCACTTTAAATTAATGCTGTCCTGTAGTTCTCTTTCTAGCTTATAGAGTCCAATTTCAAAAGCATATCAATGTAGTATTAAGACTGAAACAATATCAACATAATCACCAACCATAGTGAATTTCATTAGTAGTTCTGTTAGATAAAATCAATTGTGGAGTTTTTAAGATAAAAATATATTTATTTTAAAAACCTTCTGTTATAGCAATGTTAAAGTAGAAAAATAATTCAAACAATGCTATAATTTCAAATTTTTGTTCTGTCGGTTTCTCCTCAGTCTGGCATACAGTCAACACTCAATAAAAACTAGAGGAAAAATGATTAAAACAGTAAAAAACAAACAAAAAAACCCCCCAAAAAACCTAAGTATCAAAACAAAACAAAACCAACTACTTGGTTCCCCCTGAAGTGGTACAGTTTTATTTCTGAATCACTTAAAACTAAATTCTATTTCTTGACACTTTTGATAGCAAAGAGTAAATTTCAAAATCCCTCTGGAGGCAGTTCTTTGGGGCTGGTAGAACTATTGAATTTTAACAAACTAGAGATCAAGTTAAGTTCACAGATTAAACCTATTATGACATAATTATTACACTTTCCATTTGGTTGACAATGCCCTGCCTGTTATTTTTTTTCTCCTCCTGAAGGATCAAGTTTTGTCTCCTGAAAGACAGTCACTGAGAAGCAGTTGCTCCTGCCATTTCGATATTAATAGCAGTTGTGTTGGAACAGCAGGTCAGGGAAGACACTGCATGCCAGTGGGGAAAATACAGACAGCTACACTGCGAAAATGCTAGCCAGTAAGATCTCTGTCAAAATGCAAGTTGGCAACACTGGGGGAGTCATTTCAGTGCCGAAAGATGGGTTTACGTAACTCACTTAAAAATCACACTCCATCTCTGCTGCTCTGTGGTACATTAAAGCTGGCATGAAGGTAATTAGGTAGCATTCTGTGGTAATTAAGGATATGCCATTTTTATTCACTTAGCTTGGCCTGCTCTCTGCATTACAGAATTTAGGATGTACCAGGTGGCATTCCATTCTGGAAAGCCCTGCGGTATCACAGCAACTCAAAGGAAGATGCAAGTGTTGCTCTGCTTGCTTTCAAAAACCACTTAAAGAAAACCCACTTCAAAAATTAAGAAAACGGATGATACTCAATAGCAAGACAAAAATATCCAGCTGTCCAGAGAAATACCCGTTGCTCATTTATAAAACTTTTCACCAGACTATAAACCATTGATTTTTGTATAAAGACAAAGAAATAGATAAATTTCAGGAAAAATGTCTTTATGTATGTAACAAAAATTTAAAAAAGAGCAAGGAAGGATATATTGGAAGACTGGGAGGGAGTAAGTGGAAGAGGGAAACTATGTAATTATATTATTCTCTCTAATAAAGAAATAATTTTTAAATCAAGTTCTATTAATATACCTATTGTGTGTTTACTTGGTGACCAATATTTTCTTGGCAACTGTGATGGTTAGCTATAATTGCCATCTAGAAGCAATCTAGACTCACTGTGAAGAGTCTCAATGTGTGATTGTCTAGATCAGATTGACCTGTGGGCTTGTCTGTTGAGGATGTTCTTGATCACATTAATTGAAGTGGGATGACCCCCCTTGGGTGACATCATTTGCTGGGCAGAGAATCCTAACTGTATAATGCATGCATGTGTTAGTCCATCATGCTTTGCTCTTGACAGTGGATATACTGTGGACAGTTCTTTCACGTTCCCACTACAGTGCCTTCCTTTCTCCAATGGATTACAACCTGCAACTGTGGGCTAAAATAAACCATTTCTCCCCAAGTTACTTTTAGGGCACTTTAATACAGGAACAGGAATCAAAACTAAGTGTCAGATACTCCTTTCAAGTTATATGACTTTGATTTAGATGTATGGTGTCTTTAGATTTAGATCTTTGATTTAGATGTACAGTGCTCTATCTTCTGGTCTAAACATTAATCTTTTCTAATTAATAGAATTTGTGGTCTAAGTGTACAAAACAATGTGAAACAAGAAGCAATGCTTTTAAGAAGACACACACACACTATACTATATATAAGAAGTATTCTAAGAGTATGAACTGGAGCTATTGAGGTGGCTCAGTGGGTAAAGGAATTTAAAATCGAGGCTGATTATCTGAGTTCAATCTCTGGGACCTTCATGGGTGAAAGAAGAGAAAGTTGCATTCTGTCATCTATTATGCATGCACATATATAAGCACATGAAAAAGACACATGTTAAAAATCTTTATTCAAAAATATGAATTGTCTTAGTTAGAGTTTTAATGCTAAGGTTGAACAAATATTTGCTTAAGTGAGATGAGGGAAATTCCAGAGTTCTGCGTGGATACTGTCCCCGTGGTTTGGCCATCTTCCTTGCCTCAGCGTAGTGGTGAAGCATGTAATAGCCAGTTCTTTAATGGCACACAGCTGGGCCCGTGAAAAATCACCAAAAGCATTTCTATGCTATACACTAAGCAATATTGAAAATCTTCTGTTTGTGATCTTGCTAATCAGAGCTGTTTTGAAAGTTAAAGAAAAAAACAAAACAGGAGAAAGTGTGAAAAGAGATCTCTCTTTGCTAAGGAAAGTGTTTGCCCACAAGCTTCTTTGATATCAAGGGACAGGATTAGTAAACATATTCATCAAGGAAGGACACTGAATGGCAAGACAAACTTCCCATGTGTCTGCTGCCCCCTATTCCCTGCAGCTGAGGCTCTTTTTCAAGCACCTACCATCACTATTCAAGTCATTCTGCTACCTGTATCAACTTTAATAAAACTCACACACCATACAACTCATAAAAAAATAGGTCATTTCCAAAGATCTATCATAAATCCTTTGGCAACCTAACTGGCAGCCTGTCTTTGCACTATTTGCTATTATGGAAAATGCCCTGTGTCAGAAAGCCTCCAGGTATGGTTAAAAAGTACAACAGTCCTTAGAGAAAAGAAAGCTGGGGACTTATTTGATGAGCAAAGAGCTCGGGAGACAAGATGTTCCAGCCCCCATAAAACAAACGGAACAGCAACCAGTAAGTCCTCCCACACTGTTGCTTGAGAACTCCTGAGAGTTTTCTTCTATTTTCCAAGATGCTAAGGTGTAGCTAAACCTCTTTGCTATACTTGCCTCTTAGGAAGGAGAAGCAAGGAAATGTTCAAAAAAAAAAAAACTCATTTACTGATTACACATACAGATTTCATGTTAGATACAACTTTAAGCCCCAGGGCAAAATTGTCCTCTAAAATTGGAGGTAAATAGACCTTTGAAAGAGTTCTTTTTTTTTCTATATTTTTTGTTTACATTCCCAATGATTTCCCCTTTCCAGGTTCCCCCCTCCCCGAAAGTCCCATAAGTCCTCTTCCCTCCCCCTGTTCCCCATTCACCCCCTTCCTGCTTCTCTGTCCTGGTATTCCCCTACACTGCTACATCTAGTCTTTCCAGGATCAGGGGTTTCTCCTTCCTTCTTCTTGGAAATCAATTGATATGTGAATTGTGTCTTGGATATTCCAAGCTTCTGGGTTAATATCCCCTTATCAGTGACCGCATACCATGTGTGTTCTTTTGTGATTGGGTTACCTCACTAAGGATGATATTTTCAAGTTCTGACCATTTGCCTAAGAATTTCGTGAATTAATTGTTCTTAATTGTAGAGTAGTATTCCATTGTGTAAATATACCACATCTTCAGTATCCATACTTCCGTTGAGGGACATCTGGGTTCTTTCCAGCTTCTGGCTATTATAAATAAGGTTGCTATAAACATAGTGGAGCATGTGTCCTTATTGCATGCTGGGGAGGCCTCTGGGTATATGCCCAGGAGTGGTATAAAAGGATCCTCTGGGAGTGTCATGCCCAGTTTTCTGAGGAACTGCCAGACTGCTTTCCAGAGTGGTTGCACCAGCCTAAAATCCCACCACTTAAAATGTGGAGGAGTGTTCCTCTTTCTCCACATCCTCGCCAACACCTGCTGTCTCCTGTGTTTTTAATCTTAGCCATTCTGACTGGTGTGAGGTGGAATATCAAGGTTGTTTTGATTTGCATTTCCCTAATAACTAAGAATGATGAACATCTCTTTAGGTGCTTCTCAGCCATTCAATATGCTTCAGGTGAAAACTCTTTGTTTAGGGCTGTACCCCATTTTTTAATAGGGTTATTTGGCTCTATGGAGTATAACTTCTTGAGTTCTTGGTATATATTGGATATTAGCCCTCTGTTGGATGTAAGGTTGGTAAAGATCTTTTCCCAGTTTGTTGGCTGCCACTTTGTCCTTTTGACAGTGTCTTACAGAACCTTTGTAATTTTGTGAGGTCCCATTTGTCAATTCCTGATCTTAGAGCATAAGCTATTGGTGTTCTGTTCAGGAAATGTTCCCCTGTGCCCACATGTTCAAGACTCTTCTGTAGTTTCTTTTCTGTTAGTTTCAGTGAGTCTGGTTTTATATGGAGGTCCTTGATCTACTTGGAGTTGAGCTTTGTACAAGGAGATAAGAATGAATCGATTTGCATTCTTCTGCATGCAGACCTCCAGTTGAACCAACACCGTTTGTTGAAAAGGCTATCTTTTTTCCACTAGATGATTTTAGCTCCTTTGTCAAAGATCAAGTGACCATAGGAGTGTGGATTCATTTCTGTGTCTTCAGTTCTATTCCATTGATCTACATGCCTGTCACTGTACCAACACCATGCAGTTTTTAACACTATTGCTCTGTAGTACAGCTTGAGGTTCAGGATACTGCTTTCCCCAGAGGTTCTTTTACTGTTGAGAATAGTTTTAGCTATCCTGGGTTTTCTGTTATTCCAGATGAATTTGAGAATTGCTCTTTCTAACTCTATGAAGAATTGAGTTGGAATTTTGATGGGGATTGCTTTGAATCTGTATATTGCTTTTGGCAAGATGGTCGTTTTTACTATATTAATCCTGTCAATCCATGAACATGGAAGATTTTTCCATCTTCTCAGGTCTTCTTCAATTTCTTTCTTCAGAGACTTCTTGTCATAAAGGTCTTTCATATGTTTGGTTAGAGTCACACCAAGATACTTTATATTGTTTGTGGCTATTGTGAAGGGTATAATTTCTCTTACTTCTTTCTCAGCCTGCTTATCCTTTAGTATAGGAAGGCTACTGATTTGCTTGAGTTGATTTTATATCTGGCCACTTTGCTGAAGTTGTTTATCAGCTCTAGGCATTTTCTGGTGGAGTTCTTTGGGTCTCTTAAATATACTATCATATCATCTGCAAATAGTGATAGTTTGACTTTTTCCTTTCCAATTTGTATCCCTTTGATGTCCTTTTGTTGTCTAATTGCTCTAGCTAGAACTTCAAGTACTATATTGAAAAGATATGGAGAGAGAGGGCAGCCTTGTCTGGTCCCTGATTTTAGTTGGATTGCTTCAAGTTTCTCTCCATTTAGTTTGATGTTGGCTACCGGTTTGCTGTAAATTGCTTTTACTGTGTTTAGATATCGGCCTTGAATTCCTGATCTTTCCAAGACTTTTAGCATGAAAGGATGCTGAATTTTGTCAAATGCTTTCTCAGCATCTACTGAAATGACCATGTGTTTTTTTTCTTTGAGATTGTTTCAGCTTGCATAACTCCCTGTCTAAGTCTAGGGAGCCAGGGACTGTATAGTCCCCCAGCTTCCTGCTCAGGCCTACTGACCACCACCAAGATTCAGAATGCTGTTCTTGATTCTCAGACCTGGCCCCTCCACATTACTAAGTAGAAAGGATCTTTCTGTCCAACCTGAAAGTCAGTCTGCTAAAGCTGCTTTCCCTCCTCAGTGTCCTTGAAGATAAGTATCAAGCTGTTACCATCATTGCTCATCTAAACAGTATAGGCAGAGAGGCAGAGTCTCACACAGAAATACCAGCTCTGAACTCACCTTTCGGGACAGTTTAACTGTTCTGCAATATTATTCTAACCCCCATCTACTATTCTATTATGCAAATCTATGATCTCAGAGAAAGCCCATTTTACAAGGCATTGTTGTATCCAGAAGACAAGATGGATAGTATTTCTATCAACTGCCTCTCATTTGTAAAGCTCTTTACAAATGAAGAGATTTATCCTACAGAGCTCTCTACCTAAGATAGGCCAGTGGTCACTTTTCTAAGAGCTTATTACTCATTTTATTGTCCTTTAAAGTACCTTTTGAACCATTAGATTTCTATTGATTGGGCATAGCTGTGAGCTTCCAAATATCACCAATATCCGTAAGAGGGAAGTTGATATGCATAGAACTAAGCCACTAACTTGTCTTTACAACCACCACATTTTCCCTGGTTGTGAACCTGGGAGGCAGCACTGAGCAATTACACATGTACGATTGGTTCTGTGTTCACAAGTACTACTGACACAAGTTAAACAAACTTAATCTATTTATGTAGCACCTTCCTTGGCGGAGAGACTAAACTGCTTAACATTTGTTCCCAAGCTTTCACAATTCTCCGTCCAGAACATATTATTAGCTCCACTTAATATTCAAAAAGAGTAAAGCCTTGGAAATTTTCCTTGGCCAGAAGCAGAATGAAGATTGCTGCTCTGCCAGACCACAAGGCAGTGTACAGAGGCAGATTCGATGAGCAGTTGTGCAGGGTCTGGTGTGACTTTAGAATTGTTCTCAGTTTCACGGTTTCCTCCTGTGCAAAATGGGCTCCATCAGGAATGTGCTTTTGAGATTGAATTTTTTTAAATACAGCTTCTCATTATACATCTCTGGATGACCTGAAACTTCATACATAGACTAGGATGGCCTTGAACTCACAGAGATCTGTCTACATCTGCTTCTCAGGTGCTGAGATGAAAGGTAGGCACCACCATGCCTGGCCTTCAAGATTAAACAAATTAATGAGTGAAAGCTGCTTAGACTGGAAGACAGTAAACAATTCATAAATATTGATCATTAATACCTTTTCTATAACTCAGAGTAATCCTCATCGCAATCTTTCTAGATCAGAAATGTTTAAACGGACTTGGGAAGATGAGAAATATAGATCCTTCAAGAGGGTCCCACAGGTGTCATTTGGTCACACAGCTGCAGGACCCTCTCAACTGGTGTGCTGCCTCCAGGACTCACATTTCCTCGATTTTCTTCAGTTTGGAGATGTCTGCTGTTCATTTGAGACATCTTCAGGTTGAAAACTTGTCCCTGAATCTCCATTGAAGAAAGAGTAGAAACCCAAAGATCCTTTCCCAGCCAGGGTTTGCCTGTCAGGTGAGTGTCACCCTCACCACCTTGGACAGGAGCCTTCAGACATGTTGCATGTCTGGTCTTCAACATTCTATACTCACTCCCTTAAGGATGCACACACATATACTTCTCTTTGGTAGAACTCTACTCTCATCTCCTGCCATGCTCCTTTCTTTGCCTCTCTTTGTTAATGCACCATGATAACTCAGCCATGAAGCTGAGACTTTGAGGATCTCTTTAGTTTACGTCAGTGAGTCAACTCCCTCTAAAACACTGCATTTCCCTGTTATAAGAAACTATTTTTGTTATGTTTTAATAAAAAAATTCATAGACTGTACTTCAGTTATATTCTTTCCCTCCTCTAACCCCTCCCAGGACCCCTCACCCAACTTCCTACCCACTCAACTTCATGTTCTCCCTCCCTGTCTCTCTTTCTTAAACAAAAATAAAATAAGATGAACAAAAAAGGCAAATGAGACAAAAAAAAAAAAAGAAAATTAAACCGAACCAACACCCCTCCCCCCAAAAAAAATGCACTAAAAGCCATGGAATCCATTTTCTGTTGCTCAACTCTTCCTGAGCACAGAGCTTGCCCTGAGATATGGTTGATATACCCAATGTCCCTGCATTAGAGAAAACTGATTTTCTTTTTCCCAGAAGGTATCAATTGGCAATAGTTTCTAGGTTAGGGAAGGGCCTTTGTGTTCATGTTCCCTTCTCAATACTGGCATGTTGCTTGGAGAAAACATGGGGTTTTGTTTGTTTGTTTATTTTGTTTTGTTTTTTGTTTTTCATTTTTTGTTTTTGCCTAACCTACAAAAGGATAAAATTCTAATTCAGTGATGCATCCCTAAGACCAAACAAAATATCCAGCACTTAATAAGCACTCAGTAACTTATTGCTGCTGACAGATGGCAAGCTCTGTTTGTATAGGAAAGACAGAACTGATTTCATGATTGAGTTACATAGGAGAACCTTGAGCTCACACTAAATGTTTCTTCTCTCATTGATCTCCCAAGTCTTCTCCTTTGGGATCCTCTAGAAGTTTTACTGGACCTTTGGGATACTCTCCTACAATATCGAACTAGTTTTCCTATAGCAGGACTAAAGTGATTTGGAAACCACTGATGATTTGTAAGCTAAAGAGAAGACAGGCAATGATTCTTTGATGTTTTTCACACAAAACATTAAAAGTTTCATACTACAATTTAACCATTCTTTCTGACTTCTCACCAAAACGAAAACTGTAATATTTATGATATTTTACAGTGGATGTCCAGAATTGATGTTGCTATAGTGATCCTACATCTATACCAATATGGGCAGTGATGAGTGGACTTGGTGTGTTTGTGTGGGAAGGTGTGGGTAGCATGCCCTAGTAATTTTATTGGGATAGCTATCTCTGGAGGTAACTTTTAAAATACATAATTTCAAAGCATTTTCATAAATCATTAAAGGTACAATAGAAAAAATTGAAATATGCATTGTGGTGGCCCCAAATCCAAGATTGAAAAATTAAAATTCAGATAGGAATTCATAGGAATTAGATTTAATAACAAACTACAAATCTGATTCTGAACACCTCTTTTCAGCTTTTCTCATTTAAACAAATCCAGTACATATACAACTTCTTACCATGAAGTTAAAAAAAATTGTATTATAGAAGGGAATGAAACATATTAGACATAGTTTTACTATTATTTTGTATAAACAAATACAAAATGGTAATAAATAGCAATTGTCTCCATTTATTTCCTAGACCAAAGAAAAGGGTTTGACCATTTTTCAAGTAATGGAATGATCTAGTTTTTCCTTAAAAAACTGACCTTTGGACAGAGTAAAACAGGTGACCTCCCTGAGATCAATGAACTATACAAGCATGTCTGACGGTCTGGAAATATTCATTAAAAGTTAGTTGCTCATAAATAACTTCCAGACAAATATTTTTTTAAAAGACAGATTGTTTCAACATAAGAATTCTTTGTAAGAAAGCTATACATAGTCATGCAAAATTATATTTCATCATTAAAATTAAACACTGTAAAAATTGTAGGTTAAAGTCATTAATGGATGGAGATATCAAGAGATGAGGGTTTCTTTCCCATACTTTGCTGTCATGGAAAGTAGAAGCCATGACCTATGATGGACAGGCGCCATTTTTTGTGAGTTATTTGAAAAACAATTTCCTGCTCCTGAATGGATGGCAGCTTCCTTTAAATATGAAGAAATGTTTATTTACTTATGTATAACACATGGCATGTGTTATCTTCTGTACATATTGAATAAATAAATGAATAAGTAGGGAATAAATGACTAATTTCATGGAATCTGAAAACTCAACCAGAATAATTGTTATCAAATGTCTGCATTTTCATAATGAAAAAGAAAAAAATCTCAGCATAAAGAAATTCTTCATTGTGGTCTCAAGTAAGTCTTCATGCTTTTCAACCCCATGGCAATTAGGATGGGAAGATAAAGAAAATTAGGTGTGCAACTCATCAAACACTATGGTCCCATAAAGGCAGATTTCTAATCATGTTCAATTGCTTTATGTTTAACCTAAATTTGATTAAAAATAGAATTCCTGAAAATCATAAAAGTAAAATGAAACCCTTAAAGCTATTAGTGAAGGAGACAAGAACAATAATGTTCACCTAAGGCTGGTGCTTTCATCCTCTTAGATTCTGTGATAAGTGCTAAAAGCTTTTGTTATGTAGTCTAGCTTTTTCTTACTGAGAAACCTTTTAAGGCCAGATGAGACTGCAATATTCTATGTAGTAAGCACTGCTCCTTAAGCAATAGAAACTATTTTTACATATAAATGAAGAGCCATTAATACTGCGAAAAAATAAATTACTCATTTGTACATATCTGTGTCTGTTAAAATAGGCAATCTATTCACATTTATACTTTAAATTATATTTCACAGGTTTTAATTCATAATAATAGTGTATTCTTTTTAAAAGGACTAACCTTTGAAAGTAATTTTAAATCAGTATGAAGCCAAATGAATCATTTACTGGACCCCAAACAAAAGAGCCTACTAAAGAATTTATATGATAGATTTTGCTTTACTCCTTGTATATAATATACAGGATCTATATGCTAAAGTTGTCACAAATATAGCTCTGCGAAAATTTATCACATTTAAACAATATATTATGTTTATGTGTGAATCAATCAATTAACTATTAAATTTAGTATAGTAATTATAAGAAATAGAAAGCAATGGTTCTTATTTCAGAAATTATAATTAGATTTGGATACAAGATTAACAAACTAATGAAACAACTATTTAAAAATATTATATAATTAGATGGTGCTTTAAGATGGCATAAATTACAATTATAAAACTTTAAAGAAGGATCCAGGAAAGCTAAAAGGTTAATGAATACATCTCGATTATCTTCATTTTACTGTTATATTGGGCAGCTATTTACATCCTGTTGGTAATTTTTGCAAAATAGTTCCTATATTGACTTCTTTCTTTTGGCAATGAGATTAAGATTCAATGAGGAGAATAATCTCAATGCTCCAACACTAGACAATGGAGGGATTTAAGTTCTAGTCTGGAGATTTTATGAGTCCTATACACACTTACATAGTGACCCAGATTGAATTCGGTGGACCTTTATGACTTGGCAGTTCTACTGTGCAGAGGAGAATCATGGGTACTCAAGCAATGCATAGAACAGGAGATACAGAGAGCAGGAATTCATTTTCCTTGTCATCTCAAATATTTATTGAGCTCACAGTATTGCTGGCTATTATGTTAGGATAAAGTCAATGAAAAGCCAAATAGACATGGTGTCTGCCTTAATGAAGCTCAGTCTTGGAGAGATGAGCATTAACCACTGAATACAATAGATCTAAAGTTGCAAATGATGTAGCTACTACAGAGAAAACTTTATGTTCCAATGAGAATGCAGAACAGAAAATTTAATCTAACAAGGAAAGTTGGGATAAAGTTTCATGAAGTGTAAACAGGTATATGTAATGACGTAAACTTAGTGGGTAATATACATAAAGTTATATTTTAGGTGGTAAAAGAAAACTGGTTATGGGGTGGAACATGGGTCAACAGTAGAAGGACTGAAAGACAAAAGAAGTTTTCCATGACCGAACAAAAGAAGTTTTCCATGACCGAACTTGAATATGTAACTAGAAGCCATGTTAAGCAGACATCACTATGATTATGTCAAAGTGACAGGGTCCCAGATGTTCTATGCTCTGTCCTGAGATTTTCTGGATTGCTTCAGTTCATTTTACAATAATCATGCTATTTATAGTCCCTCAATCATGGATGACTTATTCCTTTGCTGTGATCTAAAAGAATATCTTGGGCAGAATAATTAGTAAATGACAGAAATTTATTATCCTAGTTCTCAAGGCTTTGAAGTCCAAGATAAATACACTAGCAGATTGGAAGGGGTAACAAGCTCCCTCAGGCATTTCTTATAAAAGCCCTCATCCTATTTAAGTGGACCCATGACTGAGTCACCTCCCAAAGTTCTCACTGACTCATTACATTACCTTGGACATTTGCATGTCGGGAGACAGACAGCTGGGGACACTGTTTTCAAAATATGTTGTTTTGAAGACTTTTCTCTTTAAAAATGACAAGACCCAGAAATGAATCCACACTCCTATGGTCACTTGATCTTTGACAAAGGAGCTAAAACCATCCAGTGGAAAAAAGATAGCCTTTTCAACAAATGGTGCTGGCTCAGCTGGAGGTCAACATGCAGAAGAATGCAAATTGACCCATCCTTATCTCCTTGCACTAAGCTCAATTCTAAGTGGATCAAAGATCTCCACATAAAACCAGACACACTGAAACTAATAGAAGGGAAACTAGGGAAGAACCTTGAACATATGGGCACAGGGGAGAATTTCCTGAACAGAACTCCAATAGCTTATACTCTAAGATCAAGAATAGACAAATGGGACCTCATTAAATTACAAAGTTTTTGCAAGGCAAAAGACACCGTCAAAAAGACAAAGCGGCAACCAACTAACTGGGAAATGATCTTTACCAACCTTACATCCGACAGAGGGCTAATATCCAAGATATACAAAGAACTCAAGAAGTTAAACTCCAGAGAGGCAAGTAACCCTATTAAAAAATGGGGTACAGAGCTCCACAAAGAGTTCTCACCTGAAGAATATCTAATGGCTGAGAAGCACCTAAAGAGATGTTCATCATCCTTAGTCATTAGGGAAATGCAAATCAAAACAACCCTGAGATTCCATCTCACACCAGTCAGGATGGCTAAGATCAAAAACACAGGAGACAGCAGTTGTTGGCGAGGATGTGGAGAAAGAGGAACACTCCTCCACTGCTGGTGGAATTGCAGGCTGGTACAACCACTCTGGAAAGCAGTCTGGCGGCTCCTCAGAAAACTGGGCATGACACTTCCGGAGGATCCGGCTATACCACTCCTGGGCATATACCCAGAGACTTTACCTGCATGCAATAAGGACACATGCTCCACTATATTCATAGCAGCCTTATTTATAATAGCCAGAAGCTGGAAAGAACCCAGATGTCCCTCAACGGAGGAATGGATTCAGAAGATGTGGTATATTTACACAATGGAATACTACTCTGCAATTAAAAACAATGAATTCACGAAATTCCTAGGCAAATGGTCAGAACTTGAAAATATCATCCTTAGTGAGGTAACCCAATCACAAAAGATCACACATGGTATGAAGTCACTGATAAGGGGATATTGACCCAGAATCTCAGAATACCCTAGACACAATCAGCATATCAATAGATTTCTAAAAAGATGGAAGGAGAGACCCCTGGTCCTGGAAAGACTGGATGTAGGGGAACGCCAGGACAGAGTAATGAGAGGGGGTTGAACGGAGAAAAGAGGGAGGGAAGGGGGCTTATGGGACTTTCGGGGAGGGAGGAAACGGGAAAGGGGAAGTGATTTGGAATGTAAATTAAAAAAATAAAATAAAATTAAATTAAAAAAAAAAATGACGATTTGGATTTTTTTGAAATAAGTCCTGCCTAAATAATAATTTGTGAGAATAATGTGTATATAAAGATAGAAACTTTGTACTGAAATGATTGTAGAGGCGAAGATTCTTTAAGAGCAAAGTTTGCTGGTGCATTGGGTGTGCGGGAAGACACGGTGCAAGAGGTGAGTACAGCGTGCTTTGAAGAGATTGCTGTTCAACTGTTACTGAGTTCATTTCATGCATGTGGTGGATAATAGTAATGACAGAAGAAGACTATACTTAGATGAATAAATAATTTACCATAGGAAACTTTCTTTTGAGTGGTAATTGATTTCATTACACCATTAGCAACTGCACTGTGCCTTCTCAAGAGGGAGTTCACTTAAGGCTAACAGAAAGTGCAAGTTCTTCATGAGGAAGAATGGATGAGAACCACAAGGTAATATCACGATACTAAAAACCTTTGAAATTGCAGCCTCTACTACAGATGATTTAAGAAAACAGCGGAACTCTGAGCATTCTAAAGAACAATGAGGAAACGAAGTAAGGCAGAGTGAGCAAAGGAGGGCGGTGAGGAGGCTAAAAGTAGAAGCTGACTTCCAGGTATGAAGGAGGGAAAATGTGAGAAGAATGGAATTAATGTCCACAGGGGAAAAAAAGAATAACTCTTTGACAATGTAGCAACTCCCACACTGTAAAAACCCAACACAATAGACATAAAAAGAGAAAAGATAAAGGCAGCAATTAAAGTAATTGCCTCTATACTGTACATCCAAATATATTCTATGGCTGGGAACCAGCCATCCTTTCATCAGAATAAAACACTTCAAGTGACTTTTAAGAAAGGCCTTGAAATATTTCGATTTCTGATATGCAAAACAGCTAAAAATATAAAATGTTCTTGAGATATGCCAATGGAAAGGGTTACGTTGTGTTTTTAAGTAGACCTTGGGAAGTCCCATGTCTCTGGCTTTTCAAGCAACTTTGGCAAATGAGTTAACTCTTTGTCTTTGATTATTTTGCAGACTGTGAATTGCAACACATTTTTACAATGTGTCTATGGAAATTCAACAAGATGATACAAATAAGTGTGTAGAATGTTGCTAATGACTGCATTTCCCTACTCAGTTATTAATCCCACATATCCATTATAAAATATTTTTTTAGAAATAAGTGTACTGCCTTGAAACAAAATTTGACTTCATTAACATCTTTATCAGAGAAAATTGGAGCCAATTTATTTTTAAATTATAACTAATAATAAATCATTTTCACACAAAATTTCCTTAAAATATCTTCATTTAAATATCCCAAGGTATGATAATCTTTTTATTGTAAAGTAAAATTTGGCTGATAATTTCATACTCTTTCATGTAGATTGGAGATACCTCATTCCCTATCCACCTTACAGGTTGTGAAGGGACTTGGCTTAGGAAAAAAATAATGCTGCTGCTGATAAAAATACCTTCACAAGAAAGAACAGAGTTTTGAACCAATTTTCAAAAATGCATATCTTTATTCTTCTGAGTCGGAGAAAGTAGGAAAATGGTGCTCCAAGTACACAAATATGCTTAAATAATTACGGAACTGAAAACACATTAAAAACAGATGAATAATAAAGAAATGTGTTGCTATAGGTTAGATCTAAAACAAACAGAAAAAATAACTGGAGATTTGATAGAAAATTAAAGTGACTCATGGCTTTCAGGTTCTAAGACTGTTAGCAAAAGTACACCTGCAAACTATGTAATGAAGTAGTGTTTCTCTCAGCCACGCACACGAGTGTCTCTACTCTAAATTCTCAGGTACTTATACTGGTATGAAATTCAAGAACATTTTGATATCTGCTATAAGAGAATTTTAATCCAGCAACATGGCTGCTCTGGCAAGGGATCACATTTGAAGACTTTCTAGGTACATGTGATCCTGCTGGAATGTCACATCTTTAATCCCTCTGGGTTGAAATACACATGTCTTTAGTACATACCTTTAATTCCAAACAATGAAAGTAAAATTAGTTTGTAAAAGGAAGCAGCCGTATTTGAAAGTGTCATCTAATTGAGAGGCAGACAAAGTGACGAATCAGAGAAAGATTTGACAAAATGAGTCAGAGGCAGGATATGCCCAACTCTCATAAGGACAGTAAAGAGAGGCTACTTAAGAGTAGCACTGAGTAAGTCAGAGAAAGTGCAGTTCTGTGAGTGTAGTTCAGTTGAGTTCAAACAATGCAGTGGAGTTCATAGAGTTCAGAGTCAAGTTTTCCAAGCAATTCAGTCAGAAGCCTAAAGAAGCCAATTTGCACCAGTCAGCTTGAAGAGGAGTTTGAGCTAGAACCAGCAAATCAGACTTCAGAAAGAACTAGAAAGGGTAAGTGGATTTAGCAGTAGGTCTCTGAAAAGACACTTATATCTGGCAAATAAAAGTTACTTTTACCTCTACAATAGGGGTAATAAAGAACTAAGTGAATTAAACACTAGACATTGCTGCATCTAAATTTTGGCAATCATTCTAAATTCACAGAGGCTCAGACAGACACCAAGGTACAAAGGAGTGGAGTGATAAGCTTGGTTTGAGAAGAGTATAGGAAAGTTGGAATACTGGATGGTCAAATGGATGAGAAAGTCAGGGTAAAGAGGCTAGTGAAGAGGGCAGTGGCAGAATGCTGGTTAGATCACGAAGATTTTCCTAGGTTTTTCCACTATAAGTAACTTCTGATTTTCTGCTGACCTCACTCTCAGAACTTTCAAGAATATAAACTTCTCTGAACCTCTTTTACTCTTCAAGGGGGTAGTTTTATTTCTCTAGATTATGAGATAATAAAGATTTTTGAGGCCACATAAGCATTTTTTTGATTTGTAGGGAACTCAAGCTATACCTCCTCAGAATCTATCCTCTTTTCTGATGCAGCATCTGGGTTTCAGTTAACATTCTCTTTCCCCTGAAACAGTGGCGAACTGTTCAAAATGCCCATGATATCAAAGTAGGATAATGATCCAAAACTAGGGTGTTGCTGTAGCTGTTGGTAAAGAAAATCAGTCTCTCAGATAGTTTTCCAGGCTGGCTTCTAGCCATCCTTCTGAGAGAAGTGCTGATAGAAAGGAAGACAAAACAATGAAACCATGAGGAGTCCTAGCACCACCATGCAAATACCTGAATCCCACACACTTAGTTACCTCTGGGCTCATCTGACACATGAGTAAGGCTATAATTTCCTTAAGTCATCTTAACTTAGGTTCTGTCACTCACAACCAACAAAGTCCTTCCTTTTATAGTACTATTTTCCTTACTGTGGCCTTTTTTTCCAAGTTGAGCAAGGGAGATATTGAGGAATATCTGTTCAAAAGCTAATTTTCCCTTGTTCTTCAGCTTTCAGAATCCTCTAACTACACCCTTCACCCAAAACATTCCAAATACCATGTCTATTATAGGCAGTTTACACATGCTAGTGTTTCAAAACAGAATACTTTGGGTTTCAGTTGTTTGACTAATTTCTACAGGTCATGCGTAGAAACAGATGCTCATCAAAAACAGACTGTTTTTGATGCTTGTGTCTCTTGGCCACTTTAGGTCATGAATGTCATTCTGTTATGGCACCTAAAGCCAATGTCTTAACTATTGAAATTTAACTATTGAAGTACTAAGTTTACAGCTTTACTTCCTACATCCACTGTTCCAGTTGAAGTAGTATAAGTTGTGCTCATAAGATCTATTTTGCTTATGACTAGAATGAACTTTCTAATCATTATGAACTTTCTAATCAGAATGTCAGTGTTGCCTGGACACTTTGGACTGTTCTAATGCTTACTGAATGATATTGACCCTACCTTCTTTTTTTTTCTTTACACACTGTATATCTCCTTAAACAGTACTCAAGGAAGACAATTCCATTATCAACCAAGTCATCATACTTTCAGAAAAACTGTCATGAATAAATATATAATAAGCAACTTCTTCTATTTCAAGAGGAGCATAGCTCTGCAATATGAAACAAATACCTTTGATATAGTTACTCTCTAATTATTATGGGATTTTAATCTCATCATGGGTTCATGAAAGCTACTTTCAAAATTTGAAAACATGCGTTATAAAAATCTTCATAATCTGGATGGTCCTAAGGAGCAGACTATGTGAAGATTTAAAAAAAAGATCACTTTAGTACAGGAAAGAATGTTTTCAATTCTGGAGCTACCTCATTTTAGTTGTTGGTGATATTTCTGTCACTGTGGTGAGTGTCAGTGAGTTAACAAGCACAGGGTTGAAATATCAGTGCTCAGCATCCAAAAAACTATTTTAGTCTAGAACAAAGAATCTTTTCTCTGAGTTTCTCATCATGAGCCCCTCCCTAAAAGCCTTGAGTTACTTTTCTGCATCACGAGCAAAACTTCCATCTGGTCTACCTTTTGGTCTACTCTGACAATCTGCAGCTCCTAAGTGCAGTTAACTGCCAGAACTGCTTTCAGGCTCTAGTGAATCTTTCTTCCATGCTTCTTCTATGACTAATACCTCAAGGATTTATGCTAAAGTTTCTTGTTTTTGTCTAATTAGTTGCAAAATGTAGCTATGCTGGCTTTCTAGTGAGTGAAAATACTTTCTATGAGCTACGAAAGTTTCTTTCTGACTGGACAGTCTCACCTCTATAATTCTCTTTTCCCCTACAGGCATGGTGACCCTCATTTAAGAGCACCTAACTATAGATTTAGTTTTTATTTTTTTCCTATTCTTAAATATTATTCATACAATTAGTATTTTTTTTCTGAATACGTCTTATTGTCTTACAAGTTGAAAAACCAAATGTGTGTCTAGAAAACATTTCCTGAGACTCAGAGGGTTTCAATAAAGAAGGCTTACTGTAATCACTGGGGTGATTAACATATTTTTCTTTTCTTAAAGAAGAAAGATTAGGTGTGTCTTCCTCGAATGTAGGTAGTTAACACAAAGGTTGAAATTATGAAATTTTTAGCAAGATGGAGGTGAAAATTTTAATTTGTTCTAAAATATTAATTTGTTCACAGTTACTTTAAGATATTAAAGCCTTCAATAATGTCCTTCTTTGTTAACATGTTTATAAGTTCACCATCTTCTCTTCTGTCAGACGATATAATTCAAGTATATTTTTCCATACTTCATTAATCACTCCATGCAACAGGAATCCAGAAAGAAAAACATTCTGAGTGTTCAAACACAATGAAAAAAAAAGCTATACATGTAAGATAATAATTTTACAAAGTTATAGAGAGTGGAAATCATTCAGCATACTTAGGTCTAAGACAGCATCAGACAAGCAGAATGCTGTATAGGATTCATCTTGGATTGATATTTTTCTAAGTATTGAGCTCAAGCTCATACATTGCTAGGTTTTGCCCCACCGATATTAATCAGCTTCTCATGGGCCAGGCTATGCTCCTGATTAAATTGGAGTGCCCTGGGGTGTTGGGCAGTATTAGTGTGTGGGGCAATAGCATGTGCCCAAGAAAGTGAGCAGAAAAGAAAAAATAATTGCCGTACATAGTACAAACTTGGATCATGCAAGATAAAGGGGTTTTTTTATGCTTAAAATAAAGCTCTGGAATTTCTATGTCAAAGCTTGAATTAATCTTTGTAAAAGATCAAAGCTTGACACTGACAACCTGTTTTAAGGAGGAATTTCATGAATATAATTCAGAGGTCTCCAAGTAATTTTCTTAATTTTAAATTGAGTATACTTACTTCAGAAAACGCACTGTTGTTGCTAATGCATATGATAGCAACCAGTAGTAATACACACTCTTTAGACTCAAATAAATTGTTGCACATCCCTATTTTGAGTATAAGGAATCTTAAATGTATCCAAAGCAAAACAAACTATGAAAAATGCAGATAAAATGGCAAGTCAAACCAATAAAGTCTCATGAAAATTTTCTCCTTAACTTTAGTAAATATTCATTGGAAAATATTCAGGACACCAAATTCTAAAACTAGAAATATTAATAAATATTCCAAATCTAGATGTTTTAAAAGCTTAACATAGTAAGGAGGAAATAAATTGCATGCTTGACAGAGTGTTTGCATGCCAACTTCCAACAGGATACACAAGACACCAAGAGACCCTCTGCCTCCTCTGTATCCTTTCTCCCAATGTCTTCCTTCTGTGCATAAATGTTCTTTCTCAGTGTCCAATTAGTTTAGTTAATATCCTCAGTCTTCCTCCATCTTTACCATTTTAGCTGCTTCCTCACAGAATAACAATGACTTACAAGATATTGCTAGAGTTCTTGACTAGATCACCTTTGCCTTACAAAAAGTTGAAGTACTTTTAAAAACTCAAGACTATAAGTGATGTCTCATAGAGACCATTCTTTACTCTCTGTGAATTCCCCTCCACTTTGAGCTGGATAGTTGACACTTTTGCAAACAGAAGTGATCCCTATTTTCCTCATGCATCTAGAACTTTCTCCATGCCTTTTCTTCACTGGAATGTTCTCTCCACTTTCCTGCACATTTTAACTAAGCAGTTTCTATTTTCTTATTGTATCTCAGTTCCTATTAACAGTTCCTGAGCTACACTGATCTAAAATGCCATTTTTTGTGATGCTCAAGTGTCTTATGACTACATAAATCACAGAATTTTTGATAGTATACTGAAATTATCAGTTACTGAGTCTAATAATATTTCTGATAACAAAAGACAAGGCATTGGTAAGGCAATTTAAAATCTTGTTGAACTCTAGAACCTTACTGATTGCTTGAAATATTCAACCACTTGAGTAAAGTGAACTTAATCTTATAAGTTTTAAAATAGCCTCGAGAAAATGTCTTTTCGTAGGTAGATCCCCAGAGCACTGTCTCAGCAGACTTATTGCCTGGAACTACATCATTGCTTTGCCTAACGCAGAATGTGATTGTCCAGACAATAGGCATAGTGGTGGATCTCCAGGCATGTGTGAACCCACAATTTTTCATATTAGAATTCTGTAATTGCAATTGTGGAAAATAATATTATTTGGTTCAGTAACCCTAAACAAGCAGTGCATCTCTGTTAATACAAATATATATATCCTAAAGTCCTCATTATCTTATATTTTCACCATGGGTGATGGGATACAAACAGAATCTTCACAAATATTCTCCTACTTCAAAAAAGGTATCCACATGCCAAGTAAATGAATATAATCAATCATCCATGTGTCAACTTTTTAAAGCTGTTCTGTGCCCTAACTTACCTGTAGCTTTCAGGTAGCAGAAATGAGTAGTTTCTAACTGAAGTAATTTTATTTTAACATACCGATACAATAACACCTAGAGGACACTTTTGAAGCAAAAACGAAATACGAATAGTAACATTTTACTTATTTAGTAATGACAGACTAAAATTTTTAGGAAAGAATACTTCAGAATTAAGTCTTACAGAATGTCTCTTTTCCCTCCCACTTCCTGAGTGACTCCCTCACACTCTCTCCACCTCATTTTCAGAGTCCACAGATAAGAAACACTTCTTACTTGGTATTGTGTGTGTCAATGGTGTGGAAGAGCTCATGTAGTTCTTCTCCACTGAGAACTCCATCTGCAAAATACGCTTTAAATTCCTCAAAGGACAATTTTCCATCATCTGAAATAAGAACAAACAGAAGAGAAGCAAATCACTCCAACCTTGTGTACTGGCCTACTTTCGTTTTTAAAACAGTCCTAACGTCTGTGATTGTTTAGTGGTGCATGACACACATACATTAAAAAAGAAAGGTAGAAGGAAACCTTTGAAATGTCAATAAAAAAAAACAATTTACTATCTCTTCATTGGACATAGCACAGTGATGCATGTACTATTATACATCCTCCTGGTTTTGAGTAATTTTGGTTGTTTTCATTCTTGGTTTTGTTGTTGTTGTTGTTGTTTTTTTCCATGACAAATGGAACAATGGAACACTTAAGGGAAATTTTTACCTAGCTATAGAAAATGAAATACACACAGCAACATAAAGGGCCAAGCAGACATTTTGCTTTCATGATACCAAGCCTACAGAGAATGTGGCAAACCACAAGATAAATACAAGATGCCTAACACATATGCTTTGATTAAATATTTATACAATGATATGATTATTATAAGTCAACAAACTATGTACCTTGTTGTGTTCATTCAACTAGTGACTGCTTTTACAGCCAAACACATTTCTTATTTGAGACACAATAGTGATACATAATCAGAGTCTAATAAAGGATAAGATGTAGAGACATAAGCATAAGTATTTTTGCACAGCTGGAATCAGTAAAATTCAATAAGAGACAGATGCACTTTATATATATGAGAATTAGGGTAATGGATTATTTTCATTTTGAAGAATAAGGGACAAGGTTAGTATCATTTACACTGCACTTTGAAGAAAAGCTCTGGGTAAGCATAGATGGATAAAAACAACTCACATTACCAACATGCTAAATATCTGTTTGGGGCCCAGAAGCAACAAATCCAAAGGAACGAAAGGCCCCTAAGGGAGAGGAGGCATCCTTTTCTATGCACAGTCATTTGTCAGGTTTTTCTGAGAGGCTGCCAAATGACTCTAAGTGATGGAATAAGCCTTTGCATTTATAATACGGGAGCTCAAAGCTGAGAAAGAAGTTGCCTGGGATGACAAAAGTCCTCATGACAACACTGCAATAAACAAAATAAAATCCTATTGTGGAATAAAAAGTATGATTTGATAGGACTAGACCATCAAGGTTATTTAGAATGCTTTCAACAGATGTCCCCATACTGTCCCCAAGGACTGTTTAGACACTGACTCCAGCGCTTGTTGCCTAAGCATCAGAAAGGCAGGCACAAAGATATCACAGAGTGGATCAGCAAGATGGATGGCTTTGAACAATTTGGACAGCTGCTACTTGCACTAAACGCAAGAGGTTTTACTATAAAGAAATCAGCAGACCTGAATTACTTAATTCTTCAGATAAAGACTTAAGGGCTGGAGTACATTTTAATTATTTCTTAAATAATTAATTAATCTTTTTGTTTACATCCAAATGCTACTCTTCCTCCCAGGTCCCCCCTTCACCGAGTCCCTCCCTCTCTCCCCCTCCCCTTCTCTGAGAGGGTAGTACCTCCACTGGGTATCCCTCCCCCCAACCCTAGCACATTAAGCCTCTGCCAGATTAGGCCCATCCTCTACCACTAAGGCCAGACAGGGCAGCTGTGAAGACTGAGCTGCCTGTCTGCTACATATGCTCGGGGGTTGGGGGAAATGTCGGGGAATGGCGGGGACTCATTGTGCTTGGGTATTTTTAAAGATCCTAGTTTGTGAAATACAGATGCTTGAGAGATATAAATTTTCATTTCACTTTGCTTTTTAATTTAGTAGGCACAATACACTAAGCTTCAACTTAAATCTTGCTAACAGTTACCAGAGCAGATGCTGCAACTCGAGATCTGGATCAACAGTACAAAACAGTCCTGATCTGAGTGATGCCCTGGACCCAGTTGCTCACTGCTCTACAACCCAGAGTAGCTCACTGCAGCGAGAACATCAATTTTCCAGCTTTCCTATTGTCTAGTCCTTGCTTGTTTTCAGGTGAGCTATGAACATTTAGCCCCATGTAGACTATTGTACAGCTGAATGGGCATCTTCTTATTGTGATAAGGAAATGAATAAACCAACAGGAGAAGAAAATTGTCCATAGATTAGGTCTAGAGTGAAGTGTCGTGGTACATACCTGCAATGTCACCACTCAGGAGACTAAGACAGAAAAATCTAGATTCCAAGGCTACAAAGTAAGGCCTTACCTATAAACAAACTAATTAAAGAGAAAAAAAGCTAGAAAAGAACACACTGTTTTCTTCACTGCTGCTGCAATCAATATGACCAATATGTTGACTCTATGATGTGTCGGACAGTTAACCTTTCGTGATCCTTTGGTGAGTTGAGCCAGGCTTTACAACTGTGGCTGCCTGTGCTTCCTGTGGTGGGGCAGGCTCTGTATGCTGCTTTATAATTAGGGAAAAAGAGTTCAAGTAGCAATGCATATGCCATAAAATAAAAGCTTTGGCTAGCAAGTGCCCTGATTAAAAAAATAACGCACACACACACACACACACACACACACACACATACACAAACTCCTATTGGCAAAAAGCAATATATAATAGGAGAGAGCAAGCCTTAAATTTCAGTCCTAGCTCGAAGGGTGGAAAGTATGTGTTGAAAGCTGTTTTTATCACATGCAGGATTCTTGAAAGTCTACATGACAGGCTGCCACATTGTAAAACAAGCAACTGCAAAGAATTCCTTTTGAGTAGTTTTTGACTAATACTAAAATGCTAAAGAAAAGCTTAATGGAAAGGGTGAAAAATCGCCTCGTGTATTAATAAGGCAACTGTATTTTTATTAATATACTTAATTTCAACTTCAGTATTCTTGTTGAAACCTTCTTTTGAAACGAAACAAAACAATGAAAACTTGGCTTAAAATTGGCTCACAAAATAGGCATGGCCTTCTGAGACTGCTTTCTGCCAGAGGCAAAGATTAATTTTAACTGACAATGCATACAGACTTTTTAACATTTCTTTTAGAATTATGTGCTTCATCTCAGCTTGTCCTGGACATTTGACCTTCTCAGCCTTAGTTATTTCAGTTTTTAATTAAATTTGGTTTTGTCAACTTCAGATATATATATATTTAATTTCTGATGTTCTCCCTCCTACTATTTCTCATATTTCTTTCTTCATCGTTCATCTTCCCTGCCAAACTTCCTCTTCCTCGGTAATCTCTTTCCCACATTCATGTCTTCTTATTTTTGTGTACGTTCCTCTGGGAGTGGCCTGGGCCATCTCTGTGACTTTGGCATTGGAACTATCCACTGGAATCTGGTGAGTATGCTGGTGGTTACAAAACTAAAGACAGTGGCTATCAGTGGTCCACAATTCAGCAGTAAGGGGTACAGCTCCTTAAGCCCCTCCCTGGTCCATGACTGACAGTTGAAACAGTTTTGTGCAAGCCAAGTGCAGGTAATCTCACCAGCTTGGAGTTATGACCATATTGTGAGTACTGTGTCTAAAGTATGATATTTTCTGCTCTCTCTCTATCTTTTAGTTTTTGCATTCTTTTTTAATCCCTTCTTTCTTCTACGCTGTTCCTAGGTCCTTACAAAGATTAGTATGTGAGTAGCCTTTGTCTAAGAAAATAAAAGAACATTTAGAAGGCACATTGACATTTTGTCTATTTAGCTAACCATCAGTAGTAATTTCCCTCTCATGGTCTGTGAACTTCTAACATATAGGCTTTTCTTATTTATTGAAGTTGTTTTCATATAATACCTTTTGATCATTCTTTCTCCTTTCCCAATTCATCTCAGAATCTCCTTACCCAAATCCATACAACTCTCTTTCTCTCTGTCAGCCCCCAAAAATGAAAATAAAATACAAGTAAAAGACAAAAGATCAAACAAAACAAAAGACCACAAAAGAAGTGTTCCTACCTTTATATATTATTGCATTTGAACATACTTTGTGCTATTAATTAGATATTACATTCACATACCTAAAGAAGCAAAACAGTATAATATATATATATATATATATATATATAATATGAAACTCCAATTCTCTCTTTTCTTCCTTTTTATAATATTTTGTTTGATTTTGAAAGTTTTGTGTTTATAATTTCTTTAGAGAAATATAAATACTGTTATTTCTCTTCATATATTTTATGAAAGTAACACCCCAAAGACATATTTTATTTGTTTTAAAGAAAACACTATGGTATTTGAATAGTCATTGTTTAGTTTTTATTTTGAAGATTTTTTTAAAAACACATAGACAATTGAAAGGGACATTACAGTTTACCTTACAAATTATCTGCATTTTTAAGGTTTTAACATTGGGCACATTAACTTTTGCCCATAACTTTTAATCTAACAGTTAATACTATTTTTGCCCAGATAAATTACTGAATTGAGAGGGAACAGTCCTAAAAAAGAATCTTGGGTTTTAAACTTGAATTGACATTTACTAGTAGAGCACCTTCATCCATTCATTGGTCCAATGTTTATCAAAATCTGACTATGTGCTAAACACAGTGCTTTGTGCTAAAACTATTGACAAGCCCTTATGGATCCTAGGACAGGGGTATAACAAATGAATAACAGCCACAGTGTGATAAGAACAATCCCAGGGAGGTAGATGGAAAAGGTCATTTAGAAAGGAAAAGTACTCTGATGAAAGGGTCAAGGAAGACTTTCAAGGGACACTTCTGTTTAGACACAAATGAAACCAGAAACATTGAAACTAGTAGAAAAGAAACTTGGGAAGTGTCTTGAGCACATGGGCACAGGGGAAAATTTCCTGAACAGAACACCAATAGCTTATGCTCTAAGATCAAGAATTGACAAGTGGGACCTCATAACATTACAAAGCTTCTGTAAGGCAAAGGACACTTTTTAAAGGACAAAATGGCAACCAACTAATTGGGAAAAGATCTTTACCAACCTTACATCTGACAGAGGGCTAATATCCAACATATACAAAGAACTCAAGAAGGTAGATTCCAGAGAGCCAAATAACCCTACTAAAAAATGGGGTACAGAGCTTAACAAAGAATTTTCACCTGAGGAATATCAAATGGCTGAGAAACACCTAAAGGTATGTTCAACATCCTTAGTCATTAGGGAAATGCAAATCAAAACAACCCTGAGATTTCACCTCACACCAGTCAGAATGGCTAAGATCAAAAACTCAGGAGACAGCAGGTGCTGGCGAGGATGTGGAGAAAGAGGAACACTCCTCCACTGCTGGTGGGATTGCAAGCTGGTAAAACCACTCTGGAAATCAGTTTGGCAGTTCCTCAGAAAACTTGGCATAATACTACCGGAGGACCCAGCTATACTGGTATATACCCAGCTATACTGGGCATATACCCAGAGGACTCTCCAACATGCAATACGGACACATGCTCCACTATGCTCATAGAAGCCTTATTTATAATAGCTAGAAGTTGGAAAGAACCCAGTTGTCCATCAACGGAGGAATGGACCCAGGAAATGTGGTATATTTACACTATGGAAATATTAGCTATTTACACTATGGAAATATCAGCTATTAAAAACAATGAATTCATGAAATTCTTAGGCAAGTGGGTGGAACTAGAGAATGTCATCCTGAGTGAGTTGACCCATTCACAAAAAATCACACATGATATGCAGTCACTGATAAGTGGATATTAGCCCAGAAGCTTGGTATACCCAAGGAACAATTAACATATCAAAGGATACCCAAGAAGAAGGAAGGAGAGGCACCTGGTCCTGGAAGGGCTCAATGTGGCAGTGTAGGGGAATACCAGGAAGGGGAGGCAGGAGTGGGTTGGTTGGGGAACAGGGGGAGGGAAGAGGGCATATGGGACTTTTGGGGAGGGGTGGAACCAGTAAGAGGGAAATCATTTGAAATGTAAATAAAGAATATACCTAATAAAAAAATAAAAAATAAAAAGAAAGCTAATGGGCAGTGAAAACTCTCTACACAGGATCCTCTAGGCAGTGGAAATGCAGACAGCATAGATAGAAGGCCAAAAGGATGTGGACAAGAACCTATAAAATTTGTCCACTCAAAAGAGTATGTCTATCTGGAGGGAATGAATATCATAGTTAGATACACAGAAGTAACAATATGAGAGTTATACAAAAATCATACAAAGAACTATAGAGATCCACTGCCAAACATTTGAAAGCTAGATACGGTTGCTGTCAACAGAATGGGACTTAGAGGCGTACCACAGGAAAGGAGGTTCATTGGGATGTTTAACAATTCCAGACAAAATTAAAGGGGACAAGACTTTGGTGGTAACAGTGAAATAGAGGGTTTTAATCTGTTTAGGAAAGAGAAAACAAAAGGGAGATCACTTAAGGCGGTAGGCAAGGAAAGAAATAACTCAATGGTGATATGTAATTTTCAGGACAGAGAAAGAGATTGGTGTCACATTGCTATTCATGGTAAAAAAGACCCAGATAGACACTGGACTAAAAGAGTAGTCGAGGTCAAAAGTTATTTTCTGCCATGAAGTCAAATGAACATGTGGATGGACTAGAAGCATCTAGTCAGTGAAAGGCTCACACAGTTCTAGAAAGACCAAGGGGCATGGACGCCTGAGATATGTATTTAGGAGTTCTCAACACAAAGTGATTGGGGGTCCCAGAAATGAGTCAATCATCCCAGGGAGAATGACAGTAGTAGGAAAGCAAAGAGCCCAGAACAGACTTCAGAAGAGGAAAAGTTAAGATCCAAATTTAGTAAATGATTGAACATAATGAGGACTAATTGAGAAAATTGTTCATATAGAACCTAGCACACAGCCGGGTGGTGGTGGTGCACGCATTTAATCCCAGCACTTGGGAGGCAGAGGCAGGAGGATTTCTGAGTTCGAGGCCAGCCTGCTCTACAAAGTGAGTTCCAGGACAGCCAGGGCTACACAGAGAAACCCTGTCTCGAAAAACCAAAAAAAAAAAAAAAAAAAAAAAAAAGAACCTAGCACACAGTAAGTTTTAAGTAATGGATGAGCATAATAAGCAAAAACTATTCATGTCCTTTTTAATTCTTATTTTCTAATTTTCCTTAAAAAGTACTTAACTGAGTAAAGACAAAAAGGTAGCAGTGGTGGGGTAGGATGGAGGGGGTGGGGGAGTGTGAGGAGATGGGGGATGGGAGGGGTGGTGGGATGGGAGGGGATGGGGATGGGAAAGGTGGGGGTGGGAGGGAACAGATGGTGGATGGGGATGGGTCAGGAGGCAGGGAGCATTCCATGTGATTAGTCTCTTCCCACCTGACAGAGATGCAAAGAGTTGCAAATGGTTGTTTAAAGATATCTTAGTTTATTTTCTTAACTAATCAAAACTGATACTTCTTTTTCAAAAATAAGAAAGAAAGCTAAGGGCTGGGGAGAAAAGGACAATGAAAGAAAGAAGGAAAGCAAGCTGTCTAAAGAGTTGTTCAATGTCTCCTTCAGGTCACAACTACACCATCACCAACAAATAGAGCCCTGAGCTCAACCTGGGATGGAGTTCCTCTGGGGAAATTTAAATCTAGTTTTTATGGTCACTGAAAATAATTAACACAAAATTTTATGAACTTGCACCTAATGTGTTGCTTTAACATTTTTAAAGACTATAAATAATTTAGTTTATTAATATATAACAAATCATGATCACTCTCAACAATAGCAGTAGACTCTGGTACAAAGGGAAGGACGGGTTGCGTCAGGCCAAAAGGACTGAATATGCTTTTCAAGGGATCCAAGAAGAAAAGAGACTCTCCAACTCATATATAATTCAGATGAAAGAATATCAAGTTTAAATTGAAGAATGGTAAGGACAAAGAGAAAATTTATGAAGGAGGAAAGCCTCAAGATAAACATTGATGGAGGAGTATGCATGATTTCAGATTAATGGGCTTACCAAAACCATGCAAGTGGTAAAAGATTGTGTATGGAAATAGTTAACGTGCTTAAAGACAATATCATGCAATAGGATTGTATATCCAGTAAGTTATTCTTCAATGGTGAAAGTGAAATCACAGTTTTTACAGGCAATCAAAAGCAAAAGAACTGATTGTCACTGGACTTGCCTGCAAGAAATGTTAGAAAATGTTCTTTAGGAACATTTAGGAAGAAAAGAGAGACTGGTGATAAATGTAGAGTCATATAAAACAGCATCATAAAACACAACGTCCTATGCTTCTTACTCTGAATGAGTCTGAGAGATAACTGCAGGAAGCAATAATACCAAAAGCATGCCCATGATCACTGCAGATTGGTAGGTGAAATGAATTGTATCAGTTGCATGAGAAACACCATGAAAAATTGAGCATATTAGTTAAAAGATGATTGTATTGTCAACATGGGGGTAAAGTGTTATTTGAAGGTAAATGCATTACTTAAAAATGTAGGCACATTCAGAGAGAGATACAGAAAGAGAGAGATAGAGAGAGAGAGAGAGAGAGAGAGAGAGAGAGAGAGAGAGAGAGAGAGAGAGAGAACACTTGGCTAGAGTCAACTGAAAAGGAAGTATTAATTGAGGGACTGCTTACATCAGATTAGCATGTGATTATGTCTGTGGGTTGCTAACTGACTTATGAGGTTCCAGTGCTACTGTGGGCAGTACCATTCCCTAGGAAGTTGATCCTGGACTGTATTGGAAAGCTAGGTAGGCATGAGCATGGGACTGGGCCAAAGAGTTATCCAGTGAACAGCATTTTGATCGTTTCTGCCTTGAGTTCCCACCCTGACTTCCCACCCTTAATCCCCTCAAAGTTGGGCTGTGACCTGGAAATATAAGACAGATAATCCTTTCTTCCCCTAAGCTGCTTTTTTTTTATTTTCTATATTTTTTTATTTATATTCCAAATGATTTCTCCTTTCCCAGGTCCCCCCTCCCCGAAAGTCCCATAAACCCTCTTCCCTCCCCCGGTCCCCATTCAATCCCCTCCCGCTTCTCTGTCCTACACTGCTACATTTATTCTTTCCAGGACCACGGGTCTCTCCTTCCTTCTTCTTGGGAATCAATTAATATGTGAATTGTGTCTTGGGAATTCTGAGCTTCTGGGTTAATATCCCCTTATCAGTGACTGCATACCATGTGTGTTCTTTTGTGATTGGGTTACTTTGCTAAGGATGATATTTTCAAGTTCTGACCATTTGCCTAGGAATTTCGTGAATTCAGTTTTTAATTACAGAGTAGTATTCCATTGTGTAGATATACCACATCTTCTGTATCCATTCCTCCGTTGAGGGACATCTGGGTTCTTTCCAGCTTCTGGCTATTATAAATAAGGTTGCTATAAACATAGAGGAGCATGTGTCCTTATTGCATTCTGGGGAGGCCTCTGGGTATATGCCCAGGAGTGGTATAAAAGGATCCTCTGG
This sequence comes from Tokudaia tokunoshimensis, assembly GCA_036184795.1. Lineage (NCBI taxonomy): Eukaryota > Metazoa > Chordata > Mammalia > Rodentia > Muridae > Tokudaia > Tokudaia tokunoshimensis. The sequence continues at coordinate 3,172,054 of BTHU01000005.1, forward strand.
GAGTGTCATGCCCAGTTTTCTGAGGAACCGCCAGAATGCTTTCCAGAGTGGTTGTACCAGCTTGCAATCCCACCAGCAGTGGAGGAGTGTTCCCTAAGCTACTTTTAGTGAAGAATATTTCACAACAATATAAAAGAAATTAGAACACAAGGCAAGCATTCTATTAACAGAGCTATCTCCTAGCCCTCAAGAACTTTTCACTCCATATGTTATTGAACTATTCATTATAAAACTTCATGTAATAATTTTTTCTTCTTATTCTTTTCAGGTAGAGAAAAACTTTGGAAAACATAAGAAGGTAAAATTGGCAGAATAGATCAGATGAACAAATTTAAGCAGCCACCTACAGAGGAAAAACAGAAGCTGAAGTGTGGTATGGGTCTAAGCTGCTTTTTCAATGCATAAGGGAGCCAGGTGACTCCACAGCCTTCTGTGGAGTCTTCTGGCACAGCTTGCCAGGAGAGAGTGATCTCCCAGCAGCACTTCATTTCGAGCACAGAGGTGAGATCTCCACCGCCTCTCTGGAGGAGAACAGTTAGGAGCTCACAGGGCATATGATCAGTGGAGCAGCTGGGACAGAGGTCTTTAGGCTGCCATTAGCACCAGGGAGCCAGGTGGCTCCACAGCCTTCTGTGCACAGACCCTGCCAGAAGAGAGTTGGTCTCCCAGGAGTACGGACACAGGCTTACAGGCCCACAGGAGGGACAAGCTCCAGCCACAGACAGCAAGATCAACTATAACCAGAGATAACTAGATGGCGAAAAGCAAGCACAAGAACCCTACCAACAGAAACCAAGGCTACTTGGCAACATCAGAACCCAGTTTTCCCACCAGAGCAAGTCCTGGATACCCCAACACACCAGAAAAGCAAGAGTTGGATTTAAAATCGTATCTCATGATGCTGATAGAGGGCTCCAAGAAGGACTTAAATAACTCCCTTAACAGGAGAATATTGGTCAACAGGTAAAAGCCCTTAAAGAGGAAACACAAAAATCCCTTAAAGAAATACAGGAGATCATGGGTCAACAGGCAGAAGCCCTTAAAGAGGAAACACAAAAATCCCTTAAAGAAATACAGGAGATCATGGGTCAACAGGCAGAGGCCCTTAAAGAGGAAACACAAAAATCCCTTACAGGAAATTACAGGAAAACACAAAAAATCAAGTGAAAGAACTGAACAAAACCACCCAGGATCTAAAAGTGGAAGTAGAAACAACAAAGAAATCACAAAGTGAAACAACTCTTGAGATAGAAAACCTTGAAAAGAATTCAGGAGCCATAGATGTAAGCATCAACAACAGAATACAAGAGATAGAAGAAAGAATCTCAGGTGCTGAAGATACCATAGAAAACATTGACTCAACAGTCAAAGAAAATGCAAAAGGCATAAAGCTTGTAACCCAAAACATCCAGGAAATTCAAGACACAATGAGAAAACCAAACCTAAGGATTGTAGGTATAGAAGAGAGTGAAGATTTACTACTTAAAGGGCCAGTAAATATCTTCAACAAAATTATAGAAGAAAACTTCCCTAACCTAAAGAAAGAGATGCCCATGAACATACAAGAAGCCTTCAGAACTCTAAACAAACTGGACCAGAAAAGAAAGTCCTCCTGGCACATAATAATCAAAATACCAAATGCACTAAACAAAGAAAGAATATTAAAAGCAGTAAGGGAAAAAGGGCAAATCACTTATAAAGGCAGAGCTATCAGAATTACACCAGACTTCTTACCAGAGAAGATGAAAGCTAGAAGATCCTGGGTAGATCTCATACAGACCCTAAGAGAACACAAATGCCAGCCTAGACTACTATACCCAGCAAAACTCTCAATCACCATAGATGGAGAAACCAAGATATTCCATGAAAAAACCAAATTTGCACAATATCTGTCCACAAATCCAGCCCTACAAAGGATAATAGATGGAAAATGCCAACACAAGGAGGGAAAATACACCCTAGAAAAAGCAAGAAAGTAATCTTACAACAAACCCAAAAGAAGATACGCACACAAATATAAAAATAACATCAAAAATAACAGGAAGCAACAATCACTATTCCTTAATATCTCTTAATGTCAATGGATTCAATTCCCTAATAAAAAGACATAGATTAACAGAAATATTTTTCATATAAATCTTCAGTTTTAATCAGAAAATGTTTGTAATTTCTCTTTCAATTAATTTAGTAATGTTCTTTATATCTACCATTTTATCTACATTATTTTTCATGATAATCTTCAATTTCAACACAAATGCCAGCCTAGACTACTATACCCAGCAAAACTCTCAATCACCATAGATGGAGAAACCAAGATATTCCATGAAAAAATGTTTTTTCATGTTATGTTTTTCTATATAGTTTTTCTATTTTATCTAAAATGTTTTCCATGTAAATCTCTGATTTTATCACAAATATTTTTAATTCCACCTTCAATTAATTTAGAAAGGTTTTTATATCTACCATTTTATCTGTATAATTTTCTATGAAATAGTCAATTTTAATGTTTTGTCTATATATTTCTTGAATTTTATCAGAAATATTTTGCTTGTAAATCTTCAATTTTACCTGAAAATGTTTATAATTCCACTTTAAATCAACTTAGAATTATTTTTATACCTACCATTTTATCTGCATAATTTCCATGATAATCTTCAATTTTAACATGTTTTTCTATATATTTCTTCAATTTCATCAGAAATATTTTCCATGTAAATCTTCAACTTTATCAGAAAATGTTTATAATTCCACTTTCATTCAACTTAGGAATACTTTTATGCCTACCATTATCATATCTATATAAAATTTTCCATGACAATCTTCACTTTTAACATGTTTTTCTTCCTTTTTCTACAATTTTATCAGAAATATTTTCCTCGTAAACCTTCAATTCTATCATAAAATGTTTCTATTTCATTTTTCAATTAATTTAGCAATGTTTTTATGCCTATCACTTTACTCTTTAATTTTACATGAAAATTGTCAATTTTAACAATTTTTTCTATATATCTTTTCTATTTTATCAGAAACACTTTCCACGTAAATCTTCAATTTTATCATAAAATGTTTTTACTTCCTTTTTCAATAAAAGAACATGCTTTTCAAAAAAAGAAAGAAAGAAAGAAAGAAAGAAAGAAAGAAAGAAAGAAAGAAAGAAAGAAAGAAAGAAAGAAGGAAAGAAAGAAGGAAAGAAAGAAAGAAAGAAAGAAAGAAAGAAAGAAAGAAAGAAAGAAAGAAAGAAAGAAAGAAAGAAAGAAAGAAAGAAAGTAAAGTGGCTAACATGAAGTCACAGCACATTTCCTGGGACACATTCCTGGAAGTCAGTCTTTAAAGCTGCTGTCAGATCTATGGAGGACCCAAGTAGCTATGCAGACAGATACTGCTTCTTCACTGAATAGCCAATATCCTGACTGGTTTTTATCATCTACTTGTGTACCATCTGAGCAGAGGAAACCTCAACTGAGAAATTGACTCCAACAGATTAGTCTGTGCACATGTCTGCAGGGGAATTGTCTTGATTCATGATTGATATGGGAGGGACAAGCCCACTCTGGGTGGCTTCATCCCTACACAGGTAGGCCTGGACTATTAAGAAAACTATAAAGCTAGTACAGACCAAGAGAGGAAGAAAGACAATAAGGAGTATTTCTTCATGGTTCTTTCCTCTGTTCCTGCTTTATTTCCTATCTGACTTTTCTCAAAGATAGACTATATCTTGGATGTGTGATATAAAGACACTCTTTCCTCCTAAATTGCTTTTGGTTTTAAATCATAACAATAGAAAGCAAATTAAGAAAGCTACCAAATATTTAGACACTTTACTGAGAAATGTATTCATTTTATAGAATATTTTGTAGTTGTGCTGGGAATATTAAAAAAGTAAACTGAGATAACAAGTGTATATTATTAGAAAAAGAGGACATTTAATGCCATTTCTATTGAGAATGTACAACATTTGATATGAGATTAGAAGTAAACCAAACACACCTCCAGTTACTAAAGCTTTCAGTAATGACAAATGAAGCGTTTGTTACAGGGACATTTAACTTTTTGTAGAGGTTGTAGATTCAAAATGAACATCCTAAAGTATACCCCATTTATAGACAAATTTCACTCACATGCAAAAAATATTTTTATGCAGATGTAAGAGAAAGAAGTACATCCCACAACTGACTTGCTCTTTTTACCCTCCACCTCACCATTTATCCCAGATAATCATTTTTGGTTTTCCTTCAAGGAAGTTGTCATTTCTGTTTCATCAGAAGCCATTTTTTGGTAGAAACAGTAAATTCTCTGTCTCTCTGTCTTTGTATGTACATGTGTCTGCCTGTTTCTCTCTCTCTCTGTGTGTGTGTGTGTGTGTGTGTGTTATAATTTGTAGACATCTTACTTATTGGACTATCATAGAAAATGACAAGATTTTTGCAAAAATCATCAAAGAACAAAAAGCCCTTTCTGATCTATTGAGCAGGTAGCAAATGGTTTAGGAGCTAGTTTGTCACCTCCAGTAAGAAAGCCTACCTACCAGGAAACCACCCAGAGGAAAACCAGAAAGAGGTGGAGGGGGGAAGAGAGAGAGAGAGAGAGAGAGAGAGAGAGAGAGAGAGAGAGAGAGAGAGAGAGAGAGAGAGAGAGACTGACTTGGCTAGAGTCACATGAAAAGGAAGTATTAATTGGGGTATTACCTCCATCAGATTTGCCTGTGAGCATGCCTGTGGGTTGTTAATTGGTTTATGAAGAATCATGTCTTTAGGACCTAGAGAGAATTAGTAAAGGAATCTGACATGTTTTGATTATTCACAATATTAAATACCATACATGGGGATTGACTTTTCATATTCTTCCCAATCACCCTGGAAATCAAGTCTTATGATTCTCACCTAAAGAAGCAAGGAAATAAGCTCAAGAAGATTAATTGTTCAACATCACAGCCTATTAAATGTATCCTAAGGCTTATATATCCTTTTCTCTTTGTATTCTGAACAACTAGGATACTGTCTGGCACACAAAGGACATAAATTAAAATATCTGGTGCACCTTTAAATGATGAAACAGAAAAGTCAAGGTTTACATTTGTTCTCTGTGGTTCCATATCTCTGTCATATCATGTATCTTCAAACATGGTAGTAGTCAGGATAATTTCATGTTTTCTTTCTTCTTAAGTCACGTGGAATTACTCAGTCTTATTTGTCTACTATAGGAAGTCAGTGTTTCTGCTGTGAACAAAGTAACTCTGCTGCACAATGACCCACAGCAAGTGAGCTGCGCTAGTCAGGAGCTGAGATGCGCAGGTTGTAAGGGGTCTAGACATACACCTTATTTACAACCCCTCTGTCCTTGAATTTTATCTCAGATTACTCAAGGATAAAACTATAATAATGATAGGACCCTCCCTGTGGAATCTCATGAAAATTGTTTAGTGTTTGGTATGAAGAAATGCTTTACTAAGTTATTGACTATTATTAGTACAACAATTTCATTTGATGTATGAACTAATATTCTCAAGATTATACAAAACTTGGTAACAAACAGACTATTAAGTTCCAGAGTTTTATAAAACCATTTATGTGTGATTTAGAGTCATGGGAATCATAGAAACGTCACAGATGTTCGTCGGAACTCTCATAAATAAAAGTGATACAAATATCTCAATGAATTAAGCTCGTAATATGAGGTCCTTGTTAAACAGTCTCACTACCTAAGTAGATACCCAAGTCAGAAAGCAGAAATGTGCTTCACACTCCAAATACCAAGCACAAGGTATTGTGCTGTTGAATTCCTTCATCTTTCTTACTAACACTTCAATTAATTAACAATTCTTTGCTAATTATAAGTCAAAAAATGTTATGTTCACTTTGCCATCACTGTTCTTTAACCACTAATCTATTGACGCCTTCAGCAGCTCTACGTTGTGCTAAATGCTATTTCAGAGTCTGGGTAAGGGTGGGGCATACGGACTGAGAGGTCATTGGATATTGACAGTGGACCTGACAGGCCCGCTAATGAATTGCATGCTGAGTTACTAGATATGAGGGAGCAGTGGTTGAAGCTCTTGTCTGGAGTCACTGCTGGTTGGTGGCTCTGTTCTCAGACAGTAGAGGTTGCTGAGGAATTGGGTTTTAGGATTAGATGTTAACTACAGTACAGATGTCGACAGCATGGTAAGTGTTCCAATATATACTTCTACACCTTGAGAAAGTTTCTCGATTTCTATCAGCTTTTATGACTCAGCTCTTGCTTCTTCCCTTCCGTGGTATCAAGTGGCCTCCCCAAATCTTCAGTAGAATGTACCTAACTTTTCCTCAGCATCCCAGGCAAAATTAGCCTGATCTCCATTCATAACATCACAACTGTTTTATAGTGTTTAATGACATATTTACAACAGGTCAAGTGTTACACATGTTACCAAGCATAATGCCATGTACTGTGCTCAAAAAGAAGATGTATGTATATTCCCTTTGTAAGTTCATAGAGAACAAGGGAACGTGTCCAGAGACCAGCTATACAGTATGGTAAGTATATGAGATATGTGATGCTATAGATGGGAAAATGAAAGAATTGAATAAAGCATCAGTATTTATTAGGTTTATATTTCTCACTTGTGACATCTTTGTGTTATTTCAGTTTCAACAGTCCCACAAAGTAAACATATGGATTAATTACCTTATATTTGCAGGTGTCAAAAGGATTTGACAAGTTGACCTTTATTTGTAAATAATTTGTCTGCTGTCTTAGTTAAGGTTACTACTGCTGTGAGAAAACACAAAACCAAAAGCAAATTGGGGAGGAAAGTGTTTATTTGCCTTATACTTCCAGATCATAGTCGATTATTAGAGGAAATCAGTCAGGAACTCAAGGAGAGCTGGACCCTGGAGGCAGGAGCTAATGCAGGGGCCATGAAAAGGTGATGCTTACTGACTTCCTCCTCGTGGTGTGCTCAGGCTGCTTTTTTATACAACTCAGGACCACCACCTAGGATGGCACCACCAACCACAGGCTGGGCCCTTGTCCATCAACCACTAATCCACCTTACAGCTGAATCCTATAGAGGCATTTTTCTCAACTGAGATGTCTTCCTTTCATCTAACTCTAGCCTCCATCCAGTTGACATAAAGCTAGCCCACATACTATGCCAAACAGAATTCAGAGAGGGATGAATGGGAAAGATAAACTTGATGGGAAACAAATGGCTTGAAAGTTGTTTCAAGCAGACAGAGCTATGTATGTACATAACAAAGGGATGGCTGATCTGGAGTTTAGTGTCCTTAAGCTATAACAAGTACAGGCAGGTAGGTAGGTATGTAACACCCTGCTGAAGAGTCCGGGCTTTATTCTGTGGACAATGAGAAGCAAATGAAGAATCTGAATACACAAATAGCAAGATCACTCCATTATAGACACCAGTGAAGACTTCTACCATAGCATTCATCATAATGTATAATTTGTGTCTAACTCAAATGTATTTCCCTCTCAAAAATATGAACTTAAACTGTATAATTAGCTGCCTGTCACATCAGACTCCTGTCTAAGGATCAACTGTCTGGAAACTGTAAGAGAAATCAGTTGAAGTAGTTGTCTTGTGCTGTGCCTTCTCAGCAACAGAAGCCTCTGCTGAAAGACCAGGCATAATGTCCAGAGGGAGGAAACATTATGATCCAAACCTGAGTGAAATCCAGGTTCCATTTGCTGAGGTCTGGATCAGACATAAGAATCTAATTAGCAATGTAAAGGAGAAATGTAATCCCATCAGGTCCTTTTTATAGAATTGTCCAGCAATGTCTCAGGGATACCACTCAGTGAATAAACTCCCCAAACCTGTGAGTTTGACAACTGGTTATCTCACTAGATTGGCATGTCCTTAGAATGCACACTGTCATCAAATGGCCAGGTTAATGTTCTAGATCATTGCTATCTCTTAAGTGTTATCATGGTCTCTTATATAGAACCTCTTCCTGTCACCCATTCCACATCACCTTTTGCCAGCTTGAAAGCTATTACAGCAGTCTGTACACCAACCCCCTAACAGGAGTTAGGATGACCTCTGAACAGTGTGAGGTGAGGGACTAGAAGAAGTTGGGTAGATTTCCCCATAGGCAGAGAGATAGGGAGAGAGGACAAAACTAGGTAATAAAGATGGTGAACCTACAAAATGGCAAGCTTCTCCCTCAGTCTCCTAACCTGACAAGAGTCTGACAGCTTAAAAACAAAGGTCTATAGACTATATCTTCTGCCAGTAGGCCACTTGCTTGAGGACTGATTTATCAAGTTCAAGGCTGGATCAGGGTATGATTATATAATAGCTGAGAGCCAATCAGCTATCTTGTCTTTCTTCAAACTGACCAACCTCAAATTAGGGAAGGATGACCCTTCAGAGACGTTAAACGACCCAGACCTCAAGGAGAAGTTAATCTTCTGCTTCCCAAACCCAGCCTCCTGCTCCTGCTTTGTAGAGAGGCTTTTCTCTGTGTGTGTCTGCTGTATGTGTGTGTTTCCTTATCCCTAGTAAAAAATCTTTCTTTACTAGCAAACAAACAAACAAGCAAACAAATAAAACAAAGCAAAAAACACTATCTTAACTAAACTCTGTTCTCTCTCTCTCTCTCTCTCTCTGTGTGTGTGTGTGTGTGTGTGTGTGTGTGTGTGTGTGTGTGTTGGTGTTGTTGCTGCTGCTGCTGCTGCTGTTGTTTTTATTGAATTTATTGCTTTCATAGAATAGCACTCAGGACCAATGCACAGTAGCAGTTGAATGAATGAATGAATGAATGAATGAATGAGTGAATGAATGAATGTAAAAAGAAAGAAGAGATGAAGGACTGAAACTAGCACTTAAAAATTTTTCAATCCAAACCCTAGCTATGAATAGTTCTCCTCAGCTTTAATTACCACTTTTAAAAGATCTCTATAGGATATATGCAGAACCATATGGTAAAAATTATATTGATCACAGGCTATTTCAGCATCATTAAAAAGTTGCATACCATAAAATTTGAAAGCAAAAAACATATCTCTCAGATATGACACATCACAAAATTCCTTTAACTCTTTCAAAAGCTACAAAAAAAATTCAGTTCAGCTTCTTTACTTTTGGAACAAAAAAATCTCAAGTGTTTTTTATGTATAAGGCATCAACACCAAGTATGTACAACTTAAGCTAGGATTATTGGTTTGCAAACAACAGGAGAGACTTAACAGCCAGGGCAAAGGCAGACCAATTCATCACAACAGGTTTTGGATGATAATAAGATCGTCTTGGACAGAAGCTCTGTGGCTAGTGGTAGTAACTGCCCTCCATCATGGGTAAGACGTTGAGATGGACAGTCAGCCCCAAGACTAAGAATAAGGATCAAAAAGAGGACTGAAAGTTGATAACATTCACTAAAGACTTCCTGAGGGTTGGACATCATCCTGATAAGCTTGTATGCATTATCTCTCTTTCATATGAATGTACCAGGCCACCATCTTTTCTTCCATTTTATAGGGTAGGAGCCTAAGGAAGCTATTGGGGTCACATAAGAAAGTAGAACAAAGATTTGAGTCCCGTTAATCTGACTACAAGTTATAAACTTAAACACTATGCTAGATCCCTCTGGGATCGAGGAGGAAGAAAGACAATGCCTAAGGTAAATTGCATGTGTGTATAAGGTTGGACCTAGGCTTTAGGGTAAATGCTATGCTCTGTATACTTGAGGCTCTGCTGTCATCGCTGGGCTTGACTTTTGAGCATTTAGTGGCCATTTGTTGGGTTCATAAGTCTGAATCTAGATTTTCTGTTTCCTTACGTGATATCTGATAGGTCCTGCTATGTAAAGATCAGTAACTTCATGATTTTCTACTTATGGAAGAAAAGTAACACATTTGTGTATGTGAAACTGCTTTTCACTTCAGAAAAGGTACTATGGAAATAGAAATTTTGTTTTCTCTTATTTTGCTATAAAAATGTCATTACAGTCAGAATCTGCAATGTTCCTCCCATACTCAGTGCTAATAGAGTCCTTCTTAGGTCATAGATTAAGTGACTCATTGCTAATAGACATGGCTTTGGCTTCCAGGGTGGTAAGCGTCTGAGTTGACTTTCTATTATGCCTGAGAAAAATCATGGGCACAGAGTTTTTTGAGAGTTCTTCTGGTAAATGATCTTATTCTCAGTTTCACACACATTTTAAGAAACGAGTGAGAAATTTTGAAATAAAATTCAACTTTGCATTGATACTATCAATTTCCAGGCATACATCTCAATCTTTCCATTTTATTTGGGGCTACATCTCTAATTACAAGTGGGAAGGGTTTGGGAACTCCTTAGGGTTGAGGGATAACTATCTGTGTGGCTCATATTAAAGCACAGATTTGTTACCAAGTTTCAGAAGTCTATAGACTGCCCTAAGGCTCTGGGGTGATATGTGAAAACCTCACTTCTCTGTCAAGAAGCCCCATGTACTGAACCTTTGTTTTAGTCTCTTCTTATCTTATTTTCATGAAAGGATAAAATAAACCAAGATTTGGGTGATGAACTTGAAAGCCTTTTTATTGCTTCTCATATAATCAATTGGTACTCACTGACTAGAACCCAATGCAGTCTTCAAAATATACAAATGGAACATGAACTGTTGTCCAGGATTTTCCTTGCTAATACTATTTTCTGGAGATTTGCTAGTCATTAAGGACTTTTTTTCAGCTTCCCAACGAAGGACTTAACACACAAATTAAATGTAACTTGTGTATTATAAAAAAAGAACATCAGACCTTTGGAGACTTGTTACATTAGTTACAACACACACACACACACACACACACACACACAAGAATAAGTCAATTTGGAGTAAGGAAGGTCTCGATTTACTATGCTGTTAGCTTAAGATGCAACTCAAAGGCAGTTAGTTAACACTTTTAGCTTAATTTGGCCCATTATAAAAAGGTAGAAACAATACCTACAAATAGGAGCTACTAGTACCTAGTCTGAAATTAATGCTTTGCTCTGAGGGTGAATTGCCATCAATTGCCTTACCAAGCTGCAGACCACGTCTGCAAGAGCATGAATGCAGGCAACATGAGCTCACTGGAGAAACAGTGGTAAATCTTTCAGGGGGTAACCTACCATCTTCTGATTGGATTTGGTGTGTGCTCTACACAAGGGGTTTCACATATGGTATTATAAACATGATCAGTAGGCCATGGCTGGGGTAGGAAGTCATTGGCTTTAGTGACAAAGCTATGACTATTCTTGTGATCAAACTCAATGTAACTCATTAGGTCACCGAAAGTAAATGAAGAAGAAGAAAAGGCATGAAAGAAGAACAGGAGTAAATTGGAAAGAAATAGAGAAAGGATTAGTGAGGCAGGAGAGGTAGTGCATGTGTGTATGGGTATGTGTGTATGCACGTGTAAATGTGTATATTTGTGAATGTTATTCATTATGAAATAGCGTAATGAAATGTTCCTGTGTATATGTAATATAAAAGAATAAAAAGCAAAATGCTTCAAAAGTATAATCTCAGTTGATTCTCAAGACAGCTTTGAAAGAGCTGTCATTAACCCACTTTACAGATAAGGAGACACAGAGAAGGTGAATGACTTGTTTAGTATCATGAACCTAGACAGAGTAAGAGCCAAGACACTGGGACTCTTTTTTCTCATCTTCTGTTCTTCCTAGGGCTTCAAACAATCTACTTGGTGGGCTTCTCTGAACGATAGGAGACAATGTATAATAAGAACTTAGGATTGGTATCAGGCCATAATGATCCACCATAAATTTTAGTCATATCCATATTTCATCATAATATGGATAGAAATAGCTAAATAGCAGGGCATAGCTTGATTAAATAATTCATATAATCCAGTTTCTTCCTCAGGTTTCAAGGTCAAATTGTTGATAATGCCCCTCTTACAAATATCCATAACTATTTATTTAGAACATATGTCATGGTAGGCAGTTTGTTCATCTTATGAGCCTGAGACAGCTCTGCCCTCACAGACTTAGAGTAACTAAAAGCCAGAGCACTATACTACGGAGTAATTCAGCCAGAGATCAGCCATTACACAGAGGTCAAAACCACCATTTATCTACCCTAACTATTTGCTGACCGGAACAGCAGTGGGTCTGAGCAAGTGCATATCAGCAAGAGGAAATGGATGTCACCATTCACTACTAGAAGCCTCTTTATTTTGCATTTTACTAAGCTAAAGAAAATCTTTTGGCCCAGACACAGAGTAATAAACACCGTATGATCTTAGCTATATGTAGAATCTGAGAAATGTCAAGCCCATAGAAACAGAGAGTAGAGTGGCTGTTGCTAAGAGCTGGGAGTAGGAGAAATGGGGTGGTGTTGTTAGAAAGACACAGACTTTCCAGTCATAAAATGAGCAAGTTCTGGGGACCAGCTGTGTGCTATGGGTGGTGATGAATGTGTTAATCAATATACTGCTAACCATTGCACAATACAACCCCAAATCATATTACATACCATTAATACATGCAATTCTATCTATTAATTGCTAGTTAAATTTCCTTAAATAAGAATTCTAAATATTTTTTAAACATTTGAAAAATATCCGTGCACTGTTTTTGTTGTCATTCTGCCCAGGTGTGAGGAAGCTTCACGAGAGTTCTGCATTTCTTTGTTTAATTTGGGGCTTTTCAGATCAAAGCATTAACATCTCCACCAAGCAGTACTATTTCCAAATCTGTCTTTCTGCTTGGGATCCTAGCCTGTGATTTCAAAACAATAACCACACCAAAAAATATCTCACCAAGACATCATTATTATAGCTAATCCCTAATCATGTAGTTTCTCCCATTTATCTATCCTGCAGCTTCGCTTTTATGTCACATAGAGTCCAAATGCTAATTCTGTCCTCTGGCAGACTGATTTCCATTCTGCTTATTGCTTCTCCTTCCTTTCATTATTAGAGCAATAATTAAGCTGTCCACAATGGTCTGTGCCACGTGACAGTCTGTTCCCAAGAGAGCAAATACACATAACTGCTGTTTACTTGCAAACACAGAATACAATAAACACGTGGTTAAGAATGGTGGCTACTTCTGTATCTCCATATTTACACTCCATCTTACCCTCTCTACTTTTCTTTTTCATTTCAGCGTGCTTGGTAAATAGCCTTATGTTTTCTCTCCACCAAATCCCACTACAGAAGACATTACTGAAATGTCAACAGTTGCTTCATAGAGTCAAGGCATCGTGACACAAAAAGGACTCATAATTTGGAAATTAAGTTACTACTGTGTGTCAGACACCCCCCCCCGGTGGTTTTACATATATCATCTCATTTATTATTTACAATGATTCCTGGCATCTGTTGACTTATAAGGTGGAATAACTGTGATTTAAGCCCAGATCTGCTGGATGCAGATCCTCCAACTTTACACCAAGAGTCAGGATGAAGAGTAAGGTAGAGAGAAGGTAGAGGGGAGTGAGCAGATCAAAGTGATGTATTGCAGCTAGAGTATCTTCACTACTAACTTATTAAACAATTGTGTACAAGTGTAAAATACTTGCTGGGCATAGTGTTGATACGGAAACAGATTTGTTCCCTAGAGAAGCAAGCTTGCCTAAGAGAACTAGAATCTCTTAGGATCAACTTCAGCCCTCTACGGTAATGATCTATATATGTGGAAGAGTTAGGGACTCTGACAATGGGTGGGGCCCTGCAGCATAGGGTCGATGTCCTAGACTTTTGCCATATGTAATATATGGACATTCACAAGCTGCTGGAGAAGAATGCCTTGTATAAACAGTGGTTAAGGCAGGCAAGTATTATGGAGGTGGACTAATGGAGAAATGTGGGCTCAGGCAACTGTGTGGTTCAGAAAACTGCAGGGTAAATACAAGCAGAGACTGAGAGATAGGAGCTGGGGAAATGTGGTTTTGATCATGTGGTAGAACAAATCATTAGGAAAAGTAGTTGGGAAGAGATAGGAATCACTTTCGGGGAGAAGATGTTGGAAAGAAAGGATAAAGAGCTGACAGAACACGACTATGCTGTGCAGCATGAATTATGGGGCTACTACAGCCATTAAATTTATTCAATAAATTTATTGATTTGACAGATGATTTTTGTCACAAATATGGAGTTTGGTAATGATTTTACTATGATTATGGGGTTTGATAGTTTTGGTAGAAAGAGGAGTAATAGATATAAAGGTAATGTCAGGCATTAATCAGAGTCTTAAGGTCTGTACTGGCTGGTTTTGTGTGTCAACTTGACATGGGCTGGAGTTATCACAGAGCAAGGAGCTTCAGTTGGGGAAGTGCCTCCATGAGATCCATCTGTGGGGCATTTTCTCAATTAGTGATCAAGGGGGAGGGCCCCTTGTGGGTGGTACCATCCCTGGGCTGGTAGTCCTGGGTTCTATAAGAGAGCAAGCTGAGCAAGCCAGGGGAAGCAAGCCAGTAAGAAACATCCCTCCATGGCCTCCTCATCAGCTCCTGCTTCCTGACCTGCTTGAGTTCCAGTCCTGACTTCCTTTAGTGATGAATAGCAGTGTGGAAGTGTAAGCTGAATAAACCCTTTCCTTCCCAACTTGCTTCTTGATCATGATGTTTGTGCAAGAATAGAAACCCTAAGACAAGGTCCAATGAAATAAAAGAAGCTGAAATGCAAGGCAGCTAGCATAAAGTCCAATGTGCCCCTCTGTTGTATATCAGTGCCACTGGGGCCAGATATTTAAAAAAGGGCTAAAAGATCAGATAGGAAAATGAAAGATCAGATAGGAAGGCAAAATGAAAATACCCCACTTCCATTTCCAAAAATAATAATACAAGGGAGCTGAGGGCATTTTTGATAACAAATGTTGCAAGATAATTTGACACAAGATATTCTGATAGTCAGACCAAGGTTTATAGGATGAGGCTGGAGATGCTATCTCAGTGCTCTCTGGATGGACATTTGGTGTTGGGGAGAAAGGGGTACAATGTCAAAAAGCTCTTCTGGATCTGTATTCTTAAGCACAAACTAGATAACATGTTGCAATGATCAGATCTAACTGCGATCTTTCCTTGAGATTTTAACCAAGGGAAAGAAGCCTTTGTATCCTGAAACCGTTAAGCCACTTTTAACAGTAATATGCCTATATTGAAGTACTTAAGTAGAACAAACTTAATAAACTCTGATTCTGTGGAATGAAATTTCTACTTGAATCAAAAAATAAGAAAAGTACCCATGGGCTCATAACTGGACTCAGTGCAGCTGCCTCTAAATTTTCAGGGCAAATTTTTATTTTTGGTTTGCTGCCTTTCACTTCTCTGTCTCTGTGGATGAGAGTTTCCCATGTTTCACGTAAAGAATATAGTGTAATGTTTCTGGGCAGCAATACCACAATGCCTTGGGAACGTCTTAGGCCACAATGAAATTGGTCAGCCTAGATGCTGGTACCAGACAGACTTATGTTCAAAAACCTTTGTAGCTTAGAACTCTAAGACAAAATTCATACACCAGTACACTCAAATTGAAGCTGCCATTGCTATACATTTTTTTTCAAGCATTAAAGTGAGAAGTAACAGCTCACATATGATGGGGCTTCTGACTTCAAAGGCATAAATTCCATCTTGCTGTCAAATTTAAATTCATCTGCCTACTTCTCATAAATATCTGGAGATATAAACTTGATAAAAATTGTGACTATTGCTAAAATTGTATTTCATATGTCAATATCTAAGACTTTCCACTTCTCTGTTCTTTGTAAGACAGTCTAATATATAATGAATTCATAAATAGAAATTATAGAATTTGCATCTTACCATTTTTGTCTGCTCTCCTCAGGATCTGGAAAGAAAAGAAGAAAAATGTTATCCTCTTTTTTTTCTGCTGTACTGGGGTTTAATTCACTTGCCTAGCATATGCGCAGTCCTAGGCTGAGTTTCCAGGATTGGCAGAAACAAAAGCAAAAAAAACAAAAAAAAAAGAAAGAATCTTTTTTCCTAAGTGTTCCAATGAATGCTATATTTACCCACAAATTCATATACTGATAAACAAATAAAACTATGTTAAGTGAACGTTTTCCAACTGAGATTTTCCTTTTTAAGTATTCCTTCATCTGGAAACAGTTCGAATATCCATCAACAGCTTAATTGATAAACCAAGCGTGAGATCAGTACAATAGAGAACTAACTGGTGGGTCATTTCCAAAAAACCAACTGTCAAAAAATATTTTACATATAAAACTTTGGTTGTATCTTAACACGATTAGGCTAAGTAGAAAACCTAGACATGCTTTCCATAGAGCCAGGTCTTACCCAAATCCCCCAGAAAGTTTATCCCAGACTCTTCCTCCCTAGACCTTATCTTTAGTTTCGTTTCTCAGTCAATTGAACTCATCCTTAGGGTCACATGTCAGCTGACCTCTGGGCTATCTCAGTCCGAGACCATACCAGATCCCCCAGGCCCTTAAGCTATAGAACCCATCTTCATGTAAGAGAACACAGGACTTTGCAAAAGAGTTTTGATGTGGTCATCCCTTGAGCTTTATTGTGAGCATGGTAAGGGAATAATTGTTACCAGAATACTTTACCCAAATTATACTGTACTTAAATATGTCTAAAATGAACTAGCCTGGTATCAAACTCTAGAAGTTTGAATTAGCCTGGCTAACTACATCATACTGAACTGAGTTTTTATCCTTGCCTCTTTGCAGATTGTTTTGTTGCTAGCTGTGACATTTGCAGAAACCATCACATTTCATATGTTAAAATGCAATAAGCTTGTATTTTAAATGTATGCACTTTAATGTAAATTACTTGACACCTCAATAAAATAGGACATAAAAGCAAAGCAGAAAAATAACAAAGTAAATAGGAACCCATACATCTATTCTGTGTCTGACTTGGATATAGTATTAGTGTTGGCATAGACTGTCTTCATGGTATGTAGATGTACAGTTATTCTTCGGCCATGTAGTATCCCTTACTCAGTGGCAATGCTTTCCAATTCTTTCCCGGTATACTGGTCTTTCCTCTACTTTCAGTTTCTATGCTTAAGGGCTAGGTAGAGCATTCAGACCTGACAGAGTATAACATCTCTCTGACAATGATGTTTGATGTGTCAGGAACACCAGTTACTAACAGGCCGTTAGATAGATACAATTTGCTTGCTTAGGACTTAAACATGGAAAGATATACACTGTGGGTTGTACTGTCTTGTTATTGTTGTTTTACTGAAGACAGGTGCTGAAGCACAAGCTTCTTAGTTTCTAAGAATGTGACCTAATTTGAAAGTGGGTGCTTCTTTGGTGTAATCAGACATGTAATGGCTTTCTAAAAAGATAATGATACGCTCTCAACACTTTAAAAAACTGTGTTGAGACACGTGGAAGATCCAACTGGTGCTCTCTGAATCCCTGGATAGTCTCTAAGGAGATAACCTCAGCTACTTAATACAAAGGCCAATATACCATTATATATTTAGACCTTGAATAGTTTTTGTTCTTTCTGTTAGGAACAATCCAATTAACCCCATGTGATGTAGGCACAGGCAGAAGTCTAACCGGATGAAATAAGGTGTTGCATACACACCTGCAGAGAATGATCATCTGCAGTATTGCAAATGCAAACTTTAATTATATGGAAATAGCCCTTGAGGTTCTTGTTTTTCCCGAGTAAGCTTTAAATATAGCTAAACAACCAGAAAAATCCCCATTTTTGCATTGGCACTTCTTGGTGAAAGGTTTAAAACACAGCCAACTGTTTTTCATTATTACTTTGGCTATTTTTCTTTGTTCTGTCACAGGAAAAGTGTCCTCCCTTTATTCTTTTGGCTTCACACAAGTGAGGTATGGATAAATATACTCTTCACTAAAATGTTTTATATTATAAATAGCAATATTATTTCTAATAAATCTCATACATGAAACTTTCCCAGCAACATATGGGTACCACTCTAACCATCAACCATAAATTAGCCCTCTATTTCACAGAATAAACTTCATTACTATGAGAAGATGACTTTCAGTGGTAAGGGATCTACTTAGAATAGACAGATACAACATTCGGGAGTGGTTGCTGGTGGAGACTTTAAAGAGCCATTCTTTCACTGGAGCTTCTTCCTGTCTCCCCAAATTGAAAAGCTACAATCAAGTCAGGGAGGCCTGAAGCACAGCCCATCTCTTGTCTTTGATTCACTCTGAGGTTTGAGTTGTGAATTCTGTGTCCCCACGAGTGGGACATGGCTAGAGAGGAAACAACCACACATCTAGGAGTGGACCAGGACTTCCATCATCACACCATGCAAACAACAACCAGGGGCAGAACTCACGCTCTCAGAGATGAAATTAAGGCAGTAGCTCATGTTATTAAACTCCTGTAATTAAATATGGATACAATTGCCACTCCTGCAAATTTTGCCTCTGAGCTCACAATATAAAAAAAAATGCACTGTAGATGAGAATGGAGCTCAGTATGCAGTGTTACTACAGCCTGCTAATCTTAACAGCTGCCCTCACTAGGCATAGTAAATACCTTTAAATATGTCCAGGGAGGAAGCTTAAATATGAAGAATACTATACTTCACTATAATTTACAGATTATCATACAGCTTCCTTATTACCTCCAAAGATATTCTTTGATATCCATAAATGAAATTCCTTGTTTCTCACTTTAAGTTATTGAGGGCAGACTTTAAATGTGAATGTTATCTTGAAAACATAAAAACGTCACAATTCACTGGACTAACAAGGATCCCAGAACAGGACTCAGGTTACAATTCAGGATAGGATGGATTGTCAGTCACTTGATGGGATCCTGGGAAACTGGGATGTGCAGCAGAAACTTGTAGTTCGTAGGGAGCATAAACTTATTATATACAGAAGGAAAGAACAAAACAGTGAGTCCTAGTGCACAGCCCCGGGTACTCAATAGATAATTTGATCCAACACCGCAGGATGCCCTCAGGCTGCAGGGACGTTGGCACTCAAAAGCACATGTCTAAAATATAATTAGTACATTCTATTCCATTATTCTCAGTGTTGCCCAGGATAGGCCCTGCGTGGAAAGACATGGCAAAAGCCATTCTTGTCTAGACTTTTACTTGACATTTTCTGAAACATACAATCACATTCAAATAATTCAGCGTGCATGTGTGATCCAG
The DNA here is from genome assembly GCA_036184795.1 of Tokudaia tokunoshimensis. Lineage (NCBI taxonomy): Eukaryota > Metazoa > Chordata > Mammalia > Rodentia > Muridae > Tokudaia > Tokudaia tokunoshimensis. The sequence continues at coordinate 3,191,143 of BTHU01000005.1, forward strand.
CAAGAGAAGACATGTATAGCAATAGCAGAAATCAGACATAAACTCATGATGTCAGAAAGTTCTTTGTGCTCTGACAATCCTCCATCCATGCCATCTCACACACAAATAAGTGTGTGCCAAGCCTCAGAATCAAACACCTTTTAAAAGGAGAAGGTATTACTCATTTTTACCAAATTCTGACCTTTCAGGCCAAATGTATTGCATGGACTTCCATACATAGATGAAGGAAAAAATTATAACTTTCTTTTCTGACATTCTCACTATAATCTCCCCCTACCAGCAAAATGAAGAAGGTCCTGTTTCTTCTCAATTAAAAGTAATGGGAAGCAGGAAGTGTGGTTTAGAAGAAAAATATCGTCCAGCATGCACAAGACCCTGGGTCAGATGCCCAGCAGTGAACATTAGAAGAATCTAAGGAAATCTATTGGAAGAGGACAGCGCCATTGGATAAATAGAGATGCAACCCATTACTTTTGGATTTTTTTCTTGCATCAGGAACAGAATTGAAGATTTCCCCCCCTCAACCCCCACTGCACAGTAGTAGACTAGATTAATCAAAAGAGAATCTGACTACTCCAGGGATTCTCGTTTTAATGTGACTTTATTTTCCATCATCTGGAATGAGGCAGCTTGGGGAAGTATAGTATAGTAATGGAAAAGGAATCCAGTTGTCAGCCTTCTGATCCTTTTGTGTTGCTGTATACTGGAGACCGTTTTGGTCCTGACCCATACCTAGCCAGTGTGCCTTGTGTAAATATGCCCAGCAGTAGTGTGTCAGCACGCATGGATAGCCAGAACTCAGGAAAGGTCTTCTTCTCACCCTCAGTAGGTATTCACAAATAGTTATGATGAAGTGATTTATAATTGTGGCTCTTCGGGGAAAAATAATATAGATTATATTCATGTGGTTCCTTTGTAAATTTGGCTATAGTTATCCAATTTATGAATTTGTGAATATGAACATGGACATGCCATAGTACTTCAAATGTACATTTCTTGTGCCCCCTTTTCCTTTGTTCTTTAGATTGCCATCCCATAACGAAAACATGGCACCTGCTGAGTATAAATAAGAGAAGGAAATGAAAGTCAATGATTCTACAAAATCTGATTTTCATGTTAAGACAACTGTTTATATCTAGTTTCTATCCAGCTTTCTGTGCCTAGTCTTATCTTCAGCAGTATCCTCAAATGGGGTTTAAGTAGATTCTCTAAGAAGTCTAAAGATTTACTCTCTCAGTGATACTTGAATATAAATGAGACTATTCTTATTCTTATTGGGAGATTCAGTTCCTCCCCAAAATTGGAAATTAGTCTGTGATGTGCAAGAGTCTCTGAGTGGTCTCTTGCCTTTTCAGATCTAGAACAGGAAGGATATACCACCTGTTCCTTGTGATCTGAATAGAACTCAAAAAGCAATCATTCTTAGCCATGCTACTAGAATATACTAAATCTAATAAAATCAAATGATGTATTTATGTTTCACATTTTGTTTTTGCTAAAACCAACATGATCCAGAAATGAATAATTCAGAGGTCTCTAAATAACCAACCCTTTTTCATGTCACACAATTCATCAGAGTGTTACATTTTTTTCACAAAATAACTCAGAAATGTGTAAACAACATATTTTCTATCCAAGAAAAAGAACCCAGCTGCAGTTAATCTTTTTATAAAACTATATTCCACAGAAAAGCAGGCATGTTAACACCTCTCTTGTGGAATCAGGTTGGTTTGTTCTTTTGTTATTTTTTTCCCCAATTCTAGAACTAGACTTAAGGTAAGGGACCCAGCTCTGTTTATAGATGAAAGTTCCATCAGGACAGGGACTTTACATTGTTATAGAACTTGGGAGAAAGTGTACATATATAATAAAATGAGATTTTAAATTTTGCTTTTCAAAACCTGCAGTTGAGCACTCGAGTTTCAAATGGTAAGTCTGCCGGGTGGCTTTCTTTGCTCTGATACAGTCTCAATTCATTCCTCAACAGAGAATCAGCAGGATGTGTTAGAGGCATAGGATAAAAGCACAAGGGAGTGTTCAGTGTCCTCAGAGGGCAGATTAGGTCCAAAAGGACAGAGGTCTCACTTGAACTCAGAATTAATTTCTTGGCAGATTGCTTTTCCTCCCCATGGTCTGGATGAGCAGGGTCCTGCTTCCCTCCTGATCCTGAGGATTGCCCGCCCATGTGTGCTGCCTAGTTCCTGGATGGCAGAGCATGAAGAAATAATTAGAGCATAGACTGAACCTATGTAGAGGTTTGTTTTTTTCTTTTTTCAAGAAAAAATAAACCATAACAATTTGTTGCAACAAAAAGTGGAAATCATATTTTCATGGGGGAGAAAATGGCTGGCCCCCCAAAGCCTGAATCTCCTGTTGGTACTGCCTGGTGATGTGGAGAGAAGGCTGCCGGGAGGTGGGGTTGAAGCTTCGATTAAGTGTCTTACACAAGTTTTAATTATTGATATGAATTTCTCCGCCAATTAAAAAAAAGTCTAGATAATTCTTTCACGACAAATCGAGGACTCCTTACCCCTCCCCCATTACCTTCAAAATCCCTGATTAGCCATTATGATAGTTGTATTTGATGTCCTCATATTTTCGTTTTTCATAATCAAGTGTATTTAGCCTCTGGACCACGTCCTACATGCTTGGCCTCTAATAAGGAATTGATGGCTTCGGAAGGGGAGGGGCAGGGACAAACAGGGCTCCTTGTCATCCTTTGTCCACTTTGTATCATGCTAAACAAGGAGCCCCTAGAACTGTCCCCACTGAGCACTGAGCGAGCCAGACACTACCTAGGGGAACAGAGTGAATCTGACTTGTGAGCAGCCGCAGCAGTCGCAAAGAGAGCCGGAACCCAGAAGGCAAGCAGCCCAGGGACAGGAAAGCCACAGAACATAACACAGGGTGAGAAGCACAGAAGCATCAGGGACAAAGCGAAGCAAATAAGATCTAAAATTGCTATAGAGAGAGATATTACAGCATGAGGGTAGAAAATAGCACAGAAAGAAAAGAATGGTCATGCTAGAGCAGCGGAGGATGGAAGTGAATTCCCAAGCAAGGAATGGGACCGAAGGGAAAACCATCAAAAGCTAGAAGAGAAGGTTAATGATAGTAATTACAACTTGGGCACGGGGAACAGAATAATAGGCAAGGGAGAGGGCACCAAAGGAGAAAAAGAAAATCATTATCATAAAAGAGACCTTGGCTACTGTTGTAAAATAAAAAGCAAATACGTTCAAAGAAATTGTTTTTGAAGGTAGCTGGGAGCAGCTGGAGGGGCATCACAATGTCTAAGGCTTCCATCAGCGCTCCCCCAGCACAAGGGAGAGTGCCTGCCAGCAAATTGGGCAGCAGGGATGAGACCAGAATCAAGTCCTACACTGCTCAATGGGAGTCTCTCCAGCCCTGGCAGGCAGAAACCCTAGGTGCAGGGAAGTCGAACTTTTTGAGCTCCGTAATGCTTATAATCAAAGCTACAGGTCTGGGACAGCTCTTTATAAGTTGGGTGGCAGTCCTCCCTCTGGCATTTATTTGCCTAGGGTCCTCTGGGGGACAGCAGGTAGGAGATAGTTTGGGTGGAGGTCCGATAGTAACGCCAGTGGCCAGCCGCTGCTCCAGACCCCTCCTCTCTCACAGCGGTGATGCTTAAGGCGCCCACCTAACTACTTCGTCTCTATACTTACGTCGAGGAAGATGGACATGCCCTTGGACAGCTGCAGGGCAGAGCTTAGCTCTTCAGAGGAGTTGTTGGAAGAAGGCGAGGTCTCCCGGGAATCCTCCATCCTCAGCAGTCCTGGTGCCGGCGGGCAGACTGGGCGGGATGCAGCGGCTCTGACCTGATGCTGTCTCAGCTGCTGCCTCCCCGCGCGGTGCCGGGGTCAGATGCAAGTGGGTGTTCGCTCTGCACGCGCCTCCCTCTGCTCAGTGCGGACTCTCCTCCCTCTCCCGCCTCTAGGCTTCAGCACACTAGCTCTCGCCGCCCCCTTCCCGTGGCTGACTGCACCTCACTGGGGATCCGATTCATCAGCACTTAGCAACAATGTAACTCCCCTTGCCAGTAAACACACCCTGGCCTTGGCACTTAGTCACTTGCCAGAAGTAACCTTCAGGACCCTGCCCACCACAGGGCACTTTACAGGACAGACAGATCAGATCAAGCTTTGTCTGGAGCAGCAGAGGAGGGAGGTCAGAAGCACCGAGGGAAACCATGAGTGGAAAGAAGGAATCCGAGTTTTGCCTACTCCATACTTGATGGAAACAGAACTCTGTGCCCCCCTCACTCCTCCCCACACCCAACCTGATTCCTATATTCCATCCTGGAAGGGACAGTTAATTCAGTTTTGAATTAAGGCACTGGGTTTGTCCATCTGCCTTAGTTGATTTTTTTATCTGGTGGCCTAGTGAATTGCTAAATCTTTAAAGTTTAGTTTTTACCAATTGGTAAAATAATCACGAGGGTGGTACTTAGCTCATAGTTCCAATGCTTGCACAAGTGGCACTATTAGGTGCAGAGAGGAGGAGGCAAGCCAGGCACACAGACAAAATGTAGGGAGGCAACTTGCCTTGCACCAGTGATCCTGGCCGCTAGCCTTCGAACATTGAGGATTCTGGGGGTTCCACCTCCCTACCTCCTGGCTACGTTGTATCTAGTGTTTACAAAGAATGAGTTCGGTTGGTTTCAACTCTGGCTGAATGTTGGAGTGTGTGTTTGTCACTTAGAGTGTGTGTCAACTTCAAAATGTCCTAACAGATGAATTGTCATTCTTCCTGCAGGCTCTCTTCATTCCTAGACCTCAAAGATCGTGCTTTCTGAGTCGGGATGCATAAAAGGCCTTACAGCTGCACCCTTCCAATGGTGCATTCATTCATTCTAGGAGTTAGAAACTTCTACAGAGGAAATTTGGTGGTCTTTAAACCACTGTACTCTGAGGAAAACCCAAGATATATGAAAAGCAATATGTAAGTAGGCATCTGACTGAGAGATCCAACTGAGCAGAGCCTTGGTATCACCCCAGCATAATTGTCAACAGCAGAACTGTCGATAAAGATGCCTCCAGTTGGTTTTAGCCTCCAGCTCCTTGAGACACCCCGAGCTATATGAGTTGCCCCAACCTAAACCCCAGGCATCCCACATATCCAGAAGGATCCCAAGATGGTAAGTAGCATTCCCTTCAGAACTTAAGAGCACAATAAAAATATTCACTGCATTTTACTAGTTTTGGGCATCAACTTGGAGCAGGTAGCCCAAATAAAAAAAGGTACCCCTTCCACAAAAGCAAACGAAAGACAAATTAAGGCCTGCCTTTTTACTTCTGGATTCATGTTCAGCTATCATGCGATTGGCATATTTTTTTTCAAAGCTTCTCAAACAATTCTGATGAGGCCAGAATTCATAAGTACTTAAGGAAGAAGAGCCACAGAAATTAGGCAGAGGCTGATGACCTCAGACCTGTAAAGTCCAGGGATAAGATACTGAGTTTCATTAAGTCTAGGGTCACAGACATGACACTTGATTAGGGGAGATATTGATTGGAGATGTGCTTTGAGGACTATTAGTCTTGCATCTTCGTGCATTTGCGCCTTATTAACTGTGGGTTTTCTTATCTGAACAACTAGAATAGATTCTTTCCTTTGACAATTGCTTAGCAAAACAAAATGAAAAATTATGAAAAAGTCCAGCCAACCCATCAAAGAAATACTGATCACTCAAATCACACAGAAGCAAGAGGGATACTGACAATGGACGTCACTGGGTTTACAAACACACCATATTTGTTCTCACTATTGACTGAGGAATATATTTGTGCCAATAAGCACAGCCTAAGTCTGGACTCTCTGACTTGTGTGGGTCCCTCTGCCCTCAAATTCAGCCTTGTGAACTTAATATGCTTGTGCTGGTCCCATGGAAACAGGCCTAGGCGAAAAAAGCAGATTTTCTTAGATTATAAATGAAAAGCAGGAAAGTAATCTGTCACCAATGGTCAACACTAGAGAACTAGTTGTAACACGTCAGTAAAGTCATTGATATTCCCTTTGCTGACAATGCATGGCTGCTTATGTACCTATGGCTTTCTTTGTTTCATCTAGGGAGCTATCCAGAAGGAATGTAGGAAGACTGGAGACAGCCTAGTAGTGAAGAGTCCTTACTGCTCTTGAGAAGACCTGGGTTGAGTTCCCAGCACCCACGAGGTGACTCACAGTTGTCTAGAACTTCAGTTACCCACATGATGTGCTCGCATGCATCTAGACAAACACTCATACACATAAAATAAAAATAAATAGAAAGAATAAGAAATGGACGGCTAGTGAGATTCCTCAGCCAGTAAAAGTACTGTCCATTAAATCCTGGCTCAGTTCAACACCATAACTCATATAAAGGTGGGAAAAAAGAATAGACTTCACAATTCTCCTCTACAGGGACTTCATGGCAGATGTGCCCTCACATAAACACAACGTAACACACACATATGCACACACATCATACACACATATCACATCCATACATATACACATATCACACACACATATATGCACACATGCACATCATACATACACACACATGCATGCATATCATATACACCACATTCATACACATACACATATCACACACACACATATGCACACATACACATCATACATACCACACACACATGCACAAATATCATATACATATACCACATTCATACATATACACACATGCACACACATCATACACACACATATGCACACATACACATCATATACCACACACACACACACACATACATATGCAGACCTGCACACATACATGTGTACAACACATCCTAACACACACACGTAATTTTAAAAGAAGAAAAATAAATCATTAAACAAACTGCTGGTTATCATTTCTTTTAATGATTTCCCCAAGAATTGTATTCTGCTACAGCTGACTTGCTTCTATGATGAGAATAATGGTTAAGGAAAGCTCCACCAGAAACAGATGACAATTAGATTCTCATTCACAGCCAAATTCAATCGGCTTTATGAAGTTGTAACTGAACACATTTTTGGTTTTCTTTTTATCCAGAGAGAGAGCATTTCGAAAACTGTTTTCACACATCATCTTCCTGAAACACAGATGCTGTGCTGCTGTGCATAGATAGTATCAGTTGCAAACAGCAGACAGCTGACTGGAGGGAGGAAATGTATCTTCTTTCCAACTTATTTGTAGTGAAGGCCTGGGAAGAAAAAAAAGCAAAGGAGAAAGGAATGTAATTGAAGATTATAGCTCCCAGACTTGCTATAAGACTGACTGGAAGATATTTGGAGCATTTCAGCAGATGATGGCTATGTGGGAACATATTGAATTTCAATCCATCTGTCTCATGGAGGAAGTATTATCTAAACCATTGCAGACTGCCAGGGATCTATTTTATTTATACTTTAAATCTAGGGAGCACTATCCTTGAGAACAGTTACTCAGGATCCTTCCAGTCTGGTTAATGGACATCCTGTTGCTTTGGCAACCTTAGATTCAAACCCATTTTTTATCTGGGGACCTGAGCAGAGGGTATATGTTCTGAAAACAGGCGGGACTCATATTTTCTGTACAATGGAAGGTGATTCCACTTATAGATTCCAGAACAGATGTTGAATGTAGGCTTAGCTGACAGGATGGTTAAATTCATATACAATATAGGAAGGGACACTTGTTAATTACAGTGGGTACACAGAGGCGAGTGTGAGGTGGCCACAATGCTGGAAGTGCCCTGCAGATAATTCAATCAATTTGAAGAAGGAATTTTGTGAATAAGATTTTCCCCTATTTCTTTCCTGGCAATTCAATTATTGGCATTTAGAAAAACATAGTGATTCTACTGTGTGGATTTTGTATCCTGGTACTTAAAGTATTTGTAAGATCTAATGGTTTTATGGTAAAAGAATCAGGGTCTTATGTGTATAGGATCATGTCATCTACAATAGGGATAATTTGATGTCTTTCTTTCCTGTTTGTATCCTTAATGTTTCTTCCTCTTTCTTTATTGTACTAGCTAAGACTTCAAGCACTGTATTGAGTAGGAGTAGAGAGAATGGACATTCTTGTCTTGTTTCTAATTAGTGAAAAACATTTTCAGGTTTTTAGACAATTAGAATAATATTGTCTATAACTTGTCATACACAGCCTTTCTTTTGCTCAAATATACTCCTGGTTTCTTTAGAGCCTTTATCATGAATGGTTGCTAAACTTTGGCCAAGTTCATTTCTACATCTATTCAGATAACCATGTAGTGTCTGTTCCTGAGCATATGTATATGCTGTATATAGACTTGGACATGTTGAACCATCCTGTTTACAACAATTTAATTGAGACATTTTACACATATATTGACAATGGAAATTAGTGTAAATTTCTTTCCTTATTGTTGATGTCAGGATCATTCTGTCTTCCCTTTTGATCTGTGCAACAGTTTGAGGAACACTGTTGTCAGCATTGGTGTGGGATTCAGGAGCGAGTCTAACTGGTCCTCTGCTTTACTTTATTGGAAGATTGGGTTTGTTTGTTTAGTTTTGTTTTTATTTTTGTTTTCCATTGCTTTAATCTTGATGCTTTTTAAGAGGTTTATCTCCTCTTATTTTAATTTTAGTGGGTCATATATACTTAGAAATTTATTCAATTAAAAATTTTCCAGTACTTTGAGAAATAAGAGTTTTTAAAGTATTTCCTAATGATACTTTATATTTCAATTGAATTTTCTGTTACATATATCTTAGGCTCCAATTTTATTAGTTTGAGTCTTCTCCTTATTTGTGGGCTGATATAGCTAGGAGATTGTCAATCATAATTCATAAAAGCTTAACAAAATAAATATCTGGTAGTAGATCTAAACTCCAAAAAAAGGAACCTTAAAACACTGAAGAAACAAATTGAAGACATCTTTGGAAAGACCTTCTATGGTTGTATATTGGCAGACAATATTGTAAGGAGAGAGGAGAGGGTGAGAGGAGGGGAGGGGAGGGGAGGGGAGGGAGAGAGAGAAAGGGGAGGGGGAGGCACAGGAGGAGGGCGTGGGGAGAGGGAGAGAAATAGATGAATTACGGAATGCAGGCTACAGACTCAATCCTCATTGAAATTTCAATCATATTCTTCATAGAACCAAGAAAACAATTCTAGAACCCATGTGGAAACACAATCCCTTGAACAGGAAATACAGTTGTAAGCAAAAAACGACACGGGACACATCAGCTACCTATTGTCAAATTATACTACAGAGGTTATTAATAAGAAGTAGTGTTTCCATCACAAAAGCAGAAATGTACACTGATGAAACAGCAGAGCACCCAGGAATGGACTCATCTAGGTACAGACACCTATATTTTTCAACCCATGCATGAGGTAGTGTGGTTCTCCAGGAGATGATTCTAGGAAGCTGTACATCTACACAGAAGAAGGACACAAATTCTGCACCTCTCATCCTGCACAAATATCCAGTCAAAACTGGAACAGCCCTTTCTTCCATCTTGGAACCTAGAGAGGCATGCTGGGAACAAGACTTCTAAAAGATATGTCTAGAAGGCTTTGTGCAAGGACATCTTTGCCAGCTGCAATTGAAGTCTCCAGAGATATCACATGATTCTTTTTAAATTTTAAAGTGCTTATGCCTGAGATGAAACTACTCAAGCAAGAGATGTACTTATCTGTATAAAACAAAAAACAGCACAGTGACTCCTGGAGGCAAACCAAACAAAACCAGAGACATCTGTGGAAAGATAATTAGGGCCCATAGAAACAGTGGCATGGTTCCTGCCATACTGCGAAGCAGCCTTCCTTCAAATGCCATTGAAATCAGAATCATCAACAGGGTGATTGTTGTACTCCTCCTGGAGTTAAACTAATAAAAAGCAGAGAAACAGAACTCTAAAAATGGATCAAATGACTTAATAGAAGACTGAAACATTGAAAGGCTTGTGAGGAAATATTTTGAGATACAAGCATAAGCAAGAATCTCTGAAAATGACTCAAACATCATAGGAAATAACCCCAAGAATTGACTAATGGTATTTCATGAAAATAAACATCTTCTATACAACAATAACAACAAAAACAGCAATGAGATCAAAGAGGTAGACTCAGCGTGGGGAAGAATCTTTTATAGCTGTATAGTAGGAAAGATTCATCTCTTGATTACAACTACTAAAAATCAAATAACCAGAATAAACAACCCAGTCAATGAACATACTGATAAGTGAAGAGAAAATTATCAAGAGGAGAAATATAAATGGCCAGTAATATTTTAAAAGAGGTCAAAATACATAGTCATCAGAGAAATAAAATTCAAGCTACTCCAAGAATCCACCTCACCTCAGTAGAGTAGCTATCATTGACATAACAGTTGACAACAAAAGCTACGGAGGATGTTGGGGGAATGAACGTCTATTCACTGCTGGTAACTAACGTAGTTATGCTAACTCATGAGAATCTAAACTGATGGATCCACTGTGGAAATCAGTCTGTAGGGTTTTGTTGTTGTTGTTTTATTTTATTTTATTTTTTATTGAAAAAGAATGCAAAAACATTTTATGACAAAATTAAAGATTTACATGAAAAATGTTTCTGACAAAATTGAAGAAGCATATAGAAAAGCACATTAAGATTGACAATTTTCATGGAAAATTAAAGAGTAAAATGGTAGACATAAAAAACATTGCTAAATTAATTGAAAAAGAAGTAGAAATATTTTATGATAGAATTGAAGATTTACATGGGAAATATTTCTAATAAAATTGTAGAAAAATATAAAATAATATTAAAATTGAAGATTATCATAGAAAATTACAGATAAAATGGTAGGCTTAAAAATATTTCTAAGTTGATTGAAAGTGGAATTATAAACATTTTCTGATAAAACTGAAGATCTATAAAATAAATATTTCTGATAAAATTGAAGAAATATAGAAAAACACATTAAAATTAACTATTTCATGGAAATTTATACAGATAAAATGGTAGGAATAAAAATATTCCTAAGTTGATTGAAAGTAGAATTATAAACATTTTCTGATAAAATAGAAGATTTACATGGAAAATATTTCTGAGAAAATTGAAAAAAATATAGAAAAACATTAAAATTGAAGATTATCATGGAAAATTATACAGATAAAATGGTAGGTATAAAAACATTTCTAAGTTGATTGAAAGTGGAATTATAAACATTTTCTGATAAAGTTGAAGATTTACATGGAAAATATCTCTGATAAAATTGAAGAAATATATAGAAAAACACGTGAAGATTGACTATTTTATGGAAAAATTATACAGATAAAATGGTAGGCATAAAAATATTCCTAAGTTGTTTGAAAGTGGAATTATAAACATTTTCTGATAAAATTGAAGATATACAAGGAAAATATTTCTGATAAAATTCAATAAATATATAGAAAACATGTTAAAACTGACTATTTCATGGAAAATTATACAAATAAATTGTTAGGTATAAAAATATTCCTAAGTTGATTGAAAGTAAAATTATAAACATTGTCTGATAAAATTGAAGATTTACATGGAAATATTTCTGATAAAATTGAAGAAAAATATAGAAAAATATTAAAATTGGAGATTATCATAGAAAATTATACAGTTAAAATGGTAGACATAAAAATATTTCTAAGTTGATTGAAAGTGGAATTATAAACATTTTCTGATAAAGTTGAAGATTTACATGGAAAATATCTCTGATAAAATTGAAGAAATATGTAGATAAACATGTGAAGATTGACTATTTCATGGAAAAAATTATACAGTTAAAATGGTAGGCATAGAAATATTCCTATGTTGATTGAAAGTGGAATTATAAACATTTTCTGACAAAACTGAAGATTTACATGGAAAATATTTCTGATAAAATTGAAGAAATATATAGAAAAAATGTTAAAATTAAAGATTATTATGGAAAATAATGCAGTCAAAATGGTAGACATAAAAACATTACTAAATTCAAAGAGAAATCACAAACATTTTCTGATAAAATTGAAGATTTACATGAAAAATATTTCTGTTAGACTATGTTTTTGTTGGAGAATTGAGTCCATTGATATTATAAGATATTAAGGAATAGTGATTATTGCTTCCTGTTATTTTTGATATTCTTTTTATGTTTGTGTGGTTACTTTCTTTTGGGTTTGTTGGAAAAAGATTACTTTCTTATTTTTTCTAGGGTGTTGTTTCCCTCCTTGTGTTGGCGTTTTCCATCTATTATCCTTTGTAGGGCTGGATTTGTGGAAAGATATTGTGTAAATTTGGTTTTATCATGGAATATCTTGTTTTCTCTATCTATGGTAATTGAGAGTTTTGCTGGGTATAGTAGTTTAGGCTGGCATTTGTGTTCTCTTAGGGTCTGTATGAGATCTGCCCAGGATCTTCTAGCTTTCATCTTCTCTGGTGAGAAGTCTGGTTTAATTCTGATAGGCCTGCCTTTATAGGTTACTTGACCTTTTTCCCTTACTGCTTTTAATATTCTTTCTTTGTTTAGTGCATTTGGTATTTTGATTATTATGTGCTGGGAGGACTTTCTGGTCTAGTCTAGTCTGTTTGGAGTTCTGAAGGCTTCTTGTATGTTCATGGACATCTCTTTCTTTAGGTTAGGGAAGTTTTCTTCTATAATTTTGTTGAAGATATTTACTGGCCCTTTAAGTTGAAAATTTTCGCTCTCTTCTATATCTATAATCCTTAGGTTTGGTCTTCTCATTGTGTCCTGGATTTCCTGGATGTTTTGGGTTACAAGTTTTATGCATTTTGCATTTTCTTTGACTGTTGAGTCAATGTTTTCTATGGTATCTTCAGCCCTTGAGAGTCTTTCCTCTATCTCTTGTATTCTGTAGTGGATGCCTGCATCTATGATTCCTGAATTCTTTCCAAGATTTTCTATCTCCAGAGATGTCTCACTTTGTGATTTCTTTATTGTTTGTACTTCCATTTTTAGATCCTGGATGGCTTTGTTCAGATCTTTCACTTGTTTGTTTGTGTTTTCCAGTAGTTCTTTAAGGGATTTTTGTGTTTCCTCTTTAAGGGCCTCTACCTGTTCACCCTTGCTCTCCTGTATTTCTTTAAGGGATTTTTGTGTTTCCTCTTTAAGGGCTTTTACCCTTTTACCCATGTTCTCCTGTATTTCTTTAAGGGAGTTATTTATATCATTCTTGATGTCTTCCAACAACATTTGAGATGAGACTTTAAATCCAATTCTTGCTTTTCTGGTGTGTTAGAGTATCCAGGACTTGCTGTGGTACAAGAACTGGGCTCTGATGTTGCCAAGTAGCCTTGGTTTCTGTTGGTAGCGTTCTTGCGCTTGCCTTTCACTATCTGGTTATCTCTGATGTTAGTTGGTCTTGCTGTCTCTGGCTGGAGCTTGTCCCTCTTATGGGCCTGTAAGCCTGTGTGTCTATATTCCTGGGAGACCAACTCTCTTCTCACAGGATCTGTGCACAGAAGGTTGTGGAGCTGTCTGGTTCCCTGCTCCAAATGGCAGCCAGAAGGGAAGACTCCTGTCCCAGCATCTCCACTGATCATAAGCCCTGTGTACTCCTAGCTGTTCCCTTCCAGAGAGAAGGTGGAGATCTCACCTCTGTACTCAGAAGTGAAATCGCTGCTAGAATATCACTCTCTTCTGGCAGGCTATGCACAGAAGGCTTTGGAGCTGTCTGGTTCCCTGCTGCAAATGGTGGCTGAAAGGGAAGACTCCTGTCCCAGCAGCAACACTGATCGTATGCCCTGTGCTCTCCTAGTTGTACCCTTCCAGAGTGAAGGTAGAGATCTCACCTCTGCACTCAGAAGTGAAATCACTGCTGGGAGATCACTCTCCTGGTGGGCTGTGCCTGGAGGTTTTTCAAAAAGGTTAAAAAAGAGAATTGATTTCCATAGGATTTAGCAAAAGCAGTCCCAAGTATATAACTGAGAAATTCTGAGTCAATATACCATGGAGATAATTGCACACTCGGGCATATTGATGCACTATTCAAATAACTAAGAAATAAACTTTCACCAATCGATGACAGGATAAAGAAAATGTGGTACAAATAAATACACAATGGAATTTAATTCATCTATAAGAAAAAAATTAAGTAATCATAACACTTGCAGTGGAATGAACGTAATGAGATCGTCATGTGAAACAAAATCAAGCAGACTCAGAGAGGGAATACTGTATCCTTTGTCACATATATGGAGTCTGGGTTTCTGTGAGTGTGTGTGTGTGTGTGTTGCATATGTAAGCTGTTAGGAGTATGGGAGGGAAGGAAGAAATATTAAAGGAGATGGAGAGGGAAACCTGAGGAGGGATGCATGTGTCATGAAATACATCAAAGAGGAGCATTCATAAGGAAAGAGGAACAGCAACTGGCACACAGAGGAGTGGAGGGGCAAGAGAGAGAGAGGCGGAAGTGGAACAAATGATAATGTTGTATATGAAGGAGAATGCAGAACATATGCCCAGCATATTGTTGTTTACCTAAGATATAAAGAAAGAGTCAAGAATTATATATCAACACTGCTTTCCACAGACTTCTTGAAACCCTAATCTCTTTTCTAAACTTTCTTTTCATTTCACCTTGATTGATAATTAGCATTTTTTGTTTGTTTTGTTTTTGAGATTTGATTCTATTTTTTTAAGATTTATTTATTTGTTTTATGTATGTGAGTACACCATTGCTCTCTTCAGACACACCAGAAGAGGGCATCAGATCCCATTACAGATGGTTGTGAACCACCATGTGGTTGCTGGGAATTGAACTCAGGACCTCTGGAAGAGCAGTCAGTGCTCTTAACCACTGAGCTATCTCTCCAGCCCCAAGATTTGATTTTAAAGCATTTAAGTGCATCTATATGTATCTGTGGGATGCACACGAGTGCAGTTCCTGTAGAGATCAAAGGAAGAGGTTAGATTCCCTGGATTTTATAGGTGGTCGTATCTCCTGACATTGGTGTTGAAAACCAAATTCCATTACTCTGCAAAAGCAATTAGTATTCTTATCCTCTGAGCTGTCTCTCCAGCCCCTCAGTTATGGTTTGTGCAACATTTTGTACTAGAGTATATTAATTGTACAAAATAAAAGATTTCTGGATTGTGAAGTTGGCTCAGTAAAGTGGCTGAGGACCTTGTCCAGATCCCCAGAATTCACATAATGTGGCTGGGCAGAGCAGGATGTCTATAATTCTAGTGCCAAGGAGGAATAGAGATGCAGAGACCCTAGAAGTTCATTGACTGCTAAAGAGCTTAGCCAGATGCATGAACTCCAGGTACAATGAGGGAGCCTGATTCAAGCAAGAACAAAGCAGAAAGTGAATAAAGAATATCTAAAGTCAAACTCTGGTCTTTACACACACTTACAGAGACACATACATACTCCTACCCTTACACGAACATTTGCATGTACACAAAATGAATAAATATAATTAAAAGTATTCATAAGTACATATAATGGTACTTTGGGCATATTTAATTGGTCACTTAGCTTTTTGATGTTAAAAGTCTGAATACTAAATTCTGTTTAAATTTCTTTTGCTAAAGTGAGACATAGCTTAAACCAGAAGGGAAAAAATGGTTCAAAAATAATTTCTCTTCAAATACACATTAAGTGTCTGCTTGCTTCCAGGCAACTGACAGCCATGGAAGAAGAATGGCCAAAGCTTGTTCTTGGCAAAAAACTCCATGTTAGAGAGACATTCTTTTAGTAGACAATTGTACTGCAGTAATATGGAGTGCTATTAGAGGATTGTGGTAAGGGTAGAGAGAAGACCATGAAAGGTTCTTCTCCACATCACAGCTGTTCTCTGTAAGTAGCCAAAGGAGAACTTAGAAACTGTAAGTACCTGAGTTTTTAAAGCATTAGTTAATGATGACTACTTTGCTGTAAGTCAATTTATCCTGGGGATAGAATTTTTCATTTCTGCCACTGTGTAAGTAAATTAAACTCACATTTTATTGACTTATTTGATGTGCACTTCTACTTTAATAAATCAGAGAATTTTAAGCATTAACTCTGTAAGTTTCTATGTTTAGTACACTCTGTCTTCTTCTTACTCATCTCTAGGTATTGCAGTTTTAGTCTGAACTGCCCCCAAGTTTTGTTCCCTAGAATGGTCAAACCCAGCTTGTGGCACTATTCTGGGGTCATGGAACCTTTAAAAAAAGCCTGGCTAGCAGAAGAAGGTCATCAGAAGCAGACTTTTGACTGTTAAACTGGTCTCTGATTCTAGCCTGCTTCCCTGTTTTTTATCACCATGTACATATCTTCTGTCAAACATCCAGGCCACCATTAATTGAGATGCTCTGATGTGCCACAGAACTGAAATCCATACAGTCTGAAATCAAAATAAATCTGCCTTATGTTTTTCAACAATACAGTGTGGGCAAACTCCCTCATCTGTAAAAGCAACAAAAGGGTATTGGGTATACAAAGTTCAGACAAGGGAAATATAGTCATTGACAACATCAACAACTTTGTTGTAAAGACAATGGATCTTCACAAGAGTCTGCACATTAGGAGGAGGAAACAGTGGAGGTCACTCTGACAGTATTGTCTCTAACTTAGAACACTACTGAATATGCCTTCTTTCTTGAACCCTGAGCCAGACTTTTGTTTGTTTATTACAGTTCTTTTTCCCCAGTCTTCTTCATGGTATCATCTGGTTCTTATAGGCTTCTAAACACTGTTCTCTGAATGGTTAATCTCATTCATCTCTTGTCTTAGTTAGGGTTTCTATTTCTGTGAAAAGATACCAGGATGCTGACAATTCTTAAAAGGAAAAACATTTAATTGGGGCTGGCTTACAGTTTCAGAGGTTTAGTCCATCATCAACATGGTGAGAAGCATGGCAGCGTGCAGGTAGACATGGGCCAAAGAAGGAGCTGAGAGTTCTATATGTTGATCTGCAGGCAGCTGAAGAAGACTCTTGTCATACTGAGTGTAGCTTCAGCATATGAGACCTCAAAGTCAACCCCACACTGACACAGTTCCTCAACAAGGCCACACCTATTCCAACAAGACCATATCTCTGAATAGTGCCACTCTCTATGGCCACGCTTTCAAACTATCTTTGAGGCATTCCTAGCCACACCACCGCACCTCTCAATATTACTCTTTTCCTTATGCTGATTTTACCCAACCCTACAATTTCCATGGATCTCTAGGCTGATAATTGTAGGTTTTTATTTTTGTCTGGCTGCTACACATCTCCTTATGGATGTTTCTTAAACATTTTAACCTGTGAACATCTAAAATATCATTATTTCTCTTAATTGTACTACATTGCATACTTTGTTGAAGAATATCACCTTTCCTAAATTATCCAAAAGAGAAATCCAGCAATAGTCTTAGACTATTTCCTCTGCCCTATCTTCACTCTTATCTAATCAGTTGCAAGAGTTTTCTTTGGTATCCACCTTCTCCTTTCCACCCTTATTGCTACCATTGGAGAGCAAAACCTGACCCCTCAGGAAGAGCAAAATCTTCCCTGCATCTGTGGTTTACCTTGGCACTAATCTGGCCTCTGAATCCATCCTTAAAACCTTCCACTGAGTCTGGCTTTAAAAAAATAATCTAAGCATACACACACATACTTATAATCCCTCAGAAGCTCATCAGTGTCTACAAAGATTACCTTGGTGCATTTTCTTTGTCAGTCTTCTCCTACCTTCTTTTCAAACTCAACCTTCTAGCCACCAGTTCATGGTAAAGTCAAATGATGTCCAGAAGAGCTGGGCTCCAACACCATCCTCACTTATCATCTTTGGATAATACCAAGGCATGGTAATTAGTTTCTATTCTTTTTCAACTCTCAAATAAAAATGGGAATAGTAGCTATTGTTTGGTGTTTAGATGAGGATACAGTTAAAGAATGCATACAAGACGTTTGGCAATGGTAACTTGCACAAAAATAATGGCAAAATATGCTATTTATCATATGTTGATAGTCCCAAGTTTTTCTTATTCCCTCCACTCTTCCTGGGCTACTGTCCTTTGTATTATAGAACACATATATTCTTTAACCTGTTTGCTGATCACTTAGACATCTCCAAGACAGTCCTCTGTCTCCACATTCCCACCAGGTGCAGACGAGAGTTGATCTCCCTTTTCCCCCTTCCCACAGGTTCTGTACATTACCATCTAATGTCTACTATCATATCTAGATGAAAAATAATATTTTAGTATCTCTCTGCCCAACTGAACCTGGGTGTAGCAGAAAACAGACTGAGACAGAAAACAGAATAATTATTTAACTTCTGATCATTTTCTGCCTCAAAAAAATATCATCTAGTTGATGGGAAGGAAATAAATTATGTGTGGGAAGTTAGTGAAGCTCTTGGTATTAACATTAGAATATGTACACCCTTTGCCCAAACAGTAATATTTCTATCACTCTTTCTAAGAAGATGTACACACAACATCACAAAAAAAAATGTTATCTTAATTTTACTTAGATATAGAGTTTGAGGCAAAGTTTGCATGGGAAACTTAAAATGATAGATGAAGTTCCAGAACCACAAAATTAGTGGGGAGCAGTATCCAGACAGGAAAATAAGAAAAATACTTAAATAGATGGCCACAGTTTTACAATAAACCTAGTTAATCATGGCATCATGGTAGCCTCCTCTTATCCTCTATTTGGAAGTCAGTGGCTCTCCAGTGATGGAGAAGGTAAGAAGGAATTCTCCTTATCTCTGTTATCTCTTTTCTATCCTGTATCTTTCCCTACTCAGTTTCCCCACACTCTTCTACCCTCTGCATATTAGGATTTTCTGTGTTTTAGGTTATGCTAATTGGTCCATTATCCAAGCAGCCTAGAAAAGACAGATAATTTTCACCATGCATTGTCCCAGCTCCGAGTTCCCTGTGTTTCCAGAAGTATTTCAAGTTACAGGACCTCCATGGATCCTTGAATCCGAAGTGTATTTGGCTGCTTTGTCAATCTGTCCCCATGTATGATAACCTTTGGGGAATCTGAGATAGCACTCATGACTAGAAGATTGGATACTGGAAAAGTAGCCACTGCTCTTCACTGAACTCCACTGAGCCAAACTCTGAAGCCAGAGAGCAAAACTCTGGCAAGCAAAAGAACCAAGACATTTTGGAGAATATCATCTGGATTCCACATAGACACACAATGCACAGTGAATGAAACATGATCTATGGAGTCCATGTATTATGCAACTGCAGTTTCCAGGAATAGGGGATGGAATCAGTACATTGATGTATTCAATTTTGATTTAAAAATCAATATTTAAAGGATGATATAAGTGATTATGTAAAGAGAATGTGACTACCTACTGGGGGAGTGTGTAGATGTGTGTGTTTGTGTCTAGAGGTACATAGGGAAGAAAATGCAAAATGTTTTTATCTGTTACATCTTAATGTAATAGTTAAAATAAAGCTTGTTTTCTAACATTTTATTTATAAAAATATGACTATTCTACGTAGTATCTAAATATTAGAAACTTATTTCATATAAAGAGAGATGTTTAAATAGTGTATTCATTTTATATATAAGAAAAGATAATTTCCCTTTCTAAGTCCACTTGCATCTTATCTCAAATATATATATATATATATATATATACACATATATGTATATATACATATATTAGATATGAGAGTGACACACACATGTGTACATACATACATTCACAATCACACACACACAAGGAGAGAGAGAGAGAGAATTTACTCTGAAGCAACAAAGCTGAAACACATCTCTAGGTGTGACCAACATTACCTACACAGCCAGTTATTTCTTCTATGTTCAAAGTCCTCCCATTATCCCCGTCCTCTCCCTCTCTTACACTTTTCTCACTATATCACTTCCTCAGTCTATCTAACTGCTCTCTCCCTCTCTATACCCACTTGTGCTCAACAGCATCATTGAAACTCCAGTTCACATGTCAACCTTCCCAAAACAACCTCTCCACATCGATGAACCCATTTTGCAACTTGCCATGATTCCTAAAATTCCTATGCCTTTGTCAGTGTCTCAGTATTGTCAGTAGTCCTAAGGAAAATTTGATTTGCCTACACAAAACATCAAAAGCTATATTTTCAGTTTGAAATGTTCAAATTTATCATTTTTGATGACAGGAACAAATTATGCTTAAAGTGATAACTCAGTTGTAAACAAAGACAGTTATACAATAAAAATATATCCCTAAAATACCAAAATTAAGGAAATAAAATGGCAGTGGTTTTTGAAGACAGACATTGAACCCATGTTGGTGTTAGTTTTCTGCAACTGTAAGAAAATATGGAAGTAACCACCTGGTTTACAGTTTTCAGGATTTTGTTCCATTTGCCTCATTGTTGCTAACAGCACCATGCACTATGGGAAAAGTGTGAGCGGAGGAACAGCCTCATGACAGCTAAGAAGCAAAATTTGAGGAAGAAGAGACCAGGACTGTAACCACTCCCAGAGATTCTCTCAAGAGAATGCACCCCGAGGCCTGACTTTCTTCCCTTGGACCCTAACTTTGGAAGAATCCACCACTTCCTAATAGCATCACAGGCTGTTGATGGGTTCAATAGAGGGGCCTTTGGGAGATCAGTGAAGAGGCCTTTGCCAAAGCACTCCTTTGTACAGTTTCCAGGGACAAGGCCACTTCCTGACAAGGTGGACTAAATAGAAGGAATGTAGGTCAGAGGGGCCAGAAGTTGAGAGTTGAAGGCAGTAACTCTCTTCTACTTTTTGGCATCCAGGAAGCACGAGGAAGCCCCTGTTGGAGGAGACCAATGTGAAGAGGGTTGAGGTAGGAGAACAACATGCTATACAATTTGCCAGTTGAGTGATTCACTGAAGTTGTTGTGAAAGTGGCAACAGTCAGAGACTACCCACACATACCAAATAGTGATAAAAATTAGTAGCAATTGCAGTTTCACAAAGGACCTCTGCCAGACACTACTCAGAGAAAATATACTTCTTGGAATTCATTGGACATTAATCAACTATGAAGCAGATATTATTATTATTATTATTATTATTATTATCGTTATCCTTAATTTATTCACAAAGAAATTGAGAGAAATTTGAATAATCTTCAATTTGTGCAGTGTGCAAAAGCCTTGATCTCAGACAGATGACCCAGTCATGTCTGTTGGATTCAGTATAGGTTGCTGCTCTTTCCAAGCCCCTAATCACTATCTCAGAAACACATTACTCTAGATCTAAGGATCTCTGTCAGGGTATTGTATATGCCTATTGGAAGAGGTCTCCATATTGACAAACTCTTCTCCATTCAATTTGTCATTTTTAAAGACAGCACCCCTAAAACTAAAACTTGTATTCAGTGCACCTACATCTCTCCTGTGTTGCTTTTCCAGTTAGCTCTACAGAGACTGGCTCAAATTATGCAGATGCATCAGTCAATCATTGATCATGGGCCCGGAGGACAGGAAATGAAGTCAAATACTTCCCTGTCTGAGAAGGAAGACAAAACTCTTGCTGCAGCTGGACCTGTAAATCCTGGTAATGGAGACCGGATCCGAGCATCAAGGACATGCCCCAGAGCCTTTCTCCTGATTCCAGTATTGTGTACAGATGTATATGAGTCCAAGTTTAATAACCTGTCCTGGGAAATTAGGATGTAACATATCACATAATAGGGATCTGCCACACTGAAAGCCAATGCACAGCTTGAAGAGCTGTTTCCTAAAATGATGAGATAATAAAGAACTAAAGAATGCTCTAAAGCAGACTAATCAGATTTCAAAAGTGTCAGAGCAATGAGCATGTCATCTATGTAGCGAATAGGACAGACTCATGCATTCAGAAACACACACACACACACACACACACACACACACACACAGTCAGAAGTGGAAAACACATCTAGTTATCACACCTGATACGGTTCTCCAAATCTATTATTTTTTTAAAAAAAAATGGATTTCCAAGAAGATGGAAGGAGAGACCCCTGGTCCTGGAAAGACTGGATGTAGGAGAATGCCAAGACAGAGAAGTGAAAGGGGGTTGAATGGGGAAAAGAGGGAGGGAAGGAGGCTTATGGGACTTTCGGGGAGGGAGGAAACAGGAAAGGGGAAATGATTTTGAATGTAAATAAAAAAAAAAACCTAGAAAATAAAAAAAAAGCCTAAGTCCTCTAGAATTAAGAATTCAACTATACCATAGTAGTTCCCAATCTTTCCCCCAAGGAGACCAGCAAATATTTATGGCTTAATACATAGCTCATTTATTTTGAAGGTTATTTAACATTATCCATAACACAGAGAGACTCTACACATGATCACATTACTTCCACGGACACTGTGCAATCAATGAATGGTAGTCAGAAAATAAACAGAGAACTGTCTTGCAAGGTCACAGAGTTGAGTCAGTGACTTTATAAACTTGTGTACTTCTCATTTTTCCAATATCTGAGGATAAAATGAGAAGAGGCATACTTAGTGGTTGAAAGAATCTTAATGTCTTTTCCCTTTTGCCTAAGGAAGAAGTGTTACTAGGACTGTGTGGTGGTTTGTATATTTTTGTCCCAGAGAGTGGCACTATTAGAAGGTGTGGCCTTGTTGAATGAAGTGTGTCACTCTGGGGTTGGGCTTAGAGATCTTCCTCCTGGATGCCTGAGGATGCCCAGTCTGTTCCTGGCTTCTTTTGGACAAAGATGCAGAACCCTCAGCTCCTCTGCACCATGCCTGCCTGGATACTGCCATGTTTCTGCCTTGCTGACAACGGATTGAACCTCTGAACCTGTAAGCCAGTCTCAATAAAATGCTGTCTTTTATAAAACTTGCATTGGTCATGGTGTCTGTTCACAGCAGTAAAATCCTAACTAATACAGACTGGAAAGGCCAAGTAGAGGTCATGAAAGCTTCTGTCTTAGAATCTAAACACATAACTTGGATGATAATGCCCCCCCATGTCCTAATCCATAGACTATCTAATTAAGAACCCCAGTGTTAATCATGGGAAATATCCTTTCGTTGTTAGTCAGAGAAATCCAAGAGACTCCCAAAACAATACTGGCTATTGCCATTGCCCTTGGCTGCCACCAGTCACCAAAGTTAAGACCCTCTTGTTGAGGACAACAAACACTTGGAACACAGGATATGAGGTAATCAGGCTGGATCGACTTGGAAGTTTCCTCCCTGAGGACTAGCCCTCAGAGTATTGAAAGATGCTATACAACCTGCCAAGGGAGAGAAACAGCCAATAGTTTAACCTAGCTACAAAGCCTATGAACCACAATATGGTTCATATGGCTGGCTTGACAATTGCGGCAGTTTTATCTTGGGGGTAAAAATAAAAATTCAGCCATCTAATTGGATTTAAGGCTCTTCAACAAGAAGAAATGTGTGCCTGGTACTGTCAACCTAGCCTACTACCCTTGGCTGATGAAGCATGGATGCTAGAGAAGAATCTCCTACTCCTACTTTCCTAAATGAGGATACTTCCTAACTACATTTGGAATACATATCCTTACACCCACAGTTAAGTGTAGTCTTTACCCCTCATCAAGCTTCTTTTTGCAGAAAACAGAAACCATCACAGAAAGCTGCAACTGATTCACATGCAGATAATTGACTGTGGGGTGTCTAAGATCAACTGATAGATCTAAAACTCAGCCCATACACATAAGGTTCAGAGAACATCATAGAGGAGGGGACAGAAAGACTGTAAGGTCCAGAGGACTAGAACATCTGTGAGGTAATGTCTTCTAGATAGGACAGAGAAGTTTTGCATATTAAATCTCAGCCAAACCTGCACAAAGATAACACCAGTTGAAATGGCAGTGCTGTTGGAGAAATCCCGTAAGGCCCCATTGCTAGATAAAGAGTTTCAGGCAATTAAGGAAACCTGAGAGAGGGAAAAATCAGTCTTCTTTGGGAAGAATACCTCTGATAGGTTATCCAGTTTCAAGTGATAAGCTCTAGACACATGTACATATTAGTGATACTAAAGGAACTCAGTAGGTCGAATAAATATATATACACATATGTGTGTACATATGCATATTTGTAAAATTTAAAATCAAGGGGCTACACATTTGAGAGGGAATTAAGCTAATGGGAAGAGTTGAAGGGAGAGAAGGGAAGAGAGAAATCATATAAATATAGTTCTCAGACATGAAATTCTCAAATAAATAAAACATCTTTTAAAATGCAAATGCAATTATGTCACACATGAGCCAATTGCAGACCACTGGTGACACTCTCAAAAATCAGTACTTTAGTAGCAGAAAATCTTTTGGAATGTAGATGAGATGCTTCATTCTTTTTAGCTTGCTGAAACTGGAACAAGATTAAAGATAAATGGGGAGCTGTTGGAGTATGAAGTGTTCCTACCTTGAGCAATAGAGGACTGTGAACACTGGGGATACACAACAATTTCAAGGCAACCAAGTGTCTCCTTGAATAGGGAGGAACAGTCCTTATATGATAAATTGTATATTTGGGTAAAGAATGTCAAGAAGGATTAGTGGTCTCTCCTAAGGACATCCCACACATGCTCCACTGCATTCAGGCAGGCAGAGGCAACTTCTTCTCCCAGGGCATCAGTTCCATGGTTATTGATTTCCAGTAATGACATGAAATAAACATTTGCACAATGCATGAATGAGTTCTAATATCCTCAATGTCAGCTTTGTGTATCTGAAATGCCTGGAGCCTGCTTATCACCATATATAATATTCATAAAGCATTTTCAATCCCTTGACAGAGGCTCTATGCAGAAAGGAAACAGTTATCTCTCTCTAAAGGATACAGTGAAGATTAATTAGTTAATTTCTTAAAGTGCTTCAGGGATGTAGTTTCTTTGCTCAAACTAATTATGAATATCACAATGTGTCCATGCTGTAAAGCCATACCTCCGAAGCTGCACAGAACTGTTTTTTTAATTGATGCAAGGAATACTTAGATATCCCATTACTTTATTGCACCACCATGATAACTTTGAGGTTCAAAGTGTAGGCTTAAGAATAATGTTAGATCACTGGGGCAACTCGAATCTAGTTATACAATCACGTAATTTGCACGACTTTTCATTTGGGGCCCATTAAAAAATGCAGACATTGTCTATTGTCATTTTAAACATATTGAATGTAGAAGTTAATATCCTTACACATACACCAGCTAGGAGTCTTTACAAAAATCTCATTTACTGAATAACAGGATCCAGTCTATGAAACTAAATCATATAATGCATGTGTAGGTTTAGCAAAGCACCTGCCTTCTTGTTAGCACTCAGTACTCATTAGAAGACTTGAGTTGCACAAGGTCGATCAGAAGTGTGAGGCTAAAATAGTTTATATTTGTCTCCCGCTATTCAACGTTTCTTCATTCACTGGAGACATAAACCTCTTAACAGACCTCTGTACTCTTCAGGTGGTTCCTGAGTCACCTATGCTACAATGTTGTTTCAATATGTCAAAGGGAACTTCCATTTCTGCAGCGGTGACGATAAGCAGAGATAAGTCATGTGTCATACCTAGAGGCTAAGTATAGCTGCACTGATTGCTTTTTTAAAAAAGACTTGGGCTTCACAGCATGAAACAAGACAACCTAGCCTTTGGCTACCTTTAGGTTTAGAAAGGTGTTTCCATTTATAGGAACATGGTAGTTGAGGTATGGAATCTGATCCTATGGGCATGAAATGAACCCTCCCTCAAATATGAAATCTAGCCACAGTCATTGAACATGAGCATCCAGGTTGCAAATGGAGCTTACAATAATGAACCACACATTTCATGTGTGGACTCCATCCCTCCAGAAATGGATTCCATTCTGTTAAGTTTAAGAACTTGCCTTCCAGGTATGAGAAGGGGCTCTTAAATTTTCAAAGCTATATAACAGTCTTTGCATTGTGCAACTGTGGGATATGAATGCAACTAGAAATGTCCGACATAAAGCCTAGTCTTCCAGATGTACAACAGAGAGCAATGACTTGGATGTGGCCATATTGAAAACTTAATCCTCAGTGTGGTGGTTTTTAGATGTGGCACTTAATGGGAGGCCACTGGAGGAGCTACTTTCTGATCAGATTAAGCTAGTTCTTATGTATAGTAGTTTCAGTGATAAATGTCCTCCGTAGGCTCAGGTATTTTGGTACCAGTTTGGAGAGTCTAGGAGGCATAGCCTTACTGGAGGAAGTACAAGTCACTGGCAGTGGCTTGGGAGAGTTTAAAAACCTTCTGCCACTTCAGTAGTTCTCTCTCTCTCTCTCTCCTTCTCTCTCTCTCTCTCTCTCTCTCTCTCTCTCTCTCTCTCTCTCTCTCTCTCTCTCTCTCTCTCTCTCTCTCTGTGTGTGTGTTGAAGAGTGGTTTTCTGCTCTGTGTATTCAGATGCTGATTACTGTATCCAGAGATCTGGTTGCAGTCCATACCTTGGCATTGTCCAGCATCTCCCTTCTCAATGTTATGTAAAAATTGCTACCCATCACCTTTGATTGGTTAGTAATGAACCGATCAGCCAATAGCTGGACAGAAGAGGAGGAGGTGGGATATCTGATCCCAGTAAGGGGATCCCTGGTGGAAAGAGGAAGTAAATTCACCAGGAGGTCACCAGGGAGAGTTGCCATCAGAGGACAGATGGAGCCGGAACAGCTAGGGAAAGATCAAAATGGCAAGTCATGCCACATGGCTGGGAAGTATGCCAGGCCAACATGGTCAGGTTAGAATAGCTCAGAATCTTCCCCGCTATAATGCAAGACGCTCGTTAATAAATATACCAAGTCTCCAAGTCATTATTTCAGAGCAAGGGTGAGCAAGTCCTGTGCTTTTACAACTTTGCTTCATCCTTGCTTTTAAAGATGTGATCTCTCCCAACTTCATTCTCCTATTGCTATGCCTGACATATCTCTGCCCCATGATGAGGGTCTCTTATCCCTCTGGAACCTTAAGCCAAAACAAACTGACTCTTCCTTCAGTTGCCTTTGGTCACGGTGTTTTATCACTGCAGCAGAAAAACAACAATACATTAGGAGACTCAGGTATAACTGTCCCATTCTAGAAGCATTTCTTATATGGAATATCAATTAAATCATGGAATTTAACTCCACAAGTATGAGACACAATGCTCTAGCCATGTGACTATAATTCAGTCATATTCATAAACCCTCTAAAATATGATAATTGGTCTACTAATTATAAATACTAGATCTCCGTGTGAATACTGAGTGTCTCCATTCCATACACAGAAATTGACAGCAAGAGCAGATTTTTAGTCTCCAAACATAAAACTCATAGGATGGGTCTTGGCAATAACTATCTAAAAAGCTTTGTTTCTCTCATAAATATTTGTTTTTCACATATGGAATTTGGAAACTCAAAACTCCATATATGAAAAATCACTATCAAGGAGCAAAATATGGTCCTACAAATAAAGGGGCATAAAGATAACATTTCATGACTGAAATCCCAATTTCCAAACATGTAGCTTAGGTCTAAAAAGTAAGAAATTGGTTGCTTCAGATGTGAGTAACAATCATTAAACATGACCAGTTGTGTCTAAAATCTGGAATTTCAGACTCAGAAACTGGCTTATTAGTTGTAGATACCCCAGTGACTAATTTAAACACTGTGCCTTTAAGGATATCATTACAGTTAAATGATGTTATGACGGTGGGGCCCTAATCTGCTCAAGATCAAGATCCTCATTAGAAGAAACAGAGATACCAACTGCACTTCTATAGTGTACACAGAGGAAGAGTGATAGGAGGCCACAGTGAGAAAAGGGCTTTCTGAAAACTGGGTTAGGTGAGCGTGGTGCTACACACTAGTAATCTCAGCTATCTAGTCACATGCAGGAGTAACACAAGTTCAAGACAAACTGAACTAGATTGTGAGACTTGTCTCAAAGGAAGAAGCTCTGAAGAGGTTGCTTCCTGGAAGAATAATTCTATTTCCACTTCTACATGATGGGGAGAAACCATCCCAGATCCTGAATTTGTTAGTACCTTGAACTTGGATTTTTCCCTGAAACTATGACAAAATTAATTTCTTTTGGCTGTAATATTATGCATCATACTGTAGCATCCTTTCCAGATGACTATGCGACATAGGAAATTCATTTAATTCATAGAAGCTGTCTTTCCCAGACATGAAACATGATCAAACTGGTTTCCATGTATCCCTTTAATCATGAAAATATTTACAGAGCCTTGGCTACAAAACCAAGTGTGAATATGGTCTTTAAAGTGTCCTGCCTTTATGGCATGCAAACAAACCTAACTAAATGATATATTAAATACAGCTGTCACTACTATGACAAAATGCCTGATAAGATGCAATGCAATGCAGGAGTCTATATTTTGGCTTAGGGTCTGAGGACACTCAGTCCATTATGGCAGGAGAAGGCAGAGTAGACAGTGACTCCATGGCTACAGGAATACACCAAGGCTTGCTCCCGTCTCAGTGGACAAGGAAAGAGAACAATTCCTCTAGTACAGGGGCTGGGCTAAAGTCTATAAGACCCACCTTCCAGTAAACCTTCTCCAACAGCTAGGCACCACATCCTGAAGGCTTCCCAAAATAATACCACAAGGTTAGGACCAGATGTAGAAACACCTGGGTTTGTGGGAAGACAGTTTATACCCAAACTATAAAATCAAGGAAAATTTCTTTCTATAGAGGTACATACTCAAGGATATCAATAAATTAATAAGTGTAGGTGGTAAAATTATTTTAGAAAAAAATAAAAACGAAATTCCTAGGAAAATGGTCAGAACTTGAAAGTATCATCCTTAGTGAGGTAACCCAATCACAAAAGAACACACATGGTATGCAGTCACTGATAAGGGGATATTAACCCAGAATCTCGGAATACCCTAGACACAATTCGCATATCAATAGATTTCCAAGAAGATGGAAGGAGAGACCCCTGGTCCTGGAAAGACTGGATGTAGGGGAATGCCAGAACAGAGAAGCGAGAGGGGGTTGAATGGGGAAAAGAGGGAGGGAAGGGGGCTTATGGAACTTTCGGGGAGGGAGGAAACGGGAAAGGGGAAATTATTTTGAATGTAAATAAAAAAACCTTAGAAAATAAAATAAAATTAATAAAAAAAAGAAAATGTTTCTAGTCTTGTGACTAGGAGCAAAATTTAGTGACTTACATGTATGAAAGTATAATAATGAGGCTCATAACCTTGCATGATAGCTTAAAATAAATATAAAAATTTTTACACAGAAAATTGAACTAAGTTAATTTTTATAATGCTTTTGGATTGAGTTCAGTTTGAGATAAGCACTTAGAAAGTACTAGACAATAGCATTCTTATTACTGATGAGTTTAGCACACATGGTGAGGACTCTAGCATGTATTTGTTCTTTAAACAAAAACCTATATCAACTAATATGAACAAAGTTTCTAATGACCTTTAATAAGAATATTTTTTTCAAATTTTGTGTCCACCCATAAAGATGAGAATCATGTAAGAAACTTCTTAGCAGATTACATTTTAGGGGTTGTTATCAGGCGTGATGGTTTAGATAGGATTTAGCAGTGTGTCCAATGAGAACTCATATGATGGGGACATGATCCTACATGTGTCCGTACAGTAGGTGGTATAGCCCTTTAAGGGATGATGCCTGCCAAATGGTGCTTAGCTCAATGTGAGTGCTGCCTCCAGGACTCAGAACTGTTGTTAATGTGGTCAAGTTGTTAGGAGAGTAAGCCGACTCCTCAATCCCTCATGCTTCCTGTCTGTCTCTCTCTCTTCTGTTCCTCTGCCATCCAGCAAGAGGCCCTCATGAGAGTCAAGATGATGCTTGGCCATTGCATTTAAATCTCCAGAATTAGGAGCTAGGGTTAATCTATTCAGGTGTTTTATTACATTAATTTAAAAAATGGGCTAATATCTAGGGTAAAGGGTCAAGTGCAAGTCTGAAGCAGAAGTTGAGAAAGCTCTGCCTTCATACACTAATGAAAGAAATTAAATAAGGGTTTCATAGATGGACATTTAATATTACTTGAAAAAGTCTTCAAATCTCCAACTTCTAAACCATTCTGTTTCTATAAGTCCTAGAAAAGTTAGATGAGGAGGATGAACAAATGCAGGAAAGCAGGATGTGTGTGTGTGTGTGTGTGTGTGTGTGTGTGTGTGTGTGTGTGTGTTCCTTAAGAACTCCATACACCAGTAAAACACTGGACAGAGTTTATTTAAATAAGGAGACAATGAATTTAATTATATACACACAGTACAATAGAGCACTTCTCTGCCACTCTATGTGTGTATGAAATCATTTTAACTCAAATGTCCGTTATATGTTCCTAAATGAGAATAGCAGTGGATATAGTAGTCTGTAGTTGATATTACTAGGTAATGTATGGAGATATAAGCACCATTATATTTGCTCAGTTGTTCATGAACTGTAAGGTTTGGATAGTTTTACAATCTGTTTTGTTCATGGATGTTACTTTAAAAAAACACTGTGTAAATTTAAATCAAGAAGAGATTCTTATTTATATACTTAAATATATGCTTATTTTCTAAGACTAAAAGAGAATTATATAATGTAGATCCTGGTTTACAACACAATCCTTTAAGAAAGTTCACAGTCATTGCAAATCATTTCCCATCACTGTAACTCTTATGCCACCTTCTGGTCTAAATATAATTCACCTAACTGAAACCGTCTAGCATTGTGCTTCGGTGTTATTTCAGCTAGCTTGCTTTTTCTCTTTATGAGTCAAATATTTCTTTGCATCATAAAAGCAGCATAAAACATAAACTGTAAACGTACACTTCATGATCATGTAAAAGCAATTATAGCTTAGCAGAATAGAACATCGGAAAATCTTGCCAAATGTAACAGAGTGGAGAGTATCTTTTAATGAGTAAACCCATACTTCTACCAGACAATATTAATGTGGTTCTAAACACAGATTTAGAAACATTATAGAGAGGCACAGGATTTGGAACCATCCTAGATTGGAATCCCAGATTAGTCACTAATTTACTCTGGTTCTTCCTTAGCCAGTTTGTTTTCTCATTTACCTTTAATTATCGCTACTCATTGAAAGCTGTGACTTCTGCCATCACCAGCTATCCCAAGCCCTCTCTTCTCCCTGTTTTTGAATGTTTAAAGCTCCTCACGCCTTTAATCCCAGCACTTGGGAGGCAGAGGCAGGTGGATTTCTGAGTTCGAGGCCAGCCTGGTCTACAGAGTGAGTTCCAGGACAGCCAGGGCTACACAGAGAAACCCTGTCTCGAAAAACCAAAAAAAAAAAAAAGCTCCATATGAATTGGTATACATCATTGGCTGTGCACTAAGGGTATAGGGACATAGAGCTGATATTCCTTCTAAGAAAGAATGCAATTGTTTAGTCATTTGATAAGTTATAATCCATATTGTGCAATATTTTCAAACAAAATGTGGGACTACTGTACATATACTCTAACGTGCAAGACGAGCATTAGCACAGTGACATTGTCTTATCTGGCACGCATATAAAAGCATTGCAGACCCATAACAGACAGTGCTTTGAAAGTGGCAAGATTGCGTGAGAGATATTGTGGGAGTTTAAGATGATAAAATACTGAACTTTGGTTTCTCTAATCAAAACAATAGATCACTCTTATTTCCTGGTAGTAGTTTCCAAAATCAAAGCTTATGCACACCAAAGCTATCATCTCATCCATCATTTCACTTCTGCTGCTCAAACAAAACTTAGATACTTGCTCAGTGATTCATCTCTCTCTGCACCTAGATTCTGACTCCCTCAAATGCTCAAGGAACTTACGCTTGTTGCTAGCATTCTCTCCTGCCAGCAACAGCAGAGATCAGGTGGAATAGCTGTCATTCTACTTTAATTTTGAAATGTATTTTTCAATTTTTTGATATCTTCCCACCAGCTTAAACACCACCAGCTTTTCTTTCCCTGTATTTTATTTGTTTCTTTTTAAAAAATAATTTACTTTTGTATTTTTTAAGATGTAGGAGTGCTCTGTTTGCATGTACACCTGCATGGCCGAAGAGGGTACCAGATGTATTTTATAGATGTTTGTGAACCACCATGTGGCTGCTGGGAATTGAACTCAGGACCTCTGGAAGAGGAGTCAGTGCTCTTAACTGCTGAGCCATCTCTCCAGCCCCCATCAGCTCTTCTTACTATTAGAACAGATATCAATTATTGACTGGTGCCCAGAAGTTACCACAATGTATGTAATGTAGTATATGCTCAGCCAACACTTTTTTTTTCTTTCTTTTTTTTTTTTTTTTTTTTTGGTTTTTCGAGACAGGGTTTCTCTGTGTAGCCCTGGCTGTCCTGGAACTCACTTTTTAGACCAGGCTGGCTTCGAACTCAGAAATCCTCCTGCCTCTGCCTCCCAAGTGCTGGGATTAAAGGCGTGTGCCATCACCGCCCGGCTCAGCCAACACTTTTAATCAATGACTTAATGAATATAAAGAATAAAGTGAATCAGAGGTTTAGGAGGTTTTAGTAAATCAAGTGTCTAAATCCATTTTAATTGTTACAACAAATACCTAACACTGAGTACTCTTACACAAGAGATTTAAAGAGCTCATCATTTGGAAGGCCTGAAGTCTCAAACAGCAGATGTTTCTAGAAAGAGTCCTTATGTTATGTTACTTCTTGCATCTTGCAAGCATCTTGCAGCATCTTGGGATGTGACAAAAAGATTACAAGGGAGAAAGGAAGCCAGGATGAGAGAGGGAGGTGGGAGAGAAGAAGAAAGAAGAAAGAAGAGAAAGAAGAAGAAGAAGAAGAAGAAGAAGAAGAAGAAGAAGAAGAAGAAGAAGAAGAAGAAGAAGAAGAAGAGACCGAGAGAACAAGAAGAAGAGGAGAGAGAAATAGAGAAAGAGATAGAGATAGATAGATAGATAGATAGATAGATAGATAGATAGATAGATAGATAGATAGATAGATAGATAGATAGACAGACAGAGACAGAGAGACAGGGAGACAGAGAGAGTCTCTTTCCCACTTTACTGGGAACTCTGGGAGCAGGTTGATGGAGCTCCCCATGTATGAGCACTTGGAGAACACAATCAGATTGTCTTTCTGGGAGCCTCAATACTACCAATGTCTTGTTTTGTTACAAAATAAGGACTCTTTTTTTAAAAAAAGCAAAATTAATTCCTTGTGGAGGACTCAAAGTAATCATGATTTAAAAAAAAGTAACCATGTCACCCTAAAGAATTATGTTCCAAAATATTTTCCATATTTCCATTATGTTCCATTTACATGGTCTTAAGAAGTTAGCAGTGTATACGTTCTTTTCTTTCTCAAATATCTCAGAAATACGTAATTATCAAAATAACATGCTTATTAGCTAAATTTAAGAAAATCTCCTTTAGATCTATGATGTCCATTGATAAATAATGCTTCTACTCTGGTGGGTTAAAATCACACAGCCAGGACCTTCTGACCTGTCGTGCTAACAGCACTCAATGATGCGGAAAGCCTGTGACCTATAGTCTACCTCCTATGGAAAAAAAAGAATTGTGTAAAGAACTTTATGTAAGATAGTGTGTAGGGATGTTCAAACTTAGCCTTCACTCTAAAGGCTGGGAGAGATCCTCAACTGTACCAGATAGAAGGTGACATGAATATTGGGTACATGGATCATCTGGGTTGAGAAGAAAGACTGCCCATGATCCAACCCCCTCCCCTTCCCTGTTCACTACCTGTAAGATTCTTATCCATCTTCCTAATGCTTAATTCTCTTTATTTGTGAAGTAAAATTGATTTATTCCATTTAAAATAATTCCAGCCATGTTGTTTGTATTTGATAAATTTGACCCTTATTTTTTTTACTGATGAATACTAGTGTTCTTTAACTTTTATGACACTCTAGTCATGAACTTCTAATTCAGGACTTTGGGAAGTAGGCGTCTACAGCTGTGAGATGTCCTATCAACAAAAATTTTAAAATGTATTGTTTACCCCATCCTTATTTGCATAATTGAATCACTCACTGTGGCCTATTTTACACCCTTGATTTCTGCTAGATGTTTTCTTTTTCATTCACTTTGTTTGTTCCTAAGTTTATATGCTGTTTCTCCTACTTAAACTGTCTGACAGACCCTCGGTATGTTTCACTTTCTGTAATGGCCGTTCCTCAGGGTACCACATATACCCATCCACTCCAATCTACTCGTACATTTACCTTATCAACAATTTTCATATGTTTAGGTTGATTGCTCCAAATATGAGCCCAAGCAGCACTGAGGAACCTCATAGGATTCACAAGACAGTAGTTGTCCCCCTTCTTTTCCAGAGAAGATAATGATATTCATTGATAAATAAACCAATAAAGCTCTATAAAATAGTTATATCACACTTTGAGTCCTTGGTCTAATGGTAGAAAATTTTGTGAACACATGTTCTACATTCACTTTTCTAATGTGAAAATATAAGTTTTCAGTGTATCTTATTCCCATAAACTAAAAGCTGCATTTTGAATTACCTTAAAATCTGTGTTTCAAGTATAGTATAAGTGCTTATCAATTATTTGCTAAACAGGGAAGTAAACGATTTAATTGACCTGAGATTTCAATGCTGTTTTTCGTTAATCAAAATATAAGAGCTATGAGCATATATGTGAGTGAGTCTGTGTGCAAATTCAACTGCAATAACGTGTGAAACTTTTCCTAGGGAAATGTGAACAAATGTTTATCTGTCCCAGACGTATAACCAAGGACAGATTGGTACAATTTGAAGAACCAATGACATATTGGGGTTACTTACAGCAGTATGGGTTGTAGTTACTTACAAGGGCTCGGTTGACTCAAATGCAGATGAATAATTAATAATATCACCTCAGAATGTATCATGACTTGTGTCGCATGACGTTCTAATCCTGGAATTTGTGGAGAAAATTCCAGATCTACATGCTGGAGAGTCTCCTCCAGGCAGCTGGGTTCATTAGAAAGACTCCCTAACACTCAATTACTGCTTCTGTTCCCCTGGGCGGGGGAGAGGGTGGCACCATGCTTGGACTCTTATTTCATTTTTTACTTACTCAGTAGTTTGTATACTTCCTGGGTCTCATGAAGCTGCCTCCTCTCTCTGGTTCAACTCTGTTGATTGGATGTTTCTTTAGCATCACTGCTCATCCCACTCATGTTGAGTCTACTCACATAGGGTACCATCTGAACACTTGGCAGAGAGTGGAAGCATACTACATTGGCATTCTTGCGGCGTGCGTGCTTTATTCTGTGCCCTCCACTTATCATTCTATGTCAAATTGTTCTGCTAATTATACATTTCTTCACAAATGTGGCATAATATGACATATTATCCCATGCTACAAAAGGGCTGCACTTATTTTGTATTTAGCTTCACAAATATAGGTGGCCATAGTTTGTTGTTCTTTTATTTAAGAAACAAAACAAGTCGTATATCCTACTCTTATCTTGACTATCTGTCATTTTTTGGAACATTTAGCAAATAGTCAAAAAGCACAAGAACATATTTTAACTTTGAGGAACATTTTTCAGCAAAATAATGCACAATTCTAGCGAATTAAAAAAAAAAAAGAATGATTTTCCCTCTGGTCACACATCTCTAGCCTTTCTCCATAATGTCTCTTCTACCACTGACTGTTTTATATTGACTACCGTAATTCATGTTCACCCTTTGCAGTCTCTCCCAGCCCAAGTCCATCTTGTGAAACTCCATGGTAATAGTTCCTATTTCTCTGGTCCAGGCTGTTAGGCCTGAAACCCAAGACAACTGGCTAACTGGGGTGCCTATTACTCTGGTTCTTCTTAGAAGGGGATACAAAATACCCATAGGAGGAGATACAGTGACAAAATGTGGAGCAGAGACTGAGGGAAAGACCATACAGAGACTGCTTCCCCCCCTCCCCCCAGGGATCCATCCCATATACAGTTACAAAACTCAGACACTATTGTGGATGCCAACAAGGACTTGCTGATAGGAGCCTGATATAGGTGTCATCCGGGAGGCGCTGCCAGTGCATGACAAATACTGAGGGGAACACTCTCCTCCAATGGGGAGCTAGAGAAAGGACCCAAGGAGCTGAAGGGGTTTACAGCGCCATAGGAGGAGGAAGAATATGAAACACCCAGTACCCCCAAAGCTCCCAGGGACAAATCCAGGAACCACACATGGAGGGACCCATGGCTCCAGATGCATATGCAGCAGAGGATGGCCTTGTTGGACATCAAAGGGAAGAGAGGCCCTTGGACCTTAGAAGGCCAAATGCCTTAGTATAGGGGAATGTCAGGACAGGAAAGCAGGAGTGGGTGGATTGATGAGTAGGGGGAGCAGGGATGGGTTAGGGGATTTTCGGGTGTGTGTTGGGGGGGAGAACCAGGAAAGGGGACAACATTTGAACTGTAAATAAAGAATTTATCTAATTAAAAAAAACATATCAAAGCAGACGCTGAGCACTAAGTTGTTCCAGTATCTTTCCGTCCTTGTTAGTGTCATGCTGTGTGGTATACCTACTGTCTACACTACAATCTCCAGCTCAAGACTATGCTGGACTGCCCTTACCCCTGCGGCTCTTCCCTATATAACCCAGCCATTTTGGCTGTGCTGGTTCTTTTTGGTCTCCTTGCCTCTTGGCCGATGCTCTTGGCTCCTGCCTCTTCCCTCTCCCGACTTCTCTCTCCTCCCATGACCCAGCTCAGTCTGCTGGTCATGGTCACTCTGGACTCCTTTAGCCACCTCTGCCCCTGCTCCTGCCCCTGCCCCTGCTCCTGCCGATGCCTCTACCTCTGCTTACACTCTCCCTTTTTTCTATAATAAAACTTCAACTTCTTAGGAGCAGATGTGTTCCCCTTCATTCATCACCTTGTCGGATCTCTGGCCCTTATATCTCCCTGCCCACTGGTCACCCATGTCTTGATCTATCATACTCACAGCAGATAAAACACATACAAATGTTGGGGAAACTGGTACTCATAACTCAAGAGTGACCAGTGAAATCCTTCCTGACCGTATTCTATAACTTTTATCTCAATTCCTTTTGTTACACAATGGATCAAAGCCTTCCTGAATACTTAATATTTTTTCCTTTGTGCCAGTTTCAAGCATTTTAACCCAAATGTCTATCATTTGTTTCCTGAACTTTAAAAAGGGCAATATCTTTTTTTTAATGTTTTACCTGCTTTGAGGGTTAACACTTTATCATTCAATGTCCTAAAATGATCTGTCTAAAACCCAATTAATTTTATCAATATCTTTTTTTAGTCATTAAACAGCTCCCACATCTAAGTGGAACATCATTTGGTCATAGTCATTCTCTGTAGTCTTGTCTACTACTCTGAAGTTTCTCATTTAGTTATTTCTAGGCTTCCTTTCTTCTGTGCTCAGTCCTCCTGGAGCCCTGGAGATTGTAATTCATACACTAAGACTGCTTAATTTTCACATTCCATGGAGAAAGAGCTGGGCTTCTTACACTCACCAGAATCCATTGGTGTAATTCTGTTTTAATTTTATACTATTGTATGATTACTTGTGTACCTCTCACCATACCAGGAATATTTAGCTTCACTTGCTGCCTGGCCTAGAGCATTTACTCAATTAAAAAACCTAAAAATTAGTCATAGGACTGTCTGCAGGGTCCATTTTAGCACTTACTTTCTTGCACCACAGGTGTCTTGTTGCTCTTGCTCCAGAATAAATCAGTTTTTATTTTAATATAAACATTCATATAAGTGGTTTCCAAATAAGGACGAATAGCAGATATTTTTTCTCATCTGTTCATCCCCTAAAATGTTGGTTTGTTGGTGAATTAGAAATAACTGTGATACTGTGAACTTTGAAGCTGATATGACTTCCTTCTTTGCTTGACACTAAGGAAATCATGTCTAATACATGAATGCCTCTAAAAAGTTTTCAGCAACTTGCATCAAGGATTTTGTATGAGAATCCTTAAATTTTATTTTGCTTTTGCCTTTTTCTTTCATCAGATATGTTAATCAAATTATCTTTTCCATATGATGCTTGTTCAATATATATTAAATATATAAATTTAATAAGTGATATTTACTTCTCAATTACTTCAAAATGGTTCATGTTTAATATTCAAACTATCTTATCTTAATACTTGTGGGAAAATGTTTTGAATAATACAATAATGTTTTTCATTTCTTTGAATTATTCATAATGTGTGCTTACTTTAAGCTTTGAACATTTAATTAATTTCTGAACATTCTCATTTTTCTCCCTCTTTAAAAGATTTATACTATACTTGCAATTAACAAATATCTTGAGATATTTGTCTGTAAAACTAATAGCCTTCAGTTTATGTACATCTATCGTAGAAGTCAAAAGTGCTGTATGCCACCAGGTGACAAAAATAATTTTTGAGAATACTGATAAAATCTCTAAATAGTATATTTTCTTTAAATTCTTTATTTTATTGATCATTGTCATGAACAGTCAATGTATAATAATTCGTTAAAACTATGTCTTAGTTTGCTTTCTATTTCTGTGACAAAACACCATGACCAAAAGAAGCTTGGAAGGTAAAGGTTTATTTCGTCTTAATTTCCACAAAACGCTTTATCACTGAGGTAACTCAAAGCAAAAACATGGAGGAAGGGACAATGAGAAATGCTTCCATGAAGGTCTGCTCACATTCAGATATCTTGGTTATGCATTCTGGAATCCAAAGATGGCACCACCCACAGTGGTCAGACTTTCCCTCACCAATCACTAGTCAAGAAACTACCCCACTGTCTTGCCTACAAGACAATCTAATGGCAGCATTTTTCTCAGTTCAGAATTTTCTTCCCAGATAACTCCAGCTGTGTCAAATTGATAAAACAAACAAACAAACAAATCAGGACATTATGTATATATGAGGTCTACATATTGGAAAACATATAGAAAACAAAATTAAACTGATAATTCTCTAAGTCTAAGCAGATATAAAATTAATTTTAAATTTAACCTAAGAAGACATATAATCCAATTTTAAATGATGAGCTAGGCAATGGTGGCAATGTCTTTAGTACTAGTAGGGAGGCAGAGACAGGCAGATCTCTGTGAGTTTAAGGCCAGCCTGTTCTGAAGCAAGTTCTAGGACACCCAAGACTACAAGTTTAGAGAGACTTTGTCTCAAATAACAAATCAAACAAAATAAGAGAGAGAGAGAGAGAGAGAGAGAGAAAGAAAGAAAGAAAGAAAGAAGAGAGGAAGGAAAGAAATATGTACTTTGATTTGTCAATTAGATTTTTTGAGCTAATTTTACAGCTATAAGAACAGCTAGAATATGTTTTAACACTATTTTTCATAGATGTATGCAGATAACTGTAAGGGCAGAGCTAAGTCCCTAGGCAAAATTCCTAGAGATAAATTTCCAGAATAGCAAGTCCAATTTTTTTTCCTTCTAGGGTCATAAGTTAATTAG
Organism: Tokudaia tokunoshimensis; assembly: GCA_036184795.1. Lineage (NCBI taxonomy): Eukaryota > Metazoa > Chordata > Mammalia > Rodentia > Muridae > Tokudaia > Tokudaia tokunoshimensis. The sequence continues at coordinate 3,230,444 of BTHU01000005.1, forward strand.
CAATAGTTCAGAGGCTGAGGAGTTAAACTGAGCTCTCAGCAACAATGCATATACATTTAAACACTGGCTTGCAGAGCCACAGAGTCATCTAAGGAGAGGTGGCCTGGAATTACCTAGGTTTTATATTGAAGCTCCCTATGTTGGAGAGTTAGGATGAATAGAAAAAGTCCAGGCCTTATCAGGACTGAGGCTTCTTCTTAAATCACTTCAATACTTAATTGGATTAAGGTTAGCCTTTGTCTCAGTTATCTGCCAGACACAAATGTAAATTTTGTTTTGGAAAAAGATAATTTTATTTTAGAACTTAAATTGCCTTGGTAATTTTTCAAATGCAGCAACTGGCACTGAATTTAAAAGATTAGGTGCACAGAAGAAAATATTATGAAAACCAGTAATAAAGCAACAGCTAATTTAACAAACATTCATAACATGCAGCCAGTGATATTTTATACACAAACTACTTAAAGCATAAAAGATAACAATGTCACATACGATCTTATTACATGTAAATGTTAAAAATACAGTTGCTAGGGTTTTGTTGTAGAGTACCTTGGTGGGTTGGAGCCAAGATATGCTGCAAAACTCACACTGTGCAAGAGATCTTACTCAAGAGATTTATTGGGAGAAGGTAAAGGCCACCTCAAAGTAGAACAAGAGAGACTGAGACAGAGAGACCTGAAGATCTAGAGCTGGCTCTGATAAGAGAGCCCTTTTAAAGGGTGCGAGTGTTCCATTTGGTGACTGGTAAGCCCTGGTCCTGGGTTGTTGAAGGCAGGGTGGTGCTAACATTCCCCCCTTTTAGGAAGGGATGACTAGTGAGTCAGGAAAGGGGGTGCCTTACTCTTTAGACTGTGTCTGGCTGTCTGCTGGCAATGGCATCTTTGGGGACTTAAGATAGCTCAGGATGCTGGCCACACCCTGGAAGAGCAGGCTGTTTCACCTACTGACCAGGCTCTGCATGACCATCTGTGGACATGGAGGCAGCAGTTGGAGCAGTCTGTGAGGCTGAGGCTGGACCACTGGAGACTAGGCACTTTGAAACTTTCCAGGATGCAGATTTTGAAGGAACACTGGAAGATGGCTGGTTGCTGAAACAGCTATGTACTAGGGACAGAAAATAAAATTAGGGAGTTTAGGGTAAATTTTTTCTTGGGTGTACATTTGAAATTTTTAGGCTCATGGTTGTAGTAATTGGGGGAAGGGATTCCCAAGACAGGGCAGGAGAGAATCCCACCCTTAGGAATAATTGGAATAGGCAGGTGGGGAAGAAGACTGTTGGTTGACAGTACTTATCTGGAGTCCCTTTGACACATGAGAGGTGGATTCAAATTGGTTTCCTGAAGCTTACAAGGAATTTTTTTAAGTTTACAAGAAGAGATAAGTTTTAGATATGTTAGCATTACTGATGTTTGTAATCTGTACTGAAATTCACATTATAGAAAAGGCTTGTGACTGATAGTAGAAGCCTGGGGACCCAAGATGATTTTGGGTTGAAAGTATGAATACTCTTTCCTCTATCCAGGAGACTGGGTGCATACAGAATGAGAAGCACTTTTAGGTCTATACTTAAAAGACAACCAAGGGAAATTTAAAATCTTGAGCTTGTGACTAAGTTTATAGTAGTGAGGGCTTACCAGAGTTAGATTAATAGCTTATCAGAACTCCATTGATTAATGTTAAAACTCTGAACTTTTGAAGTCTTAATGTAAACATAGCATAGAGAGGGAAAGAGATCTGAAACAATTTTCATTGTTTATCAAACTTAAGTGACTTTCTTATACCTTTACAAATTGCATTTACACATCTTAAAACATCTTCTTAGGCCCTTACAACTTAAGCTTTCACATCCATGGATCTTTATAACTTACATTTGAACATCTTAAAACATTTCCTTAGATCCTCACAACTTAAGTTTTCATATCCTCAGAACTTACATAAACCTAATGTAATTTACTATGAGATACAGGTCTTGATTACTGAGAGTAGTCATTGTAAAACAAAGAAGCAAGAGGCATCACACCTGGAATAATTGTTACTTTAGACTTCAGCCTTTTAGACATGGAACTTCTCAGTGTAAAGTTTAAAATTATTCAGCATATGTAAAGAAGGGAAGTTTTCGAATTAACTATAGACATATTTGTACCTCTGTTCACTATATTACTTTAATTAGGTGGTAGAAATACTGCCATTATAAAGAATACCCACATTAGAAAGCAGAGTAGGTGAAATGATTACACACCAGAATGCTAGAGATTATACTATTCTAAGGAGTCAAGGCAGCCCAGGGACAGAGCAGTCATTCAGCATACACAATGTCTTATATTCAATCCTTAGCACTCAAAGAAGACAGAAAGAGAAAGAGAGAAAAAAGAAAGGAAAGAAGGAAGAAAGGAAGGAGGGGGGATAAGAGTGAGCAAAAGCAGAAGGGGAGGAGAAAGGGGGAGTGACAGAAGGAGTAAAGAAAGCCAATTACATAAAATGAGATTATGACTTCAGGCTGGGGATACAGAGCAGTTGTCTTCCTCTTAAAGAGAACAGTGGAGTTGTGAATATCAGATTATCAGCAGTGTTATGTGGCCATCATTCTAAGGTTTTTAAAGGACCACTGGTCATTCCCACAATGGTCTATAAAATGTCAGAGTTTTATACAAAGAGGAATTTACACACAAAAAAAGGAAGATTTTGTTCTTCCATATTAAATAACTGGTCTCAGACACTAATTAAACATGTAGTACATTTTGTTTCCTCAAGAAAACTTTAATAGGCCCTGTGTTCCACTTCATTTTGTGGTGTGAATTTATCAAATCATGCCATGAGGTGGAGTCCGTATCTTCAGCTCCTGAATCATGGCACGTCTTCATAACTACACTGACTAATACAATGTAGAAGTGGTATTAGACCAGCTTCAGCCATCCCTCTTAACTAGCCTCACATCCTTGCTTCCTGCCTGTGGACAACAACTGCTATTTAAGAGGTGCAAGTATTCTGAAAGCAGCATGCAGAAGAAGCCCAAGCCATGTGGACAGGCTATGAAGGGCAATGCATTACGAGGAAAATAAGTGATGTCAGAAAGGTAGGTACCAGCCACACAATGAAGTCTTTTTGAAAGTGATTCTCCAGCCCAATGAGACAAACACCACCACTTATAAGCTTTTCTTAGATTTCTTGATGCCTAAAATGCTACTATTGACTACTTACAGTTTCCTACAGATCTCTGTATCATTTTTGGGACATTCCCAATTATAATTAATCATGGTCCAAACTCCCCTACTTATCTAACACTTTACTAGAGACCTCATAAGCCGGAAGAAGTACAGGAAGAGTACTCACCTGCCAAATTCTTCCATTCTATCACTATCTCAGCATCTCCTGCCCCAAATCACCAATCCTGTGATAGTTGTCTTTCCCCAGACTCCAACTAGGGAAACTACCAGAGGCCATATAGACCAGAAGACCAGAGAGGAAAACAAAAGCCAAGGAACAAAACACCCAACAAAGACAAACTCAGAAATGGTCCCTAGACCTTTAATTAATTCAAACCCAGATGTCTAGAGGCAGCATAAGAACACGAGAAACAACAGATAAGGCATAATGTTAACACCACAACTGAGCTATCATACTGTATATTAAGCAGCTCACAACAAAGCCAAAAGGAGAGAACCACAACTACATAAAGCCACCTACAAAAACAAACATATCAAGAACCAACAGTCATCTGTCTTTAATATCTCTCAATATTAATGGATGCAACTCATCCATAAAGAGACAGAAACTAACAGAGTAGATACACAAACAAGAACCAGAATTTTGCTGCATACAAGAAACACACTTCAATAACAAAGGTAGACACTATCTCAGAGTTGAAGGATAGAAAAAGGTCTTCCAAGCAAATGGTCCCAGGAAACAAGTTGCAGTTGCCATCATAATATCCAATAAAATAGACTTTTAACCAAAAGTTATCAAGTATGATGAGGAAGAAAACTTCACATTTATTAAAGGGAAAATCACTTAATAATAGTGGAAGACACACAATAATAGTGGAAGACTTCAACACCCCACTCTTACCAATGGACAGGTCATTGAAACAGAAACTAAGCAGAGACATAGTGAAACTAAGAAAGGTTATGAACCAAATGGATTTATCAAACATCTACAGAACATTTCACCCTAAAATAAAAGAATACACCTTTTTCTCAGCACATCATGGTAGCTTCTCAAAAATTGACCATATAATTGGTCACAAAACAACCCTCAACCAACACAAGAAGATTGAAATAATTCCATGCATCTTATCAGATCACTATGGCCTAAGACACTCTTCAATAGCTGCAAAAACAACAGAAAGCCCACATACACATGGAAACTGAACAACTCTCTACTCAATGATAACTTTGTCAGGGAAGAAATAAAGAGAGAAATTAAAGACTTCCTGGAATATAATGAAAATGTTGACACATCATACCCAAACTTATGGGATACAATGAAGGCAGTGCTAAGCGGAAAATTCATAGCACTAAGCACTCTGGTAAAGAAACTGGAGAGATCTTACACTAGCAACTTAACAGCACACCTGAGATTTCTAGAACAAAAAGAAGCAAACACACCCAAGAGGTTGAAATCAACCAAATAGAAACAAAGAGAACAATGCAAAGAATCAACAAAACCAAAAGGTGGTTCATTGAGAGAATCAACAAGATAAATAAACCCCTAGCCAAACTAACTAAAGGGCCCAGAGGCAGTATCCAAATTAACAAAATCAGAAGTGAAAAGGGAGACATAACAACAGAAATGGAGGAAATCCAAAAAATTATCAGATCCTACTATATAAAAGCCTATACTCAACAAGACTGGAAAATTTAGATGAAATGGATGGTTTCCTAGACAGATATCATATATCAAAGTTAAATCAAGAGCAGGTAAACTATCTAAATAGGCCCATATAGCAAAAGGAAATAGAAGTCATTAAAATCCTCCCAACCAAGAAAAGTCCAAGACCAGATGGATTTAGTGCAGAATTCTGCCAGACTTTCAAAGAAGACCTGGTACCAATATTCCTCAAGCTATTCCATGAAATAGAAACAGAAGTAACACTACCTAATTCATTCGATGAAACTACAATTACTCTGATACCTGAACCATACAAGGACCCAACCAGAAAAGAGAACTTCAGACCAATCTCACATATGAATATCGATACAAAAATACTCAATAAGATTCTTGCAAACTGAATCCAAGAACACATCAAAACCATCATTCATCATGATCAAGTAGGTTTCATCCCAGGGATGCAAGGTTGGTTCAATATATGAAAATCCATTAACATAATTCACTATATAATGAAACTCAAGGGAAAAAAATCACATGACCATCTCCTTAGATGCAAAAAAAAGCATTTAACAAAATATAACACCCCTTCATGTAAAAAGTACTGGAGAGATGAGGAATTCAAGGCCCATACCTAAACATAATAAAAGCAAAATACAGCAAAACCAACAGCCATATCAAATTAAATGGATATTTGAAGCAATTCCACTAAAATCGGAGACAAGACAAGGATACCCAATCTCCCCATATCTATTCAATATAGTACTCAAAGTATTAGCTAGAATAAGAGGACAACATAAAGAGATCAAGGGAATAAAAATTGGCAAAGAAGAAATAAAGGTATCACTATTTGCAGATGAGATGATAGTATACATAAGCAACCCTGAAAACTCTACCAGAGAACTTCTCCAGCTGATAAACAATTTCAGCAAAGTGGCCAGATATAAAATTAACTAATAAATCAGTAGCCTTCCTTTATACAAATGATAAAGAGGCTGAGAAATAAATTAGGGAAACAACTCCCTTCACAATAGCCATGAATAATATATAATATCTTGGGGTAACTCTAACCAAACAAGTGAAACATCTGTAAGACAACAACTTCAAGTCTCTCAAGAAAGAAACTGAAGATCTCAGAAAAGGGAGAGATTTTTCATGTTTATGGATTGGCAGAATTAACATAGTAAAACTTGTCCATCCTACCAAAGGCAATCTACAGATTCATGGCGATCCCCATCAAAATCCCACCACAACTCTTCAAAGACATGGAAGGAGCAATTCTCAAATTCATCTAGAAAGGCAAAACCCCCAGAATAATGAAAGCAATACTTAACAATAAAAGAATGACTGAGCAGAGCCTTACAGATACAGAGGCAGAAGCTAGCAGCCAACCATTGGACTGAACTCAGGGGTTCCCAATGGAGGAGTTGGAGGGAGGACTAGTAGAGCCAAAGGGGTTTGCAGCCTCATGGGAAGAATGACAATGTCAGCTATCTAGACCCCCCCCCCAGGGCTCCCAGGGACTAAGTCATCAACCAAAGAGTACACATGGTTCCAGCCGCATTTGTGGCTGAGGAATGCCTTGTCAGGCATGGGCCCCAGTGGGAGGAGAGGTCCTTGGTCCTAGGAAGGCTTGATAGATGCCCCAGCATGGGGAAATTGAGGGGGTGGTTAGATGGGAGTGATTTGGATGGAGGGACATCTTCTTGGAGGCAGGGGGAGGGAGGATGGGTTGGGAGTTTTCTGGGTGGGGAAACTGGGAGAGGGTATAATATTTGAAATGTAAATGAAGAATATATTCAATAATAATATTAATAAAGAATGGCTGAGGGAATCACCATCCCTGACCTCAAGCTTTACTACAGAGTAATAGTAATAAAAAAAAACCTGTATGGTATTAGTACAGAGACAGACACATTGATCAATGGAACAGAATTGAAGAGCCAGAAATAAAACCACATGCTTATGGGCACTTGATCTTTGACAAAGAAGCCAAACATATACAATGGAAAAAAGAAAGCATTTTCAATAAGTGGTGCTTGTCTAATTGGCTGTTAATATGTAGAAAAATGAAAGTAGACCCATATTTGTCACCTTGCACAAAGCTCAAGTCCAAGTGGATCAAGGACCTCAACAAAAAACCTGATACACTGAATCTAAAAGAAGATAAAGTAGGAAAGAGCCTTGAACTCATTGGCATAGGGGGAAATTTCCTAAACAGAAGTCCAATGATTCAGGCTCTTAGATCAAGAATTGATATATGGGACCTCATGAAACTGGAAAGCTTCTGAAAGGAAAAGACATAGACAATAATACAAATTGGCAACCTACAAATTGGGAAAAAATCTTCACTAACTACACATCTGACAAGGGCTAATATCCAAAATATGTAATGAACTCAAGAAGCTAACCACCAAAAAATCCAAACAACCCAATCAAGAAATGGGGTATAGAACTAAACAGAATTTATAACAGAGAAATCTCAAATTGCTGAGAAATCCCTAAAGAAATGTTCAAAGTTCTTAGTGATCTGAGAAAGGCAAATCAAAATGACCCTGAGATTTCTTCTTACACCAATCAGAATGGCTAAGATCAAAACCTCCGGTGACAACACATGTGTGCAAGGATGTGGAGAATGAGGAACATTCCTCCATTGCTGATGGGAATGCAAACTTGTACAACACTCTGGAAATCAATCTGGAGGTTCCTCAGAAAATTGGAAATAGATCTACACGAAGACCCAGAAATACCGCTCTTGGAGATATATCCAAAAGAAACCCCAACATGCCACAGGGGTACATGTTCATAGTGGCCTTGTTTGTGATATCCAGAAGCTGGATACAGCCTAGATGTCCCAAGACAGAAGAATAGATACAGAAAATGTGGTTCATTTACACAATGGAATACTTCTCAGCTGAGTTTTGCAAGCAAATGGATGGAACTAGATCCAAAAGTACATGAATGGTATGCACTCTCTAATAAGTGAATATAAGCCAAAAAAAAAAAAAGTACAAAATACCCAAGATACAGTCCAAGGAACTCAAAAAATTCAACAAGCTGAAGGAGCCAAGTGAGGATGCCTCAGTCTCACTTGGGAGGGAGAGGGGATGTGGGGGGCGGGGGGCATCATTTGGTATTGGGTGGGGAAAAGGACTGAAGTTCTGAGGGCCAGCAGAAAGAATGGAAACAAGCAACCTCAGGAGGTAGGTGGTTGGGGGTACCCTCAAGAATATACCAGAGAGGCTCCGGCAACAGGGCAACACGAACCTCCAGACACAGGGACAATCAAGCATAATATCGCTTGGGTCTCAGCCAGCTTGTGTGCTCCCTGCTCCCAAGAGCTGGACAGGTCTGCAGTTACCTACGTGCCAGCTCTGCTGTGGGACATCTACCCTGCAAAGGGCCCCCCCAAACTGGGAGAGAGTGCACCCACACAGGGCGGGAGCATACCAGCCTCCCCTTGGCGACCTCTGCTCCAGGAATCCATTACGCTGAGCCTTTGGATGTGCAGGGATTCCCCAATATAACATCACTTGGAGCAAGGCACATCAGGGCTCGAAAGTCACTCAGGAGCAGGGCAGGCCCCAGAAATCGGTGCCAGGGGAATCCCGGTAATCCAGGGGAGGCAGAAATAGCCTTGCAGGCTCACAGGAGGTACAACCAACAGCCAGTGATAGCAGGACCAACAAACACCAGAGGTAACCAGATGGCAAAAGACAAACGTAGGAACGTTACTAATAGAAATCAAAGTAATATGGCACCATCCGAACTCAACTCTCCAACAGCAGCAAGTCCTGGATACCCCATCACACCCGAGAGACAAGATCTGGATTTAAAATCACTTCTCATGATGCTATTAGAGGATTTTAAGAAGGACACAAATAAATCTCATAAAGAATTACAGGAGAACATGAATCAACAGGTAGAAGCCCTTACAAAGGAAACACAAAAATCGCTTAGAGAAATGCAGCAGAAAAGGGTTCAACTGATGGAGGCCCATAAGAAAGCAACACAAAAATAACTTAAAGAAATGAATCAACAGGTAGATGCCCTTTCTAAGGAATCACAAAAATCGCATAAAGACATGCAGAAGAATATGGGTCAACAGATGGAGGCCCATAGGGAGGCAACACAAAAATCGCTTAAAGAAATGAATCAAGGGATAGATGCCCATGCAAAGGAAACACGAGAATTGCTTAAAGAAATGCAGGAGACTATGGATCAGAAGATGGAAGCCCATGAGGAAGAAACACAAAAATCGCTTAGAGAAATACAGGAGAACTTGGGTCAACAGGCAGAAATCCTGAAAGAGGAAATGCAAAAATATCTTAAAGAAATACAGGAAAACACAAACAAACAAGAGAAGGATCTGAGCAAATCCATCCAGGATCTAAAAAAGGAAATAGAAACAACTAAGAAATCACAAAGAGAGACAACTTTGGAGATAGAAAACCTTGGGAAGAAATCAGGAGTCATAGATGCAAACATCAACAATAGAATACAAGAGATAAAAGAAAGAATCTCAGGTGCTGAAGATACCCTAGAAAGCATCAAATCAATAGACAAAGAAAATGCAAAATGCAAAAATCGTGTAACCCAAAATATCCAGGAAATCCAGGACACAATGAGAAGACCAAACCTAAGGATTATAGGTATAGATGAGAGTGAAGATTTGCAAATTAAAGGGCCAGTAAATATCTTCAACAAAATTATGGAGGAAAACTTCCCTAACCTAAAGAGAAAGATGCCGATGAACATACAAGAAGCCTACAGAACTCCAACCAGACTGGACCTGAACAGAAATACTTCCCGTCACATAATAATCAAAACACCAAATGTACTAAACAAAGAAAGAATATTAAAAGCAGTAAGAGAAAAAGGCCAAGTAACATATAAAGAAAGACCTCTCCGAATTACATCAGACTTCTCACCAGAGACTATGAAAGCCAGAAGATCCTGGGCAGATCTCATGCAGACACTAAGAGAACACAAATGCCATCCTAGACTACTATACCCAGCAAAACTCTCAATCACCATAGAAGGAGAGACCAAGATATTCAAATGATAAAACTAAATTTTCACAATATCTTTCCACAAACCCAGCTCTGCAAAGGATGCAGGTGGAAACTGCCAATACAAGGATTGAAACAACACCCTGGAAAAAAAATGAGATAGTAACCTTCTTGCATCAAACCCAAAAGTAGATAACCACTCAAACATAAAGATATCGTCAAGAATAGCAGGTGGCAATAATCACTATTCCTTAATCTCTCTTAATATCAATGGTCTCAATTCCCCAATAAAAAGACATAGACTAACAGAATGGATACATAAACAGGACCCAGCATTTTCTGTGTACAGGAAACGTACCTCGGTGTCAGAGACAAACACTACCACAGAGTAAAAGGCTGGAAAACAATTTTACAAGTAAATGGTCCCAGGAAACAAGCCAGAGTAGCCATCTTAAAGTCATCAAAAAAAAAAAGACACGGAAGGGCACTACATACTGGTCAAAGGGAAAATCCACCAAGAAGAACTCTCAATTCTGAACATCTGTGCTCCAAATGCAAGGGGAACCTCATTTGTAAAAGAAACTTTACTAAAGCTCAAAGCACGCATCGTACCTCACACAATAATAGTGGGTGACTTCAACACCCCCACTCTCTGAAATGGATCATTCAGGAAAGCAGAAACTAAACAGGTTCACAGTGAAACTAATTGAAGCCTTGGACCAACTGGAACTAACAGATATATATCTATATCTATATCTATATCTATATCTATATCTATATCTATATCTATATCTATATCTATCTATCTATCTATCTATCTATCTATCTATCTATCTATCTATCTATCTAAAACATTTCATCCTAAAGGAAAAGAATATACCTTCTTCTCAGCACCTCATGGTACCTTCTCCAAAACTGACAATGTAATTGGTCACAAAACAGACCTCAACAGATATAAGAAGATCGAACTAATCTCATGCCTCCTATCAGATCACTATGGAATAAGGGTGATCTTCAATAGCAACAAAAACATCAGAAAGCCCACATACATGTGGAAGCTGAACAATGCTCTACTCAATGACACCTTGGTAAAGGAGGAAATAAAGAAAGAAATCAAAGACTTTTTAAAACTTAATGAAAATGAAGGCACAACATACCCTAATTTATGGGACACAATGAAAGCAGTGCTAAGAGGAAACTTCATAGCCCTGAGTGCCTCCATAAAGAAACAGGAGAGTGCATACACTAGCAGCTTAATGGCACACCTGAAAGCCCTGGAACAGAAAGAGGCAAATACACCCAAGAGGAGTAGAAGGCAGGAAATCATCAAACCCAGGGATGAAATCAATCAAGTAGAAACAAATAAAACCATACAAAGAATCAACAAAACTAGGAGTTGGTTCTTTGAGAAAATCAACAAGACGGATAAGCCCTTAGCCAGACTAGCCAGAGGGCACAGAGACAGTATCCAAATTAACAAAATCAGAAACAAAGAGGGAGAGATAACAACAGAAACTGAGGAAATTCAAAGACTCATCAGATCCTACTACAAAAGCCTATATTCAACACAACTAGAAAATCTGGAGGAAATGGACAATTTCCTAGACAGATACCAAATACCAAAATTAAATCAGGATCAAATAGACCATCTAAACTGTCCTATAACCCCTGAAGAAATAGAAGTGGTCATTGGAAGTCTTCCAACCAAAAAAAGCATAGGTCCAGATGGTTTTAGTGCAGAATTCTATCAGACCTTCAAAGAAGACCTAACACCAATGCTCTTCAAAGTATTCCACAAAATAGAAACAGAAAAAACACTACCCAACTCCTTGTATGAAGCCACAATTACACTACTACCAAAATCACACAGAGATCCGACAAAGAAAGAGAATCTCAGGCCAATCTGTCTTATGAATATCGATGCAAAAATACTCAATAATGACTAAGGACAAAGAGGCAAGCAACAAACTGGGAAATGATCTTTACCAACTCTACATCTGACAGAGGGCTAATATCCAATATATACAAAGAACTCAAGAAGTTAGAGTCCAGAGAGCCAAGTAACCCTATTAAAAATGGGGTACAGAGCTAAACAAAGAGTTCTCACCTGAAGAATATCTAATGGCTGAGAAGCACCTAAAGAGATGTTCAACATCCTTAGTCATTAGGGAAATGCAAATCAAAACAACCCTGAGATTCCATCTCATACCAGTCAGAATGGCTAAGACCAAAACCACAGGAGACAGCAGTTGTTGGTGAGGATGTGGAGAAAGAGGAATACTCCTCCACTGCTGGTGGGATTGCAAGCTGCTACAACCACTCTGGAAAGCAGTCTGGCGGTTCCTCAGAAAACTGGGCAGGATACTCCCAGAGGATCCTCTTATACCACTCCTGGGCATATACCTAGAGGCTTTACCTGCATGCAATAAGGACACATGCTCCACTATGTTCATAGCAGCCTTATTTATAATGGCCAGAAGCTGGAAAGTACCCAGATTTCCCTCAATGGAGGAATGGATTCAGAAGATGTGGTATATTTACACAATGGAATACTACTCTGCAATTAAAAACAATGAATTCACGAAATTCCTAGGCAAATGGTCAGAACTGGAAAATATCATCCTTAGTGAGGTAACCCAATCACAAAAGAACACACATGGTATGCAGTCACTGATAAGGGGATATTAACCCAGAATCTCAGGATACCCTAGACACAATTTGCATATCAATAGATTTCCAAGAAGATAGAAGGAGAGACCCCTGGTCCTGGAAAGACTGGATGTAGGGGAATTCCAGGACAGAGAAGAGAGAAGGGGTTGAATGGGGAAAAGAGGGAGGGAAGGGGTCTTATGGGACTTCTGGGGAGGGAGGAAACGGGAAAGAGGAAATGATTTGGAATGTAAATAAAAAAACTTAGAAAAAAAAAAGAATGTACCAGAGACCTGGGAGCTGATAAACTCTTAGGAGGGCAACCCTGTAGGAGGGCCAGACATCTCAATTAATCTGGACCCCCGAGATCTCTCAGATCCTGGATCACCAACCAGGTAGCATACTCCAGCTGACTTGAGGCCTCAACACATATACAGGAGAGGACTGCCACATCTGGGTTTAGTCAGAGAAGATGCACCTAACCCTCAAGAGACTGGAGGCCTCATAGAGTTTAGAGGTCTGGTAGGGTAGGAGGCAGGGGTGGGATATCCTCCTGGAGACAGGGGGCAGAGAGGAGGTATGGGGTATGGAAGAGTCAGAGGGTAGACCAGGAGCGGGAATAAAATCTGGAGTTTAAGATAAATAAATTAATTAAAATAAGTAAATAAATAGAAGATTTAAAATAAAAGGAAAATATTAAGTCTAAAACATTCCTGACACAAAACATTTCGGAAATCTGGGACACCATGAAAAAACTTAAGAATAATAAAAATATTTTCTAAGTTAAAAGAAGGAAAAGATTTCCAGCTCAAAGGTCTAGAAAATATTTTCAACAAAATCGTAGAAGAAAAATTTCCTAATCTAAGGAAAAGCATGCCTATAAAAATACAAGAAGCTTACAGGCCATCAAAGACATGGGAGCAGAAAAGGAAATCTCCTCTCCATATAATAATCAAAACACTAAATATTCAACATAAAGAAAGAATATTGAAAGCTACAAAGAAAAATAGCAAGTGTCTATTAGAATTACACTTGACTTTTCAATGGAAATTGTAAAAGCTAGAAGGACGTAAACAGATGTCTTGCAAACTCAAAGAGATGACAGATGCCAGCTGAGACCACTATATCCTGCAAAACTTCCAGTAGGAGAAAACATGACAACACCAAATTTAAACTATCTATGAATCCAGCTCTACAGAAAGCACAAAGAAAGCTTCTACTCAAAGAGATTAACCATACCTACAAAAACCAGGCTATATGTTATCCTGATCTCAAAGCTCTAGAGAAACATCATAGGAGCATTGTTAATTTAATTTTTACAAGACAGAACTAGACCAATGAGTATTTGTGTATAGAAGTTGGAAAGGTGGAATTTGAAAACATTATCATTTTCTTTTCTTGGCTATCACTCATTACAGAGACCATGAACAAAGCTTGCTAGTGTGACTGTACCTGTTCTAGATTAACCTCAAACATCATCTCCTTGCTAGATTCTCCTTCATTGTCCCATTTCATAACAGGCACTGCCGCTGTATTCCTGTGTTTCTTTAGTGATAATCCTGGCATGTGACACACTACATGAGAGCTCAGAAAGCATCTGTTAACAATTCCTGGAAACATGCTGCAGTGAGACAGGACAAGAGGACAGTCTCTCTCCACACCATTCACTTGGCATCTACACATTGCAGGTATCTGGTAAACTCACAGCCCATCATCGGACTGAGCATGGGGTCTCCAATGGAAGAGTTAGGGCAAGGACTGAAGGAGCTGAAGGGGATTGCAATCTCATAGGAACAACAACAAAATCAACTAAACCAATACTCCAGAGCTCCCAGGGACTAAACCACCAACCAAAGAGTACACATGGAGGGACCCAGGGCTCCTGCTACATGTAGCAGAGGATGGCCTTATCTGGCATAAATGGGAGGGCCTTGGTCCTGTGGAGACTCGATGTCCTAGTGTAAGGGAAGCTAGAGCAGTGGGAGTGGGTGAGTGGGTGGGTGGGTGCAGGAGCACCCAAATAGAGGCAAAGGAGAGGGGGAATGGGATGCTGGGGTTGTGGAGGGGAACCAGGAAGGGAGACAACATTTAAATGTATTTACATTGAAACATAAATAAATAAAATAACATATATACATGTTTATCTATTGCTCCATAGTCTGTCTCTTGATTTCTACCACCTGTGCTACAAATATCCCAACATCCTCTACCCCTTCATTGTGATCAATATGTCTATTAGGTATGGCCCATCGAAAACTAGGTCCCCTTCTGACATTTTCCCCAGGTTTCTTATTTTCAACCTCTTCCAAATGGTTCTTCTTCACTTTGTTTGAAAGCCTTCCCTCTTTACTGTCGTTCTCCACAGCGAGATCCGACTTACTCTTTTGATGCCATTCCTGGGCCTATCCTTGCCTTCTCCTCACAGTAATGCTCACCACCAAGGTGCATAGCAAAGCTAGGCTTTGTTATAAATAATCCCAGGAGAATACCCTGGTTATGTTTACCACAAAACTCATATTCAAAACTACTGAGAAGATGTCATTTAAATGTATTGGCCTTTAGGGAATAAAAAAAGTTTTTTAACTCATTTAATGTTTACTTTTTTAAAAACAACAAAAATATAAAATATGCTCTAAGAATAACGAAAGTATTTCTTTTTTTCCCAAAAGAAAAAATTAATCAAAGCACGCTGAGTCGTTCTTTGCTCTGGTGTTTCTTTCCTGGATTGACTCATGCTCACCTTCCCAACTTGCTCAGACCTAACACTTCCCCTGAGCCCGGTGTACAATGACTGTCCCCACTCAGCAGTGAGGTGGAGTGGAATGATGGCTGCCTGTAGACATTGGCTCCTTTTCTCTGCATTTCTCTTCTCTCAGAACCTGCATTCATGATTTCCACTGTATGTCTCAGCCTCTCAACCCTGAGCATTCCTAAAATCCTCAGACTGCGTTAAGTGCTCAGAGTCCCCCCCAATCCAAACTGTCTGGTGGGAAATGGGTTTGATGATACAGCATTTGCCTTTAAACTTTCTAAATGGCTCCTCAGGGTAATTCCCCTATTGGTAAGGTTGTAGCTTAACTCACCCTAGTCATTTAAAAGTTCTCGAAATAGGGTGTGTAGGTTTCCCTTCCCTTTAACAATACCAGATTTCTAAATATAGACTAAGTGGACATAGTTCAATTTTCTTTTCTACTAAATTCCAAATCATCAAAATACAATCCACAGGTTAAATCTATGTGGTCACCAGTTTTATTTTTAAATAAAGTGACATGTTTCCTTTGAACAGAGCCTCTATTATACATTTCATGCTGTTTGTGACTATTGCTAGTGGCACAATGATGTAATTAAATAATTGAGAAAGATATGGACCTTACAAAGCCCTAACTCTTTCTATGTGGCCCTTTACAATTGTTGTTTGGTGTATATCAAAGCCTCACTTGTTTCTAAACCTGGAGTTCTCATGACGTCTTTTACAAGAGATGGTATTGTCCCTCACTAAAAAGGTGGTGCCTGCAAGCCTCCTAAAGCCCTTCACATTCATCTTTATGTACCTACTTTTATGTGGGGGCTTTTGAAACTCAAGGGCAGGCTCATAGCAGCTTTGGCAGCTTTCACCATGAGGGCAAAACATGCTCAAAGTTCCAGGTGTTCACCTGTGTGAACTCGAGATCAGACCATCTGATGGGCGTTGCTCAGAGGAGCCAATCTGTAGCTTGTTTGCGTTGCTACCTGTTTTCTCGGTTTTAAGTTTCTCAAGGCAAGCCTTGCCATCCAGCTAACCACTTTGTTTCAGATTTGGGTTGCTCCCAAGTAGAAAAGATCTCCCAAACCATAGTGCTATAACAACAAAGACTTACCTAATATTTATGTTCCAAATAAGCTATGGAAAATTTTGAATATCTGCTTCCAGAATCCAGGCTGAGCACAGTTTCTCTTTGATATATGTCAGTCTATAAGCAAGCCAAGACAAGACAGTGACTCTTACATCTCTACTCAGGTATCTCAAGTATGTCTCAGTTTTAATAACCAAAACATGTCACTGGACTTGCCCTGATAAAAAAGGAATGGGGAAGTCCACCCTTCCTTGGAGAAAACATCCATGAAAGTTCCTTGCTATACACAGGATTATACTCCTATAGGGAGCATTGTAAAGTCTTTGGGATGGAAGCACAATTAATAACATTAACTTGTTTATGTCTTTTTCAGTTCCTTCATCTGTCTTGTCAGGCCCAAGAACCTATTTTGGCCTCTGAAACCCTTCAATCCATGAATCCACTTTGGACACAGTCTGTGGTGATGGATGTGGTCTTGGGCCCTTCCCATGTTAGAAGTGTTTTCCTGCCAGGCGGTGGTGGCGCACGCCTTTAATCCCAGCACTTGGGAGGCAGAGGCAGGTGGATTTCTGAGTTTGAGGCCAGCCTGGTCTACAGAGTGAGTTCCAGGACAGCCAAGGCTACACAGAGAAACCCTGTCTCGAAAAACCAAAAAAAAAAAAACAAAAAAAAAAACAAAAAAACAGAAGTGTTTTCCTGCTATGTCTGTTTCTCTCTGATGAGTTGAAAACATGTGAGCCTTATCTTTCCTAGGAAGCAAATGAATTCCAAAGCCACATTTTCAGAAGTTACTGTTCCAAGTCCAGGTAGCGAACGTTCCTGCTCAGAATCATTACCCCAAGCAGAATACTGTGGGTTTTGCTTTTAATCATTTTCAAAGATTTATTTTTATGAAGTGGGTAATTGTTCCAAGTTCCAATAAAAACCTGAACACCCTGTTTTCATATCTGCATGTACTCTTTGAAACTTTTCGTATTATTGATGATTTTTAAACATCCTGGAAACTTGTTTCAGAAAGGATGTAGACAGGTTTTTGACAATCATGAAAAATAATTGTATAATCTTTTGTACAAAATGTGCATAGAATTGTATCTTAACAAGGATTCAGTAGCTGTATGTAAAACCTAGAATGGTTCTCACTCTACAGTCTTCTCTCTACCCACACATACTGCTAGAATACAGAGGTATTGTGGTAGTTTGCGTAGGAATGCCCCCATAGACACCCTCATGTTTGAATGCTTGGCCCATAGGGAGTTAGGAGGTGTGATCATGTTGGAGGAACTGTGTCATTGTGGGGGCAGTCTTTGAGGTCTCATATGTTCAGGCTATGCCCAGTGCTGCATACAATCTCCCCTGGTTTCCTTCAGATCAAGAAGTAGACAGTAGTTTCTCCAGCACCATGTCTATTTGGACCCTGCCATGCTTCTTATCATGATGATAATGGACTGACCCTCTGAAACTGTAAGCCAGCCCCAATTCAATGTTTTCCTTTAAAAGATATGCCATGGTCATATTGTCTCTTCACAACAAATAAAACTGTAACTAGAACAGACATGAAACATGATGCATTGAATGTGGTGTATAATACCTGATACAAAACATTGAACCGACTGAAAAAAATAACATGGAATACCAGAAGCTGAAGATGGTATATGCTAGCTACTAGGGTCTTTCAGTTGAGAAGTGCCAACTCCAGGCTTCACATCTGAAGTTTCTGTTAGCACTGGGTTCCAGTGACACTTCACTAATAACAAGCAATAATCAGAACTCCTGACAAGGTAAAGGTCCCAGAAAAATGAGGAACCTTCTCCACTTCCTAGTTATTATAATTCCCTGCAAAATTAACAGTTTCTTGAATAAGTCTCTACTTGCGTATTACAAGAAAACTCCTGTAATTTAGAAAACTGTTCCAAGTCCAAACAGCTGTTTTCTTCAGTGTCTGTAGAAAGGACATTTCTAGCATGATATATTGAGAGATCATATAATAAAAGGAATTTTCTGCAGCTAAATTGGGGAGATTTGTCAGTTGCTATGGTGTTTGATAAACACAGTGTATAGTATCTAAACAGTCTGATTTTCAGTGATGAGATAATATATGTACAGGTGAAGTTTCAGAGTTGATTACTTGTTGTAAACAAAAGTTTTTGGTGCTCAAAGCAGAGTAGACAATCTTCTGAAAGGAGACAAGATATCATCATCAGGAAAGACTGCAGGATAATAAAGGCATACAGGACAGCACAGCTGGAGAACTATATGGGGCCTTTCATTGCTGAGCCTTTATTTCCTCATTCCCAGACGCAACTGAGTTTTGCCTGCACCTGAATGTCAACACCAAGTATCTGTGATTTCTAATCTCTACATTGTGTAAACATGTGGGTGCTGGGAGAATCGGAAACTTCCCACGATTCATCCATTGCAGTGAAACCTACTGAATGTTTTCCTCAAAAGACTGTCAAGACATGTCTGCCCTCGACTGTAGCATGTTTTTCTTTTCATGTAACCTAAGGATAACCTGCATCAGAGTCATTCAAGGTAGTTCTTTTACAGAAAACTGTGGCCCCTAACTCATATTTCTAAAAGAAAAACATTAGAAGGGGGATCCTGGGAATTTGTTTACATTCACAGGCTGAGTAATTGCTCTCACACAAATGTTTGAGAAGCACATCCAGGCAAATTTAGGCAAATTACTCCCCAAATGTTACAAATTATAAGTGGATTTGCTTTTCTAGGAAAAGTTTTGAACTTCTCTACCAGTTCTGCAGTATGATACCTAAACCTCAAAAAAAAAGTTGCTACTGTCTAACAGAATTGTATGTCCTTCATTAAAGGGATTAGCAGCCTAATTTCAGTTCTTCAAAGACAAGAATATAAAAGCCAGAATGAATCTTAAAAGGTAAATTAATGAGATGAATTGTTATCTTTTCCAGCAGAGGGAAATGTGTTTATGAAGTAGAATTAGAAGAGTCAAAGCAACAATCAAGGCAAATGTTCAAAAGGAACATAAAATACTGTTGGCAGATAGCTAAAATAAATAGAAGACAAATTTTGAATTGATTTTCAAGGTACTAAGTAAAAGAAAAATTATAATATGCCATTAAAAATTATCTCCTTCAGTTTTCATCTTCTCTGAGTATTTCTCTTCAGGATCTTTACTATCAGCTGTCTAATGTGATGGAATAAGAAATGCCTTTATAAATAAAGAATATACCTAATAAAAAAAATTAAGAAAAAGAAATACCTTTAACTACATGAATAGCCAACAAAGGTCATTATACTAAAGACAAAACCACGTCAGGTAAAACTCATTTCTTGACTGGTGGGGAGACAGGAAGCAGTTTCTGGCTGCAGTAGTTTCAAGCTAAGATCAAACTGACACTGAAATCTGTCTTTCTCAAAAGCCCTGGTCAGTACTCAGATTTCTAATGGGTGCAGGATCAGTTCTCTGAAGACACACAGACACTAGGCTTCAGCTTGGTACCCCACAGGCAAAATCACTATGTCACTGTTAGATAGCCTCCCTACTGGGGTTCCACCTTGACCTTTCAGGAAAATAGATGTCTGGAGGTCGGTGTAGAGAGGCCAAGGGAGGAAGCAAATGCCCAGACTCCCACTTGTCCCCCACCAACCACTTCCCCTTTAATCTGAGCAGGACACTGTTCAGGGATATCATTTACAGAATGAATTCTGTGCTGAGCTACAGCTCAGAGTTGTGAGGGACTAAAAGGAAGAAGGAAATGGTGAGCCTAGAGTGCTGTTACTACTAATTCCAATGCTACTCTTCTTCCTACCATCCTTTAAAGGCAGTAGCTACCTGGGACATATTCTGTTGTTCTCTAATTTCCTTCGCTCACCACTGGAAAAGCCTCCACCTGCTTCAGACGGATCTTCCCTCCATAGGCAATGGTTGCATCCACTGTGAGCACATGATGAGATTTGTCATGGAGAACTTGGGTTGCCTGTTCAAGGTCACCTACAGCGCCTGCAAGAAGCAGAGCTAGCTCCAGTGCCACTCCAGAGCACCTGCTCTAACCTGCTGCCCAAAGCCTTTCCTGTGCCAAATTATCATCGGCTTACAAATGCTTTGAATTGGAAATTCTGATATTGGAATCATCAAATGACATTTCCATAGAAAGGAAAGTCTTCCATTTTATATTTCTACTTATGGCGTGGCTTTTTCTTTTCAAGTCACCAAACTGAAGTTGAGAAACAAAGCAAAGCAAACATTGTCAACTCTGCTCTTGTTCTAGAGCAGTGGTTCTCAGCCTTCTGAATGCTGTAATCCAGATGCTGGAGAGAGATGGCTCAGCAGTTAAGAGCACTGACTTCTCTTCCGAAGGTCATGAGTTCAAATCCCAGAAACCACATGGTGGCTCACAACCATCCGTAATGAGATCTGATGCCCTCTTGTAGTGTGTCTGAAGACAGATACAGTGTACCTACATATAATAAATAAACAAATAATTGGGCTAGAGTGAGCTGGGCCAGAGAGAGAAGAAAAAGTGTCTAAAGGCTGCAATCCTTTAGTAAAATTTCTTGTGTTGTGGTGACCCACAGCCATAAAAGTTTTTGTTGCTACTTCAAAACAGTACTTTTGCTACTGTTGTGAATATTAATGTAAATATATGATATGTGACTTCCAAAGGGAGTCAAGACCCACAGGTTAAGAAATGCTGATCTAGAAGATGCTGTCTCTTTTGTGTCATTGGGACAACTTTGAATCTGAAAACTGTTCCATATCTATGTTATAGTAATCCTTATCACATGTCTCCCAACCCAGAAAAGCTTCTAGAACACAGATTCAAGAACCCCACCCTGAGACAACTGCTCTCCCCACCCAGAGTCAATATCCATGTAAGTCTCAAAAACAATTCATGGTTTTTCTAAAACACAATCTTGAGAGGATATATGTAAGGGTGGAGGTGGGGGCTGGAGACACTAAAATTGATTATTAAATTTATTTGGAGAGAAGACAAGTGTTTTGGGGTTTTATTGATGTGAAGAGATACCATAATCAAGGCATCTTTTATAAAGGAAACAATTAATTGGAGCTGGCTTACAGTTTCAGAGGTTTAGTACCTCTTATTAGCATGACACCATGGACACTTCTAGAACTTCATGTAGAACTGAGAGTTCTCCATCTTGATCTGGCAGCACAGGGAGACTGTGCTATACACTGGGCAGATCTTGAGCAGAAGAGACCTCAAAGCCCACTCCCACGGTGACATACTTCCTTCAACAAGACAACACCTACTAAAAGTGCCTCTCCCCCTGAGCCAAGCATTCAAACACATGAATCTATGGAGAGCCATAACTATCAAAACACCACAAGACATTAAACTGGACCAGCTTGCTATTTTGTACAAATAAGAATGGGTCCTGGTAGTTCCATGAACAAAATAATGTGAAAGAGATCAATAAATCACAACTGATTCTGAATCTTAAAACTGCTTTTCAGAAGGTCCTGAGTTGAAATCCCAGCAACCACATGGTGGCTCCCAACCATCCTTAACAAGATCTGACTCCCTCTTCTGGAGTGTCTGAAGACTGCTACAATGTCCTTACATATAATAAATAAATAGATCTTTGAAAAGAAAAAGAATTCACTTACAGGATCCCACATAATGGAGTCTTCATAAAAACACAGTGAAAGCCACAGGTAGCTATGAATCTATGAATTCTGACAAAACTTCATAGACCCTAAACCAAAGTCAGAAGCAGGCCTCTTCTGCCACTGGGATACGGACTCAATTTTAACATCGTTATATTCCATACCAAATTATACAGAGGAATGAAGCCAAGTATTTCAGTTACCCACAGAAATAAGATTAGTCAGAAGAGGATCAAAATGTTCACAGGAAGAAAAGATTTTAAGACGAACACAAAAAAAAATCATTTACAGTCAAATGCTATTTTAAGAATTTGTGATTATCACCAGATAATTTGTTGTCATTTAAGGAACAACGTGGGCAAACATTTTCCAATATGAGCACTGTCCCCTGGAGCTGCAGCCACAGTATCGCATCGATATTTTCCAAACATGCTATGCATCCCTGCTGTCCAGTGTGGATCAGATCTTTCATCCTCACATTCTGTGCAGTCTTCGCTTCCTTGACTCTCAGAAGCATTTTCTAAACTATGTAGGGCAAAGGCCTTTCTTCCCGTAGAATGTGCAGCACTGGTTTGCTCGGGAAATAATCGGTTAAATTGTTCTAGAATTATCTGGAGCTTGTTTGTTTGTTTGTTTATTACCTTTAACTAAGTCTGTAAGAGCAAACATTATATATTTGTCTCAGCCCAAACCCCTGTTCTCAAATTTATTGTTTGTTCCTAATGTTCAGATGCATCGTGCTTGTTTATCACGAGAAAGATCAGAATATCGAGTCAAATTACTCAGGACAGAATTTAGTTTTAACACATTAACTCAGTTTTCCTCTGTAACAAGCTTTAGTGAGTGCATTCTCTAAGAAGAAGCGAAATTTGAAATTCATGAATGTAGGGTACACGGACCGTGCCACCGATGGGTGTAAGAGCTGGTAAGGTGGAGTCTGCTTCTCCCCAGGAATCTCCAAGATCTGAGATGCCAGGGGTGGGGTTGCTCTCTCCCTCCCTGCTTCTGTGCCTGCTCTGGAGCATGTAACCATGACACTCCACTAAGGTGATAACAGTCAGACAGTCGCAGAACACAGTTCCTGGAATGCCTCTTCACGCTCATGAGACATCTCAATACCTTTAGCCTTCAGTCAGTGACATTCACTTCCTGGATATTCTCACATCCTTCCCCAAAATTAAATAATTCATGGCTCACCCCGAATAAAGCATATGCCTTCACAGCCACCCCCTGTATAGAAATATGAATAAGCTAAAATCTCAGAGAACTGCTTCATCAAATATCACCACTGGGAAGGCCTTCACCTGATGAATCGTGACACTAAGACTCCCAAAGAGAGTCTCTTTGTTCTCCCACCCTCTGGCACTCCACAGTTGCTCCCAGGGGATCCTGCTTGTCTTGGGCTTCTGGGCTGGTGTATAGCATTGCTCTGATGCCCGGAAGGAAGGGAGAGGCAGACCACAGATCCCCGTTCCTGACTTCCTCTCCAGCCGGTATACCTGGGCAGGACCCACCTAGCAACCCCGAGAGGAGACCTGGAGCCACACCATTTGTCCCAGACCCCTTCCAGTCTGGTGTGAAGCAACACTTTGACAACAGGAAGGGAAACAGACTGCAGACCAGTCCCCGGATAGTAGCAGCTCCAGGGGACAGTGCTCATATTGAAAAATGTTTGCCCACGTTGTTCCTTAAATGACAACATGCTGAACTGAAATTTGAAATTTCTTGTTCTTCTTGGCTGGGGGCTTAAAGTACCTTCAATCCCTCATTAACATGGGGAAGAATTTTAGGAATTGCTGGCTGAACTGGTTTTATCAGGAGAAAAGGAATTGATCCTGTAATCTAACTGAGGGTATATGACATTCTCCAGGTAGAGGCCTGTGTGGTAACTTAGAATTCCCCAGACACGGACAGTTAAAGAGAAGCCCCCCTAATGAAGGGAGTCTCCAATATGGGACTGAGCCCAGGGTCTATCGGGTCATGGAGGACTTTGACCTTAATTAGCAGAATTTTCTCACAACTTTATGTCATTTTTGTTATACCTCTAATGCTCACCACTTAGAGATAAAAAACATTATGATGTGACAGCAGAAAGGGAGCCAACTCCTCTCCTTCACACACTCCACTCTGGGCTTCTGAACGGTACACAATATTTTAGTGGTATTTGGTGTATCCGATTAACTGGCACCAACTGGCATCATCATGACACTAAAGAACTTCCTTTTCTTTCATTTCCAAACTCCCTACATACCAAAGCTCTTTCCAAAGCAGTCTGCTTAGCTGTTGACAGCTGTTGCTGAGTGTCTGCTGACTTCCAGCTGAATAAACAAGTCAATGGTGTAACAGGGTCCAACCTGAACACATGCTCGCCCCTAGTTAAACTTGTTCTTGGAACTATGTCCTATTATTCTAAGCTATCGTTTTCCACAGCACCTGTTAGCTTCTTGGGTAATCAGTCAGCTTGTAGACTAGTTATTTTCCCATATAAATCAATGTTGCAAATAGCCTGGCATGTAACCTTAGACAGTCATGAAGGACAAATCCTAAGAGTGAACTGAATATGAGCAGGAAGGGTAGAGTGGTCCCAGAACAGGGCAAGGACGAAGGAGAGGGATACTTCACCTTGTCCCTTATGCCTGGTGGAGAGGGGGAACACTTTTCCACTCAGTTTTCTCGGTATTTACATGTTCTGATAGGTGGCAAAGGCAACTTTACCACCTCATGCTTCAGCAAAAGTGGGTGGCTGTGGATTTGTCTTGGTGCCTCTTTGCTCTGTTTTTGTCTAGCTAGTTGTGGGATGCAGACAAATGTGGAGTTTATATAACAAAGTTATGGAAGAGGGGCAGGAATTTTGTTGACACAGCTGGGAAGATTTTTGTGGAAGAGGAGAGTTATTAGATAGCTTCCACAGGTATGGAATCAGAAAGAGAGAGAGAGAGAGAGAGAGAGAGAGAGAGAGAGAGAGAGAGAGAGAGAGAGAGAGAGAGAGGAGGAAAAGGAGGAGGGGAGAGAGGAGGAAGGGAGAGGGAGGGGAGAGGGAGAGGGAGAGGGAGAGAATTCTCATGAAGTTTTGCTGTGTGTTATGGGACTGAATTCTATCGTTCCTTCTCACTGAGCACTCCTGAGCTCTAACCATGTGAAGGGGAAGGGAAATATGAGTCGACTGTTGGCTGAGAAAGAGCCACACTGCCACACCGGAACTGTATTGCTTAAAGGATAATAATATCACTGTTCCACTTAAAATTACAATTTAATTTTTTCTTTGCTGTACAAGACATCTGAGTTGCTAACAAAAAAATTTCTTAGAGTGCCTTATGGTTTCAAACCAATTTCCTAAATGCATGGCTCAGATAACTCACCTAAATGTAAGGATGTATTTTCCAGCAAACAGTTCGCTATTCATAATTTTTAAATGTAATATTAATCTGTGTTAGTTTACATATCTGAGCCTCTTTATTTTCTGGAACGAAAATATCGAGTGGTGTTTGAACAAAGTAAAACTCAGGGCAAAATTCTGATTTTTTCTAAGTAGTTCTTATTAGCACTGTTGCTAGGCATGCAGTTATTGGGTTCCGGGAACATTTTTAAAGTTTCTTTTGCTGTCTGCTACAGGCTCTATATTTTGAAATCACTACCCAGTCTATCTTGACCACCTGCTCTGAGCTTTGTGAAAATAGAGCATGTTCCACTGCTAATCTTGGCACAACAAAATTACAGACCAGACGCTCTTACCCTACCAAGTGAAAATTTAAAGCTTTAAAAGCATGAAGTTGAAGTTTCTGCTGTTACTCCTGAGGTCACATGTACATTTGAGACTCCACAATATTCACATTTAAAATGTCTTTGGCTTCATACTTATTTGAGAAGAATTAATGTCTAATTCTGGCTAATAATAGCAAAGAAGAGAAAGAAAATGAAAAAGGAGAATCTGAGAAGCCAGGATAAGAAGCTAATTATGATCCTGTTCTTTTCATATTCTAAATGGCTTTTGAATGGGGAAACAGCCTTCTGTTCCTTGAATAGTTTCTTGATGGCTATGCTGTGGTCAATCACTCCCCAGACTGTGGGGTTCACAAAACCTCCTTGGTTCCTACTTCCTGCTTTTGGTCTCCCCTACATCCTGAGCAGTGCAAAAAGCTGTAGCTAAATAATAATAATAATAAATCCAACAAGCCTTTCATTATTGTTAAAAAATGCTATCCCAGCCCACTGACTAAATGATTCCTTATTACTCTTTGCACTACAGTTAAATAACCTCTCCAGACAATAGGCACCCTTTTATTCTGCCTCTAGACTTTCTTTTTTTTTTTGAATGTCATAGCTGGTCTTTATTATACCCTGGAATCACAAAGAAGTAGGCTCTAATTCCAGTGAAGAAATGAATTTGCTAGCAAGAGATAGAAAGAAGGCAAAGAGAGAGAACTTCTTTCTTTCATCTCCTTTATATAGGATATCAGCAGATGGTCCATTTAAACCTGGAACTGGAAAGTTGGATTAAAGTTTTATCTCCTCAGATCAAAGATTGGCATTAAAGGTATATCTTCTTTCCTCAAATATTCAGATTAGAAGTAGATATTCCCATTTTAAATTAAGTAAAAATTCTGCACAGTTATGTCCCTCCACATTTGAGTTTTGGGTAATTCCAGATAGACAATTTGGGTAATTCCAGTAGACAAATAAGAATAGCCATCACATGTCTACCTCTTGTCAACTTGAACAATCATATCTCCTGACTTGATAAATTTCAAATGAAAACAATGTCAAGTTCATGATAATGCTAAACCTGATGTAACAGTCCAATGTATAATTGCAAATCCATTATACATTTCACCAAATCATAATTATTTGTAACATAACCATCCATTTTATAGCTTCAAATGCATTTTAAATTGAGAATAGGTAGCAATGTTTCCGGAGGAAATTCTTTTTTAGTATCTCAAACTTAAATATGATAGCTATTGATACTCTCTACATTGATGTTACATGACATGATAGAGAGATTAAGCAAAGAAAATTCCAAAATCTATCCAAGCACATTCTTTAAAAAATATGACAATAATCCTCATTTTAATAATAATCCTTGCTTCTTCAACTGGTCATGCGGTCTTAACTGGTATTTATAGTTACACTCCCCTACTACTTATTTTTTTTTAATTTTATTTTCTAAGTTTTTTTTATTTACATTCCAAATCATTTCCCCTTTCCCGTTTCCTCCCTCCCCAAAAGTCTCATAAGCCCCCTTCCCTCCCTCTTTTCCCCATTCAACCCCCTCTCCTTTCTCTGTCCTGGCGTTCCCCTACATCCAATCTTTCCAGGACCAGGGGTCTCTCCTTCCATCTTCTTAGAAATCTATTGATATGCGAAATGTGTCTAGGGTATTCCGAGATTCTGGGTTATCAGTGACTGCATACCATGTGTGTTCTTTTGTGATTGGGTTACCTCACTAAGGATGATATTTTTAAGTTCTGACCATTTGCCTAGGAATTTTGTGAATTCATCATTTTTAATTGCAGAGTAGTATTCCATTGTGTAAATATACCACATCTTCTGAATCCATTCCTCTGTTGAGGGACATCTGGGTTCTTTCCAGCTTCTGGCTATTATAAATAAGGCTGCTATGAACATAGTGGAGCATGTGTCCTTATTGCATGCAGGTAAAGCCTCTGGGTATATGCCCAGGAGTGGTATAGCTGGATCCTCCAGGAGTGTCATGCCCAGTTTTCTGAGGAACTGCCAGACTGCTTTCCAGAGTGGTTGTACCAGCTTGCAATTCCACCAGCAGTGGAGGAGTGTTCCTCTTTGTCCACATCCTCGCCAACAACTGCTGTCTCCTGTGTTTTTGATCTTAGCCATTCTGACTGGTGTGAGATGGAATCTCAGGGTTGTTTTGATTTGCATTTCCCTAATGACTAAGGATGATGAACATCTCTTTAGGTGCTTCTCAGCCATTAGATATTCTTCAGGTGAGAACTCTTTGTTTAGCTCTGTACCCCATTTTTTAATAGGGTTACTTGCCTCTCTGGAGTTTAACTTCTTGAGTTCTTTGTATATATTGAATATTAGCCCTCTGTTGGTTGTAGGGTTGGTAAAGATCATTTCCCAGTTAGTTGGTTGCCACTTTGTCTTTTTGACAGTGTCTTTTGCCTTGCAAAAACTTTGTAATTTAATGAGGTCCCATTTGTCTATTCTTGATCTTAGAGCATAAGCTATTGGAGTTCTGTTCAGGAAGTTCTCCCCTGTGCCCATATGTTCAAGGTTCTTCCCTAGTTTCCTTTCTATTAGTTTCAGTGTGTCTGGTTTTATGTGGAGGTCCTTGACCCACTTGGAATTGAGCTTAGTGCAAGGAGATAAGAATGGGCCAATTTGCGTTCTTCTGCATGACAGATATCAAATACCAAAATTAAATCAGGATCAAATAGGCCTCTAGACTTTCTATTAAAAAAAAACTGTTTAGGATTTTGCATTTCTTTGTTTCCTTCAGTATATTTCTTATATTGTCCTTTATATGCAGAATTCTCTCCTCTCACAAATTTCCAATCAGACTTTAAAAAATCCCAGTTCAAATCTAAGAATTTCTCTTACCATGTATTTTTGTTTCCATAGGAGGCTAACCCTAAATAACCTAGTCGATTTCAACTTATGCAAGGCCTGCTCTCCTTCATGGTTTTGACTCCCAGGGAAGGTTTCATTCTCTCATTATTTCTTCATTCATCCATTTATTGATAATCTTTATTATACCCCAATTGGAAACAAACATGCATGCCATGATGGTCAAAAGTATGGGAGTGGTTCTGGATCCTAGCTCTACCCTTTGTGAAATATGTGACTAGTACTAGTAAGTTATGTAGCTTCCTTTATCTCACTTCTCCCATGAGTCACATAGACACAAAAATAGTAACCCCCTATTTTATTGTGAAGAGTAAAGAAAAATCTATGCAATGTATTTTAGTTTCATGACTGGCTTATGTCAAATATTTGTTATGATCTAGAGATATTGTCACATTGGTCAGCATGAACTTGATATACTGTGAAGATAATTCTTGTATTCAGGGTTAAGTTCATCTTTGGATTTAGGGTACCATAACTGGCCCCCACTCTACTGTGCGTTCAAGGTAATGAACCAAATGGGCAGTATGTTCATAGTTCTTATACAATAAAAGCATGAGCTTCTCAGAAGCAAGACCATTCTGATAGAAAGATCCCAAGCCTAGGAATGCTATCATGATGGGACAAGGGGCTCTTTAATGCCTATGAGTATTCCAGAGAAGTTAGAGGACCCATGTATGAAGAAACCACTTTGACCAATGTTGTGTGCAGATAGAATCCTACCTTTTAGACATGAAGTGCATGTTGAAAGGAATTGATGATATTTTAAAAGTCCCGTTATGGTGGCTGACATGGTCCATTAGCATGGCTACTGTGTCTCAGCAAATGATTGTCCACCCTTCATGATATTGGACATGAAGCCAGAAGAAAAAGAATGAAAGGGAAAGCTTGAAATTAGGGATGCTGGCTTTCTCCTCTTTTATCCACAATACCTTTGCTAGCAGATCTGTGAGTGGAGGGAGGCAGGGATTTAATAAGCCTTTTTTCCTCTGCAGTAAGAAATGCACTAGGTTAATCAGAGTCCATTTGTGACCATGTCAATTTCAAAAATCAGTCTCCTAATCACTGTGAATATGTTATTATACAGAACAAGCTGTCACGACACTTAAAATAGACACTCTCAAAGGAAGAAAATAGAATGGAGTCCTGATATTAGTTAAAATTAGAGATTTGTTTGAGGGGGCAGAGAACCAGACAAAAACCACACCAGTGTTCAAATTTAGCTCCTTCTTTGTTTAGTTGTTGCCTAATGAGAACTTTCTTGTTGTTCAAATTGAAACAAAAGGTTGTTTTCAACTGTCCTTTCAGAAGCAATTAAATGTGGAACAGGGGAGGCAAAACAACTGCCTCTGGCTTCTCAGGTCAAAAACAATGTAGAAGGAGCTTAAAAACAAATTACATAGAAATAAAAGATTATACAATTAGTTCTATTCTGATTGCCCTTTCCACAAAAGAAGGAAAAAAAGAATTGAATGTCTGACATTACATAATAGTTTTGATCAATTATAGCATACAAATAAAATATTATGTAGCCTTTTATTATAAAAACATAACCAGAAATATTGAGATCTCAAAATTATAGTGAGAATTAAAAATAGCAAGATACAGTCAATAGACACAGAAATATAAAGGGAAGTGTATACATAGAGTAGGAATCTTAGAACAGAATGAAATGTTGCTCACCTGCGCACTGAAAGAATAAATAGCATGTAAAACAGCTAAGGGTGTGTTAAAACTCTCTCAAAGTTTGTTAGCTAAAGAAACAAAAAAGTATATCTAGATATTCTCAATCTAAACATGTTGACCTAGGACTTTTCTCTCCCTATTTCCAGTATCTTTAAAGCCTCTGTTTGAAAATAGAGAACTCCAGTCTGAAGGTTTATGGGAAACAGAATTGTCTTTGCTTCAATATACATCCCCTATCTCTTTTGGCTTAAGAATTACCTATATCCACTCTATTTGTTTCTTCTGGATTAAGGATCACTGTCCTCAGCTATACAATAGCTGGTCTCCAATAAAGGCAGAAGCCATGTCTCCTCTTACTGTATTGACCTGTGGAAGTCAAAATTTAGTCACCAGCATTGTACAGAATATTTCTTCTAGTGTTTCGTTTTTCCCCTCTAACATATCTATACTGTAAATTCTGATCCCCATGCTTTTGAAATACAGTTCATAGGTTATTGCAAAATTTGTTTAGAAGCTGAATTGATTCCTTTGATTCACTCTGACCTCCTCCCCCCCCCACACACACACTTTTTCTTTCTTTGGAGACTGAAATGTCATGAATATTTGTTCTTGTTTTGATGTTAAGTAGGGTGAATACAATGAAAAGGCATTATGAACAGAGAAGGTGTGTTAAATGTTAGTTCAACGATTATCCCTGTTGCACTTCTGCCTTCTTCTTTCCAGGTTTCTGTTGTCTTGTTCTCATTTCTAGAAAGAGGCACATTCTGAGCACAAAATGGTGATCTATAGCAAACAGGAAGCTGCACCATGGAAAGTCTTCTATGTTTAATGACCTGAAATTATAAAGTGTCTTTTATTGCTTTGGTTGGTTTCATTTGCATTTATGTTCTCTAGGGGAATGCTATATTTTCTAAATGGTTGGAATGTTCCTTTCCAGGAGCGTAGCACAGGATGATTTGAAGTAGACGGTCCTTGGAAATAATAATGGGAAACCTGATGATGCTATCAAGAGGCACTGAGTGAGACCAGCCAGTGTTCTCTGGAGCATGCTGATGAAGGATGAAGAAATGCAAATTATTAGACAACACCCGCTAGACAGGACCAGAGATATAATCCTTAACAGTCTTTTCAGTGCAGTGATTTCTAGCTTATTCATTTTAGTTGAGTATTTATTTATTTGAGTACAAGATTATTATTTGATATTCCAATAAAACCACAAACATACTTTGTTATGATTACTGTGGGCAAAGATTTAGAGTTTATGCAAAATTTGAATTAAATTTAACTGGGACTCTGTTCCTCCCTTCCAACAAAATCAGAAAGAAAAAAACTTGAATTCTTTTTCTATCTTGACAAGATACTAAAGCTCAATTTGTAATTTTTTCTGCATTTGCCAATCATTATACTACAAAATCCACTCAGAAATAGTCAACATAGAGATATTCCTGTTTGATTCCTCCAAATCTTAAGTTTGGTAACGTGAGTTCCCCATCCTTGCTTTTTACTCTATTTGAAACTAGTTTGCCCTCCTCTTTGAAGTCTCTGTTCCAAGTCTCCATGCTACCATAGAACTTATTTGTTCCCCACACAGTATTTGTTTGCAAAAAACAAAATAAAACACCTAAAAACTGGTATCACCTAAATTTCACAGGTGAGGAGGACATATACAGTCAGCCTAATAGTGATGACCCAAAACTTCGGCATGAAAGTAACTCAAGAGGTAACTCTTTTCTCTTCCCTTAATTATTTATAGAAGAGATCCCATGGCCTCACCTAGAATCCTAGTTTCTGTAGAAAAGAACCACTCTGTATGTATTCTAAGGTTTTCCACTTGTGAAGGAAGATATAGTCGGTATATGTGACTGCTCATCTCTTTCTCCTGGAGTTTTTGTGATATACTCTAATAGGTGTTAATGATGCCTAAATTGTTTGGAGACTATTATTGCCATATATTCTAGCAACTGCATTCCTTGGTATTTACCCAAAGGTGATGAGATATGTTCATACAAAAACATGCACCAGGATATATATATAACAATTTTATTCACAATTGCCAAAACTTGAAGAAACAAAGATGTCTTTTCCATGGGTAAATGGAGTTAGTTGCAGATAATGAAATATATTGAATGTTAAAATGGTATGAAGAATCAACCTTTGAAAAGAATATGAAGAAAACTTGAACACATGCTACTAAGTGAGAGAATCCAGTCTGGAGTGAAGAGGTTCCATAGTATAGGAATGACACTTTACTGTCGTAATCTAGAAAAAAGCAAAACTATGAGGATACATGGGGAAGGATATGATGATTGGATGACAGGAAAATGACACTCAGTGGTGGATATGTGCCATTGCACACATGCACAAAGAACACACAACACTTAGGGTGAGTCCAACAGTAGACTATAAGCAGTGGGTACTGTCTGCCTAAGCAGGTTTGTGAACTGTAATGGGTGCACTCCCCTAGTGAGGGACATCAGTCGTGGTAGGCTGTAAACATCTGGGCATATTAGGAATCCCACATAATACTTTAAAATTCCTGTCAGAACAAAATTGCTCCAAAAAAAGCAAGTCTTAATAAATGAATAGATCCACAGATTAACTAATATGAAGTTTCCTATTGGTTTCTTTTCTCTTTTCAAAACCTAGGATATTATTTTGAGTTTTACTTCCTCAACAACTCAAAATCTTATATCTCACTTTAATTATAGGTTCCAGTATCCTAAACTTCTAATAGAATGCTTTCCCTGTTGAATCATTGGGTGATAGCAGTACAATTTCAGGACTTATAGTGTGTAAGAGTTGGGGCTGTGTGCTATCTGACATGTGATGTGTGCCTAGTGAAAGGTTGTTGGGAAGAAAATCAATCAGTCATTGTGATTCATATCTCATTCCTAAGTTATCTGTGAAGGAGTCTGTGTTTGATAATGAGATTTGGATCTTAAATGTCTGCAAAGGCCATATGCTAGAGGGCTTGGTCACGATCTGACAGTGCTATTAGGTGGTAGTGGAACTTCTAGGAGGTAGACCTGTAGTCGTTTGAATGAGACTGGACCCATAAGCTCATATGATTGAATTCTTGGTTCTCAGTTAGTGGATGTGTTTTGGAAGAATTAGCAGGTATGGCCTTGTTGGAAGAAGTGTATCATTAATGTGGGCTTTGGGTTTCAAAAGTTTATGCCAGGTACAGTTAGTTCTCTCTGCTTGCTTGTGGATCATATGTAAGCTCTAAGCTAATGTTCCAGTGGCATCCCAGCCTTTCTGCTGCCATGATCCTTGCCATGACAGCTCTGGGCTACATCTCTGAAACTGTAAGCCCCAAATAAACTCTTCTATAAGTTGCCTTGGCTATGGTGTCTCTTTGCAACAATAGAAAAGTAAATAAGATAGGGCCTAGTAAAAAGAAGTTAAATTATTAAAGGCATACTGTACCTTTCCTTTCTCTGCTTCTTGGCAACCATAGTGTAAGCAACTTTTCTTTAATATATATGTTCTACCATGACCTTCTGCCTTACTATCAGTCCAAAGTTAATAAGGCTGTGTGACCATTAACTGAAAACCTTGAAACCATGAGCCAAATGAAATCTTTCTTTTTGATTAGTTGATTTACTTCAGGCCTTTTGTCATGGTAATAGAAGTTTAACACAATAATAATTTTAGGAACACACTTTTTGATAGTATTCAACAGTTTTCATCTAGAGTAGAAGACAAGATTAATATGGTAATTAGGCCTGAGGGTCAAAGGATCTGCAATTTTGTTACCAGGTATAAATCCCTAGCCTGTCACTCAGATTATGTGTGCTTCTGGGACAGGTATGGAAAATGTCTTCTGCAGGGAGATCAAAAGAGGCAATGCTTGCAAACATTTCTAAGCACAGCAACTGCTAAACAGTGAGCTTTCATCAGGGTGGAGAATTAGAGACATTTTCTGACTTTTTTTTTGTTTTATTTTTTTTTATTTTCTAAGTTTTTTTTATTTACATTCCAAATGATTTCCCCTTTCCTGTTTCCTCCCTCCCCGAAAGTCTCATAAGCCCCCTTCCCTCTCTCTGTTCCCCATTCAACCCACTCTCGCTTCTCTGTCCTGGAATTCCCCTACATCCAGTCTTTCCAGGACTAGGGGTCTCTCCTTCCATCTTCTTGAAAATCTATTGATATGTGAATTGTGTCTAGGGTATTCCGAGATTCTGGGTTAATATCCCCTTATCAGAGACTGCATACCCTGTGTGTTCTTTTGTGATTGGGTTACTTCACTAAGGATGATATTTTCAAGTTCTGACCATTTGCCTAGGAATTTCATGAATTCATTGTTTTTAATTGCAGAGTAGTATTCCATTGTGTAAATATACCACATCTTCTGTATCCATTCCTCAGTTGAGGGACATCTGGGTTTTTTCCAGCTTCTGGCTATTATAAATAAGGCTGCTATGAACACAGTGGAACATGTGTCCTTATTGCATGCAGGGGAAGCCTCTGGGTGTATGCCCAGAAGTGGTATAGCAGGATCCTCCAGGAGTATCATGCTCAGTTTTCTGAGGAAACGCCAGACTGCTTTTCAGAGTGGTTGTACCAGCTTGCAATCCCACCAGCAGTGGAGGAGTGTTCCTCTTTCTCCACATCCTCGCCAACAACTGCTGTCTCCTGTGTTTTTCATCTTAGCCATTCTGACTAGTGTGAGATGGAATCTCAGAGTTGTTTTGATTTGCATTTCTCTCATGAGTAAGGATGTTGAACATCTCTTTTAGGTGCTTCTCAGTCATTAGATATTCTTCAGGTGAGAACTCTTTGTTTAGCTCTGTACCCCAATTTTAATAGGGTTACATGGCTCTCTGGAGTCTAACTTCTTGAGTTCTTTGTATATATTGGATATTAGCCCTCTGTCAAATGTAGGGTTGGTAAAGATCATTTCCCAGTTTGTTGGTTGCTGCTTTGTCCTTTTGACAGTGTCCTTTGCCTTACAGAAACTTTGTAATTTAATGAGGTCCCATTTGTCAATTCTTGATCTTAGAGCATAAGCTATTGGAGTTCTGTTCAGGAAATTTTCCCCTGTGCCCATATGTTCAAGATTCTTCCCTAGTTTCCTTTCTATTAGTTTCAGTGTGTCTGGTTTTATGTGGAGGTCCTTGATCCACTTGGAATTGAGCTTAGTGCAAGGAAATAAGAACTAAGAGAAGGAGAGCCTTCAGCTAGATCAACTGTTACACAGTGCTTCTTGAATGTACAGGAATGTAGGTTCCAGCAACTGGCATGCCTAATGCATTTCCTGTTCTCACTCCACCTGTTGTTTGGTACCATGATCTCAGAGAGGAAGTCAAATGATAACTTGTATTTCCCAGATCACATTTTACTGCTGCCCAGCCTCAGCTGCTTTGTCTGTATTTCCAAATGAATATATACCAGGGAATTCTGTCGTTCTTCCCCCCTAATTCTTGGAAAGCCACAGTTCATCAGTTCATTATGCTGGGAAGGTGTGACAGCAATGGTGGCTCCATTTCTGGCAATGAGTACTTGTATCAGAGAAGGCAAGAGACAGAGGTAGGTATAACATTGAAAGTCCCTCTCCTAGTCACTCTCTTTCACCATCCAGGCCTTAGCTTTCAAAATAGTGTCACTTAGTGGGAACAAAGGATTCAAATCAGTCTGTGAGGAACATTTCAGGTTGAAACCATAGCAACAACTATTTATGTTCTCTTGGCTTATAAAGCAAGACTGCAGGAGGCTGAGGGAGAAAGTCATACAACAGTATAGATTATATCACTGTGTTCTTGTATCCATTCACGTCACCTGGACACTTGAACCCTTTCAGTAATTCTTTCATGCATGGGAAGCTGTCTTCTTTAAGTCTATCCAGAACCATTTCAGTAGCACACGTTTCTACAACTGACACTTCTCTACTGTCCTCATTTGTCACTTATAACTTTACTTCCACTTGCATGCATGCAAACACACACACACACACACACACACACACACACACACACACACACACACATACACATTCTGGGGCTACCATATCAAAATTTCAGTTCAATTATAT
Source organism: Tokudaia tokunoshimensis (assembly GCA_036184795.1). NCBI lineage: Eukaryota > Metazoa > Chordata > Mammalia > Rodentia > Muridae > Tokudaia > Tokudaia tokunoshimensis. The sequence goes on from BTHU01000005.1 coordinate 3,266,696, forward strand.
GTAGCTTCCCATTTGGGAGACTGCCTGACTACAGATATAAGACAGTCCTCCCTAATCTTAAGGTAACTGATTTGGTTTATGGAGAAAGGGTGGAAGTTCTTTCCAAATTCCTGGGCAGGGTATCCACCTTCCTCGGTGGCCCACCCCATACTGCTGTGACACTGTCAGTAGGGAGGGATCACAGCCAACTCACAGGACATGCAAAGGGTAAAGAGAGGAGACTAAATCACCTGGGGAAAACTATTAGCCATCCATTTTGGAACACTCTTTTAAGCATTTTTGCCTGCTCATTTCTCATCTACTCCAGTTCCCTGGTACTTCATTTCTTTGCTATTCACTTGCCAGTTTTGTTATCTCTTCTCTTCCAGCACATTGGATCAGCTAACAGAAAGTTCTCCCATCTAGGAGCTGGCTAAATCCTTACCACCAGATTCCTTGGGAAGATGAAACAGCTATCAAAGTTTCTGTCAAAATGGCTTAGAATATTGGCTGGGATTTGCAGCAAATTGGAAGCAATAATCCAAAATTACTAGCCAGTATTTGATTTTGATTGACTAAAACCTAGATATTCATTTCACTGACCAAGTTCCCATAGGCAAGCACATGTGCTTGAGGGCCCCCATTCTTGGTGGCTGAGCTGAGCCAAGAAGTTCACTTGTCTGGAACAGCCAAGGGCAGTATCAGAGCTTGAGAGTGAAGAAGTGTTCTCGCTAATGAGTTCCAGATGAAAGAAAATCTTTGATGTTTTAATGTGTTCTTTCCATTTCAGCTACTATGTTTGTTTTTGCGGATGACTCGGGGGGGGGCAGGGGGGCTTGTTTTCAAAATCTCCAAATTGTTCCCAAGGTCCAAGTCTTTGTGAGATTCACTGTTTGCTTTGCCTGAGATCTTAACCAGCATTGCCTCTTTGTCTGGAGTAAAAGCTTTGGGGGCAGATTGGCAGGAATCTGACATTGGCCAAGGACAGGAAATGGGTTTCAGGCAGAAACCTGACTTTAGGCCATCACCAAGGAAACAAGCTCAGGCAGGAATCTAAACTTAGTCTAGAACAGGGAGGTAAGTTCAGGCAGGAATCTAATTTTAGGGTGGAACAAAAAAATTAGGCTTCAGGCAAGAATCTGATTTTGGGCTTGGACAAGGAAATAAACTCAGATATTTTGGTCATCCTGACGAGCCCTTAGAAACACTGCTTATTGCCTTGCTTGTTCCTTAACTATTTGTGTTTATTGTACTGCTTGCCCTTATTATTTGCCTGTAATTAAAATGGTATAAAAGCAAATTGGGAAAAAATAAACCTGCCTCAGCCTCAGAACCGGCTGGGGTCATGCTACAATGTCTAATTGTCTTCTTTTTTTTCCTTTCCTTTTCTTTTCTTTTCCTTTTTTTTTTTTTTTTTTTTTGGTGTTTGACCTGTTTATTTAGGCATCTTGTAACTTAGAGCATGCCTAAACAAGATCATTGACCAATTTTTTTCAAGAAAGGAATGAAAAACACTTACATTAAATAATAAAGAATATGACTAAGATGAATGCATGATTATTACTTATTCACCTATATGTTTCATCTATAGATCACCTATCAATAATAGTTACTTGATTATCATCTATCAAAATATCACATATTTATATATATATATATATATCAATTATATATCTATCATCTATTCATGTATCAGTGCATAATCTATGTATCAATGTTTCCATGTTTCGATTGACTTATATCTACCTACCTAGAAAGTATAACTTGGTGTTGATGATATTTTGAAATATTTTTGTCACCTAAAGAGTGACTATCATTATTTACATGTAAAATATACATATGAATATATATTTACAGAATTTTGTCTAATTGAAATAATGATTTGACGATTTTTTTGAAGTTTATCATGGAAAATTTTATATAGATATAATAATGGTAGGCATAAAAGTATTCCTAAGTTGATTGAAAGTGGAATTATAAACATTTTCTGATAAAGTTGAAGATTTAAATGGAAAATATTTCTGATAAAACTGAAGAAATATATACAAAAACATGCTAAAATTGAAGATTATCAGGGAAAATTGTACAGATAAAATGGTAGGCATAAAAATAATTCTAAGGTGATTGAAAGTGGAATTATAAACATTTTCAGGTAAAATTGAAGATTTACATGGGAAATATTTCTGATAAAATTCAAGAAATATGTAGACAAATGTTAAAATTGACTATATCATGGAAAGTTATACGGATAAAATGGTAGATATAAAAAACCTTTCTAAATAAATTGAAGTTGGAATTAAAAACATTTTGTGATAAAATTAGAGATTTACCTGGAAATCATTTCTGATAAAATAGAAGAAGTATATGGAAAAACATGTTAAAATTGAAGATTATCATGAAAAATAATGTAGATAAAATGGTAGACATAAAAAAATTACTAAATTAATTGAAAGAGGAATTACAAACATTTTCTGATAAAATTGAAGTTTTACATGAAAAATATTTCTGTTAATCTATGTCTTTTTATTGGGGAATTGAGTCCATTGATGTTAAGAGATATTAAGGAAGAGTGATTGTTGCTTTCTGTTATTTTTGATGCTATTTTTATGTTTGTGTGGGTATCTTCTTTTGGGTTTGTTGGAAGAAGATTACTTTCTTGCTTTTCCTAAGGTGCAGTTTCCTTCCTTATGTCGGTGTTTTCCATCTATTATCCTTTGTAGGGTTGGATTTATGGACAGATATTGTGTAAATTTTGTTTTGACATGGAATATCTTGGTTTCTCCATCTATGGTGATTGAGAGTTTTGCTGGGTATAGAAGTCTGGGCTGGCATTTGTGTTCTCTTAGGGTCTGTATGAGATCTGCCCAGGATCTTCTAGCTTCCATAGTCTCTGGTGAGAATTCTGGGGTAATTCTGATAGGCCTGTCTTTATAGGTTACTTGGCCTTTTTCCCTTATTGCTTTTAATATTCTTTCTTTGTTTAGTGCATTTGGTGTTTTGATTATTATGTGCCAGGAAGACTTTCTGGTCTGTTTCAGTCTGTTTGGAGTTCTGTAGTCTTCTTGTATGTTCATGGGCATCTCTTTCTTTAGGTTAGGGAAGTTTTCTTCTATAATACTGTTGAAGATATTTACTGGCCCTTTAAGTTGGAAATCTTCGCTCTCTTCTATACCTGTGATCCTTAGGTTTGGTCTTCTCATTGTGTCCTGGATTTCCTAGATGTTTTGGGTTACACGCTTTTTGCGTTTTGCATTTTCTTTGACTGTTGAGTCAATGTTTTCTATGGTTTCTTCAGCACCTGAGGTTCTTTCTTCTATCTCTTGTATTCTGTTGTTGATGCTTGCATCTATGACTCCTGAATTCTTTCCAAGATTATCTATCTCCAGAGTTGTCTCATTTTGTGATTTCTTTATTGTTTCTACTTCCACTTTTAGATACTGGATGGTTTTGTTCAGTTCCTTCACTTGATTGTTTGTGTTCTCCTGTAATTTTTTACGGGATTTTTGTGTTTCCTCTTTAAGGGCTTCTGCCTGTTGACCCATGATCTCCTCTATTTCTTTAAGGGATTTTTGTGTTTCCTCTTTAAGAGCTTTTACCTGTTGACCCATGGTCTTCTGTATTTCTTTAAGGGAGTTATTTATATCCTTCTTGAAGTCCTCTATCAGCATCAAGAGATGTGATTTTAAACATAACTCTTGTTTTTCTGATGTGTTGGGATATCCACCACTTGCTGTGGTGGGAGAACTAGGTTCTGATGTTGCGGAGTAGCCTTGGTTTCTGTTGGTAGGGTTCTTGCACTTGCCTTTAGCCATTTGGTTATCTCTTTTGCTAGTTGGTCTTGATGTCTCTGGTTGGAGTTTGTCCCTTCTGTGAGCTTGTAAGCTTGTGTTCTTACTCCTGGGAGACCAACTCTCTTCTGGCAGGGACTGCGTACAGAAAGCTGTGGAGCCACCTGGCTCTCTGGTGCAAATGGCAGCCTGAAGACCTCTGTCCCAACTGCTCCACTGATTGTATGCCCTCTGTGCTCCTTGCTGTTCCCCTCCAGAAAAGAGGTGTAGATCTCATCTCTGCATTCAGAAGTGAAAGGGCTGCTGGGAGATCAATCTGTCATGGTGGGTCATGTACAGAAGGCTATGGAGCTGCCTGGCTCCCTGGTGCAAATGGTGGTTGGGCATCTTTTTTCTTTTTTTTTCTCTTTTCTTTTTTTTTTTTTTTTGTCTTTTTTCTTTTTAATCCTCACTCCTGTGCTGGAGAACCTGTTGACTGACTGAACTAGCTTGGTCAAAAATCCAAGATCATAATTTGATTTTCAGAAAGACTTATATGGTGTGACTATTGCTGTCTTTCTAAGTTCACTTCCCATGCTACTCCCTTAACCCACTGTGTTCCAGGCACCCTGCTCTCTGTACTGTAAACATGCCACGTGCACTGTGACTTTAAGACTTTTCTCCTCTTTCCTCCTGAAGGGCCTGAAAAGTTTGCTCAGTTAAACTTTGTGGATGTATTTGATAACTGGTTGGTTCAAGTAAACAGAAGTATAGCAAGCCTGGGTTTATTTAGCATTCCTGAGTCACTCTAGCTTACCACCCTGGGAATGTTTTAATAAATATGCCTATGGTAGTCATATTTTTATATTACAAATTGCACCACTCATTTTGTCTAAGAAATAGTATATTACCTGTGCCCTGCAAATCTAGTGTTTAAGCTGAAAAGGTTAGTTAGTGAAATTCATCTACCTGCTAGAACTATAGTATTGAGTACTTAAAGCCAAGATAGCTTGATCTTGGTTTCTTAGAGGTTATACTTGCATAATAAAGAGCCTCAAGACTACAATAGCTTCAGTAACTGAAGAATTTTCTTTCATGTATAGCACAGGAAGTCCACGGCCCCCTGAGTTCCCCATGAGAACTTTTGGCAATTCAGATTCCATCCCAATTTCTGCTCCAGATACCCCTGAAATGCAGTCCTCCTCTGCATAACCAAACTAACCCACAGCCAAGGACAAAGAAAGTAACTTCCTTTTAAGGCAATGAGGTGGAATTTTCACTAATCACTTGTCATTTTCTTGGTTCAATGGGTCTCATGAATAATCTCTATATAAGCATTAATGTTTGTGCAGATCTGGGGGACCCATTATTAATCTTCAATGCTTATGGAACCAATGCTAAATTTGAAAAATAATTGATATACATGATGACAGTCCCCTCTCTCATCCTGTGTAGATCTAATAGAGAAACAAAAGACTGACAGAAAGAAACTAAAACATCATCTCTATCATTAATACCAGCCAGGTTAGAGGGGTTATGTCTGTGTGCCCCCAAAACTCAATTATACCATTCCAAGCTTCAGAATAAGACAGACATAATCAAATTTATGGCAGCACTGGACCAATGTTAACCTTTCTGTGTGGACGGACAGGCTTTGCCCATGGAGGAACAGCAGATTGTTCCCAAAAGGAGGCATGGCTGAGGCTCGGCCAGTTACTTCCGGGTCAGTTAAATTCAGATATTCTAATTTAATATACAAAGCATGACATTTGTTTCGTTTCTCCTGAGGTGATGTGAGCAAAGCAGCAGAGACAGCCTGGAGCCTCCTCCCTCCTAACAGGAAGAACGAGGACATCAAATATTTCCATAAATTCAAGCACATCTCCAGGAGCCCTTTCTTTGGGTCTAAAGATAATCTTTTTATCTCTCCACTTGTACTAATTTCTACTGATTTCATTTTACCCATGTCTCTTATCTGGAAGACTTTGGCTATTGATTCCTACAAGTAAATGTGGCCTGTATCTTTTCCATCTCAAAGAAATCCTGATCCCGTAACCTCAGCTCCTGCTTTCCACAGCACAGTATCAGTCCTTTGTTTGGAAGTGAGACTCTTGAAAGTAAGAATTTATGCCTTCTACTCTTCAGCCTGCTCCAATGGACCTCTAACATTTCCATTATCTGAAAATGTTCTTACTAATTAAAAAATTAAGTGATTATTCAATAGCCCATTTCTTTCCTCAATCCTCAGCAGTGGGTAATACTCTCCCCTACTCTCTATATTATTTTAAATCTTCTTTCTTTGGAGTTCCATGACAACCTTCTCCGCTTTCTTTCCATTAGAAGTGTCTTCATCTCTTAGTCCATAAATATTGTTATTCTCACGAAATTCACCCCTGATTCTTACTTTATAATAAATACTCTTTGAAAAAGCATTTGATTATGAGACTGACGCGCTGCCTACTGCGCTAATGACAAATGGGACCTCATAAAAGTACAAAGTTTCTGGAAGGTAAAGGAAACTGTCAAAAGGACAAAACGGCAGCCTACAAATTGGGAAAAGATCTTTACCAACCCTATATCCGACATAGGGCTAATATCCAATATATACAAGGAACTCAAGAAGTTAGATTCCAGAAAGCCAAGTAACCCTATTAAAAATGGTGTACAGAGCTAAACAAAGAGGTCTCACCTGAAGAATATCTAATGGCTGAGAAGCACCTAAAGAGATGTTTAACATCCTTAGTCATTAGGGAAATGCAAATCAAAACAACCCTGAGATTCCATCTCACACCAGTCAGAATGGCTAAAATGAAAAACACAGGAGACAGCAGTTGTTGGCGAGGGTGTGGAGAAAGAGGAACACTCCTCCACTGCTGGTGGGATTGCAAGCTGGTACAACCACTCTGGAAAGCAGTCTGGTGGTTCCTCAGAAAACTGGGCATGACACTCCCGGAGGATCCTGTTATACCACTCCTGGGCATATACCCAGAGGCCTCTCTGGCATGCAATAAGGACACATGCTCCACTATGTTCATAGCAGTCTTATTTATAATAGCCAGAAGCTGGAGAGAATCCAGATGTCCCTCAACGGAGGAATAGATACAGAAGATGTGGTATATTTACATAATGGAATACTACTCTGCAATTAAAAACAATGAATTCATGAAATTCTTAGACAAATGATCAGAACTGGAAAATATCATCCTTAGTGAGGTAACCCAATCACAAAAGAACACACATGGTATGCAGTCACTGATAAGTGGATATTAACCCAGAAGCTCAGAATACCCAAGACACAATTCACATATCAATTGATTTCCAAGAAGAAGGAAGGAGAGATCCCTGGTCCTGGAAAGACTGGATGTAGCAGTGTAGGGGAATACCAGGACAGAGAAGTGGGAGGGGGTTGACTGGGGAACAGGGTGGAGTGAAGAGGGCTTATTGGACTTTCGGGGAGGGTAGAACAGGGAAAAGGGTACTCATTGGGAATTTAAATTAAAAAAAAGAAAAAGAAAAAGCATTTGAGTTAGCAATACATGATGCTTCTCAAATCACAATTCTAACATAAACCTTTACCTAAGCATGATATTTGCCTTGAAAATATCTCAGTATCTTTGTATAGATGCACTGACTATCATCTATTGAAAACTAAATGAATTATCTTTCTCCTCAAACTTGGATATTAATATGCTCAGTCACCATAGTCCACACACTGAAAATCACCTTTAATTTGCTCTATCTCTTCAAACCTCTCCTTCAATTCTATATGAAAGTTATATCGAATTCAATCCCTTTAGCAGGTCTTCCATCTACATCTCATGCATGCTCCCTTCACTGTTATCGACTACTCTAACAGGGGTCAGTATCTCCCATGCCACTGATAGGAAGGATATTGTGAACTTACCAAAATGGGGCATTAATGACATCAGTGAGAAGGCATGCAGCACTCACTCATGATACTTTGCTTTGGCTGTTTGTTTCTGGTTCTTTTAGACACACTGTTATATCAAAAGTCAACCTTTGGAAAACTCTCCTGTTCTGCTTGAAAATTGCTGATGGATTCTGGGGGAATGTCATGCAATGCGTGGAGTGACATTTTTCAAAATTCCTAGTCCTAATTTGGAGTCCTTATCTGTCTTCACCTGTCACCGACAGAATCCAAAACACTAAGCACAATGTTTTGGCCAGGAAGCAAACAGTGTAAGCAAAGAAGGAGTCAGGAAAAAAATCCAACCTTCAAGGCACACACCACACCTAGTGACCTACCTTCTCAGACTTAACCCTACTTCCTAAAGTTTATATTAATTATTATTAGCCTATTAAACTATAAATTTGTTAATGGTTTTGTCTTTTATAATCCAAATACCTCCCAGAGGCCCTATCTTTAAACAATACTATATTAGAAACCAAGGCTTGGGTTTGGGGGGCACATTTCATATCCAAACCATAAAAATACTTAATTAGACATCAGGATTTATGTCTGCATTTCTACTAGATTGAGAAATATAAACTGTACAGAGAACATTTTGTTCACCACAATATCTGATTTCCTTCGTATGAAATAAAATATACTTCATGGTTCTGCTCCTAGCTCTCTGCCTGTCCCAGGGTATTTACTTCTGATAATCTGCCAAATTGGAACCCTAAATGAAATTCTTTTGAGTGGTCTTTGCATGGACTCTTTGCCCAGTTGAAATACTAACTTGTTTAACAGTGGAATGACACTTTCAAAGTATCTAGAACTTTGGATCCAAATTAGCCACCTTGATCATTCACATAAACAGAAGTGCCTTTGTAGTATTTAGTGTTACAATTAACCTTAAGTAGCACTGTTCTTTTATTTATATACTTCATCCAGTACTTCAGAGTATAAACCAAGTCAGGAGCTATATCAAGGAAGTTACTACTTAACTATATTCTAAACCAAGAACTTAAATTTCAAATTCACAGCTGCTCACCCTTTTGCATATTTCTAAGATGTAAACTATGAAATATTAACCCTGGAAGTATTTATGCATCAACTTTTAAACAAAATATAAGCAAATCAATACTTGCTTTATTATGCAGTTTTGCAATGGAGTGTATATTTTATCATAAATACAATTATCTTAATCTGTTTTTATGCTGTTATAACAGAATATCTGAGACAAATTTATAAAGAATGGAGACTTATTCTTATAGTTCTTAAAGCTGGAAAGTCCAAGGTTGAGGGCTCACTTCTGATATGTCACAACTGGCAGAGGCAAAAGGTAAGAACACACAGAGAGAGGTCAAGACAGGGCCTGCTTCCTTTCAGAGCAATCTACTCTGGACAGGACTAGCTCACTCCTGTGATAATGGTACTAATCATAAGGGTAGTTATGACATATTCTTCTATTGATCCTTCTCTTCCAGTGCTGATGCTCTGGGGAACAAGTCTCCAACATATTGGGAAGCACCAGTTTTTAAAGGCAATCTGTGGTGGTTTGACTAGGCATGGCCCCCATAGGCTCATGTGTATGAATGCTTGTCCCATGGGAAGTGGGCACTATTAGTAGGTTTGGTCTTGTTGGAGTAGGTATGATCTTGTTAGAAAAAGTGTTTCACCATGGAGTCAAATTTGAGGTTTTCTATGCCCAAGTTCTGCCCAATGTGGGACATAGTCTCCTCCTGGCTGTCTACAGATCTAGATGTAGATAGAACCTTTGGTTCCTCCAGCACCATGTCTGCCTGCCTGCTACTGTGCTTCCCGCCATGATGATAATGAACTGAACCTCAGAAATTGTGAGCCAGTTCTAATTAAATATTCTCCTTTATAAGAGTTGCCTTGGTCAACTTCTACAGAGCAGTCTCTTCACAGCAACAAAGCACTAACACAAGGTTCTGAGACTACACCTTAACATTTGATAGTGAGAATGTGAGACAGGTTTTGAACTTTTTTTTTTTTTTTTTTTTTTTTGCAGACACAAAGGACCATGGCTATCTGTTGTTTATAGATGTCTCTGTGTCCCTTGAAGGGAAAGTCATTGACATAATCTCTAGTGTAGGAAGTCTGAGCCCCAGTGAAAGCTCATGGAGCTTCCAGAGTTAATGTTAAGATCCTCATCATGACTTTAAAAGTCATTAGCTACATATTGTGATCCATGTGAGTAAAATGGCATAGCAAGACTATTTCAGTCATACCTCAGTTCTTCACCTTCTGTCTCTGATTCTTTGTAAAATGTACTAATTTGTGTCTGTATTTTCCATTTCTCTCCTCTGTTGGCCCTCCTCTATGCAGCTACTCTATCTTGGAAATAAATTCTGTTTAGACGCTGATTGGAAAAGTTGAAGCTTAATTTTGTATTTATATTAATAAACTTTTCCCAGAACAATTCAAGTTTGGGTTGCTTTGATGTCCAAAGAACTTTTTAATCTGGTATCATCAATTAGACAATAACATGAAAAGGGAAGATATATTAAAAGAGACACAAGTTGTATTTTAACAGTTTTTATTCTCTCCATTTTTTAAAACAAGAAAGGTGTGTTCCATATCAGTCAGAAGGACTAGCAAATAATGCTGAATATTTCCAGAGTTAATGCTAGATAAACACTATGATTTGGGAGGACTGAAGGAGCTCCCTCTCCAAAAGCTCCTCATCCCCACTGATATTTTGAACGAAGGTTCCAGCCCAGGGCAAGATGAAATGGCATCCAAGTAGAAAAATCTTCTGAGTTAAGTCCTAGAAAATGTAGGCATGGTTTCACTCCTGCAGAGCTGCCAATCTAGGAAGGAGGCAGCTGTTGAAGAGTAGTAAAGAGTGCTGCATATCTAAAAAGGGAAGGCCACAGTGAGGAGGCTAAGCTGGTGTGCCTTCGGCCTTAGGACCCAGATAACCGAGTGCTGACTTTGGCACAGTGGAACTGTTTGCAGGAATCTCGATTTGGCTGTACTTTGTCTCACCCCATAGTTTCTGTATTGAAATGCTCCTTATGTTCCCAACAACGTTATGTCAAATGTCCTAAGACTGTAACATGTCAATTCTCAGCCTAAAGGAGAATGAATTTTTTACTAATCCTATCTTCTGAAGGTTTCTTTTT